>OY804576.1:145651108-147035979 GCA_963680875.1 Bathymodiolus brooksi
GTACTAAATTCTTCTGTCCATGCTGTACCCAATATTTTGATTCTGAAGAAAACCTTAATAAACACAAGATTGACAAACATAGTTATAATCATTTATGTACATTTTGCGAGCAAACTTTCAACAAGCGTCAAAACATGAACGAAATAAATAATAACAATAGTAAAGATGTCACAAAGATTTCTCCATCTTGAGGAATAACGTTTTCATAACATTTTGTTCTATAGCCAATGCGCCCTGTTTCGTTGTGTAGTTCTGATTCTCTATGCTTAAGACAAAGTGTATCATGTTCCTTAGCAAGGTGTGATATAATGGAAGAAAATTCATTTCTGTGTGGTCTTGACAATAATAGCATCGAAACCGTTACATTTACATCTAAAACAAATACGACAAATATTTGAAAAAAAAACCAAAAAAACAAACAACGTTTACATTTTATATACTGAACATGTAACACATATAGTAAAATATAAATATAGATTATAATTTTGTTTGGATGGACTCGAGGTGGTAAATTAATGTAAACCTGTCACAGTTTAACAGTAAATAACGACCATGTATGCACGAAAAAGTAAGTTTTAATGAAGGGTTAAAATATCGCGAGAAATTTCACGATACTTTTTAGTGTCAAATCGGGAAACAAATGATTTTTCTACAAGTGTCAGGAGCAGCCAGGGACGAGCGGTATGAATAATGCACAATAATGAGAGAAACAAAGTTAATTAACAATGAAATTTCTTTTAAATTTTTTCATGTTCCCGATTGCTATTTAACTCCACTGATTTGATATACGTGATCGCCTGATCTGCTGTCCCCGATAGCCAAAACATTTTGACCACTGGAATGAAATTGCGTATAATATTCTTACTACATAACACTTCGAGTTCCCGTTGTACAGGAAGGTAGAAGAAACACTATATTGTTCATGTATATGATAGAAACTTGTGCTTTCTTTTGAAATTTTAGAGAAAACGTTAATGTTCTGAAGAATTCTCTTGTGAAAATGTCAAATTCTATCTTCATTGATTGAAAACTTACTAAATATTAAAACCTATACTGTCATATTTGGTATGCAAATTTCTCATTTGTAGTGCAACAAATCAGACATAAATTTAAAATCCAAAAAGTAGATAATATGGAAGAAAAAGGTCAAAGAAATTCCTACCTGTCATTCCGTGTGACGTAGATATGATCTGAGTTCCCGATAGCATCTGTTGTCCAGATAGCCGGTTGTAGGGTGTGAAGAATATACAAAGTATTGAATCTAGTAAAAGTATTGAAAAGTTCATGAGGAAAGATTTTGATGACTCTGATTCTATGGTTAACTCATTTAACTCTATTTTGTTAGATAATGCTAATATATCAGCTAAATTTATTCAAAAGAAACCAAATATTAAAGTTAAATTAAATCTAAAAGAAAACCATGGTTTTCAGAATCGTGTATTGAGTTACATAACTCTGTAAAAATTACGAAAAATTGGTAAATAAATTTCCGCAAAATGCTCAATACAGGAAATCATTTTACTCTTTCTGAGCCCGGTATTGACGTCGCTATAAATATGAGGAAAAAGGTATACAGACAAAAAATATGTAATGAAATTAATAACAATATGGAAAATGACCCTAAGAAATTCTGGTCATTAATAAATAAGCTCAGTAATACTTCATCTGGTGTAGTATCAGATAACGGTGCCACACAAGGAGTTCGTGCAACATTTTAAAAACCTCAACACTGAGGATAACAATCTGAATCAATTCCAACAGCATATTGTTAAAATTTTGGATGAGTTAATAAATAAACTACAGACAGATAACAGGGTTAATAAATTAAATGATAAAATCAAACCTGAAGAAATAATCAAAGCCATTAGAAAATTAAAAAAATGGTAAATGTGCAGCCGATGATTGTATCTCAAATGAGATGTTAAAGAATGGCATTTCAGTACTGATAAAACCATTGGAGAAACTGTTCAATTTTATTTTTGAAAATGAAAAAATTTCCAAATATATGGAATGAAAGTTTATTAGTTCCTATATGCACAAGAAAGGGAACAAAATTGACCCGAGCAATTACAGATGTATTTCAATCAGCTCAAATTTAGGCAAAGTTTTTAACAGAGTAATTCATACTAGACTTCTACAATTTATTGAAAAGAGTAAAATAATAAGTAAAAACCAAATTTGTTTTATGGAAACGGATAGAACTGCTGACCATCTCTTTTTGTTAAACTCTATCATTGACTCTTATAAACAGAAGAAGAAGAAAAGGGTAGAACTGCTGACCATCTCTTTTTGTTAAACTCTATCATTGACTCTTATAAACAGAAGAAGAAGAAAAGGGTAGAACTGCTGACCATCTCTTTTTGTTAAACTCTATCATTGACTCTTATAAACAGAAGAAGAAGAAAAGGGTAGAACTGCTGACCATCTCTTTTTGTTAAACTCTATCATTGACTCTTATAAACAGAAGAAGAAGAAAAGGGTAGAACTGCTGACCATCTCTTTTTGTTAAACTCTATCATTGACTCTTATAAACAGAAGAAGAAGAAAAGGGTAGAACTGCTGACCATCTCTTTTTGTTAAACTCTATCATTGACTCTTATAAACAGAAGAAGAAGAAAAGGGTAGAACTGCTGACCATCTCTTTTTGTTAAACTCTATCATTGACTCTTATAAACAGAAGAAGAAGAAAAGGATAGAACTGCTGACCATCTCTTTTTGTTAAACTCTATCATTGACTCTTATAAACAGAAGAAGAAGAAAAGGGTAGAACTGCTGACCATCTCTTTTTGTTAAACTCTATCATTGACTCTTATAAACAGAAGAAGAAGAAAAGGGTAGAACTGCTGACCATCTCTTTTTGTTAAACTCTATCATTGACTCTTATAAACAGAAGAAGAAGAAAAGGGTAGAACTGCTGACCATCTCTTTTTGTTAAACTCTATCATTGACTCTTATAAACAGAAGAAGAAGAAAAGGGTAGAACTGCTGACCATCTCTTTTTGTTAAACTCTATCATTGACTCTTATAAACAAGAAGAAGAAGAAAAGGGTAGAACTGCTGACCATCTCTTTTTGTTAAACTCTATCATTGACTCTTATAAACAGAAGAAGAAGAAAAGGGTAGAACTGCTGACCATCTCTTTTTGTTAAACTCTATCATTGACTCTTATAAACAGAAGAAGAAGAAAAGGGTAGAACTGCTGACCATCTCTTTTTGTTAAACTCTATCATTGACTCTTATAAACAGAAGAAGAAGAAAAGGGTAGAACTGCTGACCATCTCTTTTTGTTAAACTCTATCATTGACTCTTATAAACAGAAGAAGAAGAAAAGGGTAGAACTGCTGACCATCTCTTTTTGTTAAACTCTATCATTGACTCTTATAAACAGAAGAAGAAGAAAAGGGTAGAACTGCTGACCATCTCTTTTTGTTAAACTCTATCATTGACTCTTATAAACAAGAAGAAGAAGAAAAGGGTAGAACTGCTGACCATCTCTTTTTGTTAAACTCTATCATTGACTCTTATAAACAGAAGAAGAAGAAAAGGGTAGAACTGCTGACCATCTCTTTTTGTTAAACTCTATCATTGACTCTTATAAACAAGAAGAAGAAGAAAAGGGTAGAACTGCTGACCATCTCTTTTTGTTAAACTCTATCATTGACTCTTATAAACAGAAGAAGAAGAAAAGGGTAGAACTGCTGACCATCTCTTTTTGTTAAACTCTATCATTGACTCTTATAAACAGAAGAAGAAGAAAAGGGTAGAACTGCTGACCATCTCTTTTTGTTAAACTCTATCATTGACTCTTATAAACAGAAGAAGAAGAAAAGGGTAGAACTGCTGACCATCTCTTTTTGTTAAACTCTATCATTGACTCTTATAAACAGAAGAAGAAGAAAAGGGTAGAACTGCTGACCATCTCTTTTTGTTAAACTCTATCATTGACTCTTATAAACAGAAGAAGAAGAAAAGGGTAGAACTGCTGACCATCTCTTTTTGTTAAACTCTATCATTGACTCTTATAAACAGAAGAAGAAGAAAAGGGTAGAACTGCTGACCATCTCTTTTTGTTAAACTCTATCATTGACTCTTATAAACAGAAGAAGAAGAAAAGGGTAGAACTGCTGACCATCTCTTTTTGTTAAACTCTATCATTGACTCTTATAAACAGAAGAAGAAGAAAAGGGTAGAACTGCTGACCATCTCTTTTTGTTAAACTCTATCATTGACTCTTATAAACAGAAGAAGAAGAAAAGGGTAGAACTGCTGACCATCTCTTTTTGTTAAACTCTATCATTGACTCTTATAAACAGAAGAAGAAGAAAAGGATAGAACTGCTGACCATCTCTTTTTGTTAAACTCTATCATTGACTCTTATAAACAGAAGAAGAAGAAAAGGGTAGAACTGCTGACCATCTCTTTTTGTTAAACTCTATCATTGACTCTTATAAACAGAAGAAGAAGAAAAGGGTAGAACTGCTGACCATCTCTTTTTGTTAAACTCTATCATTGACTCTTATAAACAGAAGAAGAAGAAAAGGGTAGAACTGCTGACCATCTCTTTTTGTTAAACTCTATCATTGACTCTTATAAACAGAAGAAGAAGAAAAGGGTAGAACTGCTGACCATCTCTTTTTGTTAAACTCTATCATTGACTCTTATAAACAAGAAGAAGAAGAAAAGGGTAGAACTGCTGACCATCTCTTTTTGTTAAACTCTATCATTGACTCTTATAAACAGAAGAAGAAGAAAAGGGTAGAACTGCTGACCATCTCTTTTTGTTAAACTCTATCATTGACTCTTATAAACAGAAGAAGAAGAAAAGGGTAGAACTGCTGACCATCTCTTTTTGTTAAACTCTATCATTGACTCTTATAAACAGAAGAAGAAGAAAAGGGTAGAACTGCTGACCATCTCTTTTTGTTAAACTCTATCATTGACTCTTATAAACAGAAGAAGAAGAAAAGGGTAGAACTGCTGACCATCTCTTTTTGTTAAACTCTATCATTGACTCTTATAAACAGAAGAAGAAGAAAAGGGTAGAACTGCTGACCATCTCTTTTTGTTAAACTCTATCATTGACTCTTATAAACAAGAAGAAGAAGAAAAGGGTAGAACTGCTGACCATCTCTTTTTGTTAAACTCTATCATTGACTCTTATAAACAGAAGAAGAAGAAAAGGGTAGAACTGCTGACCATCTCTTTTTGTTAAACTCTATCATTGACTCTTATAAACAAGAAGAAGAAGAAAAGGGTAGAACTGCTGACCATCTCTTTTTGTTAAACTCTATCATTGACTCTTATAAACAGAAGAAGAAGAAAAGGGTAGAACTGCTGACCATCTCTTTTTGTTAAACTCTATCATTGACTCTTATAAACAGAAGAAGAAGAAAAGGGTAGAACTGCTGACCATCTCTTTTGTTAAACTCTATCATTGACTCTTATAAACAGAAGAAGAAGAAAAGGGTAGAACTGCTGACCATCTCTTTTTGTTAAACTCTATCATTGACTCTTATAAACAGAAGAAGAAGAAAAGGGTAGAACTGCTGACCATCTCTTTTTGTTAAACTCTATCATTGACTCTTATAAACAGAAGAAGAAGAAAAGGGTAGAACTGCTGACCATCTCTTTTTGTTAAACTCTATCATTGACTCTTATAAACAGAAGAAGAAGAAAAGGGTAGAACTGCTGACCATCTCTTTTTGTTAAACTCTATCATTGACTCTTATAAACAGAAGAAGAAGAAAAGGGTAGAACTGCTGACCATCTCTTTTTGTTAAACTCTATCATTGACTCTTATAAACAGAAGAAGAAGAAAAGGGTAGAACTGCTGACCATCTCTTTTTGTTAAACTCTATCATTGACTCTTATAAACAGAAGAAGAAGAAAAGGGTAGAACTGCTGACCATCTCTTTTTGTTAAACTCTATCATTGACTCTTATAAACAGAAGAAGAAGAAAAGGGTAGAACTGCTGACCATCTCTTTTTGTTAAACTCTATCATTGACTCTTATAAACAGAAGAAGAAGAAAAGGGTAGAACTGCTGACCATCTCTTTTGTTAAACTCTATCATTGACTCTTATAAACAAGAAGAAGAAGAAAAGGGTAGAACTGCTGACCATCTCTTTTTGTTAAACTCTATCATTGACTCTTATAAACAAGAAGAAGAAGAAAAGGGTAGAACTGCTGACCATCTCTTTTCGTTAAACTCTATCATTGACTCTTATAAACAAGAAGAAGAAGAAAAGGGTAGAACTGCTGACCATCTCTTTTTGTTAAACTCTATCATTGACTCTTATAAACAAGAAGAAGAAGAAAAGGGTAGAACTGCTGACCATCTCTTTTTGTTAAACTCTATCATTGACTCTTATAAACAGAAGAAGAAGAAAAGGGTAGAACTGCTGACCATCTCTTTTTGTTAAACTCTATCATTGACTCTTATAAACAAGAAGAAGAAGAAAAGGGTAGAAACTGCTGACCATCTCTTTTTGTTAAACTCTATCATTGACTCTTATAAACAGAAGAAGAAGAAAAGGGTAGAACTGCTGACCATCTCTTTTTGTTAAACTCTATCATTGACTCTTATAAACAAGAAGAAGAAGAAAAGGGTAGAACTGCTGACCATCTCTTTTTGTTAAACTCTATCATTGACTCTTATAAACAGAAGAAGAAGAAAAGGGTAGAACTGCTGACCATCTCTTTTTGTTAAACTCTATCATTGACTCTTATAAACAAGAAGAAGAAGAAAAGGGTAGAACTGCTGACCATCTCTTTTTGTTAAACTCTATCATTGACTCTTATAAACAGAAGAAGAAGAAAAGGGTAGAACTGCTGACCATATCTTTTTGTTAAACTCTATCATTGACTCTTATAAACAAGAAGAAGAAGAAAAGGGTAGAACTGCTGACCATCTCTTTTTGTTAAACTCTATCATTGACTCTTATAAACAAGAAGAAGAAGAAAAGGGTAGAACTGCTGACCATCTCTTTTTGTTAAACTCTATCATTGACTCTTATAAACAAGAAGAAGAAGAAAAGGGTAGAACTGCTGACCATCTCTTTTTGTTAAACTCTATCATTGACTCTTATAAACAGAAGAAGAAGAAAAGGGTAGAACTGCTGACCATCTCTTTTTGTTAAACTCTATCATTGACTCTTATAAACAAGAAGAAGAAGAAAAGGGTAGAACTGCTGACCATCTCTTTTTGTTAAACTCTATCATTGACTCTTATAAACAGAAGAAGAAGAAAAGGGTAGAACTGCTGACCATCTCTTTTTGTTAAACTCTATCATTGACTCTTATAAACAGAAGAAGAAGAAAAGGGTAGAACTGCTGACCATCTCTTTTTGTTAAACTCTATCATTGACTCTTATAAACAAGAAGAAGAAGAAAAGGGTAGAACTGCTGACCATCTCTTTTTGTTAAACTCTATCATTGACTCTTATAAACAGAAGAAGAAGAAAAGGGTAGAACTGCTGACCATCTCTTTTTGTTAAACTCTATCATTGACTCTTATAAACAGAAGAAGAAGAAAAGGGTAGAACTGCTGACCATCTCTTTTTGTTAAACTCTATCATTGACTCTTATAAACAGAAGAAGAAGAAAAGGGTAGAACTGCTGACCATCTCTTTTTGTTAAACTCTATCATTGACTCTTATAAACAGAAGAAGAAGAAAAGGGTAGAACTGCTGACCATCTCTTTTTGTTAAACTCTATCATTGACTCTTATAAACAGAAGAAGAAGAAAAGGGTAGAACTGCTGACCATCTCTTTTTGTTAAACTCTATCATTGACTCTTATAAACAGAAGAAGAAGAAAAGGGTAGAACTGCTGACCATCTCTTTTTGTTAAACTCTATCATTGACTCTTATAAACAGAAGAAGAAGAAAAGGGTAGAACTGCTGACCATCTCTTTTTGTTAAACTCTATCATTGACTCTTATAAACAAGAAGAAGAAGAAAAGGGTAGAACTGCTGACCATCTCTTTTTGTTAAACTCTATCATTGACTCTTATAAACAAGAAGAAGAAGAAAAGGGTAGAACTGCTGACCATCTCTTTTCGTTAAACTCTATCATTGACTCTTATAAACAAGAAGAAGAAGAAAAGGGTAGAACTGCTGACCATCTCTTTTTGTTAAACTCTATCATTGACTCTTATAAACAAGAAGAAGAAGAAAAGGGTAGAACTGCTGACCATCTCTTTTTGTTAAACTCTATCATTGACTCTTATAAACAGAAGAAGAAGAAAAGGGTAGAACTGCTGACCATCTCTTTTTGTTAAACTCTATCATTGACTCTTATAAACAAGAAGAAGAAGAAAAGGGTAGAACTGCTGACCATCTCTTTTTGTTAAACTCTATCATTGACTCTTATAAACAGAAGAAGAAGAAAAGGGTAGAACTGCTGACCATCTCTTTTTGTTAAACTCTATCATTGACTCTTATAAACAAGAAGAAGAAGAAAAGGGTAGAACTGCTGACCATCTCTTTTTGTTAAACTCTATCATTGACTCTTATAAACAGAAGAAGAAGAAAAGGGTAGAACTGCTGACCATCTCTTTTTGTTAAACTCTATCATTGACTCTTATAAACAAGAAGAAGAAGAAAAGGGTAGAACTGCTGACCATCTCTTTTTGTTAAACTCTATCATTGACTCTTATAAACAGAAGAAGAAGAAAAGGGTAGAACTGCTGACCATATCTTTTTGTTAAACTCTATCATTGACTCTTATAAACAAGAAGAAGAAGAAAAGGGTAGAACTGCTGACCATCTCTTTTTGTTAAACTCTATCATTGACTCTTATAAACAAGAAGAAGAAGAAAAGGGTAGAACTGCTGACCATCTCTTTTTGTTAAACTCTATCATTGACTCTTATAAACAAGAAGAAGAAGAAAAGGGTAGAACTGCTGACCATCTCTTTTTGTTAAACTCTATCATTGACTCTTATAAACAGAAGAAGAAGAAAAGGGTAGAACTGCTGACCATCTCTTTTTGTTAAACTCTATCATTGACTCTTATAAACAAGAAGAAGAAGAAAAGGGTAGAACTGCTGACCATCTCTTTTTGTTAAACTCTATCATTGACTCTTATAAACAGAAGAAGAAGAAAAGGGTAGAACTGCTGACCATCTCTTTTTGTTAAACTCTATCATTGACTCTTATAAACAGAAGAAGAAGAAAAGGGTAGAACTGCTGACCATATCTTTTTGTTAAACTCTATCATTGACTCTTATAAACAGAAGAAGAAGAAAAGGGTAGAACTGCTGACCATCTCTTTTTGTTAAACTCTATCATTGACTCTTATAAACAGAAGAAGAAGAAAAGGGTAGAACTGCTGACCATCTCTTTTTGTTAAACTCTATCATTGACTCTTATAAACAGAAGAAGAAGAAAAGGGTAGAACTGCTGACCATCTCTTTTTGTTAAACTCTATCATTGACTCTTATAAACAGAAGAAGAAGAAAAGGGTAGAACTGCTGACCATCTCTTTTTGTTAAACTCTATCATTGACTCTTATAAACAAGAAGAAGAAGAAAAGGGTAGAACTGCTGACCATCTCTTTTTGTTAAACTCTATCATTGACTCTTATAAACAAGAAGAAGAAAAGGGTAGAACTGCTGACCATCTCTTTTTGTTAAACTCTATCATTGACTCTTATAAACAAGAAGAAGAAAAGGGTAGAACTGCTGACCATCTCTTTTTGTTAAACTCTATCATTGACTCTTATAAACAAGAAGAAGAAAAGGGTAGAACTGCTGACCATCTCTTTTTGTTAAACTCTATCATTGACTCTTATAAACAGAAGAAGAAGAAAAGGGTAGAACTGCTGACCATCTCTTTTTGTTAAACTCTATCATTGACTCTTATAAACAGAAGAAGAAGAAAAGGGTAGAACTGCTGACAATCTCTTTTTGTTAAAATCTATCATTGACTCTTATAAACAGAAGAAGAAGAAAAGGGAAGAACTGCTGACCATCTCTTTTTGTTAAACTCTATCATTGACTCTTATAAACAGAAGAAGAAGAAAAGGGTAGAACTGCTGACCATCTCTTTTTGTTAAACTCTATCATTGACTCTTATAAACCGAAGAAGAAGAAAAGGGTAGAACTGCTGACCATCTCTTTTTGTTAAACTCTATCATTGACTCTTATAAACAGAAGAAGAAGAAAAGGGTAGAACTGCTGACCATCTCTTTTTGTTAAACTCTATCATTGACTCTTATAAACAAGAAGAAGAAAAGGGTAGAACTGCTGACCATCTCTTTTTGTTAAACTCTATCATTGACTCTTATAAACAAGAAGAAGAAAAGGGTAGAACTGCTGACCATCTCTTTTTGTTAAACTCTATCATTGACTCTTATAAACAATAGGAAGAAAAGGGTAGAACTGCTGACCATCTCTTTTTGTTAAACTCTATCATTGACTCTTATAAACAGAAGAAGAAGAAAAGGGTAGAACTGCTGACCATCTCTTTTTGTTAAACTCTATCATTGACTCTTATAAACAGAAGAAGAAGAAAAGGGTAGAACTGCTGACCATCTCTTTTTGTTAAAATCTATCATTGACTCTTATAAACAGAAGAAGAAGAAAAGGGTAGAACTGCTGACCATCTTTTTTTGTTAAACTCTATCATTGACTCTTATAAACAGAAGAAGAAGAAAAGGGTAGAACTGCTGACCATCTCTTTTTGTTAAACTCTATCATTGACTCTTATAAACAGAAGAAGAAGAAAAGGGTAGAACTGCTGACCATCTCTTTTTGTTAAACTCTATCATTGACTCTTATAAACAGAAGAAGAAGAAAAGGGTAGAACTGCTGACCATCTCTTTTTGTTAAACTCTATCATTGACTCTTATAAACAGAAGAAGAAGAAGAAAGTGTATGCAGCTTTCATTGATTTAAAAAAGGCTTATGATTCTCTTTGGAGGACAGGACTATTCTATATACTCTTAGAACGGGGTCTATCCAAAAAGATTGTTAATGTTATTTATTCAATATATGCGGATACAAAGAGTAGAATTAAATTCTCTGATGGAGTTAGCAAATCCTTTTTGTCCAAAAGAGGGGTCAATCGGGTTCTTAGCCCTATGTTGTTTAATATTTTTATAAATAACATTGTTGAAAAATTAGAATGTAGTGATATGGATCCAGTTTTGGTTGGTGACAACTCTATCAATTGTTTACTATATGCAGACGACCTTATACTTTTATCAAGTAGTCCATGTGGATTACAAACATGTCTTGATACCTTATATGAATTTTGTTCATGTTGGAAACTAGAGGTTAATAACTCTAAATCTAAAGTGCTTATTTTCAACTCAAATGGAAAATCATTCTTAAATCATTTTATGTATAATGGGAATGTCATTGAGACGGTAATAGATAGCTATTGCTACCTTGGTATAATGTTGAAATGTAATGGTAGTTTCAACCTTGCCATGTCCACTTTAGCCAAAAAAGCTAGGAAAGCATATTTTAAAATAAAGAAAACTATTGGCTTAAATAATCCCTGTAAACTATTAGAAAAACTCTTTGATTCCCTTATATTACCAATTTCATTATATTGCTGTGAGATTTGGAGTTTAGAATCTGCTTTGAAATGTTAAGAATCTGATCCTTATGAGTTATTGCATACTAAATTTATGAAGGAAATAATTGGAAGTGCATTGTAAAACTCCAAATGCTGCCTGTATATCTGAGCTAGCCAGACAAGCCTGTAGAACAAAAATAATTACCAGTGGCGTAGCTTCCATTGAGGCAATGAGGCAACTGCCTCACTAGATTTCTTTGCAGAAAAAAAATTAATGTGATTAATATTATAAAAGTTGATTAAAATACGAGAAATAAAAACCTTTGTCAAAGTTTGTAATAAAAATATATTCTACATCATTAATTGAAATCGTTTACGGAAACTTTTGGCTCCGTCATGTTACATAATTTAGTATAGTTTGAAAGTGGAAATGCGACGGGCTTAAATACGCTCTTAGATACAAGCTTATTTTATCTTCTCGTTTTTTCTTCGATTGCAGATATAGATTCTATCTGAAACTCGGGAAGAAGCTTCATGTAGCCACTCCCAAGGTTCTGAAATAAATTCACAAACACAGTCATTTGACGCATATCGAAATAGTTTTCTGCGTGTTATTTCGGTTATTATTGAAATCATAAATTATCCATTTAAACTTGGGAAAATGCGTTTCAATCGCCCATTTTTTTTTTTCAATTTCCGCACCCCCCTAGCATTTTTTCGCCTCGCTGCGCTCGGTGAATTGCCTCACTAGAAAAAAGACCCAAGTTACGCCACTGATTACGGCATGCATTAAATATTTAGATCATGTCATTTCTTCTAAGGACACCCTATGGCCTATCCCATGATATACTTAAGGCTACTTGGAAGTCGAATGTATGGATTAGAAATATTATTTCATGCATTAATAGATTAAGATTTTCCTTTTTGAACGAAATGATGCCTGCAACATCTTTCAAACCATTCATCAATCAGATCCAACAGATGAAAATCTACAAGATTATATAAATCCTTGGGATACGTAAAATATTTACGTGTCCAGTCCGATATTGGCGATACTTCCTTTGTGTTTCCTTTCCCTCCACTATAGAATCCCTTGCTTTTTATTTGCCTTGTTAAAATGGAAATATTTTGTGTTGCAAGTATTTCTGGATGTCAAATACAAAGGTTCGACTATTTTTCTCTCTGGTAATTGGGCTATGCAGTATTTTGCTAAGTACAGTAGAAAGTACACTAAAATACAGTAGTGTCATTGGCATTGATGCAATACAGTTAAGAAGGTTGAAGGTTATTCAAATAAAAAAAAATACACCGTCATCGAATGTCTAGTAAACAATTGTTTAGCCTGTTTGTCAGGGATGTCATCTTTCATAGTCATACACAACTCATCTTTGTCTCTGACACTTGATATGAATTTATCCAAAATTTTATTTTAAGTACCGTTGACGTTATTGAGAATGAGAGCAGGTGTGATACTGTGTCTGTGAAGCGAGCGATAGAGGGGCTAGTCATACAGATCCTGGATCGTATAAGTTTACAGTACGCACCAAATTCAAACAAACGAACGAACGCTTCACACGACATTAACGTTTGTCCGATTGTCCGGTACCAATGAAAACTGACGTCGGACAAGTAGATCTTGTATTACGGTTGTCCGACGGGACAAGTAAAAAAATCAGAGATTCCCAAACGTGCCGGTACGACGGACAAATCTATTTCCACTGGTATAAAATACTGGATTTGTTGTATAAAAGAGCCCTGTTTGATCTCCAATTTGTCCATAATTCATTTTGATTAAAACTAAAGTGAAACGCCAGATCAAATCTCTTTTATTGTATCATTTATCGTTCCTCCATCTGAAGTTCAAGGACATTGACAAAATTAAAGTCGCAATCTCAGAAATGCTTTAATGAACGGAAATATCAATATTTGAAATATAAGAACAAGAATCACTCCGGAACGAACACGTAAAAATTATCGGATATCAATTTGGCACCAAATTTAATCTTGTCTCTTGTGCAAAATATGATAGAGGACTTGATTTCAGCTTTTGGGAAATATTGAAACCTTGAAATGGACAAATATTACAAGCTTTTTCCTGATCTGGTTGAAAAGATCCACTAAAATTTGTATTTCTCTGTGAATTTAAATAAAATACTTTGCTTTATTTATATCACAGGCCTTTGTTCCTGGTAAAACAAATATACCTAGATACTGGTTTATATAGTATCTAGGTATATTTTTTTTTTACCAGAAACAATATATAGCACAAATATGAGTTATTTCAATTTGTGTGGTATTGGATCACAACAGTAATATTTCAAAAGGTAAAAAGGCTGGGGGGGGGGGTGTACATATAAAAATCACTGGTATACAAGACTCCAATCAAGGTAGACAGAAATAAAAATGTGACATTGAATATATGTCCTTAAGGTAGTTATGAATAAAAAAAAAACCCAGAACAAATCAGTTTGGGCAGGGTAACGTCAGTCTCAGGGGTCGCGAAACAATGTTTCAATTAATCGCAATTGACTTCTCCCAGAAGTCTCCCCACTTCTCTCTGTTGTCTCCCACTTCTCCCTGTGAGCTCTCTGAAAGAGAAGTCACTTCTCCCTCTAATTTGAAAGTAGTGGGAGCCATGGATAATTATTCTCTAGTTTTTGTAATTTTTATTAATTTTTTCGGACAACTAAAAAATTGAGTCGGACAAGTACTTTTTTTAGTTAGTTGTCCGAAGGGACAAGTTGAAAAATATGTTAATGTAGAGGCCTGGAACGATACGAAAAACGCACGAACTATACGGAAAGCGCAAACGAACGAATGCACGATACACGAAACGAACGAACCAATCATTGGAGCGTAACCATATATTATCCAATGACAAACGATCCTGGTTCTATAGAAGTACAATATACCAGTAGTATCGTGTTATTATTTGAATGACTTTTGTGCAAATTGATGTGATTAACTAATCTTATATTTTATACGCAATTGATATATATATAGATGATAAATTAGTCGGTAAAGTAATAGGATAATACAATTTATATTATAATTTATATTATCAATGTGTTTAATAATTATATTTATGATTAAATTTTAAATCTCATATATTTGACTTCCAAATATGACTTTATATTTATATAATTATTCGGATTCTGTATTGACAACCAGACATAGGTGTATCAGTTATTTTCCCATTCAAGCTGTCCGAGAGGTGTGTGGCTTCAAAAGGTCATATAATTGTTAATTACATGTAGAATGAAATTGAGAGTTGACAAATTTCACACCTGCAGTGCATGTATTTCCCAGGTGTTTGTTTACATACATGTAGATGTTACACATGTAGATGATTTCTTGTTTATTTGTCCGTAGAGTAAATTATAGAACAAATGCATTTATTAAATATGTTTTCCCTTAAAACAATTAATAAAATAGTCCAGTCTGGTAACATCACACACCCTCTAACTTTGCAGACAAACCTTTCTTTGAATACTCAATAATTAAATGCTGTGTTGATATTGATAACCTGTTAACTTTGCCCGTTGCCATTTTTGTTTACAAACAGTGTTTATTTATAAGTGTCATGTGATCTGGTGAAGCGTTCGTTTCGTGTATCGTTCGTTCGTTCGTATTTCGTTTCGTGCGTTCATCTAATTAAACTGACAAACGAACCAATTACACGAATGAAACGCAAATGAACGGAAAACGAACGAACGATGCACGCAAACGAAACGATCGAAAAACGCAAACGATACGAAGTATCTGTTAACTTAAACGATCCAGGATCTGTAGCATCCTAAGACTTTCCAAAAAACTGTATTTATAATGCATATACACTGAAAGGGTCATGTAATTGTTTTTGTTTCCAAAATTTCTATTAATGGTGTAACTAAATTAACATAGCAAAACTATTTGCCATGTATGATGTATCATCAAGCTTTTCATAATATTGCAAGAATTCCATTTTCATTTCAAGACGAAATCTGCATACAACTGAATCATTAAAAACTAGGTTTTAATTTTTTTTATTGTTTTGAATGTGATAATGGCTTGATTCGCAGATATACATTGGAGTGGATTCACAACTCAATGTGGCAACAAAAAATGTATCAATGGGGCAGATGAAAAGTATACAATAGAGCAGATTTAAAAATGTATAAATTGGGTGGAATTTCAGATGTTTTTTTGTCTTATACCTATGGATAGTTGTCTGGTGAGCATTTAATCTATAAGTTTTTATCTACCAGAATGTGAAGCCTTCGACAATAATACATTCTTTGCCCATATTTGTTTGCATCTTAATTATTTCGAACTCCATTTCACAACTTTTTTTAACATGTACATGTAGCAGTGGGTGATTAGATTTTACAAATATCTGAATTAAGACAAGCGAATACGCATGTTAATTACAGGTAAAAATACAGGTAAGTAAAACAATCTTTCCGCCCCTTTGATGCGTTTTTTCTAAAAGCAAATCCGCCCCAATGTACATTGTATGTTAGCCACTTGATTGGTTTAGAACAAGTATAAACTTAAAATCCGTGGTGTGTATATGATATCTTTACAGCGTACGTAAATGTCAATAGTTAAAGACATGACTTCATAGTAAATACAATATGTCACATGTTTGCTTCCAGAGTGCATTTCTGATTCAAATATAGAATCGATTTGTTAAAAAAGTCAGATAATTCAGAATACTCCAAAGATTTTTTAAATAATTTATTACAAATAAGTACTGTAAACCGGGAAATATTCGCGGTGGTTTTATTTTCGCAGTAAGCTTTGACTTCCGCGAAATATTCACAGTAAGCGAACCTTCAAAGAGATGTAAACAAATGACAACAGTTTTTCCTGACAGACGGACAAAGACAACCATATTGGACATACGACTGACCTTTCCACTAATATAAACAGCCGACAGATACAACCATGCTTTTGTGAGTGTTGTACATTTGATTATATTAGCAACAAATAATGTAAAACAGTTATTTACATCATTTAAAAACATTTTCAGCGGTATTACACAAACATTCAATCAATAACACCTGTCAATCAAGTCATGGTCACTCCATCATAAAATGGTCAATTAACGGTTACAGGTAATCCCTGCGGCAACAAAGGCACTCTTAATGAGATCAGTTTTCTCTTTCAATTGTTTGTGTGTTTTGACAAGCCAACTTGCATGTAACAGTTTGACGACACTTAACCGCATGTCAATTTCTTCAAATTTTTTGTCTTTACACAGATTTTTTCCCATTTCATCTGCATACCAGTTCTGGAACATTGATTTTAATAAATCCTTATAAATTTTGTTAACTTTTAAGTCAAGTGGCTGCAAATTGTCTGTACATCGTGCCGGCACGAATACAAATGAAGACGAAGTTTTTATCAAATATTTGTGCATGTTTTCGCAACCTTAGTTCACTAGCTACAAAGTCAATGATGGTTTATACTACATGTTTATATGTAAATAGATGACGTTTATATGTAAATAGATGATTAACGTTTATATGTAAATAGATGATTAACGTTTATATGTAAATAGATGATTAACGTTTATATGTAAATAGATGATTAACGTTTATATGTAAATAGATGATTAACGTTTATATGTAAATAGATGATTACTACTCACTTCATTAATGTTTATATGTAAATAGATGATTACTACTCACTTCATTAATGTTTATATGTAAATAGATGACGTTTATATGTAAATAGATGATTACTACTCACTTCATTAATGTTTATATGTAAATAGATGATTACTACTCACTTCATTAATGTTTATATGTAAATAGATGATTACTACTCACTTCATTAACGTTTATATGTAAATAGATGATTACTACTCACTTCATTAACGTTTATATGTAAATAGATGATTACTACTCACTTCATTAATGTTTATATGTAAATAGATGATTACTACTCACTTCATTAATGTTTATATGTAAATAGATGATTACTACTCACTTCATTAACGTTTATATGTAAATAGATGATTACTACTCACTTCATTAACGTTTATATGTAAATAGATGATTACTACTCACTTCATTAATGTTTATATGTAAATAGATGATTACTACTCACTTCATTAACGTTTATATGTAAATAGATGATTACTACTCACTTCATTAACGTTTATATGTAAATAGATGATTACTACTCACTTCATTAATGTTTATATGTAAATAGATGATTACTACTCACTTCATTAACGTTTATATGTAAATAGATGATTACTACTCACTTCATTAACGTTTATATGTAAATAGATGATTACTACTCACTTCATTAATGTTTATATGTAAATAGATGATTACTACTCACTTCATTAACGTTTATATGTAAATAGATGATTACTACTCACTTCATTAACGTTTATATGTAAATAGATGATTACTACTCACTTCATTAATGTTTATATGTAAATAGATGATTACTACTCACTTCATTAACGTTTATATGTAAATAGATGATTACTACTCACTTCATTAACGTTTATATGTAAATAGATGATTACTACTCACTTCATTAATGTTTATATGTAAATAGATGATTACTACTCACTTCATTAACGTTTATATGTAAATAGATGATTACTACTCACTTCATTAACGTTTATATGTAAATAGATGATTACTACTCACTTCATTAACGTTTATATGTAAATAGATGATTACTACTCACTTCATTAACGTTTATATGTAAATAGATGATTACTACTCACTTCATTAACGTTTATATGTAAATAGATGATTACTACTCACTTCATTAACGTTTATATGTAAATAGATGATTACTACTCACTTCATTAACGTTTATATGTAAATAGATGATTACTACTCACTTCATTAACGTTTATATGTAAATAGATGATTACTACTCACTTCATTAACGTTTATATGTAAATAGATGATTACTACTCACTTCATTAACGTTTATATGTAAATAGATGATTACTACTCACTTCATTAACGTTTATATGTAAATAGATGATTACTACTCACTTCATTAACGTTTATATGTAAATAGATGATTACTACTCACTTCATTAACGTTTATATGTAAATAGATGATTACTACTCACTTCATTAACGTTTATATGTAAATAGATGATTACTACTCACTTCATTAACGTTTATATGTAAATAGATGATTACTACTCACTTCATTAACGTTTATATGTAAATAGATGATTACTACTCACTTCATTAACGTTTATATGTAAATAGATGATTACTACTCACTTCATTAACGTTTATATGTAAATAGATGATTACTACTCACTTCATTAACGTTTATATGTAAATAGATGATTACTACTCACTTCATTAACGTTTATATGTAAATAGATGATTACTACTCACTTCATTAACGTTTATATGTAAATAGATGATTACTACTCACTTCATTAACGTTTATATGTAAATAGATGATTACTACTCACTTCATTAACGTTTATATGTAAATAGATGATTACTACTCACTTCATTAACGTTTATATGTAAATAGATGATTACTACTCACTTCATTAACGTTTATATGTAAATAGATGATTACTACTCACTTCATTAACGTTTATATGTAAATAGATGATTACTACTCACTTCATTAACGTTTATATGTAAATAGATGATTACTACTCACTTCATTAACGTTTATATGTAAATAGATGATTACTACTCACTTCATTAACGTTTATATGTAAATAGATGATTACTACTCACTTCATTAATGTTTATATGTAAATAGATGATTACTACTCACTTCATTAACGTTTATATGTAAATAGATGATTACTACTCACTTCATTAACGTTTATATGTAAATAGATGATTACTACTCACTTCATTAACGTTTATATGTAAATAGATGATTACTACTCACTTCATTAATGTTTATATGTAAATAGATGATTACTACTCACTTCATTAACGTTTATATGTAAATAGATGATTACTACTCACTTCATTAATGTTTATATGTAAATAGATGATTACTACTCACTTCATTAATGTTTATATGTAAATAGATGATTACTACTCACTTCATTAATGTTTATATGTAAATAGATGATTACTACTCACTTCATTAACGCTTATATGTAAATAGATGATTACTACTCACTTCATTAACGTTTATATGTAAATAGATGATTACTACTCACTTCATTAATGTTTATATGTAAATAGATGATTACTACTCACTTCATTAATGTTTATATGTAAATAGATGATTACTACTCACTTCATTAACGTTTATATGTAAATAGATGATTACTACTCACTTCATTAATGTTTATATGTAAATAGATGATTACTACTCACTTCATTAACGTTTATATGTAAATAGATGATTACTACTCACTTCATTAACGTTTATATGTAAATAGATGATTACTACTCACTTCATTAATGTTTATATGTAAATAGATGATTACTACTCACTTCATTAACGTTTATATGTAAATAGATGATTACTACTCACTTCATTAATGTTTATATGTAAATAGATGATTACTACTCACTTCATTAACGTTTATATGTAAATAGATGATTACTACTCACTTCATTAATGTTTATATGTAAATAGATGATTACTACTCACTTCATTAACGTTTATATGTAAATAGATGATTACTACTCACTTCATTAACGTTTATATGTAAATAGATGATTACTACTCACTTCATTAATGTTTATATGTAAATAGATGATTACTACTCACTTCATTAATGTTTATATGTAAATAGATGATTACTACTCACTTCATTAACGTTTATATGTAAATAGATGATTACTACTCACTTCATTAATGTTTATATGTAAATAGATGATTACTACTCACTTCATTAACGTTTATATGTAAATAGATGATTACTACTCACTTCATTAACGTTTATATGTAAATAGATGATTACTACTCACTTCATTAATGTTTATATGTAAATAGATGATTACTACTCACTTCATTAACGTTTATATGTAAATAGATGATTACTACTCACTTCATTAACGTTTATATGTAAATAGATGATTACTACTCACTTCATTAATGTTTATATGTAAATAGATGATTACTACTCACTTCATTAACGTTTATATGTAAATAGATGATTACTACTCACTTCATTAATGTTTATATGTAAATAGATGATTACTACTCACTTCATTAACGTTTATATGTAAATAGATGATTACTACTCACTTCATTAACGTTTATATGTAAATAGATGATTACTACTCACTTCATTAACGTTTATATGTAAATAGATGATTACTACTCACTTCATTAACGTTTATATGTAAATAGATGATTACTACTCACTTCATTAACGTTTATATGTAAATAGATGATTACTACTCACTTCATTAACGTTTATATGTAAATAGATGATTACTACTCACTTCATTAATGTTTATATGTAAATAGATGATTACTACTCACTTCATTAACGTTTATATGTAAATAGATGATTACTACTCACTTCATTAACGTTTATATGTAAATAGATGATTACTACTCACTTCATTAACGTTTATATGTAAATAGATGATTACTACTCACTTCATTAACGTTTATATGTAAATAGATGATTACTACTCACTTCATTAACGTTTATATGTAAATAGATGATTACTACTCACTTCATTAACGTTTATATGTAAATAGATGATTACTACTCACTTCATTAATGTTTATATGTAAATAGATGATTACTACTCACTTCATTAACGTTTATATGTAAATAGATGATTACTACTCACTTCATTAACGTTTATATGTAAATAGATGATTACTACTCACTTCATTAACGTTTATATGTAAATAGATGATTACTACTCACTTCATTAACGTTTATATGTAAATAGATGATTACTACTCACTTCATTAATGTTTATATGTAAATAGATGATTACTACTCACTTCATTAATGTTTATATGTAAATAGATGATTACTACTCACTTCATTAATGTTTATATGTAAATAGATGATTACTACTCACTTCATTAACGCTTATATGTAAATAGATGATTACTACTCACTTCATTAACGTTTATATGTAAATAGATGATTACTACTCACTTCATTAATGTTTATATGTAAATAGATGATTACTACTCACTTCATTAATGTTTATATGTAAATAGATGATTACTACTCACTTCATTAACGTTTATATGTAAATAGATGATTACTACTCACTTCATTAATGTTTATATGTAAATAGATGATTACTACTCACTTCATTAACGTTTATATGTAAATAGATGATTACTACTCACTTCATTAACGTTTATATGTAAATAGATGATTACTACTCACTTCATTAATGTTTATATGTAAATAGATGATTACTACTCACTTCATTAACGTTTATATGTAAATAGATGATTACTACTCACTTCATTAATGTTTATATGTAAATAGATGATTACTACTCACTTCATTAACGTTTATATGTAAATAGATGATTACTACTCACTTCATTAATGTTTATATGTAAATAGATGATTACTACTCACTTCATTAACGTTTATATGTAAATAGATGATTACTACTCACTTCATTAACGTTTATATGTAAATAGATGATTACTACTCACTTCATTAATGTTTATATGTAAATAGATGATTACTACTCACTTCATTAATGTTTATATGTAAATAGATGATTACTACTCACTTCATTAACGTTTATATGTAAATAGATGATTACTACTCACTTCATTAATGTTTATATGTAAATAGATGATTACTACTCACTTCATTAACGTTTATATGTAAATAGATGATTACTACTCACTTCATTAACGTTTATATGTAAATAGATGATTACTACTCACTTCATTAATGTTTATATGTAAATAGATGATTACTACTCACTTCATTAACGTTTATATGTAAATAGATGATTACTACTCACTTCATTAACGTTTATATGTAAATAGATGATTACTACTCACTTCATTAATGTTTATATGTAAATAGATGATTACTACTCACTTCATTAACGTTTATATGTAAATAGATGATTACTACTCACTTCATTAATGTTTATATGTAAATAGATGATTACTACTCACTTCATTAACGTTTATATGTAAATAGATGATTACTACTCACTTCATTAACGTTTATATGTAAATAGATGATTACTACTCACTTCATTAACGTTTATATGTAAATAGATGATTACTACTCACTTCATTAACGTTTATATGTAAATAGATGATTACTACTCACTTCATTAACGTTTATATGTAAATAGATGATTACTACTCACTTCATTAACGTTTATATGTAAATAGATGATTACTACTCACTTCATTAATGTTTATATGTAAATAGATGATTACTACTCACTTCATTAACGTTTATATGTAAATAGATGATTACTACTCACTTCATTAATGTTTATATGTAAATAGATGATTACTACTCACTTCATTAACGTTTATATGTAAATAGATGATTACTACTCACTTCATTAACGTTTATATGTAAATAGATGATTACTACTCACTTCATTAACGTTTATATGTAAATAGATGATTACTACTCACTTCATTAACGTTTATATGTAAATAGATGATTACTACTCACTTCATTAATGTTTATATGTAAATAGATGATTACTACTCACTTCATTAACGTTTATATGTAAATAGATGATTACTACTCACTTCATTAACGTTTATATGTAAATAGATGATTACTACTCACTTCATTAACGTTTATATGTAAATAGATGATTACTACTCACTTCATTAACGTTTATATGTAAATAGATGATTACTACTCACTTCATTAACGTTTATATGTAAATAGATGATTACTACTCACTTCATTAATGTTTATATGTAAATAGATGATTACTACTCACTTCATTAACGTTTATATGTAAATAGATGATTACTACTCACTTCATTAACGTTTATATGTAAATAGATGATTACTACTCACTTCATTAATGTTTATATGTAAATAGATGATTACTACTCACTTCATTAACGTTTATATGTAAATAGATGATTACTACTCACTTCATTAACGTTTATATGTAAATAGATGATTACTACTCACTTCATTAATGTTTATATGTAAATAGATGATTACTACTCACTTCATTAACGTTTATATGTAAATAGGTGAGTACTACTCACTTCATTAACGTTTATATGTAAATAGATGATTACTACTCACTTCATTTACGTTTATATGTAAATAGATGATTACTACTCACTTCATTAATGTTTATATGTAAATAGATGATTACTACTCACTTCATTAACGTTTATATGTAAATAGATGATTACTACTCACTTCATTAACGTTTATATGTAAATAGATGATTACTACTCACTTCATTAACGTTTATATGTAAATAGGTGAGTACTACTCACTTCATTAACGTTTATATGTAAATAGATGATTACTACTCACTTCATTAACGTTTATATGTAAATAGATGATTACTACTCACTTCATTAATGTTTATATGTAAATAGATGATTACTACTCACTTCATTAACGTTTATATGTAAATAGATGATTACTACTCACTTCATTAACGTTTATATGTAAATAGATGATTACTACTCACTTCATTAACGTTTATATGTAAATAGATGATTACTACTCACTTCATTAACGTTTATATGTAAATAGATGATTACTACTCACTTCATTAACGTTTATATGTAAATAGATGATTACTACTCACTTCATTAACGTTTATATGTAAATAGATGATTACTACTCACTTCATTAACGTTTATATGTAAATAGATGATTACTACTCACTTCATTAACGTTTATATGTAAATAGATGATTACTACTCACTTCATTAACGTTTATATGTAAATAGATGATTACTACTCACTTCATTAACGTTTATATGTAAATAGATGATTACTACTCACTTCATTAACGTTTATATGTAAATAGATGATTACTACTCACTTCATTAACGTTTATATGTAAATAGATGATTACTACTCACTTCATTGACGTTTATATGTAAATAGATGATTACTACTCACTTCATTAACGTTTATATGTAAATAGATGATTACTACTCACTTCATTAACGTTTATATGTAAATAGATGATTACTACTCACTTCATTAACGTTTATATGTAAATGTTTAACTGTTTACTGTTTGAAATACGATCAACATTTTATTTTTTTCCGACTTCACAAAACGCGAAACCAACACAGCGCGAATACATATGATGACCGCAAACCGCGAAAATTTCCCAGTTTACAGTACATACTTTACCTTATTCATGGTTCCGATTTATAGATGACGTTGACATGAAGTGGACACATGGCGATAAAGAGCTTGATGAATTTTTGGAACATGCCAACAGTATCCATCCGTCTATAAAATTCACACACGAAGTGTCGAAAACCAAAATGTCCTTCCTTGATACTACCACCACGGTCAAGGAAGGCAACATGACAACTGATTTATACTCTTAAGCCCACAGACAAACATCAATACCTTTCACCCAGTAGTTGCCATCCTAAGCACTGTTTTAAGAGTATCCCATTCAGCTAAGCCATTAGGGTAAAACGAATATGCTCCACTGTTGAAACCACCAAGCAAAGACTAGGAGATTTACGCCATCATTTGAAAAGACAGGGATATAATGGCAAAGTTATAGAGAGTGGGTTTTCAAATGCCAGTGAAATTAACAGAAATGACCTCCTGGAGTACAAAGAAAAAAAGATCAACAAACGGGTTCCCCTTGTTCTCACTTACCATCCTTCTTTAGAGAAAATTTCAGGCATTGTTCGTCATCATTGGAAAGAAATTTAAAAAAGTGAAACGCTGGCCAATTTGTTCCCTGAACCACCTGTTGTAGCGTTCCGGCGACCTAAAAGCATTAAGGATACACTGGTCAGAGCTGCAGTATTAGACCTTCATCGACGGTCGGCCAGTGTAAACCATGTGGTGACAAGCATTGCAAGTGCTGTCTCCAATTGCAACACGCACAAGTGTTCCATAGCAAGACGACAGGAAAGGAGTATAAGTCATCTTTTGCAATGTCAATTGCAAAACACCTAATGTGGTTTACCTCCTTGACTGTCACATCTGCGGAATACGTAGGAGAAAGTGTCCAACCATTCAACAAAAGAATGAATGGACACAGAAGTGACCTTACGAAAAAGACGCTCTTTAACTTTTTAACCAGTGCCTGGTCCTTAGCTAGTTGGTAAATTTCATCATTACATTTTCTCATTGCTTTCATATTGTTTATAAATTAGTGTACATATAAACTTGAATAATATAAAGTATAAAGTTCAAGATTATGATTTTTAGTAATTTACGTCACGATAACTGATGGTTCCGTGACAATTTTTCAAATCAGATTACAGACGCTGATGAAGCTTGTCGGTCAAGCGAAATATCCATCGTTTTAATTATAATTATAGTCTTTTTATAGACTTATACATTGTAGTTATTTTTGTTACATTTTAACATCTTTTTTTTATATAGTTGTGCTAACATTTTAGACGTTTTTATATATATATATATATATATACGTCTGAAAAATAAACCAAACAGTGTTAGAATTAGATTTTAGAGCTGTCAAATTTTTGTTCTTCCCTCTACGGGATTTGAACTCGCACCATTGATGCACTGCAGAGCACCATTCGCTTAGCCTTACGTCCACCGCCCTAGACCACTCGACCACATTCACTCCCTATTTATATAAATTCTACTGTCGTCATCACACGTTACAAAATATCCATATCTCAAATGACAATGGATCTTTTATATTTTACGTAGATGTTTTCTTTCCTCTATCGCTGCCAAGACTTTTACCGGACTTGATTGTATATATGAGTAACACGACAGGTGTCTTTTAAGAAGCAGGAACTGCTTATCCTTCGGGAGCACCTGAGTTCACCCCCAGTGTTTTGGTGGGTCTGTGTTGCTCATCTAAGTAGTTTTTTCTGTTGTCCTATTTTGTGTCTATGATTGAGTTCTGTGTTGTGATGTGACGTCCAATATTATGATTTCCGCATAAAAACGATGTTCAATTCATCATTACCTCCAGTTGTTTGTAGGAGGTGTCTTATTTACGTTATTTGTATTTGTTTGCATATAGTGGTGTCCAACACATATTGTGTTGTGATTTTGTTTTGTTTTTCTTTGTCTTGTGTACCTTATTTTGCCGGTTTCTCTGGATTGTCCATTTTGATTTCCCCTTCGGTATTCTCTAACATGTATTTGTCCTGTGTCTTGTGTACCCTATGTTGCCAGTTTCTTTGGATTGTCCATTTTGATTTCCCCTTCGGTATTCTCTAACATGTATTTGTCCTGTGTCTTGTGTACCTTATGTTGCCGGTTTCTCTGGATTGTCCATTTTGATTTCCCCTTCGGTATTCTCTAACATGTATTTGTCCTGTGTCTTGTGTACCTTATGTTGCCGGTTTCTCTGGATTGTCCATTTTGATTTCCCCTTCAGTATTCTCTAACATGTATTTGTCCTGTGTCTTGTGTACCCTATGTTGCCAGTTTCTTTGGATTGTCCATTTTGATTTCCCCTTCGGTATTCTCTAACATGTATTTGTCCTGTGACTTGTGTACCTTATGTTGCCGGTTTCTCTGGATTGTCCATTTTGATTTCCCCTTCGGTATTCTCTAACATGTATTTGTCCTGTGTCTTGTGTACCTTATGTTGCCGGTTTCTCTGGATTGTCCATTTTGATTGCCCCTTCGGTATTCTCTAACATGTATTTGTCCTGTGTTTTGTGTACCCTATGTTGCCAGTTTCTTTGGATTGTCCATTTTGATTGCCCCTTCGGTATTCTCTAACATATATTTGTCCTGTGTTTTGTGTACCCTATGTTGCCAGTTTCTTTGGATTGTCCATTTTGATTTCCCCTTCGGTATTCTCTAACATGTATTTGTCCTGTGTCTTGTGTACCTTATGTTGCCGGTTTCTCTGGATTGTCCATTTTGATTGCCCCTTCGGTATTCTCTAACATGTATTTGTCCTGTGTCTTGTGTACCTTATGTTGCCAGTTTCTTTGGATTGTCCATTTTGATTGCCCCTTCGGTATTCTCTAACATTTATTTTTAATTTCCATTTCCAGTTCTGACGAAGATTTTTTTTTACATAGTATATTCAACTCTTTTTTTTTTTACCATATTTCTACCATTAAGGGGGAGCTATCGCTCGATTATCATTACCTAATGATCAAGGTTTTGATATTTTGGTTGCCACATGCCATTCAAGCTTATTCATGATTCTTCTTGTAGCATATATAATGTATGCATTTTTCTTTTAAATATCTGTTTATAGTAGAATTATTACAGTTATAAAGTACATTTTATTTTGTAGATTTGATTTCACTTCTTCACCAAAAAATGTTCTATAAATAAATATGTGACTTTCAAATTTCTCATACATTACAAATCAACAGGCATGATATAAGTCCTGGTTTTTCTTTAAGCTATTTCATTCAACCTATTTAGGCCGATTATGCTTTTTACCGCATCGGTGGCGTAATGGTTAGCGTGCTCGCCTCGAGTGCGGTAGATCATGGGTTCGAGCCACGGTCAGGTCAAATCAAAGACTATAAAATTGGTATTTGTTGCTTCTCTGCTAAGCACACAGCATTAAAAAGGAAGAATAAAGACTGACTGGCTTGAATTCAGAATAATGTATCCAAGTGGAACGATATGTCTATCCTCGGACCGTTGTTTCAGTGAGCTAGCACAATAAAAATCCAACTAAGCATGTTGGTCTAGTACAAAGCGGATCTCATCTTCATTTCATTGAAAATTAACTTGTTCTCACCATGATATAGCTGAAAAATTGCTGAATTGGCATTAAACAACAATCACTCACTCGATTATGCTTATTTTGATAACAAAAAAAAATCACATTAAAATCTAGATCTTCTGCTCAGAAGCTTAAGCTGAAATTATCTTTGATTACTGATTAGCCTACTTTCTAAATTATGTGTGACACACCTATTTTCTATAAAATTTAGAAGTCAAATTGAAAAACCAGTCAGTGATTTCAGGCTTTTGAGAGACTACATGCAGTGATCTGTAAATGAAACATTTTGTTTAGTTGTGCAGTGTTAACTGTGGGTAGGATTCTTAATATACTTTTTAGCTTACCTGGCCAAAGACCATATGAACTTTGCCATCACTTGGCATCCATTGTCGTCCGTCTGTTGTACGTTGTAAACTTTCACATTTAAATCTTCTCCTCTGAAACTACTTAACCAAATTAAACCAAACCTGGCAGGGATGGTCCTTGGATGGGTCCCTTTCAAAATTGTGTCCGACAGGCCCACCCTCCGCTCAAGATATCTGCTGTTACTAAATATAGAAATTTCTTCCATTGTCCATTCTGCTTTATTATAAGTCAAAGAGCTTAAAATTTAACTGCAGCTACATGGCAATGAGTAGTTGTACATATATTTCAGGTTTTTCTGTGCTATTTTTTTCAACTGATTTGTACTGATTTTGCATACATTTTGTATTTTGAGAAAAAAATCACCTTAAAATCTTCTGCCCAGAATCTTGAGCTGAAATGATCTTTGATCCAAGATGGCTGCCATTTACTATTAGCAGAAATTTCAAAAGGCAAAAAAAAGAAGAAAAGGCTGAAATTTTTTCTTTGAAAATTAGTAGTCAAATTAATTTGAAAACCAGATGAGAAATTACAGGCTTCTAATATAAGAGTCTTTAGCTTAGTTTAGTCAGTAAGTTGTACACTTTATTTAGTTGTGTGTAATTTAAAATGAAGGTAGGATCTGTAATATATATGTTTAGTTTAATTTGTAAGTGTGACCCTTTAATTAGTTGTGTAATTTAAAATGAAGGTATGATCCTTAATATACAATGTATATGATTAGTTTAATTTGTAAGTGTGACCCTTTAATTTGTTGTGTGTAATTTAAACTATAATTAGAATCCTTAATATACATGCAGCTGTTTTTTTAATCAGTTAGGTGTTTACTTATTTTGTTCTTCTTTTCTTTTAGGAATAAATTGTGAAGATAACAATGAACAGATTTGTTCTTCAGAAATACTTGAAATTCAGTGCATTTTCAGTACAGTCAGTGAGGTAAAGTGTATTGATAAGGTTTAGCCTTGTTGATTCTTCCTCTGCCTCAAAACTGCCTATGAGGCATAATGGTTAGCGTGCTCGCCTCAAGTGTGGTAGATCGTGAGATCGAGCCCCGGTCGGGTCAAACCAAAGACTATAAAATTGGTATTTGTTGCTTCTCCGCTAAGCACGTAGCATTAAGGAGAAAGAGCAATGACTGGTTGGCTCAGAATCAGAACAATGTGTCAGAGTGGAACGACATGTCTACCTGCGGACTGTTGTTTAAATGAGCTAGCACTATAAAAATCCAACTCAGTGTGTTGGTCTAGAACAAAGCGGGCCTCATCATCATCATCTCATTGACAATTATCTTGTTCTCGCGATGATATAGCTGAGAAATTGCTGAATTGGCATTAAACAACAATCACTCAATTACTCCTCTGCCTCACTAGATGGAAAACATCCTTTTATTACAGATTATGCACACATAGTACATGTAGTAAATTGTAGCATCAAAAAAGTCTGACAGTTGTTTTAAATACATGTTTTAAGAACATCGAATGGGCAATCAATAATGGACAATCCAAAGAAACTGGCAATATAGGACACACAAGACGAAGACAAACATAGCAAAATCACAACACAATATGTGTTGGACGCCACTATACGTAAACAAACACAAATAACGTAAATAAGTCCATTTGACAGCGTCACAAAACAAGTAATGTGCGATATTGATGTCATTATCGTTCAAAGTACCATACATTATATTGACCTATTTGATCATTTCTTATCTTTGTGTATCAGCATACATGTACATTAAGCTCTACTTCTTTGATACTACTGGGTGACGTGGAAAACAATTCTGTTTATGTTCCTTTGGTGGATTTTCCGTGCTAATTCAAAATCTTTTCAAGCTTTAACACATTCCTGTATACCATAAAATACAGGTTAATTTTGATTACAGTGTATTTCACATTTACCGTTCATGAGTTATGGCCCTTTTTCTCTTAGAAAATAGGGAGTTTTTAGGTTTCCGGATGATATTTAAAGTATGGCTCAACCAAATCTTTTCAAACTTTTAACACAATGCTGTGGACCATTAAATACAGGTTAAGTTCGATTACGGTGTATTTCACATTTACTGTTCCTGAGTTATAGCCCATTTTCTCTTAGAAAATAGGGATTTTTTAGGTTTCCGAATGATATTTAAAGTACCGCTCAACCAAATCTTTTCACACTTTAACACAATGCTGTATACCATAAAATACAGGTTAAGTTTGATTATAGTGTATTTCACATTTACCGTTCATAAGTTATGGCCCTTTTTCTCTTAGGAGATAGGGACTTTCTAGGTTTCCGGATAATATTTAAGGTATGACTCAACCAAATCTTTTCAAACTTTTAGCACAATGCGATGTACCATAAAATACAGATTAAGTTCGATTATGGTGAAATTGACATTTACCGTTCATGAATTATGGCCCTTTTTCTCTTAGAAGATAGGGACTTTAAAGGTTTCTGGATGAAAATAAAAGTAACGCTCAACCAAATCTTTTCAAACTTAAACAACTGCTGTGGATCATAAAATACAGGTTAAGTTGGATTTGGAATGCTAGTTTTTCATGTTGATCAGAAAGTTAATAAACCACCACTATAGATAAAAGTTTAAAAAGGAACCCATATGATTTAAATAAGAATAAATGTGCATAAGTACTAGTAGTTATAATTTTACAGTGTTTTCTCAGAAACTACAGATTGTACCCAAAGTGTACATAAATTATTATTAAATAATGAATAGATAATTTATAGCGATTAACCAGGTGAGAGTTTAAAAGACTTGCATACATACTTGTAAGACTCCTGTTAATTTTGTGTTTGTTTTTGTGGTTATGCAAATGTAGCAAAATTATATGAATTGGCTGTAATGTTCCTCTGCAAAATTGATGTTTACTTTTCATGTTGATCAAGAATTTAAAAACACCTCTACAGAATTAGTTTTACATAGAACTCTATTGGGCCATGTTAAGACAAGTCATAGAAGATACTGTAAAACTGATTGAATTCAAATGTTACAATACATGAGTGATCTATGAATGCCAAACAGATTAGTTATGAACAGTTGAGCTCTGCAATAGCTCAGATAAGCCTCTTGTTCTTTATTCATGTATTATGAATATTACCATTGTAGATTTGCAACCCAGAATCATTATGAAGTTCTTGGTTTAAAGCGTGATGCCACACAAGAGGAAATAAAGGTGGCATATAAAGAAATGTGCAAAAAGGTATGATTTATTATGCAGTAAAGCTTACATTTGTTTATAGAAAAGAACATACATGATTAAATTTAAAAAAAAAAAAAATGTATTTTTACCTCATAATGAGAGACTTTATATATAATAAAATTTAGATTTGTTTTTAATTGTTGACCATCACTATTTAATTTTTCGTTTCATTAAAGCATACTTTCCTAATAGAAATATAGTTATACTAGTATACAGTGTTACTATAGTTACTATTTTTGTTACAATTACAGCCAAACCTGTATTAAGAGGTCACCTTTGGGACAAGGAATAGGTGACCTGATAAGACAAGTGAACTCTTAAAAGAGGTTAAATTTATATGAAAATTTCGATGACAGGTCAAGAAAAAGGGGACCTTGTAATACAGGTGACTGCTTAATAGATGTGACCACATGGGCAGGTTTGACTGTGTATAAATACTAGAATAAAGCTATACATTATATCATAACAGAAAAACACAACTTTGATTGTAAAGTATTGTAATTGTAATTATTAGTATTATTATTGTAAAGTATTGTAATTGTAATTATTAGTATTATTATTGTAAAGTATTGTAATTGTAATTATTAGTATTATTATTGTAAAGTACAAATGTATTGTTATTGTGAATATGCAGCTTCATCCAGATCTAAACAAGGAAGATCCCAAAACACATGAGAAGTTTATACATCTGAAGGATGCCTACAGTGTGTTAAATAAAGAAGTAACCAGGAAAGTTTATGACAGGGAACTAGCTATACGACTACAGTATGCAAGAGACATGCGACGAAATATATTCAGTGATCAGGACCCCTATGGTTCAGGATTTAGGTAGGATTTAGTCAGATATTTTGTTTATTTGTGTTTGGATGCTGAAGTCATCAAGAGAACTTAGTTAGAATCCTATTAACTGGTGTAATCCTGCTACATGTGCTTGTCACAAGCCAGGAATGATTTATTTAGAATCCTATTAACTGGTGTAATCCTGCTACATGTGCTTGTCACAAGCCAGGAATGACTTAGTTAGAATCCTATTAACTGGTGTAATCCTGCTACATGTGCTTGTCACAAGCCAGGAATGACTTAGTTAGAATCCTATTAACTGGTGTAATCCTGCTACATGTGCTTGTCACAAGCCAGGAATGATTTAGTTAGAATCCTATTAACTGGTGTAATCCTGCTACATGTGCTTGTCACAAGCCAGGAATGACTTAGTTAGAATCCTATTAATTGGTGTAATCCTGCTACATGTGCTTGTCACAAGTCAGGAATGACTTAGTTAGAATTCTATTAACTGGTGTAATCCTGCTACATGTGCTTGTCACAAGCCAGGAATGACTTAGTTAGAATCCTATTAACTGGTGTAATCCTGCTACATGTGCTTGTCACAAGTCAGGAATGACTTAGTTAGAATCCTATTAACTGGTGTAATCCTGCTACATGTGCTTGTCACAAGCCAGGAATGACTTAGTTAGAATCCTATTAACTGGTGTAATCCTGCTACATGTGCTTGTCACAAGTCAGGAATGACTTAGTTAGAATCCTATTAACTGGTGTAATCCTGCTACATGTGCTTGTCACAAGCCAGGAATGACTTAATTAGAATCATTTTAACTGCTACATGTGCTTGTCACAAGCCAGGAATGATTTAGTTAGAATCCTATTAATTGGTGTTATCCTGCTTCATGTGCTTGTCACAAGCCAGGAATGATCTTTACTCATCAAGAGTAATGTCCCTTGCAGATGTTAAGTGTGAAAAGGTCTTTGTTAAGGCACTAGTAAAATATTTCAACAGATTAAAACATATGTTTACACAAGCTGTATATTGACAATATCTTATTTAAATTTGAAAACCAATCTTTTTAGTCAAGAATATTAAAAGACTTGAAAATGTTAAAAAAGTGTGAAAATGTTTTTGATAGAGCACTAGCAAAATAAATACTCAAACATATTATAGACAAATCATACAGGTAAAACATATTATAGACAAATCATACAGGTAAAACATTATAGACAAATCATACAGGTAAAACATATTATAGACAAATCATACAGGTAAAACATATTATAGACAAATCATACAGGTAAAACATATTATAGACAAATCATACAGGTAAAACATATTATAGACAAATCATACAGGCAAAACATATTATAGACAAATCATACAGGTAAAACATATTATAGACAAATCATACAGGTAAAACATTATAGACAAATCATACAGGTAAAACATATTATAGACAAATCATACAGGTAAAACATATTATAGACAAATCATACAGGTAAAACATATTATAGACAAATCATACAGGTAAAACATATTATAGACAAATCATACAGGTAAAACATATTATAGACAAATCATACAGGTAAAACATATTATAGACAAATCATACAGGTAAAACATATTATAGACAAATCATACAGGTAAAACATATTATAGACAAATCATACAGGTAAAACATATTATAGACCAATCATACAGGTAAAACATTATAGACAAATCATACAGGTAAAAAATACTTTGTTGAGTTTGAAAACCAGAAGTTTTCATGTATAATTTATATGATTGAAGGCAACTGGGCTTGTGCATCTCTGATGCTTTAGCGATTTTCTAAATTTTTACCATGTTCAACATTTTTTTTTAAATGTTTATTTCAATTTCAGGAATCCTGATTCTAATTTTACTACAGATGAAGAAGAAGAAATTAAGAAGCGTTTTAGATCAAGATCTTACCACAACATCTATTATGAGAACAAAAAAAGTAGAACTGATGCTATATGGATCTCTGTGATATTAATTATGATTGGTTCCTGCTTCAGTATTGGTGTAATTAGGTAAATCCACAGATTGTTTATACCCCAAAGCAAGGATGTTGTAATCACATGACTTTGACCATGTTTTTTCAGACTTCTCAGTAATGTGGGAATGAATGACTAGAAGAGATTCTTTAATTTTAGACATCATAATTATTATTCTAATGCAGTTGTTTAATATTCCTGGTTTGTGATTGGACAATGCTGAAATTTTCACGGTATCAATTCCACGGTTGAAATATCAAGATATTTTTAGAATTTTAGCCGATTACCGCTTACGTCATCTTGTCAATAATTTTGCAATACACATCTATACACATGATTACATTAGAATGAAGATAACTGTATTTGAAAATTTCACAGCATCAATTGTCGATTTAATGGTCGCAAATATCCGTTTACTGGCTCAATTTGCGAACATCAAATCTCCAATTGATGCCGTGAACTTTTCAAATACAATACAGTTATCTCTTAATTTAATACAGAAATGATGTCGTTTTTTAGCTAACCAGGCTTAAAACCAAGTGAGCTCGTAATATCACTTGACACCCGTCATCCGTTGTCAATAACTTTTTTAGATTCTAATCTTCTACAAAGCTGCCCAACCACATGCAACCAAACTTGGTAGGTATGGTCCTGAGGAAAAGCAGCTTCATATTTGTACAAATGAAGTTGGTCTTCCATATTGACAATGGCTATTAGAGGGGATTAAAAGGAGAAATTAAGTTGAGATGCTACAATATTTGCTGTGTAGTATCTTGGGTTAATGTAGACTAAAGATTTGTACAAATGTAGGTTCAGGGATCTAATGAGCTAGGGCTCTGGAAGTCCACAGTTCTAAAATATTCTGCAATATGGAAAATAAAAATATATATATATATACCGAGGAACCTGTCTAATCCGACACACCAAGGGACAAAAGAAATGTGTCGGGTTGTAGAGGATGTCCGAATACTCAGGTTTTATTTTAATTAACAGAAATACTTTGGGACCATAATTTTTTATCGGATGTCACAGGATGTCGGAAAACTCAGGTGTCAGATTGCACAAATTCTACTGTATATGTATTTTCTTAATAACCAGGAATAGAAATACAATTACAAATGGTAAGAATCATCGTTGTACATGAGCTGCAATGAGGAAAAACAATATTCTAAAGAATAAGCCATGATTTTGTATTTGACATGAAGTGTCATAGTAAATGGAGATTCAACCTTGTTCCAATGTATCCCATGGTGTTTGAGGTTTAGGTCTTGGGGTCCATATATAGTTTAACATTAACTTCAATGAGGAAAGGGGCCCAGATGGCTCAATGAGTTAGGTAGTTGGATTACCTAACAACTCATACAAGCCTATCACCAATATGGCGTGGGTTCGCGCCCGGCTTTGTAAATTACAAAAAAAGATGCACTCGACTCGCAACCGCAAGTGATAAAGTTTACCAGTTGCTTGCCCATGGTCGATGGTTCTCTCTGGGTACTCCGGCTTCTTCCACCACTAAAACTGGTCGCCATGACATTGCTGAAAGTGGCATTAAAATACCAAAAATCAATCAAAATTAATGAGGAAACTTGAAAAAAGAATTCCTAAGAACCAGTTTTTGAAATACAAAATTTTATAGATTGCATGAATCATGATTGCGATATGAGATTTAAGCTTGCGTTAATGAAGACCCCCCCCCCCCCATGGTGTATGGGATCTGTGTCCTGGTTCATCAACATTCATTTCACATGGTGACTTCAGAGGAGCTTGACCTTTGTGCAGATACATAATTCATTGTAGCAATTATTGTTGAATAAACAACTAAAACAACAACATGGAAATGTAATTTTATGTGCCATTATCCAGCATTTTGTTGTAAAGATTTAATTCTATAATATTATTCCATGTCTCAGGGTCTATAAACTTATGTTCTGGTGGGATCATAATTTAAAATATACTACAATTGGCAATACCTTGTATTTGAGTGATACAATGTTAAGTTGTAATGTCTCTTTATTGTAGAGTATCCCATAGCCTTAAAGAAAGAAACGAGAAACTTACTAGAGATTCTATTGAAATGGACAAAGTATTCCGTCAAGAAATTAAACATCATGATAAACAATCAACATCAGAACTGGTTTGTAGCTTAAATTATACAGTCAAACCTGCCCGTGCGGTCACCTCTATTAAACAGTCACCTGTATTAAACAGTCACCTCTATTAAACAGTCACCTGCAGAGCTCCAGATAAGCTGCGTATTTGCATTTTTTACGCTATGAAAACGAGTAAAAACGCATGTATTATCAGATCAGAGTGTACATTTACGCATACATATTGCTGTGTAAGCAAACTTTCCAAATTCGGAGCGTACTTGTACGCTGTTGACGATAATGCATCGTGTACTTAAACAATACATTTTTGACTTTGAGAAATTCCCCGTAATTACTTCTCTTTATACTTTTCGAAAGAGAAAGTGTATACATCCGAGGGGTACCGAATGTTTGCCTTTCTAAGGATCGATGTCAAAAGAGATCTGATTGGATGTTTAGGATAAATCATCCAATCGCGGTCAATATTACAAATAAATGCGGTTTAGTTAAGAACTAAAACGAAAGTGAATTTGGGAACACGTTGTTCGTTGAAAATGAGCAAGAACATGAATAAGCGCGCTACGGAAAATTATATACTTTTTTAAAAAGTTCCTGACAGTTTCATCTGTGTCTAGTGACAGTATAGTTAAAGGAATCATTGATGACATTATCAACACGGCTGTGAAAACTGCCGAAGTCGACGAGCAAAAAACAAAATATTTACAACATTTTATTAATAAACATGACACAATCGTGTCAAATTAAACAGAGATATACATTTCACTTGCATCCTGTATTTATTGAATAACACTTTTGTCAAAAATAATTTTAAAAGTGTACATGTAAGCAATCGTTTCTGAAGTAGAGAGTACAACAGTGCAAAGGAAATATGCAAATACCCATCATTTTCAAAAGTAGGGGGTAATTACCCTTTGGACTTGAAACTTATCTGGAGCTCTGACCTGTATTAAACTGTCGCCTATATTAAACAGTCACCTCTATTAAACAGTCACCTGTATTAAGCATACCTCTATTAAACAGTGATCTCTATTAAACAGTGACCTCTATTAAACAGTCACCTGTATTAAACAGTCATCTCTATTAAACAGTCTCCTCTATTAAACAGTCACCTGTATTAAACAGTCACCTCTATTAAACAGTCACCTGTATTAAAAGGTCATCTTTTTCTTGTCCTGCTGTAGAAAGTTTCTGATGAATTGAACCTCTTTTAAGAAGTCACCTGTCTTAAAAGGTCACCTTTTCTTTGTCCCAACGGTGACCTCTTAATACAAGTTTGACTGTATATGTATTTTGTTGTGGCATTGATCAGATTATAGGAGAGGAATTATTTAGAACACAGATATTTTTTCAATTCTGTCTTATGTCACTGTGTCAGGGCCATGAAGTTTTCCCTTTGTCTCTCTGTCCTTACCTTATATAGATTCTGTTCAATAACTTAAAGTTCCCCTTAAGATATTTGATATTCATGGACCATAAACAGCAGGCCAGTTTTGATTTTGGACTTTTAACACTTTTTCTGTTCTTGAGTTAGACCCTTTCATTTGCACTAAAATACTAATTTCTCAGGTTTCCAAACAATAACTTTAATTTCTCTTAAGCAAATCTTTGAAATTTGTGCACAAGATCAGGGACCGTAATAGACAGGACAAAATTGCTGTTGATCTTTATTGCTCTTTCTATTCCAGAGTTATGGTCCTTAATTAGTTGAGGGGCCGTCGTGGTCATGGTTGTGATCGTATGGTAGTTGGATTTATAACTACCTATGCAATCAGTGCCTATCACCACTAACGTTGTGAGTTCGAACCCCTCTCAGGCGAGGTGTACTTGATACAACATTATATGATGAAGTTTGTCAGTGACTTGCAACAGGTTGGTGGTTTTCTCCAGGTACTCCTGTTTCCTCCACCAATAAAACTGACTGCCATGATATAACTGAAAAGTGGCATTAAACACCTGAACCCTAACCCCTTTAATTAGTTGAATATTCGGCAATTTTCAAAAATTTTCTTCCGGCATTGTACTTTTGTTATTGTTTCTAAACATGTTCAAAACCAATGAATTTTAGAAACTCCTAATATGTTTGTTAAAAGTACATGGAAAGACTCTATCAGTCATGCAGGGATCGCGTTGGGCTTCGCCAATGTCGCCATTTGCGATTTTTAATTTCATTTGGCGACAAAATACAGCCCTTGGCGATTTGTTTGGCGACAACATTTTATTTATAAAAAATTACTTCGTACTACTGTCAATCAACGGCGCAGGTAAGAAACATCGTCTGCTAGAGTGTGCCAGTTGTTGACAGATAATAAAGACAGGTAATAAATCAATTACTAGTGATTGCTAATCCGAATATCAGGTAAAGAGTGATTGTGTAATAATTGGTTGTTTGCAGGTTAGATGATTAATAAATGGATATAATTAAGGCCAATTAAGAATGAACTGATGAGTTCACTAAATTTCTCATCAATTGAATATCTTTATGTCCCAAGCGTAGTGCCCAAGCTCATCGAGCTAAAATCTAATATCTCAAATGTAATCAAAAGAATCAAAAGAAAGTTGGTATTTTTGAAGTACCGACTATTCCCTACATATATATATACCCAAGCAACAAAAACTGATCATTTTTATCCAAAACTATAATAGTGCTACGTCGTAATAATGGGTAAACGTAAACTAGACTTTTCGTCTCCATCACAGTCTAAGTTAACCAAGTTGTCAGCATTTGGCTTTAGTTCCGCTAATTCAAGTAACGTTGTCAGTGAAACTTCTTCAAGTCCAAAACCTTCGTCAAGTAATAAAGGTGCATCAACTTAATGTAACTCCATGTTCCGTTGTTTCCTTTTCCCCAATCATATATTTTTCTTGTACATCGGGCAGTTTAATTTGACGTAGAAAGAAATCCAAATTGACATCAAATTATAATAAAACATTTTAAAACAATAATTATCGTTTTAGATGAGTATTGCTTTGATTATGAACACGACGCTTTTAAGCCCCTATGTTTAGCGTTAGATGCAAATTATGCAAATCCGCTGGTCAGTTCTCGGAAATTGGGTCACAGTAGTTTCCAGGAAATGTTCCTATTTTTAACTTTCTTTGACCACAAATAACCCGATCGTTTTAGAAGTTTGACGAATATATTACATTGTATGTTTTATTGATCTAATTTTTATTTGATTTTTGACAGTTAGAATTTTTCGGGCATCGTGTATACAAATGTACCTATTCGTGATCTCAACTTTACAAATATTACCGATACCGGCAAACTAGCGATCCTATTTTTGTTTTTCATTAAAAGAACAGGATACTCTTAGTTGGTTTTGCTTGTTTATACATGGAAGATGACGTTTTTTTGTTATATATATGCAAATTGTATATTGCTTAAATGACAATTATTTTTATTTGTTCCAATGTTTGACATAGTTCATCTCGTACGATAGTTCATTTTATGCTCATTTTTGGTCACCTAGTCCATGCGTGTGGCATTTCCTAACTTATTACGATGTATACTTGCAAAAATGACTAAGAAATCGACTCGATAAAAAGTGAAACCATAATTTGGCTTCAATATTGGAGAATTGGAGACAAAAAATTAAGATTGGAGATTTTTTTGGCTCCAATATTTTTGGAGCCAGAGCAACCCCTGGTCATGTAAGTTGATTTAAAATCTAATTTTGAAAGATTAAAAGAAAGGTTTTGATACAGGTATAACTAGTATTTGGTGCACTGCAAAATGGTGAACTTAGAAATATGGTATTGACCGATTTCTGCCATACAGGCTGGGTTAGATGAAGATTGAGTGACACACCTAGTACAAATTTAAAATATCGTATAGTAATTTTTTATCAGGTTCAGAATTTGGAAAAATATTTTCTAAGGTATTATTTTTTTTACCTAAAGTCAATTAAAGTGTAGATTAAGAATGTAAGGGCCAGTAACTTACTTCTATAGAACAGTACAGATGTCACCAGTTTAATCATCCCCTCGCCAACGAAGTTGCAAAGGGATATAGTAACGCTACCGTCGTCCGTCCTTCCTTCCTTCCGTCCGTCCTTCCGTAACATCCTTGTGAACACTCTAGGATCAACATCCTTCAATGGATTTTGACCAAACTTGGTACATATTTAGTCCTTAAGAGAATCTAGAACCCTATTGATTTTCAAGGTCAAAGGTCAAGGTCACCAGGTCAAATTTTTTCCACACAACATCCTTGTGAACACTCTAGAATCAACATCCTTCAATGGATTTTGACTAAACTTGGTACATACTTAATCCTTAGGAGAATCTGGAACCATATTGATTTTCAAAGTCATAGGTCAAGGGGTCAAATTTGTACCGCATAACATCCTTGTGAACACTCTAGAATCAACATCCTTCAATGGAATTTGACCAAACTTGGTACATACTTAGTCCTTAGGAGAATCTGGAACCCTATTGATTATTTTCAAGGTCATAGGTCAAAGGTCAATGTCACCGGGTCAAATTTTTACCGCGTAACATCTTTGTGAACACTCTAGAATCAACATTCTTCAATGGATTTTGACCAATCTTGGTACATACATAGTCCTTAGGAGAGTCTGGAACCCTATTGATTTTCAAGGTCAAAGGTCAAGGGGTCAAATTTGTACCGCATAACATCTTTGTGAACACTCTAGAATCAACATCCTTCAATGGATTTTGACCAAACTTGGTACATACTTAGACCTTAGGAGAATTTGGAACCCTATCGATTTTCAAGGTTAAAGGTCAAGGTCACAGAGTCTAATTTTTAGGCGAGGGGATACGCCACGCTTTGCGTTGCCCTTGTTAAAATTAGATCTCTTGTATCTAACCACATCCCCTGTGGGGTCATATCAGGGATCACATTTTCAGCTAACCAACATGTGATGAGTCTACTAAATAACGAAGTGTACTTTAGGAGCTGTTTGGAGTCAAATACAAATTTGAATTGATATTGATACTAGTGACAATTGTATATTCTATTTAGCATGCAATCTTTCAAATTGACAAAGATAATGAAATGCATTTTAGCTTAAATATATTGACTGTTCTAGCTCACGTGGTCAAAGGCTGTACTAGCTTTTCCTAACTCTTATCGTTCAGCTGCCATCTGTCTGTCCTACGTCATAAACTTTCACAATTTAGATTTTCTCTTGTGAAAAAACTTATATAACCAAATTAAAATAAACTTGGCTGTGATGGTCCTTGAGTGATCTACTCAAATGTAAGACCATGGTTGAAAAAGGGTCTAAATATTTCTTGAGAAGCTGCTTAGATAATTTCATTGGTTCTATACCAGGGCATTTTAAAGTGTACCAGTACTTCACTATTTACAGTTGGTACTTTTTCTTACAATTTGAACATTTGCCATGAATATCTTTTACAACACTCTATAAAATCAGAAGGCAACAGTTACCATTTTAAATGGGTAAAAATACCCAGAACCTGGTATTGCCCCTTATTGAAAGGTCTGCTATACTAAGTAACAGGTGTGTAGTTTCTTGTCCAATAATACATCAGTTTATTAACAACGATATAACAAGGTAGCCATGCTGACTCATGTGATTCTATAGTTAACATGGTTCTTGTTTTTTACATTATGAACTGTTAGAAATTCTTTATGACATTACATGATTGATTTGATTTGATTTTTGGTGTTTAATGCCACTTTCAGCAATATTTCAGCTGTATCATAGCGACAAGTTTTAGTGGTGGAAGAAGCCGGAGTACCCGGACCATGGGCAAGCAACTGGGAAACTTTATCTTTTACGGCTATGACATTACAGCTACTGCAGGTGATAATTAATTTCAATAGTACACATTATAATTTATATTCTTTAGTGTAATTTCAATAGTACACATTATAATATTTAGTTTCATTTCAAGAGTAAATTATATTTTAGATTGAAGAAATAGAAGAACTACAGAAAGCTCTATCTTCTAAGGGAAGTTGATATTTACCTTGCGTAGGAATCTCTTTGTTGTAGGTATGTAATTGTATGTAAAGTTGTATCCTATACACTCAGTGCACATAAAATAAAATGTCCAGCAGCTCTTACTGAACAGCTTGTTCTGAGTGGTAGGTGGTGGCCTGTTACAAGGCAAAATTATCTCACATTCTTTATTTGCTATATTAACAATTTTACCTACCGGTACATTACTTTTTTTTTTACTTTCTCTAACGGCATCGATGGTGTAATGGTTAGCATGGTCGCCTCGAGTGTGGTGGATCATGGGTTCGAGTCCAGATCGGGTAAAACCAAAGACAATAAAAAAAATTATTTGTTGCTTCTCTGCTAAGCATGCAGCATTAAGAAGAAAGAACAAAGAGTGGTTCACTCTGAATCAGGATAATGTGTCTGAGTGTGGCGACATGTCTATCCACGGACTGTTGTTTCATTGAACATGTTGGTCTGGTACAAAATGAACCTCATCATCATCTCAATGAAAATTACTTTGTTCTCACCATTATATAGCTGAAAATTGCAGAGGTGGCATTAAACAACAATGATTGACTTACTTGTTCTTGTCATGAATATAGTGAAATAATGCTTATTTGGCATTAAACAACAATCAATCTATCAATATTCATTTGTGTTGTTTTACAAAGGTTGTGTACAAAAAGAAGATACTTTGTTATTATAAGGTTTAAGAAAATTACATGGAATGTCAGGTACAGATTTGTCAAATAGATGGATTGTGGCACTTTATTAATTAAGTAACAAGCAAACATAAAAAAATATCTTTTGGAGGGTGTTGCAGTAACCCTGCAAGACAAAACTGAATACTTCCCAATGAACAATATTGTCCAGGTAGGAAGGTGAGGTAAGGGTGTGGCAGTATAAAGGTAGAAAGGTGAAGTGAACAGGTGGAAGTCTATGATAGAAAGATAAGGTAAGGATGTGGCAATATAATTGTAGATTGGTGAGGTGAGGGTGTGTCAGTCTTTTAAAGGTAGACAGCTGAGGTGAGGGTGTGACAGTCTTAGGTAAAAGGTGAGGTGAGGGTGTGACAATCTTAGGTAGAAGGTGAGGTGAGGGTGTGACAGTCTTTTAAAGGTAGAAAGTGAGGTGAGGGTGTGACAGTCTTAGGTAGACAGCTGAAGTGAGGGTGTGAGTCTTAGGTAGAAGGTGAGATGAAGGTGTGACAGTCTTAGGTAGAAGGTGAGGTGAGGGTGTGACAGTCTTAGGTAGACAGCTGAGGTGAGGGTGTGACAGTCTTAGGTAGAAGGTGAGGTGAGGGTGTGACAGTCTTAGGTAGAAGGTGAGGTGAGGGTGTGACAGTCTTAGGTAGAAGGTGAGGTGAGGGTGTGACAGTCTTAGGTAGAAGGTGAGGTGAGGGTGTGGCAATCTTAGGTAGAATGTGAGGTGAGGGTGTGACAGTCTTAGGTAGAAGGTGGGGTGATTGTGTGACAGTCTTAGGTAGAAGGTGAGGTGATGGTGTGGCAGTCTTAGGTAGAAGGTGAGGTGAGGGTGTGGCAGTCTTAGGTAGAAGTTGAGGTGAGGGTGTGACAGTCTTAGGTGGAGGGGTGAGGTGAGGGTGTGGCAGTCTTAGGTAGAAGGTGAGGTGATTGTGTGACAGTCTTAGGTAGAAGGTGAGGTGATTGTGTGACAGTCTTAGGTAGAAGGTGAGGTGAGGGTGTGACAGTCTTAGGTAGAAGGTGAGGTGAGGGTGTGGCAGTCTTAGGTAGAAGGTGAGGTGAGGGTGTGGCAGTCTTAGGTAGAAGGTGAGGTGAGGGTGTGACAGTCTTTTAAAGGTAGATAGCTGAGGTGAGGGTGTGACAGTCTTAGGTAGAAGGTGAGGTGAGGGTGTGACAGTCTTAGGTAGAAGGTGAGGTGAGGGTGTGGCAATCTTAGGTACAATGTGAGGTGAGGGTGTGACAGTCTTAGGTAGAAGGTGGGGTGATTGTGTGACAGTCTTAGGTAGAAGGTGAGGTGATGGTGTGGCAGTCTTAGGTTGGCAGTCTTAGGTAGAAGGTGAGGTGAGGGTGTGGCAGTCTTAGGTAGAAGTTGAGGTGAGGGTGTGACAGTCTTAGGTGGAGGGGTGAGGGTGTGGCAGTCTTAGGTAGAAGGTGAGGTGAGGGTGTGACAGTCTTAGGTAGAAGGTGAGGTGATTGTGTGACAGTCTTAGGTAGAAGGTGAGGTGAGGGTGTGACAGTCTTAGGTAGAAGGTGAGGTGAGGGTGTGGCAGTCTTAGGTAGAAGTTGAGGTGAGGGTGTGACAGTCTTAGGTGGAGAGGTGAGGTGAGGGTGTGGCAGTCTTAGGTAGAAGGTGAAGTGATTGTGTGACAGTCTTAGGTAGAAGGTGAGGTGATTGTGTGACAGTCTTAGGTAGAAGGTGAGGTGAGGGTGTGACAGTCTTAGGTAGAAGGTGAGGTGAGGGTGTGGCAGTCTTAGGTAGAAGGTGAGGTGAGGGTGTGGCAGTCTTAGGTAGAAGGTGAGGTGAGGGTGTGGCAGTCTTAGGTAGAAGGTGAGGTGAGGGTATGACAGTCTTTTAAAGGTAGATAGCTGAGGTGAGGGTGTGACAGTCTTAGGTAGAAAGTGAGGTGAGGGTGTGGCAGTCTTAGGTAGAATGTGAGGTGAGGGTGTGACAGTCTTAGGTGGAAGGTGAGGTGAGGGTGTGGCAGTCTTAGGTAGAAGGTGAGGTGAGAGTGTGACAGTTTTAGGTAGAAAGTGAGATGAGGGTGTGACAGTCTTTTAAAGGTAGAAGGTGAGGTGAGGGTGTGGCAGTCTTAGGTAGAAAGTGAGGTGAGGGTGTTACAGTCTTAGGTAGAAGGTGAGGTGAGGGTGTGACAGTCTTTTAAAGGTAGAAAGTGAGGTGAGGGTGTGACAGTCTTATGTAGAAGGTGAGGTGAGGGTGTGACAGTTTTAGGTAGAAAGTGAGGTGAGGGTGTGACAGTCTTAGGTAGAAGGTGAGGTGAGGGTGTGACAGTCTTTTAAAGGTAAATAGCTGAGGTGAGGGTGTGACAGTCTTTTAAAGGTAGAAAGTGAGGTGAGGGTGACAGTCTTAGGTAGAAGGTGAGGTGAGGGTATGACAGTTTTAGGTAGAAAGTGAGGTGAGGGTGTGACAGTCTTAGGTAGAAGGTGAGGTGATGGTGTGACAGTCTTAGGTAGAAGGTGAGGTGATTGTGTGACAGTCTTAGGTAGAAGGTGAGGTGAGGGTGTGGCAGTCTTAGGTAGAAGGTGAGGTGAGGGTGTGGCAGTCTTAGGTAGAAGGTGAGGTGAGGGTGTGGCAGTCTTAGGTAGAAGGTGAGGTGAGGGGTGTGACAGTCTTAGGTAGACAGCTGAGGTGAGGGTGTGACAATCTTAGGTAGAAGGTGAGGTGAGGTTGTGACAGTCTTTTAAAGGTAGATAGCTGAGGTGAGGGTGTGGCAGTCTTAGGTAGAAGGTGAGGTGAGGGTGTGGCAGTCTTAGGTAGAAGGTGAGGTGAGGGTGTGACAGTCTTAGGTAGAAGGTGAGGTGAGGGTGTGGCAGTCTTAGGTAGAAAGTGAGGTGAGGGTATGACAGTCTTTTAAAGGTAGATAGCTGAGGTGAGGGTGTGACAGTCTTTTAAAGGTAGAAAGTGAGGTGAGGGTGTGGCAGTCTTAGGTAGAAGGTGAGGTGAGGGTGTGACAGTTTTAGGTAGAAAGTGAGGTGAGGGTGTGACAGTCTTAGGTAGAAGGTGAGGTGAGGGTGTGACAGTTTTAGGTAGAAGGTGAGGTGAGGGTGTGACAGTCTTAGGTAGAAGGTGAGGTGATTGTGTGACAGTCTTAGGTAGAAGGTGAGGTGAGGGTGTGGCCGTTTTGGTAGAAGGTGAGGTGAGGGTATGGCAGTCTTAGGTAGAAGGTGAGGTGAGGGTGTGACAGTCTTAGGTAGAAGGTGAGGTGAGGGTGTGGCAGTCTTAGGTAGAAGGTGAGGTGAGGGTGTGACAGTCTTAGGTAGACAGCTGAGGTGAGGGTGTGACAGTCTTAGGTAGAAGGTGAGGTGAGGGTGTGACAGTCTTTTAAAGGTAGATAGCTGAGGTGAAGGTGTGGCAGTCTTAGGTGGAAGGTGAGGTGAGGGTGTGGCAGTCTTAGGTAGGTGAGGTGAGGGTGTGACAGTCTTAGGTAGAAGGTGAGGTGAGGGTGTGACAGTTTTAGGTAGAAGGTGAGGTGAGGGTGTGACAGTCTTTTAAAGGTAGAAGGTGAGGTGAGGGTGTGGCAGTCTTAGGTAGAAAGTGAGGTGAGGGTGTGACAGCCTTTTAAAGGTAGAAAGTGAGGTGAGGGTGTGACAGTCTTAGGTAGAAGGTGAGGTGAGGGTGTGACAATTTTAGGTAGAAAGTGAGGTGAGGGTGTGACAGTCTTAGGTAGAAGGTGAGGTGAGGGTGTGACAGTCCTAGGTAGACAGCTGAGGTGAGGGTGTGACAGTCTTAGGTAGAAGGTGAGGTGAGGGTGTGACAGTTTTAGGTATAAAGTGAGGTGAGTGTGTGACAGTCTTAGGTAGAAGGTGAGGTGAGGGTGTGACAGTCTTAGGTAGAAGGTGAGGTTAGGGTGTGACAGTCTTAGGTAGAAGGTGAGGTGAGGGTGTGACAGTCTTAGGTAGAAGGTGAGGTGAGGGTGTGGCAATCTTAGGTAGAATGTGAGGTGAGGGTGTGACAGTCTTAGGTAGAAGGTGGGGTGATTGTGTGACAGTCTTAGGTAGAAGGTGAGGTGATGGTGTGGCAGTCTTAGGTAGAAGGTGAGGTGAGGGTGTGGCAGTCTTAGGTAGAAGTTGAGGTGAGGGTGTGACAGTCTTAGGTGGAGGGGTGAAGTGAGGGTGTGGCAGTCTTAGGTAGAAGGTGAGGTGATTGTGTGACAGTCTTAGGTAGAAGGTGAGGTGATTGTGTGACAGTCTTAGGTAGAAGGTGAGGTGAGGGTGTGACAGTCTTAGGTAGAAGGTGAGGTGAGGGTGTGGCAGTCTTAGGTAGAAGGTGAGGTGAGGGTGTGGCAGTCTTAGGTAGAAGGTGAGGTGAGGGTGTGGCAGTCTTAGGTAGAAGTTGAGGTGAGGGTGTGACAGTCTTAGGTAGAAGGTGAGGTGAGGGTGTGACAGTCTTAGGTAGAAAGTGAGGTGAGGGTGTGACAGTCTTAGGTAGAATGTGAGGTGAGGGTGTGGCAATCTTAGGTAGAATGTGAGGTGAGGGTGTGACAGTCTTAGGTAGAAGGTGGGGTGATTGTGTGACAGTCTTAGGTAGAAGGTGAGGTGATGGTGTGGCAGTCTTAGGTAGGCAGTCTTAGGTAGAAGGTGAGGTGAGGGTGTGGCAGTCTTAGGTAGAAGTTGAGGTGAGGGTGTGACAGTCTTAGGTGGAGGGGTGAGGGTGTGGCAGTCTTAGGTAGAAGGTGAGGTGAGGGTGTGACAGTCTTAGGTAGAAGGTGAGGTGATTGTGTGACAGTCTTAGGTAGAAGGTGAGGTGAGGGTGTGACAGTCTTAGGTAGAAGGTGAGGTGAGGGTGTGGCAGTCTTAGGTAGAAGTTGAGGTGAGGGTGTGACAGTCTTAGGTGGAGGGGTGAGGTGAGGGTGTGGCAGTCTTAGGTAGAAGGTGAGGTGATTGTGTGACAGTCTTAGGTAGAAGGTGAGGTGATTGTGTGACAGTCTTAGGTAGAAGGTGAGGTGAGGGTGTGACAGTCTTAGGTAGAAGGTGAGGTGAGGGTGTGGCAGTCTTAGATAGAAGGTGAGGTGATGGTGTGGCAGTCTTAGGTAGAAGGTGAGGTGAGGGTGTGGCAGTCTTAGGTAGAAGGTGAGGTGAGGGTGTGACAGTCTTTTAAAGGTAGATAGCTGAGGTGAGGGTGTGACAGTCTTAGGTAGAAGGTGAGGTGAGGGTGTGGCAGTCTTAGGTAGAATGTGAGGTGAGGGTGTGACAGTCTTAGGTGGAAGGTTAGGTGAGGGTGTGGCAGTCTTAGGTAGAAGGTGAGGTGAGAGTGTGACAGTTTTAGGTAGAAAGTGAGATGAGGGTGTGACAGTCTTTTAAAGGTAGAAGGTGAGGTGAGGGTGTGGCAGTCTTAGGTTGAAAGTGAGGTGAGGGTGTTACAGTCTTAGGTAGAAGGTGAGGTGAGGGTGTGACAGTCTTTTAAAGGTAGAAAGTGAGGTGAGGGTGTGACAGTCTTATGTAGAAGGTGAGGTGAGGGTGTGACAGTTTTAGGTAGAAAGTGAGGTGAGGGTGTGACAGTCTTAGGTAGAAGGGCAGGTGAGGGTGTGACAGTCTTTTAAAGGTAAATAGCTGAGGTGAGGGTGTGACAGTCTTTTAAAGGTAGAAAGTGAGGTGAGGGTGACAGTCTTAGGTAGAAGGTGAGGTGAGGGTATGACAATTTTAGGTAGAAAGTGAGGTGAGGGTGTGACAGTCTTAGGTAGAAGGTGAGGTGATTGTGTGACAGTCTTAGGTAGAAGGTGAGGTGATTGTGTGACAGTCTTAGGTAGAAGGTGAGGTGAGGGTGTGGCAGTCTTAGGTAGAAGGTGAGGTGAGGGTGTGGCAGTCTTAGGTAGAAGGTGAGGTGAGGGTGTGGCTGTCTTAGGTAGAAGGTGAGGTGAGGGTGTGACAGTCTTAGGTAGACAGCTGAGGTGAGGGTGTGACAGTCTTAGGTAGAAGGTGAGGTGAATGTGTGACAGTCTTTTAAAGGTAGATAGCTGAGGTGAGGGTGTGGCAGTCTTAGGTGGAAGGTGAGGTGAGGGTGTGGCAGTCTTAGGTAGAAGGTGAGGTGAGGGTGTGACAGTCTTAGGTAGAAAGTGAGGTGAGGGTATGACAGTCTTTTAAAGGTAGATAGCTGAGGTGAGGGTGTGACAGTCTTTTAAAGGTAGAAAGTGAGGTGAGGGTGTGACAGTCTTAGGTAGGTGAGGTGAGGGTGTGACAGTTTTAGGTGGAGGGGTGAGGTGAGGGTGTGGCAGTCTTAGGTAGAAGGTGAGGTGATTGTGTGACAGTCTTAGGTAGAAGGTGAGGTGATTGTGTGACAGTCTTAGGTAGAAGGTGAGGTGAGGGTGTGACAGTCTTAGGTAGAAGGTGAGGTGAGGGTGTGGCAGTCTTAGGTAGAAGGTGAGGTGAGGGTGTGGCAGTCTTAGGTAGAAGGTGAGGTGAGGGTGTGGCAGTCTTAGGTAGAAGGTGAGGTGAGGGTGTGACAGTCTTTTAAAGGTAGATAGCTGAGGTGAGGGTGTGACAGTCTTAGGTAGAAGGTGAGGTGAGGGTGTGGCAGTCTTAGGTAGAATGTGAGGTGAGGGTGTGACAGTCTTAGGTAGAAGGTGAGGTGAGAGTGTGACAGTTTTAGGTAGAAAGTGAGATGAGGGTGTGACAGTCTTTTAAAGGTAGAAGGTGAGGTGAGGGTGTGGCAGTCTTAGGTAGAAAGTGAGGTGAGGGTGTTACAGTCTTAGGTAGAAGGTGAGGTGAGGGTGTGACAGTCTTTTAAAGGTAGAAAGTGAGGTAAGGGTGTGACAGTCTTATGTAGAAGGTGAGGTGAGGGTGTGACAGTTTTAGGTAGAAAGTGAGGTGAGGGTGTGACAGTCTTAGGTAGAAGGTGAGGTGAGGGTGTGACAGTCTTTTAAAGGTAAATAGCTGAGGTGAGGGTGTGACAGTCTTTTAAAGGTAGAAAGTGAGGTGAGGGTGACAGTCTTAGGTAGAAGGTGAGGTGAGTGTATGACAGTTTTAGGTAGAAAGTGAGGTGAGGGTGTGACAGTCTTAGGTAGAAGGTGAGGTGATTGTGTGACAGTCTTAGGTAGAAGGTGAGGTGATTGTGTGACAGTCTTAGGTAGAAGGTGAGGTGAGGGTGTGGCAGTCTAAGGTAGAAGGTGAGGTGAGGGTGTGGCAGTCTTAGGTAGAAGGTGAGGTGAGGGTGTGACAGTTTTAGGTAGAAAGTGAGGTGAGGGTGTGACAGTCTTAGGTAGAAGGTGAGGTGAGGGTGTGACAGTCTTTTAAAGGTAAATAGCTGAGGTGAGGGTGTGACAGTCTTTTAAAGGTAGAAAGTGAGGTGAGGGTGACAGTCTTAGGTAGAAGGTGAGGTGAGGGTATGACAGTTTTAGGTAGAAAATGAGGTGAGGGTGTGACAGTCTTAGGTAGAAGGTGAGGTGATTGTGTGACAGTCTTAGGTAGAAGGTGAGGTGATTGTGTGACAGTCTTAGGTAGAAGGTGAGGTGAGGGTGTGGCAGTCTTAGGTAGAAGGTGAGGTGAGGGTGTGGCAGTCTTAGGTAGAAGATGAGGTGAGGGTGTGGCAGTCTTAGGTAGAAGGTGAGGTGAGGGTGTGACAGTCTTAGGTAGACAGCTGAGGTGAGGGTGTGACAGTCTTAGGTAGAAGGTGAGGTGAGGGTGTGACAGTCTTTTAAAGGTAGATAGCTGAGGTGAGGGTGTGGCAGTCTTAGGTGGAAGGTGAGGTGAGGGTGTGGCAGTCTTAGGTAGAAGGTGAGGTGAGGGTGTGACAGTGTTAGGTAGAAGGTGAGGTGAGGGTGTGGCAGTCTTAGGTAGAAAGTGAGGTGAGGGTATGACAGTCTTTTAAAGGTAGATAGCTGAGGTGAGGGTGTGACAGTCTTTTAAAGGTAGAAAGTGAGGTGAGGGTGTGACAGTCTTAGGTAGAAGGTGAGGTGAGGGTGTGACAGTTTTAGGTGGAGGGGTGAGGTGAGGGTGTGGCAGTCTTAGGTAGAAGGTGAGGTGATTGTGTGACAGTCTTAGGTAGAAGGTGAGGTGATTGTGTGACAGTCTTAGGTAGAAGGTGAGGTGAGGGTGTGACAGTCTTAGGTAGAAGGTGAGGTGAGGGTGTGGCAGTCTTAGGTAGAAGGTGAGGTGAGGGTGTGGCAGTCTTAGGTAGAAGGTGAGGTGAGGGTGTGGCAGTCTTAGGTAGAAGGTGAGGTGAGGGTGTGGCAGTCTTTTAAAGGTAGATAGCTGAGGTGAGGGTGTGACAGTCCTAGGTAGAAGGTGAGGTGAGGGTGTGGTAGTCTTAGGTAGAATGTGAGGTGAGGGTGTGACAGTCTTAGGTGGAAGGTGAGGTGAGGGTGTGGCAGTCTTAGGTAGAAGGTGAGGTGAGAGTGTGACAGTTTTAGGTAGAAAGTGAGATGAGGGTGTGACAGTCTTTTAAAGGTAGAAGGTGAGGTGAGGGTGTGGCAGTCTTAGGTACAAAGTGAGGTGAGGGTGTTACAGTCTTAGGTAGAAGGTGAGGTGAGGGTGTGACAGTCTTTTAAAGGTAGAAAGTGAGGTGAGGGTGTGACAGTCTTATGTAGAAGGTGAGGTGAGGGTGTGACAGTTTTAGGTAGAAGGTGAGGTGAGGGTGTGACAGTCTTAGGTAGAAGGTGAGGTGAGGGTGTGACAGTCTTTTAAAGGTAAATAGCTGAGGTGAGGGTGTGACAGTCTTTTAAAGGTAGAAAGTGAGGTGAGGGTGACAGTCTTATGTAGAAGGTGAGGTGAGGGTGTGACAGTTTTAGGTAGAAAGTGAGGTGAGGGTGTGACAGTCTTAGGTAGAAGGTGAGGTGAGGGTGTGACAGTCTTTTAAAGGTAAATAGCTGAGGTGAGGATGTGACAGTCTTTTAAAGGTAGAAAGTGAGGTGAGGGTGACAGTCTTAGGTAGAAGGTGAGGTGAGGGTATGACAGTTTTAGGTAGAAAGTGAGGTGAGGGTGTGACAGTCTTAGGTAGAAGGTGAGGTGATGGTGTGACAGTCTTAGGTAGAAGGTGAGGTGATTGTGTGACAGTCTTAGGTAGAAGGTGAGGTGAGGGTGTGGCAGTCTTAGGTAGAAGGTGAGGTGAGGGTGTGGCAGTCTTAGGTAGAAGGTGAGGTGAGGGTGTGGCAGTCTTAGGTAGAAGGTGAGGTGAGGGGTGTGACAGTCTTAGGTAGACAGCTGAGGTGAGGGTGTGACAATCTTAGGTAGAAGGTGAGGTGAGGTTGTGACAGTCTTTTAAAGGTAGATAGCTGAGGTGAGGGTGTGGCAGTCTTAGGTGGAAGGTGAGGTGAGGGTGTGGCAGTCTTAGGTAGAAGGTGAGGTGAGGGTGTGACAGTCTTAGGTAGAAGGTGAGGTGAGGGTGTGGCAGTCTTAGGTAGAAAGTGAGGTGAGGGTATGACAGTCTTTTAAAGGTAGATAGCTGAGGTGAGGGTGTGACAGTCTTTTAAAGGTAGAAAGTGAGGTGAGGGTGTGGCAGTCTTAGGTAGAAGGTGAGGTGAGGGTGTGACAGTTTTAGGTAGAAAGTGAGGTGAGGGTGTGACAGTCTTAGGTAGAAGGTGAGGTGAGGGTGTGACAGTTTTAGGTAGAAGGTGAGGTGAGGGTGTGACAGTCTTAGGTAGAAGGTGAGGTGATTGTGTGACAGTCTTAGGTAGAAGGTGAGGTGAGGGTGTGGCCGTTTTGGTAGAAGGTGAGGTGAGGGTATGGCAGTCTTAGGTAGAAGGTGAGGTGAGGGTGTGACAGTCTTAGGTAGAAGGTGAGGTGAGGGTGTGGCAGTCTTAGGTAGAAGGTGAGGTGAGGGTGTGAAAGTCTTAGGTAGACAGCTGAGGTGAGGGTGTGACAGTCTTAGGTAGAAGGTGAGGTGAGGGTGTGACAGTCTTTTAAAGGTAGATAGCTGAGGTGAAGGTGTGGCAGTCTTAGGTGGAAGGTGAGGTGAGGGTGTGGCAGTCTTAGGTAGGTGAGGTGAGGGTGTGACAGTCTTAGGTAGAAGGTGAGGTGAGGGTGTGACAGTTTTAGGTAGAAGGTGAGGTGAGGGTGTGACAGTCTTTTAAAGGTAGAAGGTGAGGTGAGGGTGTGGCAGTCTTAGGTAGAAAGTGAGGTGAGGGTGTGACAGCCTTTTAAAGGTAGAAAGTGAGGTGAGGGTGTGACAGTCTTAGGTAGAAGGTGAGGTGAGGGTGTGACAATTTTAGGTAGAAAGTGAGGTGAGGGTGTGACAGTCTTAGGTAGAAGGTGAGGTGAGGGTGTGACAGTCCTAGGTAGACAGCTGAGGTGAGGGTGTGACAGTCTTAGGTAGAAGGTGAGGTGAGGGTGTGACAGTTTTAGGTATAAAGTGAGGTGAGTGTGTGACAGTCTTAGGTAGAAGGTGAGGTGAGGGTGTGACAGTCTTAGGTAGAAGGTGAGGTTAGGGTGTGACAGTCTTAGGTAGAAGGTGAGGTGAGGGTGTGACAGTCTTAGGTAGAAGGTGAGGTGAGGGTGTGGCAATCTTAGGTAGAATGTGAGGTGAGGGTGTGACAGTCTTAGGTAGAAGTGGGGTGATTGTGTGACAGTCTTAGGTAGAAGGTGAGGTGATGGTGTGGCAGTCTTAGGTAGAAGGTGAGGTGAGGGTGTGGCAGTCTTAGGTAGAAGTTGAGGTGAGGGTGTGACAGTCTTAGGTGGAGGGGTGAAGTGAGGGTGTGGCAGTCTTAGGTAGAAGGTGAGGTGATTGTGTGACAGTCTTAGGTAGAAGGTGAGGTGATTGTGTGACAGTCTTAGGTAGAAGGTGAGGTGAGGGTGTGACAGTCTTAGGTAGAAGGTGAGGTGAGGGTGTGGCAGTCTTAGGTAGAAGGTGAGGTGAGGGTGTGGCAGTCTTAGGTAGAAGGTGAGGTGAGGGTGTGGCAGTCTTAGGTAGAAGGTGAGGTGAGGGTGTGACAGTCTTAGGTAGAAGGTGAGGTGAGGGTGTGACAGTCTTAGGTAGAAAGTGAGGTGAGGGTGTGACAGTCTTAGGTAGAATGTGAGGTGAGGGTGTGGCAATCTTAGGTAGAATGTGAGGTGAGGGTGTGACAGTCTTAGGTAGAAGGTGGGGTGATTGTGTGACAGTCTTAGGTAGAAGGTGAGGTGATGGTGTGGCAGTCTTAGGTAGGCAGTCTTAGGTAGAAGGTGAGGTGAGGGTGTGGCAGTCTTAGGTAGAAGTTGAGGTGAGGGTGTGACAGTCTTAGGTGGAGGGGTGGGGTGAGGGTGTGGCAGTCTTAGGTAGAAGGTGAGGTGATTGTGTGACAGTCTTAGGTAGAAGGTGAGGTGATTGTGTGACAGTCTTAGGTAGAAGGTGAGGTGAGGGTGTGACAGTCTTAGGTAGAAGGTGAGGTGAGGGTGTGGCAGTCTTAGATAGAAGGTGAGGTGATGGTGTGGCAGTCTTAGGTAGAAGGTGAGGTGAGGGTGTGGCAGTCTTAGGTAGAAGGTGAGGTGAGGGTGTGACAGTCTTTTAAAGGTAGATAGCTGAGGTGAGGGTGTGACAGTCTTAGGTAGAAGGTGAGGTGAGGGTGTGGCAGTCTTAGGTAGAATGTGAGGTGAGGGTGTGACAGTCTTAGGTGGAAGGTTAGGTGAGGGTGTGGCAGTCTTAGGTAGAAGGTGAGGTGAGAGTGTGACAGTTTTAGGTAGAAAGTGAGATGAGGGTGTGACAGTCTTTTAAAGGTAGAAGGTGAGGTGAGGGTGTGGCAGTCTTAGGTTGAAAGTGAGGTGAGGGTGTTACAGTCTTAGGTAGAAGGTGAGGTGAGGGTGTGACAGTCTTTTAAAGGTAGAAAGTGAGGTGAGGGTGTGACAGTCTTATGTAGAAGGTGAGGTGAGGGTGTGACAGTTTTAGGTAGAAAGTGAGGTGAGGGTGTGACAGTCTTAGGTAGAAGGGCAGGTGAGGGTGTGACAGTCTTTTAAAGGTAAATAGCTGAGGTGAGGGTGTGACAGTCTTTTAAAGGTAGAAAGTGAGGTGAGGGTGACAGTCTTAGGTAGAAGGTGAGGTGAGGGTATGACAATTTTAGGTAGAAAGTGAGGTGAGGGTGTGACAGTCTTAGGTAGAAGGTGAGGTGATTGTGTGACAGTCTTAGGTAGAAGGTGAGGTGATTGTGTGACAGTCTTAGGTAGAAGGTGAGGTGAGGGTGTGGCAGTCTAAGGTAGAAGGTGAGGTGAGGGTGTGGCAGTCTTAGGTAGAAGGTGAGGTGAGGGTGTGGCTGTCTTAGGTAGAAGGTGAGGTGAGGGTGTGACAGTCTTAGGTAGACAGCTGAGGTGAGGGTGTGACAGTCTTAGGTAGAAGGTGAGGTGAATGTGTGACAGTCTTTTAAAGGTAGATAGCTGAGGTGAGGGTGTGGCAGTCTTAGGTGGAAGGTGAGGTGAGGGTGTGGCAGTCTTAGGTAGAAGGTGAGGTGAGGGTGTGACAGTCTTAGGTAGAAAGTGAGGTGAGGGTATGACAGTCTTTTAAAGGTAGATAGCTGAGGTGAGGGTGTGACAGTCTTTTAAAGGTAGAAAGTGAGGTGAGGGTGTGACAGTCTTAGGTAGGTGAGGTGAGGGTGTGACAGTTTTAGGTGGAGGGGTGAGGTGAGGGTGTGGCAGTCTTAGGTAGAAGGTGAGGTGATTGTGTGACAGTCTTAGGTAGAAGGTGAGGTGATTGTGTGACAGTCTTAGGTAGAAGGTGAGGTGAGGGTGTGACAGTCTTAGGTAGAAGGTGAGGTGAGGGTGTGGCAGTCTTAGGTAGAAGGTGAGGTGAGGGTGTGGCAGTCTTAGGTAGAAGGTGAGGTGAGGGTGTGGCAGTCTTAGGTAGAAGGTGAGGTGAGGGTGTGACAGTCTTTTAAAGGTAGATAGCTGAGGTGAGGGTGTGACAGTCTTAGGTAGAAGGTGAGGTGAGGGTGTGGCAGTCTTAGGTAGAATGTGAGGTGAGGGTGTGACAGTCTTAGGTAGAAGGTGAGGTGAGAGTGTGACAGTTTTAGGTAGAAAGTGAGATGAGGGTGTGACAGTCTTTTAAAGGTAGAAGGTGAGGTGAGGGTGTGGCAGTCTTAGGTAGAAAGTGAGGTGAGGGTGTTACAGTCTTAGGTAGAAGGTGAGGTGAGGGTGTGACAGTCTTTTAAAGGTAGAAAGTGAGGTGAGGGTGTGACAGTCTTATGTAGAAGGTGAGGTGAGGGTGTGACAGTTTTAGGTAGAAAGTGAGGTGAGGGTGTGACAGTCTTAGGTAGAAGGTGAGGTGAGGGTGTGACAGTCTTTTAAAGGTAAATAGCTGAGGTGAGGGTGTGACAGTCTTTTAAAGGTAGAAAGTGAGGTGAGGGTGACAGTCTTAGGTAGAAGGTGAGGTGAGTGTATGACAGTTTTAGGTAGAAAGTGAGGTGAGGGTGTGACAGTCTTAGGTAGAAGGTGAGGTGATTGTGTGACAGTCTTAGGTAGAAGGTGAGGTGATTGTGTGACAGTCTTAGGTAGAAGGTGAGGTGAGGGTGTGGCAGTCTAAGGTAGAAGGTGAGGTGAGGGTGTGGCAGTCTTAGGTAGAAGGTGAGGTGAGGGTGTGACAGTTTTAGGTAGAAAGTGAGGTGAGGGTGTGACAGTCTTAGGTAGAAGGTGAGGTGAGGGTGTGACAGTCTTTTAAAGGTAAATAGCTGAGGTGAGGGTGTGACAGTCTTTTAAAGGTAGAAAGTGAGGTGAGGGTGACAGTCTTAGGTAGAAGGTGAGGTGAGGGTATGACAGTTTTAGGTAGAAAATGAGGTGAGGGTGTGACAGTCTTAGGTAGAAGGTGAGGTGATTGTGTGACAGTCTTAGGTAGAAGGTGAGGTGATTGTGTGACAGTCTTAGGTAGAAGGTGAGGTGAGGGTGTGGCAGTCTTAGGTAGAAGGTGAGGTGAGGGTGTGGCAGTCTTAGGTAGAAGATGAGGTGAGGGTGTGGCAGTCTTAGGTAGAAGGTGAGGTGAGGGTGTGACAGTCTTAGGTAAACAGCTGAGGTGAGGGTGTGACAGTCTTAGGTAGAAGGTGAGGTGAGGGTGTGACAGTCTTTTAAAGGTAGATAGCTGAGGTGAGGGTGTGGCAGTCTTAGGTGGAAGGTGAGGTGAGGGTGTGGCAGTCTTAGGTAGAAGGTGAGGTGAGGGTGTGACAGTGTTAGGTAGAAGGTGAGGTGAGGGTGTGGCAGTCTTAGGTAGAAAGTGAGGTGAGGGTATGACAGTCTTTTAAAGGTAGATAGCTGAGGTGAGGGTGTGACAGTCTTTTAAAGGTAGAAAGTGAGGTGAGGGTGTGACAGTCTTAGGTAGAAGGTGAGGTGAGGGTGTGACAGTTTTAGGTGGAGGGGTGAGGTGAGGGTGTGGCAGTCTTAGGTAGAAGGTGAGGTGATTGTGTGACAGTCTTAGGTAGAAGGTGAGGTGATTGTGTGACAGTCTTAGGTAGAAGGTGAGGTGAGGGTGTGACAGTCTTAGGTAGAAGGTGAGGTGAGGGTGTGGCAGTCTTAGGTAGAAGGTGAGGTGAGGGTGTGGCAGTCTTAGGTAGAAGGTGAGGTGAGGGTGTGGCAGTCTTAGGTAGAAGGTGAGGTGAGGGTGTGACAGTCTTTTAAAGGTAGATAGCTGAGGTGAGGGTGTGACAGTCCTAGGTAGAAGGTGAGGTGAGGGTGTGGTAGTCTTAGGTAGAATGTGAGGTGAGGGTGTGACAGTCTTAGGTGGAAGGTGAGGTGAGGGTGTGGCAGTCTTAGGTAGAAGGTGAGGTGAGAGTGTGACAGTTTTAGGTAGAAAGTGAGATGAGGGTGTGACAGTCTTTTAAAGGTAGAAGGTGAGGTGAGGGTGTGGCAGTCTTAGGTACAAAGTGAGGTGAGGGTGTTACAGTCTTAGGTAGAAGGTGAGGTGAGGGTGTGACAGTCTTTTAAAGGTAGAAAGTGAGGTGAGGGTGTGACAGTCTTATGTAGAAGGTGAGGTGAGGGTGTGACAGTTTTAGGTAGAAGGTGAGGTGAGGGTGTGACAGTCTTAGGTAGAAGGTGAGGTGAGGGTGTGACAGTCTTTTAAAGGTAAATAGCTGAGGTGAGGGTGTGACAGTCTTTTAAAGGTAGAAAGTGAGGTGAGGGTGACAGTCTTAGGTAGAAGGTGAGGTGAGGGTATGACAATTTTAGGTAGAAAGTGAGGTGAGGGTGTGACAGTCTTAGGTAGAAGGTGAGGTGATTGTGTGACAGTCTTAGGTAGAAGGTGAGGTGATTGTGTGACAGTCTTAGGTAGAAGGTGAGGTGAGGGTGTGGCAGTCTTAGGTAGAAGGTGAGGTGAGGGTGTGGCAGTCTTAGGTAGAAGGTGAGGTGAGGGTGTGGCAGTCTTAGGTAGAAGGTGAGGTGAGGGTGTGACAGTCTTAGGTAGACAGCTGAGGGGAGGGTGTGACAGTCTTAGGTAGAAGGTGAGGTGAGGGTGTGACAGTCTTTTAAAGGTAGATAGCTGAGGTGAGGGTGTGGCAGTCTTAGGTGGAAGGTGAGGTGAGGGTGTGGCAGTCTTAGGTAGAAGGTGAGGTGAGGGTGTGACAGTCTTAGGTAGAAGGTGAGGTGAGGGTGTGGCAGTCTTAGGTAGAAAGTGAGGTGAGGGTATGACAGTCTTTTAAAGGTAGATAGCTGAGGTGAGGGTGTGACAGTCTTTTAAAGGTAGAAAGTGAGGTGAGGGTGTGACAGTCTTAGGTAGAAGGTGAGGTGAGGGTGTGACAGTTTTAGGTGGAGGGGTGAGGTGAGGGTGTGGCAGTCTTAGGTAGAAGGTGAGGTGATTGTGTGACAGTCTTAGGTAGAAGGTGAGGTGAGGGTGTGACAGTTATAGGTAGAAAGTGAGGTTAGGGTGTGACAGTCTTAGGTAGAAGGTGAGGTGAGGGTGTGACAGTCTTTTAAAGGTAAATAGCTGAGGTGAGGGTGTGACAGTCTTTTAAAGGTAGAAAGTGAGTTGAGGGTGACAGTCTTAGGTAGAAGGTGAGGTGAGGGTATGACAGTTTTAGGTAGAAAGTGAGGTGAGGGTGTGACAGTCTTAGGTAGAAGGTGAGGTGATTGTGTGACAGTCTTAGGTAGAAGGTGAGGTGATTGTGTGACAGTCTTAGGTAGAAGGTGAGGTGAGGGTGTGGCAGTCTTAGGTAGAAGGTGAGGTGAGGGTGTGGCAGTCTTAGGTAGAAGGTGAGGTGAGGGTGTGGCAGTCTTAGGTAGAAGGTGAGGTGAGGGTGTGACAGTCTTAGGTAGACAGCTGAGGTGAGGGTGTGACAGTCTTAGGTAGAAGGTGAGGTGAGGGTGTGACAGTCTTTTAAAGGTAGATAGCTGAGGTGAGGGTGTGGCAGTCTTAGGTGGAAGGTGAGGTGAGGGTGTGGCAGTCTTAGGTAGAAGGTGAGGTGAGGGTGTGACAGTCTTAGGTAGAAGGTGAGGTGAGGGTGTGGCAGTCTTAGGTAGAAAGTGAGGTGAGGGTATGACAGTCTTTTAAAGATAGATAGCTGAGGTGAGGGTGTGACAGTCTTTTAAAGGTAGAAAGTGAGGTGAGGGTGTGACAGTCTTAGGTAGAAGGTGAGGTGAGGGTGTGACAGTTTTAGGTGGAGTGGTGAGGTGAGGGTGTGGCAGTCTTAGGTAGAAGGTGAGGTGATTGTGTGACAGTCTTAGGTAGAAGGTGAGGTGATTGTGTGACAGTCTTAGGTAGAAGGTGAGGTGAGGGTGTGACAGTCTTAGGTAGAAGGTGAGGTGAGGGTGTGGCAGTCTTAGGTAGAAGGTGAGGTGAGGGTGTGGCAGTCTTAGGTAGAAGGTGAGGTGAGGGTGTGGCAGTCTTAGGTAGAAGGTGAGGTGAGGGTGTGACAGTCTTTTAAAGGTAGATAGCTGAGGAGAGGGTGTGACAGTCTTAGGTAGAAGGTGAGGTGAGGGTGTGGCAGTCTTAGGTAGAATGTGAGGTGAGGGTGTGACAGTCTTAGGTGGAAGGTGAGGTGAGGGTGTGGCAGTCTTAGGTAGAAGGTGAGGTGAGAGTGTGACAGTTTTAGGTAGAAAGTGAGATGAGGGTGTGACAGTCTTTTAAAGGTAGAAGGTGAGGTGAGGGTGTGGCAGTCTTAGGTAGAAAGTGAGGTGAGGGTGTTACAGTCTTAGGTAGAAGGTGAGGTGAGGGTGTGACAGTCTTTTAAAGGTAGAAAGTGAGGTGAGGGTGTGACAGTCTTATGTAGAAGGTGAGGTGAGGGTGTGACAGTTTTAGGTTGAAAGTGAGGTGAGGGTGTGACAGTCTTAGGTAGAAGGTGAGGTGAGGGTGTGACAGTCTTTTAAAGGTAAATAGCTGAGGTGAGGGTGTGACAGTCTTTTAAAGGTAGAAAGTGAGGTGAGGGTGACAGTCTTAGGTAGAAGGTGAGGTGAGGGTATGACAGTTTTAAGTAGAAAGTGAGGTGAGGGTGTGACAGTCTTAGGTAGAAGGTGAGGTGATTGTGTGACAGTCTTAGGTAGAAAGTGAGGTGATTGTGTGACAGTCTTAGGTAAAAGGTGAGGTGAGGGTGTGGCAGTCTTAGGTAGAAGGTGAGGTGAGGGTGTGGCAGTCTTAGGTAGAAGGTGAGGTGAGGGTGTGGCAGTCTTAGGTAGAAGGTGAGGTGAGGGTGTGACAGTCTTAGGTAGACAGCTGAGGTGAGGGTGTGACAGTCTTAGGTAGAAGGTGAGGTGAGGGTGTGATAGTCTTTTAAAGGTAGATAGCTGAGGTGAGGGTGTGGCAGTCTTAGGTGGAAGGTGAGGTGAGGGTGTGGCAGTCTTAGGTAGAAGGTGAGGTGAGGGTGTGACAGTCTTAGGTAGAAGGTGAGGTGAGGGTGTGGCAGTCTTAGGTAGAAAGTGAGGTGAGGGTATGACAGTCTTTTAAAGGTAGATAGCTGAGGTGAGGGTGTGACAGTCTTTTAAAGGTAGAAAGTGAGGTGAGGGTGTGACAGTCTTAGGTAGAAGGTGAGGTGAGGGTGTGACAGTTTTAGGTAGAAAGTGAGGTGAGGGTGTGACAGTCTTAGGTAGAAGGTGAGGTGATTGTGTGACAGTCTTAGGTAGAAGGTGAGGTGATTGTGTGACAGTCTTAGGTAGAAGGTGAGGTGAGGGTGTGGCAGTCTTAGGTAGAAGGTGAGGTGAGGGTGTGGCAGTCTTAGGTAGAAGGTGAGGTGAGGGTGTGGCAGTCTTAGGTAGAAGGTGAGGTGAGGGTGTGACAGTCTTAGGTAGACAGCTGAGGTGAGGGTGTGACAGTCTTAGGTAGAAGGTGAGGTGAGGGTGTGACAGTCTTTTAAAGGTAGATAGCTGAGGTGAGGGTGTGGCAGTCTTAGGTGGAAGGTGAGGTGAGGGTGTGGCAGTCTTAGGTAGAAGGTGAGGTGAGGGTGTGACAGTCTTAGGTAGAAGGTGAGGTGAGGGTGTGGCAGTCTTAGGTAGAAAGTGAGGTGAGGGTATGACAGTCTTTTAAAGGTAGATAGCTGAGGTGAGGGTGTGACAGTCTTTTAAAGGTAGAAAGTGAGGTGAGGGTGTGACAGTCTTAGGTAGAAGGTGAGGTGAGGGTGTGACAGTTTTAGGTGGAGGGGTGAGGTGAGGGTGTGGCAGTCTTAGGTAGAAGGTGAGGTGATTGTGTGACAGTCTTAGGTAGAAGGTGAGGTGATTGTGTGACAGTCTTAGGTAGAAGGTGAGGTGAGGGTGTGACAGTCTTAGGTAGAAGGTGAGGTGAGGGTGTGGCAGTCTTAGGTAGAAGGTGAGGTGATGGTGTGGCAGTCTTAGGTAGAAGGTGAGGTGAGGGTGTGGCAGTCTTAGGTAGAAGGTGAGGTGAGGGTGTGACAGTCTTTTAAAGGTAGATAGCTGAGGTGAGGGTGTGACATACTTAGGTAGAAGGTGAGGTGAGGGTGTGGCAGTCTTAGGTAGAATGTGAGGTGAGGGTGTGACAGTCTTAGGTGGAAGGTGAGGTGAGGGTGTGGCAGTCTTAGGTAGAAGGTGAAGTGAGAGTGTGACAGTTTTAGGTAGAAAGTGAGATGAGGGTGTGACAGTCTTTTAAAGGTAGAAGGTGAGGTGAGGGTGTGGCAGTCTTAGGTAGAAAGTGAGGTGAGGGTGTTACAGTCTTAGGTAGAAGGTGAGGTGAGGGTGTGACAGTCTTTTAAAGGTAGAAAGTGAGGTGAGGGTGTGACAGTCTTATGTAGAAGGTGAGGTGAGGGTGTGACAGTTTTAGGTAGAAAGTGAGGTGAGGGTGTGACAGTCTTAGGTAGAAGGTGAGGTGAGGGTGTGACAGTCTTTTAAAGGTAAATAGCGGAGGTGAGGGTGTGACAGTCTTTTAAAGGTAAATAGCTGAGGTGAGGGTGTGACAGTCTTTTAAAGGTAGAAAGTGAGGTGAGGGTGACAGTCTTAGGTAGAAGGTGAGGTGAGGGTATGACAGTTTTAAGTAGAAAGTGAGGTGAGGGTGTGACAGTCTTAGGTAGAAGGTGAGGTGATTGTGTGACAGTCTTAGGTAGAAGGTGAGGTGATTGTGTGACAGTCTTAGGTAGAAGGTGAGGTGAGGGTGTGGCAGTCTTAGGTAGAAGGTGAGTTGAGGGTGTGGCAGTCTTAGGTAGAAGGTGAGGTGAGGGTGTGGCAGTCTTAGGTAGAAGGTGAGGTGAGGGTGTGACAGTCTTAGGTAGACAGCTGAGGTGAGGGTGTGACAGTCTTAGGTAGAAGGTGAGGTGAGGGTGTGACAGTCTTTTAAAGGTAGATAGCTGAGGTGAGGGTGTGGCAGTCTTAGGTGGAAGGTGAGGTGAGGGTGTGGCAGTCTTAGGTAGAAGGTGAGGTTAGGGTGTGACAGTCTTAGGTAGAAGGTGAGGTGAGGGTGTGGCAGTCTTAGGTAGAAAGTGAGGTGAGGGTATGACAGTCTTTTAAAGGTAGATAGCTGAGGTGAGGGTGTGACAGTCTTTTAAAGGTAGAAAGTGAGGTGAGGGTGTGACAGTCTTAGGTAGAAGGTGAGGTGAGGGTGTGACAGTTTTAGGTAGAAAGTGAGGTTAGGGTGTGACAGTCTTAGGTAGAAGGTGAGGTGATTGTGTGACAGTCTTAGGTAGAAGGTGAGGTGATTGTGTGACAGTCTTAGGTAGAAGGTGAGGTGAGGGTGTGGCAGTCTTAGGTAGAAGGTGAGGTGAGGGTGTGGCAGTCTTAGGTAGAAGGTGAGGTGAGGGTGTGGCAGTCTTAGGTAGAAGGTGAGGTGAGGGTGTGACAGTCTTAGGTAGACAGCTGAGGTGAGGGTGTGACAGTCTTAGGTAGAAGGTGAGGTGAGGGTGTGACAGTCTTTTAAAGGTAGATAGCTGAGGTGAGGGTGTGGCAGTCTTAGGTGGAAGGTGAGGTGAGGGTGTGGCAGTCTTAGGTAGAAGGTGAGGTGAGGGTGTGACAGTCTTAGGTAGAAGGTGAGGTGAGGGTGTGGCAGTCTTAGGTAGAAAGTGAGGTGAGGGTATGACAGTCTTTTAAAGGTAGATAGCTGAGGTGAGGGTGTGACAGTCTTTTAAAGGTAGAAAGTGAGGTGAGGGTGTGACAGTCTTAGGTAGAAGGTGAGGTGAGGGTGTGACAGTCTTAGGTAGAAGGTGAGGTGAGGGTGTGGCAGTCTTAGGTAGAAGGTGAGGTGATGGTGTGGCAGTCTTAGGTAGAAGGTGAGGTGAGGGTGTGGCAGTCTTAGGTAGAAGGTGAGGTGAGGGTGTGACAGTCTTTTAAAGGTAGATAGCTGAGGTGAGGGTGTGACAGTCTTAGGTAGAAGGTGAGGTGAGGGTGTGGCAGTCTTAGGTAGAATGTGAGGTGAGGGTGTGACAGTCTTAGGTGGAAGGTGAGGTGAGGGTGTGGCAGTCTTAGGTAGAAGGTGAGGTGAGAGTGTGACAGTTTTAGGTAGAAAGTGAGATGAGGGTGTGACAGTCTTTTAAAGGTAGAAGGTGAGGTGAGGGTGTGGCAGTCTTAGGTAGAAAGTGAGGTGAGGGTGTTACAGTCTTAGGTAGAAGGTGAGGTGAGGGTGTGACAGTCTTTTAAAGGTAGAAAGTGAGGTGAGGGTGTGACAGTCTTATGTAGAAGGTGAGGTGAGGGTGTGACAGTTTTAGGTAGAAAGTGAGGTGAGGGTGTGACAGTCTTAGGTAGAAGGTGAGGTGAGGGTGTGACAGTCTTTTAAAGGTAAATAGCTGATGTGAGGGTGTGACAGTCTTTTAAAGGTAAATAGCTGAGGTGAGGGTGTGACAGTCTTTTAAAGGTAGAAAGTGAGGTAAGGGTGACAGTCTTAGGTAGAAGGTGAGGTGAGGGTATGACAGTTTTAAGTAGAAAGTGAGGTGAGGGTGTGACAGTCTTAGGTAGAAGGTGAGGTGATTGTGTGACAGTCTTAGGTAGAAGGTGAGGTGATTGTGTGACAGTCTTAGGTAGAAGGTGAGGTGAGGGTGTGGCAGTCTTAGGTAGAAGGTGAGGTGAGGGTGTGGCAGTCTTAGGTAGAAGGTGAGGTGAGGGTGTGGCAGTCTTAGGTAGAAGGTGAGGTGAGGGTGTGACAGTCTTAGGTAGACAGCTGAGGTGAGGGTGTGACAGTCTTGGGTAGAAAGTGAGGTGAGGGTATGACAGTCTTTTAAAGGTAGATAGCTGAGGTGAGGGTGTGACAGTCTTTTAAAGGTAGAAAGTGAGGTGAGGGTGTGACAGTCTTAGGTAGAAGGTGAGGTGAGGGTGTGACAGTTTTAGGTAGAAAGTGAGGTGAGGGTGTGACAGTCTTAGGTAGAAGGTGAGGTGAGGGTGTGACAGTCTTTTAAAGGTAGATAGCTGAGGTGAGGGTGTGGCAGTCTTAGGTGGAAGGTGAGGTGAGGGTGTGGCAGTCTTAGGTAGAAGGTGAGGTGAGGGTGTGACAGTCTTAGGTAGAAGGTGAGGTGAGGGTGTGGCAGTCTTAGGTAGAAAGTGAGGTGAGGGTATGACAGTCTTTTAAAGGTAGATAGCTGAGGTGAGGGTGTGACAGTCTTTTAAAGGTAGAAAGTGAGGTGAGGGTGTGACAGTCTTAGGTAGAAGGTGAGGTGAGGGTGTGACAGTTTTAGGTGGAGGGGTGAGGTGAGGGTGTGGCAGTCTTAGGTAGAAGGTGAGGTGATTGTGTGACAATCTTAGGTAGAAGGTGAGGTGATAGTGTGACAGTCTTAGGTAGAAGGTGAGGTGAGGGTGTGACAGTCTTAGGTAGAATGTGAGGTGAGGGTGTGGCAGTCTTAGGTAGAAGGTGAGGTGAGGGTGTGGCAGTCTTAGGTAGAAGGTGAGGTGAGGGTGTGGCAGTCTTAGGTAGAAGGTGAGGTGAGGGTGTGACAGTCTTTTAAAGGTAGATAGCTGAGGTGAGGGTGTGACAGTCTTAGGTAGAAGGTGAGGTGAGGGTGTGGCAGTCTTAGGTAGAATGTGAGGTGAGGGTGTGACAGTCTTAGGTGGAAGGTGAGGTGAGGGTGTGGCAGTCTTAGGTAGAAGGTGATGTGATTGTGTGACAGTCTTAGGTAGAAAGTGAGGTGAGTGTGTGACAGTCTTAGGTAGAAGGTGAGGTGAGGGTGTGACAGTTTTAGGTAGAAAGTGAGGTGAGGGTGTGGCAGTCTTAGGTAGAAGGTGAGGTGAGGATGTGACAGTCTTAGGTAGAAGGTGAGGTGAGGGTGTGGCAGTCTTAGGTAGAAGGTGAGGTGAGGGTGTGACAGTTTTAGGTAGAAAGTGAGGTGAGGGTGTGGCAGTCTTAGGTAGACAGCTGAGGTGAGGGTGTGACAGTCTTAGGTAGAAAGTGAGGTGAGGGTGTGGCAGTCTTAGGTAGACAGCTGAGGTGAGGGTGTGACAGTCTTAGGTAGAAGGTGAGGTGAGGGTGTGACAGTCTTTTAAAGGTAGATAGCTGAGGTGAGGGTGTGGCAGTCTTAGGTGGAAGGTGAGGTGAGGGTGTGGCAGTCTTAGGTAGAAGGTGAGGTGAGGGTGTGACAGTCTTAGGTAGAAGGTGAGGTGAGGGTGTGGCAGTCTTAGGTAGAAAGTGAGGTGAGGGTATGACAGTCTTTTAAAGGTAGATAGCTGAGGTGAGGGTGTGACAGTCTTTTAAAGGTAGAAAGTGAGGTGAGGGTGTGACAGTCTTAGGTAGAAGGTGAGGTGAGGGTGTGACAGTTTTAGGTGGAGGGGTGAGGTGAGGGTGTGGCAGTCTTAGGTAGAAGGTGAGGTGATTGTGTGACAGTCTTAGGTAGAAGGTGAGGTGATTGTGTGACAGTCTTAGGTAGAAGGTGAGGTGAGGGTGTGACAGTCTTAGGTAGAAGGTGAGGTGAGGGTGTGGCAGTCTTAGGTAGAAGGTGGGGTGAGGGTGTGGCAGTCTTAGGTAGAAGGTGAGGTGAGGGTGTGGCAGTCTTAGGTAGAAGGTGAGGTGAGGGTGTGACAGTCTTTTAAAGGTAGATAGCTGAGGTGAGGGTGTGACAGTCTTAGGTAGAAGGTGAGGTGAGGGTGTGGCAGTCTTAGGTAGAATGTGAGGTGAGGGTGTGACAGTCTTAGGTGGAAGGGGAGGTGAGGGTGTGGCAGTCTTAGGTAGAAGGTGATGTGATTGTGTGACAGTCTTAGGTAGAAGGTGAGGTGATTGTGTGACAGTCTTAGGTAGAAGGTGAGGTGAGGGTGTGGCAGTCTTAGGTAGAAGGTGAGGTGAGGGTGTGGCAGTCTTAGGTAGAAGGTGAGGTGAGGGTGTGACAGTTTTAGGTAGAAAGTGAGGTTAGGGTGTGACAGTCTTAGGTAGAAGGTGAGGTGAGGGTGTGACAGTCTTTTAAAGGTAAATAGCTGAGGTGAGGGTGTGACAGTCTTTTAAAGGTAGAAAGTGAGGTGAGGGTGACAGTCTTAGGTAGAAGGTGAGGTGAGGGTATGACAGTTTTAGGTAGAAAGTGAGGTGAGGGTGTGACAGTCTTAGGTAGAAGGTGAGGTGATTGTGTGACAGTCTTAGGTAGAAGGTGAGGTGATTGTGTGACAGTCTTAGGTAGAAGGTGAGGTGATTGTGTGACAGTCTTAGGTAGAAGGTGAGGTGAGGGTGTAGCAGTCTTAGGTAGAAGGTGAGGTGAGGGTGTGGCAGTCTTAGGTAGAAGGTGAGGTGAGGGTGTGACAGTTTTAGGTAGAAAGTGAGGTGAGGGTGTGACAGTCTTAGGTAGAAGGTGAGGTGAGGGTGTGACAGTCTTTTAAAGGTAAATAGCTGAGGTGAGGGTGTGACAGTCTTTTAAAGGTAGAAAGTGAGGTGAGAGTGACAGTCTTAGGTAGAAGGTGAGGTGAGGGTATGACAGTTTTAGGTAGAAAGTGAGGTGAGGGTGTGACAGTCTTAGGTAGAAGGTGAGGTGATTGTGTGACAGTCTTAGGTAGAAGGTGAGGTGATTGTGTGACAGTCTTAGGTAGAAGGTGAGGTGAGGGTGTGGCAGTCTTAGGTAGAAGGTGAGGTGAGGGTGTGGCAGTCTTAGGTAGAAGGTGAGGTGAGGGTGTGGCAGTCTTAGGTAGAAGGTGAGGTGAGGGTGTGACAGTCTTAGGTAGACAGCTGAGGTGAGGGTGTGACAGTCTTAGGTAGAAGGTGAGGTGAGGGTGTGACAGTCTTTTAAAGGTAGATAGCTGAGGTGAGGGTGTGGCAGTCTTAGGTGGAAGGTGAGGTGAGGGTGTGGCAGTCTTAGGTAGAAGGTGAGGTGAGGGTGTGACAGTCTTAGGTAGAAGGTGAGGTGAGGGTGTGGCAGTCTTAGGTAGAAAGTGAGGTGAGGGTATGACAGTCTTTTAAAGGTAGATAGCTGAGGTGAGGGTGTGACAGTCTTTTAAAGGTAGAAAGTGAGGTGAGGGTGTGACAGTCTTAGGTAGAAGGTGAGGTGAGGGTGTGACAGTTTTAGGTGGAGGGGTGAGGTGAGGGTGTGGCAGTCTTAGGTAGAAGGTGAGGTGATTGTGTGACAGTCTTAGGTAGAAGGTGAGGTGATTGTGTGACAGTCTTAGGTAGAAGGTGAGGTGAGGGTGTGACAGTCTTAGGTAGAAGGTGAGGTGAGGGTGTGGCAGTCTTAGGTAGAAGGTGAGGTGATGGTGTGGCAGTCTTAGGTAGAAGGTGAGGTGAGGGTGTGGCAGTGTTAGGTAGAAGGTGAGGTGAGGGTGTGACAGTCTTTTAAAGGTAGATAGCTGAGGTGAGGGTGTGACAGTCTTAGGTAGAAGGTGAGGTGAGGGTGTGGCAGTCTTAGGTAGAATGTGAGGTGAGGGTGTGACAGTCTTAGGTGGAAGGTGAGGTGAGGGTGTGGCAGTCTTAGGTAGAAGGTGAGGTGAGAGTGTGACAGTTTTAGGTAGAAAGTGAGATGAGGGTGTGACAGTCTTTTAAAGGTAGAAGGTGAGGTAAGGGTGTGGCAGTCTTAGGTAGAAAGTGAGGTGAGGGTGTTACAGTCTTAGGTAGAAGGTGAGGTGAGGGTGTGACAGTCTTTTAAAGGTAGAAAGTGAGGTGAGGGTGTGACAGTCTTATGTAGAAGGTGAGGTGAGGGTGTGACAGTTTTAGGTAGAAAGTGAGGTGAGGGTGTGACAGTCTTAGGTAGAAGGTGAGGTGAGGGTGTGACAGTCTTTTAAAGGTAAATAGCTGATGTGAGGGTGTGACAGTCTTTTAAAGGTAAATAGCTGAGGTGAGGGTGTGACAGTCTTTTAAAGGTAGAAAGTGAGGTGAGGGTGACAGTCTTAGGTAGAAGGTGAGGTGAGGGTATGACAGTTTTAAGTAGAAAGTGAGGTGAGGGTGTGACAGTCTTAGGTAGAAGGTGAGGTGATTGTGTGACAGTCTTAGGTAGAAGGTGAGGTGATTGTGTGACAGTCTTAGGTAGAAGGTGAGGTGAGGGTGTGGCAGTCTTAGGTAGAAGGTGAGGTGAGGGTGTGGCAGTCTTAGGTAGAAGGTGAGGTGAGGGTGTGGCAGTCTTAGGTAGAAGGTGAGGTGAGGGTGTGACAGTCTTAGGTAGACAGCTGAGGTGAGGGTGTGACAGTCTTGGGTAGAAAGTGAGGTGAGGGTATGACAGTCTTTTAAAGGTAGATAGCTGAGGTGAGGGTGTGACAGTCTTTTAAAGGTAGAAAGTGAGGTGAGGGTGTGACAGTCTTAGGTAGAAGGTGAGGTGAGGGTGTGACAGTTTTAGGTAGAAAGTGAGGTGAGGGTGTGACAGTCTTAGGTAGAAGGTGAGGTGAGGGTGTGGCAGTCTTAGGTAGAAGGTGAGGTGAGGGTGTGGCAGTCTTAGGTAGAAAGTGAGGTGAGGGTATGACAGTCTTTTAAAGGTAGATAGCTGAGGTGAGGGTGTGACAGTCTTTTAAAGGTAGAAAGTGAGGTGAGGGTGTGACAGTCTTAGGTAGAAGGTGAGGTGAGGGTGTGACAGTTTTAGGTGGAGGGGTGAGGTGAGGGTGTGGCAGTCTTAGGTAGAAGGTGAGGTGATTGTGTGACAATCTTAGGTAGAAGGTGAGGTGATAGTGTGACAGTCTTAGGTAGAAGGTGAGGTGAGGGTGTGACAGTCTTAGGTAGAATGTGAGGTGAGGGTGTGGCAGTCTTAGGTAGAAGGTGAGGTGAGGGTGTGGCAGTCTTAGGTAGAAGGTGAGGTGAGGGTGTGGCAGTCTTAGGTAGAAGGTGAGGTGAGGGTGTGACAGTCTTTTAAAGGTAGATAGCTGAGGTGAGGGTGTGACAGTCTTAGGTAGAAGGTGAGGTGAGGGTGTGGCAGTCTTAGGTAGAATGTGAGGTGAGGGTGTGACAGTCTTAGGTGGAAGGTGAGGTGAGGGTGTGGCAGTCTTAGGTAGAAGGTGATGTGATTGTGTGACAGTCTTAGGTAGAAAGTGAGGTGAGTGTGTGACAGTCTTAGGTAGAAGGTGAGGTGAGGGTGTGACAGTTTTAGGTAGAAAGTGAGGTGAGGGTGTGGCAGTCTTAGGTAGAAGGTGAGGTGAGGATGTGACAGTCTTAGGTAGAAGGTGAGGTGAGGGTGTGGCAGTCTTAGGTAGAAGGTGAGGTGAGGGTGTGACAGTTTTAGGTAGAAAGTGAGGTGAGGGTGTGGCAGTCTTAGGTAGACAGCTGAGGTGAGGGTGTGACAGTCTTAGGTAGAAGGTGAGGTGAGGGTGTGACAGTCTTAGGTAGACAGCTGAGGTGAGGGTGTGACAGTCTTAGGTAGAAGGTGAGGTGAGGGTGTGACAGTCTTTTAAAGGTAGATAGCTGAGGTGAGGGTGTGGCAGTCTTAGGTGGAAGGTGAGGTGAGGGTGTGGCAGTCTTAGGTAGAAGGTGAGGTGAGGGTGTGACAGTCTTAGGTAGAAGGTGAGGTGAGGGTGTGGCAGTCTTAGGTAGAAAGTGAGGTGAGGGTATGACAGTCTTTTAAAGGTAGATAGCTGAGGTGAGGGTGTGACAGTCTTTTAAAGGTAGAAAGTGAGGTGAGGGTGTGACAGTCTTAGGTAGAAGGTGAGGTGAGGGTGTGACAGTTTTAGGTGGAGGGGTGAGGTGAGGGTGTGGCAGTCTTAGGTAGAAGGTGAGGTGATTGTGTGACAGTCTTAGGTAGAAGGTGAGGTGATTGTGTGACAGTCTTAGGTAGAAGGTGAGGTGAGGGTGTGACAGTCTTAGGTAGAAGGTGAGGTGAGGGTGTGGCAGTCTTAGGTAGAAGGTGAGGTGAGGGTGTGGCAGTCTTAGGTAGAAGGTGAGGTGAGGGTGTGGCAGTCTTAGGTAGAAGGTGAGGTGAGGGTGTGACAGTCTTTTAAAGGTAGATAGCTGAGGTGAGGGTGTGACAGTCTTAGGTAGAAGGTGAGGTGAGGGTGTGGCAGTCTTAGGTAGAATGTGAGGTGAGGGTGTGACAGTCTTAGGTGGAAGGTGAGGTGAGGGTGTGGCAGTCTTAGGTAGAAGGTGATGTGATTGTGTGACAGTCTTAGGTAGAAGGTGAGGTGATTGTGTGACAGTCTTAGGTAGAAGGTGAGGTGAGGGTGTGGCAGTCTTAGGTAGAAGGTGAGGTGAGGGTGTGGCAGTCTTAGGTAGAAGGTGAGGTGAGGGTGTGACAGTTTTAGGTAGAAAGTGAGGTTAGGGTGTGACAGTCTTAGGTAGAAGGTGAGGTGAGGGTGTGACAGTCTTTTAAAGGTAAATAGCTGAGGTGAGGGTGTGACAGTCTTTTAAAGGTAGAAAGTGAGGTGAGGGTGACAGTCTTAGGTAGAAGGTGAGGTGAGGGTATGACAGTTTTAGGTAGAAAGTGAGGTGAGGGTGTGACAGTCTTAGGTAGAAGGTGAGGTGATTGTGTGACAGTCTTAGGTAGAAGGTGAGGTGATTGTGTGACAGTCTTAGGTAGAAGGTGAGGTGATTGTGTGACAGTCTTAGGTAGAAGGTGAGGTGAGGGTGTGGCAGTCTTAGGTAGAAGGTGAGGTGAGGGTGTGGCAGTCTTAGGTAGAAGGTGAGGTGAGGGTGTGACAGTTTTAGGTAGAAAGTGAGGTTAGGGTGTGACAGTCTTAGGTAGAAGGTGAGGTGAGGGTGTGACAGTCTTTTAAAGGTAAATAGCTGAGGTGAGGGTGTGACAGTCTTTTAAAGGTAGAAAGTGAGGTGAGAGTGACAGTCTTAGGTAGAAGGTGAGGTGAGGGTATGACAGTTTTAGGTAGAAAGTGAGGTGAGGGTGTGACAGTCTTAGGTAGAAGGTGAGGTGATTGTGTGACAGTCTTAGGTAGAAGGTGAGGTGATTGTGTGACAGTCTTAGGTAGAAAGTGAGGTGAGGGTGTGGCAGTCTTAGGTAGAAGGTGAGGTGAGGGTGTGGCAGTCTTAGGTAGAAGGTGAGGTGAGGGTGTGGCAGTCTTAGGTAGAAGGTGAGGTGAGGGTGTGACAGTCTTAGGTAGACAGCTGAGGTGAGGGTGTGACAGTCTTAGGTAGAAGGTGAGGTGAGGGTGTGACAGTCTTTTAAAGGTAGATAGCTGAGGTGAGGGTGTGGCAGTCTTAGGTGGAAGGTGAGGTGAGGGTGTGGCAGTCTTAGGTAGAAGGTGAGGTGAGGGTGTGACAGTCTTAGGTAGAAGGTGAGGTGAGGGTGTGGCAGTCTTAGGTAGAAAGTGAGGTGAGGGTATGACAGTCTTTTAAAGGTAGATAGCTGAGGTGAGGGTGTGACAGTCTTTTAAAGGTAGAAAGTGAGGTGAGGGTGTGACAGTCTTAGGTAGAAGGTGAGGTGAGGGTGTGACAGTTTTAGGTGGAGGGGTGAGGTGAGGGTGTGGCAGTCTTAGGTAGAAGGTGAGGTGATTGTGTGACAGTCTTAGGTAGAAGGTGAGGTGATAGTGTGACAGTCTTAGGTAGAAGGTGAGGTGAGGGTGTGACAGTCTTAGGTAGAAGGTGAGGTGAGGGTGTGGCAGTCTTAGGTAGAATGTGAGGTGAGGGTGTGGCAGTCTTAGGTAGAAGGTGAGGTGAGGGTGTGGCAGTCTTAGGTAGAAGGTGAGGTGAGGGTGTGACAGTCTTTTAAAGGTAGATAGCTGAGGTGAGGGTGTGACAGTCTTAGGTAGAAGGTGAGGTGAGGGTGTGGCAGTCTTAGGTAGAATGTGAGGTGTGGGTGTGACAGTCTTAGGTGGAAGGTGAGGTGAGGGTGTGGCAGTCTTAGGTAGAAGGTGATGTGATTGTGTGACAGTCTTAGGTAGAAGGTGAGGTGATTGTGTGACAGTCTTAGGTAGAAGGTGAGGTGAGGGTGTGGCAGTCTTAGGTAGAAGGTGAGGTGAGGGTGTGACAGTCTTAGGTAGAAGGTGAGGTGAGGGTGTGACAGTTTTAGGTAGAAAGTGAGGTTAGGGTGTGACAGTCTTAGGTAGAAGGTGAGGTGAGGGTGTGACAGTCTTTTAAAGGTAAATAGCTGAGGTGAGGGTGTGACAGTCTTTTAAAGGTAGAAAGTGAGGTGAGGGTGACAGTCTTAGGTAGAAGGTGAGGTGAGGGTATGACAGTTTTAGGTAGAAAGTGAGGTGAGGGTGTGACAGTCTTAGGTAGAAGGTGAGGTGATTGTGTGACAGTCTTAGGTAGAAGGTGAGGTGATTGTGTGACAGTCTTAGGTAGAAGGTGAGGTGAGGGTGTGGCAGTCTTAGGTAGAAGGTGAGGTGAGGGTGTGGCAGTCTTAGGTAGAAGGTGAGGTGAGGGTGTGACAGTTTTAGGTAGAAAGTGAGGTTAGGGTGTGACAGTCTTAGGTAGAAGGTGAGGTGAGGGTGTGACAGTCTTTTAAAGGTAAATAGCTGAGGTGAGGGTGTGACAGTCTTTTAAAGGTAGAAAGTGAGGTGAGGGTGACAGTCTTAGGTAGAAGGTGAGGTGAGGGTATGACAGTTTTAGGTAGAAAGTGAGGTGAGGGTGTGACAGTCTTAGGTAGAAGGTGAGGTGATTGTGTGACAGTCTTAGGTAGAAGGTGAGGTGATTGTGTGACAGTCTTAGGTAGAAGGTGAGGTGATTGTGTGACAGTCTTAGGTAGAAGGTGAGGTGAGGGTGTGGCAGTCTTAGGTAGAAGGTGAGGTGAGGGTGTGGCAGTCTTAGGTAGAAGGTGAGGTGAGGGTGTGACAGTTTTAGGTAGAAAGTGAGGTTAGGGTGTGACAGTCTTAGGTAGAAGGTGAGGTGAGGGTGTGACAGTCTTTTAAAGGTAAATAGCTGAGGTGAGGGTGTGACAGTCTTTTAAAGGTAGAAAGTGAGGTGAGAGTGACAGTCTTAGGTAGAAGGTGAGGTGAGGGTATGACAGTTTTAGGTAGAAAGTGAGGTGAGGGTGTGACAGTCTTAGGTAGAAGGTGAGGTGATTGTGTGACAGTCTTAGGTAGAAGGTGAGGTGATTGTGTGACAGTCTTAGGTAGAAGGTGAGGTGAGGGTGTGGCAGTCTTAGGTAGAAGGTGAGGTGAGGGTGTGGCAGTCTTAGGTAGAAGGTGAGGTGAGGGTGTGGCAGTCTTAGGTAGAAGGTGAGGTGAGGGTGTGACAGTCTTAGGTAGACAGCTGAGGTGAGGGTGTGACAGTCTTAGGTAGAAGGTGAGGTGAGGGTGTGACAGTCTTTTAAAGGTAGATAGCTGAGGTGAGGGTGTGGCAGTCTTAGGTGGAAGGTGAGGTGAGGGTGTGGCAGTCTTAGGTAGAAGGTGAGGTGAGGGTGTGACAGTCTTAGGTAGAAGGTGAGGTGAGGGTGTGGCAGTCTTAGGTAGAAAGTGAGGTGAGGGTATGACAGTCTTTTAAAGGTAGATAGCTGAGGTGAGGGTGTGACAGTCTTTTAAAGGTAGAAAGTGAGGTGAGGGTGTGACAGTCTTAGGTAGAAGGTGAGGTGAGGGTGTGACAGTTTTAGGTGGAGGGGTGAGGTGAGGGTGTGGCAGTCTTAGGTAGAAGGTGAGGTGAGGGTGTGGCAGTCTTAGGTAGAAGGTGAGGTGAGGGTGTGGCAGTCTTAGGTAGAAGGTGAGGTGAGGGTGTGGCAGTCTTAGGTAGAAGGTGAGGTGAGGGTGTGACAGTCTTTTAAAGGTAGATAGCTGAGGTGAGGGTGTGACAGTCTTAGGTAGAAGGTGAGGTGAGGGTGTGGCAGTCTTAGGTAGAATGTGAGGTGAGGGTGTGACAGTCTTAGGTGGAAGGTGAGGTGAGGGTGTGGCAGTCTTAGGTAGAAGGTGATGTGATTGTGTGACAGTCTTAGGTAGAAGGTGAGGTGATTGTGTGACAGTCTTAGGTAGAAGGTGAGGTGAGGGTGTGGCAGTCTTAGGTAGAAGGTGAGGTGAGGGTGTGGCAGTCTTAGGTAGAAGGTGAGGTGAGGGTGTGACAGTTTTAGGTAGAAAGTGAGGTTAGGGTGTGACAGTCTTAGGTAGAAGGTGAGGTGAGGGTGTGACAGTCTTTTAAAGGTAAATAGCTGAGGTGAGGGTGTGACAGTCTTTTAAAGGTAGAAAGTGAGGTGAGGGTGACAGTCTTAGGTAGAAGGTGAGGTGAGGGTATGACAGTTTTAGGTAGAAAGTGAGGTGAGGGTGTGACAGTCTTAGGTAGAAGGTGAGGTGATTGTGTGACAGTCTTAGGTAGAAGGTGAGGTGATTGTGTGATAGTCTTAGGTAGAAGGTGAGGTGATTGTGTGACAGTCTTAGGTAGAAGGTGAGGTGAGGGTGTGGCAGTCTTAGGTAGAAGGTGAGGTGAGGGTGTGGCAGTCTTAGGTAGAAGGTGAGGTGAGGGTGTGACAGTTTTAGGTAGAAAGTGAGGTGATTGTGTGACAGTCTTAGGTAGAAGGTGAGGTGAGGGTGTGACAGTCTTTTAAAGGTAAATAGCTGAGGTGAGGGTGTGACAGTCTTTTAAAGGTAGAAAGTGAGGTGAGGGTGACAGTCTTAGGTAGAAGGTGAGGTGAGGGTATGACAGTTTTAGGTAGAAAGTGAGGTGAGGGTGTGACAGTCTTAGGTAGAAGGTGAGGTGATTGTGTGACAGTCTTAGGTAGAAGGTGAGGTGATTGTGTGACAGTCTTAGGTAGAAGGTGAGGTGAGGGTGTGGCAGTCTTAGGTAGAAGGTGAGGTGAGGGTGTGGCAGTCTTAGGTAGAAGGTGAGGTGAGGGTGTGGCAGTCTTAGGTAGAAGGTGAGGTGAGGGTGTGACAGTCTTAGGTAGACAGCTGAGGTGAGGGTGTGACAGTCTTAGGTAGAAGGTGAGGTGAGGGTGTGACAGTCTTTTAAAGGTAGATAGCTGAGGTGAGGGTGTGGCAGTCTTAGGTGGAAGGTGAGGTGAGGGTGTGGCAGTCTTAGGTAGAAGGTGAGGTGAGGGTGTGACAGTCTTAGGTAGAAGGTGAGGTGAGGGTGTGGCAGTCTTAGGTAGAAAGTGAGGTGAGGGTATGACAGTCTTTTAAAGGTAGATAGCTGAGGTGAGGGTGTGACAGTCTTTTAAAGGTAGAAAGTGAGGTGAGGGTGTGACAGTCTTAGGTAGAAGGTGAGGTGAGGGTGTGACAGTTTTAGGTGGAGGGGTGAGGTGAGGGTGTGGCAGTCTTAGGTAGAAGGTGAGGTGATTGTGTGACAGTCTTAGGTAGAAGGTGAGGTGATAGTGTGACAGTCTTAGGTAGAAGGTGAGGTGAGGGTGTGACAGTCTTAGGTAGAAGGTGAGGTGAGGGTGTGGCAGTCTTAGGTAGAAGGTGAGGTGAGGGTGTGGCAGTCTTAGGTAGAAGGTGAGGTGAGGGTGTGGCAGTCTTAGGTAGAAGGTGAGGTGAGGGTGTGACAGTCTTTTAAAGGTAGATAGCTGAGGTGAGGGTGTGACAGTCTTAGGTAGAAGGTGAGGTGAGGGTGTGGCAGTCTTAGGTAGAATGTGAGGTGAGGGTGTGACAGTCTTAGGTGGAAGGTGAGGTGAGGGTGTGGCAGTCTTAGGTAGAAGGTGATGTGATTGTGTGACAGTCTTAGGTAGAAGGTGAGGTGATTGTGTGACAGTCTTAGGTAGAAGGTGAGGTGAGGGTGTGGCAGTCTTAGGTAGAAGGTGAGGTGAGGGTGTGACAGTCTTAGGTAGAAGGTGAGGTGAGGGTGTGACAGTTTTAGGTAGAAAGTGAGGTTAGGGTGTGACAGTCTTAGGTAGAAGGTGAGGTGAGGGTGTGACAGTCTTTTAAAGGTAAATAGCTGAGGTGAGGGTGTGACAGTCTTTTAAAGGTAGAAAGTGAGGTGAGGGTGACAGTCTTAGGTAGAAGGTGAGGTGAGTGTATGACAGTTTTAGGTAGAAAGTGAGGTGAGGGTGTGACAGTCTTAGGTAGAAGGTGAGGTGATTGTGTGACAGTCTTAGGTAGAAGGTGAGGTGATTGTGTGACAGTCTTAGGTAGAAGGTGAGGTGAGGGTGTGGCAGTCTTAGGTAGAAGGTGAGGTGAGGGTGTGGCAGTCTTAGGTAGAAGGTGAGGTGAGGGTGTGACAGTTTTAGGTAGAAAGTGAGGTTAGGGTGTGACAGTCTTAGGTAGAAGGTGAGGTGAGGGTGTGACAGTCTTTTAAAGGTAAATAGCTGAGGTGAGGGTGTGACAGTCTTTTAAAGGTAGAAAGTGAGGTGAGGGTGACAGTCTTAGGTAGAAGGTGAGGTGAGGGTATGACAGTTTTAGGTAGAAAGTGAGGTGAGGGTGTGACAGTCTTAGGTAGAAGGTGAGGTGATTGTGTGACAGTCTTAGGTAGAAGGTGAGGTGATTGTGTGACAGTCTTAGGTAGAAGGTGAGGTGATTGTGTGACAGTCTTAGGTAGAAGGTGAGGTGAGGGTGTGGCAGTCTTAGGTAGAAGGTGAGGTGAGGGTGTGGCAGTCTTAGGTAGAAGGTGAGGTGAGGGTGTGACAGTTTTAGGTAGAAAGTGAGGTTAGGGTGTGACAGTCTTAGGTAGAAGGTGAGGTGAGGGTGTGACAGTCTTTTAAAGGTAAATAGCTGAGGTGAGGGTGTGACAGTCTTTTAAAGGTAGAAAGTGAGGTGAGAGTGACAGTCTTAGGTAGAAGGTGAGGTGAGGGTATGACAGTTTTAGGTAGAAAGTGAGGTGAGGGTGTGACAGTCTTAGGTAGAAGGTGAGGTGATTGTGTGACAGTCTTAGGTAGAAGGTGAGGTGATTGTGTGACAGTCTTAGGTAGAAGGTGAGGTGAGGGTGTGGCAGTCTTAGGTAGAAGGTGAGGTGAGGGTGTGGCAGTCTTAGGTAGAAGGTGAGGTGAGGGTGTGGCAGTCTTAGGTAGAAGGTGAGGTGAGGGTGTGACAGTCTTAGGTAGACAGCTGAGGTGAGGGTGTGACAGTCTTAGGTAGAAGGTGAGGTGAGGGTGTGACAGTCTTTTAAAGGTAGATAGCTGAGGTGAGGGTGTGGCAGTCTTAGGTGGAAGGTGAGGTGAGGGTGTGGCAGTCTTAGGTAGAAGGTGAGGTGAGGGTGTGACAGTCTTAGGTAGAAGGTGAGGTGAGGGTGTGGCAGTCTTAGGTAGAAAGTGAGGTGAGGGTATGACAGTCTTTTAAAGGTAGATAGCTGAGGTGAGGGTGTGACAGTCTTTTAAAGGTAGAAAGTGAGGTGAGGGTGTGACAGTCTTAGGTAGAAGGTGAGGTGAGGGTGTGACAGTTTTAGGTGGAGGGGTGAGGTGAGGGTGTGGCAGTCTTAGGTAGAAGGTGAGGTGAGGGTGTGGCAGTCTTAGGTAGAAGGTGAGGTGAGGGTGTGGCAGTCTTAGGTAGAAGGTGAGGTGAGGGTGTGGCAGTCTTAGGTAGAAGGTGAGGTGAGGGTGTGACAGTCTTTTAAAGGTAGATAGCTGAGGTGAGGGTGTGACAGTCTTAGGTAGAAGGTGAGGTGAGGGTGTGGCAGTCTTAGGTAGAATGTGAGGTGAGGGTGTGACAGTCTTAGGTGGAAGGTGAGGTGAGGGTGTGGCAGTCTTAGGTAGAAGGTGATGTGATTGTGTGACAGTCTTAGGTAGAAGGTGAGGTGATTGTGTGACAGTCTTAGGTAGAAGGTGAGGTGAGGGTGTGGCAGTCTTAGGTAGAAGGTGAGGTGAGGGTGTGGCAGTCTTAGGTAGAAGGTGAGGTGAGGGTGTGACAGTTTTAGGTAGAAAGTGAGGTTAGGGTGTGACAGTCTTAGGTAGAAGGTGAGGTGAGGGTGTGACAGTCTTTTAAAGGTAAATAGCTGAGGTGAGGGTGTGACAGTCTTTTAAAGGTAGAAAGTGAGGTGAGGGTGACAGTCTTAGGTAGAAGGTGAGGTGAGGGTATGACAGTTTTAGGTAGAAAGTGAGGTGAGGGTGTGACAGTCTTAGGTAGAAGGTGAGGTGATTGTGTGACAGTCTTAGGTAGAAGGTGAGGTGATTGTGTGATAGTCTTAGGTAGAAGGTGAGGTGATTGTGTGACAGTCTTAGGTAGAAGGTGAGGTGAGGGTGTGGCAGTCTTAGGTAGAAGGTGAGGTGAGGGTGTGGCAGTCTTAGGTAGAAGGTGAGGTGAGGGTGTGACAGTTTTAGGTAGAAAGTGAGGTGATTGTGTGACAGTCTTAGGTAGAAGGTGAGGTGAGGGTGTGACAGTCTTTTAAAGGTAAATAGCTGAGGTGAGGGTGTGACAGTCTTTTAAAGGTAGAAAGTGAGGTGAGGGTGACAGTCTTAGGTAGAAGGTGAGGTGAGGGTATGACAGTTTTAGGTAGAAAGTGAGGTGAGGGTGTGACAGTCTTAGGTAGAAGGTGAGGTGATTGTGTGACAGTCTTAGGTAGAAGGTGAGGTGATTGTGTGACAGTCTTAGGTAGAAGGTGAGGTGAGGGTGTGGCAGTCTTAGGTAGAAGGTGAGGTGAGGGTGTGGCAGTCTTAGGTAGAAGGTGAGGTGAGGGTGTGGCAGTCTTAGGTAGAAGGTGAGGTGAGGGTGTGACAGTCTTAGGTAGACAGCTGAGGTGAGGGTGTGACAGTCTTAGGTAGAAGGTGAGGTGAGGGTGTGACAGTCTTTTAAAGGTAGATAGCTGAGGTGAGGGTGTGGCAGTCTTAGGTGGAAGGTGAGGTGAGGGTGTGGCAGTCTTAGGTAGAAGGTGAGGTGAGGGTGTGACAGTCTTAGGTAGAAGGTGAGGTGAGGGTGTGGCAGTCTTAGGTAGAAAGTGAGGTGAGGGTATGACAGTCTTTTAAAGGTAGATAGCTGAGGTGAGGGTGTGACAGTCTTTTAAAGGTAGAAAGTGAGGTGAGGGTGTGACAGTCTTAGGTAGAAGGTGAGGTGAGGGTGTGACAGTTTTAGGTGGAGGGGTGAGGTGAGGGTGTGGCAGTCTTAGGTAGAAGGTGAGGTGATTGTGTGACAGTCTTAGGTAGAAGGTGAGGTGATAGTGTGACAGTCTTAGGTAGAAGGTGAGGTGAGGGTGTGACAGTCTTAGGTAGAAGGTGAGGTGAGGGTGTGGCAGTCTTAGGTAGAAGGTGAGGTGAGGGTGTGGCAGTCTTAGGTAGAAGGTGAGGTGAGGGTGTGGCAGTCTTAGGTAGAAGGTGAGGTGAGGGTGTGACAGTCTTTTAAAGGTAGATAGCTGAGGTGAGGGTGTGACAGTCTTAGGTAGAAGGTGAGGTGAGGGTGTGGCAGTCTTAGGTAGAATGTGAGGTGAGGGTGTGACAGTCTTAGGTGGAAGGTGAGGTGAGGGTGTGGCAGTCTTAGGTAGAAGGTGAGGTGAGAGTGTGACAGTTTTAGGTAGAAAGTGAGATGAGGGTGTGACAGTCTTTTAAAGGTAGAAGGTGAGGTGAGGGTGTGGTAGTCTTAGGTAGAAAGTGAGGTGAGGGTGTTACAGTCTTAGGTAGAAGGTGAGGTGAGGGTGTGACAGTCTTTTAAAGGTAGAAAGTGAGGTGAGGGTGTGACAGTCTTATGTAGAAGGTGAGGTGAGGGTGTGACAGTTTTAGGTAGAAAGTGAGGTGAGGGTGTGACAGTCTTAGGTAGAAGGTGAGGTGAGGGTGTGACAGTCTTTTAAATGTAAATAGCTGAGGTGAGGGTGTGACAGTCTTTTAAAGGTAGAAAGTGAGGTGAGGGTGACAGTCTTAGGTAGAAGGTGAGGTGAGGGTATGACAGTTTTAGGTAGAAAGTGAGGTGAGGGTGTGACAGTCTTAGGTAGAAGGTGAGGTGATTGTGTGACAGTCTTAGGTAGAAGGTGAGGTGATTGTGTGACAGTCTTAGGTAGAAGGTGAGGTGAGGGTGTGGCAGTCTGAGGTAGAAGGTGAGGTGAGGGTGTGGCAGTCTTAGGTAGAAGGTGAGGTGAGGGTGTGGCAGTCTTAGGTAGAAGGTGAGGTGAGGGTGTGACAGTTTTAGGTGGAGGGGTGAGGTGAGGGTGTGGCAGTCTTAGGTAGAAGGTGAGGTGATTGTGTGACAGTCTTAGGTAGAAGGTGAGGTGATAGTGTGACAGTCTTAGGTAGAAGGTGAGGTGAGGGTGTGACAGTCTTAGGTAGAAGGTGAGGTGAGGGTGTGGCAGTCTTAGGTAGAAGGTGAGGTGAGGGTGTGGCAGTCTTAGGTAGAAGGTGAGGTGAGGGTGTGGCAGTCTTAGGTAGAAGGTGAGGTGAGGGTGTGACAGTCTTTTAAAGGTAGATAGCTGAGGTGAGGGTGTGACAGTCTTAGGTAGAAGGTGAGGTGAGGGTGTGGCAGTCTTAGGTAGAATGTGAGGTGAGGGTGTGACAGTCTTAGGTGGAAGGTGAGGTGAGGGTGTGGCAGTCTTAGGTAGAAGGTGAGGTGAGAGTGTGACAGTTTTAGGTAGAAAGTGAGATGAGGGTGTGACAGTCTTTTAAAGGTAGAAGGTGAGGTGAGGGTGTGGTAGTCTTAGGTAGAAAGTGAGGTGAGGGTGTTACAGTCTTAGGTAGAAGGTGAGGTGAGGGTGTGACAGTCTTTTAAAGGTAGAAAGTGAGGTGAGGGTGTGACAGTCTTATGTAGAAGGTGAGGTGAGGGTGTGACAGTTTTAGGTAGAAAGTGAGGTGAGGGTGTGACAGTCTTAGGTAGATGGTGAGGTGAGGGTGTGACAGTCTTTTAAATGTAAATAGCTGAGGTGAGGGTGTGACAGTCTTTTAAAGGTAGAAAGTGAGGTGAGGGTGACAGTCTTAGGTAGAAGGTGAGGTGAGGGTATGACAGTTTTAGGTAGAAAGTGAGGTGAGGGTGTGACAGTCTTAGGTAGAAGGTGAGGTGATTGTGTGACAGTCTTAGGTAGAAGGTGAGGTGATTGTGTGACAGTCTTAGGTAGAAGGTGAGGTGAGGGTGTGGCAGTCTTAGGTAGAAGGTGAGGTGAGGGTGTGGCAGTCTTAGGTAGAAGGTGAGGTGAGGGTGTGGCAGTCTTAGGTAGAAGGTGAGGTGAGGGTGTGACAGTCTTAGGTAGACAGCTGAGGTGAGGGTGTGACAGTCTTAGGTAGAAGGTGAGGTGAGGGTGTGACAGTCTTTTAAAGGTAGATAGCTGAGGTGAGGGTGTGGCAGTCTTAGGTGGAAGGTGAGGTGAGGGTGTGGCAGTCTTAGGTAGAAGGTGAGGTGAGGGTGTGACAGTCTTAGGTAGAAGGTGAGGTGAGGGTGTGGCAGTCTTAGGTAGAAAGTGAGGTGAGGGTATGACAGTCTTTTAAAGGTAGATAGCTGAGGTGAGGGTGTGACAGTCTTTTAAAGGTAGAAAGTGAGGTGAGGGTGTGACAGTCTTAGGTAGAAGGTGAGGTGAGGGTGTGACAGTTTTAGGTAGAAAGTGAGGTGAGGGTGTGACAGTCTTAGGTAGAAGGTGAGGTGAGGGTGTGACAGTTTTAGGTAGAAAGTGAGGTGAGGGTGTGACAGTCTTAGGTAGAAGGTGAGTTGATTGTGTGACAGTCTTAGGTAGAAGGTGAGGTGAGGGTGTGGCAGTCTTCGGTAGAAGGTGAGGTGAGGGTATGGCAGTCTTAGGTAGAAGGTGAGGTGAGGGTGTGACAGTCTTAGGTAGAAGGTGAGGTGAGGGTGTGGCAGTCTTAGGTAGAAGGTGAGGTGAGGGTGTGACATTCTTAGGTAGACAGCTGAGGTGAGGGTGTGACAGTCTTAGGTAGAAGGTGAGGTGAGGGTGTGACAATCTTTTAAAGGTAGATAGCTGAGGTGAAGGTGTGGCAGTCTTAGGTGGAAGGTGAGGTGAGGGTGTGGCAGTCTTAGGTAGGTGAGGTGAGGGTGTGACAGTCTTAGGTTGAAGGTGAGGTGAGGGTGTGACAGTTTTAGGTAGAAGGTGAGGTGAGGGTGTGACAGTCTTTTAAAGGTAGAAGGTGAGGTGAGGGTGTGGCAGTCTTAGGTAGAAAGTGAGGTGAGGGTGTGACAGCCTTTTAAAGGTAGAAAGTGAGGTGAGGGTGTGACAGTCTTAGGTAGAAGGTGAGGTGAGGGTGTGACAATTTTAGGTAGAAAGTGAGGTGAGGGTGTGACAGTCTTAGGTAGAAGGTGAGGTGAGGGTGTGACAGTCCTAGGTAGACAGCTGAGGTGAGGGTGTGACAGTCTTAGGTAGAAGGTGAGGTGAGGGTGTGACAGTTTTAGGTAGAAAGTGAGGTGAGTGTGTGACAGTCTTAGGTAGAAGGTGAGGTGAGGGTGTGACAGTTTTAGGTAGAAAGTGAGGTGAGGGTGTGGCAGTCTTAGGTAGAAGGTGAGGTGAGGATGTGACAGTCTTAGGTAGAAGGTGAGGTGAGGGTGTGACAGTCTTAGGTAGAAGGTGAGGTGAGGGTGTGACAGTTTTAGGTAGAAAGTGAGGTGAGGGTGTGGCAGTCTTAGGTAGAAGGTGAGGTGAGGGTGTGACAGTTTTAGGTAGAAAGTGAGGTGAGGGTGTGGCAGTCTTAGGTAGACAGCTGAGGTGAGGGTGTGACAGTCTTAGGTAGAAGTTGAGGTGAGGGTGTGACAGTCTTAGGTAGACAGCTGAGGTGAGGGTGTGACAGTCTTAGGTAGAAGGTGAGGTGAGGGTGTGACAGTTTTAGGTAGAAAGTGAGGTGAGGGTGTGACAGTCTTAGGTAGAAGGTGAGGTGAGGGTGTGGCAGTCTTAGGTAGAAGGTGAGGTGATTGTGTGACAGTCTTAGGTAGGTGAGGTGAGGGTGTAGCAGTCTTAGGTAGAAGGTGAGGTGAGGGTGTGACAGTTTTAGGTAGAAAGTGAGGTGAGGGTGTGGCAGTCTTAGGTAGAAGGTGAGGTGAGGGTGTGACAGTTTTAGGTAGAAAGTGAGGTGAGGGTGTGGCAGTCTTTTAAAGGTAGATAGCTGAGGTGAGGGTGTGGCAGTCGAATGTAACTTGTTCTCACCATGATATACCTGAAAAATTGCTCATTGGGCGTTAAATAACAATTACTTACGTATTCTTCGTGATCACTACAGAACTTTTACATATCTTTGTTGTAGGGGCAGTCGTGATTGTGGTCATATGATTGTTGGCAATCAGTGCCTCTCACCACAAACGTTGTGAGTTCAAATCCCGCTCATGGTGAGGTGTACTTTATACAACATTATGAAGTTTGTCAGTGACTTGCGACAGGTCGGTGGTTTCCTCTGGGTACTCCGGTTTCCCTCACCAATAAAACTGACCACCACGATATAACTGAAATATTGTTGAAAGTGGCATTAAACATCATAACCCATATCTTGTTTTTTGTAATATCTAATGCCTATATAAATTTTCTTAAAATAGATATGTACACAGAATTTATAATAATTTTTCTTCTTTTATGGAGAATATAAATTCATCTTTTCATTACATTCTTTTTCAGATATTTTTACAGAGGTAAAGCGACACAGTTTAAACAGGGAAGGGGAATTATCATATGACATATGTTACTGATTTCTTATAAACTTATTTGTTATTCTGTAACATTTAAGTTAGTTTAAGTATTTGCAAAGCATTATATTGATATGTTTATTTATTAATCAACGATAACTTTATTAACTGTTTGCTTGTTTGTTAACTAACACTATTGTAATACCACTGTATATAACCGTGGGTTTGAGTCAAGGTCAGGTCAAACTGAATATGATAAAATTTGTATTTGTTGCTTTTCCACTTAAAGCATGCAGCTTTAAGGAGAAAGAGCAAAGACTTGTTAGGTAGAGGATAATGTGTCTGAGTGGTGACATGTCTACCAACGGACTGTTGTTTCAGTGAACTAGCACTATAAAAATCCAACTAAGCATGTTTTTCTGGTACACAGTGAACATCATTATCATCTCATCGATTGTAACTTGTTCTCGCCACTATATAGCTAAAATATTGCTCAACTGGTGTTAAACAACAATCACACACTCGCTCACAATTATATGTGATAACATGAGGCCAATTTAAACCACTTAGCTGAGATGATCTGTGACTGATCCCGATTTAAGTAATAATTGGGAGCCCAGCCCTCAATCCAATCCAATATAATGGTAATTTGAATAGAAACGATTTATTGAAATGACCAAAACATTGAAACCAATTTTTTATACAAAAAAAATATTTGTAAAAAAAAAAAGAATAATTTGTAAACTTGTTAATATTTTTAATGGAAGAACAATATAGACAAAATTTTGTTGAGCCTATCTTTGTTTTGCACCCTTTCAAAATTTTATCGGACTGCCATTTACCTTTGTCCAAAATGGCTGTTGTTGCTGAAAAAAAATTCTTCCAATGGCTTTTTTTTTTTTTTTATGCCAGGAAGGTCATCAATTTAATTTCTAGCAACATGATAGTAAGTCTAATTTGACAAAATTCTTCATTTTAGTCAGAATTCAATCAAATTTTGTCTTAATTTGCATAATTGAATTTCTGTGAAATGTTTTCCATTGTATTGAACTTTCTTAACCAATTTAAAACCAAATGTAAACACATAATTATAAACTGCTGGTAGAATGTGTTTTAAAATTTCAGTAGGAAAATGTTGAAATATGTTTTTTATGTTTTATGTACACGTGTAGGTGTGAATGTGTGGTGAAGGATGTGTGATCAATTAACTCACTTGTGCCATTATTATAATGTCTTTCTATAGGTACCTTTATTATCTCCTGTACAGTCAAACCAGCTTTAATGACCACCTCTAGTGTAAACATATTTTATTAATCAATACATATGAATATCATACATGTGATAGAGTTGCTATGCTACAACTGGAGATTTGCAAATTTTTGGCTAGAGATTTGGTCTCATAACTGGAGATTTTTTATCGACATATTTGATGCGTGTTTTTATTGTTTATTGATGTTTTCCTTTTGTTTGTTTCAGTATTGAACCAACTGCATCCCATTTCAATATATATTGTTAACATTTCTGTCTTATTAGTAGTGTTTCATATGATGAATGAAGGATAAAAACTGTATTTATAATTTATTCATAATCATTCATAATCATAAAGTTATAACAAAGCGATAATAATGAAGACAGAATGTTCTGAACAATAAAGTCATAGAGCACTAAAATTAAAAAGTCACTTTGCTGCTGGTGTGTTGGGTGATAGCATACATTTCAGCATTTTTGTGGTTTATCAATTCCATCCTGGAACTTAGTCCTTAAATAATACTTTGATCGGCTTTGGTCCCAAACAAGCCATAGCAACTCAATCCGAGATGAATTCATTGCACGTTTGATCGAAATAAGAAGTTTTCCTCGGCATCAAAGATTGTCCGACTCCTGACTGTTTGCACAACGGTTTATAACTATTTTTAATTGCTGCTATCACACTTCTAATCATCTAAGTTTGTGCCACAAACCCACTTCCTTATCCCCAATTAACTGTCAATTAGTGGATAATTGTTGTATAATCATCAACACCTTAATTAATCACCATGACCCAATTTACCTGTAAAGGTGTCAAACAGATCAATAACCGGATATCATTAAATATGACATTCACCTTTACCATTCGTATCTCTCTGCGTTATTCGTCAGCGCAGGAGTTCCAAATGGGGAATTTCCAGAAGTATTGATCGCAAAATGTAGATCAAGATTTTATTGTACTTGATTTTTTTCACGGGCGGAAGATTTTGAAAGTTGACGAGAGGGACGGAAGGGACCCTCAAAATCGGGAGAAAAATGCTCCCGCCGGAAGGTTCACATGTATGGAATATAGTACAACAATTTAAATACAACAATAGTAATGACTATGAATTAATAAAGGGGATCCGAAAACAAGTTATTAAACTGATATAAATCTGTATGACCACCTCTTAATTAAGCAATAACTTGTATTATGTGACCTTAATTTTTATTTCCCTTCACAGTGCATTTCATATCAATTAAACTTGTATTAAGCGACCACCTGTCTTATGTGACCATATTTCACTGTTCTCTTGGAAGGTCACGTAAGACATGTTTGACTATATGTATAACATTGTATTATGTTCCAATGTAATTGTCATGTTGGCTATATGTACTGGAGTGTGTTTATTGTAAAAGGCTGGCATGAAGTCTTGAGAAAAAAACTGTTAACCTGAGAAAGGTTGATATAATGTCTAGGTGTGTATTGTTTTTTTAATTGATTTTAGTTCAAGCTAGATATTGTACTAATGTTCTATCAAAACTCTCAATTTAAACAGTAGACGTAAAACATTATCATAGTAATAGAAATATTATATGTTATTCAGCTATCAGACAGGGTATATAATGTGACATTCCTGGCTTAGGATCTATATTCCCTGAGGCGCAGCCGAAGGGAATATACATCGTAAGCCGGGAATGTCACATTTTATACCCTGTCTGATAGCTGAATAACAGATATATTACGGATTTAACCTTTTTTTTTTAAATACAACATCCAACTGTATTAAATAAATTTGTCTCTTTTATTTTCATTTTTCGTATCTCTAGATGTCCGTTTCCGTACCTTTGACGTCATTCTTCAATGACGTCAAAATATGTGTCACGTCATATTTCATGTATAGGATGTCTCATGAAGGAAAATACTGTACTAAATTTCTAAATCAATACAGTTTCATATGTAGTAAATTTTATAAACTTTATAAATATAACATTAATATATCACATAACAAAACAACGGGTTTGCGAAACAGTTTCAATAATTTAAATGTTAACTACATGTAAATAAAACCTTGGTGTGGCCCCATGACGTCGAAAGTTTTCAAGGCTCAACGTTTTGTTTATTTGTTATGGTACAGCCGTGGAACATAGGAGTTTGCTGAATCGATCAGGTATTTGTGACGGAATTAACCATTGTAATATTTTTTTGTTCATGCAGCCGTTTTGAGTATAAAAACAGCATTTAATTTGGTAAAAATACATTTATTATTCCGTATTATACCATTGATTCAGTGAAGCATAATGTTTTGTCATCCATGTTTTAATCGTTTTGGGGGACTGAAATTTATCCTGCAATCAGTACATTTGCTGTACAAATATGCTATACGAATAAATTTTTGCTTTATTCGTACTAGACGAATAAACTTTTCAGCCTACGAATAAACTTTCCTGGTACCCTGTAGCTATGTACAGCAGAGGGCGCAGACAAGTATGAAACTGGTACTAATGTAACGCGGACCACGAAGAAGACACCCTTGACAACAATTATGCAAGGCGGGGAATGACGCTTGTTTCTGTCCTTTTTGTTTAAATCTGACAAGTTTTCCGACTTTTTTGACAATGCAGGATAAACACAATATACGTACATTGTCGTTAAATATAAAATTCTTTTGTACTCACTGCGAAACATGCCTGAAAAGCTTGCCGAAGGCTCGCTATTCTGCCTGTTTCTAAAGCTCGTACAAATAAATTTTATATTTACCGACAATGTACGTATATTGTATATATATACCCCGTCTGTTTTCCGAATATATGCTGACATTCAGGGCTGAAGAACCAATGAAAATATGTGTAACAAACTAAATTCGTAATATAACAAATTCTTCCAATAGTCTCCCAATTTGTTTTTGTAATTTTAATGGAAGTTAACTGCACATTCCGTCTTTTCATAATATTTTTATATGTGAGTGTATAATTCTTGTTTGAGGTTATTTTTAGTATTATTAGTTTACTATACCCTAGGGTTTGAACATAATAAGTCATTACATTCAAAACAAATCCTGAAACTCGTTATGATATAAAGATGTTTTGTATTGTATAACAAAAATCACCCTTGTTCATGTGTGCAATTCCTATTGCTGAATAAGGGGGTATAGCGGTCTGTAATTTAGGCATTTGTTATATAGCAAACAATTTCTTGAAATCATATGCAAATTAAAAACCAAATGTTATCTGTTTTAAGTGTAGGAAAATTCTAAATTGAATATGGCATGTAAGGCACTCACTATTTTATAGTATTATTACGTGATGTTTTTCATATTGGCCTAGTTATAGGTCTGAGGTCTGCTGTATTGGCCTGAGGCGCAGCCGAACGCCAATACAGCAGACCGAGGACCTATAACTATGCCAATATGAAAAACATCACGCAATGATACCTTTATTAATTAACCAGTCCAATATCTCTCGGGATTTCTCCTTGCAATTGTCGAAATGTCTAGCGGATTCCGATGTAGTTGTTATAGGACTGACCGGAATTGGGCCAATACGGAAAATATCCGTATTGGACTGGTTTTTGCTGTATAGGCCCAATGAAAGTTTTTATATTGCATTGACAGATTTGATCATATAAATGCTAATAAATCAAAATTAATTAATCGTGTATTTTAATGGGATGTTGGGATTCTTGGTCAATTTTTTTGGGGGAGGGGGTCTTTATGTAAATTTATTTCAAAAACAAATATAGACAGGTGATGTAATTGCAAGTAATATTTTTTAAACTGTGACTTCAATTAAAAAAAAATAATGTCATCTTGTTAAAAAAAAAGAATAATTTACTTTGAAAGGTTTAAATACAGGAATGAGCATGCCGGGGAACATGCTTGTGGGCCTTGCCTATGAATCATCTGAAACAAACAAAATATGTGCATGCAATATGGCTGAAAACAAAAATACATTGGGATGAAGAGACATTACATGTACTAATTACAGGTATCATTAATATGTTTTTATTTCTATTTGAAGGCCATTTTACTACTCTAAATGAAGCCCTAAATATTAAATGAACTAACTGAAGCACTTTTGAGACCATTTTCAAAAGACATTTTGATAGAGATTCCCCATTGTTTTTGTATAGATGTATTAAATAATTCTTAATTTACATTTTACATTCTTGTGAGCCAAGTATATACAATATAAAATAACTAACATACATGTACATAATATAGTAGAATACTTCAGCCAATGTGGACCTAATTTTACCAATGTAACAATTCCATGCAAAATTTTATAACATTTTCATGCATTTTAATTTTAGATATCCATGTAAGATACATTTTAATCCCTCATTTTTAAGATACATGTTAATCCCTTAAAACGTTTTTTTATTCAACAACACATATTGTACTCGCTCTTAACAAATACTTCAGTGGTCCAGCATTCCACAAAATGTCCCTGTATGTTAGTATCAGAAAGTCCAGTGTTTCATCAGATAAAAGCTAAAATCTACACTGTATTACATGTATTCATTAATCATGGAAGAGGATCTCTGTAGATTACACAGAATTTAATTCCATCCTAGATTCATAAACTATGTTTTCATACAGTCATGTCTGGTCCCAAATCGGAATACGTCTGAATTTGGAATTGGGGCATCCCAAATCGAAATAGGATTCATTACAAAATTTCAAAAAAAAATATGTTGGCTTGTTATCAATAGATATATACTTTTTTAATAATATTATTTAAGGACAAAATAACAATTATTTATCTATAGTTTTACTTATTTTAAATGTAATAAATTATTGTGGCATGTATAACTACTATAATATTTTATATATTCTACAAGATGAGCTTTTTAATTGTTAACTCATTTCATAAATCCAAGAATTTGTGCTTTTTGTATTTCTATATTTAACATCCCACAATAATTTGAAACAATGGTTAATTGATAATTCTTTACAGATTTTTTTTTTTTTTTTGCATGGATCAAGCATTCAAGATGGCCTCCATTGTCAATAATTATATCTGATTAGATGAAACTTCAAAAATATTTTTCTCTGTAGTGGAGCTCACAAACATAATTTTTGCTAAGCTTGGTTCCAATTCATCCAGTTAAGTTTCAGAGGAGAAGAATTTTATAAAGTTGCAACCAATCAGAAATAAGAATTGTCACTTCCAATCGTTTTTTCTGTTTGATCAAGATGAAATGAAGTTTTGTAAGAGAACCTCACAAACATTCCTGAAAACTGTGGTTTCAATTTACCCAGTAGTTTTAGGGGAATTTCAGCAAATCAGTACTAAGAATTGCATAATTGCAGTCCCTATATTTGTCGGATCAAGATTACCTCACATTTTAGCATCATTCCTGCAAAGTTTGGTGACAAATATCCCAATAGTTTCAAATACAAAAAATGTATGTGAAATTTTATAAAATGATAACAAAGACGAGGACAACAGATGCAAAGTGATGACATAAGCATACATGACCCTTTCGATTAGATGAGTTAATAAATAGACTGTCTGATTGACAGAACACTTATTTTCTGCAATATATTAAGGAAATAAAAACAAAAACTACCACACGGTCGGAACAGTTCCAAAATCCAATCATAAAAACAGGCAAAATTGATATACACATATACGCTCACTCTGATGGCTTGACACAGGCACCCCAATAAAAAATGACAGGGTTAAACTAGTTTTATGTACCTAAGCATCCCCTCTCAGTTAAATGATGTGGTCATGGAAGTGTTTTCCACATTGGTGTCAAATTTGAGGTAAATGTCAAGAAATGAGGCAGAGGAAACTTTCTGTTGTTTCTTTTATTTCAAGTTCTTTAGGGTGTATTAATGGAATCCAGTTAGTAAAGTGTGGATTAGTAATTGGCAGAACATCATAAACACACCTGAAAAAAAGACTAACGTCTTTAACTTCTGTAGTTATTATTTATATTATATTTTTCATAGGTTTTTGTATAAACTCTTCTACCAATTTGCTGATATTAGCCTGCATCATGGTTTATGTGATGATTACATAAATGAGTAGGATTTTCAAAGTACAAAACTGAGAAAAATATCGTTGTATTACACTTCATGTTCTATTTGACACATTGTTCTGACTTTTTCTCTTTTGCTATAATATGATGTGTTAATTGTAGATATGGCATAAATCATTTCAACCTAATTAAAATTAGATTTACAATTAGGTTTACAATAACTATACCTACAAAGGTAGGTGCTATAAAGAAAAAAACAATATTATAATATAGAAAAACTCTCAACTTCTTTCTACAGATATGCCTGCAGTTAGAATTAAAACTGAAGAAAAATGGAATGCCATAAGACCTATGCTGCAGTAAGGGGATACAATCACATTTTTTTCTCTGGTATAATGTAGTACTGTATGGTATAAATAATGTGGGGCACATTCATAATAGACAGTGGTTATCCCAAATTGTATTTAACATATATAATGATATTGTACAATGATAATACATGGTTATTTTTCAGACATGTAGAGATTGTCTTCCCTTTATACTTTATGCATAGGAAGTGTTTCTATTTATTAATAATGTGGGGCACATTCATAATAGACGGTTGTTAGCCCAAATTGTATATAACATTTGTAATGATATTGTACAATGCTAATACATAGTTACCTGTATTTTTCAGTCAGGTAGAGATTGTCTTCCCTTTATACATAGGAAGTGTTTTTATTTTCTTAAAAAATGACCAACCACATTGGTGACCTTATCTTTACAAAACTTTAATGTATCTTTTTTTTACTAGTACCAATTGTTAATATATAATGTATGTATTTTTAGCTTGGATCTTACACTGTTATTTCTATAGAATATTGAGTGTGTGATCATGTGAAATAAAATGAATGCTTTAAAAATAAAAAAAATTGCAAAACAATTTAAAATTGGATGTTTGTTGCCTCTTTTTATTAATTTGTTTGTGTCAATACACTAACATCTAGCAACATGTCGTTTGGGATCATGTAAGGTAACCTTTCATTCATCTTTGACTGTCCCAGTCAACATGTCGTTTGGGATCATGTAATGTAACCTTTCATTCATCTTTGACTGTCCCAGTCAACATGTCGTTTGGGATCATGTAAGGAAACCTTTCATTCATCTTTGACTGTCCCAGTCAACATGTCGTTTGGGATCATGTAAGGTAACCTTTCATTCATCTTTGACTGTCCCAGTCAACATGTCGTTTGGGATCATGTAAGGTAACCTTTCATTCATCTTTGACTGTCCCAGTCAACATGTCGTTTGGGATCATGTAAGGTAACCTTTCATTCATCTTTGACTGTCCCAGTCAACATGTCGTTTGGGATCATGTAAGGTAACCTTTCATTCATCTTTGACTGTCCCAGTCAACATGTCGTTTGGGATCATGTAAGGTAACCTTTCATTCATCTTTGACTGTCTCAGTCAATATGTCGTTTGGGATCATGTAAGGTAACCTTTCATTCATCTTTGACTGTCCCAGTCAACATGTCGTTTTGGATCATGTAAGGTAACCTTTCATTCATCTTTGACTGTCCCAGTCAACATGTCGTTTGGGATCATGTAGGGTAACCTTTCATTCATCTTTGACTGTCCTAGTCAACATGTCGTTTGGGATCATGTAAGGTAACCTTTCTTTCATCTTTGACTGTCCCAGTCAACATGTCGTTTGGGATCATGTAAGGTAACCTTTCATTCATCTTTGACTGTCCCAGTCAACATGTCGTTTGGGATCATGTAAGGTAACCTTTCATTCATCTTTGACTGTCCCAGTCAACATGTCGTTTGGGATCATGTAAGGTAACCTTTCATTCATCTTTGACTGTCCCAGTCAACATGTCGTTTGGGATCATGTAAGGTAACCTTTCATTCATCTTTGACTGTCCCAGTCAACATGTCGTTTTGGATCATGTAAGGTAACCTTTCATTCATCTTTGACTGTCCCAGTCAACATGTCGTTTGGGATCATGTAAAGTAACCTTTCTTTCATCTTTGACTGTCCCAGTCAACATGTCGTTTGGGATCATGTAAGGTAACCTTTCATTCATCTTTGACTGTCCCAGTCAACATGTCGTTTGGGATCATGTAAGGCAACCTTTCATTCATCTTTGACTGTCCCAGTCAACATGTCGTTTGGGATCATGTAAGGTAACCTTTTATTCATCTTTGACCGTCCCAGTCAACATGTCGTTTGGGATCATGTAATGTAACCTTTCTTTCATCTTTGACTGTCCCAGTCAACATGTCGTTTGGGATCATGTAAGGTAACCTTTCATTCATCTTTGACTGTCCCAGTCAATATGTCGTTTGGGATCATGTAAGGTAACCTTTCATTCATCTGTGACTGTCCCAGTCAACATGTCGTTTGGGATCATGTAAGGTAACCTTTCATTCATCTTTGACTGTCCCAGTCAATATGTCGTTTGGGATCATTTAAGGTAACCTTTCATTCATCTTTGACTCCCAGTCACATGCAAGACATTACACAATTAATTACTCTTTGTGAGATCAGTGACCTGAACTGACCGAGGCCAACGTGACTCAAGGTGACATGACCTGACCTCGGCCGTTGGCCCCGGTCAGGTCACAGGTCAGTTTTTACTGGTTGTGCAAATTTAATGATTTTAGGAGAAATACCATCATACCCTGTAGCTTTTTAGCTCACCTTGCCTAAGGCAATGTGAGCTATTGCCATCACTTGATCCGCCATCGTTCGTCTGTAAACTTTTCACATTTTAATCTTCTCCTCTGAAACCCCTTAGCCCAATGAACTGAAACCTGGTAGGAATATGACCCAGAACACCCATTATACAGCACAGAAAATAAGAAAGTCCTTGGGGAAAATGAAGGACGAAACACATGGCATCGCAATACAAGAATTCGTGGGTCTCAAATCGAAGATGTATTACATGATCTATGAAGAGGAAGGATGCTTAAAAGAAAAGAAGGCGGCCAAAGGTATAAAGAAGAGTGTCATCAAACATCACACCAAGCACGAACATTGCAAACAGTGTACATGTCTCTTCGATAAAACTATGCATATGTCTACCATGAACCAGATAAAATCCTACGATCATCAGTTATACAATATCATCATCAATAAACTTGGACTCTCTCCATTCGACGATAAACGGTATATTCTAGACGATGGTATTAACAGTCTAGCCTATGACCACTGGAGAATATAAATATGCTGTAAATCAACATGCTAAGTCATTTCATGATAGACCTTCAAAGGAGTTTTTTTTAAAAGCTCGCGATGATGTCTGCGACTTGTCCGGAGTGTGATGTGGAATTTTCGAGAAAAGACGCTCTGCTGAGACATAAAAGAAACAACTCAGCCGTATCCACAGAGCAGTGATGCGTATCCACCGAGCAGTCAAGCATATCCACCACCACCACCACTACCACCACCACTAACACCACCACCACCAATACTGCGTGGTGGACTCCCAATATACAGATTGAAGGATTTTCATGACGAAGAAATAAAAGGAACGTTCTATCAATCAGAGTTGCAAAAAGTAGATGTTAGAGACGATGACATATGGAAAATAGAGAAAATTCTGAAGACGAAAGGAACAGGAAACGATAAACACTATTTCATTAAATGGCTACACTGGTCAAAGAAATTCAATTCGTGGATCTCTGCTCGCGATGTAAATAATCTTTGATTTTATTATCAATGAGAGTGAACTATTCCGGAAAGGCTAACTTCAAGTCTTGACAATTTACGCCCCTGCACGAAAGATAGCATACTGTTGGCCCTTTCATGAGGTTGAAGATATTGTCGAGTGGTAGACGGCTCTCTTAACTTTCTCATCTCGATGTATAAATGGTTAAGGTTAAGAATATGTTGTAAAGGCATGCGTGAGGATGGCTCACCCACGTCTGTCTATATTAATGGAGATATTAAATTAATGTATATATCATATTTTTGTTGTATATTCCGATGGAGATGACTATATATATATATATATATAATGATATGAATACAAAGATGCCCCCTTCCTCAATGAACAATAACATTTCACTCATCAGACCCCCCCCCCCCCCCTTTTTTTTTCGTACACACTTAATTACACTATCTTGGTATATATCATCACTTCTAAACAATACACATCACAAACATTAGTCATACCTCGATGGTTTTTACAAGCAGACATTAATTCAAGTACGAGCATGCTGGACTTTAATCAATACATAATCAACTTGCACTTGTTATGTCATACCATAATTGGATAATTACGACCTGTTACCTGTTATCTGTTACCTATCTTGAATCTTCAAAATCGACCAATGATTTGCATTTTTAATTAACGAATATCAATTAGTACACTTCTATGTGTTAGTGAGGTCATATCAGATCATCTAGGATTTGCATTTTTAATTAACGAATATCAATTAGTACACTTCTATGTGAAAGTGACGTCATATCAGATTATCATCATTCGGAGGGTACCCTTTGCCTATGCTAGGGTACCCTTTCCCCCATTATAATAACATAGCACTTCCGGTCGCCAAAAGAGACATTTGACCTATACTACTCACTTGGTCTTTGGATGAATTCATAAGGATATATATAACGTATATGTCATGAGAATATGCAGGAAAATAGCAGTTACCAAGATTATCTGCATAATAGGATACAGAAAAGTTTTATTTACCATTTTCGCCGGCCGTTGAAGGAACGTCGATTACAGCTGTAGAGGCTGTTTTCGTTAGCATCAAGTTATTTCAGCTACAACAACAAAAGAAGATTACATTATAAAATCATGTACGATACTAATCTAAAATTCATACAGTTTTTGTTCATGGAGTAAAATTGTTATGTATACCTATTAACTCGAATCTGCTCAAAATGGGAGGTGCACATCTTCAATGTATATGTGTAATCAGTGTGTAAAGTTTTAATAGTGAGGGATTAAAACTGTCGGAGTTCCAGATTACACAAACTAGGTACCCTCTCAATGTTGCGGACGAACGGACGGACGGAGTTAAGCGGTTCCAAGACCTGCGTTCGCAGTTGGCGATAAGCTTTATTTAGAGTCGGCATGATCAAAATTAAAATAATCTTAATGTAACACAACGTTTCAGAATAAAATAATCTTTAACATGGCAATCATTAATGTGAAAATTCATCCTCACCTTCCTTGTCTGGATTATTGTATACACTACTAGGAGCGTATGCCTCATCAGGAATGGCATTCCTATCAAAGGGTACTATGCCACAAGCCTTGAAACCAGACTTGAGGATTTCTGGCGTCAAAGCATCATCCCAGGCCTGCCGTAGAATCATGAAGAATTGTTGTTTCTTTGGTTCCAGTCCTGTCATTGTGATGAATCTATCACAGTATTCAAACCACATGGTCTTTAAAGGTTTAAAAACTTATCTGCGGTAATAAAGAAAACATTCAAATAATCATTAAAAAAAAAGAAAAGTATATAGTTTCAAGTCCAAGAATAGTTGCATAAGACATCCATGCAACTGACGTCGAAGATACCAGACAACTCATTATTTGACTCATAATTGAAGGTCTTGCAGCGATTTAAAGATGGAGAACAGCAATAAATGTGTTGTTCCTTTGCTTTTTTCCTTGTATGTCATAAGATTTTATTTTATGACCTTTCATGTACATTTACCCACTGGTACTAGGCACGTTTGGTAAAGATATATACATGTAATACCTAAACACATGTAGGCACGTTTGGTAAAGATATATACATGTAATACCTAAACACATGTAGGCACGTTTGGTAAAGATATATACATGTAATACCTAAACACATGTAGGCACGTTTGGTAAAGATATATACATGTAATACCTAAACACATGTAGGCACGTTTGGTAAAGATATATACATGTAATACCTAAACACATGTAGGCACGTTTGGTAAAGATATATACATGTAATACCTAAACACATGTAGGCACGTTTGGTAAAGATATATACATGTAATACCTAAACACATGTAGGCGCGTTTGGTAAAGATATATACATGTAATACCTAAACACATGTAGGCACGTTTGGTAAAGATATATACATGTAATACCTAAACACATGTAGGCACGTTTGGTAAAGATATATACATGTAATACCTAAACACATGTAGGCACGTTTGGTAAAGATATATACATGTAATACCTAAACACATGTAGGCACGTTTGGTAAAGATATATACATGTAATACCTAAACACATGTAGGCACGTTTGGTAAAGATATATACATGTAATACCTAAACACATGTAGGCACGTTTGGTAAAGATATATACATGTAATACCTAAACACATGTAGGCACGTTTGGTAAAGATATATACATGTAATACCTAAACACATGTAGGCACGTTTGGTAAAGATATATACATGTAATACCTAAACACATGTAGACACGTTTGGTAAAGATATATACATGTAATACCTAAACACATGTAGACACGTTTGGTAAAGATATATACATGTAATACCTAAACACATGTAGGCACGCTAGGTAAAGATATATACATGTAATACCTAAACACATGTAGGCACGTTTGGTAAAGATATATACATGTAATACCTAAACACATGTAGACACGTTTGGTAAAGATATATACATGTAATACCTAAACACATGTAGGCACGTTTGGTAAAGATATATACATGTAATACCTAAACACATGTAGGCACGTTTGGTAAAGATATATACATGTAATACCTAAACACATGTAGGCACATTTGGTAAAGATATATACATGTAATACCTAAACACATGTAGGCACGCTTGGTAAAGATATATACATGTAATACCTAAACACATGTAGGTACATTTGGTAAAGATATATACATGTAATACCTAAACACATGTAGGTACGTTTGGTAAAGATATATACATGTAATACCTAAACACATGTAGGTACGTTTGGTAAAGATATATACATGTAATACCTAAACACATGTAGGCACGTTTGGTAAAGATATATATATGTAATACCTAAACACATGTAGGCACGTTTGGTAAAGATATATACATGTAATACCTAAACACATGTAGGCACATTTGGTAAAGATATATACATGTAATACCTAAACACATGTAGGCACATTTGGTAAAGATATATACATGTAATACCTAAACACATGTAGGCACGTTTGGTAAAGATATATACATGTAATACCTAAACACATGTAGGCACGTTTGGTAAAGATATATACATGTAATACCTAAACACATGTAGGTACGTTTGGTAAAGATATATACATGTAATACCTAAACACATGTAGGCACATTTGGTAAAGATATATACATGTAATACCTAAACACATGTAGGCACATTTGGTAAAGATATATACATGTAATACCTAAACACATGTAGGTACGTTTGGTAAAGATATATACATGTAATACCTAAACACATGTAGGCACGTTTGGTAAAGATATATACATGTAATACCTAAACACATGTAGGCACGTTTGGTAAAGATATATACATGTAATACCTAAACACATGTAGGCACATTTGGTAAAGATATATACATGTAATACCTAAACACATGTAGGCACGTTTGGTAAAGATATATACATGTAATACCTAAACACATGTAGACACGTTTGGTAAAGATATATACATGTAATACCTAAACACATGTAGGCACGTTTGGTAAAGATATATACATGTAATACCTAAACACATGCTAGGCACGTTTGGTAAAGATATATACATGTAATACCTAAACACATGTAGGCACGTTTGGTAAAGATATATACATGTAATACCTAAACACATGTAGGCGCGTTTGGTAAAGATATATACATGTAATAATACCTAAACATATTAAGGTATTGCATGTATATATCTTTAATAAACGTGCCTAGTACCTGTGCATTTACCCCATATCTGTTCTTTTTACAATTCATATGTGACAACCACTTTATTCTGGAGTAACTTTATTCTGGAGTATCTTTATTCTGGAGTAACTTTTCAAGTACATGTAGCTACTTTGTTCCGGAAGAACTTTATGTCTTTACAACAATAGTACGAGGTAAGACCGACTACCATCAAGAAAAGTGCATACCTGTCGAAAGGTTGCGTCCAGTTTGAAGTGTGTGCAGGAAGCTCTAGGAGAATTATATTATTTTCTCTGGCCAATTGCAACAATTCCAAATGACTGTGACTGTCATGGCCATCAGAAATCAACAACTGTGGCCTTTTCTCCCCAATGGAAGACAAGAAAAGGCTTGAAAACCATTTAGCTGCAATGCCCTGTAATTTGATTTTTTAAATACTGCACATGCATGCATGCAATCTCAAATATTAGAATCAAGTCAACTTTTTTAAAACTGCATTTAAATATGTGCCTATAGATTTTCACTGAAAAGTTCCTTTCATACTACTGATAAATTATTCCATTATGTTCATTAAATTTGGCAATCAAATTGGCGTGGAGATGATCATGTGACTTAAAATTTGATTTGTTTATAATCCAGTTAAACGCAAAATGAAAGAAATCAGGCACTACCACTTAGAAGGCACTAATTGCGCAGGACTGGAATTTTTTCAAGAACAAAATCGGAAATTTTTTTTTTTTCTCAAAAATCATAATAAGCATGGGTATGTGAAAGCTTTGATCGAACACACATTTATAGTATGAAGCTACGACACACTGAAAGCTTTGATCGAACACACATTTATAGTATGAAGCTACGACACACTGAAAGCTTTGATCGAACACACATTTATAGTATGAAGCTACGACACACTGAAAGTTTTGATCGAACACACATTTATAGTATGAAGCTACGACACGCTGAAAGCTTTGATCGAACACACATTTATAGTATGAAGCTACGACACACTGAAAGCTTTGATCGAACACACATTTATAGTATGAAGCTACGACACACTGAAAGTTTTGATCGAACACACATTTATAGTATGAAGCTACGACACGCTGAAAGCTTTGATCGAACACACATTTATAGTATGAAGCAACGACACACTGAAAGTTTTGATCGAACACACATTTATAGTATGAAGCTACGACACGCTGAAAGCTTTGATCGAACACACATTTATAGTATGAAGCTACGACACACTGAAAGTTTTGATCGAACACACATTTATAGTATGAAGCTACGACACACTGAAAGTTTTGACAATCACGCCTCGATAGTCTTTGATCAAGATTAATTTTAAAATTTTCAACGGGGTCGTGGGCAAAATGGAAGGCACTCAATTATATAATAACCTGTTTTGTCCATCCTGACTCAGATGTTGATATCATGGTACCTTCCGGAGCATTTTCTGTGTCATAAATTTTTGTAGCATTGAATGTCTTTCCTGGCATTATTACGTGCGGTGGTAAGTAGCGACCATTTGCATTTCCACATGCAATCAATGTTCGTTTTCATTGTACATTGCAATGGTTATTTCCCGGTGAGCGCAAACTACAAAACGACAAGATATCAAAAGCTGATAAACAGTGCCTTCAATGGCTTCAGTCATATATATTTACCCTTATCATTCATAGAAGTGATAAAGTGTACAGGTGAATTTCTCCCACATCAAAGGAAATTTGTAAACGGCATTCATTGTCGATGGAAAAAGGGGGAGGGTCCAGGGAAGTAACTAAAATTAACTTCATGCACACTATTGTGTATGATTTTTTTATTAAACAAAAGAGTTTTTTAATTCAGAATAATTTAATTTGATTTGAATGCTGCAATCTGATTGGCTGATCCGCCTGGAGAAAATTTTGGCTATACTCGATAACCTGGGTTGGTATTGTGACGTCACCGACGTGTTCATCCGCCAACGACAAACTCAAATAGTCACCTGAAATGATCATAATTAAAATCGAGGAATCATTATATTTTGTTGTAAAAATTAAATTATAAGGAATATTTGAAATTGTTGAACAGGTTATACTTGTATAACCTGGTTTGGGTCAGTTTACACTTTTCATAAACCGCTTCGCGGTTTATTAAGAGTAAACACCCAAACCAGGTTATATCGTATAACCTATTCAACAATTTCAAATATTCCTTATATAACCTCATGCACGCTACGTATGTACTTCCGTCATCTTTGACTCGCAATTTTGAAGTAAAAACAATTGATGTAATGAGTATAATAGTGACCTCCTATTACTCCTTCAAAAACAAAAGAATGGGACATCAAACCAAGTGAAAATGATCGCGATGCGTAGAGACATCTTTTCAGTAAAAAGTCATTTTCAAAATTGATATTATATGGTTTGTAGTTTTTCATAAACATGTCTAACAGTAAACTTGAGACTATTTCACATGAGAAAATGTTGCGATTAATCCTCAGATGGGAATTAAAGAATGATATTGTGTTGTAAGATTGAATGTGGTTTTTTTTACAAAAATAGTATTATTTGAAGACAAAGATGTCAGTGTGTTGTTGCATACATTAAAGATATATGCTACATGTACTGCTAACAAAATTGTTGTTAAGTATTTTATGGTGAAGTAAACTTTTAACCTAAATGGTTATAAAATTTGATGAAAATTATAAAAATTCAGTGTAAAAAACAGGACTTTCTGAAATTTAAATGAAGTGCCTGCAAATTGCTAGATTGCAGGATTTGGCATTAAATACCCGCACGACTCACGTTGCGAGTCTCTGTAACCCCCCTTTGGAAATTCCTGTCTACGGGCCTGATAAAGATTGTTTCTTTTGGCCCAATTCGTTTACAATTATGGCCGCCATAGGCAATTCTTGTTTCGGATTGGTGGATTTCTAAAAAATATTTTCTTCTGAAACCGCTTTGCCAAATTATTCGAAACTTGGTAGGAAGCATCTATGGATGTTTAATCTCATTAGATGTTTGGTGCCTCTTTTTATTTATTTTTTTGTGTCAATACACTGGCATCTAGCAACATGTCGTTTGGGATCATGTAAGGTAACCTTTCATTCATCTTTGACTGTCCCAGTCAACATGTCGTTTGGGATCATGTAAGGTAACCTTTCATTCATCTTTGACTGTCCCAGTCAACATGTAATTTGGGATCATGTAAGGTAACCTTTCATTCATCTTTGACTGTCCCAGTCAACATGTCGTTTGGGATCATGTAAGGTAACCTTTCATTCATCTTTGACTGTCCCAGTCAACATGTCGTTTGGGATCATGTAAGGTAACCTTTCATTCATCTTTGACTGTCCCAATCAACATGTCGTTTGGGATCATGTAAGGTAACCTTTCGTTCATCTTTGACTGTCCAGTCCCATGCAAGACAGTACACAATTAATTACTCTTTGTGAGGTCAATAGTAGGAAATGTGAACTCGAGGCTTGTGACTCTCAATGACCTGAACTGACCGAGGACAACGGATGAGGTCAGGTCACCTTGAGTCACAAGTCAGATATAACTGGTTGTGCAAAATTAATGATTTTAGGAGAAATACCATCATACCCTGTAGCTTTTTTCATACTTAATTTGTTTATTTGTTTAGTGACAAAATCTTCATTGATGGGTTTAAAGAATAGCTGATCTTTATTTGTTCTGTTTATTTCAATGGTTTTTTTTTTATAGTAAGAAGGGTTATGTCTATTTGAATATATTTATCTCCTATATCCTTTGCAATATTCACAAAATAAGTTTTTTTTGAAAAAACAGGTTGGATAAATACATATGAATATGTTGTACTGCTGTGACTTATAGTAATATGTTTTGGCTATCCTGGCCCTTTGGTTAATATGTTGTAGCTGCTGTGACTTATAGTAATATGTTTTGGCTATCCTGGCCCTTTGGTTAATATGTTGTAGATGCTGTGACTTATAGTAATATGTTTTGGCTATCCTGGCCCTTTGGTTAATATGTTGTAGCTGCTGTGACTTATAGTAATATGTTTTGCCTATCCTGGCCCTTTGGTTAATATGTTGTAGCTGCTGTGACTTATAGTAATATGTTTTGGCTATCCTGGCCCTTTGGTTAACGAGCTCCTAAGGACTTTTAAATTATTTGGTTTTCCAATAGTTTGACTTTGAGTGCACCTGAGGAAGATTATTATAGAAACGTGATGTGTGAAAAGAATATATTTCACTTGAGCTTGTATTCAAACTTTTTATAATATCACCTTATTTCGAGTGCTTAAACTATCGTCTCCTCTTTTCCTTGAAAACAATTTTCAGAAGATATCAACACCTAGTTGAAAAGTATTCCGTCAATTGCGTGCAGATGACGAAAAATGGCATTTGCAATTAGATTTTGGTTCAAAGTTGACTAACTTGTTTCACTATTATGTCTTACAATGGCCTTGTATATTATTTAATATTTAAAGGATGATTGAGGACATCAGCTCTCCTTAATAGAACTAATAGTATACATCTGACAACTTCTGTGTCACGAAGATTAGATATATTATGCATAATGTTCAAGATTATAGCGTTCTATATAATAAAGCTGTTCACCTGGTTATATTTGAGGTTTGACATTTTACTAACATGTAGAAAACACTTGTATGGCCTCATCATTTCGCTGTGGGGGAGACTTGGGTATATACAACTAGTTTAACCCCACCATTTTAATTGAAGTGCCTGTACCAAGCCAGGAAAGCTATTACTGGTCATGTATTTGTTTGTTAGTGGTATCTATTTTGCCTCTTTTTATGATTTGTTAATTAGATTTTAGAACGTTCTGACAGTGTGGTATTCTTTTAGAACGTTCTGACAGTGTGGTATTCTTTTAGAACGTTCTGACAGTGTGGTATTCTTTTAGAACGTTCTGACAGTGTGGTATTCTTTTAGAACGTTCTGACAGTGTGGTATTCTTTTAGAACGTTCTGACAGTGTGGTATTCTTTTAGAACGTTCTGACAGTGTGGTATTCTTTTAGAACGTTCTGACAGTGTGGTATTCTTTTAGAACGTTCTGACAGTGTGGTATTCTTTTAGAACGTTCTGACAGTGTGTTATTCTTTTAGAACGTTCTGACAGTGTGTTATTCTTTTAGAACGTTCTGACAGTGTGTTATTCTTTTAGAACGTTCTGACAGTGTGGTATTCTTTTAGAACGTTCTGACAGTGTGGTATTCTTTTAGAACGTTCTGACAGTGTGGTATTCTTTTAGAACGTTCTGACAGTGTGGTATTCTTTTAGAACGTTCTGACAGTGTGGTATTCTTTTAGAACGTTCTGACAGTGTGTTATTCTTTTAGAACGTTCTGACAGTGTGTTATTCTTTTAGAACGTTCTGACAGTGTGTTATTCTTTTAGAACGTTCTGACAGTGTGTTATTCTTTTAGAACGTTCTGACAGTGTGGTATTCTTTTAGAACGTTCTGACAGTGTGGTATTCTTTTAGAACGTTCTGACAGTGTGGTATTCTTTTAGAACGTTCTGACAGTGTGGTATTCTTTTAGAACGTTCTGACAGTGTGTTATTCTTTTAGAACGTTCTGACAGTGTGTTATTCTTTTAGAACGTTCTGACAGTGTGTTATTCTTTTAGAACGTTCTGACAGTGTGTTATTCTTTTAGAACGTTCTGACAGTGTGGTATTCTTTTAGAACGTTCTGACAGTGTGGTATTCTTTTAGAACGTTCTGACAGTGTGGTATTCTTTTAGAACGTTCTGACAGTGTGGTATTCTTTTACAACGTTCTGACAGTGTGGTATTCTTTTAGAACGTTCTGACAGTGTGGTATTCTTTTAGAACGTTCTGACAGTGTGGTATTCTTTTAGAACGTTCTGACAGTGTGGTATTCTTTTAGAACGTTCTGACGGTGTGGTATTCTTTTAGAACGTTCTGACGGTGTGGTATTCTTTTAGAACGTTCTGACAGTGTGGTATTCTTTTACAACGTTCTGACGGTGTGGTATTCTTTTAGAACGTTCTGACAGTGTGGTATTCCTTTAGAACGTTCTGACAGTGTGGTATTCTTTTAGAACGTTCTGACAGTGTGGTATTCTTTTAGAACGTTCTGACAGTGTGGTATTCCTTTAGAACGTTCTGACAGTGTGGTATTCTTTTACAACGTTCTGACAGTGTGGTATTCTTTTAGAACGTTCTGACAGTGTGGTATTCTTTTAGAACGTTCTGACAGTGTGGTATTCTTTTAGAACGTTCTGACAGTGTGGTATTCTTTTAGAACGTTCTGACAGTGTGGTATTCTTTTAGAACGTTCTGACAGTGTGGTATTCTTTTAGAACGTTCTGACAGTGTGGTATTCTTTTAGAACGTTCTGACAGTGTGGTATTCTTTTAGAACGTTCTGACAGTGTGGTATTCTTTTAGAACGTTCTGACAGTGTGGTATTCTTTTAGAACGTTCTGACAGTGTGGTATTCTTTTAGAACGTTCTGACAGTGTGGTATTCTTTTAGAACGTTCTGACAGTGTGGTATTCTTTTAGAACGTTCTGACAGTGTGGTATTCTTTTAGAACGTTCTGACAGTGTGGTATTCTTTTAGAACGTTCTGACAGTGTGGTATTCTTTTAGAACGTTCTGACAGTGTGGTATTCTTTTAGAACGTTCTGACAGTGTGTTATTCTTTTACAACGTTCTGACAGTGTGGTATTCTTTTACAACATTCTGACAGTGTGGTATTCTTTTAGAACGTTCTGACAGTGTGGTATTCTTTTAGAACGTTCTGACAGTGTGGTATTCTTTTAGAACGTTCTGACAGTGTGGTATTCTTTTAGAACGTTCTGACAGTGTGTTATTCTTTTACAACGTTCTGACAGTGTGGTATTCTTTTACAACATTCTGACAGTGTGGTATTCTTTTAGAACGTTCTGACAGTGTGGTATTCTTTTACAACGTTCTGACAGTGTGGTATTCTTTTACAACGTTCTGACAGTGTGGTATTCTTTTAGAACGTTCTGACAGTGTGGTATTCTTTTAGAACGTTCTGACAGTGTGGTATTCTTTTAGAACGTTCTGACAGTGTGGTATTCTTTTAGAACGTTCTGACAGTGTGGTATTCTTTTAGAACGTTCTGACAGTGTGGTATTCTTTTAGAACGTTCTGACAGTGTGGTATTCTTTTAGAACGTTCTGACAGTGTGGTATTCTTTTAGAACGTTCTGACAGTGTGGTATTCTTTTAGAACGTTCTGACAGTGTGGTATTCTTTTAGAACGTTCTGACAGTGTGGTATTCTTTTAGAACGTTCTGACAGTGTGGTATTCTTTTAGAACGTTCTGACAGTGTGGTATTCTTTTACAACGTTCTGACAGTGTGGTATTCTTTTAGAACGTTCTGACAGTGTGGTATTCTTTTAGAACGTTCTGACAGTGTGGTATTCTTTTAGAACGTTCTGACAGTGTGGTATTCTTTTAGAACGTTCTGACAGTGTGGTATTCTTTTAGAACGTTCTGACAGTGTGGTATTCTTTTAGAACGTTCTGACAGTGTGGTATTCTTTTAGAACGTTCTGACAGTGTGGTATTCTTTTAGAACGTTCTGACAGTGTGGTATTCTTTTAGAACGTTCTGACAGTGTGGTATTCTTTTAGAACGTTCTGACAGTGTGGTATTCTTTTACAACGTTCTGACAGTGTGGTATTCTTTTAGAACGTTCTGACAGTGTGGTATTCTTTTAGAACGTTCTGACAGTGTGGTATTCTTTTAGAACGTTCTGACAGTGTGGTATTCTTTTAGAACGTTCTGACAGTGTGGTATTCTTTTACAACGTTCTGACAGTGTGGTATTCTTTTAGAACGTTCTGACAGTGTGGTATTCTTTTAGAACGTTCTGACAGTGTGGTATTCTTTTAGAACGTTCTGACAGTGTGGTATTCTTTTAGAACGTTCTGACAGTGTGGTATTCTTTTACAGCGTTCTGACAGTGTGGTATTCTTTTAGAACGTTCTGACAGTGTGGTATTCTTTTAGAACGTTCTGACAGTGTGGTATTCTTTTAGAACGTTCTGACAGTGTGGTATTCTTTTAGAACGTTCTGACAGTGTGGTATTCTTTTAGAACGTTCTGACAGTGTGGTATTCTTTTAGAACGTTCTGACAGTGTGGTATTCTTTTAGAACGTTCTGACAGTGTGGTATTCTTTTAGAACGTTCTGACAGTGTGGTATTCTTTTAGAACGTTCTGACAGTGTGGTATTCTTTTAGAACGTTCTGACAGTGTGGTATTCTTTTAGAACGTTCTGACAGTGTGGTATTCTTTTAGAACGTTCTGACAGTGTGGTATTCTTTTAGAACGTTCTGACAGTGTGGTATTCTTTTAGAACGTTCTGACAGTGTGGTATTCTTTTAGAACGTTCTGACAGTGTGGTATTCTTTTAGAACGTTCTGACAGTGTGGTATTCTTTTAGAACGTTCTGACAGTGTGGTATTCTTTTAGAACGTTCTGACAGTGTGGTATTCTTTTAGAACGTTCTGACAGTGTGGTATTCTTTTAGAACGTTCTGACAGTGTGGTATTCTTTTAGAACGTTCTGACAGTGTGGTATTCTTTTAGAACGTTCTGACAGTGTGGTATTCTTTTAGAACGTTCTGACAGTGTGGTATTCTTTTAGAACGTTCTGACAGTGTGGTATTCTTTTAGAACGTTCTGACAGTGTGGTATTCTTTTAGAACGTTCTGACAGTGTGGTATTCTTTTAGAACGTTCTGACAGTGTGGTATTCTTTTAGAACGTTCTGACAGTGTGGTATTCTTTTAGAACGTTCTGACAGTGTGGTATTCTTTTAGAACGTTCTGACAGTGTGGTATTCTTTTAGAACGTTCTGACAGTGTGGTATTCTTTTAGAACGTTCTGACAGTGTGGTATTCTTTTAGAACGTTCTGACAGTGTGGTATTCTTTTAGAACGTTCTGACAGTGTGGTATTCTTTTAGAACGTTCTGACAGTGTGGTATTCTTTTAGAACGTTCTGACAGTGTGGTATTCTTTTAGAACGTTCTGACAGTGTGGTATTCTTTTAGAACGTTCTGACAGTGTGGTATTCTTTTAGAACGTTCTGACAGTGTGGTATTCTTTTAGAACGTTCTGACAGTGTGGTATTCTTTTAGAACGTTCTGACAGTGTGGTATTCTTTTAGAACGTTCTGACAGTGTGGTATTCTTTTAGAACGTTCTGACAGTGTGGTATTCTTTTTAGAACGTTCTGACAGTGTGGTATTCTTTTACAACGTTCTGACAGTGTGGTATTCTTTTAGAACGTTCTGACAGTGTGGTATTCTTTTAGAACGTTCTGACAGTGTGGTATTCTTTTAGAACGTTCTGACAGTGTGGTATTCTTTTAGAACGTTCTGACAGTGTGGTATTCTTTTACAACGTTCTGACAGTGTGGTATTCTTTTAGAACGTTCTGACAGTGTGGTATTCTTTTAGAACGTTCTGACAGTGTGGTATTCTTTTACAACGTTCTGACAGTGTGGTACTCTTTTAGAACGTTCTGACAGTGTGGTATTCTTTTAGAACGTTCTGACAGTGTGGTATTCTTTTAGAACGTTCTGACAGTGTGGTATTCTTTTAGAACGTTCTGACAGTGTGGTATTCTTTTAGAACGTTCTGACAGTGTGGTATTCTTTTAGAACGTTCTGACAGTGTGGTATTCTTTTAGAACGTTCTGACAGTGTGGTATTCTTTTAGAACGTTCTGACAGTGTGGTATTCTTTTACAACGTTCTGACAGTGTGGTATTCTTTTAGAACGTTCTGACAGTGTGGTATTCTTTTAGAACGTTCTGACAGTGTGGTATTCTTTTACAACGTTCTGACAGTGTGGTACTCTTTTAGAACGTTCTGACAGTGTGGTATTCTTTTAGAACGTTCTGACAGTGTGGTATTCTTTTAGAACGTTCTGACAGTGTGGTATTCTTTTAGAACGTTCTGACAGTGTGGTATTCTTTTAGAACGTTCTGACAGTGTGGTATTCTTTTAGAACGTTCTGACAGTGTGGTATTCTTTTAGAACGTTCTGACAGTGTGGTATTCTTTTAGAACGTTCTGACAGTGTGGTATTCTTTTACAACGTTCTGACAGTGTGGTATTCTTTTAGAACGTTCTGACAGTGTGGTATTCTTTTAGAACGTTCTGACAGTGTGGTATTCTTTTAGAACGTTCTGACAGTGTGGTATTCTTTTAGAACGTTCTGACAGTGTGGTATTCTTTTAGAACGTTCTGACAGTGTGGTATTCTTTTAGAACGTTCTGACAGTGTGGTATTCTTTTAGAACGTTCTGACAGTGTGGTATTCTTTTAGAACGTTCTGACAGTGTGGTATTCTTTTAGAACGTTCTGACAGTGTGGTATTCTTTTAGAACGTTCTGACAGTGTGGTATTCTTTTAGAACGTTCTGACAGTGTGGTATTCTTTTAGAACGTTCTGACAGTGTGGTATTCTTTTAGAACGTTCTGACAGTGTGGTATTCTTTTAGAACGTTCTGACAGTGTGGTATTCTTTTAGAACGTTCTGACAGTGTGGTATTCTTTTAGAACGTTCTGACAGTGTGGTATTCTTTTAGAACGTTCTGACAGTGTGGTATTCTTTTAGAACGTTCTGACAGTGTGGTATTCTTTTAGAACGTTCTGACAGTGTGGTATTCTTTTAGAACGTTCTGACAGTGTGGTATTCTTTTAGAACGTTCTGACAGTGTGGTATTCTTTTAGAACGTTCTGACAGTGTGGTATTCTTTTAGAACGTTCTGACAGTGTGGTATTCTTTTAGAACGTTCTGACAGTGTGGTATTCTTTTAGAACGTTCTGACAGTGTGGTATTCTTTTAGAACGTTCTGACAGTGTGGTATTCTTTTAGAACGTTCTGACAGTGTGGTATTCTTTTAGAACGTTCTGACAGTGTGGTATTCTTTTAGAACGTTCTGACAGTGTGGTATTCTTTTAGAACGTTCTGACAGTGTGGTATTCTTTTAGAACGTTCTGACAGTGTGGTATTCTTTTAGAACGTTCTGACAGTGTGGTATTCTTTTAGAACGTTCTGACAGTGTGGTATTCTTTTAGAACGTTCTGACAGTGTGGTATTCTTTTAGAACGTTCTGACAGTGTGGTATTCTTTTAGAACGTTCTGACAGTGTGGTATTCTTTTAGAACGTTCTGACAGTGTGGTATTCTTTTAGAACGTTCTGACAGTGTGGTATTCTTTTAGAACGTTCTGACAGTGTGGTATTCTTTTAGAACGTTCTGACAGTGTGGTATTCTTTTAGAACGTTCTGACAGTGTGGTATTCTTTTAGAACGTTCTGACAGTGTGGTATTCTTTTAGAACGTTCTGACAGTGTGGTATTCTTTTAGAACGTTCTGACAGTGTGGTATTCTTTTAGAACGTTCTGACAGTGTGGTATTCTTTTAGAACGTTCTGACAGTGTGGTATTTTTTTAGAACGTTCTGACAGTGTGGTATTCTTTTACAACGTTCTGACAGTGTGGTATTCTTTTAGAACGTTCTGACAGTGTGGTATTCTTTTAGAACGTTCTGACAGTGTGGTATTCTTTTAGAACGTTCTGACAGTGTGGTATTCTTTTAGAACGTTCTGACAGTGTGGTATTCTTTTACAACGTTCTGACAGTGTGGTATTCTTTTAGAACGTTCTGACAGTGTGGTATTCTTTTAGAACGTTCTGACAGTGTGGTATTCTTTTACAACGTTCTGACAGTGTGGTACTCTTTTAGAACGTTCTGACAGTGTGGTATTCTTTTAGAACGTTCTGACAGTGTGGTATTCTTTTAGAACGTTCTGACAGTGTGGTATTCTTTTAGAACGTTCTGACAGTGTGGTATTCTTTTAGAACGTTCTGACAGTGTGGTATTCTTTTAGAACGTTCTGACAGTGTGGTATTCTTTTAGAACGTTCTGACAGTGTGGTATTCTTTTAGAACGTTCTGACAGTGTGGTATTCTTTTACAACGTTCTGACAGTGTGGTATTCTTTTAGAACGTTCTGACAGTGTGGTATTCTTTTAGAACGTTCTGACAGTGTGGTATTCTTTTACAACGTTCTGACAGTGTGGTACTCTTTTAGAACGTTCTGACAGTGTGGTATTCTTTTAGAACGTTCTGACAGTGTGGTATTCTTTTAGAACGTTCTGACAGTGTGGTATTCTTTTAGAACGTTCTGACAGTGTGGTATTCTTTTAGAACGTTCTGACAGTGTGGTATTCTTTTAGAACGTTCTGACAGTGTGGTATTCTTTTAGAACGTTCTGACAGTGTGGTATTCTTTTAGAACGTTCTGACAGTGTGGTATTCTTTTACAACGTTCTGACAGTGTGGTATTCTTTTAGAACGTTCTGACAGTGTGGTATTCTTTTAGAACGTTCTGACAGTGTGGTATTCTTTTAGAACGTTCTGACAGTGTGGTATTCTTTTAGAACGTTCTGACAGTGTGGTATTCTTTTAGAACGTTCTGACAGTGTGGTATTCTTTTAGAACGTTCTGACAGTGTGGTATTCTTTTAGAACGTTCTGACAGTGTGGTATTCTTTTAGAACGTTCTGACAGTGTGGTATTCTTTTAGAACGTTCTGACAGTGTGGTATTCTTTTAGAACGTTCTGACAGTGTGGTATTCTTTTAGAACGTTCTGACAGTGTGGTACTCTTTTAGAACGTTCTGACAGTGTGGTATTCTTTTAGAACGTTCTGACAGTGTGGTATTCTTTTAGAACGTTCTGACAGTGTGGTATTCTTTTAGAACGTTCTGACAGTGTGGTATTCTTTTACAACGTTCTGACAGTGTGGTATTCTTTTAGAACGTTCTGACAGTGTGGTATTCTTTTAGAACGTTCTGACAGTGTGGTATTCTTTTAGAACGTTCTGACAGTGTGGTATTCTTTTAGAACGTTCTGACAGTGTGGTATTCTTTTACAACGTTCTGACAGTGTGGTATTCTTTTAGAACGTTCTGACAGTGTGGTATTCTTTTAGAACGTTCTGACAGTGTGGTATTCTTTTAGAACGTTCTGACAGTGTGGTATTCTTTTAGAACGTTCTGACAGTGTGGTATTCTTTTAGAACGTTCTGACAGTGTGGTATTCTTTTAGAACGTTCTGACAGTGTGGTATTCTTTTAGAACGTTCTGACAGTGTGGTATTCTTTTAGAACGTTCTGACAGTGTGGTATTCTTTTACAACGTTCTGACAGTGTGGTATTCTTTTAGAACGTTCTGACAGTGTGGTATTCTTTTAGAACGTTCTGACAGTGTGGTATTCTTTTAGAACGTTCTGACAGTGTGGTATTCTTTTAGAACGTTCTGACAGTGTGGTATTCTTTTAGAACGTTCTGACAGTGTGGTATTCTTTTAGAACGTTCTGACAGTGTGGTATTCTTTTAGAACGTTCTGACAGTGTGGTATTCTTTTAGAACGTTCTGACAGTGTGGTATTCTTTTAGAACGTTCTGACAGTGTGGTATTCTTTTAGAACGTTCTGACAGTGTGGTATTCTTTTAGAACGTTCTGACAGTGTGGTATTCTTTTAGAACGTTCTGACAGTGTGGTATTCTTTTAGAACGTTCTGACAGTGTGGTATTCTTTTAGAACGTTCTGACAGTGTGGTATTCTTTTAGAACGTTCTGACAGTGTGGTATTCTTTTAGAACGTTCTGACAGTGTGGTATTCTTTTAGAACGTTCTGACAGTGTGGTATTCTTTTAGAACGTTCTGACAGTGTGGTATTCTTTTAGAACGTTCTGACAGTGTGGTATTCTTTTAGAACGTTCTGACAGTGTGGTATTCTTTTAGAACGTTCTGACAGTGTGGTATTCTTTTAGAACGTTCTGACAGTGTGGTATTCTTTTAGAACGTTCTGACAGTGTGGTATTCTTTTAGAACGTTCTGACAGTGTGGTATTCTTTTAGAACGTTCTGACAGTGTGGTATTCTTTTAGAACGTTCTGACAGTGTGGTATTCTTTAGAACGTTCTGACAGTGTGTTATTCTTTTAGAACGTTCTGACAGTGTGGTATTCTTTTAGAACGTTCTGACAGTGTGGTATTCTTTTACAACGTTCTGACAGTGTGGTATTCTTTTAGAACGTTCTGACAGTGTGGTATTCTTTTAGAACGTTCTGACAGTGTGGTATTCTTTTAGAACGTTCTGACAGTGTGGTATTCTTTTAGAACGTTCTGACAGTGTGGTATTCTTTTAGAACGTTCTGACAGTGTGGTATTCTTTTAGAACGTTCTGACAGTGTGGTATTCTTTTAGAACGTTCTGACAGTGTGGTATTCTTTTAGAACGTTCTGACAGTGTGGTATTCTTTTAGAACGTTCTGACAGTGTGGTATTCTTTTAGAACGTTCTGACAGTGTGGTATTCTTTTAGAACGTTCTGACAGTGTGGTATTCTTTTAGAACGTTCTGACAGTGTGGTATTCTTTTAGAACGTTCTGACAGTGTGGTATTCTTTTACAACGTTCTGACAGTGTGGTATTCTTTTACAACGTTCTGACAGTGTGGTATTCTTTTAGAACGTTCTGACAGTGTGGTATTCTTTTAGAACGTTCTGACAGTGTGGTATTCTTTTAGAACGTTCTGACAGTGTGGTATTCTTTTAGAACGTTCTGACAGTGTGGTATTCTTTTAGAACGTTCTGACAGTGTGGTATTCTTTTAGAACGTTCTGACAGTGTGTTATTCTTTTAGAACGTTCTGACAGTGTGGTATTCTTTTACAACGTTCTGACAGTGTGGTATTCTTTTAGAACGTTCTGACAGTGTGGTATTCTTTTAGAACGTTCTGACAGTGTGGTATTCTTTTAGAACGTTCTGACAGTGTGGTATTCTTTTAGAACGTTCTGACAGTGTGGTATTCTTTTAGAACGTTCTGACAGTGTGGTATTCTTTTAGAACGTTCTGACAGTGTGTTATTCTTTTAGAACGTTCTGACAGTGTGGTATTCTTTTAGAACGTTCTGACAGTGTGGTATTCTTTTAGAACGTTCTGACAGTGTGTTATTCTTTTAGAACGTTCTGACAGTGTGGTATTCTTTTAGAACGTTCTGACAGTGTGGTATTCTTTTAGAACGTTCTGACAGTGTGGTATTCTTTTAGAACGTTCTGACAGTGTGGTATTCTTTTAGAACGTTCTGACAGTGTGGTATTCTTTTAGAACGTTCTGACAGTGTGGTATTCTTTTAGAACGTTCTGACAGTGTGGTATTCTTTTAGAACGTTCTGACAGTGTGGTATTCTTTTAGAACGTTCTGACAGTGTGTTATTCTTTTAGAACGTTCTGACAGTGTGGTATTCTTTTAGAACGTTCTGACAGTGTGGTATTCTTTTAGAACGTTCTGACAGTGTGTTATTCTTTTAGAACGTTCTGACAGTGTGGTATTCTTTTAGAACGTTCTGACAGTGTGGTATTCTTTTAGAACGTTCTGACAGTGTGGTATTCTTTTAGAACGTTCTGACAGTGTGGTATTCTTTTAGAACGTTCTGACAGTGTGGTATTCTTTTAGAACGTTCTGACAGTGTGGTATTCTTTTAGAACGTTCTGACAGTGTGGTATTCTTTTAGAACGTTCTGACAGTGTGGTATTCTTTTAGAACGTTCTGACAGTGTGGTATTCTTTTAGAACGTTCTGACAGTGTGGTATTCTTTTAGAACGTTCTGACAGTGTGGTATTCTTTTAGAACGTTCTGACAGTGTGGTATTCTTTTAGAACGTTCTGACAGTGTGGTATTCTTTTAGAACGTTCTGACAGTGTGGTATTCTTTTAGAACGTTCTGACAGTGTGGTATTCTTTTAGAACGTTCTGACAGTGTGGTATTCTTTTAGAACGTTCTGACAGTGTGGTATTCTTTTAGAACGTTCTGACAGTGTGGTATTCTTTTAGAACGTTCTGACAGTGTGGTATTCTTTTAGAACGTTCTGACAGTGTGGTATTCTTTTAGAACGTTCTGACAGTGTGGTATTCTTTTAGAACGTTCTGACAGTGTGGTATTCCTTTAGAACGTTCTGACAGTGTGGTATTCTTTTAGAACGTTCTGACAGTGTGGTATTCTTTTAGAACGTTCTGACAGTGTGGTATTCTTTTAGAACGTTCTGACAGTGTGGTATTCCTTTAGAACGTTCTGACAGTGTGGTATTCTTTTAGAACGTTCTGACAGTGTGGTATTCCTTTAGAACGTGCTGTCAGTGTGGTATTCCTTTAGAACGTTCTGACAGTGTGGTATTCTTTTAGAACGTTCTGACAGTGTGGTATTCCTTTAGAACGTTCTGACAGTGTGGTATTCTTTTAGAACGTTCTGACAGTGTGGTATTCTTTTAGAACGTTCTCACAGTGTGGTATTCCTTTAGAACGTTCTGACAGTGTGGTATTCTTTTAGAACGTTCTGACAGTGTGGTATTCCTTTAGAACGTTCTGTCAGTGTGGTATTCCTTTAGAACGTTCTGACAGTGTGGTATTCTTTTAGAACGTTCTGACAGTGTGGTATTCCTTTAGAACGTTCTGACAGTGTGGTATTCTTTTAGAACGTTCTGACAGTGTGTTATTCTTTTAGAACGTTCTGACAGTGTGGTATTCTTTTAGAACGTTCTGACAGTGTGGTATTCTTTTAGAACATTCTGACAGTGTGTTATTCTTTTACAACGTTCTGACAGTGTGGTATTCTTTTAGAACGTTCTGACAGTGTGGTATTCTTTTACAACGTTCTGACAGTGTGGTATTCTTTTAGAACGTTCTGACAGTGTGGTATTCTTTTAGAACGTTCTGACAGTGTGGTATTCTTTTAGAACGTTCTGACAGTGTGGTATTCTTTTAGAACGTTCTGACAGTGTGGTATTCTTTTAGAACGTTCTGACAGTGTGGTATTCTTTTACAACGTTCTGACAGTGTGGTATTCTTTTACAACGTTCTGACAGTGTGGTATTCTTTTAGAACGTTCTGACAGTGTGGTATTCTTTTAGAACGTTCTGACAGTGTGGTATTCTTTTAGAACGTTCTGACAGTGTGGTATTCTTTTAGAACGTTCTGACAGTGTGGTATTCTTTTAGAACGTTCTGACAGTGTGTTATTCTTTTAGAACGTTCTGACAGTGTGGTATTCTTTTAGAACGTTCTGACAGTGTGGTATTCTTTTAGAACGTTCTGACAGTGTGTTATTCTTTTAGAACGTTCTGACAGTGTGGTATTCTTTTAGAACGTTCTGACAGTGTGGTATTCTTTTAGAACGTTCTGACAGTGTGGTATTCTTTTAGAACGTTCTGACAGTGTGGTATTCTTTTAGAACGTTCTGACAGTGTGGTATTCTTTTAGAACGTTCTGACAGTGTGGTATTCTTTTAGAACGTTCTGACAGTGTGGTATTCTTTTAGAACGTTCTGACAGTGTGGTATTCTTTTAGAACGTTCTGACAGTGTGTTATTCTTTTAGAACGTTCTGACAGTGTGGTATTCTTTTAGAACGTTCTGACAGTGTGGTATTCTTTTAGAACGTTCTGACAGTGTGTTATTCTTTTAGAACGTTCTGACAGTGTGGTATTCTTTTAGAACGTTCTGACAGTGTGGTATTCTTTTAGAACGTTCTGACAGTGTGGTATTCTTTTAGAACGTTCTGACAGTGTGGTATTCTTTTAGAACGTTCTGACAGTGTGGTATTCTTTTAGAACGTTCTGACAGTGTGGTATTCTTTTAGAACGTTCTGACAGTGTGGTATTCTTTTAGAACGTTCTGACAGTGTGGTATTCTTTTAGAACGTTCTGACAGTGTGGTATTCTTTTAGAACGTTCTGACAGTGTGGTATTCTTTTAGAACGTTCTGACAGTGTGGTATTCTTTTAGAACGTTCTGACAGTGTGGTATTCTTTTAGAACGTTCTGACAGTGTGGTATTCTTTTAGAACGTTCTGACAGTGTGGTATTCTTTTACAACGTTCTGACAGTGTGGTATTCTTTTAGAACGTTCTGACAGTGTGGTATTCTTTTACAACGTTCTGACAGTGTGGTATTCTTTTAGAACGTTCTGACAGTGTGGTATTCTTTTAGAACGTTCTGACAGTGTGGTATTCTTTTAGAACGTTCTGACAGTGTGGTATTCTTTTAGAACGTTCTGACAGTGTGGTATTCTTTTAGAACGTTCTGACAGTGTGGTATTCTTTTAGAACGTTCTGACAGTGTGGTATTCTTTTAGAACGTTCTGACAGTGTGGTATTCTTTTAGAACGTTCTGACAGTGTGGTATTCTTTTAGAACGTTCTGACAGTGTGGTATTCTTTTAGAACGTTCTGACAGTGTGGTATTCTTTTAGAACGTTCTGACAGTGTGGTATTCCTTTAGAACGTTCTGACAGTGTGGTATTCTTTTAGAACGTTCTGACAGTGTGGTATTCTTTTAGAACGTTCTGACAGTGTGGTATTCTTTTAGAACGTTCTGACAGTGTGGTATTCCTTTAGAACGTTCTGACAGTGTGGTATTCTTTTAGAACGTTCTGACAGTGTGGTATTCCTTTAGAACGTGCTGTCAGTGTGGTATTCCTTTAGAACGTTCTGACAGTGTGGTATTCTTTTAGAACGTTCTGACAGTGTGGTATTCCTTTAGAACGTTCTGACAGTGTGGTATTCTTTTAGAACGTTCTGACAGTGTGGTATTCTTTTAGAACGTTCTCACAGTGTGGTATTCCTTTAGAACGTTCTGACAGTGTGGTATTCTTTTAGAACGTTCTGACAGTGTGGTATTCCTTTAGAACGTTCTGTCAGTGTGGTATTCCTTTAGAACGTTCTGACAGTGTGGTATTCTTTTAGAACGTTCTGACAGTGTGGTATTCCTTTAGAACGTTCTGACAGTGTGGTATTCTTTTAGAACGTTCTGACAGTGTGTTATTCTTTTAGAACGTTCTGACAGTGTGGTATTCTTTTAGAACGTTCTGACAGTGTGGTATTCTTTTAGAACATTCTGACAGTGTGTTATTCTTTTACAACGTTCTGACAGTGTGGTATTCTTTTACAACGTTCTGACAGTGTGGTATTCTTTTAGAACGTTCTGACAGTGTGGTATTCTTTTAGAACGTTCTGACAGTGTGGTATTCTTTTAGAACGTTCTGACAGTGTGGTATTCTTTTAGAACGTTCTGACAGTGTGGTATTCTTTTACAACGTTCTGACAGTGTGGTATTCTTTTAGAACGTTCTGACAGTGTGGTATTCTTTTAGAACGTTCTGACAGTGTGGTATTCTTTTAGAACGTTCTGACAGTGTGGTATTCTTTTAGAACGTTCTGACAGTGTGGTATTCTTTTAGAACGTTCTGACAGTGTGGTATTCTTTTAGAACGTTCTGACAGTGTGGTATTCTTTTAGAACGTTCTGACAGTGTGGTATTCTTTTAGAACGTTCTGACAGTGTGGTATTCTTTTAGAACGTTCTGACAGTGTGGTATTCTTTTAGAACGTTCTGACAGTGTGGTATTCTTTTAGAACGTTCTGACAGTGTGGTATTCTTTTAGAACGTTCTGACAGTGTGGTATTCTTTTAGAACGTTCTGACAGTGTGGTATTCTTTTACAACGTTCTGACAGTGTGGTATTCTTTTACAACGTTCTGACAGTGTGGTATTCTTTTAGAACGTTCTGACAGTGTGGTATTCTTTTACAACGTTCTGACAGTGTGGTATTCTTTTACAACGTTCTGACAGTGTGGTATTCTTTTACAACGTTCTGACAGTGTGGTATTCTTTTAGAACGTTCTGACAGTGTGGTATTCTTTTACAACGTTCTGACAGTGTGGTATTCTTTAACAACGTTCTGACAGTGTGGTATTCTTTTACAACGTTCTGACAGTGTGGTATTCTTTTACAACGTTCTGACAGTGTGGTATTCTTTTACAACGTTCTGACAGTGTGGTATTCTTTTACAACGTTCTGACAGTGTGGTATTCTTTTACAACGTTCTGACAGTGTGGTATTCTTTTACAACGTTCTGACAGTGTGGTATTCTTTTACAACGTTCTGACAGTGTGGTATTCTTTTACAACGTTCTGACAGTGTGGTATTCTTTTAGAACGTTCTGACAGTGTGGTATTCTTTTACAACGTTCTGACAGTGTGTTATTCTTTTACAACGTTCTGACAGTGTGGTATTCTTTTAGAACGTTCTGACAGTGTGTTATTCTTTTACAACGTTCTGACAGTGTGGTATTCTTTTAGAACGTTCTGACAGTGTGGTATTCTTTTACAACGTTCTGACAGTGTGGTATTCTTTTAGAACGTTCTGACAGTGTGGTATTCTTTTACAACGTTCTGACAGTGTGGTATTCTTTTACAACGTTCTGACAGTGTGGTATTCTTTTACAACGTTCTGACAGTGTGGTATTCTTTTAGAACGTTCTGACAGTGTGCTATTCTTTTACAACGTTCTGACAGTGTGGTATTCTTTAGAACGTTCTGACAGTGTGGTATTCTTTTACAACGTTCTGACAGTGTGTTATTCTTTTACAACGTTCTGACAGTGTGGTATTCTTTTAGAACGTTCTGACAGTGTGTTATTCTTTAACAACGTTCTGACAGTGTGGTATTCTTTTAGAACGTTCTGACAGTGTGGTATTCTTTTACAACGTTCTGACAGTGTGTTATTCTTTAACAACGTTCTGACAGTGTGTTATTCTTTTACAACGTTCTGACAGTGTGGTATTCTTTTAGAACGTTCTGACAGTGTGTTATTCTTTTACAACGTTCTGACAGTGTGGTATTCTTTTAGAACGTTCTGACAGTGTGGTATTCTTTTACAACGTTCTGACAGTGTGGTATTCTTTTACAACGTTCTGACAGTGTGGTATTCTTTTACAACGTTCTGACAGTGTGGTATTATTTTACAACGTTCTGACAGTGTGGTATTCTTTTAGAACGTTCTGACAATGTGGTATTCTTTTACAACGTTCTGACAGTGTGGTATTCTTTTACAACATTCTGACAGTGTGGTATTCTTTTACAACGTTCTGACAGTGTGGTATTCTTTTAGAACGTTCTGACAGTGTGGTATTCTTTTACAACGTTCTGACAGTGTGGTATTCTTTTAGAACGTTCTGACAGTGTGGTATTCTTTTAGAACGTTCTGACAGTGTGGTATTCTTTTACAACGTTCTGACAGTGTGGTATTCTTTTAGAACGTTCTGACAGTGTGGTATTCTTTTACAACGTTCTGACAGTGTGGTATTCTTTTAGTACGTTCTGACAGTGTGGTATTCTTTTACAACGTTCTGACAGTGTGGTATTCTTTTAGAACGTTCTGACAGTGTGGTATTCTTTTACAACGTTCTGACAGTGTGTTATTCTTTTACAACGTTCTGACAGTGTGGTATTCTTTTAGAACGTTCTGACAGTGTGGTATTCTTTTAGTACGTTCTGACAGTGTGGTATTCTTTTAGAACGTTCTGACAGTGTGGTATTCTTTTAGAACGTTCTGACAGTGTGGTATTCTTTTACAACGTTCTGACAGTGTGTTATTCTTTTACAACGTTCTGACAGTGTGGTATTCTTTTAAAACGTTCTGACAGTGTGTTATTCTTTTACAACGTTCTGACAGTGTGGTATTCTTTTAGAACGTTCTGACAGTGTGGTATTCTTTTACAACGTTCTGACAGTGTGGTATTCTTTTACAACGTTCTGACAGTGTGGTATTCTTTTACAACGTTCTGACAGTGTGGTATTCTTTTACAACGTTCTGACAGTGTGGTATTCTTTTAGAACGTTCTGACAATGTGGTATTCTTTTACAACGTTCTGACAGTGTGGTATTCTTTTAGAACGTTCTGACAGTGTGGTATTCTTTTACAACGTTCTGACAGTGTGGTATTCTTTTACAACGTTCTGACAGTGTGGTATTCCTTTACAACGTTCTGACAGTGTGGTATTCTTTTAGAATGTTCTGACAGTGTGGTATTCTTTTAGAACGTTCTGACAGTGTGGTACTCTTTTAGAACGTTCTGACAGTGTGGTATTCTTTTAGAACGTTCTGACAGTGTGGTATTCTTTTAGAATGTTCTGACAGTGTGGTATTCTTTTAGAACGTTCTGACAGTGTGGTACTCTTTTAGAACGTTCTGACAGTGTGGTATTCTTTTAGAACGTTCTGACAGTGTGGTATTCTTTTAGAACGTTCTGACAGTGTGGTATTCTTTTAGAACGTTCTGACAGTGTGGTATTCTTTTAGAACGTTCTGACAGTGTGGTATTCTTTTAGAACGTTCTGACAGTGTGGTATTCTTTTACAACGTTCTGACAGTGTGTTATTCTTTTACAACGTTCTGACAGTGTGGTATTCTTTTAGAACGTTCTGACAGTGTGTTATTCTTTAACAACGTTCTGACAGTGTGGTATTCTTTTAGAACGTTCTGACAGTGTGGTATTCTTTTACAACGTTCTGACAGTGTGTTATTCTTTAACAACGTTCTGACAGTGTGTTATTCTTTTACAACGTTCTGACAGTGTGGTATTCTTTTAGAACGTTCTGACAGTGTGTTATTCTTTTACAACGTTCTGACAGTGTGGTATTCTTTTAGAACGTTCTGACAGTGTGGTATTCTTTTACAACGTTCTGACAGTGTGGTATTCTTTTACAACGTTCTGACAGTGTGGTATTCTTTTACAACGTTCTGACAGTGTGGTATTATTTTACAACGTTCTGACAGTGTGGTATTCTTTTAGAACGTTCTGACAATGTGGTATTCTTTTACAACGTTCTGACAGTGTGGTATTCTTTTACAACATTCTGACAGTGTGGTATTCTTTTACAACGTTCTGACAGTGTGGTATTCTTTTAGAACGTTCTGACAGTGTGGTATTCTTTTACAACGTTCTGACAGTGTGGTATTCTTTTAGAACGTTCTGACAGTGTGGTATTCTTTTAGAACGTTCTGACAGTGTGGTATTCTTTTACAACGTTCTGACAGTGTGGTATTCTTTTAGAACGTTCTGACAGTGTGGTATTCTTTTACAACGTTCTGACAGTGTGGTATTCTTTTAGTACGTTCTGACAGTGTGGTATTCTTTTACAACGTTCTGACAGTGTGGTATTCTTTTAGAACGTTCTGACAGTGTGGTATTCTTTTACAACGTTCTGACAGTGTGTTATTCTTTTACAACGTTCTGACAGTGTGGTATTCTTTTAGAACGTTCTGACAGTGTGGTATTCTTTTAGTACGTTCTGACAGTGTGGTATTCTTTTAGAACGTTCTGACAGTGTGGTATTCTTTTAGAACGTTCTGACAGTGTGGTATTCTTTTACAACGTTCTGACAGTGTGTTATTCTTTTACAACGTTCTGACAGTGTGGTATTCTTTTAAAACGTTCTGACAGTGTGTTATTCTTTTACAACGTTCTGACAGTGTGGTATTCTTTTAGAACGTTCTGACAGTGTGGTATTCTTTTACAACGTTCTGACAGTGTGGTATTCTTTTACAACGTTCTGACAGTGTGGTATTCTTTTACAACGTTCTGACAGTGTGGTATTCTTTTACAACGTTCTGACAGTGTGGTATTCTTTTAGAACGTTCTGACAATGTGGTATTCTTTTACAACGTTCTGACAGTGTGGTATTCTTTTAGAACGTTCTGACAGTGTGGTATTCTTTTACAACGTTCTGACAGTGTGGTATTCTTTTACAACGTTCTGACAGTGTGGTATTCCTTTACAACGTTCTGACAGTGTGGTATTCTTTTAGAATGTTCTGACAGTGTGGTATTCTTTTAGAACGTTCTGACAGTGTGGTACTCTTTTAGAACGTTCTGACAGTGTGGTATTCTTTTAGAACGTTCTGACAGTGTGGTATTCTTTTAGAACGTTCTGACAGTGTGGTATTCTTTTAGAACGTTCTGACAGTGTGGTACTCTTTTAGAACGTTCTGACAGTGTGGTATTCTTTTAGAACGTTCTGACAGTGTGGTATTCTTTTAGAACGTTCTGACAGTGTGGTATTCTTTTAGAACGTTCTGACAGTGTGGTATTCTTTTAGAACGTTCTGACAGTGTGGTATTCTTTTACAACGTTCTGACAGTGTGGTATTCTTTTAGAACGTTCTGACAGTGTGGTATTCTTTTAGAACGTTCTGACAGTGTGGTATTCTTTTACAACGTTCTGACAGTGTGGTATTCTTTTAGTACGTTCTGACAGTGTGGTATTCTTTTAGAACGTTCTGACAGTGTGGTATTCTTTTAGAACGTTCTGACAGTGTGGTATTCTTTTAGCAACGTTCTGACAGTGTGGTATTCTTTTAGAACGTTCTGACAGTGTGGTATTCTTTTAGAACGTTCTGACAGTGTGGTATTCTTTTACAACGTTCTGACAGTGTGGTATTCTTTTAGAACGTTCTGACAGTGTGGTATTCTTTTAGAACGTTCTGACAGTGTGGTATTCTTTTAGAACGTTCTGACAGTGTGGTATTCTTTTAGAACGTTCTGACAGTGTGGTATTCTTTTAGAACGTTCTGACAGTGTGGTATTCTTTTAGAACGTTCTGACAGTGTGGTATTCTTTTACAACGTTCTGACAGTGTGGTATTCTTTTACAACGTTCTGACAGTGTGGTATTCTTTTAGAACGTTCTGACAGTGTGGTATTCTTTTAGAACGTTCTGACAGTGTGGTATTCTTTTAGAACGTTCTGACAGTGTGGTATTCTTTTAGAACGTTCTGACAGTGTGGTATTCTTTTAGAACGTTCTGACAGTGTGGTATTCTTTTAGAACGTTTGACAGTGTGGTATTCTTTTAGAACGTTCTGACAGTGTGGTATTCTTTTAGAACGTTCTGACAGTGTGGTATTCTTTTAGAACGTTCTGACAGTGTGGTATTCTTTTACAACGTTCTGACAGTGTGGTATTCTTTTACAACGTTCTGGCAGTGTGGTATTCTTTTAGAACGTTCTGACAGTGTGGTATTCTTTTAGAACGTTCTGACAGTGTGGTATTCTTTTAGAACGTTCTGACAGTGTGGTATTCTTTTAGAACGTTCTGACAGTGTGGTATTCTTTTACAACGTTCTGACAGTGTGGTATTCTTTTAGAACGTTCTGACAGTGTGGTATTCTTTTAGAACGTTCTGACAGTGTGGTATTCTTTTACAACGTTCTGACAGTGTGGTATTCTTTTAGAACGTTCTGACAGTGTGGTATTCTTTTAGAACGTTCTGACAGTGTGGTATTCTTTTACAACGTTCTGACAGTGTGGTATTCTTTTAGAACGTTCTGACAGTGTGGTATTCTTTTAGAACGTTCTGACAGTGTGGTATTCTTTTACAACGTTCTGACAGTGTGGTATTCTTTTAGAACGTTCTGACAGTGTGGTATTCTTTTACAACGTTCTGACAGTGTGGTATTCTTTTAGAACGTTCTGACAATGTGGTATTCTTTTAGAACGTTCTGACAGTGTGGTATTCTTTTACAACGTTCTGACAGTGTGGTATTCTTTTACAACGTTCTGACAGTGTGGTATTCTTTTAGAACGTTCTGACAATGTGGTATTCTTTTAGAACGTTCTGACAGTGTGGTATTCTTTTACAACGTTCTGACAGTGTGGTATTCTTTTAGAACGTTCTGACAATGTGGTATTCTTTTAGAACGTTCTGACAGTGTGGTATTATTTTACAACGTTCTGACAGTGTGGTATTCTTTTACAACGTTCTGACAGTGTGGTATTCTTTTAGAACGTTCTGACAATGTGGTATTCTTTTAGAACGTTCTGACAGTGTGGTATTCTTTTACAACGTTCTGACAGTGTGGTATTCTTTTACAACGTTCTGACAGTGTGGTATTCTTTTAGAACGTTCTGACAATGTGGTATTCTTTTAGAACGTTCTGACAGTGTGGTATTCTTTTACAACGTTCTGACAGTGTGTTATTCTTTTAGAACGTTCTGACAGTGTGGTATTCTTTTAGAACGTTCTGACAGTGTGGTATTCTTTTACAACGTTCTGACAGTGTGGTATTCTTTTACAACGTTCTGACAGTGTGGTATTCTTTTAGAACGTTCTGACAGTGTGGTATTCTTTTACAACGTTCTGACAGTGTGTTATTCTTTTAGAACGTTCTGACAGTGTGGTATTCTTTTAGAACGTTCTGACAGTGTGGTATTCTTTTACAACGTTCTGACAGTGTGGTATTCTTTTACAACGTTCTGACAGTGTGGTATTCTTTTACAACGTTCTGACAGTGTGGTATTCTTTAACAACGTTCTGACAGTGTGGTATTCTTTTAGAACGTTCTGACAATGTGGTATTCTTTTAGAACGTTCTGACAGTGTGGTATTCTTTTACAACGTTCTGACAGTGTGGTATTCTTTTAGAACGTTCTGACAGTGTGGTATTCTTTTAGAACGTTCTGACAATGTGGTATTCTTTTAGAACGTTCTGACAGTGTGGTATTCTTTTACAACGTTCTGACAGTGTGTTATTCTTTTAGAACGTTCTGACAGTGTGGTATTCTTTTAGAACGTTCTGACAGTGTGGTATTCTTTTAGAACGTTCTGACAGTGTGGTATTCTTTTAGAACGTTCTGACAGTGTGGTATTCTTTTACAACGTTCTGACAGTGTGGTATTCTTTTAGAACGTTCTGACAGTGTGGTATTCTTTTAGAACGTTCTGACAGTGTGGTATTCTTTTAGAACGTTCTGACAGTGTGGTATTCTTTTAGAACGTTCTGACAGCGTGGTATTCTTTTAGAACGTTCTGACAGTGTGGTATTCTTTTAAAACGTTCTGACAGTGTGGTATTCTTTTAGAACGTTCTGACACTGTGGTATTCTTTTAGAACGTTCTGACAGTGTGGTATTCCTTTAAAACGTTCTGACAGTGTGGTATTCTTTTAGAACGATCCGACAGTGTGGTATTCTTTTAGAACGTACTGACAGTGTGGTATTCCTTTAGAACGTTCTGACAGTGTGGTATTCTTTTAGAACGTTCTGACAGTGTGGTATTCTTTTAGAACGTTCTGACAGTGTGGTATTCATTTCATTTTCATATTTTATCTACATATTATATGACCCTAACTCTTTGATACAGTTCACAATAAAACCTTGAACAAATGTATTCTATCCCTGGTACAGTTCACAATTAAACCTTGAACAAATGTATTCTATTCCTTGTTCAGTTCACAATAAAACCTTGAACAAATGTATTTTATCCCTGGTACAGTTCACAATAAAACCACGAACAAATGTATTCTATCCCTGGAACAGTTCACAATAAAACCGTGAACAAATGTATTCTATCTCTGGTACAGGTACAGTTCACAATAAAACCTTGAACACATGTATCATATCTCTGGTACAGTTCTCAATAAAACCTTGAACAAATGTATCCTATCTCTGGTACAGTTCACAATAAAACCTTGAACAAATATATCCTATCCCTGGTACAGTTCACAATAAAACCTTGAACAAATGTATTCTATCCCTTGTACAGTTCACAATTAAACCTTGACCAAATGTATTCTATTCCTTGTACAGTTCACAATAAAACCTTGAACAAATGTATTTTATCCTTGGTACTATTCACAATAAAACCTTGAACAAATATATTATATCCTTGGTACAGTTCACAATAAAACCTTGAACAAATGTATTTTATCCCTGGTACAGTTCACAATAAAACCACGAACAAATGTATTCTATCCCTGGAACAGTTCACAATAAAACCGTGAACAAATGTATTCTATCTCTGGTACAGGTACAGTTCACAATAAAACCTTGAACACATGTATCATATCTCTGGTACAGTTCACAATAAAACCTTGAAAAAATGTATGCTATCCCTGGTACAGTTCACAATAAAACCTTGAACAAATGTATCCTATCTCTGGTACAGTTCACAATAAAACCTTGAACAAATGTATTCTATCTCTGGTACAGTCTCAATAAAACCTTGAAGAAATGTATGCTATCCCTGGTACAGTTCACAATAAAACCTTGAACAAATGTATCCTATCTCTGGTACAGTTCACAATAAAACCGTGAACAAATGTATCCTATCTCTGTTACAGTTCACAATAAAACCTTGAACAAATGTATCCTATCTCTGGTACAGTTCACAATAAAACCTTGAATAAATGTATCCTATCCCTGGTACAGTTCACAATAAAACCTTGAACAAATGTATCCTATCTCTGATACAGTTGACAATAAAACCTTGAACAAATGTATCCTATCTCTGGTACAGTTGACAATAAAACCTTGAACAAATGTATCCTATCTCTGGTACAGTTCACAATAAAACCTTGAACAAATGTATCCTATCTCTGGTACAGTTCACAATAAAACCTTGAACAAATGTATCCTATCCCTGGTACAATTCGCAATAAAACCTTGAACAAATGTATCCTATCCCTGGTACAGTTCACAATAAAACCTTGAACAAATGTATCCTATCTCTGGTACAGTTGACAATAAAACCTTGACCAAATGTATCCTATCTCTGGTACAGTTCACAATAAAACCGTGAACAAATATATCCTATCCCTGGTACAGTTCACAATAAAACCTTGAACAAATGTATCCTATCTCTGGTACAGTTCACAATAAAACCTTGAACAAATGTATCCTATCCCTGGTACAGTTCGCAATAAAACCTTGAACAAATGTATCCTATCCCTGGTACAGTTCACAATAAAACCTTGAACAAATGTATCTTATCTCTGGTACAGTTGACAATAAAACCTTGACCAAATGTATCCTATCTCTGGTACAGTTCACAATAAAACCGTGAACAAATATATCCTATCCCTGGTACAGTTCACAATAAAACCTTGAACAAATGTATCCTATCTCTGGTACAGTTCACAATAAAAACTTGAACAAATGTATCCTATCTCTGGTACAGTTGACAATAAAACCTTGAACAAATGTATCCTATCTCTGGTACAGTTCACAATAAAACCTTGAACAAATGTATCCTATCTCTGGTACAGTTTACAATAAAACCGTGAACAAATGTATCCTATCCCTTGTAAAGTTCACAATAAAACCTTGAACAAATGTATCCTATCCCTTGTACAGTTCACAATAAAACCTTGAACAAATGTATCCTATCCCTGGTACAGTTCACAATAAAACATTGAAAAAATGTATCCTATCCCTGGTACAGTTCATAATAAAACCTTGAACAAATGTATCCTATCCCTGGTACAGTTCACAATAAAACCGTGAACAAATGTATCCTATCTCTGGTACAGTTCACAATAAAACCTTGAACAAATGCATCCTATCTCTGGTACATTTAACAATAAAACCTTGAACAAATGTATCCTATCTCTGGTACAGTTCACAATAAAACCTTGAACAAATGTATCCTATCTCTGGTACAGTTCACAATAAAACCGTGAACAAATGTATCCTATCACTGGTAAAGTTCACAATAAAACCTTGAACAAATGTATAATATCCCTGGTACAGTTCGCAATAAAACCTTGAACAAATGTATCTAATCCATGGTACAGTTGACAATAAAACCTTGAACAAATGTATCCTATCTCTGGTACAGTTGACAATAAAACCTTGAACAAATGTATCCTATCTCTGGTACAGTTGACAATAAAACCTTCAACAAATGTATCCTATCTCTGGTACAGTTCACAATAAAACCTTGAACAAATGTATCCTATCCCTGATACAGTTCACAATAAAACCTTGAACAAATGTATCCTATCTCTGGTACAGTTCACAATAAAATCTTGAACAAATGTATTCTATCTCTGGTACAGTTCACAATAAAACCTTGAACAAATGTATCCTATCTCTGGTACAGTTCACAATAAAACCTTCAACAAATGTATTCTATCTCTGGTACAGTTCACAATAAATCCTTGAACAAATGTATCCTATCTCTGGTACAGTTCACAATACAACCGTGAACAAATGTATCCTATCTCTGGTACATTTCACAATAAAACCTTGAACAAATGCATCCTATCCTTTGTACAGTTCACAATAAAACCTTGAAAAAATGTATCCTATCTCTGGTACAGTTCACAATAAAACCTTGAACAAATGTATCCTATCCCTGGTACAGTTCACAATAAAACCTTGAACAAATGTATCCTATCCCTGGTACAGTTCACAATAAAACCATGAACAAATGTATCCTATCTCTGGTACAGTTCACAATAAAACCTTGAACAAATGTATCTAATCCATGGTACAGTTGACAATAAAACCTTGAACAAATGTATCCTATCTCTGGTACAGTTGACAATAAAACCTTGAACAAATGTATCCTATCTCTGGTACAGTTCACAATAAAACCGTGAACAAATGTATCCTATCTCTGGTACATTTCACAATAAAACCTTGAACAAATGCATCCTATCCTTTGTACAGTTCACAATAAAACCTTGAACAAATGTATCCTATCTCTGGTACAGTTCACAATAAAACCTTGAACAAATGTATCCTATCCCTGGTACAGTTCACAATAAAGCCTTGAACAAATGTATCCTATCCCTGGTACAGTTCACAATAAAACCATGAACAAATGTATCCTATCTCTGGTACAGTTCACAATAAAACCTTGAACAAATGCATCCTATCTCTGGTACAGTTCACAATAAAACCTTGAACAAATGTATCCTATCTCTGGTACAGTTCACAATAAAACCTTGAACAAATGTATCCTATCCCTGGTAAAGTTCACAATAAAACCTAGAACAAATGTATCCTGTCCCTGGTACAGTTCTCAATAAACCTTGAAGAAATGTATGCTATCCCTGGTACAGTTCACAATAAAACCTTGAACAAAAGGTATCATATCTCTGGTACAGTTCACGATAAAACCTTGAACAAATGTATCCTATCTCTGGTACAGTTCACAACAAAACCTTGAACAAATGTATCCTATCCCTGGTAAAGTTCACAATAAAACCTAGAACAAATGTATCCTGTCCCTGGTACAGTTCACAATAAACCTTGAAGAAATGTATGCTATCCCTGGTACAGTTCACAATAAAACCTTGAACAAAAGGTATCATATCTCTGGTACAGTTCACGATAAAACCTTGAACAAATGTATCCTATCTCTGGTACAGTTCACAATAAAACCTTGACCAAATGTATCCTATCTCTGGTACAGTTCACAATAAAACCGTGAACAAATATATCCTATCTCTGGTACAGTTCACAATAAAACCTTGAACAAATGTATCCTATCCCTGGTACAGTTCTCAATGAAACCTTGAAGAAATGTATCCTATCCCTGGTACAGTTCACAATAAAACCTTGAACAAATGTATCCTATCTCTGGTACAGTTCACAATAAAACCTTGAACAAATGTATCCTATCTCTGGTACAGTTGACAATAAAACCTTGAACAAATGTATCCTATCTCTGGTACAGTTCACAATAAAACCTTGAACAAATGTATCCTATCTCTGGTACAGTTTACAATAAAACCGTGAACAAATGTATCCTATCCCTTGTAAAGTTCACAATAAAACCTTGAACAAATGTATCCTATCCCTTGTACAGTTCACAATAAAACCTTGAACAAATGTATCCTATCCCTTGTACAGTTCACAATAAAACCTTGAACAAATGTATCCTATCCCTGGTACAGTTCACAATAAAACCTTGAACAAATGTATCCTATCCCTGGTACAGTTCATAATAAAACCTTGAACAAATGTATCCTATCCCTGGTACAGTTCACAATAAAACCGTGAACAAATGTATCCTATCTCTGGTACAGTTCACAATAAAACCTTGAACAAATGCATCCTATCTCTGGTACAGTTCACAATAAAACCTTTAACAAATGTATCCTATCTCTGGTACAGTTCACAATAAAACCGTGAACAAATGTATCCTATCTCTTTTACAGTTCACAATAAAACCTTGAACAAATGTATCCTATCTCTGGTACAGTTCACAATAAAACCGTGAACAAATGTATCCTATCCCTGGTAAAGTTCACAATAAAACCTTGAACAAATGTATAATATCCCTGGTACAGTTCGCAATAAAACCTTGAACAAATGTATCTAATCCATGGTACAGTTGACAATAAAACCTTGAACAAATGTATCCTATCTCTGGTACAGTTGACAATAAAACCTTAAACAAATGTATCCTATCTCTGGTACAGTTGACAATAAAACCTTGAACAAATGTATCCTATCTCTGGTACAGTTGACAATAAAACCTTGAACAAATGTATCCTATCCCTGATACAGTTCACAATAAAACCTTGAACAAATGTATCCTATCTCTGGTACAGTTCACAATAAAATCTTGAACAAATGTATTCTATCTCTGGTACAGTTCACAAAAAAACCTTGAACAAATGTATCCTATCTCTGGTACAGTTCACAATAAAACCTTCAACAAATGTATTCTATCTCTGGTACAGTTCACAATAAATCCTTGAACAAATGTATCCTATCTCTGGTACAGTTCACAATAAAACCGTGAACAAATGTATCCTATCCCTGGTACATTTCACAATAAAACCTTGAACAAATGCATCCTATCCTTTGTACAGTTCACAATAAAACCTTAAACAAATGTATCCTATCTCTGGTACAGTTCACAATAAAACCTTGAACAAATGTATCCTATCCCTGGTACAGTTCACAATAAAACCTTGAACAAATGTATCCTATCCCTGGTACAGTTCACAATAAAACCATGAACAAATGTATCCTATCTCTGGTACAGTTCACAATAAAACCTTGAACAAATGCATCCTATCTCTGGTACAGTTCACAATAAAACCTTGAACAAATGTATCCTATCTCTGGTACATTTCACAATAAAACCTTGAACAAATGTATCCTATCTCTGGTAAGGTTCACAATAAAACCTTGAACAAATGTATTCTATCTCTGGTACAGTTCACAATAAAACCTAGAACAAATGTATCCTGTCCCTGGTACAGTTCTCAATAAACCTTGAAGAAATGTATGCTATCCCTGGTACAGTTCACAATAAAACCTTGAACAAAGGTATCATATCTCTGGTACAGTTCACGATAAAACCTTGAACAAATGTATCCTGTCTCTGGTACAGTTCACAATAAAACCTTGAACAAATGTATCCTATCCCTGGTACAGTTCGCAATAAAACCTTGAACAAATGTATCCTATCACTGGTACAGTTCACAATAAAACCTTGAACAAATGCATCCTATCTCTGGTATAGTTGACAATAAAACCTTGAACAAATGTATCCTATCTCTGGTACAGTTCACAATAAAACCGTGAACAAATGTATCCTATCCCTGGTAAAGTTCACAATAAAACCTTGAACAAATGTATCCTATCAATGGTACAGTTCTCAATAAAACCGTGAAGAAATGTATGCTATCCCTGGTACAGTTCACAATAAAACATTGTACAAATGTATCCTATCTCTGGTACAGTTCACAATGAAACCTTGAACAAATGTATCCTATCCCTGATACAGTTCACAATAATCCTTGAACAAATGTATCCTATCTCTGGTACAGTTCACAATAAAACCTTGAACAAATGTATCCTATCCCTGATACAGTTCACAATAAAACCTTGAACAAATGTATCCTAACTCTGGTACAGTTCACAATAAAATCGTGTACAAATGTTTCCTATCCCTGATACAGTTCACAATAAAACCTTGAACAAATGTATCCTATCTCTGGTACAGTTCACAATAAAACCTAGAACAAATGCACCCTATCTCTGGTACAGTTCACAATAAAACCTTGAACAAATGCATCCTATCTCTGGTACAGTTCACAATAAAACCTTGAACAAATGTATCCTATCTCTGGTACAGTTGTAAAATAAAACCTTGAACAAATGTATCCTATCTCTGGTACAGTTGACAATAAAACCTTAAACAAATGTATCCTATCTCTGGTACAGTTCACAATAAAACCTTGAACAAATGTATCCTATCTCTGGTACAGTTTACAATAAAACCGTGAACAAATGTATCCTATCCCTGGTACAGTTCACAATAAAACATTGAACAAATGTATCCTATCCCTGGTACAGTTCATAATAAAACCTTGAACAAATGTATCCTATCCCTGGTACAGTTCACAATAAAACCGTGAACAAATGTATCCTATCTCTGGTACAGTTCATAATAAAACCTTGAACAAATGCATCCTATCTCTGGTACAGTTCACAATAAAACCTTGAACAAATGTATCCTATCTCTGGTACAGTTCACAATAAAACCTTGAACAAATGTATCCTATCTCTGGTACAGTTCACAATAAAACCGTGAACAAATGTATCCTATCACTGGTAAAGTTCACAATAAAACCTTGAACAAATGTATAATATCCCTGGTACAGTTCGCAATAAAACCTTGAACAAATGTATCTAATCCATGGTACAGTTGACAATAAAACCTTGAACAAATGTATCCTATCTCTGGTACAGTTGACAATAAAACCTTGAACAAATGTATCCTATCTCTGGTACAGTTGACAATAAAACCTTGAACAAATGTATCCTATCTCTGGTACAGTTCACAATAAAACCTTGAACAAATGTATCCTATCCCTGATACAGTTCACAATAAAACCTTGAACAAATGTATCCTATCTCTGGTACAGTTCACAATAAAATCTTGAACAAATGTATTCTATCTCTGGTACAGTTCACAATAAAACCTTGAACAAATGTATCCTATCTCTGGTACAGTTCACAATAAAACCTTCAACAAATGTATTCTATCTCTGGTACAGTTCACAATAAATCCTTGAACAAATGTATCCTATCTCTGGTACAGTTCACAATAAAACCGTGAACAAATGTATCCTATCTCTGGTACATTTCACAATAAAACCTTGAACAAATGCATCCTATCCTTTGTACAGTTCACAATAAAACCTTGAACAAATGTATCCTATCTCTGGTACAGTTCACAATAAAACCTTGAACAAATGTATCCTATCCCTGGTACAGTTCACAATAAAACATTGAACAAATGTATCCTATCCCTGGTACAGTTCACAATAAAACCATGAACAAATGTATCCTATCTCTGGTACAGTTCACAATAAAACCTTGAACAAATGCATCCTATCTCTGGTACAGTTCACAATAAAACCTTGAACAAATGTATCCTATCTCTGGTACAGTTCATAATAAAACCTTGAACAAATGTATCCTGTCCCTGGTACAGTTCTCAATAAACCTTGAAGAAATGTATGCTATCCCTGGTACAGTTCACAATAAAACCTTGAACAAAAGGTATCATATCTCTGGTACAGTTCACGATAAAACCTTGAACAAATGTATCCTATCTCTGGTACAGTTCACAATAAAACCTTGACCAAATGTATCCTATTTCTGGTACAGTTCACAATAAAACCGTGAACAAATATATCCTATCTCTGGTACAGTTCACAATAAAACCTTGAACAAATGTATCCTATCCCTGGTACAGTTCTCAATGAAACCTTGAAGAAATGTATCCTATCCCTGGTACAGTTCACAATAAAACCTTGAACAAATGTATCCTATCTCTGGTACAGTTCACAATAAAACCTTGAACAAATGTATCCTATCTCTGATACAGTTGACAATAAAACCTTGAACAAATGTATCCTATCTCTGGTACAGTTCACAATAAAACCTTGAACAAATGTATCCTATCTCTGGTACAGTTTACAATAAAACCGTGAACAAATGTATCCTATCCCTTGTAAAGTTCACAATAAAACCTTTAACAAATGTATCCTATCCCTTGTACAGTTCACAATAAAACCTTGAACAAATGTATCCTATCCCTGGTACAGTTCACAATAAAACATTGAACAAATGTATCCTATCCCTGGTACAGTTCATAATAAAACCTTGAACAAATGTATCCTATCCCTGGTACAGTTCACAATAAAACCGTGAACAAATGTATCCTATCTCTGGTACAGTTCACAATAAAACCTTGAACAAATGCATCCTATCTCTGGTACAGTTCACAATAAAACCTTGAACAAATGTATCCTATCTCTGGTACAGTTCACAATAAAACCTTGAACAAATGTATCCTATCTCTTTTACAGTTCACAATAAAACCTTGAACAAATGTATCCTATCTCTGGTACAGTTCACAATAAAACTTTGAACAAATGTATCCTATCCCTGGTAACGTTCACAATAAAACCTTGAACAAATGTATAATATCCCTGGTACAGTTCACAATAAAACCTTGAACAAATGTATCTAATCCATGGTACAGTTGACAATAAAACCTTGAACAAATGTATCCTATCTCTGGTACAGTTGACAATAAAACCTTAAACAAATGTATCCTATCTCTGGTACAGTTGACAATAAAACCTTGAACATATGTATCCTATCTCTGGTACAGTTGACAATAAAACCTTGAACAAATGTATCCTATCCCTGATACAGTTCACAATAAAACCTTGAACAAATGTATCCTATCTCTGGTACAGTTCACAATAAAATCTTGAACAAATGTATTCTATCTCTGGTACAGTTCACAATAAAACCTTGAACAAATGTATCCTATCTCTGGTACAGTTCACAATAAAACCTTCAACAAATGTATTCTATCTCTGGTACAGTTCACAATAAATCCTTGAACAAATGTATCCTATCTCTGGTACAGTTCACAATAAAACCGTGAACAAATGTATCCTATCCCTGGTACATTTCACAATAAAACCTTGAACAAATGCATCCTATCCTTTGTACAGTTCACAATAAAACCTTGAACAAATGTATCCTATCTCTGGTACAGTTGACAATAAAACCTTAAACAAATGTATCCTATCTCTGGTACAGTTGACAATAAAACCTTGAACAAATGTATCCTATCCCTGATACAGTTCACAATAAAACCTTGAACAAATGTATCCTATCTCTGGTACAGTTCACAATAAAACCTTCAACAAATGTATTCTATCTCTGGTACAGTTCACAATAAATCCTTGAACAAATGTATCCTATCTCTGGTACAGTTCACAATAAAACCTTGAACAAATGTATCCTATCCCTGGTACATTTCACAATAAAACCTTGAACAAATGCATCCTATCCTTTGTACAGTTCACAATAAAACCTTGAACAAATGTATCCTATCTCTGGTACAGTTCACAATAAAACCTTGAACAAATGTATCCTATCCCTGGTACAGTTCTCAATGAAACCTTGAAGAAATGTATCCTATCCCTGGTACAGTTCACAATAAAACCTTGAACAAATGTATCCTATCTCTGGTACAGTTCACAATAAAACCTTGAACAAATGTATCCTATCTCTGGTACAGTTGACAATAAAACCTTGAACAAATGTATCCTATCTCTGGTACAGTTCACAATAAAACCTTGAACAAATGTATCCTATCTCTGGTACAGTTTACAATAAAACCGTGAACAAATGTATCCTATCCCTTGTAAAGTTCACAATAAAACCTTTAACAAATGTATCCTATCCCTTGTACAGTTCACAATAAAACCTTGAACAAATGTATCCTATCTCTGGTACAGTTCACAATAAAACCTTGAACAAATGCATCCTATCTCTGGTACAGTTCACAATAAAACCTTGAACAAATGTATCCTATCTCTGGTACAGTTCACAATAAAACCTTGAACAAATGTATCCTATCCCTGGTAAAGTTCACAATAAAACCTAGAACAAATGTATCCTGTCCCTGGTACAGTTCTCAATAAACCTTGAAGAAATGTATGCTATCCCTGGTACAGTTCACAATAAAACATTGAACAAAAGGTATCATATCTCTGGTACAGTTCACGATAAAACCTTGAACAAATGTATCCTATCTCTGGTACAGTTCACAATAAAACCTTGACCAAATGTATCCTATTTCTGGTACAGTTCACAATAAAACCGTGAACAAATATATCCTATCTCTGGTACAGTTCACAATAAAACCTTGAACAAATGTATCCTATCCCTGGTACAGTTCTCAATGAAACCTTGAAGAAATGTATCCTATCCCTGGTACAGTTCACAATAAAACCTTGAACCAATGTATCCTATCTCTGGTACAGTTCACAATAAAACCTTGAACAAATGTATCCTATCTCTGGTACAGTTGACAATAAAACCTTGAACAAATGTATCCTATCTCTGGTAGAGTTCACAATAAAACCTTGAACAAATGTATCCTATCTCTGGTACAGTTTACAATAAAACCGTGAACAAATGTATCCTATCCCTTGTAAAGTTCACAATAAAACCTTTAACAAATGTATCCTATCCCTTGTACAGTTCACAATAAAACCTTGAACAAATGTATCCTATCCCTGGTACAGTTCACAATAAAACATTGAACAAATGTATCCTATCTCTTTTACAGTTCACAATAAAACCTTGAACAAATGTATCCTATCTCTGGTACAGTTCACAATAAAACTTTGAACAAATGTATCCTATCCCTGGTAACGTTCACAATAAAACCTTGAACAAATGTATAATATCCCTGGTACAGTTCGCAATAAAACCTTGAACAAATGTATCTAATCCATGGTACAGTTGACAATAAAACCTTGAACAAATGTATCCTATCTCTGGTACAGTTGACAATAAAACCTTAAACAAATGTATCCTATCTCTGGTACAGTTGACAATAAAACCTTGAACATATGTATCCTATCTCTGGTACAGTTGACAATAAAACCTTGAACAAATGTATCCTATCCCTGATACAGTTCACAATAAAACCTTGAACAAATGTATCCTATCTCTGGTACAGTTCACAATAAAATCTTGAACAAATGTATTCTATCTCTGGTACAGTTCACAATAAAACCTTGAACAAATGTATCCTATCTCTGGTACAGTTCACAATAAAACCTTCAACAAATGTATTCTATCTCTGGTACAGTTCACAATAAATCCTTGAACAAATGTATCCTATCTCTGGTACAGTTCACAATAAAACCGTGAACAAATGTATCCTATCCCTGGTACATTTCACAATAAAACCTTGAACAAATGCATCCTATCCTTTTTACAGTTCACAATAAAACCTTGAACAAATGTATCCTATCTCTGGTACAGTTGACAATAAAACCTTAAACAAATGTATCCTATCTCTGGTACAGTTGACAATAAAACCTTGAACAAATGTATCCTATCCCTGATACAGTTCACAATAAAACCTTGAACAAATGTATCCTATCTCTGGTACAGTTCACAATAAAATCTTGAACAAATGTATTCTATCTCTGGTACAGTTCACAATAAAACCTTGAACAAATGTATCCTATCTCTGGTACAGTTCACAATAAAACCTTCAACAAATGTATTCTATCTCTGGTACAGTTCACAATAAATCCTTGAACAAATGTATCCTATCTCTGGTACAGTTCACAATAAAACCGTGAACAAATGTATCCTATCCCTGGTACATTTCACAATAAAACATTGAACAAATGCATCCTATCCTTTGTACAGTTCACAATAAAACCTTGAACAAATGTATCCTATCTCTGGTACAGTTCACAATAAAACCTTGAACAAATGTATCCTATCCCTGGTACAGTTCTCAATGAAACCTTGAAGAAATGTATCCTATCCCTGGTACAGTTCACAATAAAACCTTGAACAAATGTATCCTATCTCTGGTACAGTTCACAATAAAACCTTGTACAAATGTATCCTATCTCTGGTACAGTTGACAATAAAACCTTGAACAAATGTATCCTATCTCTGGTACAGTTCACAATAAAACCTTGAACAAATGTATCCTATCTCTGGTACAGTTTACAATAAAACCGTGAACAAATGTATCCTATCCCTTGTAAAGTTCACAATAAAACCTTTAACAAATGTATCCTATCCCTTGTACAGTTCACAATAAAACCTTGAACAAATGTATCCTATCCCTGGTACATTTCACAATAAAACATTGAACAAATGTATCCTATCCCTGGTACAGTTCATAATAAAACCTTGAACAAATGTATCCTATCCCTGGTACAGTTCACAATAAAACCGTGAACAAATGTATCCTATCTCTGGTACAGTTCACAATAAAACCTTGAACAAATGCATCCTATCTCTGGTACAGTTCACAATAAAACCTTGAACAAATGTATCCTATCTCTGGTACAGTTCACAATAAAACCTTGAACAAATGTATCCTATCTCTGGTACAGTTGACAATAAAACCTTGAACAAATGTATCCTATCTCTGGTACAGTTGACAATAAAACCTTGAACAAATGTATCCTATCTCTGGTACAGTTCACAATAAAACCTTGAACAAATGTATCCTATCCCTGATACAGTTCACAATAAAACCTTGAACAAATGTATCCTATCTCTGGTACAGTTCACAATAAAATCTTGAACAAATGTATTCTATCTCTGGTACAGTTCACAATAAAACCTTGAACAAATGTATCCTATCTCTGGTACAGTTCACAATAAAACCTTCAACAAATGTATTCTATCTCTGGTACAGTTCACAATAAATCCTTGAACAAATGTATCCTATCTCTGGTACAGTTCACAATAAAACCGTGAACAAATGTATCCTATCTCTGGTACATTTCACAATAAAACCTTGAACAAATGCATCCTATCCTTTGTACAGTTCACAATAAAACCTTGAACAAATGTATCCTATCTCTGGTACAGTTCACAATAAAACCTTGAACAAATGTATCCTATCCCTGGTACAGTTCACAATAAAACCTTGAACAAATGTATCCTATCCCTGGTACAGTTCACAATAAAACCATGAACAAATGTATCCTATCTCTGGTACAGTTCACAATAAAACCTTGAACAAATGCATCCTATCTCTGGTACAGTTCACAATAAAACCTTGAACAAATGTATCCTATCTCTGGTACAGTTCATAATAAAACCTTGAACAAATGTATCCTATCCCTGGTAAAGTTCACAATAAAACCTAGAACAAATGTATCCTGTCCCTGGTACAGTTCTCAATAAACCTTGAAGAAATGTATGCTATCCCTGGTACAGTTCACAATAAAACCTTGAACAAAAGGTATCATATCTCTGGTACAGTTCACGATAAAACCTTGAACAAATGTATCCTATCTCTGGTACAGTTCACAATAAAACCTTGACCAAATGTATCCTATTTCTGGTACAGTTCACAATAAAACCGTGAACAAATATATCCTATCTCTGGTACAGTTCACAATAAAACCTTGAACAAATGTATCCTATCCCTGGTACAGTTCTCAATGAAACCTTGAAGAAATGTATCCTATCCCTGGTACAGTTCACAATAAAACCTTGAACAAATGTATCCTATCTCTGGTACAGTTCACAATAAAACCTTGAACAAATGTATCCTATCTCTGGTACAGTTGACAATAAAACCTTGAACAAATGTATCCTATCTCTGGTACAGTTCACAATAAAACCTTGAACAAATGTATCCTATCTCTGGTACAGTTTACAATAAAACCGTGAACAAATGTATCCTATCCCTTGTAAAGTTCACAATAAAACCTTTAACAAATGTATCCTATCCCTTGTACAGTTCACAATAAAACCTTGAACAAATGTATCCTATCCCTGGTACAGTTCACAATAAAACATTGAACAAATGTATCCTATCCCTGGTACAGTTCATAATAAAACCTTGAACAAATGTATCCTATCCCTGGTACAGTTCACAATAAAACCGTGAACAAATGTATCCTATCTCTGGTACAGTTCACAATAAAACCTTGAACAAATGCATCCTATCTCTGGTACAGTTCACAATAAAACCTTGAACAAATGTATCCTATCTCTGGTACAGTTCACAATAAAACCTTGAACAAATGTATCCTATCTCTTTTACAGTTCACAATAAAACCTTGAACAAATGTATCCTATCTCTGGTACAGTTCACAATAAAACTTTGAACAAATGTATCCTATCCCTGGTAACGTTCACAATAAAACCTTGAACAAATGTATAATATCCCTGGTACAGTTCGCAATAAAACCTTGAACAAATGTATCTAATCCATGGTACAGTTGACAATAAAACCTTGAACAAATGTATCCTATCTCTGGTACAGTTGACAATAAAACCTTAAACAAATGTATCCTATCTCTGGTACAGTTGACAATAAAACCTTGAACATATGTATCCTATCTCTGGTACAGTTGACAATAAAACCTTGAACAAATGTATCCTATCCCTGATACAGTTCACAATAAAACCTTGAACAAATGTATCCTATCTCTGGTACAGTTCACAATAAAATCTTGAACAAATGTATTCTATCTCTGGTACAGTTCACAATAAAACCTTGAACAAATGTATCCTATCTCTGGTACAGTTCACAATAAAACCTTCAACAAATGTATTCTATCTCTGGTACAGTTCACAATAAATCCTTGAACAAATGTATCCTATCTCTGGTACAGTTCACAATAAAACCTTGAACAAATGCATCCTATCCTTTGTACAGTTCACAATAAAACCTTGAACAAATGTATCCTATCTCTGGTACAGTTGACAATAAAACCTTAAACAAATGTATCCTATCTCTGGTACAGTTGACAATAAAACCTTGAACAAATGTATCCTATCCCTGATACAGTTCACAATAAAACCTTGAACAAATGTATCCTATCTCTGGTACAGTTCACAATAAAATCTTGAACAAATGTATTCTATCTCTGGTACAGTTCATAATAAAACCTTGAACAAATGTATCCTATCCCTGGTAAAGTTCACAATAAAACCTAGAACAAATGTATCCTGTCCCTGGTACAGTTCTCAATAAACCTTGAAGAAATGTATGCTATCCCTGGTACAGTTCACAATAAAACCTTGAACAAAAGGTATCATATCTCTGGTACAGTTCACGATAAAACCTTGAACAAATGTATCCTATCTCTGGTACAGTTCACAATAAAACCTTGACCAAATGTATCCTATTTCTGGTACAGTTCACAATAAAACCGTGAACAAATATATCCTATCTCTGGTACAGTTCACAATAAAACCTTGAACAAATGTATCCTATCCCTGGTACAGTTCTCAATGAAACCTTGAAGAAATGTATCCTATCCCTGGTACAGTTCACAATAAAACCTTGAACAAATGTATCCTATCTCTGGTACAGTTCACAATAAAACCTTGAACAAATGTATCCTATCTCTGGTACAGTTGACAATAAAACCTTGAACAAATGTATCCTATCTCTGGTACAGTTCACAATAAAACCTTGAACAAATGTATCCTATCTCTGGTACAGTTTACAATAAAACCGTGAACAAATGTATCCTATCCCTTGTAAAGTTCACAATAAAACCTTTAACAAATGTATCCTATCCCTTGTACAGTTCACAATAAAACCTTGAACAAATGTATCCTATCCCTGGTACAGTTCACAATAAAACATTGAACAAATGTATCCTATCCCTGGTACAGTTCATAATAAAACCTTGAACAAATGTATCCTATCCCTGGTACAGTTCACAATAAAACCGTGAACAAATGTATCCTATCTCTGGTACAGTTCACAATAAAACCTTGAACAAATGCATCCTATCTCTGGTACAGTTCACAATAAAACCTTGAACAAATGTATCCTATCTCTGGTACAGTTCACAATAAAACCTTGAACAAATGTATCCTATCTCTTTTACAGTTCACAATAAAACCTTGAACAAATGTATCCTATCTCTGGTACAGTTCACAATAAAACTTTGAACAAATGTATCCTATCCCTGGTAACGTTCACAATAAAATCTTGAACAAATGTATTCTATCTCTGGTACAGTTCACAATAAAACCTTGAACAAATGTATCCTATCTCTGGTACAGTTCACAATAAAACCTTCAACAAATGTATTCTATCTCTGGTACAGTTCACAATAAATCCTTGAACAAATGTATCCTATCTCTGGTACAGTTCACAATAAAACCTTGAACAAATGCATCCTATCCTTTGTACAGTTCACAATAAAACCTTGAACAAATGTATCCTATCTCTGGTACAGTTGACAATAAAACCTTAAACAAATGTATCCTATCTCTGGTACAGTTGACAATAAAACCTTGAACAAATGTATCCTATCCCTGATACAGTTCACAATAAAACCTTGAACAAATGTATCCTATCTCTGGTACAGTTCACAATAAAATCTTGAACAAATGTATTCTATCTCTGGTACAGTTCACAATAAAACCTTGAACAAATGTATCCTATCTCTGGTACAGTTCACAATAAAACCTTCAACAAATGTATTCTATCTCTGGTACAGTTCACAATAAATCCTTGAACAAATGTATCCTATCTCTGGTACAGTTCACAATAAAACCGTGAACAAATGTATCCTATCCCTGGTACATTTCACAATAAAACCTTGAACAAATGCATCCTATCCTTTGTACAGTTCACAATAAAACCTTGAACAAATGTATCCTATCTCTGGTACAGTTCACAATAAAACCTTGAACAAATGTATCCTATCCCTGGTACAGTTCTCAATGAAACCTTGAAGAAATGTATCCTATCCCTGGTACAGTTCACAATAAAACCTTGAACAAATGTATCCTATCTCTGGTACAGTTCACAATAAAACCTTGAACAAATGTATCCTATCTCTGGTACAGTTGACAATAAAACCTTGAACAAATGTATCCTATCTCTGGTACAGTTCACAATAAAACCTTGAACAAATGTATCCTATCTCTGGTACAGTTTACAATAAAACCGTGAACAAATGTATCCTATCCCTTGTAAAGTTCACAATAAAACCTTTAACAAATGTATCCTATCCCTTGTACAGTTCACAATAAAACCTTGAACAAATGTATCCTATCTCTGGTACAGTTCACAATAAAACCTTGAACAAATGCATCCTATCTCTGGTACAGTTCACAATAAAACCTTGAACAAATGTATCCTATCTCTGGTACAGTTCACAATAAAACCTTGAACAAATGTATCCTATCCCTGGTAAAGTTCACAATAAAACCTAGAACAAATGTATCCTGTCCCTGGTACAGTTCTCAATAAACCTTGAAGAAATGTATGCTATCCCTGGTACAGTTCACAATAAAACATTGAACAAAAGGTATCATATCTCTGGTACAGTTCACGATAAAACCTTGAACAAATGTATCCTATCTCTGGTACAGTTCACAATAAAACCTTGACCAAATGTATCCTATTTCTGGTACAGTTCACAATAAAACCGTGAACAAATATATCCTATCTCTGGTACAGTTCACAATAAAACCTTGAACAAATGTATCCTATCCCTGGTACAGTTCTCAATGAAACCTTGAAGAAATGTATCCTATCCCTGGTACAGTTCACAATAAAACCTTGAACCAATGTATCCTATCTCTGGTACAGTTCACAATAAAACCTTGAACAAATGTATCCTATCTCTGGTACAGTTGACAATAAAACCTTGAACAAATGTATCCTATCTCTGGTAGAGTTCACAATAAAACCTTGAACAAATGTATCCTATCTCTGGTACAGTTTACAATAAAACCGTGAACAAATGTATCCTATCCCTTGTAAAGTTCACAATAAAACCTTTAACAAATGTATCCTATCCCTTGTACAGTTCACAATAAAACCTTGAACAAATGTATCCTATCCCTGGTACAGTTCACAATAAAACATTGAACAAATGTATCCTATCTCTTTTACAGTTCACAATAAAACCTTGAACAAATGTATCCTATCTCTGGTACAGTTCACAATAAAACTTTGAACAAATGTATCCTATCCCTGGTAACGTTCACAATAAAACCTTGAACAAATGTATAATATCCCTGGTACAGTTCGCAATAAAACCTTGAACAAATGTATCTAATCCATGGTACAGTTGACAATAAAACCTTGAACAAATGTATCCTATCTCTGGTACAGTTGACAATAAAACCTTAAACAAATGTATCCTATCTCTGGTACAGTTGACAATAAAACCTTGAACATATGTATCCTATCTCTGGTACAGTTGACAATAAAACCTTGAACAAATGTATCCTATCCCTGATACAGTTCACAATAAAACCTTGAACAAATGTATCCTATCTCTGGTACAGTTCACAATAAAATCTTGAACAAATGTATTCTATCTCTGGTACAGTTCACAATAAAACCTTGAACAAATGTATCCTATCTCTGGTACAGTTCACAATAAAACCTTCAACAAATGTATTCTATCTCTGGTACAGTTCACAATAAATCCTTGAACAAATGTATCCTATCTCTGGTACAGTTCACAATAAAACCGTGAACAAATGTATCCTATCCCTGGTACATTTCACAATAAAACCTTGAACAAATGCATCCTATCCTTTTTACAGTTCACAATAAAACCTTGAACAAATGTATCCTATCTCTGGTACAGTTGACAATAAAACCTTAAACAAATGTATCCTATCTCTGGTACAGTTGACAATAAAACCTTGAACAAATGTATCCTATCCCTGATACAGTTCACAATAAAACCTTGAACAAATGTATCCTATCTCTGGTACAGTTCACAATAAAATCTTGAACAAATGTATTCTATCTCTGGTACAGTTCACAATAAAACCTTGAACAAATGTATCCTATCTCTGGTACAGTTCACAATAAAACCTTCAACAAATGTATTCTATCTCTGGTACAGTTCACAATAAATCCTTGAACAAATGTATCCTATCTCTGGTACAGTTCACAATAAAACCGTGAACAAATGTATCCTATCCCTGGTACATTTCACAATAAAACCTTGAACAAATGCATCCTATCCTTTGTACAGTTCACAATAAAACCGTTAACAAATGTATCCTATCTCTGGTACAGTTCACAATAAAACCTTGAACAAATGTATCCTATCCCTGGTACAGTTCTCAATGAAACCTTGAAGAAATGTATCCTATCCCTGGTACAGTTCACAATAAAACCTTGAACAAATGTATCCTATCTCTGGTACAGTTCACAATAAAACCTTGAACAAATGTATCCTATCTCTGGTACAGTTGACAATAAAACCTTGAACAAATGTATCCTATCTCTGGTACAGTTCACAATAAAACCTTGAACAAATGTATCCTATCTCTGGTACAGTTTACAATAAAACCGTGAACAAATGTATCCTATCCCTTGTAAAGTTCACAATAAAACCTTTAACAAATGTATCCTATCCCTTGTACAGTTCACAATAAAACCTTGAACAAATGTATCCTATCCCTGGTACATTTCACAATAAAACATTGAACAAATGTATCCTATCCCTGGTACAGTTCATAATAAAACCTTGAACAAATGTATCCTATCCCTGGTACAGTTCACAATAAAACCGTGAACAAATGTATCCTATCTCTGGTACAGTTCACAATAAAACCTTGAACAAATGCATCCTATCTCTGGTACAGTTCACAATAAAACCTTGAACAAATGTATCCTATCTCTGGTACAGTTCACAATAAAACCTTGAACAAATGTATCCTATCTCTGGTACAGTTGACAATAAAACCATAAACAAATGTATCCTATCTCTGGTACAGTTGACAATAAAACCTTGAACATATGTATCCTATCTCTGGTACAGTTGACAATAAAACCTTGAACAAATGTATCCTATCCCTGATACAGTTCACAATAAAACCTTGAACAAATGTATCCTATCTCTGGTACAGTTCACAATAAAATCTTGAACAAATGTATTCTATCTCTGGTACAGTTCACAATAAAACCTTCAACAAATGTATTCTATCTCTGGTACAGTTCACAATAAATCCTTGAACAAATGTATCCTATCTCTGGTACAGTTCACAATAAAACCGTGAACAAATGTATCCTATCCCTGGTACATTTCACAATAAAACCTTGAACAAATGCATCCTATCCTTTGTACAGTTGACAATAAAACCTTGAACAAATGTATCCTATCTCTGGTACAGTTCACAATAAAACCTTAAACAAATGTATCCTATCTCTGGTACAGTTGACAATAAAACCTTGAACAAATGTATCCTATCCCTGATACAGTTCACAATAAAACCTTGAACAAATGTATCCTATCTCTGGTACAGTTCACAATAAAATCTTGAACAAATGTATTCTATCTCTGGTACAGTTCACAATAAAACCTTGAACAAATGTATCCTATCTCTGGTACAGTTCACAATAAAACCTTCAACAAATGTATTCTATCTCTGGTACAGTTCACAATAAATCCTTGAACAAATGTATCCTATCTCTGGTACAGTTCACAATAAAACCGTGAACAAATGTATCCTATCCCTGGTACATTTCACAATAAAACCTTGAACAAATGCATCCTATCCTTTGTACAGTTCACAATAAAACCTTGAACAAATGTATCCTATCTCTGGTACAGTTCACAATAAAACCTTGAACAAATGTATCCTATCCCTGGTACAGTTCTCAATGAAACCTTGAAGAAATGTATCCTATCCCTGGTACAGTTCACAATAAAACCTTGAACAAATGTATCCTATCTCTGGTACAGTTCACAATAAAACCTTGAACAAATGTATCCTATCTCTGGTACAGTTGACAATAAAACCTTGAACAAATGTATCCTATCTCTGGTACAGTTCACAATAAAACCTTGAACAAATGTATCCTATCTCTGGTACAGTTCACAATAAAACCTTGAACAAATGTATCCTATCTCTGGTACAGTTTACAATAAAACCGTGAACAAATGTATCCTATCCCTTGTAAAGTTCACAATAAAACCTTTAACAAATGTATCCTATCCCTTGTACAGTTCACAATAAAACCTTGAACAAATGTATCCTATCCCTGGTACATTTCACAATAAAACATTGAACAAATGTATCCTATCCCTGGTACAGTTCATAATAAAACCTTGAACAAATGTATCCTATCCCTGGTACAGTTCACAATAAAACCGTGAACAAATGTATCCTATCTCTGGTACAGTTCACAATAAAACCTTGAACAAATGCATCCTATCTCTGGTACAGTTCACAATAAAACCTTGAACAAATGTATCCTATCTCTGGTACAGTTCACAATAAAACCTTGAACAAATGTATCCTATCTCTGGTACAGTTGACAATAAAACCTTAAACAAATGTATCCTATCTCTGGTACAGTTGACAATAAAACCTTGAACATATGTATCCTATCTCTGGTACAGTTGACAATAAAACCTTGAACAAATGTATCCTATCCCTGATACAGTTCACAATAAAACCTTGAACAAATGTATCCTATCTCTGGTACAGTTCACAATAAAATCTTGAACAAATGTATTCTATCTCTGGTACAGTTCACAATAAAACCTTGAACAAATGTATCCTATCTCTGGTACAGTTCACAATAAAACCTTCAACAAATGTATTCTATCTCTGGTACAGTTCACAATAAATCCTTGAACAAATGTATCCTATCTCTGGTACAGTTCACAATAAAACCGTGAACAAATGTATCCTATCCCTGGTACATTTCACAATAAAACCTTGAACAAATGCATCCTATCCTTTGTACAGTTGACAATAAAACCTTGAACAAATGTATCCTATCTCTGGTACAGTTGACAATAAAACCTTAAACAAATGTATCCTATCTCTGGTACAGTTGACAATAAAACCTTGAACAAATGTATCCTATCCCTGATACAGTTCACAATAAAACCTTGAACAAATGTATCCTATCTCTGGTACAGTTCACAATAAAATCTTGAACAAATGTATTCTATCTCTGGTACAGTTCACAATAAAACCTTGAACAAATGTATCCTATCTCTGGTACAGTTCACAATAAAACCTTCAACAAATGTATTCTATCTCTGGTACAGTTCACAATAAATCCTTGAACAAATGTATCCTATCTCTGGTACAGTTCACAATAAAACCGTGAACAAATGTATCCTATCCCTGGTACATTTCACAATAAAACCTTGAACAAATGCATCCTATCCTTTGTACAGTTCACAATAAAACCTTGAACAAATGTATCCTATCTCTGGTACAGTTCACAATAAAACCTTGAACAAATGTATCCTATCCCTGGTACAGTTCTCAATGAAACCTTGAAGAAATGTATCCTATCCCTGGTACAGTTCACAATAAAACCTTGAACAAATGTATCCTATCTCTGGTACAGTTCACAATAAAACCTTGAACAAATGTATCCTATCTCTGGTACAGTTGACAATAAAACCTTGAACAAATGTATCCTATCTCTGGTACAGTTCACAATAAAACCTTGAACAAATGTATCCTATCTCTGGTACAGTTTACAATAAAACCGTGAACAAATGTATCCTATCCCTTGTACAGTTCACAATAAAACCTTGAACAAATGTATCCTATCCCTGGTACATTTCACAATAAAACATTGAACAAATGTATCCTATCCCTGGTACAGTTCATAATAAAACCTTGAACAAATGTATCCTATCCCTGGTACAGTTCACAATAAAACCGTGAACAAATGTATCCTATCTCTGGTACAGTTCACAATAAAACCTTGAACAAATGCATCCTATCTCTGGTACAGTTCACAATAAAACCTTGAACAAATGTATCCTATCTCTGGTACAGTTCACAATAAAACCTTGAACAAATGTATCCTATCTCTTTTACAGTTCACAATAAAACCTTGAACAAATGTATCCTATCTCTGGTACAGTTCACAATAAAACCGTGAACAAATGTATCCTATCCCTGGTAACGTTCACAATAAAATCTTGAACAAATGTATAATATCCCTGGTACAGTTCGCAATAAAACCTTGAACAAATGTATCTAATCCATGATACAGTTGACAATAAAACCTTGAACAAATGTATCCTATCTCTGGTACAGTTGACAATAAAACCTTAAACAAATGTATCCTATCTCTGGTACAGTTGACAATAAAACCTTGAACAAATGTATCCTATCTCTGGTACAGTTGACAATAAAACCTTGAACAAATGTATCCTATCCCTGATACAGTTCACAATAAAACCTTGAACAAATGTATCCTATCTCTGGTACAGTTCACAATAAAATCTTGAACAAATGTATTCTATCTCTGGTACAGTTCACAATAAAACCTTGAACAAATGTATCCTATCTCTGGTACAGTTCACAATAAAACCTTCAACAAATGTATTCTATCTCTGGTACAGTTCACAATAAATCCTTGAACAAATGTATCCTATCTCTGGTACAGTTCACAATAAAACCGTGAACAAATGTATCCTATCCCTGGTACATTTCACAATAAAACCTTGAACAAATGCATCCTATCCTTTGTACAGTTCACAATAAAACCTTGAACAAATGTATCCTATCTCTGGTACAGTTCACAATAAAACCTTGAACAAATGTATCCTATCCCTGGTACAGTTCACAATAAAACCTTGAACAAATGTATCCTATCTCTGGTACAGTTCACAATAAAACCTTCAACAAATGTATTCTATCTCTGGTACAGTTCACAATAAATCCTTGAACAAATGTATCCTATCTCTGGTACAGTTCACAATAAAACCGTGAACAAATGTATCCTATCCCTGGTACATTTCACAATAAAACCTTGAACAAATGCATCCTATCCTTTGTACAGTTGACAATAAAACCTTGAACAAATGTATCCTATCTCTGGTACAGTTGACAATAAAACCTTAAACAAATGTATCCTATCTCTGGTACAGTTGACAATAAAACCTTGAACAAATGTATCCTATCCCTGATACAGTTCACAATAAAACCTTGAACAAATGTATCCTATCTCTGGTACAGTTCACAATAAAATCTTGAACAAATGTATTCTATCTCTGGTACAGTTCACAATAAAACCTTGAACAAATGTATCCTATCTCTGGTACAGTTCACAATAAAACCTTCAACAAATGTATTCTATCTCTGGTACAGTTCACAATAAATCCTTGAACAAATGTATCCTATCTCTGGTACAGTTCACAATAAAACCGTGAACAAATGTATCCTATCCTTGGTACATTTCACAATAAAACCTTGAACAAATGCATCCTATCCTTTGTACAGTTCACAATAAAACCGTGAACAAATGTATCCTATCTCTGGTACAGTTCACAATAAAACCTTGAACAAATGTATCCTATCCCTGGTACAGTTCTCAATGAAACCTTGAAGAAATGTATCCTATCCCTGGTACAGTTCACAATAAAACCTTGAACAAATGTATCCTATCTCTGGTACAGTTCACAATAAAACCTTGAACAAATGTATCCTATCTCTGGTACAGTTGACAATAAAACCTTGAACAAATGTATCCTATCTCTGGTACAGTTCACAATAAATCCTTGAACAAATGTATCCTATCTCTGGTACAGTTCACAATAAAACCGTGAACAAATGTATCCTATCCCTGGTACATTTCACAATAAAACCTTGAACAAATGCATCCTATCCTTTGTACAGTTCACAATAAAACCTTTAACAAATGTATCCTATCCCTTGTACAGTTCACAATAAAACCTTGAACAAATGTATCCTATCCCTGGTACATTTCACAATAAAACATTGAACAAATGTATCCTATCCCTGGTACAGTTCATAATAAAACCTTGAACAAATGTATCCTATCCCTGGTACAGTTCACAATAAAACCGTGAACAAATGTATCCTATCTCTGGTACAGTTCACAATAAAACCTTGAACAAATGCATCCTATCTCTGGTACAGTTCACAATAAAACCTTGAACAAATGTATCCTATCTCTGGTACAGTTCACAATAAAACCTTGAACAAATGTATCCTATCTCTTTTACAGTTCACAATAAAACCTTGAACAAATGTATCCTATCTCTGGTACAGTTCACAATAAAACCGTGAACAAATGTATCCTATCCCTGGTAACGTTCACAATAAAACCTTGAACAAATGTATAATATCCCTGGTACAGTTCGCAATAAAACCTTGAACAAATGTATCTAATCCATGGTACAGTTGACAATAAAACCTTGAACAAATGTATCCTATCTCTGGTACAGTTGACAATAAAACCTTAAACAAATGTATCCTATCTCTGGTACAGTTGACAATAAAACCTTGAACAAATGTATCCTATCTCTGGTACAGTTGACAATAAAACCTTGAACAAATGTATCCTATCCCTGATACAGTTCACAATAAAACCTTGAACAAATGTATCCTATCTCTGGTACAGTTCACAATAAAATCTTGAACAAATGTATTCTATCTCTGGTACAGTTCACAATAAAACCTTGAACAAATGTATCCTATCTCTGGTACAGTTCACAATAAAACCTTCAACAAATGTATTCTATCTCTGGTACAGTTCACAATAAATCCTTGAACAAATGTATCCTATCTCTGGTACAGTTCACAATAAAACCGTGAACAAATGTATCCTATCCCTGGTACATTTCACAATAAAACCTTGAACAAATGCATCCTATCCTTTGTACAGTTCACAATAAAACCTTGAACAAATGTATCCTATCTCTGGTACAGTTCACAATAAAACCTTGAACAAATGTATCCTATCCCTGGTACAGTTCACAATAAAACCTTGAACAAATGTATCCTATCCCTGGTACAGTTCACAATAAAACCATGAACAAATGTATCCTATCTCTGGTACAGTTCACAATAAAACCTTGAACAAATGCATCCTATCTCTGGTACAGTTCACAATAAAACCTTGAACAAATGTATCCTATCTCTGGTACAGTTCACAATAAAACCTTGAACAAATGTATCCTATCTCTGGTAAGGTTCACAATAAAACCTTGAACAAATGTATCCTATCTCTGGTACAGTTCACAATAAAACCTAGAACAAATGTATCCTGTCCCTGGTACAGTTCTCAATAAACCTTGAAGAAATGTATGCTATCCCTGGTACAGTTCACAATAAAACCTTGAACAAAGGTATCATATCTCTGGTACAGTTCACGATAAAACCTTGAACAAATGTATCCTGTCTCTGGTACAGTTCACAATAAAACCTTGAACAAATGTATCCTATCCCTGGTACAGTTCGCAATAAAACCTTGAACAAATGTATCCTATCCCTGGTACAGTTCACAATAAAACCTTGAACAAATGCATCCTATCTCTGGTATAGTTGACAATAAAACCTTGAACAAATGTATCCTATCTCTGGTACAGTTCACAATAAAACCGTGAACAAATGTATCCTATCCCTGGTAAAGTTCACAATAAAACCTTGAACAAATGTATCCTATCAATGGTACAGTTCTCAATAAAACCGTGAAGAAATGTATGCTATCCCTGGTACAGTTCTCAATAAAACATTGTACAAATGTATCCTATCTCTGGTACAGTTCACAATGAAACCTTGAACAAATGTATCCTATCCCTGATACAGTTCACAATAATCCTTGAACAAATGTATCCTATCTCTGGTACAGTTCACAATAAAACCTTGAACAAATGTATCCTATCCCTGATACAGTTCACAATAAAACCTTGAACAAATGTATCCTAACTCTGGTACAGTTCACAATAAAATCGTGTACAAATGTTTCCTATCCCTGGTACAGTTCACAATAAAACCTTGAACAAATGTATCCTATCTCTGGTACAGTTCACAATAAAACCTAGAACAAATGCATCCTATCTCTGGTACAGTTCACAATAAAACCTTGAACAAATGCATCCTATCTCTGGTACAGTTCACAATAAAACCTTGAACAAATGTATCCTATCTCTGGTACAGTTGACAATAAAACCTTGAACAAATGTATCCTATCTCTGGTACAGTTGACAATAAAACCTTAAACAAATGTATCCTATCTCTGGTACAGTTCACAATAAAACCTTGAACAAATGTATCCTATCTCTGGTACAGTTCACAATAAAACCGTGAACAAATGTATCCTATCCCTGGTAAAGTTCACAATAAAACCTTTAACAAATGTATCCTATCAATGGTACAGTTCTCAATAAAACCGTGAAGAAATGTATGCTATCCCTGGTACAGTTCTCAATAAAACATTGTACAAATGTATCCTATCTCTGGTACAGTTCACAATGAAACCTTGAACAAATGTATCCTATCCCTGATACAGTTCACAATAATCCTTGAACAAATGTATCCTCTCTCTGGTACAGTTCACAATAAAACCTTGAACAAATGTATCCTATCCCTGATACAGTTCACAATAAAACCTTGAACAAATGTATCCTATCTCTGGTACAGTTCACAATAAAATCGTGTACAAATGTTTCCTATCCCTGGTACAGTTCACAATAAAACCTTGAACAAATGTATCCTATCTCTGGTACAGTTCACAATAAAACCTAGAACAAATGCATCCTATCTCTGGTACAGTTCACAATAAAACCTTGAACAAATGCATCCTATCTCTGGTACAGTTCACAATAAAACCTTGAACAAATGTATCCTATCTCTGGTACAGTTGACAATAAAACCTTGAACAAATGTATCCTATCTCTGGTACAGTTGACAATAAAACCTTAAACAAATGTTTCCTATCTCTGGTACAGTTCACAATAAAACTTTGAACAAATGTATCCTATCTCTGGTACAGTTTACAATAAAACCGTGAACAAATGTATCCTATCCCTGGTAAAGTTCACAATAAAACCTTGAACAAATGTATCCTATCCCTTGTACATGTCACAATAAAACCTTGAACAAATGTATCCTATCCCTGGTACAGTTCACAATAAAAAATTGAACAAATGTATCCTATCCCTGGTACAGTTCACAATAAAACCTTGAACAAATGTATCCTATCCCTGGTACAGTTCACAATAAAACCGTGAACAAATGTATCTTATCTCTGGTACAGTTCACAATAAAACCTTGAACAAATGCATCCTATCTCTGGTACAGTTCACAATAAAACTTTAAAAAATGTATCCTATCTCTGGTACAGTTCACAATAAAACCTTGAACAAATGTATCCTATCTCTTTTACAGTTCACAATAAAACCTTGAACAAATTTATCCTATCTCGGGTACAGTTCACAATAAAACCGTGAACAAATGTATCCTATCCCTGGTAAAGTTCACAATAAAACCTTGAACAAATGTATACTATCCCTGGTACAGTTCGCAATAAAACCTTGAACAAATGTATCTAACCATGGTACAGTTCACAATAAAACCTTGAACAAATGTATCCTATCTCTGGTACAGTTTACAATAAAACCTTGAACAAATGTATCCTATCTCTGGTACAGTTGACAATAAAACCTTGAACAAATGTATCCTATCTCTGATACAGTTCACAATAAAACCTTGAACAAATGTATCCTATCCCTGATACAGTTCACAATAAAACCTTGAACAAATGTATCCTATCTCTGGTACAGTTCACAATAAAATCTTGAACAAATGTATTCTATCTCTGGTACAGTTCACAATAAAACCTTGAACAAATGTATCCTATCTCTGGTACAGTTCACAATAAAACCTTCAACAAATGTATTCTATCTCTGGTACAGTTCACAATAAATCCTTGAACAAATGTATCCTATCTCTGGTACAGTTCACAATAAAACCGTGAACAAATGTATCCTATCTCTGGTACAGTTCACAATAAAACCTTGAACAAATGTATCCTATCCGTGGTACAGTTCACAATAAAACCTTGAACAAATGTATCCTATCCCTGGTACAGTTCACAATAAAACCGTTAACAAATGTATCCTATCTCTGGTACAGTTCACAATAAAACCTTGAACAAATGTATCCTATCTCTGGTACAGTTCACAAGAAAACCTTGAACAAATGCATCCTATCTCTGGTACAGTTCACAATAAAACCTTGAACAAATGTATCCTATCTCTGGTACAGTTCACAATAAAACCTTGAACAAATGTATCCTATCTCTGGTAAGGTTAACAATAAAACCTTGAACAAATGTATCCTATCTCTGGTACAGTTCACAATAAAACCTAGAACAAATGTATCCTGTCCCTGGTACAGTTCTCAATAAACCTTGAAGAAATGTATGCTATCCCTGGTACAGTTCACAATAAAACCTTGAACAAAGGTATCATATCTCTGGTACAGTTCACGATAAAACCTTGAACAAATGTATCCTGTCTCTGGTACAGTTCACAATAAAACCTTGAACAAATGTATCCTATCCCTGGTACAGTTCGCAATAAAACCTTGAACAAATGTATCCTATCGCTGGTACAGTTCACAATAAAACCTTGAACAAATGCATCCTATCTCTGGTATAGTTGACAATAAAACCTTGAACAAATGTATCCTATCTCTGGTACAGTTCACAATAAAACCGTGAACAAATGTATCCTATCCCTGGTAAAGTTCACAATAAAACCTTGAACAAATGTATCCTATCAATGGTACAGTTCTCAATAAAACCGTGAAGAAATGTATGCTATCCCTGGTACAGTTCACAATAAAACATTGTACAAATGTATCCTATCTCTGGTACAGTTCACAATGAAACCTTGAACAAATGTATCCTATCCCTGATACAGTTCACAATAATCCTTGAACAAATGTATCCTATCTCTGGTACAGTTCACAATAAAACCTTGAACAAATGTATCCTATCCCTGATACAGTTCACAATAAAACCTTGAACAAATGTATCCTAACTCTGGTACAGTTCACAATAAAATCGTGTACAAATGTTTCCTATCCCTGGTACAGTTCACAATAAAACCTTGAACAAATGTATCCTATCTCTGGTACAGTTCACAATAAAACCTAGAACAAATGCATCCTATCTCTGGTACAGTTCACAATAAAACCTTGAACAAATGCATCCTATCTCTGGTACAGTTCACAATAAAACCTTGAACAAATGTATCCTATCTCTGGTACAGTGGACAATAAAACCTTGAACAAATGTATCCTATCTCTGGTACAGTTGACAATAAATCCTTAAACAAATGTATCCTATCTCTGGTACAGTTCACAATAAAACCTTGAACAAATGTATCCTATCTCTGGTACAGTTTACAATAAAACCGTGAACAAATGTATCCTATCCCTGGTAAAGTTCACAATAAAACCTTGAACAAATGTATCCTATCCCTTGTACATGTCACAATAAAACCTTGAACAAATGTATCCTATCCCTGGTACAGTTCACAATAAAAAATTGAACAAATGTATCCTATCCCTGGTACAGTTCACAATAAAACCTTGAACAAATGTATCCTATCCCTGGTACAGTTCACAATAAAACCGTGAACAAATGTATCTTATCTCTGGTACAGTTCACAATAAAACCTTGAACAAATGCATCCTATCTCTGGTACAGTTCACAATAAAACCTTGAACAAATGTATCCTATCTCTGGTACAGTTCACAATAAAACCTTGAACAAATGTATCCTATTTCTTTTACAGTTCACAATAAAACCTTGAACAAATGAATCCTATCTCGGGTACAGTTCACAATAAAACCGTGAACAAATGTATCCTATCCCTGGTAAAGTTCACAATAAAACCTTGAACAAATGTATACTATCCCTGGTACAGTTCGCAATAAAACCTTGAACAAATGTATCTAACCATGGTACAGTTCACAATAAAACCTTGAACAAATGTATCCTATCTCTGGTACAGTTTACAATAAAACCTTGAACAAATGTATCCTATCTCTGGTACAGTTCACAATAAAACCTTGAACAAATGTATCCTATCTCTGGTACAGTTCACAATAAAACCTTGAACAAATGTATCCTATCCCTGATACAGTTCACAATAAAACCTAGAACAAATGTATCCTGTCCCTGGTACAGTTCTCAATAAAACCGTGAAGAAATGTATGCTATCCCTGGTACAGTTCACAATAAAACATTGTACAAATGTATCCTATCTCTGGTACAGTTCACAATGAAACCTTGAACAAATGTATCCTATCCCTGATACAGTTCACAATAATCCTTGAACAAATGTATCCTATCCGTGGTACAGTTCACAATAAAACCTTGAACAAATGTATCCTATCCCTGGTACAGTTCACGATAAAACCGTTAACAAATGTATCCTATCTCTGGTACAGTTCACAATAAAACCTTGAACAAATGTATCCTATCTCTGGTACAGTTCACAAGAAAACCTTGAACAAATGCATCCTATCTCTGGTACAGTTCACAATAAAACCTTGAACAAATGTATCCTATCTCTGGTACAGTTCACAATAAAACCTTGAACAAATGTATCCTATCTCTGGTACAGTTCACAATAAAACCTTGAACAAATGTATCCTATCTCTGGTACAGTTCACAATAAAACCTTGAACAAATGTATCCTATCTCTGGTACAGTTCACAATAAAACCTTGAACAAATGTATCCTATCTCTGGTACAGTTCACAATAAAACCTCGAACAAATGCATCCTATCTCTGGTACAGTTCACAATAAAACCTTGAACAAATGTATCCTATCTCTGGTAAGGTTCACAATAAAACCTTGAACAAATGTATCCTATCTCTGGTACAGTTCACAATAAAACCTTGAACAAATGTATCCTATCTCTGGTACAGTTCACAATAAAACCGTGAACAAATGTATCCTATCCCTGGTAAAGTTCACAATAAAACCTTGAACAAATGTATCCTATCAATGGTACAGTTCTCAATAAAACCTTGAAGAAATGTATGCTATCCCTGGTACACTTCACAATAAAACATTGAACAAATGTATCCTATCTCTGGTACAGTTCACAATGAAACCTTGAACAAATGTATCCTATCCCTGATACAGTTCACAATAAACCTAGAACAAATGTATCCTATCTCTGGTACAGTTCACAATAAAACCTTGAACAAATGTATCCTATCCCTGATACAGTTCACAATAAAACCTTGAACAAATGTATCCTATCTCTGGTACAGTTCACAATAAAACCTTGAACAAATGTATCCTATCTCTGGTACAGTTCACAATAAAACCTTCAACAAATGTATTCTATCTCTGGTACAGTTCACAATAAATCCTTGAACAAATGTATCCTATCTCTGGTACAGTTCACAATAAAATCGTGCACAAATGTATCCTATCCCTGGTACAGTTCATAATAAAACCTTGAACAAATGTATCCTATCGCTGGTACAGTTCACAATAAAACCTTGAACAAATGCATCCTATCTCTGGTACAGTTCACAATAAAACCTTGAACAAATGCATCCTATCTCTGGTACAGTTCACAATAAAACCTTGAACAAATGTATCCTATCTCTGGTACAGTTCACATTAAAACCTTGAACAAATGTATCCTATCCCTGGTACAGTTCACAATAAAACCTTGAACAACTGCATCCTTTTTCTGGTACAGTTCACAATAAAACCTTGAGCAAATGCATCCTATCTCTGGTACAGTTCACAATAAAACCTTGAACAAATGTATCCTATCTCTGGTACAGTTCACAATAAAACCTTGAACAAATGTATCCTATCCCTGGTACAGTTCACAATAAAACCTTGAACAAATGTATCCTATCCCTGGTACAGTTCATAATAAAACCTTGAACAAATGTATCCTATCCCTGGTACAGTTCACAATAAAACCTTGCACAAATGTATCCTATCCCTGGTACAGTTCACAATAAAACCTTGAACAAATGTATCCTATCCCTGGTACAGTTCACAATAAAACCTTGAACAAATGTATCCTATCTCTGGTACAGTTCACAATAAAACCTTGAACAAATGTATTCTATCTCTGGTACAGTTCACAATAAAACCGTGAACAAATGTATCCTATCCCTGATACAGTTCACAATAAAACCTTGAACAAATGTATCCTATCCCTTGTACAGTTCACAATAAAATCTTGAACAAATGTATCCTATCCCTGGTACAGTTCACAATAAAACCTTGAACAAATGTATCCTATCCCTGGTACAGTTCACAATAAAACCTTGAACAAATGTATCCTATCCCTGGTACAGTTCACAATAAAACCTGGAACAAATGTATCCTATCTCTGGTACAGTTCACAATAAAACCTTGAACAAATGCATCCTATCTCTGGTACAGTTCACAATAAAACATTGAACAAATGTATCCTATCTCTGGTACAGTTCACAATAAAACCTTTAACAAATGTATCCTATCTCTGGTACAGTTCACAATAAAACCTTGAACAAATGTATCCTATCTCTGGTACAGTTCTCAATAAAACCTTGAACAAATGCATCCTATCTCTGGTACAGTTCACAATAAAACCGTGAACAAATGTATCCTATCCCTGATACAGTTCACAATAAAACCTTGAACAAATGTATCCTATCCCTTGTACAGTTCACAATAAAATCTTGAACAAATGTATCCTATCCCTGGTACAGTTCACAATAAAACCTTGAACAAATGTATCCTATCCCTGGTACAGTTCACAATAAAACCTTGAACAAATGTATCCTATCCTTGGTACAGTTCACAATAAAACCTGGAACAAATGTATCCTATCTCTGGTACAGTTCACAATAAAACATTGAACAAATGCATCCTATCTCTGGTACAGTTCACAATAAAACCTTGAACAAATGTATCCTATCCCTGGTACAGTTCACAATAAAACCTTGAACAAATGTATCCTATCCCTGGTACAGTTCACAATAAAACCTGGAACAAATGTATCCTATCTCTGGTACAGTTCACAATAAAACCTTGAACAAATGCATCCTATCTCTGGTACAGTTCACAATAAAACCTTGAACAAATGTATCCTATCTCTGGTACAGTTCACAATAAAACCTTGAACAAATGTATCCTATCTCTGGTACAGTTCACAATAAAACTGGGAACAAATGTATCCTATTCCTGGTAAAGTTCACAATAAAACCTTGAACAAATGTATCCTATCCCTGATACAGTTCACAATAAAACCTTGAATAAATGTATCCTATCTCTGGTACAATTCACAATAAATCCTTGAACAAATGTATCCTATCTCTGGTACAGTTCACAATAAAACCTTGAACAAATGTATCCTATCTCTGGTACAGTTCACAATAAAACCTTGAACAAATGTATCCTATCTCTGGTACAGTTCACAATAAAACCTTGAACAAATGCATCCTATCTCTGGTACAGTTCACAATAAAACCTTGAACAAATGTATCCTATCTCTGGTACAGTTCACAATAAAACCTTGAACAAATGTATCCTATCTCTGGTACAGTTCACAATAAAACCTTGAACAAATGTATCCTATCTCTGGTACAGTTCACAATAAAACCGTGAACAAATGTATCCTATCCCTGGTAAAGTTCACAATAAAACCTTGAACAAATGTATCCTATCCCTGGTACAGTTCACAATAAAACCATGAACAAATGTATCCTATCTCTGGTACAGTTGACAATAAAACCATGAACAAATGTATCCTATCTCTGGTACAGTTCACAATAAAACCTCGAACAAATGCATCCTATCTCTGGTACAGTTCACAATAAAACCTTGAACAAATGTATCCTATCTCTGGTAAGGTTCACAATAAAACCTTGAACAAATGTATCCTATCTCTGGTACAGTTCACAATAAAACCTTGAACAAATGTATCCTATCTCTGGTACAGTTCACAATAAAACCGTGAACAAATGTATCCTATCCCTGGTAAAGTTCACAATAAAACCTTGAACAAATGTATCCTATCAATGGTACAGTTCTCAATAAAACCTTGAAGAAATGTATGCTATCCCTGGTACACTTCACAATAAAACATTGAACAAATGTATCCTATCTCTGGTACAGTTCACAATGAAACCTTGAACAAATGTATCCTATCCCTGATACAGTTCACAATAAACCTAGAACAAATGTATCCTATCTCTGGTACAGTTCACAATAAAACCTTGAACAAATGTATCCTATCCCTGATACAGTTCACAATAAAACCTTGAACAAATGTATCCTATCTCTGGTACAGTTCACAATAAAACCTTGAACAAATGTATCCTATCTCTGGTACAGTTCACAATAAAACCTTCAACAAATGTATTCTATCTCTGGTACAGTTCACAATAAATCCTTGAACAAATGTATCCTATCTCTGGTACAGTTCACAATAAAATCGTGCACAAATGTATCCTATCCCTGGTACAGTTCATAATAAAACCTTGAACAAATGTATCCTATCGCTGGTACAGTTCACAATAAAACCTTGAACAAATGCATCCTATCTCTGGTACAGTTCACAATAAAACCTTGAACAAATGCATCCTATCTCTGGTACAGTTCACAATAAAACCTTGAACAAATGTATCCTATCTCTGGTACAGTTCACATTAAAACCTTGAACAAATGTATCCTATCCCTGGTACAGTTCACAATAAAACCTTGAACAACTGCATCCTTTTTCTGGTACAGTTCACAATAAAACCTTGAGCAAATGCATCCTATCTCTGGTACAGTTCACAATAAAACCTTGAACAAATGTATCCTATCTCTGGTACAGTTCACAATAAAACCTTGAACAAATGTATCCTATCCCTGGTACAGTTCACAATAAAACCTTGAACAAATGTATCCTATCCCTGGTACAGTTCATAATAAAACCTTGAACAAATGTATCCTATCCCTGGTACAGTTCACAATAAAACCTTGCACAAATGTATCCTATCCCTGGTACAGTTCACAATAAAACCTTGAACAAATGTATCCTATCCCTGGTACAGTTCACAATAAAACCTTGAACAAATGTATCCTATCTCTGGTACAGTTCACAATAAAACCTTGAACAAATGTATTCTATCTCTGGTACAGTTCACAATAAAACCTTGAACAAATGTATCCTATCCCTTGTACAGTTCACAATAAAATCTTGAACAAATGTATCCTATCCCTGGTACAGTTCACAATAAAACCTTGAACAAATGTATCCTATCCCTGGTACAGTTCACAATAAAACCTTGAACAAATGTATCCTATCCCTGGTACAGTTCACAATAAAACCTGGAACAAATGTATCCTATCTCTGGTACAGTTCACAATAAAACCTTGAACAAATGCATCCTATCTCTGGTACAGTTCACAATAAAACATTGAACAAATGTATCCTATCTCTGGTACAGTTCACAATAAAACCTTGAACAAATGTATCCTATCTCTGGTACAGTTCACAATAAAACCTTGAACAAATGTATCCTATCTCTGGTACAGTTCTCAATAAAACCTTGAACAAATGCATCCTATCTCTGGTACAGTTCACAATAAAACCGTGAACAAATGTATCCTATCCCTGATACAGTTCACAATAAAACCTTGAACAAATGTATCCTATCCCTTGTACAGTTCACAATAAAATCTTGAACAAATGTATCCTATCCCTGGTACAGTTCACAATAAAACCTTGAACAAATGTATCCTATCCCTGGTACAGTTCACAATAAAACCTTGAACAAATGTATCCTATCCTTGGTACAGTTCACAATAAAACCTGGAACAAATGTATCCTATCTCTGGTACAGTTCACAATAAAACATTGAACAAATGCATCCTATCTCTGGTACAGTTCACAATAAAACCTTGAACAAATGTATCCTATCTCTGGTACAGTTCACAATAAAACCTTGAACAAATGTATCCTATCTCTGGTACAGTTCACAATAAAACCTCGAACAAATGCATCCTATCTCTGGTACAGTTCACAATAAAACCTTGAACAAATGTATCCTATCTCTGGTAAGGTTCACAATAAAACCTTGAACAAATGTATCCTATCTCTGGTACAGTTCACAATAAAACCTTGAACAAATGTATCCTATCTCTGGTACAGTTCACAATAAAACCGTGAACAAATGTATCCTATCCCTGGTAAAGTTCACAATAAAACCTTGAACAAATGTATCCTATCAATGGTACAGTTCTCAATAAAACCTTGAAGAAATGTATGCTATCCCTGGTACACTTCACAATAAAACATTGAACAAATGTATCCTATCTCTGGTACAGTTCACAATGAAACCTTGAACAAATGTATCCTATCCCTGATACAGTTCACAATAAACCTAGAACAAATGTATCCTATCTCTGGTACAGTTCACAATAAAACCTTGAACAAATGTATCCTATCCCTGATACAGTTCACAATAAAACCTTGAACAAATGTATCCTATCTCTGGTACAGTTCACAATAAAACCTTGAACAAATGTATCCTATCTCTGGTACAGTTCACAATAAAACCTTCAACAAATGTATTCTATCTCTGGTACAGTTCACAATAAATCCTTGAACAAATGTATCCTATCTCTGGTACAGTTCACAATAAAATCGTGCACAAATGTATCCTATCCCTGGTACAGTTCATAATAAAACCTTGAACAAATGTATCCTATCGCTGGTACAGTTCACAATAAAACCTTGAACAAATGCATCCTATCTCTGGTACAGTTCACAATAAAACCTTGAACAAATGCATCCTATCTCTGGTACAGTTCACAATAAAACCTTGAACAAATGTATCCTATCTCTGGTACAGTTCACATTAAAACCTTGAACAAATGTATCCTATCCCTGGTACAGTTCACAATAAAACCTTGAACAACTGCATCCTTTTTCTGGTACAGTTCACAATAAAACCTTGAGCAAATGCATCCTATCTCTGGTACAGTTCACAATAAAACCTTGAACAAATGTATCCTATCTCTGGTACAGTTCACAATAAAACCTTGAACAAATGTATCCTATCCCTGGTACAGTTCACAATAAAACCTTGAACAAATGTATCCTATCCCTGGTACAGTTCATAATAAAACCTTGAACAAATGTATCCTATCCCTGGTACAGTTCACAATAAAACCTTGCACAAATGTATCCTATCCCTGGTACAGTTCACAATAAAACCTTGAACAAATGTATCCTATCCCTGGTACAGTTCACAATAAAACCTTGAACAAATGTATCCTATCTCTGGTACAGTTCACAATAAAACCTTGAACAAATGTATTCTATCTCTGGTACAGTTCACAATAAAACCGTGAACAAATGTATCCTATCCCTGATACAGTTCACAATAAAACCTTGAACAAATGTATCCTATCCCTTGTACAGTTCACAATAAAATCTTGAACAAATGTATCCTATCCCTGGTACAGTTCACAATAAAACCTTGAACAAATGTATCCTATCCCTGGTACAGTTCACAATAAAACCTTGAACAAATGTATCCTATCCCTGGTACAGTTCACAATAAAACCTGGAACAAATGTATCCTATCTCTGGTACAGTTCACAATAAAACCTTGAACAAATGCATCCTATCTCTGGTACAGTTCACAATAAAACATTGAACAAATGTATCCTATCTCTGGTACAGTTCACAATAAAACCTTGAACAAATGTATCCTATCTCTGGTACAGTTCACAATAAAACCTTGAACAAATGTATCCTATCTCTGGTACAGTTCTCAATAAAACCTTGAACAAATGCATCCTATCTCTGGTACAGTTCACAATAAAACCGTGAACAAATGTATCCTATCCCTGATACAGTTCACAATAAAACCTTGAACAAATGTATCCTATCCCTTGTACAGTTCACAATAAAATCTTGAACAAATGTATCCTATCCCTGGTACAGTTCACAATAAAACCTTGAACAAATGTATCCTATCCCTGGTACAGTTCACAATAAAACCTTGAACAAATGTATCCTATCCTTGGTACAGTTCACAATAAAACCTGGAACAAATGTATCCTATCTCTGGTACAGTTCACAATAAAACATTGAACAAATGCATCCTATCTCTGGTACAGTTCACAATAAAACCTTGAACAAATGTATCCTATCCCTGGTACAGTTCACAATAAAACCTTGAACAAATGTATCCTATCCCTGGTACAGTTCACAATAAAACCTGGAACAAATGTATCCTATCTCTGGTACAGTTCACAATAAAACCTTGAACAAATGCATCCTATCTCTGGTACAGTTCACAATAAAACCTTGAACAAATGTATCCTATCTCTGGTACAGTTCACAATAAAACCTTGAACAAATGTATCCTATCTCTGGTACAGTTCACAATAAAACTGGGAACAAATGTATCCTATTCCTGGTAAAGTTCACAATAAAACCTTGAACAAATGTATCCTATCCCTGATACAGTTCACAATAAAACCTTGAATAAATGTATCCTATCTCTGGTACAATTCACAATAAATCCTTGAACAAATGTATCCTATCTCTGGTACAGTTCACAATAAAACCTTGAACAAATGTATCCTATCTCTGGTACAGTTCACAATAAAACCTTGAACAAATGTATCCTATCTCTGGTACAGTTCACAATAAAACCTTGAACAAATGCATCCTATCTCTGGTACAGTTCACAATAAAACCTTGAACAAATGTATCCTATCTCTGGTACAGTTCACAATAAAACCTTGAACAAATGTATCCTATCTCTGGTACAGTTCACAATAAAACCTTGAACAAATGTATCCTATCTCTGGTACAGTTCACAATAAAACCGTGAACAAATGTATCCTATCCCTGGTAAAGTTCACAATAAAACCTTGAACAAATGTATCCTATCCCTGGTACAGTTCACAATAAAACCATGAACAAATGTATCCTATCTCTGGTACAGTTGACAATAAAACCATGAACAAATGTATCCTATCTCTGGTACAGTTCACAATAAAACCTTGAACAAATGTATCCTATCTCTGGTACAGTTCACAATAAAACTTTGAACAAATGTATCCTATCTCTGGTACAGTTCACAATAAAACCTCGAATAAATGTATCCTATCTCTGGTACAGTTCACAATAAAACCGTGAACAAATGTATGCTATCCCTGGTACAGTTCACAATAAAACCTTGAACAAATGTATCCTATCCCTGGTACAGTTCACAATAAAACCTTGAACAAATGTATCCTATCTCTGGTACAGTTCACAATAAAACCTTGAACAAATGTATCCTATCTCTGGTACAGTTCACAATAAAACCTTGAACAAATGCATCCTATCTCTGGTACAGTTCACAATAAAACCTTGAACAAATGTATCCTATCTCTGGTACAGTTCACAATAAAACTTTGAACAAATGTATCCTATCTCTGGTACAGTTCACAATAAAACCTTGAACAAATGTATCCTATCTCTGGTACAGTTCACAATAAAACCGTGAACAGTTCACAATAAAACCTTGAACAAATGTATCCTATCTCTGGTACAGTTCACAATAAAACCTTGAACAAATGTATTCTATCTCTGGTACAGTTCACAATAAATCCGTGAACAAATGTATCCTATATCTGGTACTGTTCACAATAAAACCGTGAACAAATGTATCCTATCCCTGGTACAGTTCACAATAAAACCTTGAACAAATGTATCCTATCCCTGGTACAGTTCACAATAAAACCTTGAACAAATGTATCCTATCCCTGGTACAGTTCACAATAAAACCTTGAACAAATGTATCCTATCCCTGGTACAGTTCACAATAAAACCTTGAACAAATGTATCCTATCTCTGGTACAGTTCACAATAAAACCTTGAACAAATGTATCCTATCCCTGATACAGTTCACAATAAAACCTTGAACAAATGTATCCTATCTCTGGTACAGTTCACAATAAAACCTTGAACAAATGTATCCTATCTCTGGTACAGTTCACAATAAAACATTGAACAAATGTATCCTATCTCTGGTACAGTTCACAATAAAACCGTGAACAAATGTATCCTATCCCTGGTAAAGTTCTCAATAAAACTTTGAAGAAATGTATGCTATCCCTGGTACAGTTCACAATAAAACCTTGAACAAATGTATCCTATCTCTGGTACAGTTCACATTAAAACCTTGAACAAATGTATCCTATCCCTGATACAGTTCACAATAAAACCTTGAACAAATGTATCCTATCTCTGGTACAGTTCACAATAAAACCTTGAACAAATGTATTCTATCTCTGGTACAGTTCACAATAAAACTTTGAACAAATGTATCCTATCTCTGGTACAGTTCACAATAAAACCTTCAACAAATGTATTCTATCTCTGGTACAGTTCACAATAAATCCTTGAACAAATGTATCCTATATCTGGTACTATTCACAATAAAACCGTGAACAAATGTATCCTATCCCTGGTACAGTTCACAATAAAACCTTGAACAAATGTATCCTATCCCTGGTACAGTTCACAATAAAACCTTGAACAAATGTATCCTATCCCTAGTACAGTTCACAATAAAACCTTGAACAAATGTATCCTATCCCTGGTACAGTTCACAATAAAACCTTAAACAAATGTATGCTATCCCTGGTACAGTTCACAATAAAACCTTGAACAAATGTATCCTATCCCTGGTACAGTTCTCAATAAAACCTTGAACAAATGTATCATATCCCTGGTACAGTTCACAATAAAACCTTGAACAAATGTATCCTATCCCTGGTACAGTTCACAATAAAACCTTCAACAAATGTATCCTATCTCTGGTACAGTTCACAATAAAACCTTGAACAAATGTATTCTATCTCTGGTACAGTTCACAATAAAGCCTTGAACAAATGCATCCTATCTCTGGTACAGTTCACAATAAAACCATGAACAAATGCATCCTATCTCTGGTACAGTTCACAATAAAACCTTGAACAAATGCATCCTATCTCTGGTGCAGTTCACAATAAAACCTTGAACAAATGCATCCTATCTCTAGTACAGTTCACAATAAAACCTTGAACAAATGCATCCTATCTCTGGTACAGTTCACAATAAAACCTTGAACAAATGTATCCTATCTCTAGTACAGTTCACAATAAAACCTTGAACAAATGTATCCTATCCCTGGTACAGTTCACAATAAAACCTTGAACAAATGTATCCTATCCCTGGTACAGTTCACAATAAAACCTTGAACAAATGTATTCTATCCCTTGTACAGTTCACAATAAAACCTTGAACAAATGTATCCTATCTCTGGTACAGTTCACAATAAAACCTTGAACAAATGTATCTTATCCCTGATACAGTTCACAATAAAACCTTGAACAAATGTATTCTATCTCTGGTACAGTTCACAATAAAACCTTGAACAAATGTATCCTATCTCTGATACAATTCACAATAAAACCTTCAACAAATGTATTCTATCTCTGGTACAGTTCACAATAAATCCTTAAACAAATGTATCCTATCTCTGGTACAGTTCACAATAAAACCTTGAACAAATGCATCCTATCTCTGGTACAGTTCACAATAAAACCTTGAACAAATGTATCCTATCTCTAGTACAGTTCACAATAAAACCTTGAACAAATGTATCCTATCCCTGGTACAGTTCACAATAAAACTTGGAACAAATGTATCCTATCCCTGGTACAGTTCACAATAAAACCTTGAACAAATGTATTCTATCCCTTGTACAGTTCACAATAAAACCTTGAACAAATGTATCCTATCCCTGGTACAGTTCACAATAAAACCTTGAACAAATGTATTCTATCTCTGGTACAGTTCACAATAAAACCTTGAACAAATGTATTCTATCTCTGGTACAGTTCACAATAAAACCTTGAACAAATGTATCCTATCTCTGATACAATTCACAATAAAACCTTCAACAAATGTATTCTATCTCTGGTACAGTTCACAATAAATCCTTAAACAAATGTATCCTATCTCTGGTACAGTTCACAATAAAACAGTGAACAAATGTATCCTATCCCTGGTACAGTTCAAAATAAAACCTTGATCAAATGTATCCTATCCCTGGTACTGTTCACAATAAAACCTTGAACAAATGTATCCTATCCCTGGTACAGTTCACAATAAAACCTTGAACAAATGTATCCTATCCCTGGTACAGTTCACAATAAAACCTTGAACAAATGTATCCTATCCCTGGTACAGTTCACAATAAAACCTTGAACAAATGTATTCTATCCCTGGTACAGTTCACAATAAAACCTTGAACAAATGTATCCTATCTCTGGTACACTTCACAATAAAACCTTGCACAAATGTATCCTATCCCTGATACAGTTCACAATAAAACCTTGAACAAATGTATCCTATCTCTGGTAAAGTTCTCAATAAAACTTTGAACAAATGTATCCTATCCCTGGTACAGTTCACAATAAAACCTTGAACAAATGTATCCTATCCCTGGTACAGTTCACAATAAAACCTTGAACAAATGTATCCTATCTCTGGTACAGTTCACAATAAAACCTTGAACAAATGTATGCTATCTCTGGTACAGTTCACAATAAAACCTTGAACAAATGTATCCTATCTCTGGTATAGTTCACAATAAAACCTTGAACAAATGCATTCTATCTCTGGTACAGTTCACAATAAAACCTTGAACAAATGCATCCTATCTCTGGTACAGTTCACAATAAAACCTTCAACAAATGTATCCTATCTCTGGTACAGTTCACAATAAAACCTTGAACAAATGTATCCTATCCCTGGTACAGTTCACAATTAAACCTTGAACAAATGTATCCTATCCCTGGTACAGTTCATAATAAAACCTTGAACAAATGTATTCTATCCCTGGTACAGTTCACAATAAAACCTTGAACAAATGTATCCTATCTCTGGTACAGTTCACAATAAAACCTTGCACAAATGTATCCTATCCCTGATACAGTTCACAATAAAACCTTGAACAAATGTATCCTATCCCTGGTACAGTTAACAATAAAACCTTGAACAAATGTATCCTATCTCTGGTACAGTTCACAATAAAACCTTGAACAAATGTATTCTATCTCTGGTACAGTTCACAATAAAACCTTGAACAAATGCATCCTATCTCTGGTACAGTTCACAATAAAACCTTGAACAAATGCATCCTATCTCTGGTACAGTTCACAATAAAACCTTGAACAAATGCATCCTATCTCTGGTACAGTTCACAATAAAACCTTGAACAAATGCATCCTATCTCTAGTACAGTTCACAATAAAACCTTGAACAAATGCATCCTATCTCTGGTACAGTTCACAATAAAACCTTGAACAAATGTATCCTATCTCTGGTACAGTTCACAATAAAACCTTGAACAAATGCATCCTATCCCTGGTACAGTTCACAATAAAACCTTGAACAAATGTATCCTATCCCTGGTACAGTTCACAATAAAACCTTGAACAAATGTATTCTATCCCTGGTACAGTTCACAATAGAACCTTGAACAAATGTATCCTATCTCTGGTACAGTTCACAATAAAACCTTGAACAAATGTATCCTATCCCTGATACAGTTCACAATAAAACCTTGAACAAATGTATCCTATCTCTGGTACAGTTCACAATAAAACCTTGAACAAATGTATTCTATCTCTGGTACAGTTCACAATAAAACCTTGAACAAATGTATCCTATCTCTGATACAATTCACAATAAAACCTTCAACAAATGTATTCTATCTCTGGTACAGTTCACAATAAATCCTTAAACAAATGTATCCTATCTCTGGTACAGTGCACAATAAAACCGTGAACAAATGTATCCTATCCCTGGTACAGTTCAAAATAAAACCTTGAACAAATGTATCCTATCCCTGGTACAGTTCACAATAAATCCTTGAACAAATGTATTCTATCCCTGGTACAGTTCACAATAAAACCTTGAACAAATGTATCCTATCTCTGGTACAGTTCACAATAAAACCTTGCACAAATGTATCCTATCCCTGATACAGTTCACAATAAAACCTTGAACAAATGTATCCTATCTCTGGTACAGTTCACAATAAAACCTTGAACAAATGTATTCTATCTCTGGTACAGTTCACAATAAAACCTTGAACAAATGTATCCTATCTCTGATACAATTCACAATAAAACCTTCAACAAATGTATTCTATCTCTGGTACAGTTCACAATAAATCCTTAAACAAATGTATCCTATCTCTGGTACAGTGCACAATAAAACTTTGAAGAAATGTATCCTATCCCTGGTACAGTTCACAATTAAACCTTGAACAAATGTATCCTATCTCTGATACAATTCACAATAAAACCTTCAACAAATGTATTCTATCTCTGGTACAGTTCACAATAAATCCTTAAACAAATGTATCCTATCTCTGGTACAGTTCACAATAAAACCGTGAACAAATGTATCCTATCCCTGGTACTGTTCACAATAAAACCTTGAACAAATGTATCCTATCCCTGGTACAGTTCACAATAAAACCTTGAACAAATGTATCCTATCCCTGGTACAGTTTACAATAAAACCTTGAACAAATGTATCCTATCTCTGGTACAGTTCACAATAAAACCTTGAACAAATGTATCCTATCCCTGATACAGTTCACAATAAAACCTTGAACAAATGTATCCTATCTCTGGTACAGTTCACAATAATACTTTGAACAAATGTATCCTATCCCTGCTACAGTTCTCAATAAAACCGTGAACAAATGTATCCTATCCCTGGTAAAGTTCACAATAAAACTTTGAAGAAATGTATCCTATATCTGGTACAGTTCTCAATAAAACTTTGAAGAAATGTATGCTATCCCTGGTACAGTTCACAATAACACCTTGAACAAATGTATCCTATCTCTGGTACAGTTCACAATAAAACCTTGAACAAATGTATCCTATCTCTGGTACAGTTCACAATAAAACCTTGAACAAATGTATCCTATCCCTGACACAGTTCACAATAAAACCTTGAACAAATGTATCCTATCCCTGGTACAGTTCACAATAAAACCTTGAACAAATGTATCCTATCCCTGGTACAGTTCACAATAAAACCTTGAATAAATGTATCCTATCTCTGGTACAGTTTACAATAAAACCTTGTACAAATGTATCCTATCTCTTGTATAGTTCACAATAAAACCTTGAATAAATGCATCCTATCTCTGGTACAGTTCACAATAAAACCTTGAACAAATTTATCCTATCTCGGGTACAGTTCACAATAAAACCGTGAACAAATGTATCCTATCCCTGGTAAAGTTCACAATAAAACCTTGAACAAATGTATACTATCCCTGGTACAGTTCGCAATAAAACCTTGAACAAATGTATCTAACCATGGTACAGTTCACAATAAAACCTTGAACAAATGTATCCTATCTCTGGTACAGTTTACAATAAAACCTTGAACAAATGTATCCTATCTCTGGTACAGTTGACAATAAAACCTTGAACAAATGTATCCTATCTCTGATACAGTTCACAATAAAACCTTGAACAAATGTATCCTATCCCTGATACAGTTCACAATAAAACCTTGAACAAATGTATCCTATCTCTGGTACAGTTCACAATAAAATCTTGAACAAATGTATTCTATCTCTGGTACAGTTCACAATAAAACCTTGAACAAATGTATCCTATCTCTGGTACAGTTCACAATAAAACCTTCAACAAATGTATTCTATCTCTGGTACAGTTCACAATAAATCCTTGAACAAATGTATCCTATCTCTGGTACAGTTCACAATAAAACCGTGAACAAATGTATCCTATCTCTGGTACAGTTCACAATAAAACCTTGAACAAATGTATCCTATCCGTGGTACAGTTCACAATAAAACCTTGAACAAATGTATCCTATCCCTGGTACAGTTCACAATAAAACCGTTAACAAATGTATCCTATCTCTGGTACAGTTCACAATAAAACCTTGAACAAATGTATCCTATCTCTGGTACAGTTCACAAGAAAACCTTGAACAAATGCATCCTATCTCTGGTACAGTTCACAATAAAACCTTGAACAAATGTATCCTATCTCTGGTACAGTTCACAATAAAACCTTGAACAAATGTATCCTATCTCTGGTAAGGTTAACAATAAAACCTTGAACAAATGTATCCTATCTCTGATACAGTTCACAATAAAACCTAGAACAAATGTATCCTGTCCCTGGTACAGTTCTCAATAAACCTTGAAGAAATGTATGCTATCCCTGGTACAGTTCACAATAAAACCTTGAACAAAGGTATCATATCTCTGGTACAGTTCACGATAAAACCTTGAACAAATGTATCCTGTCTCTGGTACAGTTCACAATAAAACCTTGAACAAATGTATCCTATCCCTGGTACAGTTCGCAATAAAACCTTGAACAAATGTATCCTATCCCTGGTACAGTTCACAATAAAACCTTGAACAAATGCATCCTATCTCTGGTATAGTTGACAATAAAACCTTGAACAAATGTATCCTATCTCTGGTACAGTTCACAATAAAACCGTGAACAAATGTATCCTATCCCTGGTAAAGTTCACAATAAAACCTTGAACAAATGTATTCTATCAATGGTACAGTTCTCAATAAAACCGTGAAGAAATGTATGCTATCCCTGGTACAGTTCACAATAAAACATTGTACAAATGTATCCTATCTCTGGTACAGTTCACAATGAAACCTTGAACAAATGTATCCTATCCCTGATACAGTTCACAATAATCCTTGAACAAATGTATCCTATCTCTGGTACAGTTCACAATAAAACCTTGAACAAATGTATCCTATCCCTGATACAGTTCACAATAAAACCTTGAACAAATGTATCCTAACTCTGGTACAGTTCACAATAAAATCGTGTACAAATGTTTCCTATCCCTGGTACAGTTCACAATAAAACCTTGAACAAATGTATCCTATCTCTGGTACAGTTCACAATAAAACCTAGAACAAATGCATCCTATCTCTGGTACAGTTCACAATAAAACCTTGAACAAATGCATCCTATCTTTGGTACAGTTCACAATAAAACCTTGAACAAATGTATCCTATCTCTGGTACAGTGGACAATAAAACCTTGAACAAATGTATCCTATCTCTGGTACAGTTGACAATAAATCCTTAAACAAATGTATCCTATCTCTGGTACAGTTCACAATAAAACCTTGAACAAATGTATCCTATCTCTGGTACAGTTTACAATAAAACCGTGAACAAATGTATCCTATCCCTGGTAAAGTTCACAATAAAACCTTGAACAAATGTATCCTATCCCTTGTACATGTCACAATAAAACCTTGAACAAATGTATCCTATCCCTGGTACAGTTCACAATAAAAAATTGAACAAATGTATCCTATCCCTGGTACAGTTCACAATAAAACCTTGAACAAATGTATCCTATCCCTGGTACAGTTCACAATAAAACCGTGAACAAATGTATCTTATCTCTGGTACAGTTCACAATAAAACCTTGAACAAATGCATCCTATCTCTGGTACAGTTCACAATAAAACCTTGAACAAATGTATCCTATCTCTGGTACAGTTCACAATAAAACCTTGAACAAATGTATCCTATTTCTTTTACAGTTCACAATAAAACCTTGAACAAATGTATCCTATCTCGGGTACAGTTCACAATAAAACCGTGAACAAATGTATCCTATCCCTGGTAAAGTTCACAATAAAACCTTGAACAAATGTATACTATCCCTGGTACAGTTCGCAATAAAACCTTGAACAAATGTATCTAACCATGGTACAGTTCACAATAAAACCTTGAACAAATGTATCCTATCTCTGGTACAGTTTACAATAAAACCTTGAACAAATGTATCCTATCTCTGGTACAGTTGACAATAAAACCTTGAACAAATGTATCCTATCTCTGGTACAGTTCACAATAAAACCTTGAACAAATGTATCCTATCCCTGATACAGTTCACAATAAAACCTAGAACAAATGTATCCTGTCCCTGGTACAGTTCTCAATAAAACCGTGAAGAAATGTATGCTATCCCTGGTACAGTTCACAATAAAACATTGTACAAATGTATCCTATCTCTGGTACAGTTCACAATGAAACCTTGAACAAATGTATCCTATCCCTGATACAGTTCACAATAATCCTTGAACAAATGTATCCTATCCGTGGTACAGTTCACAATAAAACCTTGAACAAATGTATCCTATCCCTGGTACAGTTCACGATAAAACCGTTAACAAATGTATCCTATCTCTGGTACAGTTCACAATAAAACCTTGAACAAATGTATCCTATCTCTGGTACAGTTCACAAGAAAACCTTGAACAAATGCATCCTATCTCTGGTACAGTTCACAATAAAACCTTGAACAAATGTATCCTATCTCTGTTACAGTTCACAATAAAACCTTGAACAAATGTATCCTATCTCTGGTACAGTTCACAATAAAACCTTGAACAAATGTATCCTATCTCTGGTACAGTTCACAATAAAACCTTGAACAAATGTATCCTATCTCTGGTACAGTTCACAATAAAACCTTGAACAAATGTATCCTATCTCTGGTACAGTTCACAATAAAACCTCGAACAAATGCATCCTATCTCTGGTACAGTTCACAATAAAACCTTGAACAAATGTATCCTATCTCTGGTAAGGTTCACAATAAAACCTTGAACAAATGTATCCTATCTCTGGTACAGTTCACAATAAAACATTGAACAAATGTATCCTATCTCTGGTACAGTTCACAATGAAACCTTGAACAAATGTATCCTATCCCTGATACAGTTCACAATAAACCTAGAACAAATGTATCCTATCTCTGGTACAGTTCACAATAAAACCTTGAACAAATGTATCCTATCCCTGATACAGTTCACAATAAAACCTTGAACAAATGTATCCTATCTCTGGTACAGTTCACAATAAAACCTTGAACAAATGTATCCTATCTCTGGTACAGTTCACAATAAAACCTTCAACAAATGTATTCTATCTCTGGTACAGTTCACAATAAATCCTTGAACAAATGTATCCTATCTCTGGTACAGTTCACAATAAAATCGTGCACAAATGTATCCTATCCCTGGTACAGTTCATAATAAAACCTTGAACAAATGTATCCTATCGCTGGTACAGTTCACAATAAAACCTTGAACAAATGCATCCTATCTCTGGTACAGTTCACAATAAAACCTTGAACAAATGCATCCTATCTCTGGTACAGTTCACAATAAAACCTTGAACAAATGTATCCTATCTCTGGTACAGTTCACATTAAAACCTTGAACAAATGTATCCTATCCCTGGTACAGTTCACAATAAAACCTTGAACAACTGCATCCTTTTTCTGGTACAGTTCACAATAAAACCTTGAGCAAATGCATCCTATCTCTGGTACAGTTCACAATAAAACCTTGAACAAATGTATCCTATCTCTGGTACAGTTCACAATAAAACCTTGAACAAATGTATCCTATCCCTGGTACAGTTCACAATAAAACCTTGAACAAATGTATCCTATCCCTGGTACAGTTCATAATAAAACCTTGAACAAATGTATCCTATCCCTGGTACAGTTCACAATAAAACCTTGCACAAATGTATCCTATCCCTGGTACAGTTCACAATAAAACCTTGAACAAATGTATCCTATCCCTGGTACAGTTCACAATAAAACCTTGAACAAATGTATCCTATCTCTGGTACAGTTCACAATAAAACCTTGAACAAATGTATTCTATCTCTGGTACAGTTCACAATAAAACCGTGAACAAATGTATCCTATCCCTGATACAGTTCACAATAAAACCTTGAACAAATGTATCCTATCCCTTGTACAGTTCACAATAAAATCTTGAACAAATGTATCCTATCCCTGGTACAGTTCACAATAAAACCTTGAACAAATGTATCCTATCCCTGGTACAGTTCACAATAAAACCTTGAACAAATGTATCCTATCCCTGGTACAGTTCACAATAAAACCTGGAACAAATGTATCCTATCTCTGGTACAGTTCACAATAAAACCTTGAACAAATGCATCCTATCTCTGGTACAGTTCACAATAAAACATTGAACAAATGTATCCTATCTCTGGTACAGTTCACAATAAAACCTTGAACAAATGTATCCTATCTCTGGTACAGTTCACAATAAAACCTTGAACAAATGTATCCTATCTCTGGTACAGTTCTCAATAAAACCTTGAACAAATGCATCCTATCTCTGGTACAGTTCACAATAAAACCGTGAACAAATGTATCCTATCCCTGATACAGTTCACAATAAAACCTTGAACAAATGTATCCTATCCCTTGTACAGTTCACAATAAAATCTTGAACAAATGTATCCTATCCCTGGTACAGTTCACAATAAAACCTTGAACAAATGTATCCTATCCCTGGTACAGTTCACAATAAAACCTTGAACAAATGTATCCTATCCCTGGTACAGTTCACAATAAAACCTGGAACAAATGTATCCTATCTCTGGTACAGTTCACAATAAAACATTGAACAAATGCATCCTATCTCTGGTACAGTTCACAATAAAACCTTGAACAAATGTATCCTATCCCTGGTACAGTTCACAATAAAACCTTGAACAAATGTATCCTATCCCTGGTACAGTTCACAATAAAACCTGGAACAAATGTATCCTATCTCTGGTACAGTTCACAATAAAACCTTGAACAAATGCATCCTATCTCTGGTACAGTTCACAATAAAACCTTGAACAAATGTATCCTATCTCTGGTACAGTTCACAATAAAACCTTGAACAAATGTATCCTATCTCTGGTACAGTTCACAATAAAACTGGGAACAAATGTATCCTATTCCTGGTAAAGTTCACAATAAAACCTTGAACAAATGTATCCTATCCCTGATACAGTTCACAATAAAACCTTGAATAAATGTATCCTATCTCTGGTACAATTCACAATAAATCCTTGAACAAATGTATCATATCTCTGGTACAGTTCACAATAAAACCTTGAACAAATGTATCCTATCTCTGGTACAGTTCACAATAAAACCTTGAACAAATGTATCCTATCTCTGGTACAGTTCACAATAAAACCTTGAACAAATGCATCCTATCTCTGGTACAGTTCACAATAAAACCTTGAACAAATGTATCCTATCTCTGGTACAGTTCACAATAAAACCTTGAACAAATGTATCCTATCTCTGGTACAGTTCACAATAAAACCTTGAACAAATGTATCCTATCTCTGGTACAGTTCACAATAAAACCGTGAACAAATGTATCCTATCCCTGGTAAAGTTCACAATAAAACCTTGAACAAATGTATCCTATCCCTGGTACAGTTCACAATAAAACCTTGAACAAATGTATCCTATCTCTGGTACAGTTGACAATAAAACCATGAACAAATGTATCCTATCTCTGGTACAGTTCACAATAAAACCTTGAACAAATGTATCCTATCTCTGGTACAGTTCACAATAAAACTTTGAACAAATGTATCCTATCTCTGGTACAGTTCACAATAAAACCTCGAATAAATGTATCCTATCTCTGGTACAGTTCACAATAAAACCGTGAACAAATGTATGCTATCCCTGGTACAGTTCACAATAAAACCTTGAACAAATGTATCCTATCCCTGGTACAGTTCACAATAAAACCTTGAACAAATGTATCCTATCTCTGGTACAGTTCACAATAAAACCTTGAACAAATGTATCCTATCTCTGGTACAGTTCACAATAAAACCTTGAACAAATGCATCCTATCTCTGGTACAGTTCACAATAAAACCTTGAACAAATGTATCCTATCTCTGGTACAGTTCACAATAAAACTTTGAACAAATGTATCCTATCTCTGGTACAGTTCACAATAAAACCTTGAACAAATGTATCCTATCTCTGGTACAGTTCACAATAAAACCGTGAACAGTTCACAATAAAACCTTGAACAAATGTATCCTATCTCTGGTACAGTTCACAATAAAACCTTGAACAAATGTATTCTATCTCTGGTACAGTTCACAATAAATCCGTGAACAAATGTATCCTATATCTGGTACTGTTCACAATAAAACCGTGAACAAATGTATCCTATCCCTGGTACAGTTCACAATAAAACCTTGAACAAATGTATCCTATCCCTGGTACAGTTCACAATAAAACCTTGAACAAATGTATCCTATCCCTGGTACAGTTCACAATAAAACCTTGAACAAATGTATCCTATCCCTGGTACAGTTCACAATAAAACCTTGAACAAATGTATCCTATCTCTGGTACAGTTCACAATAAAACCTTGAACAAATGTATCCTATCCCTGATACAGTTCACAATAAAACCTTGAACAAATGTATCCTATCTCTGGTACAGTTCACAATAAAACCTTGAACAAATGTATCCTATCTCTGGTACAGTTCACAATAAAACATTGAACAAATGTATCCTATCTCTGGTACAGTTCACAATAAAACCGTGAACAAATGTATCCTATCCCTGGTAAAGTTCTCAATAAAACTTTGAAGAAATGTATGCTATCCCTGGTACAGTTCACAATAAAACCTTGAACAAATGTATCCTATCTCTGGTACAGTTCACATTAAAACCTTGAACAAATGTATCCTATCCCTGATACAGTTCACAATAAAACCTTGAACAAATGTATCCTATCTCTGGTACAGTTCACAATAAAACCTTGAACAAATGTATTCTATCTCTGGTACAGTTCACAATAAAACTTTGAACAAATGTATCCTATCTCTGGTACAGTTCACAATAAAACCTTCAACAAATGTATTCTATCTCTGGTACAGTTCACAATAAATCCTTGAACAAATGTATCCTATATCTGGTACTATTCACAATAAAACCGTGAACAAATGTATCCTATCCCTGGTACAGTTCACAATAAAACCTTGAACAAATGTATCCTATCCCTGGTACAGTTCACAATAAAACCTTGAACAAATGTATCCTATCCCTAGTACAGTTCACAATAAAACCTTGAACAAATGTATCCTATCCCTGGTACAGTTCACAATAAAACCTTGAACAAATGTATGCTATCCCTGGTACAGTTCACAATAAAACCTTGAACAAATGTATCCTATCCCTGGTACAGTTCTCAATAAAACCTTGAACAAATGTATCATATCCCTGGTACAGTTCACAATAAAACCTTGAACAAATGTATCCTATCCCTGGTACAGTTCACAATAAAACCTTCAACAAATGTATCCTATCTCTGGTACAGTTCACAATAAAACCTTGAACAAATGTATTCTATCTCTGGTACAGTTCACAATAAAGCCTTGAACAAATGCATCCTATCTCTGGTACAGTTCACAATAAAACCATGAACAAATGCATCCTATCTCTGGTACAGTTCACAATAAAACCTTGAACAAATGCATCCTATCTCTGGTGCAGTTCACAATAAAACCTTGAACAAATGCATCCTATCTCTAGTACAGTTCACAATAAAACCTTGAACAAATGCATCCTATCTCTGGTACAGTTCACAATAAAACCTTGAACAAATGTATCCTATCTCTAGTACAGTTCACAATAAAACCTTGAACAAATGTATCCTATCCCTGGTACAGTTCACAATAAAACCTTGAACAAATGTATCCTATCCCTGGTACAGTTCACAATAAAACCTTGAACAAATGTATCCTATCCCTTGTACAGTTCACAATAAAACCTTGAACAAATGTATCCTATCTCTGGTACAGTTAACAATAAAACCTTGAACAAATGTATCTTATCCCTGATACAGTTCACAATAAAACCTTGAACAAATGTATTCTATCTCTGGTACAGTTCACAATAAAACCTTGAACAAATGTATCCTATCTCTGATACAATTCACAATAAAACCTTCAACAAATGTATTCTATCTCTGGTACAGTTCACAATAAATCCTTAAACAAATGTATCCTATCTCTGGTACAGTTCACAATAAAACCTTGAACAAATGCATCCTATCTCTGGTACAGTTCACAATAAAACCTTGAACAAATGTATCCTATCTCTAGTACAGTTCACAATAAAACCTTGAACAAATGTATCCTATCCCTGGTACAGTTCACAATAAAACTTGGAACAAATGTATCCTATCCCTGGTACAGTTCACAATAAAACCTTGAACAAATGTATTCTATCCCATGTACAGTTCACAATAAAACCTTGAACAAATGTATCCTATCCCTGGTACAGTTCACAATAAAACCTTGAACAAATGTATCCTATCTCTGGTACAGTTCACAATAAAACCTTGAACAAATGTATTCTATCTCTGGTACAGTTCACAATAAAACCTTGAACAAATGTATCCTATCTCTGATACAATTCACAATAAAACCTTCAACAAATGTATTCTATCTCTGGTACAGTTCACAATAAATCCTTAAACAAATGTATCCTATCTCTGGTACAGTTCACAATAAAACCGTGAACAAATGTATCCTATCCCTGGTACAGTTCAAAATAAAACCTTGATCAAATGTATCCTATCCCTGGTACTGTTCACAATAAAACCTTGAACAAATGTATCCTATCCCTGGTACAGTTCACAATAAAACCTTGAACAAATGTATCCTATCCCTGGTACAGTTCACAATAAAACCTTGAACAAATGTATCCTATCCCTGGTACAGTTCACAATAAAACCTTGAACAAATGTATTCTATCCCTGGTACAGTTCACAATAAAACCTTGAACAAATGTATCCTATCTCTGGTACACTTCACAATAAAACCTTGCACAAATGTATCCTATCCCTGATACAGTTCACAATAAAACCTTGAACAAATGTATCCTATCTCTGGTAAAGTTCTCAATAAAACTTTGAACAAATGTATCCTATCCCTGGTACAGTTCACAATAAAACCTTGAACAAATGTATCCTATCCCTGGTACAGTTCACAATAAAACCTTGAACAAATGTATCCTATCTCTGGTACAGTTCACAATAAAACCTTGAACAAATGTATGCTATCTCTGGTACAGTTCACAATAAAACCTTGAACAAATGTATCCTATCTCTGGTATAGTTCACAATAAAACCTTGAACAAATGCATCCTATCTCTGGTACAGTTCACAATAAAACCTTGAACAAATGCATCCTATCTCTGGTACAGTTCACAATAAAACCTTCAACAAATGTATCCTATCTCTGGTACAGTTCACAATAAAACCTTGAACAAATGTATCCTATCCCTGGTACAGTTCACAATTAAACCTTGAACAAATGTATCCTATCCCTGGTACAGTTCATAATAAAACCTTGAACAAATGTATTCTATCCCTGGTACAGTTCACAATAAAACCTTGAACAAATGTATCCTATCTCTGGAACAGTTCACAATAAAACCTTGCACAAATGTATCCTATCCCTGATACAGTTCACAATAAAACCTTGAACAAATGTATCCTATCCCTGGTACAGTTAACAATAAAACCTTGAACAAATGTATCCTATCTCTGGTACAGTTCACAATAAAACCTTGAACAAATGTATTCTATCTCTGGTACAGTTCACAATAAAACCGTGAACAAATGCATCCTATCTCTAGTACAGTTCACAATAAAACCTTGAACAAATGCATCCTATCTCTGGTACAGTTCACAATAAAACCTTGAACAAATGTATCCTATCTCTGGTACAGTTCACAATAAAACCTTGAACAAATGTATCCTATCCCTGGTACAGTTCACAATAAAACCTTGAACAAATGTATCCTATCCCTGGTACAGTTCACAATAAAACCTTGAACAAATGTATTCTATCCCTGGTACAGTTCACAATAGAACCTTGAACAAATGTATCCTATCTCTGGTACAGTTCACAATAAAACCTTGAACAAATGTATCCTATCCCTGATACAGTTCACAATAAAACCTTGAACAAATGTATCCTATCTCTGGTACAGTTCACAATAAAACCTTGAACAAATGTATTCTATCTCTGGTACAGTTCACAATAAAACCTTGAACAAATGTATCCTATCTCTGATACAATTCACAATAAAACCTTCAACAAATGTATTCTATCTCTGGTACAGTTCACAATAAATCCTAAAACAAATGTATCCTATCTCTGGTACAGTGCACAATAAAACCGTGAACAAATGTATCCTATCCCTGGTACAGTTCAAAATAAAACCTTGAACAAATGTATCCTATCCCTGGTACAGTTCACAATAAATCCTTGAACAAATGTATTCTATCCCTGGTACAGTTCACAATAAAACCTTGAACAAATGTATCCTATCTCTGGTACAGTTCACAATAAAACCTTGCACAAATGTATCCTATCCCTGATACAGTTCACAATAAAACCTTGAACAAATGTATCCTATCTCTGGTACAGTTCACAATAAAACCTTGAACAAATGTATTCTATCTCTGGTACAGTTCACAATAAAACCTTGAACAAATGTATCCTATCTCTGATACAATTCACAATAAAACCTTCAACAAATGTATTCTATCTCTGGTACAGTTCACAATAAATCCTTAAACAAATGTATCCTATCTCTGGTACAGTGCACAATAAAACTTTGAAGAAATGTATCCTATCCCTGGTACAGTTCACAATTAAACCTTGAACAAATGTATCCTATCTCTGATACAATTCACAATAAAACCTTCAACAAATGTATTCTATCTCTGGTACAGTTCACAATAAATCCTTAAACAAATGTATCCTATCTCTGGTACAGTTCACAATAAAACCGTGAACAAATGTATCCTATCCCTGGTACTGTTCACAATAAAACCTTGAACAAATGTATCCTATCTCTGGTACAGTTCACAATAAAACCTTGAACAAATGTATCCTATCCCTGATACAGTTCACAATAAAACCTTGAACAAATGTATCCTATCTCTGGTACAGTTCACAATAATACTTTGAACAAATGTATCCTATCCCTGCTACAGTTCTCAATAAAACCGTGAACAAATGTATCCTATCCCTGGTAAAGTTCACAATAAAACTTTGAAGAAATGTATCCTATATCTGGTACAGTTCTCAATAAAACTTTGAAGAAATGTATGCTATCCCTGGTACAGTTCACAATAACACCTTGAACAAATGTATCCTATCTCTGGTACAGTTCACAATAAAACCTTGAACAAATGTATCCTATCTCTGGTACAGTTCACAATAAAACCTTGAACAAATGTATCCTATCCCTGACACAGTCCACAATAAAACCTTGAACAAATGTATCCTATCCCTGGTACAGTTCACAATAAAACCTTGAACAAATGTATCCTATCCCTGGTACAGTTCACAATAAAACCTTGAATAAATGTATCCTATCTCTGGTACAGTTTACAATAAAACCTTGTACAAATGTATCCTATCTCTTGTATAGTTCACAATAAAACCTTGAATAAATGCATCCTATCTCTGGTACAGTTCACAATAAAACCTTCAACAAATGTATCCTATCTCTGGTACAGTTCACAATAAAACCTTCAACAAATGTATCCTATCTCTGGTACAGTTCACAATAAAACCTTGAACAAATGTATCCTATCCCTGGTACAGTTCACAATAAAACCTTGAACAAATGTATCCTATCTCTGGTACAGTTCACAATAAAACCTTGAACAAATGTATCCTATCCCTGGTACAGTTCACAATAAAACCTTGAACAAATGTATCCTATCCCTGGTACAGTTCACAATAAAACCTTGAACAAATGTATCCTATCCCTGGTACAGTTCACAATAAAACCTTGAGCAAATGTATCCTATCTCTGGTACAGTTCACAATAAAACCTTGAACAAATGTATCCTATCTCTAGTACAGTTGACAATAAAACTTTGAACAAATGCATCCTATCTCTGGTACAGTTCACAATAAAACCTTGAACAAATGTATCCTATCTCTGGTACAGTTCACAATAAAACCTTGAACAAATGTATCCTATCCCTGGTACAGTTCACAATAAAACCTTGAACAAATGTATCCTATCCCTGGTACAGTTCACAATAAAACCGTGAACAAATGTATCCCATCTCTAGTACAGTTCATAATAAAACCTTGAACAAATGTATCCTATCTCTAGTACAGTTCACAATAAAACTTTGAACAAATGCATCCTATCTCTGGTACAGTTCACAATAAAACCTTGAACAAATGCATCCTATCCCTGGTACAGTTCACAATGAAACCTTGAACAAATGTATCCTATATCTGGTACAGTTCACAATAAAACCTTGAACAAATGTATCCTATCCCTGGTACAGTTCACAATAAAACCTTGAACAAATGTATCCTATCTCTGGTACAGTTCACAATAAAACCTTGAACAAATGTATCCTATCCCTGGTACAGTTCACAATAAATCCTTGAACAAATGTATTCTATCCCTGGTACAGTTCACAATAAAACCTTGAACAAATGTATCCTATCTCTGGTACAGTTCACAATAAAACCTTGCACAAATGTATCCTATCCCTGATACAGTTCACAATAAAACCTTGAACAAATGTATCCTATCTCTGGTACAGTTCACAATAAAACCTTGAACAAATGTATTCTATCTCTGGTACAGTTCACAATAAAACCTTGAACAAATGTATCCTATCTCTGATACAATTCACAATAAAACCTTCAACAAATGTATTCTATCTCTGGTACAGTTCACAATAAATCCTTGAACAAATGTATCCTATCTCTGGTACAGTGCACAATAAAACTTTGAAGAAATGTATCCTATATCTGGTACAGTTCTCAATAAAACTTTGAAGAAATGTATGCTATCCCTGGTACAGTTCACAATAACACCTTGAACAAATGTATCCTATCTCTGGTACAGTTCACAATAAAACCTTGAACAAATGTATCCTATCTCTGGTACAGTTCACAATAAAACCTTGAACAAATGTATCCTATCCCTGATACAGTTCACAATAAAACCTTGAACAAATGTATCCTATCCCTGGTACAGTTCACAATAAAACCTTGAACAAATGTATCCTATCCCTGGTACAGTTCACAATAAAACCTTGAATAAATGTATCCTATCTCTGGTACAGTTTACAATAAAACCTTGTACAAATGTATCCTATCTCTTGTACAGTTCACAATAAAACCTTGAATAAATGCATCCTATCTCTGGTACAGTTCACAATAAAACCTTGAACAAATGTATCCTATCTCTGGTACAGTTCACAATAAAACCTTCAACAAATGTATCCTATCTCTGGTACAGTTCACAATAAAACCTTGAACAAATGTATCCTATCCCTGGTACAGTTCACAATAAAACCTTGAACAAATGTATCCTATCTCTGGTACAGTTCACAATAAAACCTTGAACAAATGTATCCTATCCCTGGTACAGTTCACAATAAAACCTTGAACAAATGTATCCTATCCCTGGTACAGTTCACAATAAAACCTTGAACAAATGTATCCTATCCCTGGTACAGTTCACAATAAAACCTTGAGCAAATGTATCCTATCTCTGGTACAGTTCACAATAAAACCTTGAACAAATGTATCCTATCTCTAGTACAGTTGACAATAAAACTTTGAACAAATGTATCCTATCTCTGGTACAGTTCACAATAAAACCTTGAACAAATGTATCCTATCTCTGGTACAGTTCACAATAAAACCTTGAACAAATGTATCCTATCCCTGGTACAGTTCACAATAAAACCTTGAACAAATGTATCCTATCCCTGGTACAGTTCACAATAAAACCGTGAACAAATGTATCCCATCTCTAGTACAGTTCATAATAAAACCTTGAACAAATGTATCCTATCTCTAGTACAGTTCACAATAAAACTTTGAACAAATGCATCCTATCTCTGGTACAGTTCACAATAAAACCTTGAACAAATGCATCCTATCCCTGGTACAGTTCACAATGAAACCTTGAACAAATGTATCCTATCTCTGGTACAGTTCACAATGAAACCTTGAACAAATGTATCCTATCCCTGGTACAGTTCACAATAAAACCTTGAACAAATGTATCCTATCTCTGGTACAGTTCACAATAAAACCTTGAACAAATGTATCCTATCCCTGGTACAGTTCACAATAAAACCTTGAACAAATGTATCCTATCTCTGGTACAGTTCACAATAAAACCTTGCACAAATGTATCCTATCCCTGATACAGTTCACAATAAAACCTTGAACAAATGTATCCTATCTCTGGTACAGTTCACAATAAAACCTTGAACAAATGTATTCTATCTCTGGTACAGTTCACAATAAAACCTTGAACAAATGTATCCTATCTCTGATACAATTCACAATAAAACCTTCAACAAATGTATTCTATCTCTGGTACAGTTCACAATAAATCCTTAAACAAATGTATCCTATCTCTGGTACAGTTCACAATAAAACCGTGAACAAATGTATCCTATCCCTGGTACAGTTCAAAATAAAACCTTGAACAAATGTATCCTATCCCTGGTACTGTTCACAATAAAACCTTGAACAAATGTATCCTGTCCCTGGTACAGTTGACAATAAAACTTTGAACAAATGTATCCTATCCCTGGTACAGTTCACAATAAAACCTTGAACAAATGTATCCTATCCCTGGTACAGTTCACAATAAAACCTTGAACAAATGTATTCTATCCCTGGTACAGTTCACAATAAAACCTTGAACAAATGTATCCTATCTCTGGTACAGTTCACAATAAAACCTTGCACAAATGTATCCTATCCCTGATACAGTTCACAATAAAACCTTGAACAAATGTATCCTATTTCTGGTACAGTTCACAATAAAACCTTGAACAAATGTATTCTATCTCTGGTACAGTTCACAATAAATCCTTAAACAAATGTATCCTATCTCTGGTACAGTTCACAATAAAACCGTGAACAAATGTATCCTATCCCTGGTACTGTTCACAATAAAACTTTGAACAAATGTATCCTATCCCTGGTACAGTTCACAATAAAACCTTGAACAAATGTATCCTATCCCTGGTACAGTTCACAATAAAACCTTGAACAAATGTATCCTATCTCTGGTACAGTTCACAATAAAACCTTGAACAAATGTATCCTATCCCTGATACAGTTCACAATAAAACCTTGAACAAATGTATCCTATCTCTGGTACAGTTCACAATAAAACTTTGAACAAATGTATCCTATCCCTGCTACAGTTCTCAATAAAACCGTGAACAAATGTATCCTATCCCTGGTAAAGTTCACAATAAAACTTTGAACAAATGTATCCTATATCTGGTACAGTTCTCAATAAAACTTTGAAGAAATGCATGCTATCCCTGGTACAGTTCACAATAAAACCTTGAACAAATGTATCCTATCCCTGGTACAGTTCACAATAAAACCTTGAACAAATGTATCCTATCTCTGGTACAGTTCACAATAAAACCTTGAACAAATGTATCCTATCCCTGATACAGTTCACAATAAAACCTTGAACAAATGTATCCTATCCATGGTACAGTTCACAATAAAACCTTGAATAAATGTATCCTATCTCTGGTACAGTTTACAATAAAACCTTGTACAAATGTATCCTATCTCTTGTACAGTTCACAATAAAACCTTGAATAAATGCATCCTATCTCTGGTACAGTTCACAATAAAACCTTCAACAAATGTATCCTATCTCTGGTACAGTTCACAATAAAACCTTCAACAAATGTATCCTATCTCTGGTACAGTTCACAATAAAACCTTGAACAAATGTATCCTATCCCTGGTACAGTTCACAATAAAACCTTGAACAAATGTATCCTATCCCTGGTACAGTTCACAATAAAACCTTGAGCAAATGTATCCTATCTCTGGTACAGTTCACAATAAAACCTTGAACAAATGTATCCTATCTCTAGTACAGTTGACAATAAAACTTTGAACAAATGCATCCTATCTCTGGTACAGTTCACAATAAAACCTTCAACAAATGTATCCTATCTCTGGTACAGTTCACAATAAAACCTTGAACAAATGTATCCTATCCCTGGTACAGTTCACAATAAAACCTTGAACAAATGTATCCTATCCTTGGTACAGTTCACAATAAAACCGTGAACAAATGTATCCCATCTCTGGTACAGTTCATAATAAAACCTTGAACAAATGTATCCTATCTCTAGTACAGTTCACAATAAAACTTTGAACAAATGCATCCTATCTCTGGTACAGTTCACAATAAAACCTTGAACAAATGCATCCTATCTCTGGTACAGTTCACAATGAAACCTTGAACAAATGTATCCTATCTCTGGTACAGTTCACAATAAAACCTTGAACAAATGTATCCTATCCCTGGTACAGTTCACAATAAAACCTTGAACAAATGTATCCTATCCCTGGTACAGTTCACAATAAAACCTTGAACAAATGTATCCTATCCTTGGTACAGTTCACAATAAAACCTTGAACAAATGTATCCTATCTCAGGTACAGTTCACAATAAAACCTTGAACAAATGTATCCTATCTCTAGTACAGTTCACAATAAAACCTTGAACAAATGTATCCTATCCCTGATACAGTTCACAATAAAACCTTGAACAAATGTATCCTATCTCTGGTACAGTTCACAATAAAACCTTGAACAAATGTATCCTATCTCTGGTACAGCTCACAATAAAACATTGAACAAATGTATCCTATCTCTGGTACAGTTCACATTAAAACCTTGAACAAATGTATCCTATCTCTAGTACAGTTCACAATAAAACCTTGAACAAATGCATCCTGTCTCTGGTACAGTTCACAATAAAACATTGAACAAATGCATCCTATCTCTGGTACAGTTCACAATAAAACCTTCAACAAATGTATCCTATCTCTGGTACAGTTCACAATAAAACCTTGAACAAATGTATCCTATCCCTAGTACAGTTCACAATAAAACCTTGAACAAATGTATCCTATCCCTGGTACAGTTCACAATAAAACCTTGAACAAATGTATCCTATCCCTGGTACAGTTCACAATAAAACCTTGAACAAATGTATCCTATCTCTGGTACAGTTCACAATAAAACCTTGAACAAATGTATCCTATTCCTGATACAGTTCACAATAAAACCTTGAACAAATGTATCCTATCTCTGGTACAGTTCACAATAAAACCTTGAACAAATGTATCCTATCTCTGGTACAGCTCACAATAAAACATTGAACAAATGTATCCTATCTCTGGTACAATTCACAATAAAACCGTGAACAAATGTATCCTATCCCTGGTAAAGTTCACAATAAAACTTTGAACAAATGTATCCTATCCCTGGTACAGTTCTCAATAAAACTTTGAAGAAATGTATGCTATCCCTGGTACAGTTCACAATAAAACCTTGAACAAATGTATCCTATCCCTGATACAGTTCACAATAAAACCTTGAACAAATGTATCCTATCTCTGGTACAGTTCACAATAAAACCTTGAACAAATGTATTCTATCTCTGGTACAGTTCACAATAAAACTTTGAACAAATGTATCCTATCTCTGGTACAGTTCACAATAAAATCTTCAACAAATGTATTCTATCTCTGGTACAGTTCACAATAAATCCTTGAACAAATGTATCCTATATCTGGTACTGTTCACAATAAAACCGTGAACAAATGTATCCTATCCCTGGTAAAGTTCACAATAAAACCTTGAACAAATGTATCCTATCCCTGGTACAGTTCACAATAAAACCTTGAACAAATGTATCCTATCCCTAGTACAGTTCACAATAAAACCTTGAACAAATTTATCCTATCCCTGGTACAGTTCACAATAAAACCTTGAACAAATGTATCCTATCCCTGGTACAGTTCACAATAAAACCTTGAACAAATGTATCCTATCTCTGGTACAGTTCACAATAAAACCTTGAACAAATGCATCCTATCTCTGGTACAGTTCACAATAAAACCTTGAACAAATGCATCCTATCTCTGGTACAGTTCACAATAAAACCTTGAACAAATGTATCCTATCCCTGGTACAGTTCACAATAAAACTTTGAACAAATGTATCCTATCCCTGCTACAGTTCTCAATAAAACCGTGAACAAATGTATCCTATCCCTGGTAAAGTTCACAATAAAACTTTGAACAAATGTATCCTATATCTGGTACAGTTCTCAATAAAACTTTGAAGAAATGTATGCTATCCCTGGTACAGTTCACAATAAAACCTTGAACAAATGTATCCTATCCCTGGTACAGTTCACAATAAAACCTTGAACAAATGTATCCTATCTCTGGTACAGTTCACAATAAAACCTTGAACAAATGTATCCTATCCCTGATACAGTTCACAATAAAACCTTGAACAAATGTATCCTATCCCTGGTACAGTTCACAATAAAACCTTGAATAAATGTATCCTATCTCTGGTACAGTTTACAATAAAACCTTGTACAAATGTATCCTATCTCTTGTACAGTTCACAATAAAACCTTGAATAAATGCATCCTATCTCTGGTACAGTTCACAATAAAACCTTCAACAAATGTATCCTATCTCTGGTACAGTTCACAATAAAACCTTCAACAAATGTATCCTATCTCTGGTACAGTTCACAATAAAACCTTGAACAAATGTATCCTATCCCTGGTACAGTTCACAATAAAACCTTGAACAAATGTATCCTATCCCTGGTACAGTTCACAATAAAACCTTGAGCAAATGTATCCTATCTCTGGTACAGTTCACAATAAAACCTTGAACAAATGTATCCTATCTCTAGTACAGTTGACAATAAAACTTTGAACAAATGCATCCTATCTCTGGTACAGTTCACAATAAAACCTTCAACAAATGTATCCTATCTCTGGTACAGTTCACAATAAAACCTTGAACAAATGTATCCTATCCCTGGTACAGTTCACAATAAAACCTTGAACAAATGTATCCTATCCTTGGTACAGTTCACAATAAAACCGTGAACAAATGTATCCCATCTCTGGTACAGTTCATAATAAAACCTTGAACAAATGTATCCTATCTCTAGTACAGTTCACAATAAAACTTTGAACAAATGCATCCTATCTCTGGTACAGTTCACAATAAAACCTTGAACAAATGCATCCTATCTCTGATACAATTCACAATAAAACCTTCAACAAATGTATTCTATCTCTGGTACAGTTCACAATAAATCCTTAAACAAATGTATCCTATCTCTGGTACAGTGCACAATAAAACTTTGAAGAAATGTATCCTATATCTGGTACAGTTCTCAATAAAACTTTGAAGAAATGTATGCTATCCCTGGTACAGTTCACAATAACACCTTGAACAAATGTATCCTATCTCTGGTACAGTTCACAATAAAACCTTGAACAAATGTATCCTATCTCTGGTACAGTTCACAATAAAACCTTGAACAAATGTATCCTATCCCTGATACAGTTCACAATAAAACCTTGAACAAATGTATCCTATCCCTGGTACAGTTCACAATAAAACCTTGAACAAATGTATCCTATCCCTGGTACAGTTCACAATAAAACCTTGAATAAATGTATCCTATCTCTGGTACAGTTTACAATAAAACCTTGTACAAATGTATCCTATCTCTTGTACAGTTCACAATAAAACCTTGAATAAATGCATCCTATCTCTGGTACAGTTCACAATAAAACCTTCAACAAATGTATCCTATCTCTGGTACAGTTCACAATAAAACCTTCAACAAATGTATCCTATCTCTGGTACAGTTCACAATAAAACCTTGAACAAATGTATCCTATCCCTGGTACAGTTCACAATAAAACCTTGAACAAATGTATCCTATCTCTGGTACAGTTCACAATAAAACCTTGAACAAATGTATCCTATCCCTGGTACAGTTCACAATAAAACCTTGAACAAATGTATCCTATCCCTGGTACAGTTCACAATAAAACCTTGAACAAATGTATCCTATCCCTGGTACAGTTCACAATAAAACCTTGAGCAAATGTATCCTATCTCTGGTACAGTTCACAATAAAACCTTGAACAAATGTATCCTATCTCTAGTACAGTTGACAATAAAACTTTGAACAAATGCATCCTATCTCTGGTACAGTTCACAATAAAACCTTGAACAAATGTATCCTATCTCTGGTACAGTTCACAATAAAACCTTGAACAAATGTATCCTATCCCTGGTACAGTTCACAATAAAACCTTGAACAAATGTATCCTATCCCTGGTACAGTTCACAATAAAACGTGAACAAATGTATCCCATCTCTAGTACAGTTCATAATAAAACCTTGAACAAATGTATCCTATCTCTAGTACAGTTCACAATAAAACTTTGAACAAATGCATCCTATCTCTGGTACAGTTCACAATAAAACCTTGAACAAATGCATCCTATCCCTGGTACAGTTCACAATGAAACCTTGAACAAATGTATCCTATCTCTGGTACAGTTCACAATGAAACCTTGAACAAATGTATCCTATCCCTGGTACAGTTCACAATAAAACCTTGAACAAATGTATCCTATCTCTGGTACAGTTCACAATAAAACCTTGAACAAATGTATCCTATCCCTGGTACAGTTCACAATAAAACCTTGAACAAATGTATCCTATCCCTGGTACAGTTCACAATAAAACCTTGAACAAATGTATCCTATCCCTGGTACAGTTTACAATAAAACCTTGAACAAATGTATCCTATCTCTTGTACAGTTCACAATAAAACCTTGAATAAATGCATCCTATCTCTGGTACAGTTCACAATAAAACCTTCAACAAATGTATCCTATCTCTGGTACAGTTCACAATAAAACCTTCAACAAATGTATCCTATCTCTGGTACAGTTCACAATAAAACCTTCAACAAATGTATCCTATCTCTGGTACAGTTCACAATAAAACCTTGAACAAATGTATCCTATCCCTGGTACAGTTCACAATAAAACCTTGAACAAATGTATCCTATCTCTGGTACAGTTCACAATAAAACCTTGAACAAATGTATCCTATTCCTGGTACAGTTCACAATAAAACCTTGAACAAATGTATCCTATCTCTGGTACAGTTCACAATAAAACCTTGAACAAATGTATCCTATCTCTGGTACAGTTCACAATAAAACCTTGAACAAATGTATCCTATCCCTGATACAGTTCACAATAAAACCTTCAACAAATGTATCCTATATCTGGTACAGTTCACAATAAAACTTTGAACAAATGTATCCTATCCCTGGTACAGTTCTAAATAAAACCGTGAACAAATGTATCCTATCCCTGGTAAAGTTCACAATAAAACTTTGAACAAATGTATCCTATATCTGGTACAGTTCACAATAAAACTTTGAAGAAATGTATGCTATCCCTGGTACAGTTCACAATAAAACCTTGAACAAATGTATCCTATCTCTGGTACAGTTCACAATAAAACCTTGAACAAATGTATCCTATCTCTGGTACAGTTCACAATAAAACCTTGAACAAATGTATCCTATCCCTGATACAGTTCACAATAAAACCTTGAACAAATGTATCCTATCCCTGGTACAGTTCACAATAAAACCTTGAACAAATGTATCCTATCCCTGGTACAGTTCACAATAAAACCTTGAATAAATGTATCCTATCTCTGGTACAGTTTACAATAAAACCTTGAACAAATGTATCCTATCTCTTGTACAGTTCACAATAAAACCTTGAATAAATGCATCCTATCTCTGGTACAGTTCACAATAAAACCTTCAACAAATGTATCCTATCTCTGGTACAGTTCACAATAAAACCTTCAACAAATGTATCCTATCTCTGTTACAGTTCACAATAAAACCTTGAACAAATGTATCCTATCTCTGGTACAGTTCACAATAAAACCTTGAACAAATGTATCCTATCCCTGGTACAGTTCACAATAAAACCTTGAACAAATGTATCCTATCTCTGGTACAGTTCACAATAAAACCTTGAACAAATGTATCCTATTCCTGGTACAGTTCACAATAAAACCTTGAACAAATGTATCCTATCTCTGGTACAGTTCACAATAAAACGTTGAACAAATGTATCCTATCTCTGGTACAGTTCACAATAAAACCTTTAACAAATGTATCCTATCCCTGATACAGTTCACAATAAAACCTTGAACAAATGTATCCTATCCCTGGTACAGTTCACAATAAAACCTTGAACAAATGTATCCTATCCCTGGTACAGTTCACAATAAAACCTTGAATAAATGTATCCTATCTCTGGTACAGTTTACAATAAAACCTTGAACAAATGTATACTATCTCTGGTACAGTTCACAATAAAACCTTGAATAAATGCATCCTATCTCTGGTACAGTTCACAATAAAGCCTTCAACAAATGTATCCTATCCCTGGTACAGTTCACAATAAAACCTTGAACAAATGTATCCTATCTCTGGTACAGTTCACAATAAAACCTTGAACAAATGTATCCTATCCCTGGTACAGTTCACAATAAAACCTTGAACAAATGTATCCTATCTCTGGTACAGTTCACAATAAAACCTTGAACAAATGTATCCTATCCCTGGTACAGTTCACAATAAAACCTTGAACAAATGTATCATATCCCTGGTACAGTTCACAATAAAACCTTGAACAAATGTATCCTATCCCTGGTACAGTTCACAATAAAACCTTGAACAAATGTATCCTATCTCTGGTACAGTTCACAATAAAACCTTGAACAAATGTATCCTATCTCTAGTACAGTTGACAATAAAACTTTGAACAAATGCATCCTATCTCTGGTACAGTTCACAATAAAACCTTGAACAAATGTATGCTATCTCTGGTACAGTTCACAATAAAACCTTGAACAAATGTATCCTATCTCTGGTACAGTTCACAATAAAACCTTGAACAAATGTATCCTTTCTCTGGTACAGTTCACAATAAAACCTTGAACAAATGTATCCTATCCCTGATACAGTTCACAATAAAACCTTCAACAAATGTATCCTATATCTGGTACAGTTCACAATAAAACTTTGAACAAATGTATCCTATCCCTGGTACAGTTCTCAATAAAACCGTGAACAAATGTATCCTATCCCTGGTAAAGTTCACAATAAAACTTTGAACAAATGTATCCTATATCTGGTACAGTTCACAATAAAACTTTGAAGAAATGTATGCTATCCCTGGTACAGTTCACAATAAAACCTTGAACAAATGTATCCTATCTCTGGTACAGTTCACAATAAAACCTTGAACAAATGTATCCTATCTCTGGTACAGTTCACAATAAAACCTTGAACAAATGTATCCTATCCCTGATACAGTTCACAATAAAACCTTGAACAAATGTATCCTATCCCTGGTACAGTTCACAATAAAACCTTGAACAAATGTATCCTATCTCTGGTACAGTTCACAATAAAACCTTGAACAAATGTATCCTATCTCTGGTACAGTTCACAATAAAACCTTGAACAAATGTATCCTATCCCTGGTACAGTTCACAATAAAACCTTGAACAAATGTATCCTATCCCTGGTACAGTTCACAATAAAACCGTGAACAAATGTATCCCATCTCTAGTACAGTTCATAATAAAACCTTGAACAAATGTATCCTATCTCTAGTACAGTTCACAATAAAACTTTGAACAAATGCATCCTATCTCTGGTACAGTTCACAATAAAACCTTGAACAAATGCATCCTATCCCTGGTACAGTTCACAATGAAACCTTGAACAAATGTATCCTATCTCTGGTACAGTTCACAATGAAACCTTGAACAAATGTATCCTATCCCTGGTACAGTTCACAATAAAACCTTGAACAAATGTATCCTATCTCTGGTACAGTTCACAATAAAACCTTGAACAAATGTATCCTATCCCTGGTACAGTTCACAATAAAACCTTGAACAAATGTATCCTATCCCTGGTACAGTTCACAATAAAACCTTGAACAAATGTATCCTATCCCTGGTACAGTTTACAATAAAACCTTGAACAAATGTATCCTATCTCTTGTACAGTTCACAATAAAACCTTGAATAAATGCATCCTATCTCTGGTACAGTTCACAATAAAACCTTCAACAAATGTATCCTATCTCTGGTACAGTTCACAATAAAACCTTCAACAAATGTATCCTATCTCTGGTACAGTTCACAATAAAACCTTCAACAAATGTATCCTATCTCTGGTACAGTTCACAATAAAACCTTGAACAAATGTATCCTATCCCTGGTACAGTTCACAATAAAACCTTGAACAAATGTATCCTATCTCTGGTACAGTTCACAATAAAACCTTGAACAAATGTATCCTATTCCTGGTACAGTTCACAATAAAACCTTGAACAAATGTATCCTATCTCTGGTACAGTTCACAATAAAACCTTGAACAAATGTATCCTATCTCTGGTACAGTTCACAATAAAACCTTGAACAAATGTATCCTATCCCTGATACAGTTCACAATAAAACCTTCAACAAATGTATCCTATATCTGGTACAGTTCACAATAAAACTTTGAACAAATGTATCCTATCCCTGGTACAGTTCTAAATAAAACCGTGAACAAATGTATCCTATCCCTGGTAAAGTTCACAATAAAACTTTGAACAAATGTATCCTATATCTGGTACAGTTCACAATAAAACTTTGAAGAAATGTATGCTATCCCTGGTACAGTTCACAATAAAACCTTGAACAAATGTATCCTATCTCTGGTACAGTTCACAATAAAACCTTGAACAAATGTATCCTATCTCTGGTACAGTTCACAATAAAACCTTGAACAAATGTATCCTATCCCTGATACAGTTCACAATAAAACCTTGAACAAATGTATCCTATCCCTGGTACAGTTCACAATAAAACCTTGAACAAATGTATCCTATCCCTGGTACAGTTCACAATAAAACCTTGAATAAATGTATCCTATCTCTGGTACAGTTTACAATAAAACCTTGAACAAATGTATCCTATCTCTTGTACAGTTCACAATAAAACCTTGAATAAATGCATCCTATCTCTGGTACAGTTCACAATAAAACCTTCAACAAATGTATCCTATCTCTGGTACAGTTCACAATAAAACCTTCAACAAATGTATCCTATCTCTGTTACAGTTCACAATAAAACCTTGAACAAATGTATCCTATCTCTGGTACAGTTCACAATAAAACCTTGAACAAATGTATCCTATCCCTGGTACAGTTCACAATAAAACCTTGAACAAATGTATCCTATCTCTGGTACAGTTCACAATAAAACCTTGAACAAATGTATCCTATTCCTGGTACAGTTCACAATAAAACCTTGAACAAATGTATCCTATCTCTGGTACAGTTCACAATAAAACGTTGAACAAATGTATCCTATCTCTGGTACAGTTCACAATAAAACCTTTAACAAATGTATCCTATCCCTGATACAGTTCACAATAAAACCTTGAACAAATGTATCCTATCCCTGGTACAGTTCACAATAAAACCTTGAACAAATGTATCCTATCCCTGGTACAGTTCACAATAAAACCTTGAATAAATGTATCCTATCTCTGGTACAGTTTACAATAAAACCTTGAACAAATGTATACTATCTCTGGTACAGTTCACAATAAAACCTTGAATAAATGCATCCTATCTCTGGTACAGTTCACAATAAAGCCTTCAACAAATGTATCCTATCCCTGGTACAGTTCACAATAAAACCTTGAACAAATGTATCCTATCTCTGGTACAGTTCACAATAAAACCTTGAACAAATGTTTCCTATCCCTGGTACAGTTCACAATAAAACCTTGAACAAATGTATCCTATCTCTGGTACAGTTCACAATAAAACCTTGAACAAATGTATCCTATCCCTGGTACAGTTCACAATAAAACCTTGAACAAATGTATCATATCCCTGGTACAGTTCACAATAAAACCTTGAACAAATGTATCCTATCCCTGGTACAGTTCACAATAAAACCTTGAACAAATGTATCCTATCTCTGGTACAGTTCACAATAAAACCTTGAACAAATGTATCCTATCTCTAGTACAGTTGACAATAAAACTTTGAACAAATGCATCCTATCTCTGGTACAGTTCACAATAAAACCTTGAACAAATGTATGCTATCTCTGGTACAGTTCACAATAAAACCTTGAACAAATGTATCCTATCTCTGGTACAGTTCACAATAAAACCTTGAACAAATGTATCCTTTCTCTGGTACAGTTCACAATAAAACCTTGAACAAATGTATCCTATCCCTGATACAGTTCACAATAAAACCTTCAACAAATGTATCCTATATCTGGTACAGTTCACAATAAAACTTTGAACAAATGTATCCTATCCCTGGTACAGTTCTCAATAAAACCGTGAACAAATGTATCCTATCCCTGGTAAAGTTCACAATAAAACTTTGAACAAATGTATCCTATATCTGGTACAGTTCACAATAAAACTTTGAAGAAATGTATGCTATCCCTGGTACAGTTCACAATAAAACCTTGAACAAATGTATCCTATCTCTGGTACAGTTCACAATAAAACCTTGAACAAATGTATCCTATCTCTGGTACAGTTCACAATAAAACCTTGAACAAATGTATCCTATCCCTGATACAGTTCACAATAAAACCTTGAACAAATGTATCCTATCCCTGGTACAGTTCACAATAAAACCTTGAACAAATGTATCCTATCCCTGGTACAGTTCACAATAAAACCTTGAATAAATGTATCCTATCTCTGGTACAGTTTACAATAAAACCTTGAACAAATGTATCCTATCTCTTGTACAGTTCACAATAAAACCTTGAATAAATGCATCCTATCTCTGGTACAGTTCACAATAAAACCTTCAACAAATGTATCCTATCTCTGGTACAGTTCACAATAAAACCTTCAACAAATGTATCCTATCTCTGGTACAGTTCACAATAAAACCTTGAACAAATGTATCCTATCTCTGGTACAGTTCACAATAAAACCTTGAACAAATGTATCCTATCCCTGGTACAGTTCACAATAAAACCTTGAACAAATGTATCCTATCTCTGGTACAGTTCACAATAAAACCTTGAACAAATGTATCCTATTCCTGGTACAGTTCACAATAAAACCTTGAACAAATGTATCCTATCTCTGGTACAGTTCACAATAAAACCTTGAACAAATGTATCCTATCTCTGGTACAGTTCACAATAAAACCTTTAACAAATGTATCCTATCCCTGATACAGTTCACAATAAAACCTTGAACAAATGTATCCTATCCCTGGTACAGTTCACAATAAAACCTTGAATAAATGTATCCTATCTCTGGTACAGTTTACAATAAAACCTTGAACAAATGTAAACTATCTCTGGTACAGTTCACAATAAAACCTTGAATAAATGCATCCTATCTCTGGTACAGTTCACAATAAAGCCTTCAACAAATGTATCCTATCTCTGGTACAGTTCACAATAAAACCTTGAACAAATGTATCCTATCTCTGGTACAGTTCACAATAAAACCTTGAACAAATGTATCCTATCTCTGGTACAGTTCACAATAAAACATTGAACAAATGTATCCTATCCCTGGTACAGTTCACAATAAAACCTTGAACAAATGTATCCTATCCCTGGTACAGTTCACAATAAAACCTTGAACAAATGTATCCTATCCCTGGTACAGTTTACAATAAAACCTTGAACAAATGTATCCTATCTCTTGTACAGTTCACAATAAAACCTTGAATAAATGCATCCTATCTCTGGTACAGTTCACAATAAAACCTTCAACAAATGTATCCTATCTCTGGTACAGTTCACAATAAAACCTTCAACAAATGTATCCTATCTCTGGTACAGTTCACAATAAAACCTTCAACAAATGTATCCTATCTCTGGTACAATTCACAATAAAACCTTGAACAAATGTATCCTATCCCTGGTACAGTTCACAATAAAACCTTGAACAAATGTATCCTATCTCTGGTACAGTTCACAATAAAACCTTGAACAAATGTATCCTATTCCTGGTACAGTTCACAATAAAACCTTGAACAAATGTATCCTATCTCTGGTACAGTTCACAATAAAACCTTGAACAAATGTATCCTATCTCTGGTACAGTTCACAATAAAACCTTGAACAAATGTATCCTATCCCTGATACAGTTCACAATAAAACCTTCAACAAATGTATCCTATATCTGGTACAGTTCACAATAAAACTTTGAACAAATGTATCCTATCCCTGGTACAGTTCTAAATAAAACCGTGAACAAATGTATCCTATCCCTGGTAAAGTTCACAATAAAACTTTGAACAAATGTATCCTATATCTGGTACAGTTCACAATAAAACTTTGAAGAAATGTATGCTATCCCTGGTACAGTTCACAATAAAACCTTGAACAAATGTATCCTATCTCTGGTACAGTTCACAATAAAACCTTGAACAAATGTATCCTATCTCTGGTACAGTTCACAATAAAACCTTGAACAAATGTATCCTATCCCTGATACAGTTCACAATAAAACCTTGAACAAATGTATCCTATCCCTGGTACAGTTCACAATAAAACCTTGAACAAATGTATCCTATCCCTGGTACAGTTCACAATAAAACCTTGAATAAATGTATCCTATCTCTGGTACAGTTTACAATAAAACCTTGAACAAATGTATCCTATCTCTTGTACAGTTCACAATAAAACCTTGAATAAATGCATCCTATCTCTGGTACAGTTCACAATAAAACCTTCAACAAATGTATCCTATCTCTGGTACAGTTCACAATAAAACCTTCAACAAATGTATCCTATCTCTGTTACAGTTCACAATAAAACCTTGAACAAATGTATCCTATCTCTGGTACAGTTCACAATAAAACCTTGAACAAATGTATCCTATCCCTGGTACAGTTCACAATAAAACCTTGAACAAATGTATCCTATCTCTGGTACAGTTCACAATAAAACCTTGAACAAATGTATCCTATTCCTGGTACAGTTCACAATAAAACCTTGAACAAATGTATCCTATCTCTGGTACAGTTCACAATAAAACGTTGAACAAATGTATCCTATCTCTGGTACAGTTCACAATAAAACCTTTAACAAATGTATCCTATCCCTGATACAGTTCACAATAAAACCTTGAACAAATGTATCCTATCCCTGGTACAGTTCACAATAAAACCTTGAACAAATGTATCCTATCCCTGGTACAGTTCACAATAAAACCTTGAATAAATGTATCCTATCTCTGGTACAGTTTACAATAAAACCTTGAACAAATGTATACTATCTCTGGTACAGTTCACAATAAAACCTTGAATAAATGCATCCTATCTCTGGTACAGTTCACAATAAAGCCTTCAACAAATGTATCCTATCTCTGGTACAGTTCACAATAAAACCTTGAACAAATGTATCCTATCTCTGGTACAGTTCACAATAAAACCTTGAACAAATGTATCCTATCCCTGGTACAGTTCACAATAAAACCTTGAACAAATGTATCCTATCTCTGGTACAGTTCACAATAAAACCTTGAACAAATGTATCCTATCCCTGGTACAGTTCACAATAAAACCTTGAACAAATGTATCATATCCCTGGTACAGTTCACAATAAAACCTTGAACAAATGTATCCTATCCCTGGTACAGTTCACAATAAAACCTTGAACAAATGTATCCTATCTCTGGTACAGTTCACAATAAAACCTTGAACAAATGTATCCTATCTCTAGTACAGTTGACAATAAAACTTTGAACAAATGCATCCTATCTCTGGTACAGTTCACAATAAAACCTTGAACAAATGTATGCTATCTCTGGTACAGTTCACAATAAAACCTTGAACAAATGTATCCTATCTCTGGTACAGTTCACAATAAAACCTTGAACAAATGTATCCTTTCTCTGGTACAGTTCACAATAAAACCTTGAACAAATGTATCCTATCCCTGATACAGTTCACAATAAAACCTTCAACAAATGTATCCTATATCTGGTACAGTTCACAATAAAACTTTGAACAAATGTATCCTATCCCTGGTACAGTTCTCAATAAAACCGTGAACAAATGTATCCTATCCCTGGTAAAGTTCACAATAAAACTTTGAACAAATGTATCCTATATCTGGTACAGTTCACAATAAAACTTTGAAGAAATGTATGCTATCCCTGGTACAGTTCACAATAAAACCTTGAACAAATGTATCCTATCTCTGGTACAGTTCACAATAAAACCTTGAACAAATGTATCCTATCTCTGGTACAGTTCACAATAAAACCTTGAACAAATGTATCCTATCCCTGATACAGTTCACAATAAAACCTTGAACAAATGTATCCTATCCCTGGTACAGTTCACAATAAAACCTTGAACAAATGTATCCTATCCCTGGTACAGTTCACAATAAAACCTTGAATAAATGTATCCTATCTCTGGTACAGTTTACAATAAAACCTTGAACAAATGTATCCTATCTCTTGTACAGTTCACAATAAAACCTTGAATAAATGCATCCTATCTCTGGTACAGTTCACAATAAAACCTTCAACAAATGTATCCTATCTCTGGTACAGTTCACAATAAAACCTTCAACAAATGTATCCTATCTCTGGTACAGTTCACAATAAAACCTTGAACAAATGTATCCTATCTCTGGTACAGTTCACAATAAAACCTTGAACAAATGTATCCTATCCCTGGTACAGTTCACAATAAAACCTTGAACAAATGTATCCTATCTCTGGTACAGTTCACAATAAAACCTTGAACAAATGTATCCTATTCCTGGTACAGTTCACAATAAAACCTTGAACAAATGTATCCTATCTCTGGTACAGTTCACAATAAAACCTTGAACAAATGTATCCTATCTCTGGTACAGTTCACAATAAAACCTTTAACAAATGTATCCTATCCCTGATACAGTTCACAATAAAACCTTGAACAAATGTATCCTATCCCTGGTACAGTTCACAATAAAACCTTGAATAAATGTATCCTATCTCTGGTACAGTTTACAATAAAACCTTGAACAAATGTATACTATCTCTGGTACAGTTCACAATAAAACCTTGAATAAATGCATCCTATCTCTGGTACAGTTCACAATAAAGCCTTCAACAAATGTATCCTATCTCTGGTACAGTTCACAATAAAACCTTGAACAAATGTATCCTATCTCTGGTACAGTTCACAATAAAACCTTGAACAAATGTATCCTATCCCTGGTACAGTTCACAATAAAACCTTGAACAAATGTATCCTATCTCTGGTACAGTTCACAATAAAACCTTGAACAAATGTATCCTATCCCTGGTACAGTTCACAATAAAACCTTGAACAAATGTATCCTATCCCTGGTACAGTTCACAATAAAACCTTGAACAAATGTATCCTATCCCTGGTACAGTTCACAATAAAACCTTGAACAAATGTATCCTATCTCTGGTACAGTTCACAATAAAACCTTGAACAAATGTATCCTATCTCTAGTACAGTTGACAATAAAACTTTGAACAAATGCATCCTATCTCTGGTACAGTTCACAATAAAACCTTGAACAAATGTATCCTATCTCTGGTACAGTTCACAATAAAACCTTGAACAAATGTATCCTATCTCTGGTACAGTTCACAATAAAACCTTGAACAAATGTATCCTATCTCTAGTACAGTTCACAATAAAACTTTGAACAAATGCATCATATCTCTGGTACAGTTCACAATAAAACCTTGAACAAATGCATCCTATCTCTGGTACAGTTCACAATGAAACCTTGAACAAATGTATCCTATCTCTGGTACAGTTCACAATAAAACCTTGAACAAATGTATCCTATCCCTGGTACAGTTCACAATAAAACATTGAACAAATGTATCCTATCCCTGGTACAGTTCACAATAAAACCTTGAACAAATGTATCCTATCTCTGGTACAGTTCACAATAAAACCTTGAACAAATGTATCCTATCTCTGGTACAGTTCACAATAAAACCTTGAACAAATGTATCCTATCTCTAGTACAGTTCACAATAAAACTTTGAACAAATGCATCCTATCTCTGGTACAGTTCACAATAAAACCTTGAACAAATGCATCCTATCTCTGGTACAGTTCACAATAAAACCTTGAACAAATGTATCCTATCTCTGGTACAGTTCACAATAAAACCTTGAACAAATGTATCCTATCTCTGGTACAGTTCACAATAAAACCTTCAACAAATGTATCCTATCTCTGGTACAGTTCACAATAAAACCTTGAACAAATGTATCCTATCTCTGGTACAGTTCACAATAAAACCTTGAACAAATGTATCCTATCCCTGGTACAGTTCACAATAAAACCTTGAACAAATGTATCCTATCTCTGGTACAGTTCACAATAAAACCTTGAACAAATGTATCCTATTCCTGGTACAGTTCACAATAAAACCTTGAACAAATGTATCCTATCTCTGGTACAGTTCACAATAAAACCTTGAACAAATGTATCCTATCTCTGGTACAGTTCACAATAAAACCTTTAACAAATGTATCCTATCCCTGATACAGTTCACAATAAAACCTTGAACAAATGTATCCTATCCCTGGTACAGTTCACAATAAAACCTTGAACAAATGTATCCTATCCCTGGTACAGTTCACAATAAAACCTTGAATAAATGTATCCTATCTCTGGTACAGTTTACAATAAAACCTTGAACAAATGTATACTATCTCTGGTACAGTTCACAATAAAACCTTGAATAAATGCATCCTATCTCTGGTACAGTTCACAATAAAGCCTTCAACAAATGTATCCTATCTCTGGTACAGTTCACAATAAAACCTTGAACAAATGTATCCTATCTCTAGTACAGTTCACAATAAAACTTTGAACAAATGCATCCTATCTCTGGTACAGTTCACAATAAAACCTTGAACAAATGCATCCTATCTCTGGTACAGTTCACAATAAAACCTTGAACAAATGTATCCTATCTCTGGTACAGTTCACAATAAAACCTTGAACAAATGTATCCTATCTCTGGTACAGTTCACAATAAAACCTTCAACAAATGTATCCTATCTCTGGTACAGTTCACAATAAAACCTTGAACAAATGTATCCTATCTCTGGTACAGTTCACAATAAAACCTTGAACAAATGTATCCTATCCCTGGTACAGTTCACAATAAAACCTTGAACAAATGTATCCTATCTCTGGTACAGTTCACAATAAAACCTTGAACAAATGTATCCTATTCCTGGTACAGTTCACAATAAAACCTTGAACAAATGTATCCTATCTCTGGTACAGTTCACAATAAAACCTTGAACAAATGTATCCTATCTCTGGTACAGTTCACAATAAAACCTTTAACAAATGTATCCTATCCCTGATACAGTTCACAATAAAACCTTGAACAAATGTATCCTATCCCTGGTACAGTTCACAATAAAACCTTGAACAAATGTATCCTATCCCTGGTACAGTTCACAATAAAACCTTGAATAAATGTATCCTATCTCTGGTACAGTTTACAATAAAACCTTGAACAAATGTATACTATCTCTGGTACAGTTCACAATAAAACCTTGAATAAATGCATCCTATCTCTGGTACAGTTCACAATAAAGCCTTCAACAAATGTATCCTATCTCTGGTACAGTTCACAATAAAACCTTGAACAAATGTATCCTATCTCTTGTACAGTTCACAATAAAACCTTGAACAAATGTATCCTATCCCTGGTACAGTTCACAATAAAACCTTGAACAAATGTATCATATCTCTGGTACAGTTCACAATAAAACCTTGAACAAATGTATCCTATCCCTGGTACAGTTCACAATAAAACCTTGAACAAATGTATCCTATCCCTGGTACAGTTCACAATAAAACCTTGAACAAATGTATCCTATCCCTGGTACAGTTCACAATAAAACCTTGAACAAATGTATCCTATCTCTGGTACAGTTCACAATAAAACCTTGAACAAATGTATCCTATCTCTAGTACAGTTGACAATAAAACTTTGAACAAATGCATCCTATCTCTGGTACAGTTCACAATAAAACCTTGAACAAATGTATCCTATCTCTGGTACAGTTCACAATAAAACCTTGAACAAATGTATCCTATCTCTGGTACAGTTCACAATAAAACCTTGAACAAATGTATCCTATCTCTAGTACAGTTCACAATAAAACTTTGAACAAATGCATCATATCTCTGGTACAGTTCACAATAAAACCTTGAACAAATGCATCCTATCTCTGGTACAGTTCACAATGAAACCTTGAACAAATGTATCCTATCTCTGGTACAGTTCACAATAAAACCTTGAACAAATGTATCCTATCCCTGGTACAGTTCACAATAAAACATTGAACAAATGTATCCTATCCCTGGTACAGTTCACAATAAAACCTTGAACAAATGTATCCTATCTCTGGTACAGTTCACAATAAAACCTTGAACAAATGTATCCTATCTCTGGTACAGTTCACAATAAAACCTTGAACAAATGTATCCTATCTCTAGTACAGTTCACAATAAAACTTTGAACAAATGCATCCTATCTCTGGTACAGTTCACAATAAAACCTTGAACAAATGCATCCTATCTCTGGTACAGTTCACAATAAAACCTTGAACAAATGTATCCTATCTCTGGTACAGTTCACAATAAAACCTTGAACAAATGTATCCTATCCCTGGTACAGTTCACAATAAAACCTTGAACAAATGTATCCTATCCCTGGTACAGTTCACAATAAAACCTTGAACAAATGTATCCTATCTCTGGTACAGTTCACAATAAAACCTTGAACAAATGCATCCTATCTCTGGTACAGTTCACAATAAAACCTTGAACAAATGTATCTTATCTCTGGTACAGTTCACAATAAAACCTTGAACAAATGTATCCTATCTCTAGTACAGTTCACAATAAAACCTTGAACAAATGTATTTTATCTATAAAAACAAATTCTAGAAGAGATTTATTTGATTGTTATCGTATTTCTTTCTATTTTTGTGATGTTTATCACTTTATTTTTACTTTCACAAAGTTGTGATAGCATCTTCACGGTAGTTTATCTACAGACAAATATAGTTATACCTAATAATAGACCGAGCGTGGAAATAGGGGCGAGATATTTGATAAATTACTGTAATCTTAATCACCAGTGATCATCAGAAATATTTAACAGTTAATAAATTGTTTATCAATATCTCAAGACATATTTTCACTATTATGTAACATAAATGTTAAAACATACACATAAGTGATTGTTTGTATTATTAGAAATCCTGGTTAGTGTTGGGGTATTTACGCCGCTTTAAATTCAATTAATGTACCTTATGAATAAAACTATTATAAGGTTCGTTATCACGGGTATTGTAGCCGAGAGCTATCAGTGAGTAGGCAGTCAGTTTAACATAGCAGTATCATCTATACTATATCATGTAAAAAAAAACTGTTAGATGGAAAGGATCGACACTCCATATGTACCGGCGTATTTTAGTTGAAAAAGTGGAAGTATTTTCAATGGCATAACCCAATATTTCTTTCTGTAAGGTCAACAAACGGATTTTTACCTTTGAAATGTAAAGTAAACTTTTTTCGTATATGGTGTGATTCATACACGTTTAAAAAAATTATTTTAATGAATGGACAGAAACAATATTATTTCTCCATGGTCCCAGGATGAATGTTGTTAAATGGACTTATTTATGGATAATTATACTAGTTCATGGATTATCCGCATCTGACTTGTCTATTGCCGAAATTCAGGCTACCGGAAGGGTAAGTTATAAATTATTTTTATTTTCTTATATTTTTTTTCCTTATTTTTGACATTCCCCTTCGTATAAAACAAGACTTGATATAGTAGTTCATAAAGACATGCATAAAAATAAATTGTTTTTAATGCCGTAATGCATGACATCATATTTATGTAGTTAATACTGTTATATTAATATGTAATGTAGGTACTTAGAAAAAAAAAGTAAAATAAAAACCAATGAATATTTATATTGCACAGCATTTTAATATGATTTTCTTGAATATTCAAATTAATGAATTTAAATTGCTTAGCAGAACCGGAAAAATAAATGATAATTTTAAAGATATACAATTTGACAATATCTATAAAGAAGAGTTGGCATTGGGATATTGTAGAGGCTTAAGTAACGGTATATAACTCCTGTTATTATGATAAAACTGTTATGATTTATATAACATTGGTAGATATCATCTTGTTTCTAAATTACCTTCTGTACGTATTGATGATGACACCTGCCACGAAGCTCCATCAAAGTACCATAGATAGAACTGATAGCTTTATCAACGTTTAAATACACCTGCAAACTTTAACTTCATGAGAGAAAAGAAACAATCTATCTAATCTGTTTTCAAAGCTAGAAACCAATGAATGTTACTAAGTGCAAATAAAAAAACTGACCGCCACGATATAACTGACATATTGTTGAAAGTGACGTTAAACACCATAACCCTAACCCATGTATGTATTGTATTAGATCTGGAATTATAATATTTACAACATTTTAAGATAAAGTGTGTCAGTGACATGCGACAGGTCGGTGGTTTTCTCCGGATCATCCGGTTTCCTCCAACAATAAAACTGACCGCCACGATATAACTGAAATATTGTTGAAAGTGGCGTTAAACACCATAAAACCAAAACCAACCAAACCAATATTTACAACACTGTACAGAATAGAAATAGAGAAACGGGAACACTCATGATAGTACTGGTAATATATCTACCTCGGGAACACTCATGATAGTACTGGTAATATATCTACCTCGGGAACACTCATGATAGTACTGGTAATATATCTACCACGGGAACACTCATGATAGTACTGGTAATATATCTACCTCGGGAACACTCATGATAGTACTGGTAATATATCTACCACGGGAACACTCATGATAGTACTGGTAATATATCTACCTCGGGAACACTCATGATAGTACTGGTAATATATCTACCACGGGAACACTCATGATAGTACTGGTAATATATCTACCACGGGAACACTCATGATAATACCGGTAATATATCTACCACGGGAACACTCATGATAGAACTGGTAATATATCTACCACGGGAACACTCATTATGGTACTGGTAATATATCTACCACGGGAACACTCGTGATAGTACTGGTATTATATCTACCACGGGAACACTCATGATAATACCGGTAATATATCTACCACGGGAACACTCATGATAGTACTGGTAATATATCTACCACGGGAACACTCATGATAATACCGGTAATATATCTACCACGGGAACACTCATGATAATACCGGTAATATATCTACCACGGGAACACTCATGATAATACCGGTAATATATCTACCACGAGAACACTCATGATAATACCGGTAATATATCTACTACGGGAACACTCATGATAATACCGGTAATATATCTACCAAGAGAACACTCATGATAATACCGGTAATATATCTACCAAGAGAACACTCATGATAATACCGGTAATATATCTACCACGGGAACACTCATGATAATACCGGTAATATATCTACCACGGGAACACTCATGATAATACCGGTAATATATCTACCACGGGAACACTCATGATAATACCGGTAATATATCTACCACGAGAACACTCATGATAATACCGGTAATATATCTACTACGGGAACACTCATGATAATACCGGTAATATATCTACCACGGGAACACTCATGATAATACCGGTAATATATCTACCACGGGAACACTCATGATAATACCGGTAATATATCTACCACGAGAACACTCATGATAATACCGGTAATATATCTACTACGGGAACACTCATGATAATACCGGTAATATATCTACCACGAGAACACTCATGATAATACCGGTAATATATCTACTACGGGAACACTCATGATAATACCGGTAATATATCTACCACGGGAACACTCATGATAGTACTGGTAATATATCTACCACGGGAACACTCATGATAATACCGGTAATATATCTACCACGGGAACACTCATGATAGTACTGGTAATATATCTACCACGGGAACACTCATGATAATACCGGTAATATATCTACCACGGGAACACTCATGATAATACCGGTAATATATCTACCACGAGAACACTCATGATAATACCGGTAATATATCTACCAAGAGAACACTCATGATAATACCGGTAATATATCTACCAAGAGAACACTCATGATAATACCGGTAATATATCTACCACGGGAACACTCATGATAATACCGGTAATATATCTACCACGGGAACACTCATGATAATACCGGTAATATATCTACCACGGGAACACTCATGATAATACCGGTAATATATCTACCACGAGAACACTCATGATAATACCGGTAATATATCTACTACGGGAACACTCATGATAATACCGGTAATATATCTACTACGGGAACACTCATGATAATACCGGTAATATATCTACTACGGGAACACTCATGATAATACCGGTAATATATCTACTACGGGAACACTCATGATAATACCGGTAATATATCTACTACGGGAACACTCATGATAATACCGGTAATATATCTACCACGGGAACACTCATGATAATACCGGTAATATATCTACCACGGGAACACTCATGATAACACCGGTAATATATCTACCACGAGAACACTCATGATCATACCGGTAATATATCTACCTCGGGAATACTCATGATAATACCGGTAATATATCTACCTCGGGAACACTCATGATAATACCGGTAATATATCTACCACGGGAACACTCATGATAATACCGGTAATATATCTACCACGGGAACACTCATGATAATACCGGTAATATATCTACCACGGGAATACTCATGATAATACCGGTAATATATCTACCACGGGAATACTCATGATAATACCGGTAATATATCTACCACGGGAATACTCATGATAATACCGGTAATATATCTACCACGGGAACACTCATGATAATACCGGTAATATATCTACCACGGGAACACTCATGATAATACCGGTAATATATCTACCACGGGAACACTCATGATAATACCGGTAATATATTTACCACGGGAACACTCATGATAATACCGGTAATATATCTACCTCGGGAACACTCATGATAATACCGGTAATATATCTACCTCGGGAACACTCATGATAATACCGGTAATATATCTACCACGGGACCACTCATGATAATACCGGTAATATATCTACCTCGGAAATACTGTTCCCGATTAATTTCAAATAATTCACGTTTTAGCATGTTCCTTGCATATTCACACAAAAAAAGATTTTTTTTTTTTTTTTTTGCTCATTATTTCCCCCTTTTTCTGGCATTATATTTCTGAATGATTTAAGTCAGGTCCCATTACATAAGGGCTACAAAACATAGCCTTAGAAATGAGTTAATAACAATAAGTTACTTATAACATGTATTACGGAATAATGATAGATAATACTGTAAGATAGAAATAATGTAATAACTTTGATAGAAAATAGCTATAATATCTCGTTTAAAGGAGATCGTTTGACACCTGTTATTTGCGGTTTAAATCCCATTTAATGATAAAATGGGCGTGGAATTTGACAATTGAAACAGCTGTGACGTCTTGTTGTATGTTACATGATACATGCAATCTAGCCAACTTTGGCAGGTGTCTTATGGTATAGGGTAGGATCACGAACTCATGTGCCAAACTGAACCAAAGAAACAATGAAAGTTAGTGGAGCTTTGCGTGTGTACAGTTTCATCTTCCAAGCCGATGATATGACACGTTTCTCCTTGACAGTTCAACTTCATTATGACATTCAAAATATCACACTGTTTTATGTGTCTTGTGTGTTCTTCTGTTGTATAGTACAATGTACTTGCTTCCTACAAATGAAATTTGGAGTTGTTCGTTGCCGCGATCTTATGGTATGATTATTTCTACCTATGCAGTAGTGTTTATCATAACTATGGTTTCGGTGTTCCATTCCCGCGCCGTTTCGAGGTGTACTTGATTCAACATTATGTGATAAAGTTTGTCAGTTAATAAATAAACAAACATTTGACTTTTACAATGGTGATATGATTTTTTTTAAATTCTGTTCCCAAACTTTATAGAAAAAAAATAATTGACATGATAGATGCAAGAATAATAATAATAATTATAATAATAATCTTAAACATGTAGATTTGAACCAAAATAAATGGTAAAATTTGAATAAAAACTACCAATTTATAATGTAAAAAAATATTTGTTTGTTTATGGGTCAAAGGGAGATACCAACCTACACACCTTTTCAATGTTAATAGGATCAGATTTAAATTATTGTAAATGTGACAAGAAAAAAACATTACTATGGTTGCAGTTCTTCATGAAATAGTCACTGTTGTGTCTCATTAAATTAAATTTACAATGTTGAGTACACGGAACAAGAATGCAGTCAGGTGAACCTGATCATGAGATAGGTATTATGGTTTGACATAATTCACATACAATTAGTTTCCAAAAAAGAAAAAAAGAAATAAATTGCGTCAAATATATCATTTCATTCATATGAAAGATATCACACGGTCGGTTTATTTAATGAAAATGCACATTAATAGTAAGGTTACTTATGCATAACTATGTCTGCATAATTTATTTGCTGTTTTCAAATGTACATGTAAATATTTGATAAATTATCTGAGATAGAATCTTTTTAAATAAGAAATCCATAATGTTTGCTTTGACATTATATAATCAGATTATTTTCATACGAATCAGACAGAAAATATTTGATTGTCGACATAACCGTGAATCAGCGAAACAAAGATGTTGTATAGCTTAACAATAAACTAGTTAGATCATTTTGGAGTTATATTTTACTTTTTGAAAGTCAGAAATGTTTACTTCTTTTTAAGGCGATGATTATAGAAATTGTGTGTGTATATATCTATAAAAATGTGTTCATATCAATAAAATAAAGGAATAAAGGCATACATGTATAGAAGGGAGGGCAGGGGGCACATGCAATTTTTTGCAAATTTTTTTATAGAAAAGGCTGTATTTTTATCATGGAAGCAACACATGTATAGTACATCGAGAGGTACATGCCTCGAAACTAAATGACAATTTTCTTCGATTGTCAGTTTTAAAAGCTTGTCCCACACTTTTTGTCCACTTCTAAAGCTTGCCCTTCACACTTTTCGGTCCACTTCTAAAGCTTGCCCTTCACACTTTTTGTCCACTTCTAAAGCTTGCCCTTCACACTTTTTGTCCACTTCTAAAGCTTGCCCTTCACACTTTTTGTCCACTTCTAAAGCTTGCCCTTCACACTTTTTGTCCACTTCTAAAGCTTGCCTTTCACACTTTTCGGTCCACTTCTAAAGCTTGTCCCACACTTTTTGTCCACTTCTAAAGCTTGCCCTTTACACTTTTCGGTCCACTTCTAAAGCTTGCCCTTCACACTTTTCGGTCCACTTCTAAAGTTTCCCACTTTTTCCAGTCCACTCCTACGCTTCTGAATAGTTATTTTAAATATAGTGATATTTTGTGTTAAATCTCCCAAACATTGAATATGATATATTTACTTAATAATTGTAGTACAATTATTCCTACACTATAATGTTTTAGATAGGTACATGTAATGGCTTTGTATTCAAATAGCTTACACAGTATACAGTGAAATCTCTATAAATCTTAATCTGGTTTACACAACAAATACATATTCATATTGTGTAAATAATGAATCAAAGACATTTTTTCCAATTGTCTACAAGAATAAAGTTGGGTTTTTTTATTAAAAAGAAAAAAAATGCAGTATCCGCAGATAAAGATTACGGTGATAAATGTACAAAATGCAGTATCCGCAGATAAAGATTACGGTGATAAATGTACAAAATGCAGTATCCGCAGATAAAGATTACGGTGATAAATGTACACACCTCCAACACATTGACACACCATGTACACACCTCCAACACATTGACACACATGCATGTCACCTCTAAAGTGGTCCAAATCAACAAAATTCAATGCAATATCAGCAATAAATGTATAATATAAACCACGAATACAACCTCTGTACTAATAATAGGTAGATGTCAAATTTAGTGTGTACAACGCGTTTCTGAAATAACCTTCATCGATTACGCTCAAAATCACGCTCAAAATCGAAAGATTGAAAAACCAAATAATGTAAAAGTGTTAGGAGCAATACAAATAAAAGGCCTAAACAGGATAGCTAAAAATGAGCATAAATTGTAGCATGACCATGGTAGAAAATTGTTTCGTGAGTAATTATAATTGAATAAAAATAAAATGTCTAATTTAATTGTCACAAAATAGATCTCGCCTTGAATATAGCTGATATACTACTCATTAGACATTAAACAATCAATCAATCATTCATTCAATCAAAATAGACCTATATATAGTACATGTATACACAAATAAGCTGAAGGAAAACATCGGCTATCGAAACCTATAACTATAACCTATCCTATGAAACGTTACACTAAATTTCATACTTGGAATTAACAAGAATGTAAAGTGATGTAAGGAATTTTGGAATTAGTTGCAAAATCCATTTCGTAATTAAAATGAAATATGTAAATTGCATTTCTTGTAAGACTCATTACATTCATTTATAGATTTATATGATATAAAAATAATACAGCGTGTAGGAGGACAAATTTGTCACATTTTTTCCTGTCTACAAGCAAATCCCGTCGGCGATTAAAATATACAGATACATTAATAGTACCTTAAGGCTTATTATAATCTCTGACAGCGCGAAATGTTTCTTTTATGTGGAATTAAGTCGCTCGTTAAGTCGTCATAACATTCAGGTAACGGTGTAAGGATTATTGTAAAGCCTATCAAGTTATTTACACTTCGTACAGTTGTGTATTAAGCTGTCAAAAGGATCATTTTATGATATAAATACGAGGATTATACAATCTTTGAAGTATGAATTTTACCTTGAAATCTTGTATGCAGATACATTGTGTCTATTATATCAGTTTCGCTTCGATACCACAACCGCCCAAGACAAACGTGTTTTAAATGCACACAGGAAACCACAAACGCCCAGGGCAGTTATTTACAATCATATTTAACACACTTGCTTATAGAAAGCCATAACTGCTCAGGACACTATTATTTACATGATTAACCCACTGACTTCCAGAAAGAATTGACTCTCACGATGGAGGGAGTTGCACTTTAAATCCCTCGCTTGCATGATACCATGACCCTCCAGGACAGTATTTTACATGTTTAACTCGCTGCTTTGTATGAAGTCACAACCCGCCAAGGACATAAATTTACATGTTTAACTCGTTGCTTTGTAGAAAGGACCAAGAAGAAGACAAAACTGACTTGTGATTATCAATTATTTCCTCTTTTGATAGCGTAGTAGCTGTATATTTAGGAATAAGTTGTGAGCTATCCAATCCTAATTTTATCTTTAAGCAGTCAATGTAATGCATCTTACAGATACGGACGATGTTGTTTTCTGCAGGAATTACAATATATTTGTCGTGAATAGTGGACAGGGTTTCTGCAACATCAGGATCTTTGAAGGTGTTGCCTTTTTGCTCATTGACCTATTAATTTTTCTGATTCGAATTTGCACTTAACAGCTTTAAACTATTGTGAAAGAATATCATCCTCCCCTTTTTCTAGTTTTGTCCCTTTTCTGACATAGTCCTCCACAGAGTCCATAAGAATTTTGAAGTTCTACTTCCAATTTATGGAATGTGGCTCATGATAATTTGGACCTTTAGCAAGGATTTACGAAGATTCTCATTGTCCAAGATGTTCAGATCCACCGTAATGACGTGGCCAATGGGCTTATATTTGAACTGAGAACTGTGGCAAGAACAAATAGAAGGTGTTTAGCTTTGAGTAAAGAATGTTTTGCATGTTTGTGAATCATTCCACAACCTCTCATGACCGACATGCTTTACATATTTATTTTCATGAAACCACACGCCACAATTGTCTGCAGTTAGCCACAACTTCCCAGCTCAGAAGGTTTTACATATACCCAAGGGTATCGCGCAAATACAATGGCTCTTATAATGTCGTAACAGACACTCATGACGTAAAATTCGATCCCTCGGAAAAACATATCCAATGGTTGTTTTTTCAATGCAAGTAGCTTACACTGATATAAAACTGTAATTATAAATGGTAGTTTTCGAGTGCCACGATGGCTCGGCATGATTATGGTCATTTAGACTCTAACCAAAAGACTATGACCACTGACGTGAGATAGAGTCTTATTATGACCAAAAGACTATGACCACTGACGTGAGATAGAGTCTTATTATGACCAAAAGACTATGACCACTGACGTGAGATAGAGTCTTATTACGACCAAAAGACTATGACCACTGACGTGAGATAGAGTCTTATTATGACCAAAAGACTATGACCACTGACGTGAGATAGAGTCTTATTACGACCAAAAGACTATGACCACTGACGTGAGATAGAGTCTTATTACGACCAAAAGACTGTGACTACTGACGTGAGATAGAGTCTTATTATGACCAAAAGACTATGACCACTGACGTGAGATAGAGTCTTATTATGATCAAAAGACGATGACCACTGACGTGAGATAGAGTCTTATTATGACCAAAGGACTATGACCACTGACGTGAGATAGAGTCTTATTATGACCAAAAGACTATGACCACTGACGTGAGATATAGTCTTATTATGACCAAAAGACTATGACCACTGACGTGAGATAGAGTCTTATTACGACCAAAAGACTATGACCACTGACGTGAGATAGAGTCTTATTACGACCAAAAGACTATGACCATTGACGTGAGATAGAGTCTTATTACGACCAAAAGACGATGACCACTGACGTGAGATAGAGTCTTATTATGACCAAAAGACTATGACCACTGACGTGAGATAGAGTCTTATTATGACCAAAAGACTATGACCACTGACGTGAGATAGAGTCTTATTACGACCAAAAGACTATGACCACTGACGTGAGATAGAGTCTTATTACGACCAAAAGACTATGACCACTGACGTGAGATAGAGTCTTATTACGACCAAAAGACTATGACCACTGACGTGAGATAGAGTCTTATTACGACCAAAAGACTGTGACTACTGACGTGAGATAGAGTCTTATTATGACCAAAAGACTATGACCACTGACGTGAGATAGAGTCTTATTATGATCAAAAGACGATGACCACTGACGTGAGATAGAGTCTTATTATGACCAAAGGACTATGACCACTGACGTGAGATAGAGTCTTATTATGACCAAAAGACTATGACCACTGACGTGAGATATAGTCTTATTATGACCAAAAGACTATGACCACTGATGTGAGATAGAGTCTTATTACGACCAAAAGACTATGACCACTGACGTGAGATAGAGTCTTATTACGACCAAAAGACTATGACCACTGACGTGAGATAGAGTCTTATTACGACCAAAAGACGATGACCACTGACGTGAGATAGAGTCTTATTACGACCAAAAGACTATGACCACTGACGTGAGATAGAGTCTTATTATGACCAAAAGACTATGACCACTGACGTGAGATAGAGTCTTATTATGATCAAAAGACTATGACCACTGACGTGAGATAGAGTCTTATTACCCAGCTCAAGTGTTGAGGTTTCTAAACATATACAGTGTGTTACCTATCGTTATGTTTGTCTAGACTTTCCTCACCATTTAGTTGTTTGGTAGTCACACTATAGACCTAATAAATATTGCTGAAAGTGACAACTAACACCACTGTTTTGAGTTCGATTTCTGCTCATGGCGAGATGTACTGGACTCAAATTCTATGTGATATACTGGTAGTACTGATTTTAAGCATCAGTAAGTTGTGAAGGGTCGGTAAGTTTCTCTGAGTAATCCACTTTCCTGAACCAATAAAATTGAAATAGATCTGAAAGTGACATCAAACTCCCAATCTGTAACCCTAATCTAATATTGTTATAATCCGCACTGATTTCACTGTTGAGTAATTGCATATACTTTTGTAGTTGGAATGCTTTACTTTTTTCATATGTTAAATACTAGTATATTAACAAATAAGAACAAGTGCCAACATTCTCAGAATGGATGATATACATCAAGATTCAAAATTGAAAACTACTTACTTTTTAAATGAAACACATTGCTCTGAGGTTATTTTTTTTTCAACTGAACTACCGATTCCAACTATCTTGGCAATATATGTGTCATCTGAGTCTAAACTTTGAGATATAAGGGATGAAAGAGGGCCGTTTACTTATTGTTAAAATAATTTGACTTGTATATATTTATCCATAAAAATGAATCCATTAAATTGCATAATAGTATACTAGTACAATGATAAATAAATGGAATGCTCCTGTTATATTCATATGGTTGTGTATGCCTGAGCAGATTCTGGCTATCATGCTTATGACCTTTGGTTGACTGGCTACCAAAGACTTTTAAATTATTTGGCTTTCAAATATTTTGGCTTTGAGTTTACCGGAGGTAGTTTATTCTAGACATGCGCCATGCACACTATGATATATATCGATGTTTTTATCATGGATTGGTTAAATATTTTGCCATTTTATTTTATTTACTGCATTTTTAACTGTCATCAGAAAAATGCTAATTTTTTTTAAAGAAATCACAGGTACATACATAGCTAATGTTACCTGTAAAAAAACATAAGACGGAAACAAACGTTGGTATGATATGCTATCTATTAATTTCTCTATGGTATAGTAAAAGAGATAGATCAATGTCGTTATGTTATAGGATACCAGACACATCTTTGTGTGATATTTCAGATTAACATGTGATTTCCTAGGATATATAACTATCAATCTTGTTAATACTTACTGTAGTATATACTGATGTCTTGTGATAAGTAATAAAATAAATATATGGGTGTAACTCACAGTGGTTGTAGCTATTCTTATTTCATTATTTATTTGATTGATGAGTCGATTGGCTGATTGTTCTCTAACAGGAATTGGGTAATATGTCAGTTTTGTTCCTGTATAGAACAACAGTAAATCAGAATGTACATGTATAAACTGAAAGGTGGAGCACTGGCATAGTGTACGTGTTAATTACCACAACTAAAGGAGTTCGGGAACTTTTCATTGCAATGTGGTATCATGGACGACCACTCGTATAGACAATGTGGTATCATGGACGACCACTCGCATAGACAATGTAGTATCATGGACGACCACTCGTATAGACAATGTGGTATCATGGACGACCACTCGTATAGACAATGTGGTATCATGGACGACCACTCGTATAGACAATGTGGTATCATGGACGACCACTCGTATAGACAATGTGGTATCATGGACGACCACTCGTATAGACAATGTGGTATCATGGACGACCACTCATATAGACAATGTGGTATCATGGACGACCACTCATATAGACAATGTGGTATCATGGACGACCACTCGTATAGACAGTGTAGTATCATGGACGACCACTCATTTAGACAATGTGGTATCATGGACGACTACTCATATAGACAATGTGGTATCATTGACGACCACTCGTATAGACTGTTGCTGTTTAAGGCTCCTACATGTATATGGATATTAACGCGATATCAACATTAATTTACATCTGTTGTGTGTATGTGTTAGTCCACCAAAATTATAAGACGTCATTTGCTTTCCTCGGGCGTCATCTTTTAAAGTTCATACTATTGGGCGTCAATAAATATTTTTGAAGTTTCGTAATTATACCCAAAAAAATGTATCTTCAGCAAATAAGATCATATATTCCATATAGTAAAACTGTATATATCTAATTAAGGTCACATGACGCAATTATGGGATAACCTTCACGAGAGACGCTCAAAATCGAAAGATTTGAAAGCCAGATATTTCAAAAGTCCTTTTGGGAACAAGAAACCAAGTTTGATTGCTATATTCATGGGTTTATTGACGAATGTCTTAATAGTCAGTAGAAGGGGGATGATGGATAGCTATTGAATACAGAAAGTACCACCAGCCATCACTCCCAATAAACTGGTGCTTATTTAGATATACTGCAACAGGTCTTTTACGTTCAAGGAGTGAATCGTTCTCTATGCAATATACACTCATAGATGTTCCATCATAAGGATGAGTGGCGTATTTGATTTGTCACCAAAACAAAATTCAGGCCACTATCGGAGGGCTTTATACCTCAGCAGTAGAGAAACCATATGTCCTATTAACAATGTATGTACCCGGGATTTCCACAGTTGTCATATGAATCCACACATTGTTTTTATACTTATCCATATTAATATATATTCTAAGCACCTGTTTCTTTTTTTATCATAAATCCATGAATTTTCATTAATATATTAGGCAGGTGATAATTAATTAGTATGATGTATCCAATTGTCGAGTTTACCTGACGAATTAAAATCTTGTCTTTGATAGAAATAAACATGTATATTTATACAGGTGTAGTGATTACTTTTATGCTGTTATTACAAACGTTCTGATATTTCATCGAATTCCTTTGTACTCATTTTATGACAACCAGCAGTCAAGCTGAAAATAATGTTGATAGATTAATAGTTTTAAAGATATTGTGAATTAGATTTATTACAGCATGGTAACGTACGGATAAAACAACACCTGTGATTTGTTGTTTCCACACCTGTGTTTTGCATGGATATGCTGATTTCATCTGTTTTTATGCACATCAAGCTATTGTTAAATATTCAATTTCAGTCTTTCTACATAATATACACATGAACCGTAAATGATATTGAAAAGTGGAGGACAATAGAGAGGCTTCTATGATATAAATGTATTATAGATATGTTAGCTATACTATCATGATAAACTTCATTGCTTCGAATCCCGTTTATGGAGAGGTGTACTCGATACAACATTTTGTGAAAAAGTTTGTCAGTGACTTGCGACAAGTAGGTGGTTTTCTCTGGGTACTCCGGTTTCCTCCACCAATAAAATTGATTTCCACGATATAACTAAAATATTGTTGAATGTGGCGTAAAACAACATAAACCAAACCTTCATTGATGAAATAAGGAATTGTCTGAATAATCCCAGTAGATCTTTTCCTGTTGCATAATTACTGGAACCAATATATAGATGTTTATTGTATCTAAGGTAATTTGGGAAATTTGAAACAATATGTCAATTAAAAGAACTTCTTTAATAAATGTTAGAGAATACCGAAGGGCCAAACAAAAATGGACAATTCACAGAAATTGACAATATAGAGTACACAAGACACAGACAAACAAAGCAAAAACACAACACAATATGTGTTGAAAACCACTATACCCAAACAAACACAAACAACGTAAGCAAAATATGATCCCTCCTACATGTTTTGTAGATCGTTGTTTGTCTTTTTGGCCATCGTGTTGTCTGTCCTTCTTCCGTTTATGGATTCTGATTACCACTTTCGTATCTCCACACTCTTATTAAAAAAGAAGATAAACAATTAAGTTGCTTAGAACAGACATTCTAACAAAGGAATCACAATCATCCAATATTTTAGCAAAACCATCGTGTTGAAAGAAATCGACCTGCGTTAGCAATGGCAAATTTATAATCTGGCAAACCAATATTCGTATACATTAGCCTCTAGGCCGTTAAAACCAGAACGATCCAAGCTATATAATGTGTGGAAAGAGGTGTGTTGTTTGAAGACAAATTGCCATTCATCAATTGATATTATTTTCTTAGGGGCAATAGTCATTGAAACTATCAACCAAGATTCACAATTTGTTTTTAATTGGACAAAGTATTTATTTTATCTATAGAATAAATATAACTAGGTATAATAATGTCTTCTATATATGTATTACATTTTCTTCTTTTAACCTACACAAATGTACATAATTTGTCATTAAATAGTATCTCCCCTGTTATACAATTGATACATTATCTATCCAAAATGAAGCGAACGGATCACGTAGAAAAGTCACAGCAAGATCTCACAAGACTAAATCCAGCCATAAACAAGTCAAGCTTTTAAATATCTGACTTTGACACAACAGTTTTTTGTTTATTTGTTTTCGTTTGACATGCTCAAACTTCGTTATTTGCTCGTTCATGACTAATAACCATCTATGTCTTAGCATCAGATTTTTATCACGAGTAACACGAACAGTTCGACTAGTGGAACAAGAACTGGTTACCCTTCCACGACACACTAGGTCATCTATGGCTTAGTAGGGTTGTTGCTCTGCCGCCGATAATTTAATTTTCTGTATACTAGTAGTGTTTATGAACCAGCGGTTGTCTTTTCGTCTTCTTTATATGTCTTGTATATCCTTCCACTTACGCCCCCTTTTAACCTTTGGACTCTTCAAACTCTTCTTAGAAATCAGGACCTAGGTTTCCAGTAATTAATGCATTTTGTATTGAATATAACAAGAAGGCGACCATATTTTGTACTTCCATATATTAGATTTAAAGATGTTTTCAGTTTTTATATTGGAGTTATCTCCCTTTCCTAAAACACGAATTTAATATTTAGAAAACATTCAAGTCCTTCTGGAATTGTAGTAGCATATAAATAAATGCAACTCCTATTTATTAAATACTGCTACATTGTATATTAAAGATTGCATAACCTTAATTGTTGCTATCCCTGGTCTTTAAAGGTGCATTGTATGGTTATAGCAATATCTTAAACTAAAGCAAGGTATATTATCAAAATGGCGGAATGATAGTGGTTTATAGTATATATTTACAGTAAAGCTTGAATTAGTGTATTGATTCAAAATCATCAAAAATGAACATTGACTCATTAATCACAGAAAATAAATATTGACTCATGAATCACAGAAAACGAATATTAACTCATGACTCACCCAAAACGAATATTGACTCATGAATAACAGAAAACGAATATTGAATCATGAATAACAGAAAACGAATATTGAATCATGAATAACAGAAAACGAATATTGAATCATGAATAACAGAAAACGAATATTGACTCATGAATCACAGAAAACGAATTTTAACTCGTGACTCACCGAAAACGAATTTTAACTCGTGACACACCGAAAACGAATTTTAACTCGTGACTCACCGAAAACGAATATTGAATCATGAATAACAGAAAACGATTATTGAATCATGAATAACAGAAAACGAATATTGAATCATGAATAACAAAAAACGAATATTGAATCATGACTCACCGAAAACAAATATTGAATCATGAATCACAGAAAACGAATATTGACTCATGAGTCATCGAAAACGAATATTCACTCATGACTCACCCAAAACGAATATTGACTCATGAATCACCGAAAACGAATATTGACTTATGACTCACCGAAAACGAATATTGACTCATGAATAACAGAAGACGAATATTGAATCATGAATAACAGAAAACGAATATTGCATCATGAATAACAGGAAAATAATATTGAATCATGAATCATCGAAAACGAATATTGAATCGTGAATAACAGAAAACGAATATTGAATCATGACTCACAGAAAATAAATATTGACTCATGAATCACAGAAAACGAATATTAACTCATGACTCACCCAAAACGAATTTTATCTCGTGACTCACCGAAAACGAATATTGACTCATGAATAACAGAAAACGAATATTGAATTATGAATAACAGAAAACGAATATTGAACCATGAATCATCGAAAACGAATATTCACTCTTGACTCACCGAAAACGAATATTAAACGCATGACTCACCGAAAACGAATATTGACTCGTGAATCACAGAAAACGAATATTGGCTCTTTAATATCGATATCACATACTGACATATATTGTAAGATGTAATATGCATTCATTGCATCCCAATGTCTTATTGTTCTATCGTCAGCGGTCTGATATATGTTTTAGTTTATTACACTCTTCGCATTGATCAGATTGATAGCAGAGATACTGGTTAATATCTGCCAATGTGAGTTATATGACTTTAAGGTTAAACCAGATTAATATATCATGACTTTAAGGTTACGACTGGTTAATATAACAAGCTACGGTTGTACAAAGGAGGACCTTATACATGATTGTATCTTTTAATTTTTATTTTTGACGTCATTAAGACCCACTGACAATGATGTAAAGAATTAGTTACTCATCATATTTTATGTTACTCACTGATATGGACTCAAATAAGAATTTATGAGCCTCAGCATTGAATACGAAAAATGATTGTTAACAAATACATAAGAATGTCAATTTTGCAATGATTTTTGGCGACAATTTGATGGAAATATTTGATATCTCAGATCATACCAAAGTTGTTGATATCTAACGCTTATGTATGAAGTCTTGACGTCTAGACTAGGAAATACATTTGACAGTGACTATGGAAAATATGATAAGTTTTTAATTGATAAGTTTGATATTAGTCTTTGCCTACGTATTTGGTGATGATTGTATAGAGGGCTAGATTGATGTAACGATTAGATAAGTATTTATGTTGTTGTTGACCAGGTATTACTAATATCTCATTCATTTTTCTTTACTATATATTAGTGTTTGACAATCGAAGATCCAATAATGGCATGCATTTTAATATTTATAAGGAAACTACACTCTTTACCGATATGAATGATATGAATTAAGCATTATATAACATACAAAGTCTTTATCATTTATAAAAGTCTTTATGTTCGTACCATTTTGAGAGTTAACTAAGAGTGAATTGTAAATTGACTTGATATATAATATCGACCTATTCAAATTTCACATTCTATTAGGTTTCATATAAAAGAAAACAAATGTTTCATCAAGTAGGGTTATAACTAATTGTAACATATGTCTCCATCATAATAGTCATACAACATTCTGTGATCAAATTTGTCAGTGGCTTCCGACAGGTCGGTGGTTTTCTCAGGGTCCTCCGCTTTCCTCCAACAATAAAACTGACCGCCACGATATAACTGAAATATTATTGAAAGTGGCGTTAAACACCATAAACCAAACCAAACCAAAAAAACCTACATTATGATAATAATTAATATAGACGGACATAAATGTGTTTACATATGATATAAACATTATGTAGTATTCACTGATGGGTAATGTAGCATTCACTGATGGGTAATGTAGCATTCACTGATGGGTACCGGGATATACAAATGAAATCTACATTTTTCGATGCAATATACCATCCCTCCCCCCCCCCCCCCCCCAAAGACATGTCCACTCGTTTTTGGGGGACAAATCAAATACACAAAACACCCGTAGATCGGGGCGTTAATGAATGTCTCGTACTGTTGTGCGCTGTTCACACGTAACGGACAATGTGCAGCAGTTCCTAGTTAGATTGTTGGAGGTATTCGTCAGTGGAACATTTCAATGATTTTTTTTTATCCTATCCGTGGTTTTTCCTTAATATTTCATTTATCCAAGCAATATAACTCTGTTGACGATAAATATTTCATTTAACATAGCAATGCAACTCTTTTGATGATAAATATTTCATTTATCATAGTAATATTATTGTGACGATACTGTATTTACTCAGTTATCCGTCTATAATACTGTGTGTGGTTTGTGTTGCCGATCTATGCTGTACAATACTGTGCATACATTGTGTTTCTGATGTACAGTACTGTGCATACATTGTGTTTCTGATGTACAATACTGTGCATACATTGTGTTTCTGATGTACAGTACTGTGCATACGTTGTGTTTCTGATGTACAATACTGTGTATACATTGTGTTTCTGATGTACAGTACTGTGTATACATTGTGTTTCTGATGTACAATACTGTGTATACATTGTGTTTCTGATGTACAATACTGTGTATACATTGTGTTTCCGATGTACAGTACTGTGTATACATTGTGTTTCTGATGTACAATACTGTGTATATATTGTGTTTCTCATGTACAGTACTGTGTATACATTGTGTTTCTGATGTACAATGTTGTGTATACATTGTGTTTCTGGTGTACAGTACTGTGTATACATTGTGTTTCTGATGTACAATACTGTGTATACATTGTGTTTCTGATGTACAATACTGTGTATATATTGTGTTTCTGATGTACAATACTGTGTATATATTGTGTTTCTGATGTACAGTACTGTGCATACATTGTGTTTCTGATGTACAATGCTGTGTATACATTGTATTTCTGACGTACAGTACTGTGTATACATTGTGTTTCTGATGTACAGTACTGTGTATACATTGTGTTTCTGATGTACAGTACTGTGTATACATTGTGTTTCTGATGTACAATACTGTGTATATATTGTGTTTATGATGTACAATACTGTGTATATATTGTGTTTCTGATGTACAATACTGTGTATACATTGTGTTTCTGATGTACAATACTGTGTATACATTGTGTTTCCGATGTACAGTACTGTGTATACATTGTGTTTCTGATGTACAATGCTGTGTATATATTGTGTTTCTCATGTACAGTACTGTGTATACATTGTGTTTCTGATGTACAATGTTGTGTATACATTGTGTTTCTGGTGTACAGTACTGTGTATACATTGTGTTTCTGATGTACAATACTGTGTATACATTGTGTTTCTGATGTACAATACTGTGTATACATTGTGTTTCTGATGTACAATACTGTGTATATATTGTGTTTCTGATGTACAATACTGTGTATATATTGTGTTTCTGATGTACAGTACTGTGCATACATTGTGTTTCTGATGTACAATGCTGTGTATACATTGTATTTCTGACGTACAGTACTGTGTATACATTGTGTTTCTGATGTACAGTACTGTGTATACATTGTGTTTCTGATGTACAGTACTGTGTATACATTGTGTTTCTGATGTACAATACTGTGTATATATTGTGTTTCTGATGTACAATACTGTGTATATATTGTGTTTCTGATGTACAGTACTGTGTATACATTGTGTTTCTGATGTACAATGCTGTGTATACATTGTGTTTCTGATGTACAGTACTGTGTATACATTGTATTTCTGATGTACAGTACTGTGCATACATAGTGTTTCTGATGTACAATGCTGTGTATATATTGTGTTTCTGATGTACAGTACTGTGTATACATTGTGTTTCTGATGTACAGTACTGTGCATAGATTGTGTTTCTGATGTACAATGCTGTGTATATATTGTGTTTTTGTTGTACAGTACTGTGTATACATTGTGTTTCTGATGTACAATGCTGTGTATGCATTGTGTTTCTGATGTACAGTACTGTGTATACATTGTGTTTCTGATGTACAGTACTGTGTATACATTGTGTTTCTGATGTACAGTACTGTGTATACATTGTGTTTCTGATGTACAATGCTGTGTATATATTGTGTTTCTGATGTACAGTACTGTGAATACATTGTGTTTCTGATGTACAATACTGTGTATACATTGTGTTTCTGATGTACAATGTTGTGTACACATTGTGTTTCTGATGTACAGTACCGTGTATACATTGTGTTTCTGATGTACAATACTGTGTATACATTGTGTTTCTGATGTACAGTACTGTGCATACATTGTGTTTCTGATGTACAGTACTGTGCATACATTGTGTTTCTGATGTACAATGCTGTGTATATATTGTGTTTCTGATGTACAGTACTGTGTATACATTGTGTTTCTGATGTACAGTACTGTGCATACATTGTGTTTCTGATGTACAATGCTGTGTATACATTGTGTTTCTGATGTACAGTACTGTGTATACATTGTGTTTCTGATGTACAGTACTGTGTATACATTGTGTTTCTGATGTACAGTACTGTGTATACATTGTGTTTCTGATGTACAATACTGTGTATACATTGTGTTTCTGATGTACAATACTGTGTATACATTGTGTTTCTGATGTACAGTACTGTGCAAACATTGTGTTTCTGATGTACAATACTGTGTATACATTGTGTTTCTGATGTACAGTACTGTGCAAACATTGTGTTTCTGATGTACAATACTGTGTATACATTGTGTTTCTGATGTACAGTACTGTGTATACATTGTGTTTCTGATGTACAATACTGTGTATACATTGTGTTTTTGATGTACAGTACTATGCATACATTGTGTTTCTGATGTACAGTACTGTGTATACATTGTGTTTCTGATGTACAGTACTATGTATACATTGTATTTCGGATGTACAATGTTGTGTATACATTGTGCTTCGGATGTACAGTACTGTGTATACATTTTGTTTATGATGTACAATACTATGTATGCATTGTTTTTCTGATGTACAATACTGTGTATATATTGTGTTTCTGATGTACAGTACTGTGTATACATTGTGTTTCTGATGTACAGTACTGTGTATACATTGTGTTTTTGATTTACAGTACTGTGTATACATTGTATTTCTGATGTACAATGTTGTGTATACATTGTGTTTCTGATGTACAATACTGTGCATACATTGTGTTTCTGATGTACAATACTGTGTATACATTGTGTTTCTGATGTACAATACTGTGCATACATTGTGTTTCTGATGTACAATACTGTGTATACATTGTGTTTCTGATGTACAGTACTGTGTATTCATTGTGTTTCTGATGTACAGTACTGTGTATACATTGTGTTTCTGATGTACAAAACTGTGTATACATTGTGTTTCTGATGTATAATGCTATGTATACATTATGTTTCTGATGTACAATACTCTGTATACATTGTGTTTCTGATGTACAGTACTGTGTATATATTGTGTTTCTGATGTACAGTACTGTGTATACATTGTGTTTCTGATGTACAGTACTGTGTATACATTGTGTTTCTGATGTACAGTAATGTGTATACATTGTATTTCTGATGTACAATGTTGTGTATACATTGTGTTTCTGATGTACAGTACTGTGTATACATTGTGTTTCTGATGTACAATACTATGTATACATTGTGTTTCTGATGTACAATACTGTGTATATATTGTGTTTCTGATGTACAATACTGTGCATACATTGTGTTTCTGATGTACAATGTTGTGTATACATTGTGTTTCTAATGTATAATGCTATGTATACATTATGTTTCTGATGTACAATACTCTGTATACATTGTGTTTCTGATGTACAGTACTGTGTATACATTGTGTTTCTGATGTACAGTACTGTGCATACATTGTGTTTCTGATGTACAATACTGTGTATACATTGTGTTTCTGATGCACAGTACTGTGTATACATTGTGTTTCTGATGTACAATACTGTGTATACATTGTGTTTCTGGTGTACAGTACTGTGTATATATTGTGTTTATGATGTACAGTACTGTGTATACATTGTGTTTCTGATGTACAGTACTGTGTATACATTGTGTTTCTCATGTACAGTACTGTGTATACATTGTGTTTCTGATGTACAATACTGTGTATACATTGTGTTTCTGATGTATAGTACTGTGTATACATTGTGTTTCTGATGTACAGTACTGTGTATACATTGTATTTCTGATGTACAATGTTGTGTATACATTGTGTTTCTGATGTACAATATTGTGTATACATTGTGTTTCTGGTGTACAGTACTGTGTATACATTGTGTTTCTAATGTACAGTACTGTGTATACATTGTGTTTCTGATGTACAAAACTGTGTATACATTGTGTTTCTGATGTATAATGCTATGTATACATTATGTTTCTGATGTACAATACTCTGTATACATTGTGTTTCTGATGTACAGTACTGTGTATATATTGTGTTTCTGATGTACAGTACTGTGTATACATTGTGTTTCTGATGTACAGTACTGTGTATACATTGTGTTTCTGATGTACAGTAATGTGTATACATTGTATTTCTGATGTACAATGTTGTGTATACATTGTGTTTCTGATGTACAGTACTGTGTATACATTGTGTTTCTGATGTACAATACTATGTATACATTGTGTTTCTGATGTACAATACTGTGTATATATTGTGTTTCTGATGTACAATACTGTGCATACATTGTGTTTCTGATGTACAATGTTGTGTATACATTGTGTTTCTAATGTATAATGCTATGTATACATTATGTTTCTGATGTACAATACTCTGTATACATTGTGTTTCTGATGTACAGTACTGTGTATACATTGTGTTTCTGATGTACAGTACTGTGCATACATTGTGTTTCTGATGTACAATACTGTGTATACATTGTGTTTCTGATGCACAGTACTGTGTATACATTGTGTTTCTGATGTACAATACTGTGTATACATTGTGTTTCTGGTGTACAGTACTGTGTATATATTGTGTTTATGATGTACAGTACTGTGTATACATTGTGTTTCTGATGTACAGTACTGTGTATACATTGTGTTTCTCATGTACAGTACTGTGTATACATTGTGTTTCTGATGTACAATACTGTGTATACATTGTGTTTCTGATGTATAGTACTGTGTATACATTGTGTTTCTGATGTACAGTACTGTGTATACATTGTATTTCTGATGTACAATGTTGTGTATACATTGTGTTTCTGATGTACAATATTGTGTATACATTGTGTTTCTGGTGTACAGTACTGTGTATACATTGTGTTTCTAATGGACAGTACTGTGCATACATTGTGTTTCTGATGTACAATACTATGTATACATTGTGTTTCTGATGTACAATGCTGTGTATACATTGTGTTTCTGATGTACAATACTGTGTATACATTGTGTTTCTGATGTACAGTACTGTGCATACATTGTGTTTCTGATGTACAGTACTGTGTATACATTGTGTTTCTGATGTACAGTACTGTGTATACATTGTGTTTCTGATGTACAATAATGTGTATATATTGTGCCGATCCATACTGCACATGTACAACGCTGTGCATACATTGTTGTGCCGATCCATACTGTACATGTACACTACTATGTAAACATTGTTTTGTCGATCCATATTGTACATGTATAATACTATATAAACATTGTTTTGTCGATCCATACTGTACATGTACAATACTATGTAAACATTGTTTTGTCGATCCATATTGTACATGTATAATACTATATAAACATTGTTTTGTCGATCCATACTGTACATGTACAATACTATGTAAACATTGTTTTGTCGATCCATACTGTACATGTACAATACTATGTAAACATTGTTTTACCGATCCATACTGTACATGCACAATACTATGTAAACATTGTTTTGTCGATCCATACTGTACATGTACAATACTATGTAAACATTGTTTGTCGATCCATACTGTACATGTACAATACTGTGTAAACATTGTTTTGCCGATCCATACTGTACATGTACAATACTATTTAAACATTGTTTTACCGATCCATACTGTACATGTACAATACTATATAAACATTGTTTTGTCGATCCATACTGTACATGTACAATACTATGTAAACATTGTTTTGTCGATCCATATTGTACATGTATAATACTATATAAACATTGTTTTGTCGATCCATACTGTACATGTACAATACTATGTAAACATTGTTTTGTCGATCCATACTGTACATGTACAATACTATGTAAACATTGTTTTACCGATCCATACTGTACATGCACAATACTATGTAAACATTGTTTTGTCGATCCATACTGTACATGTACAATACTATGTAAACATTGTTTTGTCGATCCATACTGTACATGTACGATACTGTGTAAACATTGTTTTGTCGATCCATACTGTACATGTACAATACTATGTAAACATTGTTTTGCCGATCCATACTGTACATGTACAATACTATGTAAACATTGTTTTGTCGATCCATACTGTACATGTATAATACTATATAAACATTGTTTTGTCGATCCATACTGTACATGTACAATACTATGTAAACATTGTTTTGTCGATCCATACTGTACATGTACAATACTATGTAAACATTGTTTTGTCGATCCATACTGTACATGTAAGATACTATGTAAACATTGTTTTGTCGATCCATACTGTACATGTACAATACTATGTAAACATTGTTTTGTCGATCCATACTGTACATGTACAATACTATGTAAACATTGTTTTGTCGATCCATACTGTACATGTACAATACTATGTAAACATTGTTTTGTCGATCCATACTGTACATGTACGATACTATGTAAACATTGTTGTGCCGATCCATACTGTACATGTACACTACTATGTAAACATTGTTTTGTCGATCCATACTGTACATGTATAATACTATATAAACATTGTTTTGTCGATCCATACTGTACATGTACAATACTATGTAAACATTGTTTTGTCGATCCATACTGTACATGTATAATACTATATAAACATTGTTTTGTCGATCCATACTGTACATGTACAATACTATGTAAACATTGTTTTGTCGATCCATACTGTACATGTACAATACTATGTAAACATTGTTTTACCGATCCATACTGTACATGCACAATACTATGTAAACATTGTTTTGTCGATCCATACTGTACATGTACAATACTATGTAAACATTGTTTTACCGATCCATACTGTACATGTACAATACTGTGTAAACATTGTTTTGCCGATCCATACTGTACATGTACAATACTATTTAAACATTGTTTTACCGATCCATACTGTACATGTACAATACTATGTAAACATTGTTTTGTCGATCCATACTGTACATGTACAATACTATGTAAACATTGTTTTGTCGATCCATACTGTACATGTACAATACTATGTAAACATTGTTTTGTCGATCCATACTGTACATGTACAATGCTATGTAAACATTGTTTTGTCGATCCATACTGTACATGTACAATACTATGTAAACATTGTTTTGTCGATCCATACTGTACATGTACAATACTATGTAAACATTGTTTTGTCGATCCATACTGTACATGTACGATACTGTGTAAACATTGTTTTGCCGATCCATACTGTACATGTACAATACTGTGTAAACATTGTTTAGTCGATCCATACTGTACATGTACAATACTGTGTAAACATTGTTTTGTCGATCTATACTGTACATGTACAATACTATGTAAACATTGTTTTGTCGATCCATACTGTACATGTACAATACTATGTAAACATTGTTTTGTCGATCCATACTGTACATGTACAATACTATGTAAACATTGTTGTGCCGATCCATACTGTACATGTACACTACTATGTAAACATTGTTTTGTCGATCCATATTGTACATGTATAATACTATATAAACATTGTTTTGTCGATCCATACTGTACATGTACAATACTATGTAAACATTGTTTTGTCGATCCATACTGTACATGTATAATACTATATAAACATTGTTTTGTCGATCCATACTGTACATGTACAATACTATGTAAACATTGTTTTGTCGATCCATACTGTACATGTACAATACTATGTAAACATTGTTTTACCGATCCATACTGTACATGCACAATACTATGTAAACATTGTTTTGTCGATCCATACTGTACATGTACAATACTATGTAAACATTGTTTTACCGATCCATACTGTACATGTACAATACTGTGTAAACATTGTTTTGCCGATCCATACTGTACATGTACAATACTATTTAAACATTGTTTTACCGATCCATACTGTACATGTACAATACTATGTAAACATTGTTTTGTCGATCCATACTGTACATGTACAATACTATGTAAACATTGTTTTGTCGATCCATACTGTACATGTACAATACTATGTAAACATTGTTTTGTCGATCCATACTGTACATGTACAATGCTATGTAAACATTGTTTTGTCGATCCATACTGTACATGTACAATACTATGTAAACATTGTTTTGTCGATCCATACTGTACATGTACAATACTATGTAAACATTGTTTTGTCGATCCATACTGTACATGTACGATACTGTGTAAACATTGTTTTGCCGATCCATACTGTACATGTACAATACTGTGTAAACATTGTTTTGTCGATCCATACTGTACATGTACAATACTATGTAAACATTGTTTTGTCGATCCATACTGTACATGTACAATACTGTGTAAACATTGTTTAGTCGATCCATACTGTACATGTACAATACTGTGTAAACATTGTTTTGTCGATCCATACTGTACATGTACAATACTGTGTAAACATTGTTTTGTCGATCCATACTGTACATGTACAATACTATGTAAACATTGTTTTACCGATCCATACTGTACATGTACAATACTGTGTAAACATTGTTTTGTCGATCCATACTGTACATGTACAATATTATGTAAACATTGTTTTACCGATCCATACTGTACATGTACAATACTATGTAAACATTGTTTTGTCGATCCATACTGTACATGTACAATACTGTGTAAACATTGTTTTGTCGATCCGTACTGTACATGTACAATACTATGTAAACATTGTTTTGTCGATCCATACTGTACATGTACAATACTATGTAAACATTGTTTTGTCGATTCATACTGTACATATACAATACTATGTAAACATTGTTTTGTCGATCCATACTGTACATGTACAATACTATGTAAACATTGTTTTGTCGATTCATACTGTACATATACAATACTATGTAAACATTGTTTTGTCGATCCATACTGTACATGTACGATACTGTGTAAACATTGTTTTGTCGATCCATACTGTACATGTACAATACTATGTAAACATTGTTTTGTCGATTCATACTGTACATATACAATACTATGTAAACATTGTTTTGTCGATCCATACTGTACATGTACAATACTATGTAAACATTGTTTTGTCGATCCATACTGTACATGTACAATACTGTGTAAACATTGTTTTGTCGATCCATACTGTACATGTACAATACTATGTAAACATTGTTTTGTTGATCCATACTGTACATGTACAATATTGTGTAAACATTGTTTTGTCGATCCATACTGTACATGTTCAATACTGTGTAAGCATTGTTTTGTCGATCCATACTGTACATGTACAATATTATGTAAACATTGTTTTACCGATCCATACTGTACATGTACAATACTATGTAAACATTGTTTTGTCGATCCATACTGTACATGTACAATACTGTGTAAACATTGTTTTGTCGAACCGTACTGTACATGTACAATACTATGTAAACATTGTTTTGTCGATCCATACTGTACATGTACAATACTATGTAAACATTGTTTTGTCGATTCATACTGTACATATACAATACTATGTAAACATTGTTTTGTCGATCCATACTGTACATGTAAGATACTATGTAAACATTGTTTTGTCGATCCATACTGTACATGTACAATACTATGTAAACATTGTTTTGTCGATCCATACTGTACATGTACGATACTGTGTAAACATTGTTTTGTCGATCCATACTGTACATGTACAATACTATGTAAACATTGTTTTGTCGATCCATACTGTACATGTACGATACTGTGTAAACATTATTTTGCCGATCCATACTGTACATGTACAATACTATGTAAACATTGTTTTGTCGATCCATACTGTACATGTACAATACTGTGTAAACATTGTTTTGTCGATCCATTCTGTACATGTACAATACTATGTAAACATTGTTTTGTCGATCCATACTGTACATGTACAATATTGTGTAAACATTGTTTTGTTGATCCATACTGTACATGTTCAATACTGTGTAAGCATTGTTTTGTCGATCCATACTGTACATGTACAATACTATGTAAACATTGTTTTGTCGATCCATACTGTACATGTACAATACTATGTAAACATTGTTTTGTCGATCCATACTGTACATGTACAATACTATGTAAACATTGTTTTGTCGATCCATACTGTACATGTACAATACTATGTAAACATTGTTTTACCGATCCATACTGTACATGTACAATACTATGTAAACATTGTTTTGTCGATCCATACTGTACATGTACAATACTATGTAAACATTGTTTTGTCGATCCATACTGTACATGTACAATACTATGTAAACATTGTTTTGTCGATCCATACTGTACATGCACAATACTATGTAAACATTGTTTTGTCGATCCATACTGTACATGTACAATGCTATGTAAGCATTGTTTTGTCGATCCGTACTGTACATGTACAATACTATGTAAACATTGTTTTGTCGATCCATACTGTACATGTACAATGCTATGTAAACATTGTTTTGTCGATCCATACTGTACATGTACAATACTATGTAAACATTGTTTTGTCGATCCATACTGTACATGTACAATACTATGTAAACATTGTTTTGTCGATCTATACTGTACATGTACAATACTATGTAAACATTGTTTTGTCGATCCATACTGTACATGTACAATACTATGTAAACATTGTTTTGTCGATCCATACTGTACATGTACAATACTATGTAAACATTGTTTTGTCGATCCATACTGTACATGTACAATACTATGTAAACATTGTTTTGTCGATCCATACTGTACATGTACAATACTTTACATTGATTGTTGTGCCGATCCATACTTTGCATGTACAATATTGTACATACGTTGTGCTACTTATTCAAACTGTACAATATTGTATATACGTTGTGTTACTGATTTAAGCTGTATAATACTGTATATACGTTGTGTTACTGATTTAAACTGTACAATACTGTACATACGTTGTGTTACTGATTTAAACTGTACAATACTGTACATACGTTGTGTTACTGATTTAAACTGTACAATGCTGTACATACGTTGTGTTTCCGATTTAAGCAGTACAATACTGTATATACGTTGTGTTACCGATTTAAACTGTATAATACTGTATATACGTTGTGTTACCGATTTAAACTGTACAATACTTTATATATGTTGTGTTACCGATTTAAGCTGTACAATACTGTACATACGTTGTGTTTCCGATTTAAACAGTACAATACTGTATATACGTTGTGTTACCGATTTAAACTGCACAATACTGTACACACGCTGTACTACCGATTTAAACTGTACAATATTGTACATACGTTGTGTTACTGATTTAAACTGTACAATACTGTATATACGTTGTGTTACTGATTTAAACTGTACAATACTGTATATACGTTGTGTTACTGATTTAAGCTGTACAATACTGTACATACGTTGTGTTTCCGATTTAAGCAGTACAATACTGTATATACGTTGTGTTACCGATTTAAACTGCACAATACTGTACACACGCTGTGCTACCGATTTAAACTGTACCATATTGTACATACGTTGTGTTACTGATTTAAACTGTACAATACTGTATATACCTTGTGTTACTGATTTAAACTGTACAATACTGTATATACGTTGTGTTACTGATTTAAACTGTAGAATACTGTACATACGTTGTGTTACTGATTTAAACTGTACAATACTATATGTACGTTGTGTTACTGATTTAAACTGTACAATGCTGTATATACGTTGTGTTACTGATTTAAACTATACAATACTGTATATACGTTGTGTTACTGATTTAAACTGTACAATGCTGTATATACGTTGTTTCACTGATTTAAACTATACAATACTGTATATACGTTGTGTTACCGATTTAAACTGCACAAAACTGTACACACGCTGTGCTACCGATTTAAACTGTACAATATTGTACATACGTTGTGCTACTGATTTAAACTGTACAATACTGTATATACGTTGTATTACTGATTTAAACTGTACAATATTGTACATACGTTGTGTTACTGATTTAAGCTGTACAATACTGTATATACCTTGTGTTACTGATTTAAACTGTACAATACTGTATATACGTTGTGTTACTGATTTAAACTGTAGAATACTGTACATACGTTGTGTTACTGATTTAAACTGTACAATACTGTATGTACGTTGTGTTACTGATTTAAACTGTACAATGCTGTATATACGTTGTGTTACTGATTTAAACTATACAATACTGTATATACGTTGTGTTACTGATTTAAACTGTACAATGCTGTATATACGTTGTTTCACTGATTTAAACTATACAATACTGTATATACGTTGTGTTACCGATTTAAACTGCACAAAACTGTACACACGCTGTGCTACCGATTTAAACTGTACAATATTGTACATACGTTGTGCTACTGATTTAAACTGTACAATACTGTATATACGTTGTATTACTGATTTAAACTGTACAATATTGTATATACGTTGTGTTACTGATTTAAACTGTACAATACTGTATATACGTTGTGTTACTGATTTAAACTGTACAATGCTGTATATACGTTGTGTTACTGATTTAAACTGTATAATACTGTATATACGTTGTGCTACTGATTTAAACTGTACAATACTGTATATACGTTGTATTACTGATTTAAACTGTACAATATTGTATATACGTTTTGTTGCCGATTTAAACTGTATAATACTGTATATACGTTGTGTTACCGATTTAAACTGTACAATACTTTATATATGTTGTGTTTCCGATTTAAACTGTACAATACTGTATATACGTTGTGTTACCGATTTAGACTGTACAGTACTGTATATACGTTGTGTTACCGATTTAGACTGTACAATACTCTATATACGTTGTGTTACTGATTTAAACTGTACAATAATGTATATACGTTGTGTTACTGATTTAAACTGTACAATACTGTACATACGTTGTGTAACAGATTTAAACTGTACAATACTGTACATACGTTGTGTAACAGATTTAAACTGTACAATAGTTTATATATGTTGTGGTGTTATATTTAAACTGTACAATACTGTATATCCGTTTTGTTGCCGATTTAAACTCTACAATACTGTGTATACGTTGTGTTACTGATTTAAACTGTACAATACTGTATATACGTTGTGTTACTGATTTAAACTGCACAATAGTGTACACACGTTGTGTAACAGATTTAAACTGTACAATAGTTTATATATGTTGTGGTGTTAGATTTAAACTGTACAATACTGTATATCCGTTTTGTTGCCGATATAAACTGTACAATACTGTACATACGTTGTGTTACTGATTTAAGCTGTATAATACTGTATATACGTTGTGTTACTGATTTAAGCTGTATAATACTGTATATACGTTGTGTTACTGATTTAAACTGTACAATACTGTACATACGTTGTGTTACCGAATTAAACTGTACAATACTGTACATACGTTGTGTTACCGAATTAAATTGTACAATGATGTACATACGTTGTGCTACCGAATTAAACTGTACAATACTGTATATACGTTGTGTTACCGAATTAAACTGTACAATACTGTATATCCGTTTTGTTGCCGATTTAAACTGTACAATACTGTATATACGTTGTATTACCCATTTAAACTGTAATGTAATGTGTACACTTTGTGCAGATACGTATATATAATGTTGTTCACACTGTAATAGACTTCTGTATATAATTGTGAATTTAGACGAAGTCATCGTTGTTGGGATTTATCAAAGTGCTTGTACAATTTGTCAGTTATTAAGGAGTAGATATGACGATTAATGTAATTACCTTGTTTAAGTGCACAGTAATATAGATGGCTGATTAATGCAATCAGTAGAATTACATTGCATAAGTTATATCTGTACCTGACTGACTATCTAAGCCACCCGTGGTTTCACAGTTTGTTGACACAAGTTTAGAACATCGAGGAAGAACATTATGATATCTAAAGTACATTTAATTTGCAAAGATAAACTGTAAGAAATATTTATGCGTTGTTTTAATTCGTTGTACATGGATCCTGCCTCTTATCATACTGTTTGAAACATACCAAGTATCATTCTTTCAAATCCAGGGTGCGTTTTGCATCCAAATAGACAATTCGTTTTACAATTACACAGTATGATGAAGTATTAATGTATTATAATACGTATATAACGACATACCTTTGATATGTATGTTACGTCAGGGCGCACTAAGACATCTGAAGAGGATTGGTGTATCATCTATGGACTATTTTATGTTGATGTAAATATAAACATTTCTAAATAATCGTGTCGCATTTCCACAGTAAAAAAAAATAAAAAATCAAATACCCTTGTTTTAATGGCGTCCTTGTTACTCATTTAAGTTTGCTTACATTAATTATTGTTTGTTGTTGTCTATTTTATATTTTTTGACCACGTGGTTATCTTTCTATATTTATTTAAGATTTTGTCATCAAGTCTTGTTATCTTGGGCTCGTGATCGTATGATAGTTGGATTTACAACTACCTATGCAATCAGTGCCTATAACCATTAAAGGTGTTTTCGAAACCCGTCTCATGTCGAGGTGGATTCGATACAACATTATCTGATAAAGTGTGTCAGTGACTTGTGGTAGGTCCGTGATTTTCTCTGTGTACTCCGGTTTCCTCCACTAATAAAGATGAATATCACGATAATAACTGAAATATTTTTTAAAGTGGCGTTAAACACCATAACACTAACCCTAACCCCTCTTGTTATCTTCTGCATGTATTCACCATTATATATATATTTTTATTACTACTGTTACATCTTATCATTATATATTTTGATTCTTGGAAATAGAAAGATGAATCGGATTGCAATAGTCACCTTAGATATATAATGTACCTCAGTATAGGCAATTACAATTCTTTATGATGGAATAAAAATATCAAAAATATATGGTCTTGAATTTAAAAAAAAAGTATTAATGTGAAAAATGTAATGTCCTTTACAGGTACTGTTTCGGGCATTGCGGGATTCAGATTGTAAAATTAAATGTTCTAATAAACAACGAAGACCTGTCTGTGGATCTGATGGAATAACATATGCTTCTAAATGTGATCTGATAAGAGCTAAGCGTTGTGACAAGAGAAACATAAGCATACAGAAGAAAGGCAAATGTTCAGGTAGGTAGACCTAACGTTTAGTTCTAATGTCTCACATAACTTTACTCCTCTCCTACAATTAATTTATGTAGAGAAAGGTTAAACAGTGGTGTTAAATAATTCCATCAATATTGTAGGGAAACCCAGTAATGGTAAAAGACTACAATGACCAAAGACCTTACATACACGGGGCTAAATGTGGACACTTTATTATGTTCTTTGTAACTACCAATTCATAGTTACACAATAATCCTTCAAACGTACAGTTTAAACAGTGGTGGTAAATAATTCCATCAATATTGTAGGGAAACCCAGTAATGGTAAAAGACTTCAATGACCAAAGACCTTACATACACGGGGCTAAATGTGGACACTTGATTATGTTCTTTGTAACTACCAATTCATAGTTACACAATAATCCTTCAAAACGTACAGTTTAAACAGTGGTGGTAAATAATTCCAAATATTTTTGGGAAAGTCATTGATGGTATAAGGTTTAAATGATCAAAAACCCTTCATGCATGGGGCTAAATGTGGACACTTTATTACGTTCTTCGTATATTTCAATAACTCTCAATTTATGTTTACACAATAATCCTTCAAAATGTACAGCCTACCGATTTATTCGCCAATAACTGTACATATCGCTAATATTCCTGTGAATGATATTTGATCAAATGATAATAATAAATTACATACAATCACAAATGTAGTCATTGTACAAGTTTTGTTCGGCTCAAGGTTTTCAATATTTGTTAAAAAAAAAACCACTCTGATTCTAACAAAAATTTCTCTGAAACTGATATCATCAAATTACTAGAGTTTTTGACCGACAGCTTATTTGATATGTTTGATGAACACGTTTTTCAACCAGACAGTCGGCAATCATAAATGTATCAACTATGTTCTACTTTTTGCCCAATTATTCGTTTATTTGTATGAAACAGACTTAATGCAGCAGCTTCTCAGGAAAAACGCCCCAGATAAAACTAGGATTGCTTAATACATTGACATATACATACACAGAAAAGGACAGTGAGTCCCTGAACGCAATTTGACGAAGACGACATGATTTCAATTTTCCCATTGTGAACTTCCCATTTATGTGTAGCAACATTCCAACAGCACCTGCATATATGTATCATATTTCTTAGTTGATACAGTATCCCAGAACTTGTGATTCCTATCAGGATTTCCTTGATAGAGGGTTGCTACTACCGAGGGAACTACGGAACCAAATGTTCCTAGAGTTTAAGTTGAAGTCATCACCTCGAAAGTTTTACAGTCGCCATCATGACCTAATCTTCTTCGATATACGGTTTCTGATACGGTATCTTCAATTTTTTCTAGTAACGAACAAGACACATATTTGTTCATCTCTTTGAATCAAGAATGTCCAAATGGTGGTAAGTTTTAAGTCCTGGTGTATTTCTGTATTATAAGTCATATACAAAAAATGTATCAGTAAGTCTGAACTCCACCATACAATTCTTTGCAGAGGACGCAAGTTGATACTTAACTGTAAAAATAAGTGGTGCTGAACAAATTTGCAATATTTCAAGCAAAATGTAAAATGCCATTCCACCATGAAAAGTGTATTATAGTGCCTTTCACTCTAAATAAAATGTATATATAATTCGATAAGACCCTCCGTGATCACCCCTCGAGCCACAGGGTCATGAGAAAACGCAACGTATCTTGCTCATATAATCAGATAAGTGTTTAAACAAAGTCATGTAAAACAAAACCAATAAATCCACTGCTTCCTTCGGCGAAACCTTTAGATTAGTTCGATCTCCGTAATGGAGCACCCATATAAATCACAGACCTTCGCTTAAATATGCTTGTGTTGGGTAGAACTTTTGCAGTAAAGGTGAATTTTTTTCTGCTGTCAAAGGTGACCACGTATAAGTTTCGTTTGTCCTAGACTAACCATGCCCTGTCCTCGTTCGTGACTTGTCACCGGACATATCACAAGATTTAAACATGCGTTATACGATGGGTGCCACAAGTGAAGCAAGAAATGTGTACCCCTCCGGAGCATCTGAATTCGTACCTGCTTTTAAGAGAGGCTCATTTTGTTCATTTTGTTCATTTTATTCTTCACGTTTTTAGTTTAGTGTTTTGATGCTCGCTACGATTTCTGCGTGAAAACTATATTCGGTTTGTCTCTACTCTCGTTTGATGTCTGTGCTTATTTTCATTTATTTACATATACTTGTGTACAACACGATTTTCATTTAAGATGATATTCGTGTCGTTTAACAGTACTACGACGATTGCCACTAGTGGAAAAGGAATTATCCTACTAGAGCACCTGAGTTCATCTCTGTTTTAGTGGGTAGGGAATTATCCTACTAGAACACCTGAGTTCATCTCTGTTTTAGTGGGTTCGTGTTGTTCAATCTTTAGTTTTCTGTTTGGTGTTTTAATGAGCACCGTTTGTCTTTTCGGCTTTTTCTTGTATTGTCTATTCTTCTTCAGTTTACTACTTCTAGTTACCCCTTTGTTATCTCCAAACTTTTCTTGCGGATATGCGTGAAAATGCTTGGGTGTCATATACAGAATTAAACCACATGTTAGACACTCGAGACATACAGTACATTAATTGTATCTTGCTAACATCATTTGTAAGAGGCTACAAAGACAAGAATACCCTTTTCTCGTTTATTTGCCGATTGGAATATTCTTCTATAGTGCATTGTTATGTCTCATTAGTCCATTAATCCAACACCAACTAATCAGACATCTACACAGATTTTACTTTTTTTAATTGTCATGTGCAACCTCTGACATAGCTTCAACTTTTGGTAAAGATATAAGTAGAAGTTGTCTAAACATGCTAAACTAGAACATGTGTCTAAAGAAATGAAGTCTTCCTTACGGCAGCTTCTATTCTAATATATTGGTGAATGATATAAGTTTGTGAGGGATCGGTGTTTTCTCGTCTAATCTGGTTTCTTTTCTTCCATCAATAAAACTGACTGCCACCATATAACTGAAATATTGTTGAAAGTTGGATTAAGCACTCATAATCCCCACCCTGATAACAATCTTAGTAAAAACACATAATTCAGATTCTATTTTAATGCAATGTTAATATATACTAATCGGGTCCGTCGTGATCGTGATCGTATGGTAGTTGGATTTCTAACTACCTATGCAATTAGTGCCTATCACCACTAATGTTGTGAGTTCGAATCCCGCTCAGGCGAGGTGTACTCAATACAGAATTATGTGATAAACTTTGTCAGTGACTTGCTGCAGGTCGGTGGTTTTCTCTGGGTACTCCAGTTTCCCCCACCAATAAAACTGACTGCCACAATATAACTGAAATATTGTTGAAAGTGGCGTTAAACACATTAACCTCTCCTATATATTAATCAGATGTCGTGACTCTTGTAAGCACAATAATTTCGAATGAGTATCTATAATATTGGATTCTATTACTACCCAATTACAAAATTCATCTATTAATTCGTTGTTTTTAATCTAAATAAAATATCAGATATACGATTACTGAAGTAAAAAAAAGATTGTACTAACACAGTTATTACGATGTCAAAAGATTATCAATTATTTCTCAAATATTTTATATGTTTGTTTCCGGTCGTGGCGTTACCTCTTACAAGATATCAATTTCGTAATCAGCCTAATTTCGTTAGAATAAATAACATAGCCAGTCAAAGATGTTAGTTATACAATTCCTTCTTTCTACTTTTGATGAATTTAGAATATTAATTAATTGTACCTAATTTACCCAAAAACGACCTGACGATTTTATAAAATGTTGACAAACACTTTAGGATACATTTTCCTGTTTGCACAGGTGAGCATATGACAAACCCCCGCTAAGTAACAATAGTCCACACAGATGTTAAATGCATTCTTATGCTGGGTGACAAATATTCACACATGTTATGTAGAAACGATCGTCGAACTTGTGAAATGTTTAATCTTGCTGGTAACATCTATGACTTTCAATAAATTATGATTGCTTACCTAAAGGATTTATTGAAAATTTTAGAATTCCTGCAAAAATATTATCTTTAGGTAAGAAAAGATAAAACATAACACCTGGTCTTACCTATAAATCTATACTTGTCAAGGTTCATATATGTCAGGTATACTTGTTTACCTAGTTCATATAACACAACAGTCTGCTTTCTCTATTCTAAAAGGTGGAAAATTATATATAAAACATGTTCTTTAGGGGGACACATAAATCTTAGTGACGTAAAATTACCTAAATACATTTATAAAGCTAACCATCACATTAACTATATGTACGTGATGTTGTCAAAATCTACGAGATTTACCCCTACCTTCGGCAGATGTTCACGTATACAAATGTGTATTGCAGTTTATAATCATACCTAATTTTACAAAATAACTTAATTGTTGGACCATGCATATTTGCAATTCATATTGTGCCTGAAAGTTGTTTAGTACAAATTGATATGTATTGACATGCGTAATGCATTTAGGTACAGAAATCATTTATAAATCTGTTTTAACAGAAATGCGACACAGTAAGATTTGGCAAAGAGTACCAGCAGCTTATTATTTTTATTATAAGAATATAAACTTATAATTTAGTGCTGTGCTGCTATTGTTTACATGGGATATAAGCTACGTATAGCGTCATACTTGTCTATTGCCTGAAATACGATTTATAAAGGAAAATCTGATCAATTGCCTGAAATACGATTTCTAAAGGAAAATTGGATGCTTTTTGTTGGACAGTTAAATGTATTTCATAGAAGTAATGATACTCTGGCTCTGTATAACGCATGTTAAACCAGAATCAACAGGAAAAAGTAAGTTATCTCAATATATAGTGTTCAGCTGATAGATGGTTCATGTTGTACTTGTATAGCGTATATTACAATTATTTAAAACTAAGTGATTATACACAGTGAATCCTGTCTAAACCTAACTTTATTGGCACCAACTTTTCAGTTCGGAATAGGCATGTGTTCGGTTTATGCAGGTTAAATTAACAAAGATTTTCTACATTGAAACTTTATTTAAAGTTGGGTTTATAAACCATTCCGGTTTATTCAGGGCTTGGTTTAACACAGGTTTCACTGTATATATATAATGTAAATGGAAGTCTTTGATTGAATCGTTAAATATGTTGTGAGTGATTGTTGGTTAACGCCACATGAGCAATTTTTCTGCTATGTCATGACGGAAATATGTTGTTAACACTCACCTGTAGGTGTTATAGCAAGGAAGGTTGAAACAATCAGTTGCACCAAGTCTGGGGGTTAGCTTAAGCATATTGTATTAATTTGCAAAATCATTACACAATTCAATTACGGACCATCTGTGTCACAAATAACCACGGATATGTTCTGTTTGTCGTAATCACAATCAGGTCTTTTCTTCATTCATGACTTATCACCGGGATTATAACAAGAGTAACACGACGGGTGCCACTAGTGGAGCAGAAACTGCTCACCCTTCCACAGCATCTGAGTTCACCATTTAATGGAGTTCGTATTACTCAATCTTTAGTGTCTGTGTAGTGTTTTGTATATTATTGTTTTTTCTTTGTTTTTTTTCTGTTTGCCATTGTATTGTCTGGTCTTCTTTGATTTACCGCTTTTAGATAAACCCTTTCGTATCTTCAAACTTGTCTTACAATGAAGGAAGAAGAAAACATTCGGATTGGCTTTGTTTTGTGTGTTGTGTCCAATGTTGCCTTTGTTCTGTGTGTTGTGCCCAATGTTTCCTTTGTTCTGTGTGTTGTGCCCAATGTTGCTTTTGTTCTCTGTGTGTTGTGCCCAATGTTGCCTTTGTTCTGTATGTTGTGCCCAATGTTGCCTTTGTTCTGTGTGTTGTGCCCAATGTTGCCTTTGTTCTCTGTGTTGTGCCCAATGTTGCCTCTGTTCTGTGTGTTGTGCCCAATGTTGCCTTTGTTCTGTGTGTTGTGCCCAATGCTGCCTTTGTTCTGTGTGATGTGCCCAATGCTGCCTTTGTTCTGTATGTTGTGCCCAATGTTGCCTTTGTTCTGTGTGTTGTGCCCAATGTTGCCTTTGTTCTGTGTGTTGTGCCCAATGTTTCCTTTGTTCTGTGTGCTGTGCCCAATGTTGCCTTTGTTCTGTGTGTTGTGCCCAATGTTGTCTTTGTTCTGTGTGTTGTGCCCAATGTTGCCGTTGTTCTGTAGGTTGTGCCCAATGTTGCCTTTGTTCTGTGTGTTGTGCCCAATGTTGCCTTTGTTCTGTGTGTTGTGCCCAATGTTGCCTTTGTTCTGTATGTTGTGCCCAATGTTGCATTTGTTCAGTGTGTTGTGCCCAATGTTGCCTTTGTTTTGTGTGTTGTGCCCCAATGTTGCCTTTGTTCTGTGTGTTGTGCCCAATGTTGCCTTTGTTCAGTGTGTTGTGCCCAATGTTGTCTTTGTTCTGTGTGTTGTGCCCAATGTTGCCTCTGTTCTGTGTGTTGTGCCCAATGTTGCCTTTGTTCTGTGTGATGTGCCCAATGCTGCCTTTGTTCTGTATGTTGTGCCCAATGTTGCCTTTGTTCTGTGTGTTGTGCCCAATGTTGCCTTTGTTCTGTGTGTTGTGCCCAATGTTTCCTTTGTTCTGTGCGCTGTGCCCAATGTTGCCTTTGTTCTGTGTGTTGTGCCCAATGTTGTCTTTGTTCTGTGTGTTGTGCCCAATGTTGCCTTTGTTCTGTAGGTTGTGCCCAATGTTGCCTTTGTTCTGTGTGTTGTGCCCAATGTTGCCTTTGTTCTGTATGTTGTGCCCAATGTTGCATTTGTTCAGTGTGTTGTGCCCAATGTTGCCTTTGTTTTGTGTGTTGTGCCCCAATGTTGCCTTTGTTCTGTGTGTTGTGCCCAATGTTGCCTTTGTTCAGTGTGTTGTGCCCAATGTTGCCTTTGTTCTGTGTGTTGTGCCCAATGTTGCCTTTGTTCTGTATGTTGTGCCCAATGTTACCTTTGTTCTGTATGTTGTGCCCAATGTTGCCTTTGTTCTGTGTGTTGTGCCCAATGTTGCCTTTGTTCTGTGTGTTGTGCCCAATGTTGCCTTTGTTCTGTGTGTTGTGCCCAATGTTGCCTTTGTTCTGTGTGTTGTGCCCAATGTTGCCTTTGTTCTGTGTGTTGTGCCCAATGTTGCCTTTGTTCTGTGTGTTGTGCCCAATGTTGCCTTTGTTCTGTGTGTTGTGCCCAATGTTGCCTTTGTTCTGTGTGTTGTGCCCAATGTTGCCTTTGTTCTGTGTGTTGTGCCCAATGTTGCCTTTGTTCTGTGTGTTGTGCCCAATGTTGCCTTTGTTCTGTGTGTTGTGCCCAATGTTGCCTTTGTTCTGTGTGTTGTGCCCAATGTTGCCTTTGTTCTGTATGTTGTGCCCAATGTTGCCTTTGTTCTGTGTGTTGTGCCCAATGTTGCCTTTGTTCTGTGTGTTGTGCCCAATGTTGCCTTTGTTCTGTGTGTTGTGTCCAATGTTGCCTTTGTTCAGTGTGTTGTGCCCAATGTTGCCTTTGTTCTGTGTGTTGTGCCCAATGTTGCCTTTGTTCTGTGTGTTGTGCCCAATGTTGCCTTTGTTCTGTGTGTTGTGTCCAATGTTGCCTTTGTTCTGTGTGTTGTGTCCAATGTTGCCTTTGTTCTGTGTGTTGTGCCCAATGTTGCCTTTGTTCTGTATGCTGTGCCCAATGTTGCCTTTGTTCTGTGTGTTGTGCCCAATGTTGCCTTTGTTCAGTGTGTTGTGCCCAATGTTGCCTTTGTTCTGTGTGTTGTGCCCAATGTTGCCTTTGTTCTGTGTGTTGTGCCCAATGTTGCCTTTGTTCTGTGTGTTGTGCCCAATGTTGTCTTTGTTCTGTATGTTGTGTCAAATGTTGCCTTTGTTCTGTGTGTTGTGCCCAATGTTGCCTTTGTTCTGTGTGTTGTGCCCAATGTTGCCTTTGTTCTGTGTGTTATTCTCAATGTTGCCTTTGTTCTGTGTGTTGTGCCCAATGTTGCCTTTGTTCTGTGTGTTGTACCCAATGTTGCCTTTGTTCTGTATGTTGTGCCCAATGTTGCCTTTGTTCTGTGTGTTGCGCCCAATGTTGCCTTTGTTCTGTGTGCTGTACCCAATGTTGCCTTTGTTCAGTGTGTTGTGCCCAATGTTGCCCATTTCTTTGGATTGCCAATTCTTCATTGCCCTTTTTTATCTCTGACGTTTGTTAAATCTATCAATCATCAATTAAAGGGATCTTGAAACAAAATCCTAATAAACCTGTTTAATAAATGCAGGCTGAAAGGTGCTGATTGTATTAAGAAATTCCTATATGCTTGATAGGGCGATAAAAACAAACAATTTGACCTATAATCATACAAGACAAAAGAAAACGTCGACGAAAGCTACTGTATTATTAACCTTATTGATATAGAATGTATTTGCTGTTCGCTATAAATTGACAGCTTTTTAAGATAGTATGTATCGCTGCTGATCATCATATTGGCTTGTATTATATACTTTCGTGCACAAAATGTCCACATATTATTTTGTAGATCTAGTATTTTGTAGTTGATTTCTGTGTTGAATAAGTGTTTAGGAATTAATATTACAATCCTATATAGTTACAAAAAGTTAGTAGTAAATATTGTTACAACATTCTGTATGAAAAATATCTATGTCCTCATAATTTATATATATATCTACGTTTGAACGGTACTTGTTCTAACATCAGAGGGGGTATTTGGGCCTGCAAAACTAGTTTATCCCCGCCACTTTTACAAGTGCCTGTACTAAGACAGAGCAGTGCATAGTGTCATGTATTTATGTGTTGGTGGTATCGAGTTTGCTTCTTTATACGATTTTTCAATTAGATTTAGCAACTGTTCCGACAGTGTGGTATTAGAACTGTTCCGACAGTGTGGTATTAGAACTGTTCCGACAGTGTGGTATTAGAACTGTTCCGACAGTGTGGTATTAGAACTGTTCCGACAGTGTGGTATTAGAACTGTTCCGACAGTGTGGTATTAGAACTGTTCCGACAGTGTGGTATTAGAACTGTTCCGACAGTGTGGTATTAGAACTGTTCCGACAGTGTGGTATTAGAACTGTTCCGACAGTGTGGTATTAGAACTGTTCCGACAGTGTGGTATTAGAACTGTTCCGACAGTGTGGTATTAGAACTGTTCCGACAGTGTGGTATTAGAACTGTTCCGACAGTGTGGTATTAGAACTGTTCCGACAGTGTGGTATTAGAACTGTTCCGACAGTGTGGTATTAGAACTGTTCCGACAGTGTGGTATTAGAACTGTTCCGACAGTGTGATATTAGAACAGTTCCGACAGTGTGGTATTAGAACTGTTCCGACAGTGTGGTATTAGAACTGTTCCGACAGTGTGGTATTAGAACTGTTCCGACAGTGTGGTATTAGAACTGTTCCGACAGTGTGGTATTAGAACTGTTCCGACAGTGTGGTATTAGAACTGTTCCGACAGTGTGGTATTAGAACTGTTCCGACAGTGTGGTATTAGAACTGTTCCGACAGTGTGGTATTAGAACTGTTCCGACAGTGTGGTATTAGAACTGTTCCGACAGTGTGGTATTAGAACTGTTCCGACAGTGTGGTATTAGAACTGTTCCGACAGTGTGGTATGTTCCGACAGTGTGGTATTAGAACTGTTCCGACAGTGTGGTATTAGAACTGTTCCGACAGTGTGGTATTTTTTTATGTGCATACCATGCACAATAATAGAATGTGCTCGATAAATGGATGCCATTTTCTTCTTCTTTTGATGATTGACATGTATATAATTTTATAGGATAACATTATTTTTAATATCCCTTTTTATTTTATTTTATTTCTTCGAGTATATGCGTGAATTTGAAATTTGAACATAATGTATGATGTAGTATACACATGTGACGACAATTATTTTGTAAAGACATTATTATTTATAAATTATATGGTCTAACAGCCAAAAATATTTGTAAAGTCATTTACCAAAGCGTGAAATTTATTAACATTTATCTTGCAATTTTAATTAATTTCCAACACATTAACATCTGCTCGTACTGTCAAATCATTCAATGTATTATTACAAGAATTTGTCATGGTTTTGTAGTCAGATGTTGAATGGCCCCTTTTCTTTGATGTATTGCTTGTTCTCACCTGCAAAATGTATTTGAACTTGGTGCATATCACAATTTATTGTGTTATCAAGATGTTATTAATATTTTCATTATTGTAAACTGATATCCAAATATGTTTACCATCTTATCCGATATTCGTGTCACTAACATTGTCATATGACTGTTTTACCTACGAAGTAAATGAAGCTAAGACAAGATAATAATATAATACTTGTAAAGTATAAATATCATCTTTCATCCCCTAACCGCCACGATAAAACTGAAATATTGTTGAAAGTGGCGTTAAGCACCATGGCCCTTACCCTTCATCCTCTGTCTTTAATATACCATAGCGGATATAAATCCCCCTTCCATGTTCTAAATGAAATATACATGCCTTTAATATAGACATGTAAACATATGTTAGTACAGAACCATTTCTAGATGACATCACCTATTGTCATGTGCAAAAATGAATTATTTCATATCAGTTCGTTCTAAATTCGACTTTTTCATTGGTGTAGAGATGTGTCATGCATTAATCTGCGTTAAAGAAATTCACCAATCATTAATGACCGCTCGAGGTTTTAGAGTTGCGACGTCCTTTTTTTTTAAAACGCAACGGAGATCGTGCAGTTGTCAATGTAAACCAACATTGTACTAAAATGAGCAAAATTATTTAGAATGTCTTATTTCCTTCAATGAAATAAAAATATTCATGGAAGCCATATGTATATATTGTTTTTACCACGGGTAGGCCTTTATGTCACGAAGTTTTACCCCGAGCGTCAGCGAGGTGTAAAAAGCTGACATAAAGGCCTACCCGTGGTAAAAACAATATATGCATATGGCTTCCATGAATTATTTCGATTCTAATATGTAAAAATTGGTAAAATATCGTTATAAATTGTCGATGACGTCATAAATTAAAATGGGTGTAGGTATATATTATTTTTACCACGGGTTTGGACTCAAAACGTTTGAAGGACGTCATATCAGAATTATGTATATGGCATTATCGTGATAGAAAAACTGCCCTTGTGACAGTAGTATTGACTTCAACACTGATAATGCCCTCACCAGCGGCTCAGCCATTATCACTGTTTCAGTCAATACTTCTGTCCCTTGGGCAGTCTATAAATCACGACAATGCCCTATACATAAGTAACTATTATTAGTAACATCAGTAGAAAGGGTGTGGGGATAAAGCATTAAAGGGAAACTTCGCGATTTTTTACATGTTAGCTAAATATGTTCCTGGTGATATAAAATACATATTCACAAAGTTTTATCGACATATTTCCACAAATAACGAAGCAAATCGCAAATTTGTAATTTTAATTTTTGATTTTTCAACCAGGCTGTGACGTTTTAACCTGATAATGCATTGTGGGATTGAAATTTAAAGTCTGGGTCGCTGATGTTAAATTCGCTTCATTTAAAGCGCTCAGAGGACTGTAATTTAAATCTAATAACCGTTGGAAAATTAAATACTGAAGTGAACAGCTACGTACCTTTTTGACAAACAACTATTTTAAATGAACAAAATGTTTCATTTCCTTTATATTTACAACGGAAAGAGTGTTTTACAACAGTCACCTATATTCACTATATGTAGGATCCATTTTACAATTATGTTCATTTTGTTTTACTGCTAATGTTCTGAAAAATATAATGGATAATTTTGACAACGCGTAACTTGTGTATTGATCGGATTAATAAAATGGGAATTTGAATACACACTATTTGCTTTCCAAGACGAGTTGGTAGATCGTTTAGTATCTATTAAAGATAAACTATTTTTAAAACATTAGAATAAATATAATGTTGAAAAAACAGGAACAATTATAATTGTAATTATGTTTTAGATGATAAAAAAGTATACACCATCCTTGAAATTATAAGTTTTCATTATTAGAGGCGCCAAATTGGCCTAACTATATATAGCTGTCTCATCATAATTAATATGTATTCACAATTCTAACGATCGACGTTCATAAAAGATGTTTTAATTTTAATTAAAGAACTAAAAATTAAAGGTTAGGAGATCGGGTGGCAACTGAGTTTACAAAGTTAGTGCTTAAAGAAAAAAAACCCTCTTTGCTCGGTGACCCAGAAGGCACAAAACCTAAATATATGATTTTTTTCAGCTCGGAACCCCGTAAGCAAACTTGACCTATAATTTTGATATCCACTGATATTCATTCAGACAAAGTTCGAAGAGATCATGACCATGAGCGGTATAAACAGATGAAGAGCAGTCAAAATATACAGAGATTAGGTCTCACAAAATTTACTTCTTGTTCTTCGGATTTTGTGCTAAAATCGTTGGAGCGAGCAAGTGATTTAAAAATGTTAATTTCTTTTCCTTTTTTTGTTTGTTTGTCTTTTTGATGAGCGAAACGTAAAATATTATGCGGAAAATATATTTTTTATATTTTTCATGTATTTTCAGAAGCGAGAGACCATATTTTAATTTTAAATATTTTATTCTTCAATAAATTAAGGCAAATAATTCCTGAATTAAGAAGCGAAAGGCGGGATTTACTTATTTTTATTTTCATTCTGAAAACGACAGATACATTCACACCGGTTCACTCAGCAGGGTACCTAATATTGCGTAATGAGTTTAGGTCCACACAGGAAGTCGCCAGGCAGAATATACAAGTGTCATTTTACATCCGGTCGACGGGACGCTGACCGAATACTTGAATACATGTGTCACAATCTTTGGCAATAATCAGAAACGCAATAAACATTTTGTGACCCGTTAACGCTACCCGTGCCTAAAATAGGAGATGCAATACACATTTTAAAGGTTCTAATAGGTGATAAAAAAACATGACCCTGATCAAGTATACATTAGGAATGGGTGCATATTAATGCACACTGGCGGATCAAGGGGGTGTTCGACAATTTAGTAAAATTCGTGTATAAATTGGGTAAAAATTGGCAAACAAGAGCCTGGGACCCCGTTTTCAAAATTGCTGGATCCGCGCCTGATGCAGCAATAATTATGGGGCTATTTTCACAACAAAATCTTAAGATTAACATTGATCGTAAGTTATATTGAATTGTTCCTCATCAGAATGATATAGCAACAACCAAAATTATGAAATAAAGCAGGGTGAACAGGGCGGGGTAGAAAATTCTTCTTGCAAACCCCAAAAAGCAAAATAGACAAAAACCATTCGTATGCAATTGTTCCTTATAAAAACAACAACCATATTTTTTATGACTATTCTGAGATTAATCAGAAGGGTCCGCCAGTTCGAAAGACGTGATTAAAATAAACAAAAAATGTTTTCTTTACGCAGAGACATATTATATGTTACGCTTTGTTCAAATCAGAAATAACCGTTATGAAAACAGATTAATCTTTTTACTGTTGGCGAATAAGTATATTGTATTTCCATAAACAAATTATTATATTACGTAAGAGATGTACCCTGAAATTTTGTAAAATAAACTTTAAAGGTATTTATGATACTCATCGTCTGTAATTGTCCAATGAAAACTATTACAAATTATATGTTTACATAATCCTCTCAATTTTATGGCTTCCTACCCTGTAACTTTCTGTGCTTTTAGCTAAGAAGCAGAGCTTATCGTGTAGCTTTATTGTAGTGCATGAACGATCAATTACAAAGTGCGATCTTATAAATAATATCATTAAAACAATTTTGCCCCGTAGCATAGGCCTATTTTAATTTTCTTACGAATTCATGGCATTGTTCCGATATCCGTTCTTTTTTTTCACATAATTTCGTAGTTCTTCTATTTTTGAAAAAAATCTTTTGTAAATGTGTCTCATTAAAGACGAACCGTTTCCTCCGATTCGTTTGTTTTGCCATAAGTATATAGAAACAAAACGTAAATCTGCAAAACGTGATTGTGTAATAAATTCATATATTTAGAATAATAAGAAAAATAAAAAGAATTACGCCTGACACTGAATGAGGACCCCGGTTTGTCACGCTTGTTTTGGGGCGTGGTGGTATTTAGACATCACGTGATAATTGGTATTGAGATGCTATCAAAATGGCGACTTCCATGTATCGTTGACAGAATTTTAAAATCGATTTCATTCCCTTATCCAACATAATAAAACGCTAATATACATATTAACATCCATATTTATACATCGGGAAAAACATATAAAAAATAATTTGTTTGCGAAGTTTCCCTTTAAACATTAAAAATACAAATGGCGTGTTTCCAATGATTAGAGAACCGGTCAAAACAAACTTAAGGTATTTGAATATATTTAAGTACATTGGTAATACAGGACTCAACAATTTCAGTCATTGTTTTATTATTACAGTCAATTCACTAAGGGTGAGGTTTGACCCACAAAACTAGCTTAACCCCACCACTTTTTCGAACGATTTTGTTGATACAAACTAGATATCTAGACGTGTTTCTGGAATAACCGCCATCGGGTACGCTCAAAAGATTAGTACCACTTCATTTTCTTTGATTTTGTTTTTTTAATATCATTTTACATTGCAAATTCGATTTCCGTCCGTGACTATGTGTAATCGATAAAACATTATTATTGTCAGTAATTTACCAATGATGGATCATCTCAGAATACTACTGTTTATACATCCACCGATAAAGCTATCGATCACGATATAACTGGAATATTGTTGAAAGTGCCGCTACTTGTTCATACTTTATGTGTTATTTGATAATATATATATGGAGCGGATGTGGTCGAATGGTCTAGGGCGCTGGACATAAGGCTAAGCGATTGGTGCTGCAGTGTATCAATGGTGTGAGTTCAAATCCCGTCGAGGGAAGAACAAAAATTTGACAGCTCAAAAATCTAATTCTAACACTGTTTGGTTTAATTTTCAGACGTATATATATATATGACAGCTCAAAGATCTAATTCTAACACTGTTTGGTTTAATTTTCAGACGTATACATGTATGTATATATATATATATATATATACATCTAAGAAATGGATAATGAGAATTAAGGGAACCCTATTTAGAACTAAAAGGGACCAAGGCAAGGCAGGTGTTAAATTTGAATCTTGCTACTTTTAGGATCACGTGGTACTACAAAATGCCAACAAGAACGATCGGAGGCTCAAAAAATAGCCCGACGCCCAACGGCAGGAATATTTATACCAGAATGTAAAAAAGATGGAGCCTATATGGAAGTTCAGTGTCATGCAGCTACAAGTTTTTGTTGGTGTGTTACAAAAGAAGGAAGACCTATTTCTGGCACTTCACTTCAAGGCAAAAAACCTTCATGTAAAGGTACAGAATTAAACATTTGGTGGTTATATGTGTGGTTAAAGGACTTTAGATATATAAATACCTTTTAAACTCGTGGATTATTATTACAAAAATGATTGGGACATTTTAAATAGTTGATTACATTACTATGTCACGTCAGTTTCAGCTATATTTATGAGGGATCAAATATTAAAGCAATATGGTGCTGCCTATAACTACATAAACCATTAGTCCGTAACTTTGTCTGTCTCCTTTTATAACGTAGAGGTTTGGGCCCATAGAACTAGTCTAACCCCGCCACTTTTTATTTAAGTGCCTGTACTAAGCCAGGAATGACGGGTCATGTATTTGTGTTAAGGGTATCGATTTTGCTTCTTGTTACGATTTTTCTATTGGATTTTTTAACTGTTCCGACAATGTGGTATTTTATTTTTATTTTATTGTATTATATATGTTTACTTGAATTTGCAATTGATGTAGATTACGATAGAACGATAACGTATTATAAAATAATATATCACTAAATGGGATATATAAAATAGCAATGGATCAAATCCTACTATTGAGGTCAATTCCCCATTAATGACTTATCGCCGGGTTTATAACTAGATTAACACGACGGGTGCCACTACTGGAGCAGGAACTGCATATCCTTCCGGAGCACATGAATTCATCCTCGCTTTTTAGTGGAGTTCATGTTACTCGATCTTTAGTTTATGTGTATGTTTTGTAGATCGTTGTTTGTCATTTTGTACTTTTTCTTTTGGCCATTGTATTGTCTGTCCTTCGATATACAGATTCTGATTACCCCTTTGGTATTTTCAAACTCTTCTTTTGAAAGTTAATTAAACAAAACAATAGATGTACAATATTTCAACAAGACAAACTACTCTGACTCACTGTGATCTCTAATAACACGGAGAAAACCATGACAACAGCACCTATATTTTGCTGTTTTAGACCACAAAAAATTGAATTCATTTTTTTAGATATTGACTTGTTTTTGATTTCCTCCGTTTCAAAACAACACACACATTATCCTGTTTCTTTTTATCTTAGGGACCGACCATTTAACTCGAAGGGGGGGTTATGGTTTTTTGTTTCGTTCAGAATTTTTTTTTCGGACAACACGAGAGTTAGAATATTTATTTTTATTGTCGCGCAAAGCTCGAATTTTTTTTCCAGATTTCAACATTATGTTATATGACAAAAACTCTGAATTAGATTATTTTTTTTTTCCTCCACCAAAATCAGAATATTTTTTTCAGCAACATTGGGAATCAGAATATTTTTTTAGAAAAAAACCATAACCCCCCCCCCCCCCCCCCCTTCATGTTAAATGGTCGTTCCCTTATATTTGTACAGTCTTTAGTTCAGTTGTTGTAGGAGGTTGGTTTTTTTGGAGGGGGTGGCCATTTTTGTTGTTATTTAATTTATATTGTTATTGTTCAGTTGATATTTCGAGACAAAGGTAACATACCATTTAGAGGGGGAGATATACATGGAGGGATGCTCGATTAACAGGATTTTCCACAACAGATCTAAACTGTTACATGTATCAGATAGTCGACAGTGTAAACTTGTGTATGACACCTGTTGTCATGTCATCACTTTTAAAGTCTAAGAAAATTTCAAGATAACAAAGAGGTGATCAAAAGCCGCAAATCGAAGGCAAGATAATATAATGACTGAAAGAAAACAAACAATGGTTCACAAACACTACACAGAAAACTGAAAAGATTGAGCTGCACGAACCCCACTAAAAACCGGGAATGAACACAAGTGCTCAGTCGTGTTGCTCACATGAAGCAGTCGGTGATAAGTCATATCCGGTGATGAATCATGAGCGAGGGAAAAAAGGTTCGGTATTGTGACTACGAAAAACCGAACACATCCATGAGCATCTGTAACACAGATATTCCGTAACATTAAACCAAGTCGTCATGGCGACCATAAAAACTATAAGATCTTGCAACGATACCTGTCGTGAAGTCAACATGCTACCGATCAAAATGCATATAAACCAGCAACAACAATTGATAGAGATTGGTCTGTGTTAATATTAGCACATGCTATCAAACAATCTATGATAATATGGCCATTACATTAAAGAGAGAGAGAGAGAGAGACTTCGCCTACTAGTAGATAAAACATTTAGATCATGGTGTGTGTTAATGATGGAACTGAACCAATGAATCAGGACAAATCTTTGGGTGGACATTGTTTTAATTGTTATACACATTATCCTTTTTGTTCTTTTTTTTCATTCTTTTTCATGGTAAAATGTATATGTTTTATGGTAAAATGTATATGTTTTATGGTAAAATGTATATGTTTTATGGTAAAATGTATATGTTTTATCAAAAGAAACTACTAATACATAGCTGCTTTGTTTTAAGGAAAACCAAGATCCAAAAAATCGTTTAGAGCTAAAGGTAGATTGCGGAAGAAAAAAAGAGGTATGTATTTTATAAACTTTGATAAAACAGACAATTTGAGAAGTTAAGTAAGAACGGAATTGAATATCGTGTATTTACAGTAACTGGATATTGTGTGTCAATATTTTAATCTTTAATATTTCATATATATTGTTAATATACATATTGTTTTTGTGTCCGTTACGAATGTTTACTTCTTGTGAACAGTTGTTTACTTTATAAGTCATGTTTGAAAACAATTGATTAATAATTGTTTACGATTTAAAAAGCAGTGCCATATGCTGGTTTTACAAACTGACTAATTCTACGTTAAAACCAATATATTTTGAAGTGCAGATTTATTTGGAGTAATTATACATGAACTTAATCGCTGACAGTTAATACGATTTGTTATTCTATGTCACATCAAAAATAAATATCAATTAAATCATATTTACATGAAAAATTATTTTGTACTCAATTGTGCCTAGAGAAATACTTTTGTTTGTAATAAAAATAAAAAGACTATGTAGCGGAAGGTCCATTATTAAGACGTCTTTTAAAATATCGTTGTTGTTAACTTCTTTGGTTTTCGTATCTTTTATAGCCTGCACTCAATCAGACAGAAATGAATTTAATAAAAACCTTCTTCAGACTTTTATAAAAGAATATGAAAGAGCAATGAGTTTATCATCGTCATCTTCTAGTAAGTATATCATAATCATTATCTGTGTATTTATGATAAATTTTACCTTCATATCCGAGGTGAAGTCGAAGACGTCAGTCATTCTTGTAAAACAGTATTATTTTTTTGACATTGGTGGAATTGATGACTATCACTGTCAAAACTTTCTTTTCACAAACTTTGAACACTGATAAAATGACCAAGAAAAAAATTATACTTTCGAATATGCCCATAAATTGATTCTTAGAACAGATGTTGCGTGTGAGACCTTCATTGAAATATTACTGCAATAGAAAACAACGTTACTTTTAAAATATTACTGTAATAGAAAACAACGTTACTTTTAATATCTGTCTTTCTTCTTAGATACAAATGTATATTTGTGAATTGCAAAAATGGAATATAAACAGTGGTGGTTACCAATTTCACCAAAATCTACAAAACGAACGATCACCTCTCACCTCAAGTCATTGAACATAAGACAGACGATGTATGAAGTGGGAAATGCTGGTCCTGGCTTGGGACAGACACACAAATGTGGCATAAAGCGTCAGAGAAATAAGTTCAAAAATGAAAGCCTTGTGTTGTTTTAGATATTGATAGTTTCTATCCGTTAACAAAGTAAAAGATCCTATGATATACAACTTACACATAAAGTAGCAGAAATTGTCAAGAGGAACATCAGATAAAGCGTTCTGTTTTATGTTATGGAATATAAAATGACATTCTATGTATTGTGCATTATTTGGAGGTGATTAAATGACAAGAAATACCTATGATAAGATCTAGCCTTACATTTTACAATCTTAATCAGTGTCCGTTACACTACCATTTAATTTCTTATTTTTGTTGTTTTGCATGAATCATTGAAATATGTACAACTATACAGTATTAACAGATCAGATAAATTATAAATAACCAAGATAATACAAATTAAATAAAAATAAAAATCTGACCAATGACGCTGCAGATTTTACAAACTTTGTTAACGATATTCTATCAGTAAATTTTTTTTTTTCAGATTTAAAGAAAAAAGGGGGTGATTCGGCGAATAATTCTCGAAACAAACGTGTTGCCGAGTGGAAATTCTCAGAACTTGATAAAAATAAAGATAATAAACTGAGAAGAAAGGAGGTTCGAACTTTAAAACGGATGGTTAAAAAAGTTATTAAGCCACGGGCATGTGCAAAAACATTTATCTCCTATTGTGATTTTGATCAAAATAAGCGAATAGAGCGTAAAGAATGGACACTGTGTCTCGGAGTAGATATAGATAGTAAGTATATGTATGTATATAAGAAGCTTGATGGCCAGCTAGGTACACTTTCAGTTGACACTAATGACTTTTATTACCTGCTTTAAGAACATAATCCATCAAAACACACTTCTTGTTTGCTACATATAATACAACAACTGCTGTAATAAAGTTGTAGTGATGGGTTTCACTTGACACATATCTTGCTAGAAAGCTTATGTCTGCTAAAGTAATGAAGAATTTAAATATCGCCATAACTGTCAGATTTATTATTTTAAACAGTTAGGTCTCTTCCGGACAAGTGTGTATACACAAACAATTACTTTAAATAAAAAAAGTTCCATTCAAAAAAATAAAAACTTTCTGTTTTTATATGTATTTTGCGGATGCATGTTAATGTCCCTTTTTAAGACGTGTAGTACAATAATGTAATATCGGTTGTCTTCCTGTTATTTAGGTCCCTGGGGAAGGGGAAGAACGAAAGTGGATACACGTAAGTCTTTTTAGATTTTTATAGATAATCATGATTTCTTCAATGCATCAAGTTTCAACCATAAGGAACGACTCACATTATGAGCTACTTAACGTTAAAATATGTCAACCCATATAACAAATATTACTAAGAATATATTTTGATTTATTGATCCCTTTTGTTCAATATTCGCATAAATTATCTAATTGTATCTGTGAACTACACAGGAACACATGTTCAGTCGTTCCAGATAATTATTTCGTCAATGTTTGTTTCCGTTTGTCAATTTCATTGAGGTCAAATTTAAATCTAGTTATCCTCGCCTCAGATGTAGACATATATGTTTGTTTATGTTCAAGATTATTTATTTCATGTCATTTGATAAGAGAAGATTTCTTGATCGTCTTTAATAATCAGTATTAATATTTTTCTGAAAGGAAGAGACCTACAATCAAATAATTCATTTATACTCTCAAATATTAATTATTTAAACTTCTATTTCTTTTAGACATATATGATATACTTAAATCTTTCTTTAGAAGCTTCGTCACTCCACACTAAACACGGGTCGATAGATAGCAGAATTGTCATGTTGCTCTTATTTTGTTATCAAATAGTATTTCAATAAGACAATTGGAATGAATATTATAATAGATGTAATGTCATTGTACACAAGGTAGTTTCATGGAAAGATCAATTATATTATAGATTGATCATGTTACTGTCTGTCAGCAGTGTCGAATTTACCTATAGGCTTGACAGGCTGAAGCCTAGGGCCTCAAAATCTAGGGGACCTCCGGACAAGGTATATTATACTTTTGACACTGTCATATATATTCCACCTTACATATGATGTCATAACGTGCTGAAGTCTATAAATTCAAATTGTTTGAAACAGTCTTTCAAATTCCTCTAGTTGTGATGGTGGTGGTGGTAAGGGGGGAGAGGCCTCACAAGTGGGATAGCCTAGGGCATCTCTTAATCTAAATCCGGCACTGTCTGTCAGATATTGGTTAATGATACTAAAATTTATAACAGAGAAATCATCTTTTGGTAACTGATATTAACTTCATTCAAATTTGGTAATATTTCAAAAGTCAAAATAAAGTGGTTCTTGCATCTGATCAAATTCTGCATCTAATCCGCCCGTGATTTAGAATAAGAACACCCAAGCTTCGTTTTCTATGCTAACTATAATTCACTGATCACATGGCATATACAACTTATTTACAATGGAAATCTCCTAATGTACTAGTAAAATACGTAAAAGTATCCCCAAATATCTACAAATCTAACATAGTGTATAGACGCTTTACTGAAACAACCTTCATCATGTACGTTCAAATGGTAAGGCTTGGTAAGCCAAATAATTTAAAATGTTTAAGAGCTGGAATTCAAAGGGTCTAAACAGTATAGCCAATATCGACTACTCATAATAAATAATTAATTAATAAATAATTTCATTACATAAGGCTCTATTTTACTGTTTTCCTATTGGCCAGAAGCAATACACGTGACATTCCATTTTCTAACATATTGATTAGCAAAAAGCAATTTCTGTGCAATAAATAATCATATTGCACTCTCGTGCAAAATCAATGAATGAAATTACGTGGCACGAGAGTGCAATATGGTTTTTTATTGCACAGAAATTGTTTTTTGCTAATCAATATGTTAGAAAATTTCATAAAACTTCAAAATTTTCAACAAATTTCAAAATTATAAAATAAAGAAATAAAAAATTTCAAAATTTGAAAAATTTCTTAAAATTTCATTTTTTTTTATAAGATTCAAAATTTTCATAAAATTTCAAAAATTTCAAAGTTTTCATAAAATTTCAAAATTAGAGTAAAATAGAGCCGTATGTAATAAAACAATTACTACACTTGAACTTGATCAATATGAGGTTTCATGGAGCACAGTAGAACAATATTGAACTCGGCTTCGCCTCGTTCAATATTGTTGTACTCTGCTCCATAAAACCTCATATTGATCTCGTTCAAGTGCAGTAATTGTATAATATTAAGGTGGTAAATTATATGAAAATGATTTAAAATATACTCACAAAAATTGTTAAGGTTCATTGATATATAAATGTTAGTAGTTGTATTTCACTCTGATATTCCAGATATAAGTCTGAAACTAAATCATATTATTATATCTTAGTTCCTACAAATCACTATTACGTACTGTTAATAATACAAGTCTTTGATTTCTTCATTTTCTATGTAATAATTGTTGTAACGATAAAGTATTTTGATAAAAATATGAAGGCTATTTCCTTTCTTCAGTATTACCTTATTAGGCTTAACTATGTAAATATTGCTAATATTTGAGAGGGGCATCGGAAAACAAACTGATATAAGAAAATGTTATATTAAAAAACGGAGGATCTTTTTATTCAATTTATTTAATCGTTTTAAGTTTCGCTGTCATGAATGTGACATAATGTCAGAACAAGGAATAATATATAGCTATGCCTTTTATTAAATACGGAAGAAAATACTAGTACATACGCAATTTAAACAGTTAACACACAATGCATAATATAAATATTTTGAAATTGACTCATACGTATAAAACACAAAAACAATGCTTCAACTGTTGTTCCGATATTGGTGTATGTTACTCAAACTTACACAACACTAAAGTTATGCTTCATCTGTTGCTCCGATATCCGTGTGTTTAGCTCATACTTATAGGACAGCAATATAATGCTTCAACTGTTGTTCCGATATCGGTGTGTTTGACTCTTACTTATAAAACACCAGTCATGTTTCATCTGTTGCTCCGATATCCGTGTGTTTGACTCCTACTTATACAACGCTAAAGTTATTCTTCAACTGTTGTTCCGACATCGGTGTGTTTGACTCTTACTCATAAGACAGCAATATAATGCTTCAACTGTTGTTCCGATATCGGTGTGTTTGACTCTTACTTATAAAACACCAGTCATGTTTCATCTGTTGCTCCGATATCCGTGTGTTTGACTCCTACTTATACAACGCTAAAGTTATTCTTCAACTGTTGTTCCGACATCGGTGTGTTTGATTCTTACTCATAAGACAGCAATATAATGCTTCAACTGTTGTTCCGATATCGGTGTGTTTGACTCTTACTTACAAAACACCAAAGTCATGCTTCATCTGTTGCTCCGATATCCGTGTGTTTAACTCATACTATGATGCTCTAACTGTTGTTCCGACATCCGTGTATTTGTCGTAAATGCTTCTATCATTATTATATCAGTTTTAAGATAAAAGTCATAAATATCTTATTCAATATATAATGCTTTTAGACACATATTATCTGTTACTACATGTTTGTATTTGACTGTGTACGTTATGTAATCTAGAATTAGTTGACAATAGTTTATGCTTATTTAATGAATAAGTTCGTCACATGGTTAGCTTGTATAAAATCAATTAAGCAAAACTGAAACTGTTTTTACAGTAAGAATTAAAAAGTGTCGAATCAACTCCATCGTTTTGATTTATACCAAAATTTCCCTTTTTAAAGAATAATAGTTTATATGTACACAGTGTGTAGTAGCGATGGGTTACAAGCATACGCCTTTGGTTTTTGCTTGTATTCTAGCTGACAGTATTCTGTAGCAATAGCTCATGCGTTTGGTTCAATTTTCTTCAATATTTCTGAATTACATAGCTGCACAGTGATATAGTTCCTATTAAGATAATAAGTTTACAGTAGTATATTATTGGAACATCAGTTTGCCAGAGTTATTGTTCTTGCTTGGTATGCTGTTGCACTTCTTTGGCTTATTTCTGCTTATAATCTTTAATATAATGCACCTTTGACAAGAGGTAATACATTTAGAACACTTCCCTTCAATAAATCATGTTCAAATATGGTTTTAATTGTTGAATATTTACTGATTTCGATGCATCGATACTACAAATTACATTCTTATGTGAATTTATTCCTCTTGTTTAATTTTGCGTAGATGTCTATCTTTCTGACGAAATGGAAGCTTTGGTATTGATGTATGTGTGTATAAATGTGCAATATAATGTTAAGTCGATTGCCATTTGCTGATACACTTGATAATCAGATGCGATGAGTCAGTGAGTGAGCACGATCAGATGAGATGAGTCAGTGAGTGAACGAATGTACATGTATTTAATAATGTAGGTAAATGTCAAAGTAGATATATGTGTCAACTATGCTGTGTGTGATGTTTTTGTGAGAAAAAGAGGAAGATATTGAAATGAATGAGGCCAAGTTTCCATTTCATTTACCTAGTACTAATATTAACTAACTAACAACGGCAGACCGGGCAAGTGCAATAAACTACTGTACAATATGAACAGTTTGAGTATACCTGTCTCAAATAGTGTATTATATATTTAATTCCCTAAAATCAGAAGATCAATCAAGAAAGAAACCGAAGGATCCACCACCAGTTATTGAAGGTATGTATTGCATTATATCTGTAAATAGTCTAATTTATTATTTGCAAATCTAGAATGGCTTTGTTATTGTTGTTGTATTTCTTCTGTTTACTTATTAAACTATATTTTGTTTCTAAAATAGAAATAATATAATATTTGACAGATGTTTAGTTAGGAATATTAAGATTTAATGGATTCTTGAAATCATCTTTTTTTCATTATATGCAATGCAGTTGTTTAATACTGATTACATTAGATAACAATTTACTTGTATCAGTTTACAAGAGTGTGGCTTCAGGAACGGCTTCCATGCTTTATGCAAATGTATATTATACATTTAGTGGCATTGGTTTTTTTTCAATATTTTCATTGTAAATAACCAACAATTTGTAAAATGTTTTAATTTCACAAAATTGATGTTGTATTATAAATTATTTTAAAATTATTTTACATTTTATTAAACAAAGCAATAAAGCTTTGTTATTTTAGTTATATGTTTTAAAACGATGAACTATATTAATAAGAAAGACTTAATGGTTATCTAAACATTAACTGTTAATGGTTATCTAGACATTATTGTTAATGGTTATCTAGACATTAACTCTTAATTGTTATCTGGACATTAACTGTTAATGATTGTCCAGATATTAACTGTTAATGGTTATCTGGACATGAACTGCTAATGGTTATCTAGACAGTAACTGTTAATGGTTATCGAGACATTAATTATTAATGGTTATCTAGATATTAACTGTTAATGGTTATCTAGATATTAACTGTTAATGGTTATCTGGACATTGACTGTTAATGGTTATCTAGACAGTAACTGTTAATGGTTATCGAGACATTAATTATTAATGGTTATCTAGATATTAACTGTTAATGGTTATCTAGATATTAACTGTTAATGGTTATCTAGATATTAACTGTTAATGGTTATCTAGACATTAACTGTTGATGGTTATCTAGACATTAACTGTGTGCTAAAGATAGTACATTTAATTGTTAACCTGAAAACACATCCAATTTAGAAAATGCATATGGAAATATATAGAAAACGTAGATATCTATGAATGATACAATTAAGAAATAATTACTGGTAGCCATATATTTATATTGTTTTTACCACGGGTTGGTACTTTATGCCGAATATTTTACCACGAGCGGTAGCGAGGGATAAAATGAAGGCATAAAGTGACAACCCGTGGTAAAAACAATATAAATATATGGCTACCGGTAATTATTTCGATTCTAATAGGACAATTACGGAACATTTTCAAATCGAAACGGCCTAGGTCATCCAGTGTTTTTGGTTGTTCCGTTAATTGATCCGACTGAAATGTTACAATAATATTCCGTTTTTTCCAAAGATGTTTGAAATGACAACCGAAAAGGTGTTTCAATGCCGATGGTAAATATGTTTTGAGATTACTAAATGTTGTCATTCATGAACATCAATTCAAAAGAAAGGGAATGTACTGCAAATTCCACTTTGACAAGGAGGCGTACACGAAGCCAAAAAACGTCAGGATCTTTACGTTCTAAACTGGAAGTCTTCATACATCATGATGTCATGTTGTTTATATACCAAAGTCATGAACAACATTTCGCGGATTTTTAGACCCAGTGATATGCAATAGTGCTATATGTTATTCTGAATCTTCGCAAGGGATACGGGTTTATAATACCTGTCTGTTTTCTATATCGCCTGCGCCGATTTCCAATACACGAATGTTTATTTATTTTGTGCATTGCATACTTATCATTATGCATCTTTTACAAGGGAGTGTCATGGAACAGTCGCTTTACAAGCACAGACTATGTCTATCTATGACGTAATCGGTCATAGATCAATATTATTTTTACCACGGTTTTGGACTCAAAGCGTTTGAAGGACGTCATATTAGAATTGTTATTTACCTATATATAATGATCGATTAGTGTGTTATGTACTGGATCAACATATGCCAAATCAATAAGCATGTTTTGAAGATAATACAGATGAAGAACAACAATAGCATCTGTTAGCTTTAACGTTTTTTACTGTTTTATTCTGGTGGCATTCCTTCTTGTTAAAATCTGTAACTTTGAGATAAACGTTATGATTCCAAAAAATAAATTGTATTTGTTTAAAATAAAGTATATATTTGAATAAACCCGGAGAGGAATTATTGTGTTATTGTTGTCTCACTATAACCCTGCTTCTTTGACCTTTACTTGTGTCTTATAGTTAACACAGAGGGCCCGGGTGGCTCAATGAGTTAGGTAGTTGGATTACCTAACAACTCGTACAAGCCTATCACCAATACGGCGTGGGTTCGCGCCCGACTTTGTAAATTACAAAAAGGTGCACTCGACTCGCAACCGCAAGTGATAAAGTTTACCAGTTGCTTGCCCATGGTCGGTGGTTCTCTCCGGGTACTCCGGCTTCTTCCACCACTAAAACTGGTCGCCATGATATAGCTGAAATATTGCTGAAAATGGCGTTAAACACCAAAAATCAAATCAAATCAATCTAGTTAACATACAGTGTCATTTTCACCATTAACGTTCATTACGATGGGATTTTACAATAGGACAAAGGACATAATCAAGTTGAAATGATTGGTGTTGTACTTAAATTATACTTTCTTTTATTTTTCTTTGCATCACAGAGAACCACAACTCCTTAATAGATATACTACCAGGAAACTCCAAAACCTGGCCTCCAAAAGGGCTCATTGCCCACCAACCTAGCAATACCCCGCCTCCAGACACGGATGATAGTAAGGATTAGTAATTAATTACATATCTATATAACTGGTTTCTAACTGAATCTGCTTTTAACATTTGATCAGTCTGCTTTCTATATCCTTTTCATTGTCTCAGTCTTTCCATAACACATGTTTCAACTCAGTTTACCATAACGACTTTGATGATATGTCAATTATATATAGAAGAGTTTGAAGATACCAAAGGAGTAATGAGAATCCGTAAATCGAAGAAGAACAGAAAACACAATGGCCAAAAGAAAAAGTACAAAAGGACAAACAACGATCTACAAAACATACATATAAATCTTAAGATCGAGTAACGCGAACCCCACTAAAAACCGGGGTGAACTCAGGTACTCCTGAAGGGTAGGCAGTTCCTGCTCAACTAGTGGCACCTGTCGTGTTAATCTAGTTACAAACACGGTGATAAGTCATAATAGTTATAATAGGCTAATAGTGGAATTTGTATAGATTCACCATTCTGTATAGAAAAGGTCATAGCAGATAAATGAATGAATTATAGTAAAAAAAATCTATAGAGAAACTGAATGTGTTATATGTTGAAAAAAATATTGCTACTCGTAAATGATTTTCAGTATACAAATGAATTAATTGTAAGGTGTTTTTGTTCAATGTAGACGTTCTACAAACATATATATCATTATCGCTACGTAGCAAGCTTGAGCACGCATACAATGTTCATGATATGAAGAATATTTCACAAACATGTCTATATAATAATGTTTCCTTTTGCAAAAAATAAGTTCTACTTTTTGGTCAAATATTGTAATTGTCTTTTCCTATCTCTGCTTGTTAAAGACTTATTATAGATATACCAATGAGAGATGTACATGTATTTTATTTTGAAACGGTATGCATACTTTAATTAATATGTGATCAAGAGGAATAATTGTAATTTAATTTGTAGCCTGGATTATGCTTTAAGAAGTAGTCAAAGTATTACAAACACATCATCAAGATATAGTCTCGGTGATGGTAATATCTACGATAGGTTTACATGCTCCTGCCCGAACACCTTACTATAAAATGTTATTCGTAATTCCAACAGTTTATAATACAGACTTAGGAATAGCTGAAGCTTATTAAAACTATTTAATAGTTACTATAAGTTGATTAATTATGTATATAAATCAACCGCAAAAATGTCTTTAAGAATTACTGATTGTTTGGTCGTACAATATTTATCCCAATTCAACCATATCTAGAAAAAATCAAACCTTGAACACAATTCCACAATATCTAGAATATCATGATAACTCTACGAAAATATAAAATAGAAGAATTTCACTAGATTCAAACTGATTTGAAATTTTCTAAGCACTCTGTAAATGCTTTATGGACTGACGTTAACTAGTTTGAAGATAACAAATAATTTAAGGGTTTAAAGGAGCAATAAATTATGATACATAATGGTGATTTAAGGGGGCAATATTCCATTTATTTTGATTAGAAAAAATAAATATATTTACATTCATAGATCTTTGCTTCCTTCATATGTTTTTTTTGTTGTTGCGTATTTCACACTACCGTCTAGCTTTATTCCAATATAACTCAAATTTTTTTTTTACTAGGTATGAGTTGAAGCTAAATTACTTTAATTAAAAATTCTGATTTATACAAATGTAGTTTAACTAAATCATTCGTTTAATTTAAGACATAAGATTAATTTAAGGCACACTATTAATTTAAGACACAAGATTAATTTAAGACACAGGATTAATTTAAAATACAAGATTAATTTAAGACACAATATTAATTTAAGACACAATATTAATCTAAGACACACGATTAATTTAAGACACAATATTAATTTAAGACAAGATTAATTTAAGACACAATATTGAGTTCGACACAAGATTGCTAGCTATACAAATCAAGTATATGTGTATATGATCTATTTGTCAACAGAATCTCGTAGCTGTATCGAGGAACGAGAAGCTGCTCTAAAACAGAATCGACAAGACCCAACAGGTGGAACATTTATTCCTTCATGTACAAACACTGGACAATGGTCACAAGCACAGTGTCATAATTCATCAGGATACTGTTGGTGTGTTGATGAATCGACAGGTGTTCCAATTCCAGGAACATCCACCTTAAAGGTTCTTCCTAAGTGTGATGTCGTCAAGATACAACGTGAAATGAAAGGTTAAGATATACATTGTGTCCTTTTAGCTATTTGATCATCGTCTATCTGTATGAAATGTACCAATGACAGAAAAAACGGTTTCTGTTCATAATGAGCATCTATGCAAAACATGAAATATATTATTAATGTTTAACCGTGTTCAGTGTATATTACCCCACGATATAGCTGAAATACTGTTAAAGTTGTCGTTAAACACCAATCAATCAATCAATCATTGTACATTTAACCGATCAATGAGTATGTAGAAAAACACGAAATTTCATTTTTGAAGCATTGATATTTTTTTCTTCAAATTTAGACATATTTGTCAATGATGCAGTGCTTTATTATATAGTCCAATGTTCCTTTAGATCGTCAACTGTCATAACGGGGGGAAAAGTGGGGGCGGGGGGATAACCATGCATATACAATTATGTTTGCCACGAATATTATTTTACTACAACTGAAATAGATAATGGACATAATACTATACATCTATACTATGGTAAACCATATCTAATGGAGAAACAACCAACAAAATATGTATACATCAAGCAACACAATTACCAACATAAATTCTCAAACAAAACCGGCATATATCAATGTACTGTTGAACATCACAGCGGTAACCTGTTTAGACAAAACATACCACACACTGTCAGAACAGTTCTATCATCAGTCATAGCGGTACAAAGTTAAAACATACATTATTACAATTAGGATGTAGGAGGTCTTCATTTTCTTCAACATATTTCCTAAGCAGTTACAGATCTCCACTTAAAATTTTAGTGATTTACTATAGCAATTATATTTCATATTCTAATGTTCTGTTCTCTTAAACACTTAATGCAAATCATTTAATTTAGGTTGTCCGTTCTCAAAGAAAAGACGATTTCTGTCTGATTTACTTCAATATATAATTAAACAGATGAATACAAGTAACCAGTTGTAAGTATATATAATGTAGAGTTAGCCAATAAATTACTTGTTTTTCTAAATTGTAATGGTTACTTGTCGACATAAGTCTACAGGGATTGTACTCATACAAATAATCTAATTTCCCCACACACTGGCTCAGTGACATTGCATATCGCAAGTATGATTCTTGCTTTTTAGTGAAATTCGCGTTGCTCGATCTTTAGTTTTCCGTGTATAGTTTTGTAGATCATTGTTAGTCTTTTTGTCCTTTTTCTTTTGGCCATTGTGTTGTCTGTCCTTTTTCTTTTGGCCATTGTGTTGTCTGTCCTTTTTCTTTTGGCCATTGTGTTGTCTGTCCTTTTTCTTTTGGCCATTGTGTTGTCTGTCCTTTTTCTTTTGGCCATTGTGTTGTCTGTCCTTTTTCTTTTGGCCATTGTGTTATCTGTCCTTTTTCTTTTGGCCATTGTGTTGTCTTTCCTTTTTCTTTTGGCCATTGTGTTGTCTGTCCTTTTTCTTTTGGCCATTGTGTTGTCTGTCCTTTTTCTTTTGGCCATTGTGTTGTCTGTCCTTTTTCTTTTGGCCATTGTGTTGTCTGTCCTTTTTCTTTTGGTCATTGTGTTGTCTGTCCTTTTTCTTTTGGCCATTGTGTTGTCTGTCCTTTTTCTTTTGGCCATTGTGTTGTCTGTCCTTTTTCGTTTGGCCATTGTGTTGTCTGTCCTTTTTCTTTTGGCCATTGTGTTGTCTGTCCTTTTTCTTTTGGCCATTGTGTTGTCTGTCCTTTTTCTTTTGGTCATTGTGTTGTCTGTCCTTTTTCTTTTGGTCATTGTGTTCTGTCCTTTTTCTTTTGGCCATTGTGTTGTCTGTCCTTTTTCTTTTGGCCATTGTGTTGTCTGTCCTTTTTCTTTTGGTCATTGTGTTGTCTGTCCTTTTTCTTTTGGCCATTGTGTTGTCTGTCCTTTTTCTTTTGGTCATTGTGTTGTCTGTCCTTTTTCTTTTGGCCATTGTGTTGTCTGTCCTTTTTCTTTTGGCCATTGTGTTGTCTGTCCTTTTTCTTTTGGTCATTGTGTTGTCTGTCCTTTTTCTTTTGGCCATTGTGTTGTCTGTCCTTTTTCTTTTGGCCATTGTGTTGTCTGTCCTTTTTCTTTTGGTCATTGTGTTGTCTGTCCTTTTTCTTTTGGCCATTGTGTTGTCTGTCCTTTTTCTTTTGGCCATTGTGTTGTCTGTCCTTTTTCTTTTGGCCATTGTGTTGTCTGTCCTTTTTCTTTTGGTCATTGTGTTGTCTGTCCTTTTTCTTTTGGCCATTGTGTTGTCTGTCCTTTTTCTTTTGGTCATTGTGTTGTCTGTCCTTTTTCTTTTGGTCATTGTGTTGTCTGTCCTTTTTCTTTTGGCCATTGTGTTGTCTGTCCTTTTTCTTTTGGCCATTGTGTTATCTGTCCTTTTTCTTTTGGTCATTGTGTTGTCTGTCCTTTTTCTTTTGGCCATTGTGTTGCCTGTCCTTTTTCTTTTGGCCATTGTGTTGTCTGTCCTTTTTCTTTTGGCCATTGTGTTATCTGTCCTTTTTCTTTTGGCCATTGTGTTGTCTGTCCTTTTTCTTTGGCCATTGTGTTGTCTGTCCTTTTTCTTTTGGCCATTGTGTTGTCTGTCCTTTTTCTTTTGGCCATTGTGTTGTCTGTCCTTTTTCTTTTGGCCATTGTGTTGTCTGTCCTTTTTCTTTTGGCCATTGTGTTGTCTGTCCTTTTTCTTTTGGCCATTGTGTTGTCTGTCCTTTTTCTTTTGGCCATTGTGTTGTCTGTCCTTTTTCTTTTGGCCATTGTGTTGTCTGTCCTTTTTCTTTTGGCCATTGTGTTGTCTGTCCTTTTTCTTTTGGTCATTGTGTTGTCTGTCCTTTTTCTTTTGGCCATTGTGTTGTCTGTCCTTTTTCTTTTGGTCATTGTGTTGTCTGTCCTTTTTCTTTTGGTCATTGTGTTGTCTGTCCTTTTTCTTTTGGCCATTGTGTTGTCTGTCCTTTTTCTTTTGGCCATTGTGTTGTCTGTCCTTTTTCTTTTGGTCATTGTGTTGTCTGTCCTTTTTCTTTTGGCCATTGTGTTGTCTGTCCTTTTTCTTTTGGCCATTGTGTTGTCTGTCCTTTTTCTTTTGGCCATTGTGTTGTCTGTCCTTTTTCTTTTGGCCATTGTGTTGTCTGTCCTTTTTCTTTTGGCCATTGTGTTGTCTGTCCTTTTTCTTTTGGCCATTGTGTTGTCTGTCCTTTTTCTTTTGGCCATTGTGTTGTCTGTCCTTTTTCTTTTGGCCATTGTGTTGTCTGTCCTTTTTCTTTTGGCCATTGTGTTGTCTGTCCTTTTTCTTTTGGCCATTGTGTTGTCTGTCCTTTTTCTTTTGGCCATTGTGTTGTCTGTCCTTTTTCTTTTGGCCATTGTGTTGTCTGTCCTTTTTCGATTTCCAGTTTCTGAATGCCCCTTTGGTATCTTCAAACTTTTTCCTACATCATGTTTTTATTTTGTAGTATTATACCAAAACAAATTCGTGTTACTGCTTTATTTGTAGAAGTAATTCCATTTATACTACATTGCTTTAATGCACGTATGTATGTAAAGAAACTAAAAGTTTTAAACATGGCCCCACTAATTGTGTGAATTTTAGTAGGTAAATACAAGACCATGGTAAATACAAGCCCCGTATAAGATGCCACTATAACATTAAATCTGAATATGACTTTATCATATTAAATTTGACAATAAATAATGATATGTACCAAGTAGAATATACCTTGCGTGTTACCTACATAATCCCCACAGGTGTTGATAGTTTGCACAGGTGTGAACTGTAACTAAATATTACAAGTACCTTGTCAATATTTAACACTCCACCGCTTTAATTATTGGTCAATTTGTATGGTTCGAAAGTTTAATACGAAATGATATGTGTTTTTCATCAATCTGAGTACATACCGTAGACATACTCTTATACTACCTGACAGTTCTTAAGTGGAAGTTGGCAAATCAAATTCTATTAAAAAATACTTGAATATTTATGAAAATTTACGAAAAACATAATTAAACATTATTAGGACAATTAGAAATATATTTTAAAACGATATATGAGTAAGAATAATAATAATGACACTAGTCAATCTATATTTTGACCTTTATGCTTCCATTCGTTTGTTTTCGAAGTCAGTATATTAATAGTATCGTCTACTAAATATCTTCGTACATTATGAATATAATATTCACCCACACGTCGACCGTTGGTCTTCTGTTATAATTTATTATTTTTCCGTATAATCTCAGAGACATTTGATTTCTCTGTCTTATTTTGATAAGATTTCGGAATAAACATGAATGGGAAAATTATTATAAGGTTTTAAATGTATTATTTTCCTTTAAATTATTTAACTATATTGATTCCCTTATCATTATTATTTATTTCTAATGTGGTTTGATTTTTATTCCAATTATTCTTTGAAATTTAAGGAAACATACCCAGTAGACGAATAAGAATGACAAGATAACCAATCAAATTGTCTTTTGATGGTAATGACTAATGCTACTAATGTTTTTGAATAGATCTTGTGGGACGGAGATTACACGTGCTGGTCATTCGGAACATTCTGAATATTCAATAAAATGACATTTCTATGCATAAAACTGTCTTGAAATCCAAAGTAAATCTGTAAATGCTCAACAGTGGTTTATTTAATATGTAGCTAATTAGGTTTTGAAAGACATTAATATTATCACAATATGAACAGTAGACCAACTGATTTGATTAAATGTACTTGTTGTCTATAAATATTTTATCTATTTGGAGATGTCATCTTGTTATTATAATTTAGTATTTAAATGTACTTGTTGTCTATAAATATTTTATCTATTTGGAGATGTCATCTTGTTATTATAATTTAGTATTTAAATGAAAAACAAAAAATACCACACTGTCGGAACATTTCTAAAATCTAACAGAAAAATACCACACTGTCGGAACATTTCTAAAATCTAACAGAAAAACAAAAAATACCACATTGTCGGAACATTTCTAAAATCCTATAGATAACTCTATTATTTGTGAATTCGTTGATATTTTAAGCTTTATTTTGCTTTTATCTTTGTAAGCCTCTATTACTCATTCAGATTTGCCATTTGCAGGAAAATGTGTCTTGGCTACTCTGCAATGGGTGTATTTAATTATTACCATTAACGAAATATTACCGACCGTACACCAATGATGTTATATGATTCACTTGAAAAGTGTGAATGTTGAGCGATGACAATAAACAATTCACTCTTGACATATGACCGTATAATGATGATGAAAGATTCATTACAACCCTCCCTCCCCCCCCCCCCCATTATTAAATAATAATGTTACGAAACACAATTCATTTTTTGTGACGTAAAGCGGTTTAGCTATTTATGTTATGTGTTTAACATTGACTATGTGAAAATAGTGTCCAGGGTGGAAAACATAGTGCACGACGGTTGACCCGAAAGGAAGTACACAATATCTTCCACTCTGGTCACTATTTTCCATACTCAATGCTAAACCCAACATTAATATTATGATGATGATGACTGTTCACTATGTTCACCAATTGATATATGTATTATTGTTATTCAAAGTGTTTTCAGCACGTTTTAAATGTATACTGTCTCTCTGTAATTTTAAAAACAAAATAAGACAACTTCATCTCTGTATTCCATCAGGTAATGGTACTATTTGGGGAACGCTGAGAGAATTAAACGTTCAAATTATTCAATCGTTTTGGTGATTGCATACTATTGACAATATTATCATCTCCTATTCGGGGTGGACAACGTACGTCATACATCCGGGTATTTTTTTTATCGAAAACTTTATAATGGAGGAAATTGTTCAACCATCTGACAAAATAAAACTAATTTTTATACTAGTTTAACAACCAACCTGTATGATAAAAGCCAGACCAAAGTACCTTACGGACTTGTATGGTACTATTTACATCGATAATATTCAAAAAGCTGTTGTCATTTTGTCTAATCATTCCGACAACATTTCCTTTTGATGCTGGATCCAGGGTGGACAACGTACGTCATACATCCGGGTATTTTTTATGCTGGATCCAGCATCAAAAGGAAATATTGTTGGTATGATTAGACAAATATTATCCATGTAAAAAAAGTACCGTAGGGTACTTTGGTCTGGCTTTTATCATACAGGTTCGTTGTTAAACTAGTATAAAAATGAGTTTTATTTTGTCAGATGGTTGAACAATTTCCGCCATTATAAAGTTTTCGATAGAAAAAAATACCCGGATGCATGACGTACGTTGTCCACCCTGCTATTGCCATACTATGCCTAAATAAAACTTTCAACCGAAAGCGTTTTGGTGATTGTATACTATAGACAATAGTATCATCTCATATTGCCATACTATGCCTAAATAAAACGTTCAAACGATTCAAGCGTTTTGGTGATTGTATACTATAGACAATAGTATCATCTCATATTGCCATACTATGCCTAAATAAAACGTTCAAACGATTCAAGCGTTTTGGTGATTGTATACTATAGACAATAGTATCATCTCATATTGCCATACTATGCCTAAATAAAACGTTCAAACGATTCAAGCGTTTTGGTGATTGTATACTATAGACAACAATCGTAACTACTCGGCCATTCTCGCTACCCTGCAAATAACCTCGTATGCATTAGGCGTATAAATCGCACTACTTTTCACATATCAGTTACATGAAAGTTTGATAAAGTTATATTTTAAACAATTTTCTATATTTCAATTAAAGTTTTAATTAGTTTTGCATGATTAGATTTTACTTAGTATGTCTTCCATATTGGATTTTCGTGGACTATATTTTTGTGCGGCTTAACTTAACTTAACTTCCGGCAAACAATTTAAGAAGAATTCCTACTTTGTACGTACGAGGTTATTTGCAGGGTAGCGAGAATGGCCGAGTAGTTACGATTGCTATTGACAATAGTATCATCTCATATTGCCATACTATGCCTTCATACTAATTACACTATTATTACGGTAGAAACTTACAGTAAGTACAATAATATAATATACAACACATCATATCATTGTTGACGTAAAACGATGATAATATATACAATTCATCTTGATAGATATTAACTAAAGTGAATTCTAACATGACGTCCTTCTTTCGCTTTGTAACCAAACGAGCGATTTATCGATTGGGTATAATTTCATTAGCACATGCGCCGGTGCATATGACTGACTTTCCCTTCGTAAATGTACATGAAAATGAATTATCGTCTGCTCGAATTTGGCAGCATAACTTGTGTGCGACATTGTCCGCAAACGTAAATATAAATTACAGTCTTCCAATCAAAGTATACTACCGTATTTGTACTCTTAGACATATCAGAATCGAAATAAATCATGGAAGCCAGAATGTGTTTTGAGTTTTAACATGGGTTGGTGGATATTAGTATTTTATCCCGAGCCAGAGATTTAACATGGGTTGGTGGATATTAGTATTTTATCCCGAGCCAGAGATTTAACATTGGTTGGTGGATATTAGTATTTTATCCGGAGCCTCTCTGGCTCGGGATAAAATACTAATATCCACCAACCCATGTTAAAACTCAAACTGACACATTCTGACTTCTATTATTTATTTCTTAAATAATGTTTGTCATGGATAAAAGTTACCTGTAAGGTAGTACATCAGCCCATGTCTGTGTAAAATGTGATTTTACATCTTTATTAATACGTCAAATAAAACAAACTAATTAAAAGATACATGTTTGTTACAGAAATGTACTAAATGTAGGTGGTAGTGTAGATACAAGTCCAGAAGCTGCTGTTGAATGGAAGTTCAGAAGTTTAGATTCAAACTCAAATCTTGTAAGTAGAACAATACAATCAACATTGATAATGGAAATAGGAATCTGTTAAATCGTTTTGTTTTCAAAATTTATTAACTCTCTGAGTTTCGATTTGAAAGTAACTAACCTTGAATTAGAAATAAATAAATATACATAAATATATATTATAGTGTTAGAGTTATATTTTTGAGCTGACAATTTTTTTGTTCTCCCTTGACGGGATATGAAAACACACCATTGATACACTGCAGCAGCAATCGCTTAACCATCTGTTCATCGACTTAGACCACTCGGCCATATCTGCTATATAAAAATATAGCCTCAATAGTCAAAGTGTTACCTTGTCTCGTAAGGAGAATTTAGGGATAGACATAAGACATGTTCATAGGCGTGTGTATATGATACATATATATTTACAGGGGCGGATCCAGGATATCAAGCTGGTGGGGGTGGGGGGATGGGGGGGGGGGCGCACTTAAAAAAATTGCGCCGAGAGGAGGGAGACGCGAAAATGTTTTGGGTATTTAGTGTGAAAAAAAACACGATTTTACGCCAAAAATTCATATTTTTTCCAATTTTAGGGGGGTTTACGCCCCCCTGGATCCGCCCCTGATTTATTACTCTAATATGGCAACAAACGAACTCAACAATTTGAATATATTGTATAGGATGATGACGAATTCATCATACAGTCACAGGACATAAAGTATATTATACAAACGTCTAAGCAAGTGACAACCATACAATATACATGTTTGTGTATCTCCCCCACAGGATTTCAAAGTGACTTGAAATACTAGGTTAATTCTAAATATTTATATATGTCTGAAAATTTAACCTCACAGTGTTAGAATTAGATATACAAAATGTATATATTTCGTAGTAACGGCAACAAAAATAATACCAACAAGAGTTATTTGTAGCTCACTGTAGCATTGACATCGTTCACATTTTAAGTTCAAATAATGTTCTAACTTTTATAACAAATAATATTGTTGTTGTTTCAAATATTGAATTTAAAAGTACAAAAACATATTTGTCGGTTTTACTTTTATAGATTTTAGAAAGAAAAGAACTGAAGAAATTAAGAAAAGAAATTCCACAAACAAAAGATACAAGAAGATGTAGAAGAAATTTCATAAGATATTGTGATGAAAATAAAGACCGAAAAGTATCGAAAAAGGAATGGATTGATTGTATGGATACGTCAGGTTTGTTATCGCTAAATACCAAAAGTATATCTCATTGGGTGGGCATTTTAATGTATAATTTGGTTTCTGTAGATTTTGGTCTTGTGTTCTCAAGCACCGTGGATGTTTTTTCGTCACGTAATAGGCGTACGACGTGCGAAGGTTGTTTGTTTGTTTGATGGTGTTTAACGCCACTTTCAACAATATTTCAGCTATATCGTGGCGGTCAATTCTATTGGTGGAGGAAATCGGAGTACCCGGAGAAAACCACCGACCTGTCACAAGTCACTGACAAACTTTATCACATAATGCTGTGCACCTCGCCCTGATCGAGATTCGAACTCACAACATTAGTGGCGATAGGCACTGATTGTATAGGTAGTTGTAAATTCAACTACCATACGATCACGGCCATGACGGCCCCTCGTGTGAAGATAAATTATTTTATACATTACGTTTATTTGCATCATTTACAATGAAGGTTGAATAAAGTGACAGGGGGTTATAAATTGTGAAAGTACAAATTGTGGTAGTGAGTTGTTTTGAAAATCGCGAAAGAGAGAAATGGTGGTTTCCTCTTCATGTCGAGTATATTTTCTAGTAAAAGAATGAATGATATATTGTAATGACTATGCAAAATTGATAATATCATTGCAGATCTACAAAGTAAGACAAAAACTGTTTATATTTACAGGAATTATCCGGATACAAAATAACTCTGTGGAGGTCATGATTAAGCAAACCCTAAGCATAGAACAATGACAATACGGACTTTTTAAATATTTTTCTAAAGACAAATTGTATGGTGTTATACATAATACACTACTTTAACTTAGAAATGACATGACAATTATCATCTGATAACGACCATGGATTCCTGACAAACTGTAACAATGTTGCCTCTCCACATTACCACATTTGGTAATGAATTGGTATTAAATTATTGTTATTATTTTTAGGATCGGCTGCTATACCACTTCCTGAAGACCCAAGACGACGAGGACCCAATCCTTTCAGTAAATATCTGAGCCCGAACTGATAATATTGGAGATGTGGATTCAAAGTTCTGTGATAAATATACAATGTGAATTCCGAAGGAAACATTTTCCGAACAGATGCAATTGTTGGCTATTCAAAGCAGTTTTATTATTGCATCGTGGACCTGTATATGCAATTCAGAATCATCTGTTAGATATCATTGATAAGTTATGACGAGGTGTGATGCTGGGTTACTGTACAAACAGTTTATCCCATTCATCATCTGTTTAGCATGCATTAATTATTTCTTTGTTGTATAATCATCATGTTCATTTTTATCACTAATCATCAGACAGTAGATGGGGGAATATGATTATATTTCCAACAGTATTATATCATAACGCTAATTCTTAGTCTGGTGCGTCAAGGACGGGCGTTCTTCTACATAAGTAGAATACTTACATAATGAATATTTCGTCGTTATTCTGTCATATCTGTCTTTTAATGCGCATTAAAAAGTATTGTTCAACTTTAAATATGTTGACGATTTTATTAGTAAATTTTGTTAGTTAATTTTGTTGGTTCTATCATTACTTAATACGGTATACGATGTAATTATACCTGCGGTTGTCGTCATCGTATGGTAGTTTGATTAACAACTACCTGTGCCTATCACCATTAAAGTTTTGAGTTCGAACCCCGTTCATGGCGAGGTGTACTCAATACAACATAATATATGTGATAAAGTTTGTCAGTGACTTGCGGCAGGTCGGTGGTTTTCTCCGGGTACTCCACCAATAAAACTGACCGCAACGATATAGCTGAAATATAAGTGGCGTTAAACACCAGAGCCCAACCCTACCCCTGAGTGTATGATAATCATTATTTCCAATCGTCATCAATCTAATTATATGTTTGTTGTATCATTATTTTTTCCTTTTTTTTATCATTGGCGATATATCTAACGACAACCCTTCTCAGATATGATTGGACGATCAAATATGAATGAAAGGTTACCCTACATGACCCCACACAGGATGTTGTTTGATGCTAGTGTATCGCCAAAGAAAGTAAATAAAAATGATACAACTGATATCTTATTATCCTCTCACCAACGAAGTTGCGAGGGGATATAGTAACGCTACCGTCTGTCCGTCCTTCCGTCCGTCCGTCCTTCCGTAACACTCTAGAATCAACATCCTTCAATGGATTTTGACCAAACTTGGTACATACTTAGTCCTTAAGAGAATCTGGAACCTAATTGATTTTCAAGGTCATAGGTCAAAGGTCAATGTCACGGGTCAAATGTTTACCGCGTAACATCCTTGTGAACACTCTTGAATCAACATCCTTCAATGGATTTTGACCAAACTTGGTACATACTTAGTCCTTAAGAGAATCTGGAACCCTATTGATTTTCAAGGTCAAAGGTCAAGGTAACCGGGCCAAATTTTTACCGCATAACATCCTTGTGAACACTCTAGAATCAACATCCTTCAATGGATTTTGACCAAACTTGGTACATACTTAGTTCTTAGGAGAGTCTGGAACCCTATTGATTTTCAAGGTCATAGGTCAAAGGTCAATGTCACGGGTCAAATGTTTACCGCGTAACATCCTTGTGAACACTCTTGAATCAACATCCTTCAATGGATTTTGACCAAACTTGGTACATACTTAGTCCTTAAGAGAATCTGGAACCTATTGATTTTCAAGGTCATAGGTCAAAGGTCAAGGTCACCGGGTCAAATTTTTAGGCGAGGGGATACGCCATGCTTTGCGTTGCCCTTGTTTTAATTAGATTGCACTCGTCATAAACAATAGATATATCTAAATAATTAGGTAAGAGATATACTGTAAACAATAGATATATCTAAAGAATTAGGTAAGAGATATACTGTAAACAATAGATATATCTAAAGAATTAGGTAAGAGATATACTGTAAACAATAGATATATCTAAAGAATTAGGTAAGAGATATACTGTAAACAATAGATATATCTAAAGAATTAGGTAAGAAATATACTGTAAACAATAGATATATCTAAAGAATTAGGTAAGAGATATACTGTAAACAATAGATATATCTAAAGAATTAGGTAAGAAATATACTGTAAACAATAGATATATCTAAAGAATTAGGTAAGAGATATACTGTAAACAAATGCGAAGGAAACTTGAAGCTGTTTTTTAACATTAATTTGTTTAGTATGGTGTATATTGTATACAAAATGGCAAAGACATTGTGTTCCGATCATTAACAAACGCTGACATCATTATTGTGTTCCGATCATTAACAAACACTGACATCATTATTGTGTTCCGATCATTAACAAACACTGACATCATTATCATTTTACAATTGTACATTATTGTTATGTCTGCTCTCAGATATGTTGTAAAGTTTTGATCAGTAAAGAAGCAAAACCATTTGTTTTTAAAGTGTGTTCCTTGTATTTATAGCTGTCATCGAGTCACTGTTTAATGGCCAGCAGCTGTATCATAATAGTTCGACTATATCTCTGGTCAGTATATTTATCACATATAGATGGTCAGAAAGTTTATCATAGTAGTGTGACTATCGTTGGCCAGCAGGTCTATCACATTAATGTGACTGTATTGGTGATAGGCATGTTTATCAAAGTAGTGTAACTGTATTGGTGGCCAGCAGGTTTATAGCAGTAGTGTGACTGTTAGTGGCCATCATCTGTATCACAGTAGTGTAACTGTATCGGTGGCCAGCAGGTTTATAGCAGTGGTGTGACTGTTAGTGGCCATCAGCTGTATCACAGTAGTGTAACTGTATTGGTGGCCAGCAGGTCTATAGCAGTAGTGTGACTGTTAGTGGCCATCAGCTGTATCACAGTAGTGTAACTGTATTGGTGGCCAGCAGGTTTATAGCAGTAGTGTGACTGTTAGTGGCCATCATCTGTATCACAGTAGTGTAACTGTATCGGTGAGCAGCAAGTTTATAGCAGTGGTGTGACTGTTAGTGGCCATCATCTGTATCACAGTAGTGTAACTGTATTGGTGGCCAGCAGGTCTATAGCAGTAGTGTGACTGTTAGTGGCCATCATCTGTATCACAGTAGTGTAACTGTATTGGTGGCCAGCAGGTTTATAGCAGTGGTGTGACTGTTATTGGCCATCATCTGTATCACAGTAGTGTAACTGTATTGGTGGCCAGCAGGTTAATAGCAGTGGTGTGACTGTTAGTGGTCATCAGCTGTATCACAGTAGTGTAACTGTATCGGTGGCCAGCAGGTTTATAGCAGTGGTGTGACTGTTAGTGGCCATCATCTGTATCACAGTAGTGTAACTGTATTGGTGGCCAGCAGGTTTATAGCAGTGGTGTGACTGTTAGTGGCCATCAGCTGTATCACAGTAGTGTAACTGTATCGGTGGCCAGCAGGTATATAGCAGTGGTGTGACTTGTTAGTGGCCATCAGCTGTATCACAGTAGTGTAACTGTATCGGTGGCCAGCAGGTTCATATCAGTGGTGTGACTGTTAGTGGCCATCATCTGTATCACAGTAGTGTAACTGTATCGGTAGCCAGCAGGTATATAGCAGTGGTGTGACTTGTTAGTGGCCATCAGCTGTATCACAGTAGTGTGACTATCGTTGGCCAGCAGGTCTATCACATTAATGTGACTGTATTGGTGATAGGCATGTTTATCAAAGTAGTGTAACTGTATTGGTGGCCAGCAGGTTTATAGCAGTAGTGTGACTGTTAGTGGCCATCATCTGTATCACAGTAGTGTAACTGTATCGGTGGCCAGCAGGTTTATAGCAGTGGTGTGACTGTTAGTGGCCATCAGCTGTATCACAGTAGTGTAACTGTATTGGTGGCCAGCAGGTCTATAGCAGTAGTGTGACTGTTAGTGGCCATCAGCTGTATCACAGTAGTGTAACTGTATTGGTGGCCAGCAGGTTTATAGCAGTAGTGTGACTGTTAGTGGCCGCCATCATCTGTATCACAGTAGTGTAACTGTATCGGTGAGCAGCAAGTTTATAGCAGTGGTGTGACTGTTAGTGGCCATCATCTGTATCACAGTAGTGTAACTGTATTGGTGGCCAGCAGGTCTATAGCAGTAGTGTGACTGTTAGTGGCCATCATCTGTATCACAGTAGTGTAACTGTATTGGTGGCCAGCAGGTTTATAGCAGTGGTGTGACTGTTATTGGCCATCATCTGTATCACAGTAGTGTAACTGTATTGGTGGCCAGCAGGTTAATAGCAGTGGTGTGACTGTTAGTGGTCATCAGCTGTATCACAGTAGTGTAACTGTATCGGTGGCCAGCAGGTTTATAGCAGTGGTGTGACTGTTAGTGGCCATCATCTGTATCACAGTAGTGTAACTGTATTGGTGGCCAGCAGGTTTATAGCAGTGGTGTGACTGTTAGTGGCCATCAGCTGTATCACAGTAGTGTAACTGTATCGGTGGCCAGCAGGTATATATCAGTGGTGTGACTGTTAGTGGCCATCATCTGTATCACAGTAGTGTAACTGTATCGGTAGCCAGCAGGTTTATAGCAGTGGTGTGACTGTTAGTGGCGATCATCTGTATCACAGTAGTGTAACTGTATCGGTGGCCAGCAGGTTTATAGCAGTGGTGTGACTGTTAGTGGCCATCATCTGTATCATAGTTGTGTAATTGTATCGGTGGCCAGCAGGTTTATAGCAGTGGTGTGACTGTTAGTGGCCATCATCTGTATCACAGTAGTGTAACTGTATCGGTGGCCAGCAGGTTTATGGCAGTGGTGTGACTATTAGTGGCCACCATCTGTATCAAAGTAGTGTAACTGTATTGGTGGCCAGCAGGTTTATGGCAGTAGTGTGACTGTTAGTGGCCATCATTTGTATCACAGTAGTGTAACTGTATCGGTGGCCAGCAGGTTTATGGCAGTGGTGTGACTGTTAGTGGCCATCAGCTGTATCACAGTAGTGTAACTGTATCGGTGGCCAGCAGGTTTATAGCAGTGGTGTGACTGTTAGTGGCCATCAGCTGTATCACAGTAGTGTAACTGTATCGGTGGCCAGCAGGTATATAGCAGTGGTGTGACTGTTAGTGGCCATCATCTGTATCACAGTAGTGTAACGGTATCGGTGACCAGCAGGTTTATAGCAGTGATGTGACTGTTAGTGGCCATCATCTGTATCACAGTAGTGTAACTGTATCGGTGGCCAGCAGGTTTATAGCAATGCATGACTGTTAGTGGCCATCATCTGTATCACAGTAGTGTAACTGTATCGGTGGCCAGCAGGTTTATAGCAGTGGTGTGACTGTTAGTGGCCATCAGCTGTATCACAGTAGTGTAACTGTATTGGTGGCTAGCAGGTTTATAGCAGTAGTGTGACTGTTGGTGGCCATCATCTGTATCACAGTAGTGTAACTGTATCGGTGGCAGAAGGTTTATAGCAATGGTGTGACTGTTAGTGGCCATCATCTGTATCACAGTAGTGTAACTGTATCGGTGGCCAGAAGGTTTATGGCAGTGGTGTGACTGTTAGTGGTCATCAGCTGTATCAAAGTAGTGTAACTGTATTTGGTGGCCAGCAGGTTTATAGCAGTGGTGTGACTGTTAGTGGCCATCATCTGTATCACAGTAGTGTAACTGTATCGGTGGCCAGCATGTTTATAGCAGTAGTGTGACTGTTAGTGGCCATCAGCTGTATCACAGTAGTGTAACTGTATTTGGTGGCCAGCAGGTTTATAACAGTAGTGTGACTGTTAGTGGTCATCATCTGTATCACAGTAGTGTAACTGTATCGGTGGCCAGAAGGTTTATAGCAATGGTGTGACTGTTAGTGGCCATCATCTGTATCACAGTAGTGTAACTGTATCGGTGGCCAGAAGGTTTATAGCAGTGGTGTGACTGTTAGTGTGGTCATCATCTGTATCACAGTAGTGTAACTGTATCGGTGGCCAGCAGGTTTATAGCAGTGGTGTGACTGTTAGTGGTCATCAGCTGTATCACAGTAGTGTAACTTTATCGGTGGCCAGCAGGTTTATAGCAGTGGTGTGACTGTTAGTGGCCATCAGCTGTATCAAAGTAGTGTAACTGTATCGGTGACCAGCAGGTTTATAGCAGTGGTGTGACTGTTAGTGGCCATCATCTGTATCACAGTAGTGTAACTGTATCGGTGGCCAGCAGGTTTATAGCAGTGGTGTGACTGTTAGTGATCATCAGCTGTATCACAGTAGTGTAACTGTATCGGTGGGCAGCAGGTTTATAGCAGTGGTGTAACTGTTAATGGCCATCAGCTGTATCACAGTATTGTAACTGTATCGGTGGCCAGCAGGTTTATAGCAGTGATGTGACTGATAGTGGCCATCAGCTGTATCACATTAGTGTAACTGTATCGGTGGCCAGCAGGTTTATAGCAGTGGTGTGACTGTTAGTGGCCATCAGCTGTATCACAGTAGTGTAACTGTATCGGTGGCCAGCAGGTTTATAGCAATGCATGACTGTTAGTGGCCATCATCTGTATCACAGTAGTGTAACTGTATCGGTGACCAGCAGGTTTATAGCAGTGGCGTGACTGTTAGTGGCCATCAGCTGTATCACAGTAGTGTAACTGTATTGGTGGCTAGCAGGTTTATAGCAGTAGTGTGACTGTTGGTGGCCATCATCTGTATCACAGTAGTGTAACTGTATCGGTGGTAGAAGGTTTATAGCAATGGTGTGACTGTTAGTGGCCATCATCTGTATCACAGTAGTGTAACTGTATCGGTGGCCAGAAGGTTTATAGCAGTGGTGTGACTGTTAGTGGTCATCAGCTGTATCAAAGTAGTGTAACTGTATTTGGTGGCCAGCAGGTTTATAGCAGTAGTGTGACTGTTAGTGGTCATCATCTGTATCACAGTAGTGTAACTGTATCGGTGGCCAGAAGGTTTATAGCAATGATGTGACTGTTAGTGGCCATCATCTGTATCACAGTAGTGTAACTGTATCGGTGGCCAGAAGGTTTATAGCAGTGGTGTGACTGTTAGTGTGGTCATCATCTGTATCACAGTAGTGTAACTGTATCGGTGACCAGCAGGTTTATAGCAGTGGTGTGACTGTTAGTGGCCATCATCTGTATCACAGTAGTGTAACTGTATCGGTGGCCAGCATGTTTATAGCAGTGGCGTGACTGTTAGTGGCCATCAGCTGTATCACAGTAGTGTAACTGTATTGGTGGCTAGCAGGTTTATAGCAGTAGTGTGACTGTTAGTGGCCATCAGCTGTATCACAGTAGTGTAACTGTATTTGGTGGCCAGCAGGTTTATAACAGTAGTGTGACTGTTAGTGGTCATCATCTGTATCACAGTAGTGTAACTGTATCGGTGGCCAGAAGGTTTATAGCAATGGTGTGACTGTTAGTGGCCATCATCTGTATCACAGTAGTGTAACTGTATCGGTGGCCAGAAGGTTTATAGCAGTGGTGTGACTGTTAGTGTGGTCATCATCTGTATCACAGTAGTGTAACTGTATCGGTGACCAGCAGGTTTATAGCAGTGGTGTGACTGTTAGTGGCCATCATCTGTATCACAGTAGTGTAACTGTATCGGTGGCCAGCAGGTTTATGGCAGTGGTGTGACTGTTAGTGGCCATCAGCTGTATCACAGTAGTGTAACTGTATCGGTGGCCAGCAGGTTTATGGCAGTGGTGTGACTCTTAGTGGTCATCAGCTGTATCACAGTAGTGTAACTGTATCGGTGGCCAGCAGGTTTATGGCAGTGCTGTGACTGCTAGTGGTCATCAGCTGTATCACAGTAGTGTAACTGTATCGGTGGCCAGCAGGTTTATAGCAGTGGTGTGACTGTTAGTGGCCATCAGCTGGCTGTATCACAGTAGTGTAACTGTATCGGTGGCCAGCAGGTTTATAGCAGTAGTGTGACTGTTAGTGGCCATCAGCTGTATCACAGTAGTGTAACTGTATCGGTGGCCAGCAGGTTTATAGCAGTGGTGTGACTGTTAGTGGTCATCAGCTGTATCACAGTAGTGTAACTTTATCGGTGGCCAGCAGGTTTATAGCAGTGGTGTGACTGTTAGTGGCCATCAGCTGTATCAAAGTAGTGTAACTGTATCGGTGACCAGCAGGTTTATAGCAGTGGTGTGACTGTTAGTGGCCATCATCTGTATCACAGTAGTGTAACTGTATCGGTGGCCAGCAGGTTTATAGCAGTGGTGTGACTGTTAGTGATCATCAGCTGTATCACAGTAGTGTAACTGTATCGGTGGGCAGCAGGTTTATAGCAGTGGTGTAACTGTTAATGGCCATCAGCTGTATCACAGTATTGTAACTGTATCGGTGGCCAGCAGGTTTATAGCAGTGATGTGACTGATAGTGGCCATCAGCTGTATCACATTAGTGTAACTGTATCGGTGGCCAGCAGGTTTATAGCAGTGGTGTGACTGTTAGTGGCCATCAGCTGTATCACAGTAGTGTAACTGTATCGGTGGCCAGTAGGTTTATAGCAGTGGTGTGACTGTTAGTGGACAGCAGGGTTATTACAGTAGTGTGACTATCGGAGGGCAATAGGAGAATCCCAGTAGTGTAATTACCAGTGACGACCAGGTTTATTACAGCAGCGAATCTGTATCGATGACCAGAAGGGTTGTCTCAGTGGTGTGACTATATCGATTGCCAGCAGGTTTGTAATTTTCTCTCATTCAGGTTATAGACATCTGACCCTATTTGTTTTGTATTGTTTGATCTTTGCAGTTACAAGATTCCGGTTGCATCGGTCATATATATCAATGCACTTCAGTCAGGTTAAAAGACAAGTTTGAAGATACCAAAGGGATTATTGGAAGCCGTAAATCGAAGAACATACAATGCAATGACCATAAGAAAGGGGTCAAAAGTACAAACAACGATCTACAAAGCATCACACAGAAAACTAAAGATCAAGTAACACGAACCCCACTAAAAACCTGGGGTGAAAAAATGGTTGATGATACCAATCAGAAGCCGTAGATCTAAGAGGGACAGACAATTCAATGGGCATACGAAAAAGGACAAAAGGACAAACAACAATCTACAAAACATAACATAGAAAACTAAAGATCGAGCAACGCGAACCCCACTGAAATCCGGGTGTGAATTCGGGCGCCCCGGAAGGGTAAGCAGTTCTTGCTCCATATATGACACCCGTCGTGTTACAGTATACACCAACAGGTGCTGTTTGGGTAAAGATTAACTATGCTGACTATTCTGATCAACGCATTGTCCCGTGTTATTTAATTAATAGAAGTACTTTTGAACACCTTTAGTTGGAGATGGAAACATTTAAGAATAGATAGCTTTCTAACATGGTACGTCATTTAGTTTTAGTGTATGGGTAGTGCAGCGCCACCTTCAGCAATATTATTTCTGTTATACCATGTCGGTAAGTCACATTGGTGTAACAGGATAAAACAACAGACATTTTGTAGGTCAATGACAAACTCAGTCACAACAAGTTGTATCAAAGTACACAAGCACGGAAATATTGTATTACGTATAATTTACTAATTACAACCAGATATCTTGTTTACTAGTATTACTTGCCTGATAATTGAATAACTTGTCAAATACTGGTACCTCCAGCTATAACACAGTGTCTCTTCCGACTAAGACATATTAAACGTAAACACATATCACATTCAGTAGCTCAGCCGAGGGACAGCAGGGGACTTTGTGCAAGCAAATCAAATAATTCTTGACGTTTTGTGTATTCTGTATGTGATGAACAAAACATTAATAGTGATGGTCAACAATTTTCTCCAATATCAACAAAACAAACAATTACCACAACTCACATTAACTCACTGAACATAAAAAAACACACGTGACGCTGAAATCAAGGCCCTGATTTGCGAAAGGCACAAACTTTGGATTTCCAACGACAATACATATATAAACAAACAATACAAAACCTGCACAGATATATGTGGATTAAGTCTTGAGGAAGTGTCAAGTATAAAAATGACGTCACTGTGGCCTTTTCCTTATATGTCAAGGTCAAATGAATTATTTTTATGGGTCGTAGTATGTTGTGAAAACTGTTTCTGATATTTGTAATGAACTCATTTCATTTGAGGGATATATTCTCTAGAACCCGAAGCTACAACATAGTTGAAATTAAAACTGCACTAAGAATCATGGAAGACTCTTATACCTATATTTTTGGAAATGTACCAAGCAATTTATAGAACCAGACATGAAACATGAAACTAGACATGTAAACGGATGGATACAACTTCCTCGTTTTTCTGTACATGTTAATTTTACCTACAATTTTACATGAAAATACGGAAGTCCGGTTTAAAACTTTTAAGTACGCAATACGTATTTCGTGGTTTTTGTTTTTGTGTCGCTTAACGTTAGATGTAAAACAAAATCATGATACAACAGATTGTATGCCTTTTTGTGTGTGGAATTGTCAGTTTAGCTGTCGCTAGTAACAGTAAGTTTATCAAATACGAATTTGTAACTTTACAATTCGTGTTAATCGCAAAATGGTTACTCCATAATGGTTGAAGTTATTTAATTGAAATTATTATGCTACTTAAATTCCGCTGATTCTGATAATATCATCGATATGTGTGTACGTATATTTCGCGGTTTTAATCTTTTTTTTTTAAAGTTGATCATAGTTTCTCTCTTCTGGCCGATTTATTTTTATACTCATATGAGTCGGAGTTTCTTCAAAAGCTTGTAAAAGATAAGAAGATTCATGAGGCTAGAGCCTTTAATTTCACATACAGGTATATTGATGACGTTTTATCTATCAATAATTCTAGATTTGCAGAATTTCTTCCATTGATATATCCTCCAGAGCTGGAAGTTAAAGAGACCACAGATACCGCTTCGTCCGCATCATTTTTGGATTTATACCTCGAATTTGACGACAGTGGTCAAATCAGTACTAAAATTTATGATAAACGGGACGACTTCAATTTTAAAATCATAAATTTTCCAAATATGTGCAGCAATATACCAGCTTCTCCTGCATATGGTGTTTACATCTCGCAATTGATTCGCTATGCAAGGGCCAGTAGCAATTATTCTGATTTCCTGAAACATCATCTTCATCTGAGAAACAGGCTACTGGACCAGGGCTATATAAAGATTCGCCTTATTCGATCTCTTAAAAAGTTTATATTCCGATACCAAGATATTGTCGAAATATATTCCGTCTCTGCAGAAAGGATTTTCATATAGTGAAAATATATAAAGATAAGGTGTCAACAAAAATGTCAAAAATATTTTTTTATCAATGTGTGACGTAAAAGTGTCTTTGACATTTACTTCACTGAGCTTGGTGCTGCTTTGACAACTGTTTTACCTGTTTTGTTCAAGTATTGTTATACATACTGTTATAGTGACAGCCGGAAACTTTGAGCCGTAATGAAAGGGGGAAGTTTGGCGCTTTAAAATCTGATTCAACCCACCATTTCTTTAGAAATGCCTGTACCAAGTCAGGGTCATTACGGTTTTCACAGTTTTCCGGTTGTTGACTGATTTTGTCTGTTTATATACTTATGAGTTTTGACTTTCCCTTTGTAAGATTGTTCGGAGTTCGGTAATTTTGTTATTACCCTTATTCTCTAGATTGTCTATTCTTGATTGTCCCTTCGGTTTTCTCTAACGTTTATTATAACTATCCTCCTGCCAGAAACATTGTTAATATGCATACTATTTTACTATATTAATACTCTTTGAGTTCAAACTAAGTCTTGGATACGAAATCTTACTGTCTGTATCTGGAATCATTGTGTTGTCTGTTCTTCTTTGATTTACGGATTCTGATTAACCCTTTGGTATCTTCAAACTCTTCTTACACGGCTGTCGAGACAAACTGGTTTGCTTACACTGATATTGTCGTCACTTCCGTTACTATAGATAAAATCGGAACGTCTGATGACCAATTCTAAACAATATTTATGCGGGATTTTTCAGCAAGTACCTGAATCTAATCCATGACAAGCTAAACAATATTGTACCGAAGATCTACGAGTATTTAGAAGAATTGTTCTTCTTGTTATATTCTGGTATATAAACCATAAAAAGATTAAAGGAAAAGAATGCATTCATGTTACAACTGAGCTTACTGTCTCTCATTAGCGTGTATGATCAGATATCGTTTTTAAATTATTGAAAATCTGTATTAATATCAATGATGGTTAAAAACAATAAACAACATGTCGTTTTAATACCATAATTACAAAATATTAATTAAATAACTGATTTCTGCCACTGTAAGCAATACTAAATGTTTAATAAGCAGTCAGTCGCCATTCATAAACTAACTATCTGATAATGTTTCACACAGACATAATTCGATCCCCTTTTCACAAAGCTGGGTTTAACTGTGTGTGATCTAAATTAGGTTGGAAATATATTTCCCTTCTTGAAGTTCATCATAGGTGTCGTGTTTTCTTCTTTGAATTACCATTTTATAATGTTGTAGGGGACAACTGCAATGACATGAGCGGCTGTGATCCCTGTGGTATAACTGGTAACTGGACAAATGAACTGGGGTCGGTGATGAAGATGACTTGTCAGGCGGATTCTCCAACCAGTGACTCGGGTTATCTTACTGGTAAATACAACAGCGCCGTTGGAATAGCTACAGATTTCTACATTCTAACAGGCAGATATACGATGTCTGGTCCTCGGCATCAAAATTGTATGTTAGGATTCTCTGTGTCCTATAACAACGACGTCAGAGGAAACTCAAATTCTACTGCCAGTTTTACTGGTGTTTATTTTATCAACGACGATACTATTTACACCACCTGGATTCTGGCTTCTTACACCAAATATAAAGACATGTGGAAAAATAGTAACATCGGAAAGAATGTTTTTACAAGAATTTAGAGTACCAAACCTAGGATACTGGCTTTAATATAAAAAAACATATATTAAACAACTGTTCACATATAAAGACTGTATTCATTTTTATAACCTGTGTAAAGCTCTTCGATTTCTATTGATTACAGTCGAATCATAATACACAGTCAAATCTGCTTTAGTGACCACCTCAATAACTTGTATTATGTGACCTCAATTTCAAATGTTCATTCACAGTACAATTCATCTTAATAAACCTGTATTTAGCTACCTCCTGTCTTATGTGACCCTATATCAATCTTCCATCGGAGGGTCACTTAAGACAAGTTTGACTACATATTTCCTCTGTTATTTATATAGTTGACATAACACATGCTTGTCGGGTGTCTTGATCAATGCATTGAATTCAATCTAAATTGAAATACATCGTTCTACAGTTAACAACAGCAGCTTTATCCTTTGTGAAATTATTGGTTAGAGGGATATCAAAATTAAGTCATTTGTGGTTAAAATGTTACTAGAATTGTAAGAATAGATAAAAACTGTAACTACTTTTCTTTTCATTCGTTACATTTTCAAATAAATATAATGAAAACCGTGACTACATTCATGTATTGTTTTTCTTGACTCCAGCATCAACTGTAAATGTGGTAATTGTATCACAAATGTGTGGTATTGTAGACCGTAGTCTGTTTCCTTGACTATCTTCTGACATTGTGTGGTATTGTAGACCGTAGTCTGTTTCCTTGACTATCTTCTGACATTGTGTGGTATTGTAGACCGTAGTCTGTTTCCTTGACTATCTTCTGACATTGTGTGGTATTGTAGACCGTAGTCTGTTTCCTTGACTATCTTCTGACATTGTGTGGTATTGTAGACCGTAGTCTGTTTCCTTGACTATCTTCTGACATTGTGTGGTATTGTAGACCGTAGTCTGTTTCCTTGACTATCTTCTGACATTGTGAATGCACGGTCGGTGTCGTTACTGAGAAACGAATAGAGGACCTCACTTTTTACATATACTACACGTGAACCTGGGTATATTCGAGATCCGAAGACCCAACATGAGCAATGATACCGTCAATTCCAATAGCACAGTGAAACTACATAATATACATACACCAAGCATGGAAACTAATCATCAGTGTGTTCTCGCACTATGATGGAGTGATCCCATGATGTCCATGTTGAATTGGCATCTCTTACTTCATTAACGACGGTCGTGATTTAGTTTAAACATATTTTATTTGCATAAAAGTTGCAAATGGGATTGGACACAAGATATAACAACATTAGTGAAGTTCTTTCCCTTTTACAAAAATATAAACGGTCATGATTAACTCATAACCCCTAATGCCAGCTAAAGAAACAAACATATTCAAGTTAGCGTTCGAAATATCTCAGCAATTAGCATATTTATGATTGCGATCACATAATTTCGGAAACGGTGACTTAAGTTTAGGTTTATTGTTGGACGTGATTTGCTCTCTGTTGAAAAATTCACGATACAAAGAATGACGTAACAATAATAATAATAATAATAATAATACCAGAATTGCTATAGCATCCTATCTAAAAAAAATTACCCTAAGGCGCTTTACAGCATAAAATACTAGATAAAAGTAGCAAAACATAAAAAAGTAACCCCTATGCATATATATAACAATGATAAAATTAAATAATAATAATCTTGAATGCAGTTGATAGCAGATGGAAAAAATAAAAATGGAAAAGGGGGTGGTGCGAGTGCATAAATAGGCCGATAAGTAGTTTGAGGTAGAAAAGAGGCGGTGGAGTTGGGAGAAGGGATACGAGAGAGGGCAGGGAATAAGAATGTCACAGGATTATGGTAGGTGCAAAAATGGTAAAGGGAGGTTGAAGAAGAAATGAGTTGGGAGAGGTGATCCAAAATGGGGCAGAAAACAGAAAGTCAAGGGATCAAGGTAGGGAAAATATCATAAAATCATTAATAATAGGGGAACGACCATTTAACTTGAAGGTTATTTTTTTTATGGTTTTTTTCTAAAAAAAAATATTCTGATTCCCAATGTTGCTAAAAAAAATATTCTGATTTTGATGGAGGAAAAAAAATCTGATTCAGAGTTTTTGTCATATAACCTAATGTTAAATTCTGGAAAAAAATAAATATTCTAATTCTCGTGTTGTCCGAAAAAAAAATTCTGAACGAAGCAAAAAACCATACACCCCCCCCCCCCCTTTCAAGTTAAATGATCGGTCCCTAGTCTACATATACGTATAAAAGTCCAGAAAATTCTATGTCAAATTGAATATTTACAAACGAGAAGTTTGTTTAAAAAGATATGTTTTTAGACACGATTTAAAAACTGATAGCGAGTTCACAGTTTTGAGCTGGAGTGGTATGTTGTTCCACAAAGTTGACGCAGTCTTGTCGAAACGGCGGTTACCATAGGTCTTTGTTCTGGTGGTAGGTACCTGGAGAAGTGATGCTGACTGGGAACGCAGAGAACGTGATGGAACGTAATGGTTTCACAAGTTCAGTCAAATATACTGGAACCAAACCAGGAAGAGGCTTGAATACATGGAGGATAAGTTTGTACTGACTTCGATATTCTACTGGAAGCCAGTGTAAGCGGATCAGTACGGGTGTGATATGATCCATCTTCTTTGTCCTTGTGATACAACACTTCATTAACAGATTATTGTTGCTAAGATCGAGGGTCCTCTTATACACTTATCTGAGAATATATCAAGAAGTTTGATTTCCACAATAAAACATTTACAGAATATTTGCAGTAAGAAAGTTTGAAAGTTTGTTTGTTTGTTTGATGGTGTTTAACGCCACTTTCAACAATATTTCAGCTATATCGTGGCGGTCAATTCTATTGGTGGAGGAAATCGGAGTACCCGGAGAAAACTACCGACCTGTCGCAAGTCACTGACAAACTTTATCACATAATGTTGTACACCTCGCCTTGATCGAGATTCGAACTCACAACATCAGTGGTGAAAGGCACTGATTGCATAGGTAGTTGTAAATCCAACTACCATACGATAATGTACAGGGGTAGGGTAGGAGTTATGGCGTTTAATACCACTTTCAACAATATTTCAATTATATCGTGGCGGTCAGTTTTATTGGTGGAGGAAACCGGAAGAATGGAAAAACCACCGACCTGTCGCAAGTCACTGACAACATTTATCACATATATTATGTTGTATCGAGTACACCTCGCCCTGATCGAGATTCGAACGCACAACATCAGTGGTGAAAGACATTAATTGTATAGGTAGTTGTAAATCCAACTACCATATGATCACAGCCACGACGGTCCCTGAAAAGGTTATAGATACCTTAGAGGTAATCAAAAGCCGTAAACTGAAAGACAGAAAATGTCAATGGCCAAAAAAAAAAGATTAAAAAGACGAACAATTATCTACAAAGTACTACACAGAAAACTAAAGATTAAGTAACAAGAACCCCATAAAACTGGGTCAACTCATTTGTTCCTGAAGGGTTTGTAGTTCTTGTTCCTGATGGGTTTGTAGTTCTTGTTCCTGAAGGGTTTGTAGTTCTTGTTCCTGATGGGTTTGTAGTTCTTGTTCCTGAAGGGTTTGTAGTTCTTGTTCCTGAAGGGTTTGTAGTTCTTGTTCCTGAAGGGTTTGTAGTTCTTGTTCCTGATGGGTTTGTAGTTCTTGTTCCTGAAGGGTTTGTAGTTCTTGTTCCTGAAGGGTTTGTAGTTCTTGTTCCTGAAGGGTTTGTAGTTCTTGTTCCTGAAAGGTTTGTAGTTCTTGTTCCTGATGGGTTTGTAGTTCTTGTTCCTGAAGGGTTTGTAGTTCTTGTTCCTGAAGGGTTTGTAGTTCTTGTTCCTGAAGGGTTTGTAGTTCTTGTTCCTGAAGGGTTTGTAGTTCTTGTTCCTGAAAGGTTTGTAGTTCTTGTTCCTGATGGGTTTGTAGTTTTTGTTCCTGAAGGGTTTGTAGTTCTTGTTCCTGAAGGGTTTGTAGTTCTTGTTCCTGAAGGGTTTGTAGTTCTTGTTCCTGAAAGGTTTGTATTTCTTGTTCCTGATGGGTTTGTAGTTCTTGTTCCTGAAGGGTTTGTAGTTCTTGTTCCTGAAGGGTTTGTAGTTCTTGTTCCTGAAGGGTTTGTAGTTCTTGTTCCTGAAGGGTTTGTAGTTCTTGTTCCTGAATGGTTTGTAGTTATTGTTCCTGAAAGGTTTGTAGTTCTTGTTCCTGATGGGTTTGTAGTTCTTGTTCCTGAAGGGTTTGTAGTTCTTGTTCCTGAAGGGTTTGTAGTTCTTGTTCCTGAAAGGTTTGTAGTTCTTGTTCCTGATGGGTTTGTAGTTCTTGTTCCTGAAGGGTTTGTAGTTCTTGTTCCTGAAGGGTTTGTAGTTCTTGTTCCTGAAGAGTTTGTAGTTCTTGTTCCAGATGGGTTTGTAGTTCTTGTTCCTGAAGGGTTTGTAGTTCTTGTTTCTGAAGGGTTTGTAGTTCTTATTCCTGATGGGTTTGTAGTTCTTGTTCCTGAAGGGTTTGTAGTTCTTGTTCCTGAAGGGTTTGTAGTTCTTGTTCCTGAAAGGTTTGTAGTTCTTGTTCCTGATGGGTTTGTAGTTCTTGTTCCTGAAGGGTTTGTAGTTCTTGTTCCTGAAGGGTTTGTAGTTCTTGTTCCTGAAGGGTTTGTAGTTATTGTTCCTGAAAGGTTTGTAGTTCTTGTTCCTGATGGGTTTGTAGTTCTTGTTCCTGAAGGGTTTGTAGTTCTTGTTCCTGAAGGGTTTGTAGTTCTTGTTCCTGAAAGGTTTGTAGTTCTTGTTCCTGAAGGGTTTGTAGTTCTTGTTCCTGAAGGGTTTGTAGTTCTTGTTCCTGAAGAGTTTGTAGTTCTTGTTCCAGATGGGTTTGTAGTTCTTGTTCCTGAAGGGTTTGTAGTTCTTGTTTCTGAAGGGTTTGTAGTTCTTGTTCCTGAAGGGTTTGTAGTTCTTGTTCCTGAAGGGTTTGTAGTTCTTGTTCCTGATGGGTTTGTAGTTCTTGTTCCTGAAGGGTTTGTAGTTCTTGTTCCTGAAGGGTTTGTAGTTCTTGTTCCTGAAGGGTTTGTAGTTCTTGTTCCTGAAGAGTTTGTAGTTCTTGTTCCAGATGGGTTTGTAGTTCTTGTTCCTGAAGGGTTTGTAGTTCTTGTTTCTGAAGGGTTTGTAGTTCTTATTCCTGATGGGTTTGTAGTTCTTGTTCCTGAAGGGTTTGTAGTTCTTGTTCCTGAAGGGTTTGTAGTTCTTGTTCCTGAAAGGTTTGTAGTTCTTGTTCCTGATGGGTTTGTAGTTCTTGTTCCTGAAGGGTTTGTAGTTCTTGTTCCTGAAGGGTTTGTAGTTCTTGTTCCTGAAGGGTTTGTAGTTATTGTTCCTGAAAGGTTTGTAGTTCTTGTTCCTGATGGGTTTGTAGTTCTTGTTCCTGAAGGGTTTGTAGTTCTTGTTCCTGAAGGGTTTGTAGTTCTTGTTCCTGAAAGGTTTGTAGTTCTTGTTCCTGAAAGGTTTGTAGTTCTTGTTCCTGAAGGGTTTGTAGTTCTTGTTCCTGAAGAGTTTGTAGTTCTTGTTCCAGATGGGTTTGTAGTTCTTGTTCCTGAAGGGTTTGTAGTTCTTGTTTCTGAAGGGTTTGTAGTTCTTGTTCCTGAAGGGTTTGTAGTTCTTGTTCCTGAAGGGTTTGTAGTTCTTGTTCCTGATGGGTTTGTAGTTCTTGTTCCTGAAGGGTTTGTAGTTCTTGTTCCTGAAGGGTTTGTAGTTCTTGTTCCTGAAGGGTTTGTAGTTCTTGTTCCTGAAGAGTTTGTAGTTCTTGTTCCAGATGGGTTTGTAGTTCTTGTTCCTGAAGGGTTTGTAGTTCTTGTTTCTGAAGGGTTTGTAGTTCTTATTCCTGATGGGTTTGTAGTTCTTGTTCCTGAAGGGTTTGTAGTTCTTGTTCCTGAAGGGTTTGTAGTTCTTGTTCCTGAAAGGTTTGTAGTTCTTGTTCCTGATGGGTTTGTAGTTCTTGTTCCTGAAGGGTTTGTAGTTCTTGTTCCTGAAGGGTTTGTAGTTCTTGTTCCTGAAGGGTTTGTAGTTCTTGTTCCTGAAGGGTTTGTAGTTATTGTTCCTGAAAGGTTTGTAGTTCTTGTTCCTGATGGGTTTGTAGTTCTTGTTCCTGAAGGGTTTGTAGTTCTTGTTCCTGAAGGGTTTGTAGTTCTTGTTCCTGAAAGGTTTGTAGTTCTTGTTCCTGAAGGGTTTGTAGTTCTTGTTCCTGAAGGGTTTGTAGTTCTTGTTCCTGAAGAGTTTGTAGTTCTTGTTCCAGATGGGTTTGTAGTTCTTGTTCCTGAAGGGTTTGTAGTTCTTGTTTCTGAAGGGTTTGTAGTTCTTGTTCCTGAAGGGTTTGTAGTTCTTGTTCCTGAAGGGTTTGTAGTTCTTGTTCCTGATGGGTTTGTAGTTCTTGTTCCTGAAGGGTTTGCAGTTCTTGTTCCTGAAGGGTTTGTAGTTCTTGTTCCTGAAGGGTTTGTAGTTCTTGTTCCTGAAGGGTTTGTAGTTCTTGTTCCTGAAGGGTTTGTAGTTCTTGTTCCTGATGGGTTTGTAGTTCTTGTTCCTGAAGGTTTTGTAGTTCTTGTTCCTGATGGGTTTGTAGTTCTTGTTCCTGAAGGGTTTGTAGTTCTTGTTCCTGAAGGGTTTGTAGTTCTTGTTCCTGAAGGGTTTGTAGTTCTTGTTCCTGAAGGGTTTGTAGTTCTTGTTCCTGATGGGTTTGTAGTTCTTGTTCCTGAAGGGTTTGTAGTTCTTGTTCCTGAAGGGTTTGAAGTTCTTGTTCCTGAAGGGTTTGTAGTTCTTGTTCCTGAAGGGTTTGTAGTTCTTGTTCCTGAAGGGTTTGTAGTTCTTGTTCCTGAAGGGTTTGTAGTTCTTGTTCCTGAAGGGTTTGTAGTTCTTGTTCCTGATGGGTTTGTAGTTCTTGTTCCTGAAGGGTTTGTAGTTCTTGTTCCTGATGGGTTTGTAGTTCTTGTTCCTGAAGGGTTTGTAGTTCTTGTTCCTGATGGGTTTGTAGTTCTTGTTCCTGAAGGGTTTGTAGTTCTTGTTCCTGATGGGTTTGTAGTTCTTGTTCCTGAAGGGGTTGTAGTTCTTGTTCCTGATGGGTTTGTAGTTCTTGTTCCTGATGGGTTTGTAGTTCTTGTTCCTGATGGGTTTGTAGTTCTTGTTCCTGAAGGGTTTGTAGTTCTTGTTCCTGATGGGTTTGTAGTTCTTGTTCCTGAAGGGTTTGTAGTTCTTGTTCCTGAAGGGTTTGTAGTTCTTGTTCCTGATGGGTTTGTAGTTCTTGTTCCTGATGGGTTTGTAGTTCTTGTTCAACTAGTGCACATGGCACTCGTCGTATTACTCTTGTAAATATTCAAGTCTTGGGATGTGATTGGGATTTTGACAAAGGGAACATATCGGTGATCACTTGTGACACAGATATTCTGTATCGGTGAACCAAGTTCATGAATAGTTTTGAGATTGGGGTATTCAGAAGATTGGGGTATTCAGAAAAAATTTATGCATAAACCGAAGGATACACAATACAAATACTAAACGAAAAAGAGTGGAAAGACAAATAATGGTCCACAACACACGGAAAACTGATGATTGAACAATACCGACCACATCAAAGACCAAGGGTGTATTCAGGTGTTCTGATTGGTAAGCAATTTCTGCTCCACTAGTGGCACCCATCGCATTACTCATATTAAGAATCTGGTAATATTAGTTATTTATGTTCGGCTATAAGTAATAAGCGAAGAAATTATACTGATGCGACCAAAGGATCATTTCTGTATTGTCATGGTAACAACAGTCAAACTTCTGAAGCCTTTAACTTAACTACTATGAACCCTTGGTTCAGTAGCTTCCTTGTTAGCAGCAACCATCTATCAGGAAAATCACCATAGAAACCGCAAGCTCTGAAATTACGTGTGGTTATATATAATATGCGTTTTTGTTGTAAAGTGTCAATATATTCTCGTTGTCAATTTCGATGTATGGGTCAAGGTATGAAGCAGACCTTGCTGTATCTGTGGCATTCTTTATTTAAATGGTTGGTTTATGGTGTTTAACGCCACTTTCAACAATATTTCAGTTATATCGTGGTCATTTAAATGGGATAGATCTTCATTTGTAAAAGATTGAATAGATATATATATATCACAATGAGGATTCATACCATAATTTCATACCAATTACTGGTACTTCAGTCTGATTTAAACTTCGGATGTTGGAGACTTAGATACAATGGGATCTTTATTCATACAAATCTTTACATCAGGATAATGATGCACAACAAAAATATTAGCAATATTAATTTCATCGAAATTTCTTGAGCTCCTCCATGTGGATGATCAATTAATTGTATTTGTACACATCTCTTCTTGCCAGGAATAATCAGCATGCATGAGAAGATTAACATGAGAAAAATGTAATGACGAAGGATGGACGCCAGGTGATACTAACAACTCATTTGGCATTTGGACAAGTTAGCTGGAAATACAAATGAGGGGTCTAAGCAAATCACTCATATCTCATAATTAATCTTTGATAATATTCACAGTTCTAAGAACAATAACTCTGATCAAGTAAAAGGTACCACCATCAACATAAATATATTTGGTTGTTAACTAAAACTCAACACATCACCCATAAACTAATATTTTTAGCATTTCTGTATCTATGGAACTGTAAAAGGCAGCATCGCCAATATTAAATTTGTTCTGTTTAAATATTAAACATACATACGTTGTATATGCAATGTACTTACTCCTAACAAAACTTAAATCAAAACTGAATTTATCATCTGGAAACTGTTTATTTGGTATTGTTCAAGTTTCAAGAAACATTATTTCTGTAAGGCAAGAGGCATAAGAAATGTTTGAAGATACCAAAGGGGTAATCAGAAGCCGTAAATCAAAGGACAGACAATACAATAGACAAAAGGGAGAAACAACTATCTACATAATACTTCACAGAAAACTAATGATTGAGCCACAGGAACCCTACTAAAACACTTCTTTGTGGGTTAGTGTTGATCAATCTTGTTAGTTTTCTGTGTAGTGTTTTATACACATTATTGGTCCGTTTAAATTTGCCCATTGAAATACCAGAACTACCCCTTTGGCATCTTAAAACTTTTCGTGGGAAATATAATGAACAGAAGCTAATCTTTTACAGACCATTTGTCATTTGTATGACTTGATATTGTAGAGAAAAAAAAGGGGGCAGCCGATTCCCCCCCCCCCCCCCAACCATCTGGCATTTGGTTTTTTTTCTTAAAATATATGGGACAGAAGCTAATCCTTCCCAGACCACCTGATGTTTATACTGTTTGCAGAATATATGAATAAATGCTAAACCTGGTGTCTGTACTATTCTTAGGAATTTATGGGGAAGAAACTAATCCTTCCCACAACACCTGGTGCTTGAACTGTTTTTGGGGCAGAGGGAGAGAATGCATGGATCAAAAGCTGAACCTTTCAGTCAATCTGATGTTTGTTGTCTTTCAGGGAATTAATGGGGCAGAGGTTAACATTTCTGTTCCACGTGGTGTTTGCACTATTTTGAGGAATATATGCAATGGGGTAAAATCTAATCCTCTCAAGACAACCTGGTGCCTGCTACTTTTTGGGAACATATTGCACCACTGTTAATTTTCCATGTCTACCTGGTACTTGTACAGTTTTAGGGAATATATGGAGTCAAAGATAATATTTCCTTCCCTAATAATAACATCTGGTATTTGTACTGTATTAGGAATATCTGGGGCAGCATATCTTCCTGAGTTTCAAATTATCTCTTGTTGGAGGTCGTAATGGGGTTTTTTTCCGGAAAAAAGGCAATATTTGAAGACTTTTCAATTTAAACATCCCTTATACAAACTGCAGGTAGATCATTTCAATTTCTAAAAACATCCTTTCATTCTTATTTTTATCATAAATACCCATTTTTAGCAAAAATGACATACAAAGTTCACATTAAAAGTATTTATTTACATAAATAAATATTTTCAAAATATCATTTATCTAACAATTTCTAATCAACTGTGGGTCAAATATACTATAGAAAATCTTTCTTTTTTGTGTATGCATTATTTGAACAAAAAAATGTGAAGAACAAACATTATCAAAAGTACCTTAGCCATAATTGAATCAGCAAAATCATGGATGCAATGCTGACAAAAAAGATGTACCAGTATAATAAAAACATATTAGTGCACAATGTCATTTCTTGCCCTTAATTGTTCTGCTTGTGTAGGAAACTGCAATGAACCACAAAAGATATCTTTGCAAATATTATTCTAATTAAAATTAGATGCTTGTTGTATCTTTTTAAAAAAAAAATTCATTCGCCATACACTAACATCAATCACATCGGTAAACTTTCTTCAATCTTTGACCTCCAATCATAAACAAAATAATAACATCTAATTTTAATTAGATTGAATAAACATAGTCTTTATGAAAGGCTGAATATACCAAGAAAAGATTATTTTATTCATATCACATTTAAGTGAAAAATAACAATGTAACTATACCATAGAAGATTTTTCTGCACGATTTCTTAGGAATTATTGTTGTGTAAATTAACATGGTAAATGTCTAAATATATTCATTTGTATTGTATACCTCTCTATAAACTGATATACATGTACTTGACATTTTCACAGTATAGCATCATAATTAGTTGTATTACAAACATTAAATACAATATTTTCAATAAACATTTGGATCCTTTAAAAATCCTTTGAGAGATTCCCAAAATGTACTTTATTGTGTAAAATCCATTGAGAAATTCCCAAAATGTACTTTATTGTGTAAAATCCATTGAGAAATTCCCAAAATGTACTTTATCATGTAAAATCCTTTGAGAAATTCCCAAAATGTATTTTATTGTGTAACTGTGACACACAGTTGATACAACAATATAATGTCCATTACAATCCTTGTCAGACATGAAAAACATATTAATAGGTTTACCACTCAAACACTTCTCTCTCTTCTGCTTCTACCAAACACTGACCACTTTAAACAAGTTCAAGACACACTCTCTCTCTCTATCTCACAGTACATAGCACACAATATACCTATTGGCTTATCTATTTCAGCATTGAGAAAGCTCATATACCCTTTTTCTTAACAAAATTAATGAGTATCTTAAGTTTAGAAATTGGGCCAATAACTTAAGAAAGGAGTCATCTTGAATATTTACATACCTTTTATTTATAAGCATATTCGCTTTGTACTTTTGTTTTTCGTCAAACTTTTAAAAATAATCATATTCTCAAGTTTGGGGAATGTATATAACCTTTGATAAACAGCATATTGTGTTAAATTAATATGTTCTCAAAGACAGATATAAACAATAAAACATTAAAAGGTGAAAACAGCATTTATAATATAATTAGTCCTGTAGATTTGAGAAATATCCATGAATGAATGATTAACAGCAGTCCCCCTCTTATAAACCACCCTTTCTGCAAAGAAACAGTGGCCTTAAAGATCGATGGGTTTCTCTTGGGGGGGGGGCAATATACAATATAGTATTATTCTACTCTTTAAGTGCATTTGTAAACTGACCTTTGGTTGGCATGCCCATATAAGAGGGGAACAACTCTTATATAAAATTAGATTTTGTACTTTAACTTTTTAAATCAAGTAATATTTCTTTCAAATGACAAAAGATACTGCTTGATAAGTAGTATCCAAAACAGCATTTTTACCAGAAATTCAAAGTAATAAAAATTGCAATGCTTAAACCATAGATAAAAGAGAAAGGCATTGTCAACTATCAATGGAGTTGTAGGAAACTTTACAATATGTTTGTAGATTTCGAGTAGAGGCTTCCTTTAATGATAGAACAACAAATACAGCTACTTATATCAAATTTACCCTTATCCCTTAGATTGTGTAATACCTAAAATATTTACACAGGTTTTTGACGAAATGCATAGAAATAATTTTTGCATGACAAAATTAGCAACACTGGTTTAGTAAGGATGTTATACAGTCTTTTTATGAAATCTATTCGACATCTAATGAATCGTGTATCTGTAAAACAGGTAAAGAATCTCACAAAACAGCTTAAAGTCTCTCCATTTTTTCACTCAAACTTGAGTTTATAGGTAAACAAAGAGAGATCTAAAGATGATTCCTTTATACATCTTTCTGTCCCCATAGAATACTAGTATCAATTATCTTCGGAGTACCTTTTGTAGTTTGTGTATTCTGAAACATACATAACAAATTATGAGCAATGAATACGAGACAACTTTTTATTTTGGTGGACTAAATTTTCTTATTATCAAAACTAGTATAATTGTGAACCTATCATGTCAGACATTTTCATGATATAACATACCATATAACCAGTAATTTCTGCGGTGTGAAATTTCTGCGGTTTTGGACTAAAAAGAAGACATTTAATTTTTGCGGATTTTTTTTTCTGCGAATTGAAAATCTTGGCACCGAAAAAAAAAGTTTGTATTACAGGAAGTAACAACTGAAGCGATGTAGGACAGATTCATAATGTTACGATAAACAACTGATGCACAGGACAGTGGTCCATAGAATTAAAAACATTTAGTTCTGTGGAAAGTTTTCAAAAGTTACAGCTTCTGAATACATATTTGGTAGCTTCAATTTTTTTCTAAGTAACTATTTTTGTCACTGTTTCGTGATCTATTTTGTTGACAGGAAATACGAAGTCAACAGTTGGATCGATATCGGTATAATGTTTGATAGTTCGGATATATATTTTTAAAGTCGAATTTTCATACTTTAGCATTTAAGAATTTGAATAATAATATTTATTTCTTTTAGCATAACATAGACATAAAAACTCGGGTTTACCGGAATTATACTACCAGTACATGTCTATTTTTGGTTTTTAGATGAATCCTGCGATCACGCAATTTGATAAAATTATTCAATCGCAGCTACTATGACAATTAAAAAAACAATTAATGTTAACTTATGTAATAACAATTTTAAATATTGCTTTAATAACCTTTATTATGATTGTAAGCATTTGATCATGTGATTGTTTCAATTATTATTGGTGTCAGCTTGGTATTATAATAATATTTCTAGATCTAGATTAATTGTAATTAACGGTTAACAATAATCATGTCACCGCTAAATAACCTGTAATTGTTGTATAAACAGGTATAGATTACCAGTTTTTTTCTTTTATCTGTATATAGTAATCAGGCCTAATTAAATATTTGACACTTCCTGATGAATTGGAGCTAGAGTTTGAAGGTAATTTGCACTGATATATCATTATGGGACATTAAACATTTATTTTACATAATATTCTGCGATTTTAATTCCTGCAGTCCGGAGTTGACTGCAGAATACCGCAGAAATTAGATAGCCGCAGAAATTACCGGTTATACAGTAATTCTATAGTCTACATTGTATCTATGTAACTCTCAGGGTTTCAGCTGGATTTTATTATACTAAGGTCAAATGACCTAACTCATATAAATTCCTCTGGCCTTTTGTCCTGAAAGGCACTTATTCAATAGGTCAATTGTGTCCTAATTTGCCTAAAACTTATAGGTCATTTAATGATATATTAAGGTGTGGTTTGATTCATTTAATGCAGCTGGAGCTTAATTTAATATTCATTTGTTTCAAACTTGCATACTTATTATATTTGGAATTGACAACCAGACAGGTTTTCAGAGGTCACCATCTCTTTCCAAAAAAAATTAAGCTTAAGTGAAAATAAATAGAAATTAAAATCAAATTCCCAAATGAGGAATGAGTCAAAGACTTAAGAGAAAGCTACCCTAAATAGGTTACAAAAAAGTCTGCTTTGAAATAAACATTTTGTAGATTTTTTTTTACATTTAAATTCACAGAGAAATAACAATTTTAGCAGATCTTTTCAACGATTTGTCTTAATCTGGAAAAAGCTTGTAATATTTGTCCATTTCAAAGGTTTCAATATTTCCCAAAAACCTAAATCAAGTCCTCTATCGTATTTTGCACAAAAGACAAGTTTAAATTTAGCGCCAAATTGATATCCGATAATTTTTACCTATCCGGTCCAGAGTGATTCTTGTTCTTACATTTCAAATATTGATATTTTCGTTCATTGAAGCGTTTCTGAGATTGCGACTTTAATTTTGTCAATGTCCTTGAACTTCATCAAAGCATGGAAAAACGATAAATGATACAATAAAAGAGTTTTGATCTGGCGTTTCACTTTAGTTTTAATCAAAATAAATTATGGACAAATTGGAGAATACTCGATCACGAGTCCGATGAATACGTAGCATGTGTCGGTCTTTTTGGCCACTTATTTTGAAACAAACGGTCATTTTGACAGCAATGTCAAATTATTTCCTGTCATATACGCAAATTATTGGCCAATGACCGATGACCGACACCAAACGGAAACCCTGAACTCTGTATGAAAAATTTGATGCATTGTCAGTAATAATGGTAGAACATTGTTTTCATTAATTTCCAAGACCCATTCAGTCATAATTGAAGAATTGATGCATTGTATTGAGGTTGCACCTCATAGATCGTGAGAATTATTGTACAATTTGTCACAATGATACTTAATTCAATTACAACTTCATTTCCGTTCAGACAAAAACTTGCATATGATGTTAAAGTTTGGACGACCAGGGTTTTTACATAAGTAACGAAGTTTCACGCCAAATAACATTGAATTTAATTGTTGATTCTGAAGATGACTATCTTCTAGATCAGTGGAAGCTTCATGTGCATAAGTTGCCACACCCCAGGGATCAACCATACAAAATTTTATTCAATTTGGCTAAACAATTTTACTGGAGAAGATTAACACATGATAAAGTTAAAAACAATGCTTAATACTTACATACATTTATAAGAGTAGTTAAATTGGATACCTATGTTTCTATTAATACCCTCATATAATGAGGAGTACTCTTAATTAGGGGCTGTCGTGGTTGTGATCATACAATGAGGAGTACTCTTAATTAGGGGCTGTCGTGGTTGTGATCATACAATGAGGAGTACTCTTAATTAGGGGCTGTCGTGGTTGTGATCGTACAATGAGTACTCTTAATTAGGGGCTGTCGTGGTTGTGATCATACAATGAGGAGTACTCTTAATTAGGGGCTGTCGTAGTTGTGATCGTACAGTAGTTAGATTTACAACTACCTGTGCAATCAGTGCCTATCACCACTAACGTTGTGAGTTCAAATCCCACTCATGGCGATGTGTAATTGATACAACATTATGTGATCAAGTTTGTCAGTTTTTCCTCCACCAATAAAACTGACCACCATGAAATAACTGAAATATTGTGGCATTAAACACCATAACTCTAACCCTTGATTAAATATACACCATTTATAGACTGTTAACTTGGGGTACATATATATCCCAGAATGCACTAGTTACCATCATGACTTACAAGTTCTACTTCATCTTTTTTTAAGGTTTGTCTACTCCGTTGTACATCTCGCCAGGTTTTTGCTGCCCTTTGATCTCTAGCATTTAGTTGATTTGATAGTGAACGTCCTGATAGTCTATAAATAGATGTATTCAGATTATGTCTACAGTAATAAATTAAATATTTAACAATAATTAATTATCCATTACTATGGTAATGCACTATAAGATTAAGATATTCAATATTTGTATGAACATGTTTGATTCAAAATGAAATTTTTAATGTCTATGATATGATTTCTAGGGGTTAGCTATAGGGTTATGGTGTTTAACGGCACTTTCAACAATGTTTCAGTTACTTTATGATTTCTAATTAAAAATTCCCAATTTCATATAAATAATAAAAATCTTTTAAAAAGCAAAGCTTGATACGACCACAGCATGTCGTCATGGGAAAGTTAAACAAATGTATAATAAAAGCACGTGTGGACATCATATTTTGCTTGACAGTAAATTGCTGGACACAATAATATGTTGGACACAGTAATATGTTGGACACAATAATATGTTGGACACAGTGATATGCTGGAAACCGTAATTGCTGGACCCATTGCATTTTGGACATTTGTCTTATTTAACTATTCCAAGAGTTAAATATACCTTCCAAATATGCAAAATTTCAGAATTTTGGCCCCTGTTAGACATAAAATAACAAATATTTTATGGTCCATCAATAACCCATTTTATGAAGAAAACTGCATTAAAATTGAATAACAAATATTTTATGGTCCATCAATAACCCATTTTATGAAGAAACCTGCATTAAAATTAGATGAAAAATAAGAAAGTTCAAATTTTGTAATTCTGCATTTGTTATCCTTTTTCGGTAAAGTTAATCTACGAAACCGTATGTGATAGAGGAAATCCATCCAGATACTACTGGACAATAAATTCAAAGTAAAAAAACCCATCAAGATAACAATAATGCTTCTGATTGGCCCGTTGCATGTTGAGAAAACACATTAGCATGATTACCGGTAGATAACATTTTATAGGGGTTTTCATTGGTTCATGCAGGTCAGGATAAGTTGACACATGTTTGTTTAGATGATATTTTAAATCTGTATTTGGAAACATCACATACAAATGTTTCCACTAAGAGAAATATATATTAACAAACCAAATTCATGCTCTAAACACCAAAATTTATTATAAAGTAAGCAGGTAAAATGTTGACAATGTTGTAACTCTTTGATTTCTTAAACATGCTCATGATCAATTGGTCTGATATTTTAAATAATGTTATATATTTCAGTATGAACGAGTTTGGTTGTCCTAATTTTTTTTGTAAGTCTTAGTCAAGTAACAATAGATGGGATCGTCATTATTATATTGAGTAGACAGAACAACACCATGCATTGTACTTTGATTGATAAGACAAACACATCTAAAGTAATGACTAAATTTCATCAACAACAAAAATCTTAAGTTTTGAACAATAATATGATTTAATATATTTAACTTACGTAAAGACAGTAATATTAACAATAATTCCCAGAAGTACAATTTGTATCCATGACCACGATTTTTTGTCATTTTTCGATCGATCATAATCTTTACAGTATTCGTTCGGATAATGTCGTCTGTTGTATATTTCTTCATCATATTTAGGGTATGTATAAAAAGGATCCCTGTAAAATACAATAAAGTAAAATATATGACATACATCTGATTAGATTGAGCATTGTAAATGATACAAAACTAATGTTACACAAATCTTATAATAGGTAAAACAAAAGATGACTGGCAGAAAGGCTACAAAGCTCATCCATTCCATACATTACTCAAAATACATCTATTATGACAAAACAGCAGCCTAACCCTAACACTTGTTTTAAACAAAAACAAAAAGATTGTTTGTTTTAAACAGAAATATGGTTTATTTGCTGCATTACATATTTGACTAAGTAAATAAAGCAGTGAAAGTCAACAATCTCATCAACAACAACAACCCATCAAAAACTATAAAAACAACATAAAGAGAATGACATCGCCTAATGAAAATCTGGAGCCTACCAAACAAATGGCACAAAACTGTTGATGCTAAAACAGCCAGCCAATGGGAAATCAATGAACATAATTTTGCCTCTTTCTATGATTTTTGTATTACCGTGTGGTAGTTTTTGTTTTTCTAGATTTTGGAACTGTTCCGACCGTGTGGTAGTTTTTGTTTTTCTAGATTTTGGAACTGTTCAGACTGTGTGGTAGTTTTTGTTTTTCTAGATTTTGGAACTGTTCAGACTGGTGTGGTAGTTTTTGTTTTTCTAGATTTTGGAACTGTTCAGACTGTGTGGTAGTTTTTGTTTTTCTAGATTTTGGAACTGTTCAGACTGTGTGGTAGTTTTTGTTTTTCTAGATTTTGGAACTGTTCAGACTGTGTGGTAGTTTTGGTTTTTCTAGATTTTGGAACTGTTCAGACTGTGTGGTAGTTTTTGTTTTTCTAGATTTTGGAATTGTTCAGACTGTGTGGTAGTTTTTTTGGTTTTTCTAGATTTTGGAACTGTTCAGACTGTGTGGTAGTTTTTTGGTTTTTCTAGATTTTGGAACTGTTCAGACTGTGTGGTAGTTTTTGTTTTTCTAGATTTTGGAACTGTTCAGACTGTGTGGTAGTTTTGGTTTTTCTAGATTTTGGAACTGTTCAGACCGTGTGGTAGTTTTTGTTTTTCTAGATTTTGGAACTGTTCAGACTGTGTGGTAGTTTTTTTGTTTTTCTAGATTTTGGAACTGTTCAGACTGTGTGGTAGTTTTGGTTTTTCTAGATTTTGGAACTGTTCAGACTGGTGTGGTAGTTTTTGTTTTTCTAGATTTTGGAACTGTTCAGACTGGTGTGGTAGTTTTTGTTTTTCTAGATTTTGGAACTGTTCAGACCGTGTGGTAGTTTTTGTTTTTCTAGATTTTGGAACTGTTCCGACCGTGTGGTAGTTTTTGTTTTTCTAGATTTTGGAACTGTTCAGACCGTGTGGTAGTTTTTGTTTTTCTAGATTTTGGAACTGTTTCCGACCGTGTGGTAGTTTTTGTTTTTCTAGATTTTGGAACTGTTCCGACCGTGTGGTAGTTTTTGTTTTTCTAGATTTTGGAACTGTTCCGACCGTGTGGTAGTTTTTGTTTTTCTAGATTTTGGAACTGTTCCGACCGTGTGGTAGTTTTTGTTTTTCTAGATTTTGGAACATTCCGACCGTGTGGTAGTTTTTGTTTTTCTAGATTTTAGAAGTGTTCCGACCGTGTGGTAGTTTTTGTTTTTCTAGATTTTGGAACTGTTCCGACCGTGTGGTAGTTTTTGTTTTTCTAGATTTTGGAACTGTTCCGACCGTGTGGTAGTTTTTGTTTTTCTAGATTTTGGAACTGTTCCGACCGTGTGGTAGTTTTTGTTTTTCTAGATTTTGGAACTGTTCCGACCGTGTGGTAGTTTTGGTTTTTCTAGATTTTGGAACTGTTCCGACCGTGTGGTAGTTTTTGTTTTTCTAGATTTGGGAACTGTTCCGACCGTGTGGTAGTTTTTGTTTTTCTAGATTTTGGAACTGTTCCGACCGTGTGGTATTTTTTTTTTCCTAGATTTTGGAACTGTTCAGACTGTGTGGTAGTTTTTGTTTTTCTAGATTTTGGAACTGTTCAGACTGTGTGGTAGTTTTTGTTTTTCTAGATTTTGGAACTGTTCAGACTGTGTGGTAGCTTTTGTTTTTCTAGATTTTGGAACTGTTCAGACTGTGTGGTAGTTTTTGTTTTTCATTTCAACATTACTGTCATTTATTTAATCATACCCTTTAAATCCACCTTCTTGTTTGTACATGGCATCATAACCACTACGTCGTATGCTTTGTGCATGATACTGTAATTGTACAGCTAGTTCCCTGTCATATTCTCTTCTGGTTGCTACATTACCAATGACAGAATAAGCATCCTTCAGTCGTATAAATTTATCATGTGTTTTAGGATCTTCTCTGTTTACATCTGGATGGAGCTGAAAATTAAAAAAAAACAATCGCATACAACATGTATTAAGTAGTAAAGGGTCATATTTCTGTGTTTTTTCAAGAATTGTTTACTTTTGCATAGTATTAACATCAGAATTGTTTACCATTTTTTTTTTTTTTTATTACACTGATCCATAGTTTACAACTATCTTTCACTCTCTATGTACTTGACAGACCTCCCCAACACTAGTAACTTTGATTGTCATTTTAGAGTTGATCGTTAAATATCAATCATTATTATATAGATAGTTGTGAATTACAGAATTTCAGAGTTAAACAAAAAAGATAATTTTTATAGTGAAATTATCATTTTTATTTTCACTCTCGTTATATTTTGCACTATTTCGTTGTTGAAGCTACTTTTGTCTATATGTTTTACAGTTACAGACTTCGCGAAATTGTCACTCCTGTTAGATATGACCAGCAAAATTTGGTCAAAGTTTGATAAGGACTGACACAAGATTGGTATTTTGCAATAGAAAATTAATGAGGACTGACATTATTTTAACTAGGACCATCAAGCCCATATGCAATTCCGCGAACTCTGCAGTTACGACCCTTTGATCGTTTCTTTCAACCGCCATGATATAACTGAAATATTGTTGAAAGTGGCCTTAAACACCATAAATCAACAAATCGTATGGCTTCATTGTTATTTGAAGTGATACAAATAATAGTATATCCCTATGCTACACACATAATATAGTGCAATTAAACTCATCTTATATTAAATTCGAATTAAAACATTTTTTTATTTATCCTAGAGTACCCATTATTCATACACATAATGTTCATGTAAAAAATCATTTCAGAATTGTTTTTTATCAAACCAAATTCACTTTTCTATTGAACAAATATTTGCCTTTTAATCCATAAATAATATAGGATTCTAATGTATCTTCTGTCATCTATGTATATGTTTGTTTACATGTGACCCCATTTTTAGAACAGGTGACGTCATACCCTATTTTCGTACACTTACCAAAATTAGGCTAAGACTATTGAAATAATAGTTTTTAGACAATGTATATGTTGAGATCGTTTCCAATAAATTAGGTAATCATTTAAAACATATTTCTTTATGTTAATTTGTTTTACAGATTGGTTTTTTGTCATCATGGAGATGTATCTCATATCAGTACAAATATTGACATGATATGTTGCAAATTTAATGGTTTTTGTTGTTTTTGTTATTAATTTGTTCCGGTTTAATTTTAATTTCTTTGTTTTTAAACTTTGCTATTTTGTGTGTTTTAATTTTTTCCTTGTTTTTAAATTGTTTTTTTTTTAAACAATCTGGAAGTCAGGGTTCTCAAAAAGAATTGAAGTAGGAGTCTCAATTTATAAAGTAGGAGAGTTGAGTGCCAGAGGCACGAACCGAGCGCCGCAGGCACAAGAGGGGGAGAGCCAGAGAGGGGGGTAACCCCCATCTCTGGTACAGGGGTCTTCCCCCGGAAAATTTAGAAATTCTAGATTGTAGGAGATGCATTCTGAGCATATTTTGCCATTGAATTCTCCTAAAATGTGTGGTACTCTGAAAAGCATTTTTTTGTAAAATATACTACAATGTTGTATCAGTGGCAGCTGGTGAAAAACAAGGTTATACAAAGCAATTTTCCAGGCGACTTTCATGACAAAATCAGCCTCAGAATATCTCTTATGCAAGAAAAATTGAAAAATGTTGTAATATATAACTATAAATAACTAGAGGTCTCATATTTTAATCTGATTATTACTCTCACGTTGAATAATGAATGAAATCTCAAGGAATGTTGGCTTAATCCAGTCCCAGTGAAACTTAACTTTTTTTAACAGGACAGAAGGTCCCGTGTAGATAAAAATTTCACTGGACCTTCATTGCTTCCACGGGACCTCCTTTCTTTAAACATTTTTTTTTAAATTCACAGGACACAACGTCCAGTAATCTTTTCGTAATCATCAATGACCTGAAAAAAATATTTTTGACTTGCAACAAAATTCGTGCTTTACTACAAAAAATAGGATCACGAGTGACGCTACCAAGCATAAATAGTAACGTTCTCGCTTTGAAAATTATCCGAAAACTTTAAATTACCGAAAAACCGTTAAATCTTCGTCGATTTCCTTACTTGTTTTTACGTTCCGTAAAGGGATATCCCAGCTTTTGAAATGTGACGACTGCCCATCCTTTATGAGCAAATACTCCACTCAGAATACTTCCGCGCATCTATATAGTAGAATCAAGTGAAGTCCGAAATGTTGTGTAGTCGAAGCCCAGAGTTCCCACCGTGACGTCACCGGGAGTTAGATATATTTAGAAAATGATGGATTTGTTAGTGTTCGGTTGATTGCAATAGTAAAAGTAATCGATAAGAAGATATAGATCAACAAAACGCGATAACGACAATTCACATAAACATAAAAATTGTTGGAAAACCCATGCTCGATAAATTCTTAACCGGCAAAAATGTGAAAGTAAACGGCGAAATCGCCGGTCGCCGTCACATTTTGAGAACCCTGGAAGTACAAGTTAATCATTTTCTTAAATATTAATGATATCATGATTTCAGTACTAATAACTCTTGCAGTGGGGGCATAAAAATCCATCACCTTTCCTGATCACACACGTTTTTCAGTAGAGTAGATCAAATGAACCCAGGGTTTGCATTTGTCACATTGTAGCCATTTCGTGAATATTAAACATGGGCTCTCTCTGACTTCTTTTTGGGGTGAATAGTTTGCATACACAACACTTTTCATCATCTTTTATTTGATTTTCGTCCTCAGAATCAGATTCAGAAGTGTTATTGGTATTTGTAAGTTGTTGTCCTTATGTTTCAGATTTTTAATTTATTGTTAATAACTTTTATTCTAACAGTCATTGAATTTATAGTGCTTTAGAGGATTTTTTTCTTGTGCTGTCAATAACGTCAGTTACTGATTTTCCCCGATTTTGATGCCATTTTCGTAAATCTGTCGTGTACGGTATAAGGGACAAGCAATTTTTAAACGCAATTTATCATTTGTTTGGCCTATTTACACAATAAGCGCACTTGTGATTCAGATGCTGATGCCAACAAAAATGGTGTATCAGGAGGGATATTTGAAGTGTGATGTGCTTGATGGAAAAACGATGGATATAAACTATTGATTTATTTGAGATTAAGGAAAACAGTAGGTTTTAAGATGCTTGATAAATATATTGTCATAATACATGCTTGATACACATTTCCTTGTTTTGAAATACACAGTTACTTTCTTTTTTAAAGGCTCTTTGAATTTCAGCGAAAGTGACGTAAAAATGCATTTTTGTAGCATGTACGGCGCACGTGAAAATTTTTACGAATTTACAGTATGAACGAATTTAGGGTAACCGACGATATATATAATAAATACTATAACTAATATAATGAAACTATGCAACTAGTCATAGTATCAATAATTTATGAAAATATGAAACATAATTTTTGCCATTTTTGTTTTTCTCCAATCCTGTGTCACATCTAAAAAAATTATTATGGTTTTGTTTTCTTATCATACAAAAGTAGAAAGACTTATGTAAACATTAACTATAGTCTATACCTTTTTACACATTTGTTTATAAGCTGATTTTACATCTTCTTGTGATGCATTACTCTTCAAGCCTAGAACTTCATAATGGGTCCGTGACATATATCTACAACATGAATATTCATTAAGAATAGCTAGTTTGTATTCAGAATCATTTTTTAATCAAAACCAAATCTTTAAACTGATCTTTCTCACACTTTCCCTGAAGAAGAGTTGAAAAACTTGTATCTCTTGCCTGGAAATGAAGCTTTATTAACAAGTAGTTAATTTCCCCTAGCCCCTTCCCATGGAGGATCAACTTCGTTTGTACTAGTGGAGCACCGATCATCAGAAACATCGACTTGTGAAGGCTTTGGACCTCATGATCGATTAAAAAATCTTGATCGTATGGTAGTTGGATTTACTAATACCTAGGCTATGCAATCAGTGTCTATCACCACTAAAGCTGTGAGATCAAATCCAACGCAAGTCAGCTGGTTTCCTCCACCAATAAAACTGACCGCTACGATATAACTGAAATATTGTTGAAAGTGACATTAAACACCCTAACCCTAACTCATATAAATAATAACTTTGTTTGATGAGATCATATTTTTACGTTTGTGGTATCGATCATCAATGAATGTTGAATTAATGGTCATTAATTCAGAAAATCTGACTGCTTTCCTTGTTAGTACCAAGCAAAAATCTGACTGCTTTCCTTGTTAGTACCAAGCAAAAATCTGACTGCTTTCCTTGTTAGTACCAAGCAAAAATCTGACTGCTTTCCTTGTTAGTACCAAGCAAAAATCTGACTGCTTTCCTTGTTAGTACCAAGCAAAAATCTGACTGCTTTCCTTGTTAGTACCAAGCAAAAATCTGACTGCTTTCCTTGTTAGTACCAAGCAAAAATCTGACTGCTTTCCTTGTTAGTACCAAACAAAAATCTGACTGCTTTCCTTGTTAGTACCAAGCAAAAATCTGACTGCTTTCCTTGTTAGTACCAAGCAAAAATCTGACTGCTTTCCTTGTTAGTACCAAGCAAAAATCTGAACCTTTTATTTCTAAGGGTCAAGTTTGGTTTCATTTGGTGAGTAGTTTTGCAGGAAATGATTAAGATGTGAAAAAGTTAACGGACAAGAACAACACATGGCTAGTAAAAGCTCACTTGGTCTGTAGTCCCTCCAATCCCCTTTACAGCATAATTGAAGAGTGAGTGATTGTTGTTTAGTGTCAAACAGGCAATTTTTTTAACTATATCATGGCGAAATCAAGTTTTGATGGGACAATGATGATGTCCATTTTGCACTAGCTATAGAGTAGACAAACATGCCTAGTTTGATCTTAATAGTGCTAGCTAACTGAAACAACAGTCTGCAGGGAAATATGTCACTCCATTTTGAAAACATAATCCTGATTTTGAGTCCAGCAGTCTTTTCTCTTATTCCTCAATGCTGTATGCTCAGCAGAAAAGCAGTAAATACCAATTTCATACCCTTTGGTTTTAACCGACGAACTTGCACCCAAGATCTACTGCACTCGAGAAGAGTACCAGTGCTTGCCATTACATCATCGACGTGGATGTATAACTGAAGAACACAGTATATTAAACTTACCTCACTGGCTGTAATGTAATGGATCTTAGTCTACAGTATTTCTGAAGAACACATCTATTCATATTTTCATTTTACATGTATCCTGAAATTATATAACATATATATGTGTTTATAAATTGTTCATGTAGGTTAAATATATGTACCGGTACAAAACTATTGTTAAGGATATAATTTTTATCCAATTCAAAGAAGATTTCTGTTGAGTTTGATTGATTTTTAACATCCAGTACTGTAGACAGTATTACAGGACAAGAACAAGTTCAACAATATACAAAACTGTAAGAAAAGAGGGACAGATGGGACAACAACTTTTGACTGCAACTGTAATAGTAGGGAGAGTTGGGTCAGGACGAAAAAATTTAGTCTTTTGTGGTGGATACGATGGACATCCTGATTTTCTATATTTACAACAGAGGTTAAGTTATCGCACAGTCTACAGACGGACAACGATAACACCATAAAAATCTCAGGTATTCTCTTAAAAATGCCAACTTTGAAAAGGATAATTCTATGATTACTCAATACAGTTTGTAGTTGCTGAGTTTATACTCATAACTTTGTAACAGGCTTTATAACAATTCCTTCATAAAATGTACATCATCAAATCAGCTATTTAATTTCAATTTTTCATAAATTATCATTAGAACTGTGTATGAAAAAAAAAGAAATTCTATTAAAATTTACATGTAAATTTTTTTGTATTTCAATCAAGATATTGGTCTATCTGGACAACTGAACATGTTAACATTGTCTTTGGAAATGAAAAGGCCAATTGCTCTAGTAATTGTTTTAGATTGCTAAAAATTCATGGCGTTTGTTTTTTCATGTAAAGGTCTAATTTAGTTTAGCTACGATTTTGACCAAAAAAATTATATGTTTTGGAAATTGGTAAATAGCTTTAAAATGATGAAATAAAGGTAAATATTTCACATTAAACAGCTTATCATACCACTTTTCGCCTTTTGAGAACGAAAATTACCATCGATTTATTATTTCCTTGCAAGCAAATAATTTGACCTCGCTTTCTCTGTATGCAACTGACCTTACTAGCGACAGGTAAAAACGAATAATTTGTATTTTGTCGCTTATTAAATGCAAACTTGCATGGTTCTTTGTCTGTAATTAACGCCGACTTAAAGCAGATTCACAGAAAATAAGTAATAAGTGCATTGTTGTACTGATTTAATGACGATTCGTCAAATTCCGTAAACAATGCCGATAATTAATAAGATGGCGTCCATTTCTTGATCGATCTCAAAACACGAGCAGTTGCACCTTTTTCCCCCAATGCGGGTACAATTCATAACATTTATAAGTTACAGAAACTCGTTTTATTAAGGCATCAATCATATCCGATAGTTTTATGGGTAACAAAAATTTATGATTTTGGCAGATAATGCCCATTTAAGCTGACTTGTAAATTTTACAGAAGCATTATTTTCCGTACTGGTATCGACTTATCATGCATACCCTTTGAACTTTAAACTTTGGCTTTGCATTAAGATTGTAGTAAGAGGAGCTACATTGTTTCTTTTTAAGGTCATAGAGGATCTGCAGTACTTCATTATTTGTTGACAAATACTACATATTGTCATTGTCTTGTCCACTTTGGAATTGCCTTCTACATCAACAAAATCAAAATATTTCCATACTTTGCATTTATATATTGTCACATTTTAAAGCTACCACGTACAAACAATGACAGCAGAACTGTGGCTTTCAATAAGCCATATGGTTTTTGGTCAATTGTTGCACCCCCAATTAAAACCTAATCAGGATAAAATCCCAGAGAGTTATAATAATAAACCAACATTATCCGTTGTGGGCATATGTCATGAAGCCTCACCATTCGCAGGAGCTTGACGTTTCATCAATAAAATAGAAATTAAAAAAAAAATTGTCCCGTTCCATATCTAAAAATAGTATTTTTACATACCTGTTAACCCTCCCCCTTTGCACGGGAGTCTCCTGCGTAAGAGCCTTATCTCCCGCATGGACTGGGTCTCCAGCAAGGGAGACATAAATCTCCCGCACACACCTTTTCCTCCCGCACGATCTCCCCCCAACAAAAAATTTGCTTACTTTCTTCAGTCACCATATTTGTTTACAATCAATCGGCTATTTCCGTCAATCGTCGAGATGTTTCGTATCAATTTCTATCGAGTTTCTCTAGACTTTTCGTTCAGGAATACGAAACTGATTGTTGTTTACGTAATCGAACGGATAACAACACCAATATTAGAAATGTACATTCTCTGTGAGTACTATTAAGATTTAGCTTTAAATAAGATTTGCTTCTGGCATTTTATAAGATTTAGCTTTAAATAAGATTTGCTTCTGGCATTTTATAACGATGTCTCAATCAACAAAGAGAAGGTGGAATTCGGGACCTACATGTAGTACTCCTTCTTCGACATCAAAGAAAAAGAAATACAATTGTAAATTTCAGGACGAGTGGAAAAAATCACACCACTGGTTAGTCAAATTCGTTGGGAAATGATCTGGCGTTTTGCACTCAGTGTATGATATTAAGAGACACTCAGAGACCAGTTTACACAAGAAAGCAGTCACTGCTACTAAGATTTCTACTAACAAGTGACAGTGTTCTGAGAGCAGCAAAGAAAGCTGTTATAACATACCAGAGTAACATAAGTTCATGTAACTAGACTGTCAAGCTATTAATAGAAGGGTCAACAATAAATTTGTATACAATGAATGTGTCTTTATATACCATTTTACATCATTGCTTTATTATCATTCAACTACAAGGTACAATTTTGTGCATTTAAAGGCGACGCGCAAAATCTCCCCCTTAGAAGAGTTGGTAGGGGGGAGATCTCCCCCTAGCAGTTCCAAGAGGTTAACAGGTATTATTTTTATATATGGAACGGGGCAATTTTTTTTTTATATATATGGAACATTGGAACGGAACAATTTTTTTTAAATTTCTATTTTATTGATAAAACGTCAAGTTCCTGTGCACCACTTCTCTCCATTAACACACATAATATACGAGGGTTGGTATTTTACTGATATGTGGAGAACACTTGCATGACTGCCTCACTTCACTAAGAGTGGAGGTTTGGGGCCCATTAGACCGAATAATCTGTCTCTTGTGTGTTTATATTTGTCATTATATATTTCCTTTTTATTATTTGGACATGTATTTTTTTTCTGCCACACACAAGAGACAGATTATTCGGTCTAGGGGCCCATAAAACTAGTTTAACCCCTTCTCTTGTTATTGACAATAAAGTGCCTGTAGTTGTACCAATACAAGGAAGTGAGCAGTCACCGGTATTTGACACCATATCATCTCAGAATTTTATATTGATATATTGTCAAGTGACTAAAGCGGTCATGTATCTGTGTCTTATGCCAGAGGTATCGTACCTCTTTCAATGAAAGTTTCATTATTATGCAGGGGCGGATCCAGAGACTCTGTTGACGGGGGGGCTCAGTTATGGAGCAATATTTTCAATAATTGATGGAACCAATTGTAGTCCCAAAGCAGTTCTGGCGTGTAGGTCGGTAATCCTTGTTTTCATTTCATTTAGCATACAGTAGAGAAAAGGTACAGTTATTGACTTCCTAAAGTAGTCTTCCAGACTCTGCTTCAACATTATCTCTCATTATTTGTCTCCCGCATATTCTAGGTTTTTTAACCTCTATGTCTAGCGGTTCACATATTTTAGCACTCCTCTCAAAACACTGGTGGTTGAATTGTTCAACATTTGCTCTGCAGTCTAGTGAGCTCTGAATTAAATTTACGCTTTTTAAGAGTCTGCCTATGTCAAGTGATCTCTCTTGTAGTGATCCTTTGTAAATTGGAATAACTTGTGTCCGATCCAAATATTATATAGTTAACAATCAAATATATATAGTTAACAATCAAATAAGTTTAATCTAAATCTAGTGATCTGCTGAGCCCTTTCTTAAAAGCCAGGCACATTTGAACAATAAAAATGGTTACGACAAAATAAAAATGGAATTCAACAAAGAAGTTACATCAGCTTCTTCTGGTCTGGTGTATGTGTGTTTTGGCAGTTTTGTAAAGTGGTCAAGCAGGGGCAGATCCAGGGGGCACACCCGGCACCCGCCCCCCTAAAATTGGAAAAAATATGATTTTTTGGCGTAAACTCATGATTTTTCACACGAAATACCCCAAAATTTTTCGCACCTCCCTCTGCTCGGCAATATTTTTTTATGTGCGCACCCCCTAACTTGAAGTCCTATATCCACCCCTGTCAAAGGTTTGAATAATAGCAGGGAAAAAATCTAATTTAAGTCTATTTAATTTCTAATTAATTTTAATTATTTTATATCTATTTATATTTTCATTTAGAGTTTAAAATATGCTGTATTCATATATTTTCAAAACGGAAACTCGTGTATTTTTTTTTTTGTAATACAGCAACATTTGCCTTTAATTTTTTTGTAAAAATAAATGATATTTAAAAAAAGAATTTCCTTGAAAGAACCTCAATTTACAGGTGTTGGTGGTTATACCTAAATGAAATTGTGACACTAGACATGTTTATATAACGGTTTAAGACAATACCTGATTAATTGGTATTTTGACAATACATTCATAAAAACTTCAAATAAACTTGAAAATTTGATTTAGCATAATTACTTATAATTACCTCTTTGAAGATTAATTCAATACAAAAAAATTAATTTCTATTTTCTTTTACTTGCATCACACAGATCGAAACTATCCGATTAAAAGCCATATCGTGACGTTAACTAGCCTTGAAAAGCGTATGTTAATATATGTGCTTGACTTATTCGACGGGGGGGGGGGGGGGGGGGGGGCTGAAGCCCCCAAAGCCCCCCTTGAATCCGCCACTGATTATGATATATTAAAAGTTGCAACGATTTTTCTTAATTTTCATGTTTTCCCAACTTTTGGAACTGATGACAGTGGGGTTTTTTTTCGTGTTATTATAATAATAATAAATAAATAAATAAGCTTTATTTAGAGTCGGCATGGTTAAAACAACATACAACACAAGCTCTGTTGAGCTTTTAACTGACATACACAGACACAGAATAAATAACAAATAACAAGCATGCAACATACAGCTAAAATACAAGACTAAGTCAGCACTACATGTAAAATACTAACAGTTACAAGATAAGCAAAAAAGCAGATGCTATAAGCTAAGCATACCAAGAGCTAATGTAGCAAACTATGAACAACTAAAAGCTGATATTATGAGCAAAGCATAAAAATTTTATAAGCACAATAAATAAAAACTGGATATGACCTAGATGGTAGAAATTTAAACAAATTTAAAAGTCAGCACAAACTGAACATTTACGTACATTTCCATTTCAAGATTTTAAAATATTCTTAAACTGATTAAAATTGGAAATTTTTCTAAAATCATCAGGTATACTCCCTTCCTATGGTACCGCGGGTTCTATGATACTGCGGTATTTATTTTGTCTGTTCCTATGCACTACAGCGCCACCTACCGGTTTTTCTATTTATATATTCATAAACACAACAGTCACATTTATCGAATCGTCTGGTCATTCTGTCCAAATGTCTTGAATTTTTGTAAGTACACGTATTTTTATCTTTTCCTTAGAAATAGCGGACATTTTTATTTTACCCTGATACCATGCTTTAGTTGTCATAATTCGTCTGCTATTTTTTTAGAAATGTCGTCCGTTTGTTTACGTTTCATTTCAACCCGATTTGGGATTTTTGGTGCTATTTTTAGTTACTTTCTAGACTGACAAAGTTGATGGAAAAATTAAGCTATGAAAACATATTAACCAACGTAACGTTACATCAAATTGACTCAACTTCGTTACATTTGTTATTTCAAAGAAACTTTACTTTAAAAAATGTGATAAATTATCAAGATTTTCTTTATGGTATAAGTTTGCCAGATATTCACCTTGATTTAGTATTTATAAACGATGTCTTGATTTGTCAAACATTGTGTCCCATAACATTAATTTTGCAATTACCGCGATATCATAGGAAACCATTTCTGGGAGGTACATCGGCGTTGTCATAGGGAAAAGTGGCGACGTATTTTTAAACAAATTCAAAGAATAAAATGAATTGTGGGGGAAAATTGGTTTCTACACCGGGGAATAAAATATAACATTTTTGGATTAATTCCGAAAACTAGTTACGTTACACAGACGTTAAACATTAAGTACCGCGGTACCATAGAACCCCGGCCCGGGCTAGGTCATTCCATAAAACAGCTGCTGCATATTTAATGGAATGACCTACCTGATGATTTTAGAAAAATTAATATGTAGATATGATTTGTCAATTTACACAAACTCATTTTGTTTCACCCTTACATCTTCATATATTCTAGAGGTCTAATGTTTACATTTTTGAAGTTCGATTACGAAACATCCTGTCGGTCAAGGTTGAAAGTAACTTATAAGGTTGTCGTCGCGACGTAAACGTGATCTAGACTGACGAGTTATGTCCCCTGGCTCGTCTGTCTAAACGTCTTAATACCAAAATTTCGCAATAGCTGAGAAAGTTACAGACTCTCGGGTAAAATTTTTCTTATCATTTGAATTTCGCAAGTTGATGTTATGGAATATTTTGTACCAAAATGTTATTCTAACTCTAGATTTTTCTCCAAATGTCACTATTTTATGGAATTAATATCAAAATATATGTGTATATCTTTTCGATTTCGAAATAGTTCACTAGTTATATTTCCTTGTTGTTATTATGTACATTGTATGTTTGTATTCCATATGGGGTATTAAATAACATATTTCAATGGAATTTTACCATTAGTAGTTGCTAAAACTGAAATATAAAAAAATCGCGATAAAAACTTGCGTGTCTCAATAGGTGTCTATTCAAAACAACGTTCAACGGACTTTTCTAATAGCTCGCTCGTTCGTTCGGTTTCAAAACTTCAAAAATTGTGTGTACCTTCCAAATAAGAAAAAAATCTTAATTTGGGCTTGCTTTACATGTAGCACATTTTCTTTAAATGCAAGTAACTCATTTTCTTTATTGACTATCATTTTTGGTCCCTTTCGAAAGAGATTTTTTGGACACCGTAAGAGATACCAGGGGCGGATCCAGGATTTCAACTTAGGGGGAGCGCACTTAAAAAAAATGCGCGGAGCGGAGAGAGGCGCGAAAATTTTTGGGGTATTTCGTGTGAAAAATCACGATTTTACGCCAAAAATTCATATTTTTTTCCAATGGCGGAGGGAGGCGCGAAAATTGTTGGGGTATTTCGTGTGAAAAATCACGATTTTACGCCAAAAATTCATATTTTTTTCCAATGGCGGAGGGAGGCGCGAAAATTGTTGGAGTATTTCGTGTGAAAAATCACGGTTTTACGCCAAAAAATCATATTTTTTCCAATTTTAGGGGGAGGCGCCCCCCCCCCCCCCCCCCTGGATCACGATATTTTAACCCTTCAAAGAACTATTGGTTTAGTTTTAACGCATTCCTCATTTCACTAATTGGTTTGTACTTTCGGGTGGTTCTAGTTAATACTGCCGTCCGGATGGAGCTTTTCTTTTCGTCGTTTGATTCATTCATTGAAAACATATGATTCGACCGTTCTTGTTTATAGACAAACAAAAGCGGAAATTGTCGGCGAATCCATATATGAATCAACGAACACACCCAACGTGTATTTACAATGTGTAGGAATATTTTACTACAGGTCACGAGTTAACCATTCATGAAAAAGTTGTTTGTTGAACTGTTTAATTAACGTTGTATAACATATGCTTTGCGAATTTTAGGGGGAGCGCACGCCCCCCTCTAAATCCGCCTCTGGATACAGGAAATCCGTTTACATATTACTACTACAAAGTGTCAATACAATCGAATCAAAAAAAGAGTTCATGGGCTACTATGCTGGCCTGATATGTATAGTCAATTATGTGCATTCTTATGTACAACAAGTGTACAATGTACGCCATTTTGACCAAATTATATATTTAGTCATCAAATCAAATAAGTTTTATTTAAAGTCGAAATATCTACAACACATAACATAAGCTCTAGTGAGCTTTTGAATCGACTATTACATAAAAAGCACATACAAGTATAAAATAACTTTACAAGCACATATTACATGACATCACAAAGCAAAAAAACAAAACAAAAAAATGCATGCATAGACATTAGTATAAAACATAAGCTCATGTATACATAGTCATACATAAAAGCAAACTCATGCATACATGAAACACAGTCATACACTGGTTCATGAAACAATAGTTTGTTTTCATTCTATTTGAACATTTTTACATAACATTCCCGTGAAACTGGTCTAAATTATATATATCCTTTCCTTATATAGTCTTTTTTTTATAAATAAATTAACAAATATACATTTTTACAAATTACAGAATGACTTCATTCTGTATTGCAGATATTAAAATAATTTACATACATTTGATACATTATGAATGTATTATAAATATTTCCAATAGTTATTTCTGGTTTTATTTTCACTGATTAAAAGTCAGAAACAGGCTGAGTTTTTCCTTCTGTAAATATTTGAATATAGGAGTTAGGGGTGTTGTGCTTAACGCCACTTTCAACAATATTTCAGTTATATTATGGCGGTCAGTTTTATTGGTGGAGGAAACCAGAGTACGCGGAGAAAACCATCGACCTGCCGCAAGTAACTAACAACTCCATTGTGACTGAAAAATGTAGAACAACAATAAAAGAACAGTTCCTTCGTTATAAATTGTTTTTACATGTAGAGTTGGATAGTCTCTAGTGTTCATTTACATCCATATCCTTTCTTAATACTAGAATTATCTTCTGTGTTCAAGTCTGTCATTGTAAAATTAGAGTTATCTCTCTTTGTTCATTGCTCAAGTTCAATTCTTAGGAAAATCCCCATCAGATAATGATATGAATGTAAATGAAGTTATAGCTTATTCTATGTGACGATACAGCTGAAATGAGGTTTTCTCCATTGGATTCTCTACAGAAACATCTAAGGAATGTCTGGTGACAGAGCATGCAGTTTTTTCAGGAAAAGAAGTCAAAAATGTTTTGACCTATCTGGCAGTAATCCTGGAATTCGAATGACTCCAAGAACTAACATCAGTTCTTCAGAACCCCTAAAGGAACATTTATGGCAAGTCTGGTGACTTCAAATGAAGTAGTTTTGGAAAATAAAGTTAAAAATATATCAGCCAATCAGAGGTCGGAGCGGTCATGTTGGATTTTGAATTGCTCTGAAAAACAACAGCACTTCTTGGGAACATATAGAGGAAATTTCTGGCAAATCTGCAGACTTCACTTGCAGTAGTTCTGGAGAAGATATCAAAAATATCTCAGCCAACCAGGGGCAAGAACAACCATCTTGGATTAAGATGCCACACTTCTTCAGGATCCCTAGAGGAACAAGTGTGGTAAGTTTGGTGGCTGGGCGTGATGTGGTTCTGAAGAAGTTGAAAATGTGAAAAGTTTATGACATACGGACGAGACATACGTACAGGGGTCATTCTTTGACAACTTTTCAAAATACCGTGTTGTGTCTATATGAAACGAAAATTTGTCACAAACGTTTCATTTGCTACAGTTCGTTTAATTAATCATTCTTGAGACAGAATTAAGTGTTTGGCAAGCTGTTTTATCAAAAATATATTTTTTCTACGTCTTTTACTCCCGTGGGGTGTAAATATGTGTCTTTACCGTCACAATACCTTAAACGCACATTTTCTGACTTTTTCTTCAACATAGACCATAAAACCGATATGAATATAACGAATAAATTGTTCTGTTGATATATGTAGAATTACTTCTATATTTTTTCGTTGAGATCCGGGATGTATATAATTTTGCTATATTCTTTAACTAGTGCTCAATGGTCAAATATAACTGAACTGGATTATAGATGTGCTACTACAGCGTCATTTAAGGTTACAGATGTTGTATAATTACAAATATAATATACAAAAAACATTTTTGAATTCGTGACGGAAAGGAATATTTGTGACGGTAAATAAAACATGCGTGACGGTAAAGACATTTTGGTTTATAATAACAACTACCAACATAGATCAAAAGCACGAGGTTGAATATAACACCTTTAACCGTGCTCAAAAACATTCCTGATGCTAAGTAAAAGTGATTAAAAGTATGTGGTTGTCTTTACCTTCACGATTGTAATATGAAATTGTGACGGCAAAGACTGTTACGGTAAAGACAATTCCGCATTTCGGTATTGATTTCGTGTATTACAGAAAATATTTCTAAAGGTGAAATATGTGCATTGCTAACGGGAACAACGTTTCATTTCTACATGGCGTTTAAAATGTTGTAGCAGGTGAGCAGAGGAACTTCTATTATGTTTGGTAAAGACGTTGAATAAAGGTACTAATGCATTTTAATGGATATACTGGTTTGTTTCTTTGAATCCTGCCGACAGTCGACCCACGATACTGTTTCTTTACATCGATGAAATAGAAAGGAAAGCACCAACGTGACTACGATCTCCGAGTCACATGTATGTCAGACGTTCTGCAACGTTAAATTTTCGTGACGGTAGACAGAAATTCATAGGACACACATTTCAGAGTAAATAAAGGAAATATTTTACATAAAAAATATATAAATCTTTAAGCATATTATTATTTAATGTGTACTGGTATAATTAAACCTTCAAAACATAGAGAAACACCATTTTTTGAAGGTTTAATTCTTCTTTTCTAGAATCATCCCTACTATGGTACATTACCGTCACCTGTATTATTCTATATGTGACGGTAAAAAATACAATTTGTAAATCCATTATTCACCTTATCCCTTAATGTATTTTTTAAATCTTTTAATGAAATAAATACAATTTAATACGAACAAACGACATATCAACTTTTATTTTAATTTAAGTTTGTTGTTTTTGTGTAACATTAATGGGACACAATTGCAGTCTTTACCATCATTATTGTAAAAGTTGTCAGAGAATGACCCACTGTACGTAGACACTTTTCGATCAGAAAAACTCAATTCAGCTTCTGGCCCAGATGATCTAAAAACGACTCAAAATTGGATGTAAAATAACAATTATGTATACCTTCTATATACACAAATATATGTAAAATAACAATTATGTATACCTTCTATATACACAAATATATGTAAAATAACAATTATGTATACCTTCTATATACACAAATATATGTAAAATAACAATTATGTATACCTTCTATATACACAAATATATGTAAAATAACAATTATGTATACCTTCTATATACACAAATATATGTGAAATTTAGGAATTTGAATCAATCAAGCAAAGTTCTTATATCTGTAAATAGACATTATAACAATTGAATGTTTTAAAGAGGTCATGTGGTCATTTCATTAAATTAGGAAAAAATACAATAAAATGTACTACTCTTTCACATTACCAAAGTCTCATTTTTGCGTTTTTGTTGTGATTTTTATCCCATGATATTGGTAAAATGCACGTTTATGATAATAGTACACAGTTAGTGGGTGATTATTGCTTAGCGTCAGATGAGCAATTTTCCAGCTATATCATGGCGAAAACAATCTAAATTCGATAAAATGATGATGCTGTCCGCTTTGTACTACACAAACAGGCATATTAATATTTTATGGTGCTACCTTACTGAAACAACAGTTAGTGGGTTGACATGTCGCTCCAGTCTTTTCTTTTACACCTTAATGTTGCGTGATTAGCGACAAATATTAATCTTATAATCTTGAATTTATGCAATATTTAAACCTTGAATCAAGGCAACTTTTTTATTCAGGTTACATTTTGCCTTTAATTGATTATTGCTGTGTTGTTTGGGGAAATTGTTCAAATGAGGGACTTAATCGCATTCTTAAATTGCAAAAAAGAACAGCAAGATTGATATTAGATCAAGATCCCATAGCACCATCTGAACCTCTATTTAAACGACTAGGATGGATGAGTATTGAACAAAGAATCACATACCATAAATATCTTCTTGTTTCAAAATGTCTAAAGAATGAAGCACCTATATATTTCAAAAATAAAATCCAGTACTTGTCTGAAAGAAATCCTTACTCTCTCCGAAACGTTGTAAGTGAAAAATTACAAATCCCAAAGGCAAAAACTGAACTTTTTAAGAAAACTTTTACATACTCTGGACCAAAGCTATGGAATGAACTTCCGTTTTCAATACGGCAAGCTTCCTCTCATAATGCATTTAAAACAAAAGTTAAAAGTCTCATTTTAAATGATGATGTACCTTAATTTACCATTAAATGTTTACTAAATCTTTTGTGTATACTTATTACAATGTATTGTGTAACTTTATATTGTGTACTTTACAATGTATGTCTAAATATGTCAGAGGGCCTCAGGGAAGATCAGTTATTAACTAACTGTGTAACCCTCTATAAATAAAGAATTTATTATTATTATTATTATTATTAATATTATTAATTAAGTTTAATTTTCCTATCACTCTTATCAGAAGTCTCTGTGGAATGGCACTTAGAATACTGAAATATTCTATAAAATTTAATCTAATATTATAGTGATTCATAAATTCCTCATATGTAAAAAGCATTTTATTTTCTGATATTAAATCATTTACAAAAAAGACACCATTTTCACAACATATTTTGTTTATACACATATTACCACCTATTTTTATCAAGAGATTTAACCATATGGGCTGGCTCAAGACGTGTTGAATATCCACTAACTCCCCCTTTTCCTGTTTCAACTCTGATAAATTAAAAAAAAAACATCTTTCCAAAATGGGTTAACTTTTTCTGCTATTTTTTCTAGACCCTCTTTACTCAAGTATAATATATTACTTCCTCTCCATTTTTGTATATAATCTATAAAAGTACTTTCCATGGTGAATGGTTGAAAGGGTCAAGTAATTTATGAAGCCATGACATTTTAAGTGCTTTGTTAAAGGATTGAATATGTGGCATTTTTAGTCCCCCTTCTTCATATTCATTGATAATAACGAATCTCTTGATCTTGTCCTTTTTACCATTCCATAAAAATTTATAAAATATTTTTTCAATATCATTCAAGACTGAATCTGGAGAGTTTGGTAAAACAGTAAGGCATTGAACTAGAACAGGAAGAGCTAGAGTCTTAATAACAGCGACTTTACCAATGTATGTAAGATCTCTATAAGACCATAAGTTTAATATTTTTTTCACTGATTGAACTTTTTCTGTAAAATTTCCCAGTGTTTTATCAGATTCTGACAAATTAAAAGTAATACCCAATAACTTAAATTTTCCGGAAAAGTTCCATGATACATGTTTATCTGGAAGGAGCTGTTCATGGCAACTCCACCTTGAGCCAAGCCATATTGCTTCGGTCTTGTCAAAATTAACTCTCAGTCCAGCACATTCTGAAAATTTATTAAACATAAATAATGATTGATCAAGTGATTTTGGGCTATCATCTAATATCAATGAGGAGTCATCAGCATATTGACTTAACAAAAACTCAGAATCTTTTATTTTTACACCTGTTATTTCTGGGTCGTTTTTAATAGCAGCACTCAGAGTTCTAAGACAAGAATAAATAAATAAGGTGACAGAGGGTCTCTTTGTCAAACACCTCTTCCCAATGAGAAAAACTCTGAGACATGCCCATTGTTAGTAACAGCGCTGCTTATATCACAGTAAAAGGCCTTTATCCATTTTTGAAGAGATGGTCCAAAACCATAAGATTGCAGTTTTTTCAATAAATGACCATTCCACTGTGTCAAAATCTTTCTCAAAATCTATCAATAGTAAAAAGGCCTGGTATATCATCTTCTTCTAACTTATCTATCAAATCGTATACAGGTCTAGTGCACTCCCCTATATACCTACCTTTCAAAAACCCTTTCTGTGTTTCACTGATTATATTTCTAAGTATCGGTTTTATTCTATTTGCTATACAGGCTGATGCAATTTTAAAATCAACATTCAAAAGTGTAATGGGACGCCAATTTTTAAGAGTGTTTTGGCTTTCCTTCTTTTGGAATGCATGTGATCAATCCTTGATGTTGGCTAACAGAGAATTTACCATTATCAAGACTTTCATTTAAGCATTTCATAAGAGGGATTTTAATATCATTCCAAAAAAACTTGTAAAATTCTACAGTAAAACCATCAATGCCAGGTGATTAAAAATTTTTCATATTTTTTAAAGAAAAAAGGCATTCCTGAAATGTAAGATGACCCTCACATTTAAAAACTTCCCCTTTAGTAGGGATTGTTGCTATTAAAGAAAGGGTCAACATGGGATTCGTTGATAATTGGCTTAGTGCTCAAGTATAATTTTTTGTAAAACAATTGAAGTTCTGACTGAATTACATTTTGGTCAGAGATTTCTATATCATTATCCAAAATTAGATTCGGAATAGTTTTTCAGGGAAATGCCTTTTTTCAAGATTACAGAAATAACAGGTACTTTTTTCCCCTTCGACTTGCCATTTTGCCTTTGCCCTTGTGATAATACCATTTACCTTTTTCTCTCTCAAGATTTTTAGTTCCATCTCTGTTTTTTCCATATCTTTATTTAAGGAGTCAGAAGGATTTAAAATATACTGTTTATTTAAATTGATCAACTTACCTTGTATTTCTCTTTCACTTTTTTCTTGTTGTTTCTTTTTATATGATGTTAAAGAAATTGCTGACCCCCCTAATTTTCATTTTAACCATTTCCCATAGAAGCTGAAAACTGATATTAAATTCTTTATCACAATTATCTAAATCAACTGATGAGGCACATTCAGATTCTTCTATTACCTGTTTAATATCATCTTTTACTTTATTAACAAATTCCTCATCCCTTATTAACAGACTATTTTTGAATTTCCATGGTCCCCCTCCCTCTAGTTTGATTCAAAAATTTTAAAATCCTATATCTGATGACTGAAAAAAATATTTTATATCAGATGATACAAGAAAATAGTCAAGTCGACTCTGTTTTATATTAGGGCCCCTCCATGTGTATCTCCTAACGCCAGGATTATTTTCTCTCCAGACATCAACCAGATCCATATTATTAATCATTTGATGAATTTCTAATTTAGACTTGGGATTATTTTCTCCTGCATAATTTACAGTATCTACTCTATAGTCCTGAACAACATTCACCTGCTATTATCACTGATGAATTATCAAACTGACCCTAGCAGGAGATTCCGAATATTAGCTCGGAAAATAGAGTTCGGAGTATTCAGACTTTTCCGAATGAGAAAAAAAATATTTTCGTGAAAAAACAGAGGATTTTGATGAATTTCCATATTTTTTCCGCATATAATTCGGAAATCAGTTCGGAATTGTCCGAATACTCCGAATGAGCTCGGAAAAAAATTCGGAATTGTCCGAATACTCCGAATTGACCTCGGAAAAAAATTCGGAATTGTCCGAATACTCCGAATCGACCTCAGAAAAAAATTCCGAATTCCGAATTAAGGTCGGAAACTACCACCCTTATTCGGAAAATATTGTCAGATTCGGAAATTATTCCAAGCTAGCTCGGAGAAAATTTCCGCATTAGCTTTGCCACTTTTGGTGCAATTTCTGAACTTCATTCGGAAAAAAATTCCGAACTACATTCGGACAAAAATTCTGTATAAATTTTTTTATACATAAATTTCCATAAAATCAGAAAAAGTAGATTTATGTCTGACAATGAAATCATTTAACATAATATACTTTTTGTTTTATTTTAATTCTTCAAAGAAAATACAATGTCCACTATCTTTGTAAAAAAGTGTTTTTGGCACTATTGTCTAAGTAGATATCTAATTTTAAAGCTCCTTGAACAGGTTTGGCTTTAAGGCTTCTGCCAACTTCCCAGTAACATCCTTTTTAGATCTATACATGTGGCCACCTTTTACCAATAATATCTGAAAAAGAAAGATTTTTTGTAATGCATGTAAATATCAAAGCAATGTTTTTTTTATTCGTGCTTATCACTATCAGTATCAGTTTATAATGTGATTTTGTTTCATATACATTTATTGCACATCCACTCAGATTGAAATATTATTTGTTGTTATTTTACATCATGTACAGGAATATCAATTATATTAATTAATATTTTTAAACATTTGAAAGCTTATATCAACTTCCCTACATTAACATGTCTATCTCTTTCTCTCATAATTTGATTACGACTTAGAAAATGTGATGTCATTTAATCATTTGCAGAGTAGAAGACAAATTCTGGACATTTTATTTCTATATGGGGCTATAATGGTCATAATCGTATGCAAGTTGCAATTACCTATGCAAAACTTGCAACCCTGCTTATGGTGAGGTGTCCTCGATAGAACATCAATATCAAATTCACTTGCAGTATTATGTCAATTTTCTCAAATAATTTTGAACGAAATAATGTTATGTTTTGGTAATATATTATCTTTTTAATGATTTATATGTAACAGAGAAGACATCGTAACTTTATAACTTGTGTCTAATTCATTGTCAATAAAATATGTCTTGAGTAAAGTACAACATTATATGACAAAGATTGTTAGTGACTTATGACAGGTCGTGGTTTTCTCCAGGTCCTATGGCTTCCTTCACCAATAAAAGTGACTGCCACAATGTAACTAAAATACTATTGAAAGTGGTGTTAAACATCATGATCATAAGTTCATAACCCTCTTTTACTATATGCAAGTATTAAACTAAAATAAATTTAACAAAAACTGGTTTTTATGGTAGATATTTTCATTCTTCTATCATTCATATTGCATTTATTAACATGATAGTTATCAAGAATTCATAATGGCAGCTCCCTTAAGAGTAGAAGACAATCGAATGACAAATGCATACCAATGTATAATTTACCTGATGTTTATTCCACAACTAGTACTGTACCTAGTACCACAAATTTACAAGTTGTTGCTGCATGTTCTATGTGATTATCTGTAAATACTGGTTCTCAATCTTGGTGGTATTGAGTTGATTCTGTAGACATTGTATTTGTTGGTTGTTGCGAGTGACCTCCTCTTGTAGAATGGTACAATCTACACATACTTCGTGATTTTGCGTGCTGGTTGAAGGCTCTGGAGACATTAGGATGTCCATAGATTCTTTGAAGAGTTGACTTGCTGGTAAGTAACTATAATATAATTGTATTTTCATTAAGTTTTAGGATAAATAATTGTAAACAAAGCTAATAATCAATTTAGAAATACAAATACTACATGTAATAACTACCATTATTATATGACTTCAGATAATGTCTTTTCGACGTAATGCACGGTGAATATAACATTCCAACATCTTACACCATACGAAACCAAAGAAAACGTCATGATAAAATCAACATATAAAATGTGTCATATAATAAAACAATTAATGACTTTCAATTCGATGGATACCAGGATTTATTAACCCAAGAATAATACATTTGGCCGTGGTAAATATAATGTTCCTGGGTTAATAAATCATTTTATCCTGCAATGATAGCATTTACCGACCAATATAGCCTGCCCAATATTTTTTTTGATATTGGTCAGTTATAAATAGATTTTTTTTTAATATTGGTCAGTTATAAATAGAACATACAAATGTAAAACGGGGCACATCGGGGGATATTGTTTTCAAATACATACACAAAATTATTTCAAATACTTTTATCATCGTCCAGTAAACGTTTATTTAAGATTTAAAATTGCAGAATAAATACAATAAATGTGCACTGTCGAAGCATACAGGTAAATATGTGTATTCGGCGCAAAACGCGGGAAAAGGCTTGGCAAAGCCTCGCCTTTTCCCCCGTTTCTAAGCCTCATACACATATTACCTATATGCTTCGACAGTGCACACGTATTGTATATGTATCCACCTCATTAAAAGTCATTAATTGTATATTATCTTTTTCTACTTATGATTTTACAACCAACTTGCGACTGAAATTTAAAAAAAAATAATCTTGATCTGTTGACGTCTTGACAATATGTTTTTCAATTACACTTTTTTTCATTCAAAGTGAATCAGTACAATGTAAGTCTTCAATAAAGATAAAACTTACCTTTCTTCTTTAAGTTGTTGTTGTACATGTAAGTCAGTCAGTTCCAGTTCCTGTGCAACTGTCTTTTAAGTTTTTCTGAAATATTTGTTTCAATATTTAGTGTTTGACATAACTAGTTGCTGCTTCTTTACTGATTATTGGTTTCCTAAGTAAGGTGTACTTGTGCATTATTTTTTGTCAATAAGCTTGTTTTTTATGTTTTAGTTACTATATAATATTGGAAATTGTTGGGTATGTATAATGTATAGATACAGTATGGGTGGGACTAAAATTCACGAGAAAGCTTTGTCCTACCCATTGATGTATCTATACATACCCATCATTTCCAATATAGTAAGTCACATGTACCTTGGTCATTCGACTTTCCTTTGTTAAAAGTGTGATGATGAAATGGCAAATGCCTTGACTCCTCCTATGTGATACATTTATGTGCAGATATCATCACACTTTTAACAAAGGAAAGTCGAATGACCATGGTACATGTACATTGGGTAATATAGGATAAAGTTTGATTTAACACATTAGCATTGGCTTAAAGACAAAATCAATGCCAGAAAGTTTCAAAATCATAATTCTTGTGCATATTCTGCTAGTACATGTATACTTTAAAATTTACATAGTAAGAATAGTTTATATAAATTAAACCAGCTTATATTACAATATATACATAATATATATACACAACCTTTTTTTTTTTTACATGTTTCTTTTTTTAACCTGGGTCCATTCGCCCTTATTTTGGTCAATAAAGAAAGTCATGAGTCTCACTTGTAAAAAAAATAGTGAGTTCTAACTTAGAATCTAAGCACAATTAATGAGTCCAGGATTCGCCCATACGAGTTGCAAGCATCTCTGGTTGGGTTAGGGTTAGTTTTGTATTATTTTTGATGATAATCCATTTACTGGATTTTATATCAATAAATAATTTGAATTTGGTTGGGAGTAGTTCGCCCCCCCCCCTTTTTTCCCCCTAATTTGACCTACATTTGTAAATGCCAACACAAGGTAGTTGCATTTCATTTTAAGAAAACTTGTTGAGCCAGATGGGTGTGTAGATAGCTTTTGAGAGATAAATCATCCAGTTCTTGGTCTATACATTGCTATAAATTATATATGATATATGATACTTACGACGAATCATTGATGCATTCCTACTCCTAGATCCTAGGCTAGCTATGTCTGACTGCCTTTACCAAATCTAAAGATTTTGCGGACATTAAGAAAGTTGCCGGTAATTGGGTTGTCGTTTGTCCATATAATAAATTAAAATATGCGTGATATCCATACTGAACGTAGCGATAATTTTTGTTGTTTACATTTTTTATATTCAAAATATTTACAAAATTGGCGCCTCCCACGCTTCTCGATGATTGGTCGTTGAATCGGATTCCCTGCACTTCGTTAATTTCCGATGCGTGTCTACCAAAGTTTGTTTAATCAACTCATAGATATGGATGTTTAAAGTAATATTAAATTTGATCTTTAGTTAAAAAAAAAAAAAAAAAATAAAGAGTTTTAATTTGCTGGATTTTCTTTTTCAACAATAAATATGTACGTTTATTATACTTTCTTAAAGCTTTTTTAAAGAAATAAAAATGCTATTGTTTCACATTTTTAGCACTGAGACTATTGACCGGTCCATAGTTTTCAAGACTATTGACTGCCGCTGGACTGGCAACTTAAACAACTTTCGCGGAATTTTTAATTGGACGTCGCTTATTGGACAAACTACGGTAATTGTTATGCGTGATCCTCTGTCGCTATCGAGAAACCCGAAAAAAAAATTCAAAATTTCAAAAAAAAAGATTTAAAAAAAAATTCAAAATTTCTAAATTTTCAAAAATTTCAGTTTTCATAAAATTTCATAAAATTTCAAAATTTTCAAAAAAAATTTCAAAATTTTAAAATAAAAAAAATAAAAATTTTAAAGTTCAAAATTTTCACAAAATTTTCACAAAATTTTTAAATTTCAAAATTTCAAACAAATTCAAAAAAATTCAAAATTTTCATAAAACTTGTAGTCACCATGTACATTTATGTTGAAGTCTACTTTCTCAAAAGAATCACTTATGAATGACTGGGGAAATAGCATAACAATGTCCATGAGGCAATATTCAGATTTATTAATTAACTTTGATTTATTAGCCTTTATATGATCAAATCTGTCAATACAATATAGAAACTTTCATTGGGCCAAAACGGCAAAAACCAGTCCAATACGGATATTTTTCGTATTGGCCCAATTCCAGTCAGTCCAATAACAACTAGATCGGAATCCGCTAGACATTTCGACAATTGCAAGGAAAAATCCCGAGAGATATTGGACTGGTTAATTAATAAAGGTATCATTACGTGATGTTTTTCATATTGGCCTAGTTATAGGTCCTCGGTCTGCTGTATTGGCGTTCGGCTGCGCCTCAGGCCAATACAGCAGACCTCGGACCTATAACTAGGCCAATATGAAAAACATCACGTAATAATACTATATTATAATGCAAAATACTGGCAAAAGATGCGTGATTTTATTGGTCTTTATCATTTTGAGGTGATCATTCAACTATGAGTCTAATGTTTTTCGGCATAATAAAATACTTATAGACTGTATTCGGGAATAGCAAGTTTGTTGTCCCTGAGACACTGACTATTGACAGAGGCGAAGCCGCCTCTGTCAATAGTCAGTGTCTCAGGGACAACAAACTTGCTATTCCCTCATACCCAGTCAATAAGTATATATTATGTGCATATATCTCTTTTCCTGCCCGAGTGTGCCTGCACCACAATTATTGATATTTCACCGCGAATATTTAAGTTGATATATTGTTGTTGTGTATCAATCATAATTGTTATTTGTATATGCCCTCCTGGGGCCCTGATTTGGTTAATAAACTTATTTTATTCTATTAAATATTGTTCTCCCATAATGCAATTTGTAAACAACCCGCCATCTTTAAATCCATATGGAAATCACTCATCATGAAAGCAGTAGAATGCTATTGGGCCAAGAAAATCCGCGAAATAGCAACATGGTATCCCTCATTGGAACGTCTAAACAGCAAAATATATAAACCTAAAATACATCATCCTATTCTCGACATCTCTAGAGATTTAAATCCATCAAAAGCAGCAATGACCGTTGGAATAAAAATCAGATTGGTGACTGGCACCTATTTTATACAGGAAGTTCGTGCGAAATATACATGCGTATCACCACTGTGTGAGTTGTGTGATGAAGATGTTGAAAATCTGGATCATTTGCTACTTAAATGCAAAGTTTTGCATGCTCCTCGATTACAACATCTCTCTAAAATAAATGACATACTTGAGGATCATATAGATACTAGTTTTGACAGCCTCGACTCAGCAACAAAAATTCAAATGATTATTTCGAAATTCGAGGTTTGAACTTAATGATATTGCAGAGCAACAAATGGAACAGAATTCAAGAATAATGTGTTACGCCCTGCACTGCATAAGATCAAGGTCAATCACTTGCCAAAGGAGAAAGTCAGACAAGGAGAAATAATAACATATAAAATCATGGCTGGGTAGAGAGGGGGGAATATTGACTCAGTGTTAATAGAAATTTATGGTATGAATGACATTTCCATGAATGTAGATAGATATGTACATATATGTTCACGGTGATGGTTTCCAAGGATGTACATAGTTAAATTGTGCATGAAAATGGTACTGATCACCCAATGTTGGAGGGCAGATGACAGGGTTCATGGTGATTGGATATGGTTATACTACACTCATAGTGAGGTTGGCCTGAAGGACGGTTAAAGATTCAACGGTAAGGTAAGTTAGTTGAAAACACGAACTAGACTTTTCTAGTACTAAAAACGTGTTCTTGGTAGCATCACAGGTAATTTGTTTACAAAACGACTTATGAAGCACACACAGTCAAATCTATTCTGAGACATAAATTTAATCCCAAATGGATTCAAAGGCACTATAAACAACAGAAAATAGTAATCCCCCCCCCCCCATTTGACTGGCCAACCTAGCGGTCCTAGGGAATCTAATCATGCAAAGACACCATTTGTAATTAGGTATCGTTTCTTTCATATGAAACTCTTTCTGCATTAAAGTAACATTTCAAGAGCCTATATATCATAACTTCACCCATTTTCGACGATTTGTTTCACATTTTATTGTGTCAGAAACAAAAATAGATTCAACGTTTAAAGATTCTCTGTTTGAAGTTGATGGTTACAAGCTCCAGAGGAGGGACCGTACAGATAGTGGTGGTGGAATAGCAACCTTCATGAGGACTGACATACCAGCAAAACGAAGATTCCATATCGAATGTAAGACACTAGAAAACATTGTTTATGAAGTAACATTAGATAAAGTAAAGTGGTTAATTTTTGCATTATATAGGCCACCATCTATGCCAAACAATTTATTTACTAAACACATGAGTACATTATTGGATAAAGGTATCAAACACTATGAAAATTTAATTGTTATAGGAGATTTAAATTATGACTTGTTATGTACTGAAAAATCACAAACACTTGATGATTTGTGTGATATTTTTGATCTGACAAATATTATCAAGGAGCCAACTTGTTTCAAGAAAGACTGTAATCCATCATTAGTAGATGTTATACTTACCAACAAAAGTAAATCTTGTTTTAAGTCACTGAATTTTAACACTGGTGTAAGTGACTGTCATCATTTAATTAGTACATTTATCAAAGGTAATATACCAATTTGTGAAAACATAAAGCAACCTTATAGAAGTTTTAAAAATTTTGATGTTAATGCATATGTTAATGATTTGGATAAGATTTGTCTTTTAAATGAATCTTGTGATAATGTTACAGATATAGATATAGAGTATGATCACTTTGAATGTGAGGTCTCGAAGGTCATTGACAAACATGTTCCAGTCAAACACCGCTACCCCAGAAAAAACTCAGTCCCATATATGAACAGAGAATTAAGAAAAGCAATTTACAACAAACAAATGCTAAGAAATAAATTTGAAAAATACCATACTGACAAAACATGGGAGGCATACAGAAAACAACGCAACCTTGTTACAAAACTGAAAAAAAGATCCGTCAGAACATATTTTTTAGAGAGGTGTATAGGAGGTCACAAGGCAAATAACTTCTGGCATACAGTCAAACCATTTTTGTCAAAAAAATCGACAGGTGGTCAGCAAAAAATTGTTTTAATGGAAAATGATGTAATCTTAAATGATAAAAAAGATGTATGTGATACTTTTAATTCTTTTTTTATAAATGTTGCAAATGATATTGGTAAAGGAATTATCTTTGATGAAAACAACCACCCTAGCATTGACCGTATCAGAAAAAACGCTCCAAAGAACAACATTGATTTCGATTTCAAACCAACAAACACAGACACTATAACTAAACTGGTCAACAAAATAAATATCAAGAAAGCTACTGGTGTTGACCAAATATCATGTAAACTTCTCAAAGCTGGTTCACCTGTACTCAATAAACATCTCACCACACTTTTAAACAACACAATAAAACACAGTCAATTTCCAAAAAGGACTAAAAGAAGCACAAGTTGTACCTCTGCACAAAAAAAATGATCCTTTAGACAAAAAAAACTATTGTCCTGTCAGTATTCTGCCAACAATTTCAAAAATCTATGAGATGGTGCTGTCAGATCAGTTAGTTGAATTTTTTAATAATATTTTTCATGATTTTTTATGTGCTTTCAGAAAGGGCCATGGATGTCAGACCACACTACTGAGACTCCTTGAAGATTGGAAATCAGCTCTTGACAAGAATTGATATGTGGCAGCTATTTTGATGGATCTTTCGAAAGCTTTTGATTGTCTGCCACACGACATTCTTCTCAGTAAATTGGCTGCTTATGGACTGTCATCCCAATCAGTAAAATTACTAGAAAATTATTTGACAGGCCGTAAGCAACAAATCAAACTTCAAGGGGTGGTCAGTGGTTGGCAAATTTTACAGAAAGGTGTTCCCCAAGGCTCCATAATGGGGCCCTTGCTTTTTAACATTTTTATAAACGATATATTTTACTTCATTGAACATGGAACATTGTACAACTATGCTGATGACAACACCCTATCATATGCAGATCAAGATTATAATACCTTAATTAATGTTTTAGAAAAAGAAAGCTCTATTTTAATTGAATGGTTTAATTTTAATTGTATGCAAGCCAACCCAGATAAATTTCAAGCTATTGCTGTTGGGAAGAAAACTTATGCAAAAGAACCTGTTTTTAATATTGAGTCTGCTAATATATCATGTGATGAAGTTGTAAAATTATTGGGTATTGATATAGACTATCAGCTAAATTTTGATAAACATAAAAAAAATATCTGTCGTAAAGCTTCACAGCAATTAAGTGTACTAAAGCGTATTGGTTGTTTTTTATCTAAACTTAATAAGCTAACAATTTTTCATTCTTTTATATTGTCTAATTTCAATTTTTGTCCTTTGGCTTGGCATTTTTGTTCAAAAGCAAACACTATAAAACTGGAGAAAATACAGGAAAGAGCTTTACGTTTTATCTATGAGGATTACAATAGCACATATGAAGAACTTTTACATATAGCGAAAGTACCATCCCTACAAATAAGGAGAATGCGCACTATGGCATTAGAATGTTTTAAAATATTGTATAAACTGTCTCCACCATGCTTAAATGATTTAGTTGTTTTAAAAAATAGTAAATATAGTTTTAGATATTCTAATATTGTAGAGATACCTAGAGTAAAGACTACTACCTATGGTAAGAATTCTTTTAAATATACAGCTGCTGTTTTATGGAATGACCTACCTGATGATTTTAGAAAAATTGCCAATTTTAACCAATTTAAAAACATTTTATTATCTTGGAATGGAAATGAATGCAAATGTAATGCATGTAAACAATTTTAATATCATCAAGGTCTTTTCAATGTTTATATTATTTATATTTATTTATTTTTTAGCAGTATAACATGCTTTTAGCTCGTAACACCAGCTTTATTTTATTTTTTTAGCTTTTATTACTGTGCTAGATTAACTTTTTTACTTTTGTATATGCTTACCTTGTCTGTGCTATATGTGTGCTTTAACTTATTTGCTGTATTTTGCTACTATGAGTGCTTTTATCTAAATTATTAATTTGTGTGCATGCTTTTGTTGTTTTTAACTGTTATTTATTCTTGTATTGTGTATGTCGGTCAAAAGCCCACTAGGGCTTGTGTTGTATTGTTATTTAAATATGCCGACTATAAATAAAACTTATCTTATCTTATCTTATCTTACGTTAACTTATGATTGATCTTCTACATCCTACGATGTTTCATCACTCGAGTCGTGATGATTATACATCGGCGCGAACAGACAAGATTAGAAATTCCAAATTGATAAAATAACAACATTTATATACACTGTACATAATAAATAGAAAATTAGAATTTTCAAACTCAAAGACAAAGGTAAAAGTATCGCCTATCAATGGAATGTCATTTCCAATTGGATTAGTATATATAAATAATGATCTAAAAAAAATAATCACATATACATTATATTTCAATGACCTCTGCAGTTCGCTATGCAAACAAATTGACACATTTATTTTTTATGTCCTGTCATGAATGCATGATGCACAAATATAAAAAGCAAAGACTTGGTGTTTATCCATATTGGTCAAGTTCAGTGTTTACTATGATTATTTAGAAAGACATGACATTTCACTGTAATAATCTTTTATATATATATCTATAGAACACCATAAGTTTTATGTAATATTTTAAATGTGTTTTATTTGTTTTCAGCTGGTACAAATTGTATGAAGCCAAAGGAAGATGTTCCCTTGCCCAAGACCCCTTATTATCGCAGGTATTTATTCATTGTGTATTTGTCTATGTTACGCCTGGTACATTTTCCACTGCTTCATGCTTAAGTGTATAGTGCATTATATGGTGTGGTAGATCATGGGTTTGAGCTCCGGTAAGGTTAAAACAAAGACTATCAAATTGGTTCTTGTGCTCCGCTAATCACACAGCATAATGTTCCAGGTTGGAGAGGCATGCCTTATTCCAGTCTGTTATTTCAGTGATCTGGCACTAAAAATCCAACTAATCGTGTTGGTCTACTACAAAGCAGACACCATCTCATCAAATTGTAACTTGTTCTCGCCATGATATAGCTAAAACGTTGCTCACTTGGCATTAAACAACTAAACAATCATTCACTTACTAAATGTATAGTGTCTACAATTTTGGTGATTTGTTCCCATAAATATTTAAACAAGGACTTAATTTAGAGCAAGGTAAAATAATTATAAAATCTGATGATTAAGAAAATAATTGAATTGCTAAATCAATTATTTGTAACTTACACAATATGATTTCAAAATGGAACAAATATATTATGAAAAAAACCCAACTTAATTAGTGCTGGTCATGCAGAAATAAAACATGCAAATTTTTTTTTTAATATATTTAATTTCATATTACTTATAAATTTACATGTATAATTCTATTGTCTGAAGTTGTAATTTGACAGCAGGATACAACTGTAATAATCTACTATATTGTATTAATATGTGAAATCTTTACATTTTGTATATTTAAATGTAATAAGTTATTTTAAGGTTTGTTTTTCTTACATATTTTGTAATTTTATTTCAGGAAAATTGAAGAACAAGATGATCAGTCAGTCATAGAGGAACCACAACATACATATTTTCAATTCAGGAAATATTGACACGTGTGGATCAAGTGTAAATGTCTGTTGAAGACAGAAAAGCACGGCTAAATTTAACTGTAGTACAGACCAATCACTTGTTACAGATAGACATGGACATTTGAACAAGAACTGGTTGAGAACTTTGTTGAGAGAGATTGAACTGGGACATACTCTTACTCTGAATGTTTGGGAGAATCTTGAGTTGGGGGAAAATCAATGAAAAATTATTAAGACACTTTATTATATTGAAGTGTTAGGGTGTTTATCGCCACTTTTAGCAATCTTTCAGTTGTATCACAGTACATGAAGCTCAGTTTTATTGGTGGAGGAAAATGGAAAAAACCACCGAGCAGGATTTGAACTCACAACTTTAGTGGTGATAGGCACTGATTGCACATGTAGTTGAAAATCAAACTACCATACGATCAAGATGGCCATTTTTATTATAATATTGAAAGCATGCAACAGACAATATAGTGACTATTCCTGAAGTCTTTTTTTTAGAAGCCTTTGTATTCTATTTATTTTCTACTTTGTTATCCTATGTTTATGTACTATGAATATTATTATCAGCAAGTAAAAGTTGCCATATTCAGATTTCTTCCTTTTGTTTTTATGAAAAAATGATTTTCTGTGCAATGAGGTTTGCTGAACAATGTTGAAAAGTGTTGTATATACAGTCATACCTGGTTATGTCAATATCAGATACACCTCGAGTGCTCTAGATTGTGGGTTCGAGCCCTGTTCGGGTCAAATCAAAGAATATTAAATTGGTATCTGTTGCTTCTCCACTAAGCAGGTTGGCTCGGAATCAGAATAATGTGTCCGAGTTGAGTGACATGTTTACCCGCAGATTGTTGTTTCAGTGAGCTAGCACTATAAAATCCAACTCAGCGTGTTGGTTTAGTACAAAGTGGACCTGAACATGTTCTCATTGAAAATTAACTTGTTTTTGCCACGATATAGCTGAAAAATTGCTGAATTAGCATTAAGCAACAATCACTCACTCAATCTCAGATAAGTTTTTTCTTTGGATAACTAAAAGTAAGAAGTTTGACATTATGAGATTCGACTGTATACAATGTTTAAACTTTAAACTTCAATCATCATTAGAAACCTCAAGACTTCAGTAATTGCATGTACATGATGAGTGATCAATATAGTACCTATTAACTTTCTTATGCATATTATGATGGAAACTTAATCTACTTTTGAATATTTGATGAGGAGTAAATTTTCAGAACCCAGAAAAAATGTAATCTGCACCCATCAAACCAATAACTATGTGTAGCACAGTGAATGCTCAATTTTTTGGAGAACACATATTTTCACTATTTTAGTGAAGTTCATGTTACTTGTTTTCAATATTCTATGTTTTATGCTGGTCTTTGTCTAATTTTCTTTGAAAAAATTTGAATATACCAAAGAGTTGAACAGTTTTAACACCTGTTTCAGGGAAGATTAGAAACATCACTATTTATTAAATTTTTATTCTAACTGAAGACTTGGCAGTATTAATCAATTAGTTAATATTAGTTGATATTCTTCATTCAATTGGATATTAATCAAATTTAAGAATAAAACCTTAAGAAATGACTAAATCAGCTTTTCCATAAACAAATGTTTTTTCTGGCCTAAAAAATGACTGAGTCAAACTTTCTGAACTTTTTCCAACATTAAAAAAATCTAAAAGTCCAACTTTCCAAGCTTTATCCAACATAAAAAATGACAAAGTCCTATTTTCCGAATTTATTCTAACCATAAAATATTGCAAAGACTATTTTCCAAACTTTTCCGCCATCAAAAATGACAAAGTCCAACTTTCCGCATCTTTTTCCGCCATTAAAAATGATAAAGTTCAACCTTCCGAGCTTTTTCCACCAATAAAAATGACAAAGTCCAATTTTCCGAACTTTTTTTGCCAATAAAAATAATAAAGTCCAATTTTCTGCACTTTTTCCGACATAAAAAATTACAAAGTCCAAATTTCCGCATATTTTTCCGCCATTCAAAATAAAGTCCAACTTTCCAAGCTTTTTCCGACATGAAAAATGACAAAGTTCAAATTTCCACACTTTTTCCGACCTAAAAAATGGCAAAGTCCAAATTTCCAAGCTGTTTCCGAATATTTCCGAATAATTTCATTCGGAATTCCGAACTCTATTCGGAATCTCCTGCTACGGATATTAAATAATAACCTTTTAAAAAAATCTGGATTATCTTCATTAGGACCATATGTTGCAACCAATGTCATTCTATAGTCTTGAATATTAATATCTAGAATAATAAAGTTGCCACGTTCATCAATGATTTCCTGATTTATATGAAATTGAAATGAATTTTTAAAAAGCACTGCTACCCCTCTGCTTGCACTGGAGTGAAAGCCAAACCTGCTTATATATCCCCATTCGTGCTGCCATTGTTTTTCTCTTTGTTTGGTACTGTGTGTGTCTACTAAAATTGATATATCATACATATCTCTACATTTACTAAAAATATCACAATGCTTTACAATATTTTTATAAATTTTACATTTTCTATGTTGACTCCAAAACATCTAGTAATGTGTTGAAGACTCCATCCCTGTTTTGACCTCTATAATAATATAACGTTTGGAGCCCAATAAAAAACATAATAATCAACGGTTTCGGAGAAATGTTGTGGACAAGTTGATGTATTGGAGAATTGACCATCTTGCTTCATGTCATTCGGCAAATATTGCATGCATATTCCAGAAGAGAACAGGTTAAACAATATCTAAAATATATACAGAAATGAAGGAGGAATGTGACCAAAGGACTACCACTTACAGAAATGAAGGAGGAATGTGACCGAAAGACTACCACTTACAGAAATGAAGGAGGAATGTGACCGAAGGACTACCACTTGCAGAAATGAAGGAGGAATGTGACCGAACAACAAATTATAAAAAATAAACAAACAAAATATTTATTTCACTTTTGTAAGATTTAAAACCATAAAAGCATTTTATCAGCAGAAGTTGGCTGTTCCTTTGTGCAAACTTGCAGATAAATAAACATAATCTATAAATTAACAATACTTTTTACACAGAAGTTTTATATACAATAACAAATTTCACCATCAATAACAGATCATAATAAATAAATCATGTTGTAGGATATCATACAATTAAGATGAAGTAATAAATAGTCTCAACATTGGTATAATTCTCTCCAGATCCAAAATTAAAACCTGAAATGACAAATATATAAACAATGGAAAAATTAAAATACAAAACAAAAACAAGTAAAGGACATATACAAAGAATTACCTCCTGTCAGTACATATTGATGTCTTATGTGAATGTAGTCACTAAATCATCGTTGGTACCCACGGCTGATCATACTGCGATAATCTCAACTCCTCTCTTGTAGATTTTCGGAAAAGAATAAGCACATTGTAGGTGCTACAGAAGATTAAATTGATCACCTATACCCAGCTCTCCATATTTTCCCAGTGGGAGTCAAAACACATTACCTCAGTTGTCCAATTCCTACTTCATAAGTGTATAGTTGTTTTATATTGTTGAACTTATTCTCATCCTGATGAGTGAGGAGTATCAGAGTGTGATCAGCTGTGTGTTACCAATGATGGTACTAGATATGGAACAAGTAAAATGAGAGTTTGAACGACTTAATATTTATATTGTAGGTTAAGTAATATTAGCAAAATCAGTGGACCATAATGAATAGGTGAAAATTGTGTAAAATGAGGTAAGCATCTGGTTAATTATGTTCTCCCAATATGTACACTGTAGATGGAATGTAGACATAATATAGATGACCCACCATACATGTATGTGTGATGTCTAAGAAACAGACATGATCACAAAATATATATATTGAGTCCGCGATAAGAATAGTGGTTGAATTTACATCTAGTTAGACAACAACTGTTTAGCACCATTAAAGTTGCGAGTAAGATTCCCTCTCGTGGATAGGGCCCGGGTGGCTCAATGAGTTAGGTAGTTGGATTACCTAACAACTCATATAAGCCTATCACCAATACGGCGTGGGTTCGCACCCGGCTTTGTAAATTACAAAAATAGGGTGCACTCGACTCGCAGCCACAAGTGATAAAGTTTACCAGTTGCTTGCCCATGGTCGGTGGTTCTCTCTGGGTACTCTGGTTTCTTGCACCACTAAAACTGGTCGCCATGATAAAAGCTAAAATATTGCTGAAAGTGGCATTAAACACAATTAATCAATCAATCCCTCTCGTGGCATGATGTAACCTATAAAAATTTCCACAATAAAGTTTGTCAGTGACTTGTTGCAGCTTGATAGTATTCTCCGATTTCCTCTGCCAATAGAATTGACAAGCAAGATTTAACTGAATGTTGTTGAAAGTGGCATTTTTAAACATTTATCAGATGGCATAGTTGAGAGGTCAGTGGATCTTGAAAATTGGTAAAAGTCACATGACATATATTGATACAAGGCATGAACCATAAAATACAAGACCGTAGATTTTCTGTGGGTAGTCCAATTTCCGTTAGCTTCCTTTAGTTTAATACTTGTCCTTCATGGCTGTCACTTTTGATAAAAGAGTTTCAATTTAAGTCTACATGTAGCTTAATGAAAAATACATGATTTTCTCTTGTTTTAAGGCCAACTTGGTGATGTAATGATTTCTGTGTTCGAGAGCAGAAGATCACAAAATGATTCAGGCCAGATTGGTTTAAAATGACCCTGTGGTTTCAGAAGATTTATTTCAAATCAATTTTTGTTAAAACTAATTTGCACTTTTCGGCAAAATATCTAAAAATTACAAATTACACAGAAAAAATTAAATGTATTACACAACTCATTAGCATAAAAGTAGTTTAAATTTCTGCTGATTCTAGTCTCAAATGTAGGAGCTATGGTGATTTATAGGTTTCAATTTTTAGTAATGACAGCCATCTTCGGAGCTGCAAGTTGTGCAGATAAATCAAATACATGACGGACATAAATGAGTGTCTTGCATTTGGAAGAGTGAGTCATTGTTGTTTAATGCCAAATGAACAAATTTTCAGCTATATCATGGTGGGAACAACTTACATTCAATGAGATGGTAATGATGTCCACTTTTTACTAGACCAACACGCTTAGTTGGATTTTTATCGCGGGTAGACATGTCGCTCCACTAGGACACATCATTCTGATTCCAAGCCAAGCAGTCATTGTTCTTTCTTCTTAATGCTGCATGTTTAGCGGAGAACCAAAACATACCAATTTTATGGTCTTTTGCTTATTCCAACCCAGACATGAAGCCATGATTTACCATACCCAAGGCAAGCACGCTAACCATTACACTACTGATTCGGTTTTATGTTTAGAAAATGCATGCTCCATGCACATAAAAGACAACTTGCAGCAACTCCTAAACAACCAGGTTGTTAGGTGTGATCGTTTGTGGTCTGTTTCAAGGCATAAAACATTTTTTGAATCTTTCCATTATATACAGTAGTACTTGTTTTCCTGTAGCAACCAAAACCTCTTGCCAAAGACCCATATCACAGTCACCTTTGTGCCTGATGTATTGCTATAATGTGTATTCAGCGTGATGTATTGCTATAATGTGTATTCAGCGTGATTTATTGCTATAATGTGTATTCAGCGTGATGTATTGCTATAATGTGTATTCAGCATGATGTATTGCTATAATGTGTATTCAGCGTGATGTATTGCTATAATGTGTATTCAGCGTGATGTATTGCTATAATATGTATTCAGCGTGATGTATTGCTATAATGTGTATTCAGCATGATGTATTGCTATAATGTGTATTCAGCGTGATGTATTGCTATAATGTGTATTCAGCGTGATGTATTGCTATAATGTGTATTCAGCGTGATGTATTGCTATAATGTGTATTCAGCGTGATGTATTGCTATAATGTGTATTCAGCGTGATGTATTGCTATAATGTGTATTCAGCGTGATGTATTGCTATAATGTGTATTCAGCGTGATGTATTGCTATAATGTGTATTCAGCGTGATGTATTGCTATAATGTGTATTCAGCGTGATGTATTGCTATAATGTGTATTCAGCGTGATGTATTGCTATAATGTGTATTCAGCGTGATGTATTGCTATAATGTGTATTCAGCATGATGTATTGCTATAATGTGTATTCAGCATGATGTATTGCTATAATGTGTATTCAGCGTGATGTATTGCTATAATGTGTATTCAGCGTGATGTATTGCTATAATGTGTATTCAGCGTGATGTATTGCTATAATGTGTATTCAGCGTGATGTATTGCTATAATGTGTATTCAGCGTGATGTATTGCTATAATGTGTATTCAGCGTGATGTATTGCTATAATGTGTATTCAGCATGATGTATTGCTATAATGTGTATTCAGCGTGATGTATTGCTATAATGTGTATTCAGCGTGATGTATTGCTATAATGTGTATTCAGCATGATGTATTGCTATAATGTGTATTCAGCATGATGTATTGCTATAATGTGTATTCAGCATGATGTATTGCTATAATGTGTATTCAGCATGATGTATTGCTATAATGTGTATTCAGCATGATGTATTGCTATAATGTGTATTCAGCGTGATGTATTGCTATAATGTGTATTCAGCGTGATGTATTGCTATAATGTGTATTCAGCGTGATGTATTGCTATAATGTGTATTCAGCGTGATGTATTGCTATAATGTGTATTCAGCATGATGTATTGCTATAATGTGTATTCAGCATGATGTATTGCTATAATGTGTATTCAGCGTGATGTATTGCTATAATGTGTATTCAGCGTGATGTATTGCTATAATGTGTATTCAGCGTGATGTATTGCTATAATGTGTATTCAGCGTGATGTATTGCTATAATGTGTATTCAGCATGATGTATTGCTATAATGTGTATTCAGCATGATGTATTGCTATAATGTGTATTCAGCATGATGTATTGCTATAATGTGTATTCAGCATGATGTATTGCTAAACTACTGCTTACTTAACCTTAAATAACATATCAATCATTCTAGAAAACAGTGACTCCCACAAAACATGGATAAAATGTGTCCCCAAACGTTCACTTTCCTCCGTGATGCTGATTATAATTTGAAATGTTAGCTAGTACTAGGTATAGTTTGGTAGAATATTTACCTGTGTCTTACCTGTGTTTAGAATATTTACCTGTGTCTTACCTGTGTTATCTACTACGTGTATTAATGTAGTCATTAATTATCTCTTTGTCTAAACAACTCCTGTAAAATTATTTGTAGGATTTGTAAATTACGTTTCCATTCAAAAATAAACTTTCAAAATAGTGTAGACATCTAATTAGTCGACAGGACACGTTTATAGAGTATCCTACATCAGATACGCTCAAAGTCAAAAGAATGGAAGGGTGCTGAGCTAGCCAAGATTGGTTGAGGTTACCAATGAAAATAACTACACCCCACCACTTTTATTGAAGTGCCTGTACCAAGCCAGAAGAGTGAGCAGTCATATTTTTGATTTTTGATTTTATTATATTATTTAGGAACTGTAAATTTCAATAATAAATATATCTTATAAACCATGTCAGTGTAGAAACATTTACTACTGGTTGGATTTTAAACATATATTCACATGTTAAGAGCGTGTTGTTTAACATTTGCCTCGTTCTCATTGTCTACCCAATCAATAACCAGGACGCAACCCTGCAATGTTCGGTTATTAAAAGTATTTTTCAACTTAGATAAGAGCCTCATGAGAAATTCATTTGTTCTCTGTCCCCAATACTGACTAATATTCCCAAACTGATTTAGGTCATTGTGATATTGGTTTTTTTTCTTTCAGATATGGCAAAAAAAGGACATAACTCTAAATGTCAATCCAGAAAAATTCTTGTGTATTTCCAAATCATGAAAAACAATCATAATAAATAAGAAAGTCATCAACTAAGTTCCTATGTCTTATTATTACAAAGTCTGGCAGTTTGAAGTGAAAATGAAGAAAACTTAACCCATGGCTTTCTAAAACTCTTTCAGCCCCACACAATTATTTCAGTAACAAAGACAACAATCAATTTAACAGAAACAAAAGAAAAAAACTTTTCTTGTATAATATAATGTCTTTACAATATAATTGATAGAATTTTCAGAATATTCCTGTTGATCTCTCCTGTAAATTATAAGACCTGTATCACTATAGGGTTAGGGTAATGACAGCGCCTGTACTATACAAAAGTGACTTATGAAAATAAAGTTTAAGGAGTATTGTCAAAATTTCACAAATATCAAGTCCTTTTGATCTCTCCTGTAAATTATAGGGACTGTCGTGATCTTATGGTAGTTGGATTTACAACTATGTATATGCAATCCATGCTTATCACCACTAAAGTTATTAGTTCAAATCACGCTTAATGTGAGGTGTACTCTATACAACATTATGTGATAAAGTTTGTTAGTGACTTGCGGTAGGTCAGTGGTTTTCTCCATCAATAAAACTGACCACCCAATATAACTGAAATACTGTTGAAAGTGGTGTTAAACACCATAACCCTTACCTTAAACCTGTAAATTATAAGACATATTTTATGATTTATGAAAAGAAAGCTTAAGGAGTAATTGTCAAAATTTCACAAATAACAATACAAAAAAAAACTACCTATCATTTCAAATCGTTGAATATTTATTGTAATGTTTATTGAGGACTGTGACTTATTACAATCTTTGTAAGTAGGAAGAAATCAAACATTGTTATCAATACCATGACATACCAGTATCTGGGATTGGATTTTATATGACATACCAGTATCTGGGATCAGATTTTATATGACATACCAGTATCTGGGATCAGATTTTATATGACATACCAGTATCTGGGATTGAATTGTATATGACATACCGGTATCTGGGATTGAATTTTATATGACATACCAGTATCTGGGATTGGATTTTATATGACATACCGGTATCTGGGATTGGATTTTATATGACATACCGGTATCTGGGATTGGATTTTATATGACATACCAGTATCTGGGATTGGATTTTATATGACATACCAGTATCTGGGATCAGATTTTATAAGACATACCAGTATCTGGGATTGGATTTTATATGACATACCAGTATCTGGGATTGGATTTTATATGACATATCAGTATCTGGGATTGGATTTTATATGACATACCAGTATCTGGGATTGGATTTTATATTTATATGACATACCGGTATCTGGGATTGGATTTTTTATGACATACCGGTATCTGGGATTGGATTTTATATGACATACCAGTATCTGGGATTGGATTTTATATGACATACCAGTATCTGGGATCAGATTTTATATGACATACCAGTATCTGGGATTGGATTTTATATGACATACCAGTATCTGGGATTGGATTTTATATGACATATCAGTATCTGGGATTGGATTGTATATGACATACCAGTATCTGGGATTGGATTTTATATGACATACCAGTATCTGGGATTAGATTGTATATGACATACCAGTATCTAGGATCAGATTTTATAACTTGCTCTATTTCACTACTGTAATTCTTTTCAAATTTTCTACTTTTCTTCTTAAAAATTTCCTTCCTGAAACAAATATTGAAAATAATTTACTATATACAAAGTAAAATGGTAACTAAGTTTTCATAATAAATTCAAAATGTTTATATAAAGTAGAGGGTCGGGTGAGACTGTTTCGTTCACCTAGTAAAGAAGATTTATTTAAGCATTACATATTGTAGCATAATTATGCTAAATTTTGATCTCACAGAACTTGAACCCTGGGGTATTCATTCAATCACAATGTTGCTTCATACAGATTGCATTTGTGTTTCCAATCCTGGTTCTTAGAAAGATTTTGAAAAAAAATATTTAAACTGAAAGCCTGACCGTGGACAAAATAGGGTAACATGTATAAAGAGTGCTGCAAGTGATACTTGTTGGGTTTTAAGACACAATGAAACATAGTCTATAATCTATCACCAATGCTAATAATGGACAATAAGGTATGACTGCCATGTTACAACTGAAATATTGTTGAAAGTGGCGATAAACACCATAACCCTAACCCTATTGTTTTGTCCTTTGAAATTGTGATATTATTATTCTTGATATTGTACAGTAGTTCACTCTACTGATATTGTGCCCTGTTTTGATTGGAATGTGAATGTTTAACAATTGTCAAGGAAAGACTTATCTTTATGTTAATGTATTCAAAGAATATTTTTTATATAATATATATAATTTACTGCTATATGGATTAACAAAAGTATGTATCCTTTCTTTTGCCCCTTAGTATATATAACACCTTTATCACCATGGCAATTGTATTATACTAAGATTAAATTCTAGTGTTACTTACACAACTGAGAAAAAAATTACATAAACTGCCATAACACTAAACAAACGTATCGTTGCAGTGAATTCTCCATCATTCTCTTTTTGTTGGAGATCATTCCAAAATTCTTCTCCATGCGTGTTTTGATAGTAACCTTCTTGCGCTCTAGTCTTTTGATACCGGTAGTAATCTTCTTGTTTTCTAAATCTAAATTATACATTACTTGTAAACATATACAATGAAATAATGTTTTAAAATCAATTTTAAGATTTCATTGCCTGATTGGTGCTTTTTATGAGCTCTGTAAGATTGTTTTGATTGGAGTGAAAGAGTGATTGATGTTTAATGCCAACTCAGCAATTTTTTTCCAGCTATATCATGGCGAGAACATGTTAATTTTCAATGAGAGGATGGTGAGGTCTGATTTGTACTAGACCAACACGTTCAGTTGGATTTTTTTAGTGCTAGCTCACTGAAACAACAGTCCACGGGTTGACATGTCACTCCACCTGGACACATTATTCAGATTCCGAGCCAACCAGTCTTTTCTCTTTCTCCTGAATGCTGCATGCTTAGCGAAGAATAAACAAATAACAATTTTATAGTCTTTGGTTTGACACGATTGGGACTTGAACCCACGATATACCACACTTGAGAGGAGCATATACTATCCATTACACCACTTGAGAGAAGCATACTAACCATTACACCACTTGAGAGGAGCATACTAACCATTACACCACTTGAGAGGAGCATACTAACCATTACACCACTTGAGAGGAGCATACTAACCATTACATCACTTGAGGGGAGCATACTAACCATTACATCACTTGAGAGGAGCATATACTATCCATTACACCACTTGAGAGGAGCATATACTATCCATTACACCACTTGAGAGGAGTATACTAACCATTACACCACTTGAGAGGAGCATATACTATCCATTACACCACTTGAGAGAAGCATACTAACCATTACACCACTTGAGAGGAGCATACTAACCATTACACCACTTGAGAGGAGCATACTAACCATTACATCACTTGAGGGGAGCATACTAACCATTACACCACTTGAGAGGAGCATACTGACCATTACACCACTTGAGAGGAGCATACTAACCATTACACCACTTGAGAGGAGCATACTAACCATTACACCACTTGAGAGAAGCATACTAACCATTACACCACTTGAGAGGAGCATACTAACCATTACATCACTTGAGGGGAGCATACTAACCATTACACCACTTGAGAGGAGCATACTAACCATTACACCACTTGAGAGGAGCATACTAACCATTACACCACTTGAGAGGAGCATACTAACCATTACACCACTTGAGAGGAGCATACTAACCATTACATCACTTGAGGGGAGCATACTAACCATTACACCACTTGAGAGGAGCATACTAACCATTACACCACTTGAGAGGAGCATACTAACCATTACACCACTTGAGAGGAGCATACTAACCATTACACCACTTGAGAGGAGCATACTAACCATTACACCACTTGAGAGAAGCATACCAACCATTACACCACTTGAGAGGAGCATACTAACCATTACACCACTTGAGAGAAGCATACTAACCATTACACCACTTGAGAGGAGCATACTAACCATTACACCACTTGAGAGGAGCATACTAACCATTACACCACTTGAGAGGAGCATACTAACCATTACACCACTTGAGAGGAGCATACTAACCATTACATCACTTGAGGGGAGCATACTAACCATTACACCACTTGAGAGGAGCATACTAACCATTACACCACTTGAGAGGAGCATACTAACCATTACACCACTTGAGAGGAGCATACTAACCATTACACCACTTGAGAGGAGCATACTAACCATTACATCACTTGAGGGGAGCATACTAACCATTACACCACTTGAGAGGAGCATACTAACCATTACACCACTTGAGAGGAGCATACTAACCATTACACCACTTGAGAGGAGCATACTAACCATTACACCACTTGAGAGGAGCATACTAACCATTACACCACTTGAGAGAAGCATACCAACCATTACACCACTTGAGAGGAGCATACTAACCATTACACCACTTGAGAGAAGCATACTAACCATTACACCACTTGAGAGGAGCATACTAACCATTACACCACTTGAGAGGAGCATACTAACCATTACACCACTTGAGAGGAGCATACTAACCATTACACCACTTGAGAGGAGCATACTAACCATTACACCACTTGAGAGAAGCATACTAACCATTACACCACTTGAGAGGAGCATACTAACCATTACACCACTTGAGAGGAGCATACTGACCATTACACCACTTGAGAGAAGCATACTAACCATTACACCACTTGAGAGAAGCATACTAACCATTACACCACTTGAGAGGAGCATACTAACCATTACACCACTTGAGAGGAGCATACTAACCATTACACCACTTGAGAGGAGCATACTAACCATTACACCACTTGAGAGGAGCATACTAACCATTACACCACTTGAGAGGAGCATACTAACCATTACACCACTTGAGAGGAGCATACTAACCATTACACCACTTGAGAGGAGCATACTAACCATTACACCACTTGAGAGGAGCATACTAACCATTACACCACTTGAGAGGAGCATACTAACCATTACACCACTTGAGAGGAGCATACTAACCATTACACCACTTGAGAGGAGCATACTAACCATTACACCACTTGAGAGGAGCATACTAACCATTACACCACTTGAGAGGAGCATACTAACCATTACACCACTTGAGAGGAGCATACTAACCATTACACCACTTGAGAGGAGCATACTAACCATTACACCACTTGAGAGGAGCATACTAACCATTACACCACTTGAGAGGAGCATACTAACCATTACATCACTTGAGAGGAGCATACTAACCATTACACCACTTGAGAGGAGCATACTAACCATTACACCACTTGAGAGGAGCATACTAACCATTACACCACTTGAGAGGAGCATACTAACCATTACACCACTTGAGAGAAGCATACTAACCATTACACCACTTGAGAGGAGCATACTAACCATTACACCACTTGAGAGAAGCATACTAACCATTACACCACTTGAGAGGAGCATACTAACCATTACACCACTTGAGAGGAGCATACTAACCATTACACCACTTGAGAGGAGCATACTAACCATTACACCACTTGAGAGGAGCATACTGACCATTACACCACTTGAGAGAAGCATACTAACCATTACATCACTTGAGGGGAGCATACTAACCATTACACCACTTGAGAGAAGCATACCAACCATTACACCACTTGAGAGGAGCATACTAACCATTACACCACTTGAGAGGAGCATACTAACCATTACACCACTTGAGAGGAGCATACTAACCATTACACCACTTGAGAGGAGCATACTAACCATTACACCACTTGAGAGGAGCATACTAACCATTACACCACTTGAGAGGAGCATACTGACCATTACACCACTTGAGAGAAGCATACTAACCATTACACCACTTGAGAGGAGCATACTAACCATTACACCACTTGAGAGGAGCATACTAACCATTACATCACTTGAGAGGAGTATACTAACCATTACATCACTTGAGGGGAGCATACTAACCATTACACCACTTGAGAGGAGCATACTAACCATTACACCACTTGAGAGGAGCATACTAACCATTACATCACTTGAGAGGAGTATACTAACCATTACATCACTTGAGAGGAGTATACTAACCATTACATCACTTGAGAGGAGTATACTAACCATTACATCACTTGAGAGGAGTATACTAACCATTACACCACTTGAGAGAAGCATACTAACCATTACATCACTTGAGAGGAGTATACTAACCATTACATCACTTGAGAGGAGTATACTAACCATTACATCACTTGAGAGGAGTATACTAACCATTACACCACTTGAGAGGAGCATACTAACCATTACACCACTTGAGAGAAGCATACTAACCATTACACCACTTGAGAGGAGCATACTAACCATTACACCACTTGAGAGAAGCATACCAACCATTACACCACTTGAGAGAAGTATACTAACCATTACACCACTTGAGAGAAGCATACTAACCATTACACCACTTGAGAGGAGCATACTAACCATTACACCACTTGAGAGGAGCATACTAACCATTACACCACTTGAGAGGAGCATACTGACCATTACACCACTTGAGAGAAGCATACTAACCATTACACCACTTGAGAGGAGCATACTAACCATTACACCACTTGAGAGGAGCATACTAACCATTACATCACTTGAGAGGAGTATACTAACCATTACATCACTTGAGGGGAGCATACTAACCATTACACCACTTGAGAGGAGCATACTAACCATTACACCACTTGAGAGGAGCATACTAACCATTACATCACTTGAGAGGAGTATACTAACCATTACATCACTTGAGAGGAGTATACTAACCATTACATCACTTGAGAGGAGTATACTAACCATTACATCACTTGAGAGGAGTATACTAACCATTACACCACTTGAGAGAAGCATACTAACCATTACATCACTTGAGAGGAGTATACTAACCATTACATCACTTGAGAGGAGTATACTAACCATTACATCACTTGAGAGGAGTATACTAACCATTACACCACTTGAGAGAAGCATACTAACCATTACACCACTTGAGAGGAGCATACTAACCATTACACCACTTGAGAGGAGCATACTAACCATTACACCACTTGAGAGGAGCATACTGACCATTACACCACTTGAGAGGAGCATACTGACCATTACACCACTTGAGAGAAGCATACTAACCATTACACCACTTGAGAGGAGCATACTAACCATTACATCACTTGAGAGGAGCATACTAACCATTACACCACTTGAGAGGAGCATACTAACCATTACATCACTTGAGAGAAGCATACTAACCATTACACCACTTGAGAGGAGCATACTAACCATTACACCACTTGAGAGGAGCATACTAACCATTACATCACTTGAGAGGAGCATACTAACCATTACACCACTTGAGAGGAGCATACTAACCATTACATCACTTGAGAGGAGCATACTAACCATTACACCACTTGAGAGAAGCATACTAACCATTACACCACTTGAGAGGAGCATACTAACCATTACACCACTTGAGAGGAGCATACTAACCATTACATCACTTGAGAGAAGCATACTAACCATTACACCACTTGAGAGGAGCATACTAACCATTACACCACTTGAGAGAAGCATACCAACCATTACACCACTTGAGAGGAGCATACTAACCATTACATCACTTGAGGGGAGCATACTAACCATTACACCACTTGAGAGGAGCATACTAACCATTACACCACTTGAGAGGAGCATACTAACCATTACACCACTTGAGAGAAGCATACTAACCATTACATCACTTGAGAGGAGCATACTAACCATTACACCACTTGAGAGGAGCATACTAACCATTACACCACTTGAGAGGAGCATACTAACCATTACATCACTTGAGAGGAGTATACTAACCATTACATCACTTGAGGGGAGCATACTGACCATTACACCACTTGAGAGGAGCATACTAACCATTACACCACTTGAGAGGAGCATACTAACCATTACATCACTTGAGAGGAGCATACTAACCATTACACCACTTGAGAGAAGCATACTGACCATTACACCACTTGAGAGGAGTATACTAACCATTACACCACTTGAGAGGAGCATACTAACCATTACATCACTTGAGAGAAGCATACTAACCATTACACCACTTGAGAGGAGCATACTAACCATTACACCACTTGAGAGGAGCATACTAACCATTACACCACTTGAGAGGAGCATACTAACCATTACACCACTTGAGAGGAGCATACTAACCATTACATCACTTGAGAGGAGCATACTAACCATTACACCACTTGAGAGGAGCATACTAACCATTACACCACTTGAGAGGAGCATACTAACCATTACATCACTTGAGAGGAGTATACTAACCATTACACCACTTGAGAGAAGCATACTAACCATTACACCACTTGAGAGAAGCATACTAACCATTACACCACTTGAGAGAAGCATACTAACCATTACACCACTTGAGAGGAGCATACTAACCATTACACCACTTGAGAGAAGCATACTAACCATTACACCACTTGAGAGGAGCATACTAACCATTACACCACTTGAGAGGAGCATACTAACCATTACACCCCCGATGCATTTTGGGTTTTTTTGCATTAAAAAATATTTCATCAAAACGTACAACTCCTTCTACATTTTAAATAAGAAATCATCAAAACTATGCACATTTGTTTATTATCATATGAAAATTCACAAATTGCTTGGACAGTTTGATCAGACAGTATGTGGAGTGGAGACAAGTTCTTGTGTGAAAAACAACCTTAGATTTTAACCACTTTCATCTTATTCAAAATACACCTTTCTATATAAAACTAAATAACAATATCTCTTATCTATATACTATAGTAATACTAATTTACCCTTGTACATCTTTGGCCATTCTGTTCATCTGATGAAATCCTCCACTCAATTCATGATCATACTGCCATCTTGTTCTTACATCACTAAGGACATCATAAGCCTTTTTAATACTTATAAATTGTTCATGACTATTAGATTTGTTTTGATTTGAATCTGGATGGAACTGAAATTAAAATGATATCATTACATGAATTAAAAGATTTTTATCAGACGATTTAAAATTAAAATCAACTGTCATCAAGTTTATACATGTATACAGCTTGATTTAAAGAAATAATTTGACTCAAAATTAATGTAAAATTGCAAATATGCATTATAAAAGACAAAAATTCATCTCAACTGGGGGACATGAATTTGAAGGGGGAAAAATCACTTATTCAAAATTTTGTCACATGGGTAGAGGTCTATAGTATTTCAATTTTGATCTCCCAGGACTTGAACCCAGCATCATTTTATTGGTACAAAATTGAAAACCGCATTGGGGGTGTAATGGTTAGCATGCTCGCCTCGAGTGCGGTAGATTGTGGGTTCGAGCCCCGATCGGGTCAAACCAAAGACTATAAAATTGGTATTTGTTGCTTCTCTGCTAAGCATACAGCATTAATGAGAAAGAGCAAAGACTGTTTGGTGCGGAATCAGGATAATGTGTCTGAGTGGGGCAACATGTTTATCCGTGGACTGTTGTTTCAGTGAGCTAGCACTATAAAAATACAACTAAGCGTGTTGGTCTAGTACAAAGTGGACCTCATCATCATCTCATTGAAAGTTAACTTGTTCTTGCCATGATATAGCTGAAAAATTGCTGAGTTGGCATTAAACAACAATCACTCAATCCTTCCAAAATTGAAATATTGCATATTGTTTGGAAAATGAGTTTAATTATCTGTTAAGACAGTGTAGCCTGTTTAGACCATTTAAATTATTACCTGTTTGGGCAGTTTCATTAATAACATGTTTAGACAGTCTAACCTGTTTAGACAATTTAAATTATTACCTGTTTGGGCAGTTCAATTGATTACCCATTTGGCCAGTTTCATTAATTACTTGTTTGGACAGTATACCTGTTTGGGCAGTTTCATTAATTACATGTTTAGACAATTCCAATTGTTACCTTTATGAGCAGTTTCATAAATTACCTCTTTGGACAGCTTAATGTATGCATCTCTGATTTCCTTTATGGATGCATTTGGCTTTATTTTTAATACTGTGTAGTGTGTCTTGTTGGACAAAAATCTGAAACAACAACATGTATAATTAATAGTTACAATGTGTGAAAATCAAAAGTTAGAGGAACAATGTCTACTTTTATAGATGTGCTTCATCTTACAAGTGTTTGGTGATGTATATAAGGTAGAGTTAAAAAATTAATATTACTTCATCTGAATACTAAGCTCCATATAACTCTCACGTAGGGGTTATGACTTTTCTATTATAGTATACTCCCTAGTGAGTTTAAGATTAAGCCTAAACCTGCATTATATGAAACATACTCTTAATATTTAACCAATCAACATTATATATCTATTGTAAATCTCATTGAATTATTGTTTATATATCATATTTTCATTAAGAAAATCTACATAATGATTCAACTTCCCTGTTTTTTGCAATTCTAATCGACCTGGAATGTCAACCGATATTATTCATTAACATTTTATAGGGGTTTTCTGCTAATAATACTGCTTCGTGTATACCTCAGCTACTTTTTTCAAAATAACTTTGAAATTTGTGATAGTATGACATATGTTGAGACCATGTATTTATAAACATGATAAATACAATATTTACCTTCTACTATATACTGTGCTGTATTGAAAGTTTTTCAAGTACAAATTGATGCAAAGGTGATGCCTACTCATATTTCATGTTTTAACCCAAGAGATTCTTCATTTTTCCATGTTAAAATATATCTGTCAACTGTAAAAAAAAATAATATTGCATTTCTATTACATTTATAGAACTATACAAAAAAGAGCCAAACTATTGAGAAACAGTCTGTCTAGATACGATAACGTAACCCTCATTCCGCTTTTGCTCCAGTTAGGGTTACGAATCGGTCCCATTCAACGTATGGGAGCAAATTAAAATTTTCGTTAAGTGAATATTTCAACTTTCTTTTTGTATATCTGGTCATAACTTATTATTTCCTACAATTTTTAAGTTATTGTCGATACGAAATAAGTGTTACAATACCTGTTTCTACCTTCACGATCGATTTAGTATTTGAAAATTGTTTCTTGTCCGCCATGGCACCTTACGTATACTCTCGTGATGGGCAGAGCCTATCCATATATGGATCTGAATGCCAAATATAAAAACTTACTACAATGTTAAATACTACAATTGATCCAAATAAGGATATCTCCAAAACGAGGCAAGTGCACATGAAATAGCAAATTGTAAACAAAATGTCGGACAGAAAGAAGATTTCATTCATTCAAATTTTCAGATGGATATAACTTATAAGTCTACCATGGATTGATGCAGCGTTTACTTAACACCTCAAGCTTTACCTAAATATATTTATCTTTCACCCCCATTAATTTTTCCAACCCATTACAACGGAATTAGGACAAAAAACCGCCTGGGGTGAATCACTCCGGGCGCTGCTCCCATACGTTGAATGGGACCGATTCGCAACCCTCGCTGGGAGCAAAAGCGGACTGAGGGTTACGTTATCGTATCTCCAGTCTGTCAAGTATGGTCCTTGGGGGCCCACATTGCAAGACAAATTTTCTAACCCATTCTATTATTTTTTTCTCCCTGTGAAAATCTAGACATCTGTCCATAGGTCCACCCGAGTGGCTACATGATTTACTCATGGACATATACATAACCATAGAAAGATAACTTTAGTTAGATCCTGGGACTTCTGTTTGTACAAATCTAAATATGTATTATATCATAATGATGCTGGACAGAAAAGATTATAACATTTCTATTATTGGTAATTGACAAGAAAACTAAAAAGTTTTACCTAATTTCATCCTTTATAACCACTGTCCTGGGATGATTAACTTAATTTGTACAAATTTGAATCATCTCTTGCAAAGGACCATCCCTGTCACAGTCTTCGAAATTAGACTTTCGAATTTACTGGCCAGAAAACTTCAAAATTAGAATATTTATATAGATTCTATTGAAAAAATTTGGCAAAAGTCACTGGTCTGAATCAATTTTAACTGGCCGTGGGCCACCGGACCACTGCTAAACTCGATGACTGCTGTCAATTCAAGACCGATTCCATTTGGTTGTGTAAAGTTAATGAGTGACAGACACAAAAGGATGCCAAAAGCTCATACAAGCTTTGGCCAAGTGGGTTAAAAGTGGTCTGAGAACAGGACCTTGTTGATTATCCACATATGTAACTATCAATGCATATACACAAACCTTTGTGTATATGCATGGATATTAATACAAATTTTATATAGAGAGACAGGTTGGGAATTATTATCTGCGAGACGGAAGAGAAGGAAACTTCAACTTTTTTATAATATAGTTAATAAAAATACCCCTAATTATCTTTGTACATTGATTCCCCCCACCATACAACGTACGTCAGTGTATCCGTTGAGAAATGGGAATGATATTATTTTACCCTTCTGTAGACTGTCTTCGACTAGTGATTCCTTTATCCCTTCCACAATAAAAATGTGGAATAGTTTAAATAACAATATTCGAAACGTTGATACTTTATCAAAATTCAAATCTGAATTAAAGAAAATCGACGAAACTGAAAATCAATCTATCCCTAAGCATTTTTTCTGTGGTCCTCGAAAATTAAATATTATTTTAACTCAGCTAAGAAATTCAGCTTCGTTTTTGAATTTTGATTTATTTCGAGTTGGAATCGTATCTGACCCATCTTGTCGATGTGGTGCAGCCCTTGAAAATTTAAAACATTTCTTTTTGGATTGTCCTATATACATACAAGCCAGAACTATATTGATAGGTAATATCAACAGGGTTACAACTTGCTACACTCTAGATATTGAATTTCTGACATGTGGCAATGATAATTTAACTTATGAACAAAATTGTATTATATTTAAATATGTTTTTGATTATATTAAATGTTCAAAAAGATTCCTTATTGTATAACTGGAATTGAATTGGGTGAACATGCACATCATATGAATCCATCTTAATTTTATTTTTCTTTCTGTTTGTGAATATTTATCATTGATTCGTTATTAGTGCTACATATAGTAATGCATGTCTTTTATGTACTTCTTTATTGTAACATATTGTAATTTGGAGAAGACTTCATAAGTTTGTTTAACTTGTGTCTAATCCATTTTGTCTGTTTAATTGGCAAATAAAATATGTTTAAACTATTAATACATGTATACATGTACCGTGTGTTCAGAGTTGTCCCTTGAAAAGTGGTTTGAATTGCCCTAGATTCACTCCAAATACGAAAAAAAATGTCCTAGTGAGATGCATTAGTCACTCCAATTTATAAAAAAAAAAAAAAAAAAAAAAAGTCTTTTGATATCAAGTGATCAGATTTGTCATTATTAGATGTAGACCGAGTTGTCTCAAATTCAAATTCATATTCGACGATTGGGAATATGATGCAATTTTAATTGTTTGATAAAAACTATGGGTTTACATCTGTCTTTATCACAACTTAACCCACATTGGCTTGTCCTATTTTAATTTTGGCTACCATATTATTTTCTGTGGCTTTATTTGACAAAAAGTTTTATAACTTGGTATTTGTTTTTGTCGGAAGTTCATCTTGCCTCATAAACTACGTTCCGGTTTCGGAAGACACTATATTTTTCCGTATTTGATTGGGGTTTTACCCAATATTGCATTAAAATAAATGTTGTTGATCCCATGACTTTTGGGTGCAGCACGGACAAGAAAGGTTACACACTCAAACATTTGAGTCTAGTCCTGTATTTGGAAGAAGAAGGATGAAACATTATAATTTGAAGTCAGTCAATGATCATATAAATGAGTTGAATTCATATGTAGCCAATCCAAATCACCGTAAAAGCCCGGAAGTTGTACTCTTCTTCGTCTTTCTTCCGTATTTGCGTCCAGGACTGAACCACCAAGTATAAACTTGTATTAGTCTTTATTTTCACTCTTTAAATTTTAAGAGTTGCACTATATGCACCTTATTTACACCCACAGTATCGAATAATTAAAAATTTCGGATAAAAGGTAAAAAAAACTAGTGCGGTAGTATTCAATATCCAAAATATATACAGTTAATGGGTCGCTGAGAAGTTCAGCCTTTAAAATCTAAAAAAGGGATCCTTATGTACAAGTTCAATATATACATCTATTGTATGTGACGGTATCTTCACGGTAATTGCTGCTACCCCCCATTAATTTCGCAATTTAAGCACAGGCAGACTAGTGTCACTTCACAGCATATACTTCTATCTATATTATTTTATATTTTTACATGCGAACATATATAAGCTTGTACATCTGCTATTCATAATCTTTCATTTTCCATACTCTGTGCACATGCATTTTGTAGCATAATTCCGTTGACTGGAGCATTATATTCTTCAATTGTGTATCAGAATCAAACAAATATCCAAATGTTGTACAATCCAGAATTAGCTTTACTAATGATTCCATTGAATTAAATGTGTGTGACCATGCGTCATTTCCAATATACGAGATGACTAATTCTTTGAATCTTGTAAATTGGTTCTTCCGTATACAGTGTAGTGCGGAGCTCCTAGTCAACATATGTTCTATGTCTTCGTCACCAACTCCACATAGTGGGCATATTGGGTCTACACGTCCATTTGAGAAGCGATGTTTATCTTTTTGTACTAAATATGTGCCTGTTAACATTCTGCACTTTGTTATACCTTTCCTTATATCTGCTACATTCGATGGTAAGGAGGTCCAAACAAGATGTGTAGGGCCAACTTTTAGATCCTTTAGTATTCACGTTTCTTAATGATGTTTTACCTGAAGCATTTTTTGTAGATTTTCAGTCCGGAATAATTTAATTGCTTTCTTACATATATATTTCCAGTTTAATTTTGATGGTAGATTTGTTTTCAACTCAGTTATCGTTGACAAATTATACATTTCCAGAGTTGCAGAGGACCTGCAGAAGAAGCTTTGTGGGTTATTTATATGGGGTCGTAGCTATAATCCGACAGTCCGATAGTCCGACGGTCCGATAATCCGACAGTCCGATAGTCCGACAGTCCGATAGTCCGACAAATGCTTTAAACTGATGAAAGTTTTGAAAAATAATTTGGCCAAAAATGATTATATATTCGTAATTTCAGGATATGGGCCATTCATTTTTATACGCCCGTCAAAATACGGGCTTATTATGGCATACCGCTGTTCGTCCGTCCGTCCACGCCTCGTACGATAACATCTCTCACTTGTTCCCCCTTTTACTGATAGGTCACGTCGTGACATACATTGTATTGATAAAAGGGGGAGCAAGTGAGAGGTGTGATTTTAGTCAGTTTGGAAAACGCCAGTTTTCATATGGTATATACAATTGATTGGTTAAAAAAAATGCAGCATATTAATTACTGTTATCACGCTGAGAAACTGACCTTCAATTGTCACAAAGGGGGGGGGGGGGTATCATGGCAAAGTTGTTTATTTTGTCATATTCCGATGCTGTTTCTTTCCGTGATATAAGGGGTCACTTGGGGACAATTACTTCAATCGTAACTTTTTTATATATGCGTTTGTCGTAGAAGGCGACTATAGCAGGGTCACCCGTCGGAATCCCGGGGAATAAAAATAGGACCAACTTGTCGTCGGAAGAGACAGAAAAACAAGTTCCCGTGCCCATATTGACCCATCCCAGAGTCCCCTCTTTCTGATTTTTTGCATACAAACTTTTCTCATCCTGAATATGACTGAAATATTGCTTGCTGGACCTTAAGCAATCAATCAATTCGCACACATTATTGTATCCAGCTCTATTGATGTGTCGACATTGCTTTTTAGCATAAATATTCCATGATAAAGGGCGGGGGACACTGGTACGCTCTTCTTTTTGTCTTTTCCTTTTTTTTTGTATTTCTTTTTTTTTGTATTCATTTATTTCATCTTTCTTTTCAATAGTGACTTTTCTTGGCTGGACTTGGCTACACGCTACTTGAATAAAGCCTGAAGTAGTCGCTACTAAAAAATATACGGGATACTTACACTACCGGTTCATCACGACTGGATCCATGTTTTCATGGAGTCCGTGTTGTTCATATATGTGTTTTTTGGAGTTTTTGTGTGGCCCTGCCAATTGTTTGTCCGTCTATGATATCGTGTTTCCGATGTTCTGGACCTTTCTTTGGTGAGTAAACGGTTCGGTTTCTGGCCCCATATTACACATGTTATAGTGTTAACTTTCAAAGAAATAAAGCATTTGTCGGACTATCGGACTGTCGGACTATCGGACTGTCGGATTATAGGTCGGACCCCGTTTATATTCATAATTAACTGTCTGTCAGTTAGTGCTCTAATGTTGTCATTATTACAGTTCAATATGTTGTGTAGGAAGCTTCGCTGTCGTTTGTGGATTTCGGCTTCAATTGTCATGGCTCCTATTAATAAATAAATTACTGCTGTTGCTGTTCTTATTGGTAGCGATTGAAATTTTCGGAGATTGTCTGTGAAATTTACTTAAAATACCTAATTGCTTCTGAATTAGTGACAGAACTTCCATTCCATATAATAGCTTAGGCAGTAAATATGCTTCATATTACGTAATGATACACTTCGATTTATTCCGTTTGATCCATGTAACCCAGTGTTCATGAGAGCATACATAGTTTTCCTTGCTAAGCTAATTCGATCTTCAATATTTGCTTCATTTTCTCTAGTTTCTGCTCTAATTATACTTAGATGGATTGCATGGTTAGTTGGACTAATTTCTTTATCACCAAGCTGCCATTTTAGATTTGTTTTTGGTATTTTTGAGGTTTTGTTTAATATGACGGCTTTTGTTTTTGTCGGATGGATCGAAACCCTGTCTTGTCTTGAATGCCTGTGAAGAGTTAGGAGCATATCCTGTAATTCGTTAACGTTGTTGGACAGCAAAGCTATATGTCATCCGCACAAGTTGGGCAGCCGACGTAGGTTCTGCCAATCATAAATCCTAATTTTTGGCTTTGTAAGTCCTATAGTAGTGCGTTATTGTACACCTTGTAGAGAAAAGTTGAGAGGACTCCACCTTGTCGATCACCTTGCTTAATTGGAAAACTTTCGCTTATGTCACCACACCATTTTATTTTTGATGTTAAACCATCATAGAAGTCCTTTACTATTGTCCACAGGGTTGGATGCACTCCAGTTTCATACATTTTGTCTAACATTATAATATGATTGACTACGTCAAACGCTTTTTGACTGTCGACTGTGATGAGGAATAGTGGATCTGCAGTTAATAAATTACATTCAGCCTTTGATTCTGAGATAAGTAGTGCAGACAGTAACATAGAGCATCCTTCTGTAAAACCAAATTGTAATGTAGATTGTTTGAAGCTGTGTGATAATTTTGGGAGTAAAACATATTCAAAGAGTTTTGTAATGACTGGTGTAACAGTGATCTCCCGGTAGTTGTGCATTTGAGTTGCATCTTTTAGTTTCTTCAGCACAGGTGTTAGGATACCAGTTTTAAATATATCCGGGATTGTTTTATTCTTTAATATTTGATTGAATATTTTTGTAGCATATGGTATTATTACTCCACCGGCCATCTCCAGATGTTCAGCTACGATGCCATATTCATCTGCTGCTTTTCCTGCATTTAATTGTTTGACTGCCTTAGGGAACGACCATTTAACTTGAAAGGGGGGGGGGGGGGTATGGGTTTTTTCTAAAAAAATATTCTGATTCCCAATGTTGCTGAAAAAAATATTCTGATTATGATGGAGGAAAAAAAAATAATCTGATTCAGAGTTTTTGTCATATAACCTAATGTTAAATTCTGGAAAAAAATTTCGCGCTTTGCGCGACAACAAAAATAAATATTCTAACTCTTGTGTTGTCCGAAAAAAAATTCTGAACGAAACAAAAAACCATAACCCCCCCCCCCCCCCCCTTTCAAGTTAAATGGTCGGTCCCTTAGAGACATCCATCCTCTTCTTTAAATGATTCAATTGGTGAGCTATCTTCAGAGTAGATTTGTGTTATTAGCTTTTGGCGGATGTTGCAAAGTTCCAGGTAACCATTATCATATCCTTTATCTTTTGGGATTGATAGATCCTCGAAGTACTGTAAGAAGAATTTTCTTTGTTCACATGGATCATAGTACTCTTGTCCATTCAGGCATATACAAGCAGTTTTCTGATTTGTACCTCCTCTATTTCTTTTTATTAATATATAGAACAGATCAGTGGATGGATTTTCCATGATTTGGTGGTACAGGTTTTGTCGATCGTTAAAGTGTTCTTTTCGTAATTGTTTTCTTAACTGGTTTTGTGCATTGTTTTTCCCTTTTTTGAGTTGATCATTTGGAAGACCATGCTGGTTCCATATCCTATATGTTAATTTAGTATTTTCCAGTAAAGAGCGTACAATTGGTGATGCTTTCCATGGTGGGCCTCTCAGATTTACTATTCTACTTGGAACATTTTGTTTCGTAGATTTCAATAATAATACCATAAGAGATGTTAAGTTATCATTTACTGTTCCTGACTCTGTCTCTTCTAGTTTATATAGTTCATCCTCCAGTGTCTTCTGGAAACCTTCTATGTCAGCTTTCTTCCAGTTGCATTTTTTTATACTCTTTGAGGTATTTTCCCCAGGTTTTTTCTTACTTACAATGTTAGTATTTAATGTGGCTGATACAGGTACGTGGCTAGATAAATTCTCAGCACTCTGGTCATGAACTCTGTAGTCCTTTAAAGTTTTGTCATTAAGAGATAAAATATAATCAATCTGGGATGTCGATGCCCCTCAGTGATGGAAGAAAGTTTGCTTTTCTGAATGTTCAACATGTATGCCAAGTTCATGTACGAAGCTTTGCAGTAATACATCATGTATATTATAGTTTCTGGGTGTGTTTAGAGTACCATTTAGATCTCCAATAATAATAATTTCTCACGTACAGAATACTATGTTTATGGCTCCTTTGTCGTATATTTTTAATGTTAGAGAAAACCGAAGGGGTAATTAAAAAAATGACAATCCAGAGAAACTCAGAACTGGCAACATTGGGGACACAAGACACGGGTCCAAGACAAACAAAACAGAAAAAGAAACCACCATATGTAAACAAACACAACTATAACGTAAATAAGTACAACAACTGGAGGTAAAGACGAACCGAACATGGTTTTTATACGGAAATAGTAATGGACATCACAACACGGAACTAAGAACATGTATAGGACAACACAAAATACACCACAAAAAAAACCGGGGATGAACTCAGGTGCTCGCGAGGGATAAGCAGTTTCTGCTTCTTATAAGACACCCGCCGTGTTACTCATATATACAGTCAAGTCCGGTATATCATTTGACTACCAGGTCGGTAATCTTAACAGTTTATTGCATTAATTGAACACCTATATAATGCTAATTCAAGCAACTAATCAATCACGACTTTAGAAGCCCGGGGCCCTACGTGACGTCTGCTTCAAACGGTACCCACAGGAATGCCGACTGTCTGTCGAAAAACACATCAAAAAGTTGTCAATCCGAAAATCGAGCATTGTGATGATGTCAGTTTCCATGATATAATTGCATTTGTCTAATCCGAGTGGGTTTTTTTTCCAAATATAAAATAAGGTTGGTTCCTTCGTAAGCTATGACATTTGTACCGTCGCGTAGACCATTCTCTTTTATTAAGCAATGTTGAACAACCTTGTATTTCTTTTGATCTTTTGTCTTTTATAAGTTTAGCGTGATGAATAGTTGTGTGACTGGGATAGAGAAGTCAAAAGTGTGACCCGACGGTTTGTCTCCCAGAGAAAAGTAAGGTCACCCGAGGGTATGGTGACCTAACTTTTCGAGGGGAGACAAACCGTCGGGTCACACTCCAACAAGGGTGATAATTAGTATATTATATCGAATATTTTTGCATCAGACACCAAGTAATAGAATACCTGCGGCTTAAAGCCTTGCGAAAATATTCGATATAATATATAAAATTTGCTGGACGCCATGCCGTTTGTTGTCTGTTGAATCAATGGAAGTAACTACATGTATAATTGGAAACACGTGAGGCTCACGTGGGAATTTCCTTGGAATTTCCTCGCGAGCGGTGGACCATATGAGACCTTACGATTAGCGGTTGACCCAACGAATGGATAAATATCACGTGACAGTGTTATATCAAATCAGATTCAAGATATTTATATGAGTATACAATATTTGTTATTCTAACATACCATCCTTCTTTCGCTTTGTAGACAAACGAGCGATTTATCAATGGTATAATCTCATTCGCACGTGCGTCGGTGAATGTGACTGACTTCCATTGGAAGCATAAATTGTGTGCGACATTTTCCGCAAACGTAAATATAAATTACGTCTTCCAATCAAAGTATATACTACCGTATTTATACTATTAGACATATCAGAATCGAAATAGATCATGGAAGCCAGAATGTATTTTGAGTTTTAACATGGGTTGGCGGATATTAGTAAATTTTATCCCTCGCATCTGGCTCGGGATAAAATACTAATATCAGCCAACCCATGTTAAAACTCCCAGCACATTCTGGCTTCCATGATTTATTTGGAAAGAGGTTTCGTTGCGCATTTGGTAGAACCAACTATATTACGAGTATAATATTTATGAAGTTTAAAAAAATAGATATCCAGTAGATTAAAGGAAGTTGAATTTCCAAAGAAACACGGTTACTCTGGAACATATGACACAGACACTGCAATTTACAAAACAACGTCAGCCATATTATGGGTCGACACACAAACAAGATGAGGTAATAGTTTGGCTTAATTTTCACCATTGGCTTAGACAATAACGATTTAATAAACAGTTGAATGATGACCATGTAGCAGTTTAATACCAAAAACATGCAGATTTACTTTCAGACTATTCTCATCCTCATATTCGGGTATTTCTAATAAATGAATAGGTATTTCAATAACGTCTAACCTACAGATCTACCAAATATAGTATCACAGCCAAAATATTCAGCCAAATTTCTATTTGAGCAATGCTATACACAACATACATAGATTACCATGGGGACCGGGCAACTTCTCAGCGTGCCCATGCGTTAAGACGGCACTGATTGTAGGCACATTATGTGGAATACATTGGGGGGTTTTCTGATTTGAAAGGAGTCTCACACTTGTACCAGATTTAGTTCAACAGTATTACTGGACAACACGTTTCCGATATACCCGACTCTATAGTTAGTTTAAATCATATTGGTGGCTTTGTGAAAAACAAGATAACAAATTCATAAGATTCGGATTTAATTTAAAACGATCGATCAAGAGTATCAACTGAAATTACCTTAAATTACATTCTTATTGACCAGTATTTTGACACTGATTGGTTTTGTAAGACTGTGTTTTGATAATAATTGATTTTGGAAGACTATCAAGTATTTTTGTGATACAGATATTTGTTAAAGGGAACAAAAATGGCGAAAACAATTCCCTCGGCCATTCACATCCTGGTTATAATTTGCATTATAGCTGTGACTGTTCAAGTAAGTATATAGTTTTTAACTTATTTTGTTGTTCGTTATTTATGTTTTTAGTAATCCAATTGACTTCAGGCTTCTATTATGGTCTACAGTGTAGCAAAACGGCAGAACGCCATTATTATTTTGAGATTTTGCTTTAAAAAATGTAGATAGAACAATGCGCTCTTCGTGTTTCTGGAATAACCTTCATAGCCAAAAAAAAGGAAAACAAAAATAATTTTAAAAGTCTTTGGGATCGCTCTAACCAAAAGGTGTAAACATCAAGGGGGATGAACCTTAGTTTTAATAATTAATATATTACATGTAATTAAGGAACTGTAAATTTCATAAGTTATGTCAGTGCAGAAATACTGACGGAAGGGTGATACCACATGAACTAATATTCCAACAGTAGAGGTATCGACCCAAGGATAGCAATACAAAAAAAGTAGATATCTAATTTATTATGCACGACGCCATCATCAGGTACGCTCAAAGGCAAAAAATAATCATGACAATAAAGGTAATAACAAAATTACCGAACTCCGAACAATCTTATAAAGGGAAAGTCAAAACTCATAATTATATAAACAGACAAAATCAGTCAACAACCGGAAAACTGTGAAAACCGTAATGACCCTGACTTGGTACAGGCATTTCTAAAGAAATGGTGGGTTGAATCAGATTTTAAGGCGCCAAACCTCCCGCTCTCATTACGGTTCAAAGGTTCCGGCTGTCACTGTAACAGTATTTAAATACAGGAACAAAATAGGTAAAATAGTTGTCAAAGCAGTACCATATTCGGTGACGTAAATGTCAAAAATATTTTTACGTCACACATTGACAAAAAAATTCTTGACATTTTGGACTTCTTTATCTTTATACATTTTCACTATATGAAAATGCATCGCTTATAATTATTTCTGCAGAGACGGAATAGGAGTGTTTTAAAACATTAATATGGATGGTATAAAAGAAGAATGTAGAATTTGTTGACTATAGACAATTACTAGTACTTCATGGGGGAAATCTAAATTCATGCTATTATGATGCTACCAATAAACATCATATACATTATTTATTAACATTCTCTAAATACATTTAAATACATTTTCTTCATGAGAGATTACATGTAAAACAAGACACACAAATGTTGTGATTTAATTTTCACATATAACAACAGAGGTTTCTATAACAACAGAGGTTTCTATAACAACAGATGTTTCTATAAAGACTACGGATAAAGTCTAAATATATATATAATATATTTGTGTGGTTCCGTGACAACACGGGATTATTTAAAATGTCCAAGATCACGAAAGGACGCACTTTTATTGTATTCGTCATGCACGCGACTAGTGGGTGTCCATTTGGAGGGGTTGTATCCCGCAGAGGAATAGGAACTGATAATAATTCTGGAGAACCCACGGTTTTTTTGAATTACCTGTACATTTAGTTACAACAATCTTCTATCGCATAAATACCACACAATATACAATCAATAATAAAGGATCAAATAGAAACGACATTTATTTTACCTATCACACAACAATGCTGGTTACACAATTATTTAATTATTTTGAACATATCAAAAAGAAGATTATATCTCAGTTAACCGACGACACTATGTTCTATTAATCTTCCTCAAATATTGATTAGAACTCGTAGATATGTTTGTTTAATAAAATAATTTCATTGTCACTCATAACTTGAAGTTTTTACCTTTGTGATATTCTGATACTTTTTCTAACCACTAAAGTGACTTGCGACAGGTCGGTGGTTTTCTCCAGGTACTTCGGTTTCCTCACCAACAAATCTGACCGCCACGATATAACTGAAATATTGTTGGAAGTGGCGCTAAACACCATCAAACAAACAAACACTTTTAGTTGTATCATGTATTTAGTATAATGTCTTAAAGTGTTAAACTTTGTTACCCAGGCATCTTGTACTGGTAATGGTTGTCAGTGTGACTTTGGTGACGAGTCGCCATTTAAAAGCAAGTCTGAAATACTTGCAGCAGCCGTTGGTGCGTTGAGTCCACTTATTGCTGTTGGTGGAGGATTCGGTATATGGAAACTCTTTCAAAGTAAAATGACAAACACAAACAGTGGATTGTCCAGGGAAGGATCTGACGTATCTGATGGTTCAACAAGAAAACCAAGATCCACATCTCCAGCTACAAACTCAACACACGCTTCAATGGAAAGTAGATCAAGTCGTGCCACACCGTTAACGTTAAACGATATGGATTTCGACAGCGACCTAGACTTCCCTCAATCTCCAACGCCTTCTGAATCACCACGATGGTCAAGTGCTAGACAGCCACCTCCATCCTTAACGAACAGAGCACCAGTGCCAGCGAAACACGAGGATTTAAACAGTTGGATGTTTTAAGTCACGACTCTTTCAAGACATGCTAATTATTACAAAATCTAATTAATTAATTTGATGATATAATTGTATTATTGTAAAATATTAATGATGTTTTATTGAGGACTAAACAAGTAATGTAAATATCTAAATAATGTGGATGATTAATTAAATGTTTTACACTATGTTTGAAGGTTAATGAATAATAAATAAAAGTACAATCTACACAGACGAAACACCGTCATTCCATGAAATTAAGACCCATGAAACAGAACAATAGAATTCCCTTAAAAACCCAGACAAGTACGTCTCATTGGAATGTATGACAAGAAACAAAATATATAATATTATAAAGTCAGTAAATAGATATACGAAAACGTGATCTATATTTGTGTAACACGAACCCCACTAAAACCGGGAGTGAACCCAGGTGCTCTGGAAAGGTAAGCAGTTCCACTAGTATTTTGGAAAGAGATTATATCATAAAGGGTGTGTTTGACTTGAAATAAAAGATATGTAACATTTTATATTGAATGACTCCCATTTTTGTGCAAGACATGATTTGTATTTGATTGCTATACTAGTGGTTTGTATGATTTTAATTCTTATTTAAGATGTTATTATTAGATATCAATAACGGTCAACTCGATTTACGAAAACGAACCAAGGTCATTCCAACTTAGAAATCTTTAAAAAGAAATACAATAGATGCACCAGAAAGAAATGTGAAAATACCTTCATCTTGAAGATATATCATTTATTCCTATTGGGATTTTATTTCGATTTGAAATAAAAATGATGGCAAAAAATTAATAAATACAACGACAAAGCGGATACAACAAAACACTGAAATGTCGTCATATTACAAATAAAATAAAATCAGAACAACGTTGTTATCCACAATCCATATTGTTTGTTGTCTCTTTTAGAATAGCTGGGGAATCAATCCTAATACATAATTTTGTACACGAAATAATAGGTAGACACAACACACCATGTCAAAACCAAATCTAATCAAATTTCTGAACAAGATAAAAAGAATCCACCGACAACAGAAAAATAGTACACACCTGTCGTAATTTTAGATAAAAACGAAACTGGCTACAAAAGAAAGTAAACAACAAAGTAAGTTGAAATTTCATTAATGTGGTTTTGTAAAATCACAAACAGATATGAGTGGCTACAACAAAACATTTGCCACAAAGTAGAAACACTTGATCCCATCTGGATATACATTTTCTATCTTGCCACCGACAACAAAAAGTCCATTTTTAAATACAAATTTATAAACCCACTAAACAATACAAAGACTTTAAGGGTCACGAGAAACGCCAGTATACTGGAACAAACATCAAAAGGAGGCAGTCCATGTGGAGACTTTCAAAACTGAGACACAAACATAGGAGAACAAGTATGTCACCTTATTAATAAAGAGGAGAACAAGTATGTAACCTTATTAATAAAGAGGAGAACACGTATGTCACCTTATTAATAAAGAGGAGAACAAGTATGTCACCTTATTAATAAAGAGGAGAACAAGTATGTAACCTTATTAATAAAGAGGAGAACACGTATGTCACCTTATTAATAAAGAGGAGAACAAGTATGTCACCTTATTAATAAAGAGGAGAACAAGTATGTAACCTTATTAATAAAGATGAGAACATGTATGTAACCTTATTAATAAAGAGGAGAACAAGTATGTCACCTTATTAATAAAGAGGAGAACAAGTATGTCACCTTATTAATAAAGAGGAGAACAAGTATGTCACCTTATTAATAAAGAGGAGAACAAGTATGTCATTTTATTAATAAAGAGGAGAACAAGTATGTCATCTTATTAATAAAGAGGAGAACAAGTATGTCACCTTATTAATAAAGAGGAGAACAAGTATGTCACCTTATTAATAAAGAGGAGAACAAGTATGTCACCTTATTAATAAAGAGGAGAACAAGTATGCAACCTTATCAATAAAGAGGAGAACAAGTATGTCACCTTATTAATAAAGAGGAGAACAAGTATGTAACCTTATTAATAAAGAGGAGAACAAGTATGTCACCTTATTAATAAAGAGGAGAACAAGTATGTCACCTTATTAATAAAGAGGAGAACAAGTATGTCACCTTATTAATAAAGAGGAGAACAAGTATGTCACCTTATTAATAAAGAGGAGAACAAGTATGTAACCTTATTAATAAAGAGGAGAACAAGTATGTCACCTTATTAATAAAGAGGAGAACACGTATGTCACCTTATTAATAAAGAGGAGAACAAGTATGTCACCTTATTAATAAAGAGGAGAACACGTATGTCACCTTATTAATAAAGAGGAGAACAAGTATGTAACCTTATTAATAAAGAGGAGAACAAGTATGTCACCTTATTAATAAAGAGGAGAACAAGTATGTCACCTTATTAATAAAGAGGAGAACAAGTATGTAACCTTATTAATAAAGAGGAGAACAAGTATGTCACCTTATTAATAAAGAGGAGAACAAGTATGTAACCTTATTAATAAAGAGGAGAACAAGTATGTAACCTTATTAATAAAGAGGAGAACAAGTATGTCACCTTATTAATAAAGAGGAGAACAAGTATGTAACCTTATTAATAAAGAGGAGAACAAGTATGTCACCTTATTAATAAAGAGGAGAACAAGTATGTCACCTTATTAATAAAGAGGAGAACAAGTATGTCACCTTATTAATAAAGAGGAGAACACGTATGTCACCTTATTAATAAAGAGGAGAACAAGTATGTCACCTTATTAATAAAGAGGAGAACAAGTATGTCACCTTATTAATAAAGAGGAGAACAAGTATGTCACCTTATTAATAAAGAGGAGGACAAGTATGTAACATTATTAATAAAGAGGAGAACACGTATGTCACCTTATTAATAAAGAGGAGAACAAGTATGTCACCTTATTAATAAAGAGGAGAACAAGTATGTAGCCTTATTAATAAAGAGGAGAACAAGTATGTCACCTTATTAATAAAGAGGAGAACAAGTATGTCACCTTATTAATAAAGAGGCATACTCAGAAATCAGCAGCCACATACCAAACTTATTATTCGAGTTGCAGGTACAATCAAAGCACAACAGGATCACACCAAGTACAAATGGGAAGGAGCAACTGCACTACACAGTCAGTTGGATGATCGCAGATGACTGCTTACTCTACAAGCCGACCAAAAACAACAAATGAACATGAAATTTTCCAAAAAGACATAAAAAACCCTAGATGCATGCTAAACGTAGGAATGCGTTTTAATACCAAAAACAAATGACACATCTTAAGCATCAAAAACAAATTCCACAAATTTTATAGTTTACATAAAATACTTTTAGTATACTAGAATAATTCGAAAACAATCCATGCTTAGGGCTACGAACTTCAAAAGATCTTAAAAGGACCACAAGAAGAGTTTGAAGATACAGAAGGGGTAATCAGAATCCGTATATCGAAGAAGAACAGACAACACAATGGCAAAAAGAAAAAGTACAAAAGGACAAACAACGATCTACAAAACATACATATAAAACTAAAGATCGAGTAACACGAACCCCACTAAAAACCGGGGGTGAACTCAGGTGCTCCGGAAGGGTAAGCAGCAGTTCCTGCTCCACTAGTAACACCCGTCGTGTTAATCTAGTATCCAACATGGCGAAAAAAAGCAAACTAAACACTATGCTTCCCAATAACATATCTACGGTATTGTCCATACGATTGTAAGAAAGCAGTATGTATTGCACTGGTACGATCTACATTGGAGTATGGGACATCTACATGGCTATCAATATCAATAAACGTGAAAGAATCCTTCGTCAGGCAGCGAGATTTGAAACAGGAAACTAATAATCAAGAGAAGGAGGATGCATCTCAAACATGCTTAACAAACTAGAACTACAAGACCTCCAGATCAGTAGTACTATTCCAAGAATATATAGATAATACTAATGAAGTTTCTTAGAATATAAAGTTTATGTGTATGACATCTAAAAACTGGGATAAAAACGAGGAGCACTGAGGCTTTCCTCTGTTTTGCACCGATTACATATAAACACGAGCACAAAAAAGTTGGCAATAACAATGTCAGTTTAAGAGTATTTTTGTTAGTACCAGAGTGTTTTAATCATAAAATAGGATTGGATCAGCGTTTTTAATCGACTATTAAGCATGTAAATAGTGGAGGAATACATAATTAAATACTATTACATGTTTAAATGAACTAAGACTCTATTCTAACAGATGCTTTGAATTTTTTATCTGATAAATACCACTTCTATAGAATAGTTTTTCGCAGTATTTTCCAATGCAAGTTTCGACAGCTGATAAACTCTATGTTTAATACTAGTAGTTTGGTTAGAGGTTTAGTTCACCAACACAACGTTGTTAATGTGTAAGTTGTACCCAATAGCAGGACGTAAGATCAAGTTCATCGTCTTATGTAAATTGTTACGGTGCTTTTATCGGATATCGACAAATCTAAAGTAAATATTGGTAAAAAAAAAAATGAACTTGTCCTGGTTACCAACCTTGCCAATTTGTCAACGAAATAATAAACAGTTAACAAGAAAGCTTTGAGTGCACGTTAATACAACAAACATTTCTCTCTGGTCAAGAACGTTATTAGCGTTATAAATATTCCTGAACTGCCTTCTCAGTCACTACCATGTCTTCACGGAAAATGAATCAATCACACTCGCCTCGTATAGAGTTTACAAACTGGTTGCCTCGACAAGTTTAGAACACCATATATAGGATAATGTGAAGGGGAACAGATGGTAAATTGTCACACATAAAAACGACAATTGTATCAATAATGTACGCACCTTAAGCGGGAACGTTATTTTACAAATGCCAGTATTAGGGTCTGGAGCACCTACATATGGAGTATATATCTCTCAGTTCTCTCTTGTGGTTCCTATCAATATTTCCTTGATAGGGCGTGCTGATAACAAGGAAGGTTACTAGTGGTTAAGCTTAAGCTATCACACTTCGAAAGTTTTACCGTCGCCACCATGACCTGGTTGACTGTTACGGAATATCTGTGTCACACATGACCACGTGATATGTTCCGTTTGTCGTAATCACAGTTACGGAATATCTGTGACACAAATGACCACGTGATATGTTCCGTTTGTCGTAATCACAATTCGGTTCTTTCCTCGTTGATGAATTATCACTGGGTTAGAACTAGAGTAATACTATGGGAGCATCTAATGGAGCAGGAACTGCTTACCCATCCAGAGCACCTGAGTTCACCCCCCGTTTTTTCAGAGATTCGTGTTGCTCAATCTTTAGATTTCTGTGTAGTGTTTTGTAGGTCATTGTTTGTCTTTTTCGTTTGGCCATTGTATTTTATGTCTTTCTTCAATTTACAGCTTCTGGTTACCCCTTTGGTATCTTCAAACTTTTGTTATAGTAAATTAAAACTATTACACAAAGAAAACGTTATTAAAAATTAAAAGAAACCCAGGGCCAGATAAATAGTCCTAGGAATTGCAGGTGCACCTATTAATCTTACACTTTAAAATGATTCAAATAAAACCTATTGCACTCCTTAAGGTTACACTAGTCTATTGGATCACTTTGTTTGTCAGAAATACGCCACACGGAGTGAACATCTTGGAAAATGTCCCAGATTGTCTTGTTATATTAGATTTACCGTGGGTGACGGTTTATAAAGATAAAAAGTAATCCTTATATAAGCATACGATTATGTATCTCTTTCATTTCTTACTTTAACAAATCAATACACTCTTGTAATTTAATTTGGTAATTTATTTGACCAAACTTAATCAATTAATTTGAAGATATAAGGTTATCTCTAAACAAATAATTTTCAATAAGATGTCGATTTTGAAATTCGTGAAGTTAATCTGACGTCATCTTTATATGTTCAAGAAAGAAAAGAAAAGACCAGAAGCTAAACAGATATGTTCAGAATTATACCACAGTTAGGACTGATTCTAATATTCGGCTGTTTTACATGGATAAACGTTGTACATACACTACAGGTTTGTGTGTTTTAATCAATTCATTTTTCTGTAGTTTCAGAATGTTAAGAAAGTGACATAATCTTCAGTTTGTTTTCACACTAGATTTGATCAGTGCCTATCACAACTAACGTTGTGAGTTCGAATCCCGCTTGATACAACATTATGTGATAAAGTTTGTCAGTGACTTGCGGTAGGTCGGTGGTTTTCTCCGGGTACCCCGATCACCTCCACCAATAAAACGAACCTCCGCCATATAGCTGAAATATTGTTGAAAGTGGCGTTAAACGCCATAACTCTATCCCTACATTAGAAATCTGTAATTAACAAAATACAGAAGACTGATTATACTTTAATTCTATATTTATATATATACACATTTTCTATAAAGCCGATGACCTTTTTAATCAACGATAGCATGACTTAACAATATCTTTATATCTAATACTAAATGGTGTTTTTTTTCATATTTATTCAAGATATTCAAATAATTTTTTTTTACTCCAATAATAAAAATAGAAGAAGAAAAGTTTGAAGATACCAAAGGCTCGTAAAGCAAAGGACAGACAATACAATAACCAAAAGAAAAAGAACAAAGAAAAATACAAAACACTACACAGACGAAAACTAAAGATTGAGCCACACAATCCCCACTAAAAACAACGGGGTTCTTCGGAAGAGTAAACAGTTCCTTACAAAAGTGTAGAAAAGAAAGATATATGTACATAATAAAAAGAAAGCAGTTGATCAAAATTCGTTTAAAAAAAATATTTTTGGGAAACAATTCTGCTCCTTTCGGTAATGTTAAGGTAGATTGTACACAATTTGTTACTCGGTTGTTACCTTTTGTTTGTGTCGCTCATTATGTTGATGCTAAGAATCAAATAATAACTATATTGATAATACCAAAGCACATCTATCAAAACAGTAGACTAGTCGATTTAATATCGAAGGAGAACACTCAACACAGGTTTTTGTGGTTGCCTGGTATTTAATATCGAAGGTAAAAAGTCAGATTTTACCGTTGTCTGGAAGTTGAGGTTCACCACAGGAGTGATTTATGCTATGATCGGTAATAACATCAATCATTAAGGTTTACCTTCTTTTTCTTATGAATGGATTATCTCAATGCGAAACGACAGTATAAACACAAAGCTGTGTACAAAGAACAAACATCTAAACAAACCTTTGAATTATGATTAACGCACACACACACATTACTCTCTCATCATAACAATTTTTCTGTATTTTTAGCCATGCAATGCGAAACCAATCTGTAAATGTAATTTTTCGTATTTTTAGCCATGCAATGCGAAGCCAATCTGTAGATGTAATATTTCTGTATTTTTAGCCATGCAATGCGAAACCAATCTGTAGCTGTAATTTTTCGTATTTTTAGCCATGCAATGCGAAGCCAATCTGTAGATGTAATTTTTCTGTATTTTTAGCCATGCAATGCGAAACCAATCTGTAGATGTAATTTTTCTGTATTTTTAGCCATGCAATGCGAAACCAATCTGTAGATGTATATTTTCTGTATTTTTAGCCATGCAATGCGAAACCAATCTGTAAATGTAATTTTTCTGTATTTTTAGCCATGCAATGCGAAACCAATCTGTAGATGTAATTTTTCTGGCGTTGAAGTCGAAATTGAACCCAATACATCTGGAAACGAGGCTTTAGTTGGAGCCGTTAGTGCTATGAGTTCATTGGTTCTAACGGGTGGTGGAATTGGATTGTACATGTTATTAAAGTCGCGATGTGGCCCATCAGAACCAGGACTAGGTAGAACAGGTTCTTCACTCTCAAATGACTCATTGATTAAGAAGAATACCAGACCAAGGAACTATGGAAACGTCCCTTTTTCAGACAAACCGACAAATGTTTACAGATCTGCTTTATCTGATGACGTTAACCATCGACATGGACGATTGGGCAGTTCATACACAAAGGGAACATTAAGTGACTGGTCATAAATAACCATAGTGACAGGTCAAAATTATACAATGGTTAACGACCAGAGATTTGTCATAACGATCATATCTATTTAGTTCCAATTTATTTATAGAATTCAAGACGTTTCACGGTTTTTATTATATTTTTGCAAATAGTATGGTAAATTAAGCTTAGTTTCAATGGAAGACGAATTTGAAACAAACATTCACACTTCATATAGATAATACTTACCTGAGACGACGACATCAGACTTCCAGATTGTACAAAGTTGATTTACAATTATAATATTTATCTTGGCTACCATCCTATATTTTACTTAGGGTGTATTTCCACCCATGGCAAATCTGCATTTTTTTTAAATTTTGGCAAGAACACTATTTCCACTAGTGAATAAATACTGACAAGATAAATTACTGTGTCTTTTGAAAGGGACAAGAGATGCTTAGACATGTTGTATTGTATATAAGACTGTTGGTCAGATTTGTTTTTGTTATTTGTGCAATACACTTAGTGTACTTAAAATTGAAATTCCTGGTGAATAATTTATAGTTTGTATTACATATTCAATACATAATGCATTTTTACTGGAAATCATGTATACCACACGACTATAATACAATCCAATAATGATATTGTATTAGCGGCATGGAATCTTATCATCATAACAGAACCAGACTTGATATATACTCAACTATAAATAATCTGTTAAATATTACCGGTTTTTCATTTTAACCGATTTCACCAAAATTGGACTGAAATGTACCACTGAATTTAACAACTCAAATTGTACTTTTACTTTATTTCAAGATTAAAAGTTCGAACATGTCATGTAGTTGCTAAAACATTAGAAGAAATACTATCAACTTACTATTAATATACAAGTAGATGTGAAGTCTAGAAATATAATTTTTGAAATCAGTAAAAGGTTGCACCTTTGTTACAACGTAAGATTTCCTTTCTCATTAGAACGGTAAATAATAGGGGAATGTTCTTTACTTTTGATCGAAGAAAATAAACCCGCTACAAAGACAACTAAAATAGTGAAGTTCCCACGAAGACCATTCATATCTTTGGTGCCTATGACTTATTGATAACAAATCTATTAGAAGTATCATTTGCGAGTTTTCCTTATACATTGTACTTACAGTAATCTTAACTGCTCCCTTCTTCTCGCTGACTTGTTTCTTTATTTGCACTAGAGAGACTTCATACAGGGGATTCACCAGAAAAACATTAAAATAGATATCTTTTCACTAAATAATTCTAAGTTTGAAGATTTTGTTGATTGCATCTATCCCATTCAGATTGAACTAATGGATACCATGAATACAGCGAGATCTGTTTCACACCTTGACACACAGCTAAAAATTGTGAACTTCCTATTGTGAGCTTCCCATGTATATATAGCAACAATACAATAGCACCTGTATATGTTACATGTATTGAACAAAAAGGCGAGTGTATCATCAGATATTTTGGTAGGCCATGTGACGATTTCGCAGAACAAGTCTGGTCTATCAAAATATCTGATGGTGCACGAGTAACTTTGTTCAATAAGGGACTTGTTTCTTCCGTTTTGATGCGTTTTCTATGCAAGACAAGCCATAAAGACAGCTGCGCGTGACCTTGTCTTACATGGCATTGTCAGCCAATCAAATCGGCCGAGTATAATCAATGGAGTCCACTTCTACGACTACTGTAGTAATATAAATTGTCGTCTTAGTAGATATAAAATAGCTTCAAATATCAATTTTACCTGAATTTTAACTGATTTCCCCTAATAGATTTAATGCGGTTTTAAATAAGTGTGTATTTACTGCATTGCACGTGGCGTTGTAATATTTTGTGTAGTAAACATGACATTGACATGCGAATGAATGAATGAAATCGACATGCTTTGTTTTTAAGTTGAAACGGAAGAAACAGGTACTTGCACTCGTCCTTATTGAAGATCTGGGATTTCTTCCACTCGTGAGAGAAATTCATCGTCTTTCCACTCGTTCCGCTACGCTCCACTCGTGAAAAGACGGAATTTCTCACACTCGTGGAAGAAATCCCAAATCTTCAATAGGAACTCGTGTAAGAACCTATTAATCTTGCGACGTCAATCAAAGTTGAGGGAGAGTATGTAAGCTTTATGATATCTTGTATATTTTGTTATCGAAGATATTGTATGATGTGACGTCATCTAGCTCAACCTCCTCTCTGGGTATCATGAGATATTGTACGGCTGTTGACAATAGAAAAGACGAGAAAGCATGATACAAAGAGTATATATCTCTCATTCGATACGATATTCCAAAACTTGTGATTCTTGTATGAATTCCTTTAGAGGGTTGCTGCTCAAAAGGAAGCTACTGAATCAAGGATTCTCAGTGGTTAATTTAGATCATCACTTAAAAAGATTAACGACATGACTTGGTTAACCGTTACTTTTACATAGTTTTTGTATGATTGATTTTCGTTTGCAGGTCATTAAAAGTTTGAATTTTATGAATTAAATTTTATTTGTTAAATATTTTGGAATCGGCGATTTACGTTTTTCGGTTCAAGTAATACATTCAAATGGATAATGATATTCGTATCCAAACTACGTAGTGTTTTCAAAATTATTGTTTCTCCTTTTGGTCAATGAAAATGGCAAAATAACTTAAGTTGATTATTATTAAACCAAAGTGATAACCGGAAGCCGTAAATCAAAGAAGGACAAACAACCCAATAACCAAAAGAACAAGCAATGATCTACAAAACACTACACACAAAACTAAAGACCGAGCAACAACAATATACGGTGATGTTTTTATATCATTTGCATAATTTATTTTTCACAAAACGACGCTATATTTGTTCTTACCACTCCTGCTAAAGAGGAGGCGGGAAAATTTATCCGGAGAACAACGTTCCTGTGAATGTTCGTTGTGATAGGGGGAATATAATAACCAAGAACATTGTTCACATGGAAAGAACAACCAACCCTATTACACCCCTGATATCTGATTCCTAGCACCTTCAGGAAGACATCCCTTCTTAGGGTGAAAGCTCTTGTTGTCATAGAAGCCGATATCTCTCAACTATTCATTGTTGAACTATATTTCGACATTGTTGATATAAATATCAATGAAATATTCGGATTTTCAAATGTAAGTGAGATACTGCTAACATAAGAGTTAAGATACCAAAGGGGTAATCAGAATCCTAAATCGAAGAACAGACAACACAATGGCCAAAAGAAAAAGGACAAACAACTATCTACAAAACATACACATAAAACTAAAGATCGAGTAACACGAACCTCTCTACAAACCGGGGATGAACTCAGGTACTCCGGAAGGGAGAGCAAGGGACACAATTTATATAATCCTTAACGAGTCGTCATGCTCAATGACTTGGGGTGCGAGGTGGTTGTTCTTTTTCTTGATATTGGTGGAATTGTTGACCATCACTGTTTAAACCTTTTTCATAATTGGTATATAACTCGAGATCAACATTGAGATATATAACTTATATATAAATAAGTGTCAATGCATTAAGTTCCTAGTACGCTAACAAAAACGTATTTTCAATATAACTAAAAATCATTAAAGTGTATAACTCCAATAATCGTTGAAGAAATAAAAAACCGGATCTTCGATATTAATTGAGTTATTGTTAACACATAGCTTGTGTGTATATTGAATTATAATCTGTTAAGGATTAACCTTTCTAGATCAATAAGAACATTCTTCGTGTAATTTACATCTACAATGGTCATCACTTCATTGGCTTTCGAAATCGATTGAGATATTTCCCTATATAGATTATATAAACATTTGGTTAGAATATTCAAATATATAGGGCCTGGATGACTCAATGAGTTAGGTCGTTGGATCTAACAGCTCATACAAGCCTATCACCAATGCGGCGTGGGTTAGCGCCCAGCTTTGTAATTTACAAAAAAGGGTGCATTCGACTGGCAGCCGCAAGCGATAATGTTTACTACTTGTTTGCCCATGGTCAGTGGTTCTTTCCGGGTACTTCGGCTTTCTCCACCACTAAAATTGGTCGCCATGATATAGCTGAAATATTGCTGAAAGTGGCGTTAAAACATCAAAAAAATCAATCAATCAATCTAATATATACTATTTATCACCAGGTTTGTATCAAGAGATGCAGGATGGGTGCCACATATGGAGAAGGAACTGATTACCCTTCCGGGAGAACATTAGTTCACTCCCGGTTGTTAGTGGGGTTCGTGTTGTTCGATGTTTTATTTTGTGTGTAATGTTTTATAGATCGTTGTTTGTCCTTTTGTTCTTTTTCTTTTGCCATTGTATGGTCTGTCCTTCCTCGATTTATTGCTTCTGGTCAGCCCTTTGGTATCTTCATCCTTTTCTGGTTAAACAAAGATAGTATGCAATAGATCTGACCGCATGGTCGACTTTCTGCAATATTCAGTTGGAACTGTGATAATTCATTTCCTGTATCAAGATCGACAATTGCATCTGGCATTACATATGATATTTATATAATAATGTGGTCTTGTCCAGGTAATATGCCAAAATATTACCCAGGTCTGAGAGACATATTACCCGACCGAAGGTAATATGTCTCTCAGACCTGGGTAATATTTTGGCATATTACCTGGACAGGGGAATATGTCTCTCAGACCTGGGTAATATTTTGGCATATTACCTGGACAGGGGAATATGTCTCTCAGACCTGAGTAATATTTTGGCATATTACCTGGACAAGACCACATTAATATCATTATTATACTGAGTGTCTAATTGTCCAGGTAATATGCCAAAATATTACAGTACCAAATATCACTACATAAACTTACACGAAGTATAATAATACACTATATGTTATAGAGGGACAGTCATAATAGACTCCATTAACGGCAAGCATGAGAAAATAAAAATTTTAACACCATTTAGTATTTCTTTACACATGAAAATATAAAAAAACAAAAACAAAACAAAAATCATACAAAAAACATGTCTACCCTGTTAACAACATATAATATATTTGTGGTTTCTATGCCACAGTACATAGTATGTAATATCACATAATGTTTACCCTATAACATATATTCTCACATTACAACATGTAATAGACTATTTAATGGACGGACGGACAGAACTATTCAGCATTTAATGTTTCAACACCTTCAGACAGGCTTTACATATATATGTGTGTCTTTATCATATACTGGATGTCCAATACCAGATTTCAAATGAATCACTATTCGACCTGAAAATAAAATAAGATATCATTAATGTAAAGATTGTGTCACAAAATGGGATGTCTCAATTATGGTAACTGGTAACATTTCTATGGTAACTGTGTTCCTTAACACATCACTTCATCAAATCCTTAATTTAATTTTAAAAAGGCAGGGATTGTTTACCCTTTGCGAGCACCTGGGTTCATCCCCGGTTTTTGAGGGGTCCGTGTTGCTCATTTTTTAGTTTTCTGTGTTGTGTTGTTTTGTGTTTTTTTTTTGTTTGTCTTCGTCCTTTAGTCTTGTGTACCCAATGTTGTCAGTGTCTCTGGATTGTCTTCGTCCTTTAGTCTTGTGTACCCAATGTTGTCAGTGTCTCTGGATTGTCTTCGTCCTTTAGTCTTGTGTACCCAATGTTGTCAGTGTCTCTGGATTGTCCATTCTTGATTGACCTTGTTTTGTTTGTCTTCGTCCTTTAGTCTTGTGTACCCAATGTTGTCAGTGTCTCTGGATTGTCCATTCTTGATTGACCTTGTTTTGTTTGTCTTCGTCCTTTAGTCTTGTGTACCCAATGTTGTCAGTGTCTCTGGATTGTTCATTCTTGATTGACCTTGTTTTGTTTGTCTTCGTCCTTTAGTCTTGTGTACCCAATGTTGTCAGTGTCTCTGGATTGTCCATTCTCTACCGTTTATTCAATTTGTTTGTATTTATCAGGTTTGCTTCATGTTTTACTCTCATACATTGGTGTTCTACATTGTGTTTTTCTGCCAGACTTTATGACAAATGAGACGATTTCAATTACTGGTATGACATTATAACATTTTCACACCTTGAGAGTAATATACCAACCGCTCACACTAGGGAGTTTATATATCACAACTCATATGTTACGCTCGAGCTTGCAGTTTGTATTCAGACTTTTTACAACGTCACTGTGTTCTGAATACTACAATATTAAATCAATGGTTTTAAAGAATCGTCTCATCTTATCCTCCAGAAAGTTTTTCGGAATATATCCTTGTTGAATAGTATTCTATCAATTGCGTACAGACGACGAAAGATGGCACTGGCAATTCGATTTTGGTTCAAAGTTAACCAATGTTTCACTGTTATATCACTAACAGTGGAAGTTAACCAATGTTTCACTGTTACATCACTAACAGGGGAAGTTAACCAATGTTTCACTGTTATATCATTAACAGGGGAAGTTAGCCAATGTTTCACTGTTATATCACTAACAGGGGAAGTTAACCAATGTTTCACTGTTATATCACTAACAGGGGAAGTTAACCAATGTTTCACTGTTACATCACTAACAGGGGAAGTTAACCAATGTTTCACTGTTATATCACTAACAGGGGAAGTTAACCAATGTTTCACTGTTATATCACTAACAGGGGAAGTTAACCAATGTTTCACTGTTAAATCACTAACAGGGGAAGTTAACCAATGTTTCACTGTTATATCACTAACAGGGGAAGTTAACCAATGTTTCACTGTTATATCACTAACAGGGGAAGCTTGGACCCAACAAATTAGTTGAACACTGCCACTGTTTAGTGAAGTACATGTAGCAAGCCAGGAAAGTGAACGGCCATGTATGTGTGTGCTAAGGGTATCAATTGTGTCCCTTTCTATGATTTTTCTATTGGATTTTGGACCTGTTCCGACAGTGTTGTATTTTTTATATTCATGTTTGTTTTTACTCTTGTAGGTTGATGTGCTATGTTATGCTTTGATATTGTAAATCGACGTTCTAAAATCATCGAATGTCGATCTAAAATCTAAAATTATTTCCAAACGTTTAATACATATTGAAACTTGATGTTCTTGTTCCTAATAACATAGGAATCAAAGAATCATCATCAAAACATCACAGTAATAAAACAGAAGAATTACGAAAACACAAAAGAACACAGGCTCGAAATAGTAGTGTTATATACCTCCTACTAACATGATATATGATACTTGTGGTAAAAACAGTAAATATCTGTATCTTTTTAGCAGAATAAGCTTACTCCTGTGTGAGTTTCGATATATGTTTCTTATGTTTTATATTTATGCATGTAGTCAAATCTTCAGAAGAAGCAGGTTACTCCTTCTGTTTTCTTCTTCTAATTGTGCATGTTGTCCAAACTTTCTCTAATAATGCCTCTGATTTTGATATGCTCATTCCTAATTGAAACCTAACAACTTTCGTTAATAATGCCTCTGATTTTGATATGCTCATTCCTAATTGAAACCTAACAACTTTCGTTAATAGTGCCTCTGATTTTGATATGCTCATTCCTAATTGAAACGTAACATTTTTTAATCTCACATTGTTATTGCAGCTTTCGATTTCTGAAATGTTATCTGTAGAATTCAAAAGTGTATAATGTTCGGCACAATATTCAATATATTCGCCTGAAATAATTGTTAACAAACACAAAGAAAAAACATGTGTAAATTAAACTATTTTGGAATTGGTCTATATTCCTAAAATAGGTCTAATTTACCTGTCCATGTCCGATGTCCTGTAACAACAAAAGATTTACACTTGAACTCATTATTGCACAACTCTTCAGCTTCCATTATGTCAAACACAGATACTGTACATCCAATTCCAGTCAGAGATAACCGGCAGGTATAGTCATAAACGTTAGGCAGATCTCGATTAGGTATTTTCTTGTATACAGCTAAAATGAAACAGTACTATCTAATTGAACATTGATGGCTTCAAATACTTTATTTGTAAAGATGATACCGGGTATATAAGCTGAAATTACTTAAACACTTTTGTAAAATGTATTAGCTTAGATTAACTTATTTGTCTTGTTAATGACGAATCCCTATCTTTACATAAAACCGTATATAGCTATTTTAGTGTACACTAAAGATTGGAAAGCCAAATAGTTTTAACTTCTTTGGAATAAAACAAAAAAAAAATACCACAATGTCAGAACAGTTCCAAAAGTTTGCTATGGAACCTTCCTATCAACCATGATTTGGTTGCGACACTTATTATATCTGATTTATATCTTCAATGGAAACATGCTAGGTTTCCTTAACAGGCTTTAGAATTAGGTATTCATGATATACATATGACAGGGTGCCAACCCTTCAGGAACATACACATTGTAGTTTTACTCTTGTGAATTCATGTTATCCAGGATTTTAGTTCCAACATAGGTATGCATTTAGGGAAACAGATTGGAATATAGCACAAATATAAAATTACATATTGTAGGATTCGGAAAGAAACTAATAATGGTTTATACTAATCGCATCATTGGATATTATTCTACAGTTTATACTAATCGCATCATTGGATATTATTCTACAGTTTATACTAATCGCATCATTGGATATTATTCTACAGTTTATACTAATCGCATCATTGGATATTATTCTACAGTTTTGTTGTATTTTACATGTCTTTTGTGTATAAGTATTTAATCGATTCCAACAGATGTAAAAAATACTTTTGTGACCTTACTCGAAAATCTATTCTATCCTCTGTATTTTTTGGTGAATAGTTACCTTTATACTAAACACAAACTATGAGAATTCAGTAGAACACATGCAATAACTATGAACAGAAAGTTAAAACAATGGTGGTCAACTATTCTACCAATATCAACACCAGTGTATACAGATAAATGTATCGTGTGTGTGAAATCTGTTCAGAAAATAAACTAAATCAAAGTATCATGCAATTTTAATTTTGCTTCAGTGATATGCTTAAATATGCATATGAACCCTTCATCAACAATGAATGTGTGGTGGGGGCCGTCCTGGCCATGATCGCATGGTAGTTGGATTTACAACTACCTATGCAATCAGTGCCTATCACCACTGATATTGTGAGTTTCAATATCGATCAGGGCGAGATGTGGTAAAGTTTGTTAGTGACTTGGGACAGGTCGTTAGTTTTTTCCGTGTTCTCCGGTTTCCTCCACCAATAAAACAGACCGCCACCATATAACTGAAATATTGTTGAAAGTGGCGCTAAACACCATCAAGCAAACAAACAAACAATGAATGTGTGGACCAGATATATTGAAAATAAAAACGTACAGCATTTAGTGCGTACGACGCGTTACCAATGACAAAACTTGCCTAATCACAAAATATCGACGTATTTAAGGTCAACGTTATGAAACACATGGCTGGCTGACATGTACCTTCCATGATCAACGTGTCTAGACCAAGTCATATCAATTTTTTTTAACTTTAAATCAAGTGTGACCGCCAGAATGAGAGGAAAAAACAGAATGACAGGACTTTGCTAATCTCTCCACCACTGTGCAGAAGCTCATAAGGAACGTCATAATTGACTAATTGCATACGTACTATTTTCAGTAACTCCTTTTCGTTGTAAGTAACTACCACTAGAATACATATGTACTATTTTGTCCATCAGTGATAACAGTTGTCGGGAGTTCATTGTTAGATTTGAATAACCATGGACTACTCTGTTGATAAGTGGCTTTAACTTCTCCGGTGCACCGTGTGGAAGCAGAAATGTCGTAAAATGGCGCCCACCATTGAAGATATTTCTGTTTTCATTGTATCCCACACAGCGAGAGTTCAAACATGACAGTCTGTTAAATGACAGTGATCATATTATAGATAGTGTAACGTTGAGCATGCGTTAGTATGAGGGCATTATACATGATTTAGTAATAATAGTACAAAAACTGGGCAATAAATTTTTATCCCGGATGGTTCGATATAACGTCTGAAAGAACCACTATTTGACCAAAGGATAGAACCAAGCTCATTAAGAGGATATTCAGTCTACTGTTAAAAATGTCGGTGGTAATGTTTATCGGTTACATCTATGATCGTTGTTTTCTACAGGAACAGCTGACGCTAAACCTTCCTACCAACGATACAACTGTAAAAATGATGAATGGCAAAATGCAGACACTCAAATTCAAAATACATGTAGAACTAAATACCACACAATGAATATTTAACAAAGCTCTTTCAACGAGTTCTTAATTCTCTGTTTGAGGAACTAATGCATTCTGGGACTTTCGTACAACACATTAATGTCGATGTGTCAGTAAAAAATGACGAAACGTGATTATAATTTTGGAATACAGGAATAAGAAAACACAAAAGTATACTATACGTGGGATTACTCAAACACAATAATATACTATACGTGGGATTCCTCAAACACAATAGTATACTATACGTGGGATTACTCAAACACAATAGTATACTATACGTGGGATTCCTCAAACACAATAGTATACTATACGTGGGATTACTCAAACACAATAGTATACTATACGTGGGATTCCTCAAACACAATAGTATACTATACGTGGGATTACTCAAACACAATAGTATCGATTTTTTTCCTCAAACACAATAGTATACTATACGTGGGATTCCTCAAACACAATAGTATACTATACGTGGGATTTCTCAAACACAATAGTATACTATACGTGGGATTCCTCAAACACAATAGTATACTATACGTGGGATTTCTCAAACATGATTGTAAAATGTTAAATAGACGGAACAGTAATAAAAGTAGCAATCCACAAAACAAAACCAGGAAAACATAAAATTAAAAATATATAAAAATAAATAAAATAGCACAAGACAAGACTTCGTTACCTGTAATAAACAAGGAATGACACAAAGTAATCGTGTCCTGCTTCACATATTGAAACTTTGTCCTGCTTCACATATTGAAACTTTGGAGAAATCTTCACAGTCGTTGTATTGTACAAAGTCTGTCAAAGTCGAGACAAGGTTCCAATAATTACACCAGGAACATGTAAATTCAGTCATTGTCGACCAATTTATGATACCGATCACAAGAAGTGTAGAAAGATAACTTAAATTTAGGTATTTGGTGTAATAAAATATTCTAATGAGAACAAATTTGTCTTAAAAAAATTCGGTCGGTAATATTTTAGAATAACATTGGTGTTTTATAATGACAACTGTATAGTCCTACATGTCGAAGGGTGTGTCTAGACTTACAATAGTTGATCAAGGATATTAGAATAACAAAACAATGTATTTAACTTGAGTGTCTTGTCTTATCCGTACTCATGCACAACTAATATAAGGACTAAACGAAGTTTATTTTTTTTACATTATTTTCATATCATTTGTCTTTTCTTGTGTTACGTTTTTGTCCTGTTCAGTACTTTGTGTTTTTCTGTGTAATAAAAACATAGATATCAAATTTAGTTGGCACAATGCGTTTCAGGAATAAACTTCATCATGTACGCTCAAAATTGAAAGATTGGAAAGCCAGAAAATTTAAAGTTTTGGGAGCAATAAAACCAAACGACCTAAACAGGATAGCCAACATCAGCTAAGATCACCTATGTCTGAGGGAGGTGAACCTTAGTTTTATTAATAATTAGATTATTTAGGAACTGTAAGTTTCGGTGATAAATGTATCTAATAAACCATGTCAGTGCCGAGGCACTGACTACTTGGCAGATAATACACTCGGGGACTAATGGTCCACCAACAGAGGTATAGACCCAGTGATAGTAATAAAAATGTAGATACTAAATTTAGTGAGCAGGACACGTTTCTGGAATAACCTTCACCAGGTACACTCAAAATCAACAGATTGGAAAGACAAATAATTTTAAGTTTTGTAAGCAATAAAACAAAGATAATGTCACCTATGTCTGAGGGAGGAGAACCTTAGTTTTATTAATAATTACATTATTTAGGAACTGTAAGGTTATCGCCCTTTCTCGTATGTTGTCGTTTTATTGTTTTGCATTATTATCCATTCACATACTTGTGTTTACCTATATTGTTATAGAATGATTTTCCTTTGCTGTGTTACATGATATTCTAAGCAAATAAACTTGGATGTGATCTGTATATATTTTGTACTTTTGAATGAAGCTACTGTCATTTTGACGGGGTACAATTACAAAACAAATGTTCAACTCCATTTATATCAGTCAAGTAGCCGCATCGGTGGTGTAATGGTTAGCGTGCTCGCCTCGAGTGTGATAGATCGTGGGTGCGAGTCCCGATCGAGTCAAACCAAAGACTATAAAATTGGTATTTGCTGCTTCTCCGCTAAACACGCAGCATTAAGGGGAAGAGCAAAGACTGGTTGGCTCGGAATCAGAATAATGTGTCCGAGTAGAGCGACATGTCTATCCGCGGACTGTTGTTTCAGTGAGCTAGTACTATACAAATCTAGCTAAGCATGTTGGTCTAGTACAAAGCGGACCACATCATCATTTGATTGAAAATTAACTTGTTCTCCCCATGATATACAATGTAGCTGAAAAATTGCTTAGTTGGCGTTAAACAACAATTTATCACTCACTCTATATCAGTCAAGTGGATACTTGTTACTTGGGAGAAGACTAATATACAGATTTTATCTTCAGTACTTACCTCTTTGTGAAGTTAGCACTTGGAAATGTAAGAGAACACTCGCTATCAACGTGACAGATTAGGTCGCCGAAACTTATATCGTCTACATCTGACAACTTAAGTACATTATTAACTCTAACAAATTGTTGTCTGCGGAAATCATTCATTGCGATACTTCCAATCTGATTGTGTGCCATGAAATACAACAACTTCGTCATATCATACACAACCTATAAAACAAAAGTATGGTATATTTGTTATCTTTGATTTTGTTTAATATTTGCGAATATTGATATTTTTATATGTAGTCCTTTTAGCAAGATTTTGAAGCTACCACAAAGTGTAATCAGAATCCGTAAATCGAAGGACAGACAATACAATTGTCAAAATAAAAAAGACAAAGGGACAAACAATAATCTACAAAACACTATTGTATAGAAAACTCCAGCAACACGAATCACACAAAAAACGAGAGCTGAACTGGGGTGCTTCAGTAGAGTAGGCAGTTACTGCTCCACTAGTGGTCGTGTTACTGTTAAATGTTATGAAAAAGTCAAATTATTTTCTTAGTAATCGATTTCCACTAAAACACCTCATCTTTTCTTCTAGAAGTTCTCTGTTATTAATTTGTCTTCAATATTTGTCATTTATACTAGTAGTTACAACAACATTAAGATAAATCCTGTATATGAGGGGGGGGGGGGGGGGGGGCTGTTCTTTTCGTTTAATATCGTGTATACGTGTATTCTTTCGACAAAGTCTCTATATATAAAGATTAGGACATATTTCATATTATAAAAGCTACCAAAAATGAAGCCTATCGTGGAAGGTAATTATACTTAATCATTAAGACAACATCTTCACAGATTTGAAATTCTTAAGATTCATAAATTAAAACCACGTTTTCTTTTCTTTTTTTAGTGTGTGTTTCGAAATGTTTTTTCAATTCAGATTAAAAGTGCTTGCTTGGTATCAATTATGCAAGACACGAGTGTTTAAAATTCTGATGCTATACACATGTTAGACAAAACTCATGATCTTTATCTTTCAAGATTTGTTAATTGAAACTTTCCGTATATCATGTCAGATTGAGAAAAAGATCGATGTATTTATGTAAGTTAGTCTGCTTGTTTATAGATAATATCGACAAACCTCTGGCATTTTACCCTGCACTCACATTGTACAAACAGAAATCAAAACGAAAATACTTATGGAAGCCAATATATGCCATAAAAATATTATCTCGTAATTACGACATAATTATGTTGTTATCATATAAAATTATTTCGTTTTGTTTTGTTATGTTATATATCATGTCGTTATTACGAGATATATGTCGCAATGACTACATATCAATGTTGTATCTGATATAGGAATATCATGACTGTGACATCATTATGTCGTTACTACGACAAAATATATTGTATTTACAACATAATTATCTCATACATAGTGATAACCATAGGCTCCAATTACAGGTAGTGGTAGCATCCAATAGTGGTAAATTTGAAATCATCACTTTGAAAATTTGGCGTCGCCATTATGACTTGGTAAACCGATATGGATTATCTGTGTGACATATCATCACGGAAATGTCCCGTTTGTCATAGTCACAACCCCGTCCTTCTCTTCTCCTCCATAACTGATCCCCGATTACGACTTATTACCAGATATTTATCATAACAGGAACTGCTTACCCTTCAGAAGTATCGGCGTTCACTCCTTGATTGTTTTAGTGGCGTTCGTGTTCGTTTAATCTTTAGTTTCCTGCGTAGTGTTATGTGGACAACTGAATCTATTTCTGTCCTTTTTGTTTCGGCCATTGTATTGTCTGTCCATTATTCTTTACAGCTTCTCATTAGTGATTACCCTTTGGTATCTTCAAACTTTTCTTATGATAGATTTTTGTTCCAAATGGGAAATATCGGCTTCAGTATATATTTGATGACTTTTATATTCGGAAAATCTTAATCATATCTTGGTTATAAACAATTAGGCAAATTTCAAATTGGCAATAATAAAACAAGGGAGGTGATACATTCAATGTCGTTTAAATAACAAATGTAGTTATTATGACCATTTAAAGAAATTTTAATTTTTAGTAACGATTACTATTTTAGATGGAGAACAGGATTGTCGGATGCTATTTAGATAGCCGCGAATCACATAAGAATCATTTCAGCCACGGGTGGCTCGGTTGTTTCTAAGAAGATAAAATGTGAACAACTAATGATGAAAAACATAACGGATACCATATGAGATAAAGAGAAGAAATATACGTGCGATACTATACTATGTATATAATGTATGGTGATGTACATACCCTGAGTCGATCTTCCCATGACATCTGTAAAAGTTGAATTAACTCAACAAACTCTCCCAACTCCGTTACCATGGACACATCGTGGTCGTTGTTTACGCCGTTTGGAACACAATATCCAAGTACCTACAGTAAGCGAGTGTTTTTTAAACGATAATCAATTTCCGCTCCATAATACCGGGTTCTAGAGCCCTATTTTGTTTCCGGTTTTCATCCAATTTTACACGGATGGTAACCAGATTGTATCATGATCGTTGTTTACGCCGTTTGGAATACAAAATCCAAGTATATTGTACAAGTAAAGGTAGTGTAACAAGAGTAACATGACGAGTGTTACATGTGGAGCAGGAACTGTCTACCCTTCCGGAGCCCCCGAGTTCATTCCCGTTTTTTAGTGGGGTTTGTGTTGCTCGATGTTTAGTTTTTTGTGTAATGTTCTGTTTATCGTTGTTTTTCCGTCCTTCTGTCCCATTTCCTTTCGCAATTGTGTTGTCTGTACTTCTTCGATTTACGGCTCTGAATACCCCTTTGGGATCTTCACACTTTTTGTTTCGAATGATAATCATTTTCCGTTCCAATATACAATGCATCAGCCAATTTTCGTCTAATTTTAAACGATATTTACAAACAATCTCCAAAAATGGTTATAAATGGTATTCGTATACGTAATAGTTAACATATTCAAAATAAACAGCTTATCATATAAGAGAGGGGTGTTAAAATTTGCAAAGTATATATGTTATACGTATAGGTTATTCAATATCTGGTCATAGTATATGAAAAAGAATGCATTGAGGCGAAGCCGAGACGCGTTCTTTTTCATATATTAATGACCAGGTATTGTATAATCAATTTAGCACATACTTTCTTTGTCGAGTGTCATGATTACCAATTATTACTAATTTAGGCAGTCTAAGTCAGATTAGATTGAATGAGTATCAGCTCAAAAGCATTTCCTTCAATTACAACATATGTGGTATATGAAAAATATTCAATAACACAAGACAAAGAAAGTATGGACTAAGAGATTACTATTAATGGTTGTAATCCTAAAACCTTCCGGCTGTCGGGAGAATTCGCCCCCTTTCGGCCCATGTTCAATTATCAGGTCCTTACCCTGTACCCACTGGGGACTATGCGCTTCCCAAGACCCTTCCATCCCCTAATATCTGGATAGGAATCTGTTAATAGTCCATGATTTTCTATTCTAGTCGTCCTTAAGTTAATGTTATATTTTGTTAACCGAAAGTGAATCTGTAGTATACCATGTATCTTGTTGTGGGCTTGAAGTTTTACACGATTGTTTATGTATTGAATACCAGTATTGCTTCAGCGATCTTGTCAATATTTTTTGCCCTTCAAAGTTTTTACATTCGACCAAAAAAAATTAAACATGATTTTCACTCTAGAAATAAACTGTATTACTTGACCATTTATTTTCGACTTGATGACAAGTGGTGGATTTGTTCTGATATATATTGGCTAATTTTAGTTCTTATATTCTTACATACCTTTATGATATTAGCATGAGTAAGTCTTTGTAAAAGACTGGTTTCTTTGATGATTTTCTTGGCAGCTTCATTGTAGCAAACATCATATCTATGTCCTCGATCTAAGCAAGATGATATGTCTGTTCCTTGTGGCGATACCGTTTTTATTGCATACGACTGATTTTTTAAATCACCTCTATAAACAGCTTTAGTCCATCCAGAAGCCACAAAGTGTTTGTTCGTCATACTTAATATATCATCACAATCAAACACGTCATTGTTTGTGGCTGTGTGAAGTAAGAATTCGTTATTTACCAAATCAAACTTTGTATCATGCGATAGTTCTGTCAATTTTCGAAGTTTACTTTCAAAAACACTATATTTATTGACGGAATGCTGTAATTGAGGATACAGGTAATATTCCATTTCTGTTCCACCTGGGTCTATTGTATTTTCTCTTTCTAGTCCACTAAACGTCTTGTGTAAAATCAAAATATTTATGAAAACAATAAAAATTGCGAATGCGAGCACGCGCGTCTCCTGTGTGTAGTGTCCCATATTTATCAACATTGAACTACTTTTATATCTGAGCAGGTAAAATCATTACAGTCTATATATGTCTATGTAATACGTGACAAGCTGATTTGTTTTCTGCATTTTTTTTTTAAAGAGTTGAGTCATGTAAGACAGCACATGCTTTATATTGTAGACGTCAGTATCCAACATAGAAAATTAGCCCTGATTTCAGATGTTATCAGTTCCGACTGGACACAAGCTGCGAGCTTTTCTTGCATTTTTATCTGTCAAAAGAAAAGAAAACCGTTTCAATAGTAAAACCCCATTGTTAACATCCAACCTAATAAGCAGAGAAATGTCAATTAGCGAACTACAAAATTAAAGTCCATACAAAATCTAATCCAGTGCACCGTCATCTGATATTGTCAGGTATATAATTACCTGGCTGTAATCAATTTGCACCTGTCTTGTAATTTTACCTGTTGCTCCTGAACTGACATCGTATGATCTGATCAATCTTAACTTAAACCTTAAAAATCTTTACATTTATAACATTACATTATATGGTTTGATGCAATTCTAGTCTTTAAAGTTTTCAAACCTCTTTTTAATGACAACTTCAATATCATTTGCTTTATTGTAGCCATATTCTATAAGTTTTCACGGAATATTTATATTAATTACAATGACAATATAAATATTAGCTTACCTCAGTAGTAACATCTGTTCATCTTGTTGTCTACAACACAATACTTATAATCCATTTATACCTCAAAGGTCACAGACACGATTAGCTCCCTTGATAACACAATCTTTTTACAGTTGGAAGTTAATCTACAACCTTATCTTAAATAGTTTTGTTTTTTTTCGTAAAGATTTTTTTCTTGATTTAATTGACATTCATGGTCTAATAATTCCTTAAAACATTTTTTTTTTTAATTTTGACATTCGGTGAGTAGTTGTTTTATTAAAGTTTAATCTGATTGATCACGTGTCAGACTGTTCCTAATTAACTTCATCTGAGTAACAAGGTAATTTAATATAACTAAATCGTTTCATTTTTCATTTTGAGACAGGTAAAATTACAAATAGACATACACATGAAATATTAAATATATGTAACCAAAACTATTTTATCGTCTGCTTAGACTTGTGGTGTCAAAAAAAATATCCATTCCATTAAAAAAAACACCATTATGATAAATCGGTCTACAGAAAACAGACGCTCGATCCCTTCTACTGACTCGGTAATTTTCATAGGGGTGGAGTAAATTATATATTTATTATTAAGTGTACTTCACGCACTTTAACTGGGCGATATCTCTTGTATAAACACTGCCATATTTCAAGTGGTAGGTCAACAAAGATGTCATATTTGAAATAAAAACTTTGTCATCATAATATTGATTTTAGTACCGAATCCTCGGATATTATACCTTCAATGATTTTGTTTGACCCCTGACCCATTTTTAAAGTTTAGAAATGCGTGTGGCATGCGAGTTGTATCCCAGTGGTACATTGGAAAGTAATGATGTGAATGGACAGTAAACCCGGTTTATTCTGATTGATGGTAACAAAACAACAACAACCATATCTTCATAATAACCACTAAAGGAATAAGAACAAAAGGACAAACAACGATCTACAAAACATACACACAACATTAAAGATCAAGTAACACGAACCCCACTAAAAACCGGGGGTGAACTCAGGTGCCCCGGAAGGGTAGGCAGTTCCTTCTCCACTAGTGGCACCCGTCGTGTTAATCTAGTTACAAACCCGTTGATAAGTCATGAATGAGGAAAGTACAGAAAAATATTTCATTTCGACACAGATATTCCATAACGGTCAATGGTGGCGACCGTAAAACTTTCGAAGTGATTCGTTAGGAGACCATTCATTGGGCAGGGTATAAAAAGAAATAGACTATATTGATTCAATTGATACAAGAGGTTCCATTATAACATACTACCCTCCTTCATTTTGACCCAGAAACCTTAATGATAAAAAGGGAACCATCTAGTTTATGAATGTGCGATGAATCCATTCGTAGTTGCTCCAAATGATACGTTTAAGAGTCTTTCATGAAGTTTATTAAAGTAATAATCTAAATATTTTGAAATAAAATTGTTCCATGTCACAGATCTAGTTTGATGAGATCTGAGAGTCTTCCATGATATTAAAAAAAGTTGAGACTCAATTATTTTGAAATTTAAACATTCCATATCACATGTATTGTTCTTCTGGTTCCAAAAGGTCCGGGTGGCTCAATGAGGTAGGTAGTTGGATTACCTAACAACTCATGCTTATCACCAATACGGCGTGGGTTCGTGCCCGGCTTTTTACATTACAAAAAAGGATGCACTCGACTCGAGCCGCAAGTGATATAGTTTACCAGTTGCTTGCCCATGGTCGGTGGTTCTCTCCGGGTACTTCGGCTTCTTCCACCACTGAAACTGGTTGCCATGATATAGCTGAAAGTGGCGTTAAACACAATAAATCAAATCAGTCAAATCTTCTGGTTTCAAAAAGGCATGATTGCCAGGTACTTTTCCAAAAATAATATGTCTGAGTATTCCAGGGTATTAAGGAATTTTGGAATTAAAATATTTTGCAATCCAGTGGTTTCATGTCACACCTATTGTTCTTCTTGTTCTAAAAAGGTATGTTTGCTAGGTAATTTAAAAAAAAAAATAATAATCACAGGTCTGAGAGCCTTCCTTATTTACCATACTAGTAGTTGGATTTCAAAAAAATTAACACTTCATATCCTGAAGAAGAGTTTGAAGATACCAAAGGGGCAATCATAATCTGTAAATCGAAGAACAGACAACACAATGGCCAAAAGAAAAAGACAGAAGAACAGACAACAGAATGGCCAAAAGAAAAAGACAGAAGAACAAACAACAGAATGGCCAAAAGAAAAAGACAGAAGAACAGACAACACAATGGCCAAAAGAAAAAGACAGAAGAACAGACAACACAATGGCCAAAAGAAAAAGACAGAAGAACAGACAACAGAATGGCCAAAAGAAAAAGACAGAAGAACAAACAACAGAATGGCCAAAAGAAAAAGACAGAAGAACAGACAACACAATGGCCAAAAGAAAAAGACAGAAGAACAGACAACACAATGGCCAAAAGAAAAAGACAGAAGAACAGACAACAGAATGGCCAAAAGAAAAAGACAGAAGAACAAACAACAGAATGGCCAAAAGAAAAAGACAGAAGAACAGACAACACAATGGCCAAAAGAAAAAGACAGAAGAACAGATAACACAATGGCCAAAAGAAAAAGGACAAATAGACAAACAACGATCTACAAAACATACACATAAAACTAAATATCGAGTAACACGAACCCCATTAATAACCGGGGGTGAACTCAGGAAGGGTAAACAGTTCCTGCTCCACTGATGGCACTCGTCGTGTATACCCCTGAGGGCTCAAATATAATGAGGCTAGTACAACTTTTAAAAAGTTTTGGCTTGTACAGCATGCGAGGTATTATAAAACTTACTTGACATTGACTAAGTTCAAGGTCACAGTGGCGTCACTCTTATTATCGACAGTCCGCCATGTCCCAATAAATAATTATACAAAATATGATGTCACTGGACCCTAAAGCAAAAAAAGTTCTGTCCCGAATAATATGGTTTGTACAAAAAATTAAAATATCGTACATATTGGCAGCCGTGTGTTATCCATATCATGGCGGCCATATTTGAAATATTAGAATTTCACAAATTTGATTAATAATTCATAATAGGTAAAGTTATCTTAGTTTTATTGAGTTATGTCCAGTGGTTCCCGAGATACAACTTGCACCAAACCTTTAACGGTGTATTGGCAGTCATGTTTTTTTCAGTCTTGGCAGTCATATTTGAAATCATAGAATTTCACAAATTTTAGAATTTCAGTATTTGATAGTGGATGAGATAATCCTTTGAAATTTATGAGATACTGCTTGACCTAAAACCTTAGCATTTTGTTGCCCGCCCACCGGATATTACCAATCTAAAAAAAATCAGACTATTCCTTCGGAAAACCTGAGTAAAAATATTCATTTTGGAGGGCATCATATCTGTATACTATTGCTACTAGTGATTAATAAAACATGTTTTGTTTTTTGTTAATATTCATCAGCATTTCACAATTCGTACCAGCTGCGGAATCTCATCATTACATTTATAATAAATGTTTTTCTTGAGTTCCTTATTTTCTATTATGTAATAATGAACAGTTCATTCCTCTAGACATTATGTTGACACGTGACCCTTGCCTCGGGAAGACGGTTAACGTTGATCATTTGATTTGCTTTTTCAATTACAACTTTGTTTTTAATTAAGCGTTGGAAATGGGTTTCGCTTGATTCTGTTGTAATCGGTCGAACTTATTGATGCTTAGATATAGAACGGACATGCATGACATGCAGTACACCCAAGACAAGGAAGCGGACTTGGTCTTAAAACCGACTCCGGTATTCTAACATATCAGGTCGGCACATTGGTCATCAATACGTTGCTTATCTGAGCGGCCCACCGTACATTGTCCAAATTACCGTGTGTACAATCCACATCTGCCTGGATATATGCCGCTACACATCCACTATTATATGAAAAGTTTGAAGATACCAAAGGGGTAACTATAATCCGTATATCGAAGAAGAACAGACAACACAATGGCCAAAAGAAAAGTACAAAAGGACAAACAACGATCTACAAAACATACACATAAAACTAAAGACCGAGTACCACGAACCCCACTTAAAACCAGTCAACTCAGGTGCTCCGGAAGGATAAGCAGTTCCTGCTCCACTAGGGGCACCCGTCGTGTTAATCTAGTATATCTGTAGTCTCTGATAACAAAATTCCTTTTTTAATTCACATGCCTGTATATGAAAATGTAAAGCGTATCGGTCATGTATATTCACAGGTATATTATATTCAAGACAAAGCCTTTTCTTTAAATATGTTATGTCATAGGTTTAAAGAGTACGGAGTGAAATGCTTCATCAGTATAAAAGAATGCTTTATTTCCATAAAAAGAAGAAAATAAACAATTTTAATCACGCAACTTTTATATTTTTCATCCGTTTTATACATCATTAGCGGGTACACATCAATCTAATGTTAGTTCATTAGATATTTTACTTTAAAACCCAACTTTCGTGATGGTGAAGACATTACAGAAATATTCTGTTATGAAACGACATCGTTGACACATTGATCGAGCTTGTTAAAACATGAATCTAAAAGATCAACTATTTTTAGTGCTCGGTTTTTGTGTCTATTGTGTTAACTGTTGGTATTATGCTATGTACATGTATGTAAAATGTTGTAATTTGGGTCTTTACATACTTGATAGCCCCGAATGAGCCATTATTTTTCATATAGGCAGAGCATATAGATAAATGAATCAAATGTACACGAGATAAAAGCTTTATAGATTGTTGGACTCAGAGTTGTGATAATGCGTCCGAGTGAAGCGATAAATATCTTTGTACGATGTTGCATTTATTTGACGACCTATGATTAGACTACTCATTCCTAAAAATAACGATAAAGGCAGAGCCATATATGGAAATCTAGAGAATAAGAATAAAACGCTTTACTGGCCAGTAGAAAATTCCATATGCCAGGTGACTGCAGCATTGTGTAATCTATTATTGCATAATTTGACCTTGACGCTGTCCGAAAAAAAACTCTTCTTGAGACACAATAAAAAAGAAAGAAATTAACGTTTCTAATAAACTACTTAAAAGAATGTACGGCTAACAAATCTCGAGTTAGTCCTTCTTATACACAAGATGCAGACGATAGATAAACGTGCAGTTACGAAACGATGCAGACGGAAAATTACAGAAGGTCAGTGGGCGGTGCTTAATTTCGTCTAGTGACCATTACGTCTTTAGCATTAGAACTTCCAAGAAAGTCCGTGAAGCATAGTTCGTGGAAAAAACTTAGTTACTATTTCAAGTTATAGATCAGCAACATCATACAAAAATGTTCTAAGCTCCCGTGACCGACTATGATTATTTAGACGGTCAGTAAATTCAACAATTTACTGACCGTCTAGATAACGATAGTCGGTCACTAGGGAGCTTAGAACTTATAATGAGGGCTGCTGTTTCAGTGTGCCGTGGAAACATTTTATAAAGCTGAAATGATTTATAATCTCATCGGAAATTAACGCTTTTCGACATTATTTAAGGATGTAGGCCTGTGGTATGGGAGACAACTATATTTTTATAGTCTTCTCAAATATATGGTCATCTGTGCGTTTGAAAATACCCCCTCAATTCCTAACTCGAATAATACTGCGCCCTCTATCGGCACTAGTTAATGTAGCGACCAGCGGGAGCGTAATATAACGATTGGATTATTAGGGTTACTCAATTCCAAGCTTCTTGGCAACACAGATTGTTTACATTGGATATGGGCTTTTAAAAAAATGACTCCTTTCCCTTTTAATTTTCTATAGCTGTGCTCCTTATTTTTTTATATCTTATTGCTGCTAATAAAAGTGTGTTATTATTATATGCTTTTGCCCACAAAATATCATTGAAGTATCTCTTTCCAGAAAAAATTACCATCGAAATGTGTTGTTAAAAATGCCAAGAGTGTAACACATTTTGTGTGACAAACTTTTTTTCCTAATGAATTTCAAGGCTTTGTCAAATAAAAAATATTAAATATACATGTGTATACACCAGAATCTTAGATAGTGCAATTTGTCAGGAAATCACTTACCCCTGGTGATAATTTATAAAAAAAAAAAAAATGATCACATTGAAAAATTTGAAAAGAAAGTGTCATGTTGGAATAAATGTAGTGTTTTTCGAAGTGATATTGAAATTGCGTGATGTATGTTTCATGAAACACATTTCCATTGCCCCATGAACATGTTTGCACCGTTTTGACCTTCACATAATTATTTGGTAACCCGAAAATGTCAGGAGGGTAAACAAGATATGTTTACATTGTGGTCATTTTATACATTGTTATATTTTGTTGAATTTGTATTATTTTTTAGCAGTTCATGACAGTCTGTGACTATTAGTAACACTCATACTCACTACAGAACATGAAAATAAATCGTCTTATTTTGTTTTCGCTTGTCTAAATTTAATATAATTCCACTGTTGCATATAATGCTCAATTTCGTTGGTCAACATCATACCAGCTGAATTTTGTTTATACATCTATAAATAATAATGGGTATTTTCAAGGAATTTATGCATTGTGTCAACGGGGATCCGATCGATAGTCCGACGGTTCGATGGTCCGACGGTTCGATAGTCTGACAGTTTGATAGTCCGACAGTTCGATAGTCCGACGGTTCGATAGTTCGACAAATTTAATAGTTCCGCCGTTCATAATTTAATAGTTCCCCCGTTCATGCTACCTCCGAAGTCTTGTGTGTAGTTGAGGTATCTCAAGGAACGCAACAGAAGTCCAGTTTACGGACACGATTTGTCCTATTTGCTGAGCAGGTATCGTCGGAAATCCACAACCAATTGCGCTATATCCTTCTGGAAAGATCTCTTGAATCCCTCTATTAAGAGCAAAAACGTACAGCGTCATCTGCTATGGGTTTCACGATGCTTTCTCGGCGAATAGGTCAAATCATCACAATTTAGACTAAGTACATGTTTATGATAAGATGCTTGCTACGTGACGAATACACTGAAATGTACGATGACAACGAGAGCAAGAAAATGTGTCGTCGTTGCACTTTTCGGCAATGGCATGATTGATGATACAAAATTTTACTCGGGTTTGTCGGCCTAGTATTTTCTGAAGCAATTTAAACGTCAAAAACATGAAAATTTCCGTAAAAAGATATCTCGACTTGATTTGATTTTTGGTATGGAGTTTGTACTGTGTATGACTCCTATTTTCAGACCTGTGCCACACTTCTTGTTTGCCGACGGCAGGGAGCATCCGTGTCCTACGGACACGTTTGTCTTTTATTTGTATTTACTAATACGTTAATTTAATCATTCATACGTCCGTGGTTATTTGGAGAAGTTGCCGATTGCAGTATTGAAGCTGACGACTGCCGGACTTCTTTTTTTAACGTAACTACTTGGCCATACTCGCTGCTGTCAAATTACCTAATTTTCCGTGCAACGGAAATTGTCGAGTATCCTGATCCTAATCCTAAAGGTCGCAATTGACGCTACTGGTTCCAGAGTACTGCATTTTTTCTCTTTGGTACTTTACTGTCTCACTGTAATTTCTCTTTGTACTGGAGTATTGAGTTGCTTAGGCTCAGGATCGGGGTACAGGGCTTGCTAGTTCTGGGAAACGCCCTGTACTTTTGATGAATTCCTCCAAGAAAGTTAGTTTCTTTTGATGTTTCTCTTTATTGGAGTCTCTAGTCAGGAGATGAAGTAGGTCAAAACTTTCATCTATGATCTTTAATTGCACTGCGAGTTTGGCTCTCTCATGATCGTAAATGTGGCAGTGCAATATGTAGTGTTCAGTGGTTTCTTCTTCTCCACAGTCGCATAGTGGCGTGGGGGACTGACCTATGTTATTCCGGTATTTGTTTAGTCTGCTGTATCCTGTTCTCATCTCTGTCAAAACTATACCTATCTGTGGGTTTGGCATATCTAAATGGCTGGCATTTCCAACCATTGGTATCAGGTCATAGAGTTGTCTCCCTGATTCGCTGATGGACCATCTATTCTGCCATTTTATTTTAGTTGAAGTCTTCATTACTTGTTTGACATCTGACATGGTGATGACATTATACTGTTCATTTACGGACATTGACTCTTTTGTTAGTTGGTCCGCTATCTCGTTCCCGGCTATATTAGCATGGCTTGGGATCCAAGATAGGGTTGTTCGCATTCCGTATCTCATCAATGTCCCTATATTTTCCTTAATGTCGGAGATCGTGTCAATGTAGTTTGATGACTTCCAGTTGAGAGTTAGGATACCTACTGCAGTTTGACTGTCTGACAAGATCTTGATATCAGTGAACCCATCCTTTAATGCAGCTATGCAGTATTCTAATACCATGAGTATTGCCACAAGCTCTGCCAGCAGTATGGATCCTCTTTGTGCTACCGGTCTCTTGAGGCTGATTCCTTCGTTGTCACCTGGATATAGCACTGCTCCAGATCCACATGATCCAGGGTTACCCTGACATGAGCCATCTGTAAAGGCGACTATTGTGGTGTCTGTTGGGTCTCCAATAAGATCTTTTACCACCTCTTTGCTTTCCTCAGTCTGTTCAGCTGTTCTGTTTTTTGAGCTACCCAATCGGCACCAGTAGCTTGTCGCTCTCATCATCATGACATCCACCCCTGCCTTGTATGTGACTTCTGGCTCTATGAGTTTAATGTCTACTTTTGTTGCTTTAAACATGTCTACTGGTTGATTGCCTTCCCAAATGGTGATTCTTGTTGTTCATATATATCATCCCTTCTGAGATATTCCTCCAATTGTTGTTTTACTGGTTCAGCAATGTTTTTTGACTGGATCTTGGCAATTTCTCTTACTGCTATTTCTTCTATTCTTAGGTCAACTGGTAGTATGTTGCCTTCTACTTCCATTGCCTCTCTTCCTGATGTTGCTGGTAATCCCAAGCATATTGATAATCCTTTTCTCTGGATCGCTTCTAATTTTTTCATGTTCTCTGTTAGTGTTATTTGCCAGACTGGGCAGCCATATTCTATGATTGATCTAACCAGGCTGTTGTATAATCTTAGTAGCTTCGTTCTTGAGATGTTTGCCAAACCTTTTATTTCTCTTATTATATGGATGGAATTGTTGGTTTTTCTCTCCACATGCATGATGTGGTTGTCAAATTTGATCTTCTCATCTAAGATAATTCCGAGTAGTCTGGGTGTTGGATTATATTTGAAACTGTAGTTGTTTACCACTAATTCCTTTTGATGTTGGTCTAGGTCTTTCTTAGCAAATATGCATACTTCACACTTTTCCATATTGATGTTTATTCTCCACTTTCTGGTCCATTCCACTATTGTTTCTATGTCCTCTGTAGCCTTCTTCCTGATACAGTCTAGATCTTGTCCTTTGTGCCATAAAGTGCCATCATCTGCAAACTTGCAGTTGTTTCCTTTAGTTCCACAACTACGCACTCGTGTCAACACACCATTTCACTCACAAATTTTACATCTTTTTCAGTTTGCAGGTGAAATGTCAAATTCTCACATTTACAAATTCCCTCAAAATAACCTGTATTCCTATAATGTGATTGCTGACAGTTTCAGAAATATTCATATTTCAGAAAACAGAGAAAAAATAACTGTTCAAAGATTGATATACCAATTAGGTGTAAATTAATTTTATGGTAGTAAAAAAATGGAAAGCTAAGTTTGGGGAATTGTGTGTAATAACTTTCCTCGACAATTTCATTTTTTCTGGGTGCCATCCATGAAAAACATAATTTTAAATATCTTAAAAATCCGACGGTAAAAGTTTGTAAAATTTGATGCAATGATGTATATATGTATATTCTTTACTGTGACACATTTTGGTGGAAATTAATCGCCAGAATTTCTTCAAATCAGATTTTTAATACCAAGGTGGTATCTTAGGGCATCCCCCTTTTTTCCAATTTCAACTGCTTTGCACATGATTATCTCCAAACAGGATATTCATATATGTTAGATATTTCATTATTATTCAACAATAACACTCTCAAGTGTATTAAAGTCAAAATATTCTCTTTCAACCAGAAATAAATGTGCATATCTATTAGAAGCTTCCGAAACAAGTATTACCATCTGGCGTCAAGAATACTCCCAAAATTGCTATATTTAGGATGTGCTATAGAGAAAACGGCACGGTGAAATTTCTTGAAACTTTGGCAGATAATGTATTTAGACATAACTATTCAATGATGCAAATTTACAAAAAAAATTAACTATGGGAAAATGTTGGGGTTACCCAGGTATACACCCTTAAGTGAGAACGTTCTGACTTAATAATAGTGAACAAATCAATGATCAATCGCTCACAAACGGGTGTTTTAAGCAAAGCTATATGGAGAAACCATCCAAAGGAATTCATCATCGATTTTGAAATAAAAGCTTATAAATGCAATAATAGGTGAAAATATAAATGTTTATACTACATTCCATATCAAACTACAGCCTGGTATGAACCAGGATGCCAAAGTGTATTCACAAAGACTCGCCATTGTATGTACAAAGGTGTTAATACTACAGTCCCTACAGAGACTGACATTGACTACGAGGTTAAAATGTATGTACAAAGATATTTATACAACAATGCATACAAAACCAGAAACAGACAGGAAACCAGACGTGAGTGGGTGATTATTGTTTAACCTCAAATGAGCATTTTTTTCCCAGCTATATACATGACGAGAACAAGCTTAAGTTATATTTTCATAAGATGATAATGATGAAATCCTCTTTCTTCTAGACCTACACGCTTGTTGGATGATTTTTATGGTGCTAGCTCACTGAAACAAAAGCCCACTGTCGACATGTCGCTCAATTCGGACACATTCTTCTTATTCCGAGCCAACCAGTCTTTGCTCTTACTCCTTAGTGCTCTGTGCCTAGCGGAGAAGCAACAAATATCAATTTTAAAGTCTTCGGTATGATCACCCGACCGGGTCTCGAACCCAGATCTGCCGTACTAGAGGCGAGTACGCAAACTATTGCACACCGATGCAGTGGCAACAAGATGCTTAATTCTATTTACAAAGATGTTAATACTACAGTCCATACAAACTTAAACACTTACAGGACAAAAGATACCAAATTGTATTAACAAAGACGCTACATTGTTGGTGCAAAGATGTTAATACTACAGTTCACACAAAACGAGAAACTGACAGGAATCCAGACGTTAAATTGTATTTACAAAGATGATAATACTGCAGTTCACACAAAACGAGAACCTGACAGGAATCCAGACGTTAAATTGTATTTACAAAGACGCTACATTGTTGGTGCAAAGATGTTAATACTACAGTTCACACAAAACGAGAAACTGACAGGAATCCAGACGTTAAATTGTATTTACAAAGACGCTACATTGTTGGTGCAAAGATGTTAATACTACAGTTCACACAAAACGAGAAACTGACAGGAATCCAGACGTTAAATTGTATTTACAAAGATGATAATACTGCAGTTCACACAAAACGAAAACCTGACAGGAATCCAGACGTTAAATTGTATTTACAAAGATGATAATACTGCAGTTCACACAAAACGAGAACCTGACAGGAATCCAGACGTTAAATTGTATTTACAAAGATGATAATACTGCAGTTCACACAAAACGAGAAACTGACAGGAATCCAGACGTTAAATTGTATTTACAAAGATGATAATACTGCAGTTCACACAATACGAGAACCTGACAGGAATCCAGACGTTAAATTGTATTTACAAAGATGATAATACTGCAGTTCACACAAAACGAGAACCTGACAGGAATCCAGACGTTAAATTGTATTTTCAAAGATGATAATACTGCAGTTCACACAAAACGAGAACCTGACAGGAATCCAGACGTTAAATTGTATTTACAAAGATGATAATACTGCAGTTCACACAAAACGAGAACCTGACAGGAATCCAGACGTTAAATTGTATTTATAAAGATGATAATACTGCAGTTCACACAAAACGAGAAACTGACAGGAATCCAGACGTTAAATTGTATTTACAAAGATGATAATACTGCAGTTCACACAAAACGAGAACCTGACAGGAATCCAGACGTTAAATTGTATTTACAAAGATGATAATACTGCAGTTCACACAAAACGAGAACCTGACAGGAATCCAGACGTTAAATTGTATTTACAAAGATGATAATACTGCAGTTCACACAAAACGAGAACCTGACAGGAATCCAGACGTTAAATTGTATTTACAAAGATGATAATACTGCAGTTCACACAAAACGAGAACCTGACAGGAATCCAGACGTTAAATTGTATTTACAAAGATGATAATACTGCAGTTCACACAAAACGAGAACCTGACAGGAATCCAGACGTTAAATTGTATTTACAAAGATGATAATACTGCAGTTCACACAAAACGAGAACCTGACAGGAATCCAGACGTTAAATTGTATTTACAAAGACGCTACATTGTTGGTGCAAAGATGTTAATACTACAGTTCACACAAAACGAGAAACTGACAGGAATCCAGACGTTAAATTGTATTTACAAAGACGCTACATTGTTGGTGCAAAGATGTTAATACTACAGTTCACACAAAACGAGAAACTGACAGGAATCCAGACGTTAAATTGTATTTTCAAAGATGATAATACTGCAGTTCACACAAAACGAGAACCTGACAGGAATCCAGACGTTAAATTGTATTTACAAAGATGATAATACTGCAGTTCACACAAAACGAGAACCTGACAGGAATCCAGACGTTAAATTGTATTTACAAAGATGATAATACTGCAGTTCACACAAAACGAGAACCTGACAGGAATCCAGACGTTAAATTGTATTTGTAGTCAGTGTTTCGGTACTGACATGGTTTATAAAATATTTTTATTATGGAAATGTAGTTCCTAAATAATGTAATTATTATTTAACATTAGGTTCACTCAACCAGGCATAAGGTACCTTAGCCGATTGTGGTTATTTTGTTTAGGTTCCTTGGTATTTTTGCTCCCAACAACATTTAAATTATTTTGGCGATCCAATCTTACTACTTTAAACGTAGATAATGAAGTTTATTTTCAAAATACGAGTCGTTTACACTAAGTAAGAGATTAACAAGAAAGAGTGTGATGTGAACTGTACTAGTATTGCTGGTCTTTATCATTAGTATTTCTTAGACTAATCAAACTATTTCCGGAATTATAAACCGAACATTCATAATTATCCATAAATCTATGAATATTTGGAAATATATTACCAGTTTAAGCCACTCACTTATCACTAAAGTGACTATACCAAGTGAGGAAAGTGTGTTGCCTTTGTGCTAGGATATCCACTATACCAAGTGAGGAACGTGTGTTGCCTTTGTGTTAGGATATCCACTATACCAAGTGAGGAAAGTGTGTGGTCTTTGTGCTAGGATATCCACTATACCAAGTGAGGAAAGTGTGTTGCCTTTGTGTTAGGATATCCACTATACCAAGTGAGGAAAGTGTGTTGCCTTTGTGTTAGGATATCCACTATACCAAGTGAGGAAAGTGTGTGGTCTTTGTGTTAGGATATCCACTATACCAAGTGAGAAAAGTGTGTTGCCTTTGTATTAGGATATCCACTATACCAAGTGAGGAAAGTGTGTGGTCTTTGTGTTAGGATATCCACTATACCAAGTGAGGAAAGTGTGTGACCTTTGTGTTAGGATATCCACTATACCAAGTGAGGAAAGTGTGTGGTCTTTGTGTTAGGATATCTACTATACCAAGTGAGGAAAGTGTGTTGCCTTTGTGTTAGGATATCCACTATACCAAGTGAGGAAAGTGTGGTGTCTTTGTGCTAGGATATCCACTATACCAAGTGAGGAAAGTGTGTTGCCTTTGTATTAGGATATCCACTATACCAAGTGAGGAAAGTGTGTGGTCTTTGTGTTAGGATATCCACTATACCAAGTGAGGAAAGTGTGTGACCTTTGTGTTAGGATATCCACTATACCAAGTGAGGAAAGTGTGTGGTCTTTGTGTTAGGATATCCACTATACCAAGTGAGGAAAGTGTGTTGCCTTTGTGTTAGGATATCCACTATACCAAGTGAGGAAAGTGTGTGGTCTTTGTGTTAGGATATCCACTATACCAAGTGAGGAAAGTGTGTTGTCTTTGTGTTAGGATATCCACTATACTAAGTGAGGAAAGTGTGTTGCCTTTGTGTTAGGATATCCACTATACCAAGTGAGGAACGTGTGTTGCCTTTGTGTTAGGATATCCACTATACCAAGTGAGGAAAGTGTGTTGCCTTTGTGTTAGGATATCCACTATACCAAGTGAGGAAAGTGTGTGGTCTTTGTGTTAAGATATCCACTATACCAAGTGAGGAAAGTGTGTTGCCTTTGTGTTAGGATATCCACTATACCAAGTGAGGAAAGTGTGTTGCCTTTATGTTAGGATATCCACTATACCAAGTGAGGAAAGTGTGTGGTCTTTGTGTTAGGATATCCACTATACCAAGTGAGGAAAGTGTGTGGTCTTTGTGTTAGGATATCCACTATACCGAGTGAGGAAAGTGTGTTGCCTTTGTGTTAGGATATCCACTATACCAAGTGAGGAAAGTGTGTTGCCTTTGTGTTAGGATATCCACTATACCAAGTGAGGCAAGTGTGTTGCCTTTGTGTTAGGATATACACTATACCGAGTGAGGAAAGTGTGTTGCCTTTGTGTTAGGATATCCACTATACTAAGTGAGGAAAGTGTGTGACCTTTGTGTTAGGATATCCACTATACCAAGTGAGGAAAGTGTGTTGCCTTTGTGCTAGGATATCCACTATACCAAGTGAGGTAAGTGTGTGACCTTTGTGTTAGGATATACACTATACCAAGTGAGGAAAGTGTGTGGTCTTTGTGTTAGGATATCCACTATACCAAGTGAGGAAAGTGTGTGGTCTTTGTGTTAGGATATCCACTATACCAAGTGAGGAAAGGGTGTTGCCTTTGTGTTAGGATATCCACTATACTAAGTGAGGAAAGTGTGTGACCTTTGTGTTAGGATATCCACTATACCAAGTGAGGAAAGTATGTGGTCATGCCTTTGTGTTAGTATATCCACTATACCAAGTGAAGAAAGTGTGTGGTCTTTGTGTTAGGATATACACTATACCAAGTGAGGAAAGTGTGTTGCCTTTGTGTTAGGATATCCACTATACCAAGCGAGGAAAGTGTGTGACCTTTGTGTTAGGATATCCACTATACCAAGTGAGGAAAGTGTGTGGTCTTTGTTTTAGGATATCCACTATACCAAGTGAGGAAAGGGTGTTGCCTTTGTGTTAGGATATCCACTATACCAAGTGAGGAAAGTGTGTGGTCATGCCTTTGTGTTAGGATATCCACTATGCCAATTGAAGAAAGTGTGTGGTCTTTGTGTTAGGACATCCACTATACCAAGTGAGGAAAGTGTGTTGCCTTTGTGTTAGGATATCCACTATACCAAGTGAGGAAAGTGTGTGGTCTTTGTGTTAGGATATCCACTATACCAAGTGAGGAAAGTGTGTGGTCTTTGTGTTAGGATATCCACTATACCAAGTGAGGAAAGTGTGTTGCCTTTGTGTTAGGATATCCACTATACCAAGTGAGGAAAGTGTATTGCCTTTGTGTTAGGATATCCACTATACCAAGTGAGGAAAGTGTGTTGCCTTTCTGTTAGGATATCCACTATACCAAGTGAGGAAAGTGTGTGGTCTTTGTGTTAGGATATCCACTATACCAAGTGAGGAAAGTGTGTTGCCTTTGTGTTAGGATATCCACTATACTAAGTGAGGAAAGTGTGTTGCCTTTCTGTTAGGATATCTACTATACCAAGTGAGGAAAGTGTGTGGTCTTTGTGTTAGGAAATCCACTATACCAAGTGAGGAAAGTGTGTTGCCTTTGTGTTAGGATATCCACTATACCAAGTGAGGAAAGTGTGTGGTCTTTGTGTTAGGATATCTACTATACCAAGTGAGGAAAGTGTGTTGCCTTTGTGTTAGGATATCCACTATACCAAGTGAGGAAAGTGTGTGGTCTTTGTGTTAGGATATCCACTATACCAAGTGAGGAAAGTGTGTTGCCTTTGTGTTAGGATATCCACTATACCAAGTGAGGAAAGTGTGTTGCCTTTGTGTTAGGATATCTACTATACCAAGTGAGGAAAGTGTGTGACCTTTGTGTTAGGATATCCACTATACCAAGTGATGAAAGTGTATGGCCTTTGTGTTAGGATATCCACTATACTAAGTGAGGAAAGTGTGAGGTCTTTGTGTTAGGATATCCACTATACCAAGTGAGGAAAGTGTGTTGCCTTTCTGTTAGGATATCCACTATACCAAGTGAGGAACGTGTGTTGCCTTTGTGTTAGGATATTCACTATACCAAGTGAGGAAAGTGTGTTGCCTTTCTGTTAGGATATCCACTATACTAAGTGAGGAAAGTGTGTGACCTTTGTGTTAGGATATCCACTATACCAAGTGAGGAAAGTGTGTGGTCTTTGTGTTAGGATATTCACTATACCAAGTGAGGAAAGTGGGTGGTCTTTGTGTTAGGATATCCACTATACTAAGTGAGGAAAGTGTGTGGTCTTTGTGTTAGGATATCCACTATACCAAGTGAGGAAAGTGTGTGGTCTTTGTGTTAGGATATCCACTATACTAAGTGAGGAAAGTGTGTGACCTTTGTGTTAGGATATCCACTATACTAAGTGAGGAAAGTGTGTGGTCTTTGTGTTAGGATATTCACTATACCAAGTGAGGAAAGTATGTGACCTTTGTGTTAGGATATCCACTATACCAAGTGAGGAAAGTGTGTTGCCCTTGTGTTAGGATATCCACTATACTAAGTGAGGAAAGTGAGTGGACTTTGTGTTAGGATATCCACTATACCAAGTGAGGAAAGTGTGTTGCCTTTGTGTTAGGATATACACTATACCAAGTGAGGAAAGTGTGTTGCCTTTGTGTTAGGATATCCACTATACCAAGTGAGGAAAGTATGTGACCTTTGTGTTAGGATATCCACTATACCAAGTGAGGAAAGTGTGTTGCCTTTGTGTTAGGATATCCACTATACCAAGTGAGGAAAGTATGTGACCTTTGTGTTAGGATATCCACTATACCAAGTGAGGAAAGTGTGTGGTCTTTGTGTTAGGATATCCACTATACCAAGTGAGGAAAGTGTGTTGCCTTTGTGTTAGAATATCCACTATACCAAGTGAGGAAAGTGTTTGGTCTTTGTGTTAGGATATCCACTATACCAAGTGAGGAAAGGGTGTTGCCTTTGTGTTAGGATATCCACTATGCCAAGTGAGGAAAGTGTGTGGTCATGTCTTTGTGTTAGGATATCCACTATACCAAGTGAGGAAAGTATGTGACCTTTGTGTTAGGATATCCACTATACCAAGTGAGGAAAGTGTGTGGTCTTTGTGTTAGGATATCTACTATATCAAGTGAGGAAAGTGTGTTGCCTTTGTGTTAGGATATCCACTATACCAAGTGAGGAAAGTGTGTTGTCTTTGTGTTAGGATATTCACTATACCAAGTGAGGAAAGTATGTGACCTTTGTGTTAGGATATCCACTATACCAAGTGAGGAAAGTGTGTTGCCTTTGTGTTAGGATATCCACTATACCAAGTGAGGAAAGTATGTGACCTTTGTGTTAGGATATCCACTATACCAAGTGAGGAAAGTGTGTTGCCTTTGTGTTAGGATATCCACTATACCAAGTGAGGAAAGTGTGTTGCCTTTGTGTTAGGATATCCACTATACCAAGTGAGGAAATTGTGTTGCCTTTGTGTTAGGATATCCACTATACCAAGTGAGGAAAGTGTGTGGCCTTTGTGTTAGGATATCCACTATACCAAGTGAGGAAAGTCTGTGACCTTTGTGTTAGGATATCCACTATACCAAGTGAGGAAAGTGTGTTGCCTTTGTGCTAGGATATCCACTATACCAAGTGAGGAAAGTGTGTGAACTTTGTGTTAGGATATCCACTATACCAAGTGAGGAAAGTGTGTTGCCTTTGTGTTAGGATATACACTATACCAAGTGAGGAAAGTGTGTTGCCTTTGTGTTAGGATATCCACTATACTAAGTGAGGAAAGTGTGTGAGCTTTGTGTTAGGATATCCACTATACCAAATGAGGAAAGTGTGTGACCTTTGTGTTAGGATATCCACTATACTAAGTGAGGAAAGTGTGTTGCCTTTGTGTTAGGATATCCACTATACCAAGTGAGGAAAGTGTGTGACCTTTGTGTTAGGATATCTACTATACCAAGTGAGGAAAGTATGTGACCTTTGTGTTAGGATACCCACTATACCAAGTGAGGAAAGTGTGTGACCTTTGTGTTAGGATATCCACTATACCAAGTGAGGAAAGTGTGTTGCCTTTGTGTTAGGATATCTACTATACAAAGTGAGGAAAGTGTGTGACCTTTGTGTTAGGATATCCACTATACCAAGTGAGGAAAGTGTGTGCTCTTTGTGTTAGGATATCTACTATACTAAGTGAGGAAAGTGTGTTGCCTTTGTGTTAGGATATCCACTATACCAAGTGAGGAAAGTGTGTGACCTTTGTGTTAGGATATCTACTATACAAAGTGAGGAAAGTATGTGACCTTTGTGTTAGGATATCTACTATACCAAGTGAGGAAAGTGTGTTGCCTTTGTGTTAGGATATCTACTATACAAAGTGAGGAAAGTATGTGACCTTTGTGTTAGGATATCTACTATACCAAGTGAGGAAAGTGTGTGACCTTTGTGTTAGGATATCTACTATACCAAGTGAGGAAAGTGTGTGGTCTTTGTGTTAGGATATCCACTATACCAAGTGAGGAAAGTATGTGACCTTTGTGTTAGGATATCCACTATACCAAGTGAGGAAAGTGTGTGGTCTTTGTGTTAGGATATCTACTATACCAAGTGAGGAAAGTATGTGACCTTTGTGTTAGGATATCCACTATACCAAGTGAGGAAAGTGTGTGGTCTTTGTGTTAGGATATCTACTATACCAAGTGAGGAAAGTGTGTGGTCTTTGTGTTAGGATATCCACTATACCAAGTGAGGAAAGTATGTGACCTTTGTGTTAGGATATCCACTATACCAAGTGAGGAAAGTGTGTGGTCTTTGTGTTAGGATATCTACTATACCAAGTGAGGAAAGTGTGTTGCCTTTGTGTTAGGATATCCACTATACCAAGTGAGGAAAGTGTGTTGTCTTTGTGTTAGGATATTCACTATACCAAGTGAGGAAAGTATGTGACCTTTGTGTTAGGATATCCACTATACCAAGTGAGGAAAGTGTGTTGCCTTTGTGTTAGGATATCCACTATACCAAGTGAGGAAAGTATGTGACCTTTGTGTTAGGATATCCACTATACCAAGTGAGGAAAGTGTGTTGCCTTTGTGTTAGGATATTCACTATACCAAGTGAGGAAAGTGTGTTGCCTTTGTGTTAGGATATCCACTATACCAAGTGAGGAAAGTGTGTGGTCTTTGTGTTAGGATATCCACTATACCAAGTGAGGAAAGTGTGTGGTCTTTGTGTTAGGATATCTACTATACCAAGTGAGGAAAGTATGTGACCTTTGTGTTAGGATATCCACTATACCAAGTGAGGAAAGTGTGTGGTCTTTGTGTTAGGATATCTACTATACCAAGTGAGGAAAGTGTGTGGTCTTTGTGTTAGGATATCCACTATACCAAGTGAGGAAAGTATGTGACCTTTGTGTTAGGATATCCACTATACCAAGTGAGGAAAGTGTGTGGTCTTTGTGTTAGGATATCTACTATACCAAGTGAGGAAAGTGTGTTGCCTTTGTGTTAGGATATCCACTATACCAAGTGAGGAAAGTGTGTTGTCTTTGTGTTAGGATATTCACTATACCAAGTGAGGAAAGTATGTGACCTTTGTGTTAGGATATCCACTATACCAAGTGAGGAAAGTGTGTGGTCTTTGTGTTAGGATATCTACTATACCAAGTGAGGAAAGTGTGTTGCCTTTGTGTTAGGATATCCACTATACCAAGTGAGGAAAGTGTGTTGTCTTTGTGTTAGGATATTCACTATACCAAGTGAGGAAAGTATGTGACCTTTGTGTTAGGATATCCACTATACCAAGTGAGGAAAGTGTGTTGCCTTTGTGTTAGGATATCCACTATACCAAGTGAGGAAAGTATGTGACCTTTGTGTTAGGATATCCACTATACCAAGTGAGGAAAGTGTGTTGCCTTTGTGTTAGGATATCCACTATACCAAGTGAGGAAAGTGTGTTGCCTTTGTGTTAGGATATCCACTATACCAAGTGAGGAAATTGTGTTGCCTTTGTGTTAGGATATCCACTATACCAAGTGAGGAAAGTGTGTGGCCTTTGTGTTAGGATATCCACTATACCAAGTGAGGAAAGTCTGTGACCTTTGTGTTAGGATATCCACTATACCAAGTGAGGAAAGTGTGTTGCCTTTGTGCTAGGATATCCACTATACCAAGTGAGGAAAGTGTGTGAACTTTGTGTTAGGATATCCACTATACCAAGTGAGGAAAGTGTGTTGCCTTTGTGTTAGGATATACACTATACCAAGTGAGGAAAGTGTGTTGCCTTTGTGTTAGGATATCCACTATACTAAGTGAGGAAAGTGTGTGAGCTTTGTGTTAGGATATCCACTATACCAAGTGAGGAAAGTGTGTGACCTTTGTGTTAGGATATCCACTATACTAAGTGAGGAAAGTGTGTTGCCTTTGTGTTAGGATATCCACTATACCAAGTGAGGAAAGTGTGTGACCTTTGTGTTAGGATATCTACTATACCAAGTGAGGAAAGTATGTGACCTTTGTGTTAGGATACCCACTATACCAAGTGAGGAAAGTGTGTGGTCTTTGTGTTAGGATATCCACTATACCAAGTGAGGAAAGTGTGTGGTCTTTGTGTTAGGATATCTACTATATCAAGTGAGGAAAGTGTGTTGCCTTTGTGTTAGGATATCCACTATACCAAGTGAGGAAAGTGTGTTGTCTTTGTGTTAGGATATTCACTATACCAAGTGAGGAAAGTATGTGACCTTTGTGTTAGGATATCCACTATACTAAGTGAGGAAAGTGTGTTGCCTTTGTGTTAGGATATCCACTATACCAAGTGAGGAAAGTATGTGACCTTTGTGTTAGGATATCCACTATACCAAGTGAGGAAAGTGTTTGGTCTTTGTGTTAGGATATCTACTATACCAAGTGAGGAAAGTATGTGACCTTTGTGTTAGGATATCCACTATACCAAGTGAGGAAAGTGTGTGGTCTTTGTGTTAGGATATCTACTATACCAAGTGAGGAAAGTGTGTGGTCTTTGTGTTAGGATATCCACTATACCAAGTGAGGAAAGTATGTGACCTTTGTGTTAGGATATCCACTATACCAAGTGAGGAAAGTGTGTGGTCTTTGTGTTAGGATATCTACTATACCAAGTGAGGAAAGTGTGTTGCCTTTGTGTTAGGATATCCACTATACCAAGTGAGGAAAGTGTGTTGTCTTTGTGTTAGGATATTCACTATACCAAGTGAGGAAAGTATGTGACCTTTGTGTTAGGATATCCACTATACCAAGTGAGGAAAGTGTGTTGCCTTTGTGTTAGGATATCCACTATACCAAGTGAGGAAAGTATGTGACCTTTGTGTTAGGATATCCACTATACCAAGTGAGGAAAGTGTGTTGCCTTTGTGTTAGGATATCCACTATACCAAGTGAGGAAAGTGTGTTGCCTTTGTGTTAGGATATCCACTATACCAAGTGAGGAAAGTGTGTGGTCTTTGTGTTAGGATATCCACTATACCAAGTGAGGAAAGTGTGTGGTTTTTGTGTTAGGATATCTACTATACCAAGTGAGGAAAGTATGTGACCTTTGTGTTAGGATATCCACTATACCAAGTGAGGAAAGTGTGTGGTCTTTGTGTTAGGATATCTACTATACCAAGTGAGGAAAGTGTGTTGCCTTTGTGTTAGGATATCCACTATACCAAGTGAGGAAAGTGTGTTGTCTTTGTGTTAGGATATTCACTATACCAAGTGAGGAAAGTATGTGACCTTTGTGTTAGGATATCCACTATACCAAGTGAGGAAAGTGTGTGGTCTTTGTGTTAGGATATCTACTATACCAAGTGAGGAAAGTGTGTTGCCTTTGTGTTAGGATATCCACTATACCAAGTGAGGAAAGTGTGTTGTCTTTGTGTTAGGATATTCACTATACCAAGTGAGGAAAGTATGTGACCTTTGTGTTAGGATATCCACTATACCAAGTGAGGAAAGTGTGTTGCCTTTGTGTTAGGATATCCACTATACCAAGTGAGGAAAGTATGTGACCTTTGTGTTAGGATATCCACTATACCAAGTGAGGAAAGTGTGTTGCCTTTGTGTTAGGATATCCACTATACCAAGTGAGGAAAGTGTGTTGCCTTTGTGTTAGGATATCCACTATACCAAGTGAGGAAATTGTGTTGCCTTTGTGTTAGGATATCCACTATACCAAGTGAGGAAAGTGTGTGGCCTTTGTGTTAGGATATCCACTATACCAAGTGAGGAAAGTCTGTGACCTTTGTGTTAGGATATCCACTATACCAAGTGAGGAAAGTGTGTTGCCTTTGTGCTAGGATATCCACTATACCAAGTGAGGAAAGTGTGTGAACTTTGTGTTAGGATATCCACTATACCAAGTGAGGAAAGTGTGTTGCCTTTGTGTTAGGATATACACTATACCAAGTGAGGAAAGTGTGTTGCCTTTGTGTTAGGATATCCACTATACTAAGTGAGGAAAGTGTGTGAGCTTTGTGTTAGGATATCCACTATACCAAGTGAGGAAAGTGTGTGACCTTTGTGTTAGGATATCCACTATACTAAGTGAGGAAAGTGTGTTGCCTTTGTGTTAGGATATCCACTATACCAAGTGAGGAAAGTGTGTGACCTTTGTGTTAGGATATCTACTATACCAAGTGAGGAAGGTATGTGACCTTTGTGTTAGGATACCCACTATACCAAGTGAGGAAAGTGTGTGACCTTTGTGTTAGGATATCCACTATACCAAGTGAGGAAAGTGTGTTGCCTTTGTGTTAGGATATCTACTATACAAAGTGAGGAAAGTGTGTGACCTTTGTGTTAGGATATCCACTATACCAAGTGAGGAAAGTGTGTGCTCTTTGTGTTAGGATATCAACTATACTAAGTGAGGAAAGTGTGTTGCCTTTGTGTTAGGATATCCACTATACCAAGTGAGGAAAGTGTGTGACCTTTGTGTTAGGATATCTACTATACAAAGTGAGGAAAGTATGTGACCTTTGTGTTAGGATATCTACTATACCAAGTGAGGAAAGTGTGTTGCCTTTGTGTTAGGATATCTACTATACAAAGTGAGGAAAGTATGTGACCTTTGTGTTAGGATATCTACTATACCAAGTGAGGAAAGTGTGTGACCTTTGTGTTAGGATATCTACTATACCAAGTGAGGAAAGTGTGTGGTCTTTGTGTTAGGATATCCACTATACCAAGTGAGGAAAGTATGTGACCTTTGTGTTAGGATATCCACTATACCAAGTGAGGAAAGTGTGTGGTCTTTGTGTTAGGATATCTACTATATCAAGTGAGGAAAGTGTGTTGCCTTTGTGTTAGGATATCCACTATACCAAGTGAGGAAAGTGTGTTGTCTTTGTGTTAGGATATTCACTATACCAAGTGAGGAAAGTATGTGACCTTTGTGTTAGGATATCCACTATACTAAGTGAGGAAAGTGTGTTGCCTTTGTGTTAGGATATCCACTATACCAAGTGAGGAAAGTATGTGACCTTTGTGTTAGGATATCCACTATACCAAGTGAGGAAAGTGTGTGGTCTTTGTGTTAGGATATCTACTATACCAAGTGAGGAAAGTATGTGACCTTTGTGTTAGGATATCCACTATACCAAGTGAGGAAAGTGTGTGGTCTTTGTGTTAGGATATCTACTATACCAAGTGAGGAAAGTGTGTGGTCTTTGTGTTAGGATATCCACTATACCAAGTGAGGAAAGTATGTGACCTTTGTGTTAGGATATCCACTATACCAAGTGAGGAAAGTGTGTGGTCTTTGTGTTAGGATATCTACTATACCAAGTGAGGAAAGTGTGTTGCCTTTGTGTTAGGATATCCACTATACCAAGTGAGGAAAGTGTGTTGTCTTTGTGTTAGGATATTCACTATACCAAGTGAGGAAAGTATGTGACCTTTGTGTTAGGATATCCACTATACCAAGTGAGGAAAGTGTGTTGCCTTTGTGTTAGGATATCCACTATACCAAGTGAGGAAAGTATGTGACCTTTGTGTTAGGATATCCACTATACCAAGTGAGGAAAGTGTGTTGCCTTTGTGTTAGGATATCCACTATACCAAGTGAGGAAAGTGTGTTGCCTTTGTGTTAGGATATCCACTATACCAAGTGAGGAAAGTGTGTGGTCTTTGTGTTAGGATATCCACTATACCAAGTGAGGAAAGTGTGTGGTTTTTGTGTTAGGATATCTACTATACCAAGTGAGGAAAGTATGTGACCTTTGTGTTAGGATATCCACTATACCAAGTGAGGAAAGTGTGTGGTCTTTGTGTTAGGATATCTACTATACCAAGTGAGGAAAGTGTGTGGTCTTTGTGTTAGGATATCCACTATACCAAGTGAGGAAAGTATGTGACCTTTGTGTTAGGATATCCACTATACCAAGTGAGGAAAGTGTGTGGTCTTTGTGTTAGGATATCTACTATACCAAGTGAGGAAAGTGTGTTGCCTTTGTGTTAGGATATGCACTATACCAAGTGAGGAAAGTGTGTTGTCTTTGTGTTAGGATATTCACTATACCAAGTGAGGAAAGTATGTGACCTTTGTGTTAGGATATCCACTATACCAAGTGAGGAAAGTGTGTGACCTTTGTGTTAGGATACCCACTATACCAAGTGAGGAAAGTGTGTGACCTTTGTGTTAGGATATCCACTATACCAAGTGAGGAAAGTGTGTTGCCTTTGTGTTAGGATATCTACTATACAAAGTGAGGAAAGTGTGTGACCTTTGTGTTAGGATATCCACTATACCAAGTGAGGAAAGTGTGTGCTCTTTGTGTTAGTATATCTACTATACTAAGTGAGGAAAGTGTGTTGCCTTTGTGTTAGGATATCCACTATACCAAGTGAGGAAAGTGTGTGACCTTTGTGTTAGGATATCTACTATACAAAGTGAGGAAAGTATGTGACCTTTGTGTTAGGATATCTACTATACCAAGTGAGGAAAGTGTGTTGCCTTTGTGTTAGGATATCTACTATACAAAGTGAGGAAAGTATGTGACCTTTGTGTTAGGATATCTACTATACCAAGTGAGGAAAGTGTGTGACCTTTGTGTTAGGATATCCACTATACCAAGTGAGGAAAGTGTGTGACCTTTGTGTTAGGATATCTACTATACAAAGTGAGGAAACTATGTGACCTTTGTGTTAGGATACCCACTATACCAAGTGAGGAAAGTGTGTTGCCTTTGTGTTAGGATATCTACTATACAAAGTGAGGAAAGTATGTGACCTTTGTGTTAGGATATCTACTATACCAAGTGAGGAAAGTGTGTGACCTTTGTGTTAGGATATCCACTATACCAAGTGAGGAAAGTGTGTTGCCTTTGTGTTAGGATATCTACTATACCAAGTGAGGAAAGTGTGTGACCTTTGTGCTAGGATATCCACTATACCAAGTGAGGAAAGTGTGTGACCTTTGTGTTAGGATATCCACTATACTAAGTGAAGAAAGTATGTTGTCTTTGTGTTAGGATATCTACTATACAAAGTGAGGAAAGTATGTGACCTTTGTGTTAGGATATCTACTATACCAAGTGAGGAAAGTGTGTTGTCTTTGTGTTAGGATATCTACTATACAAAGTGAGGAAAGTATGTGACCTTTGTGTTAGGATATCTACTATACCAAGTGAGGAAAGTGTGTGACCTTTGTGTTAGGATATCCACTATACCAAGTGAGGAAAGTGTGTGCTCTTTGTGTTAGGATATCTACTATACCAAGTGAGGAAAGTGTGTTGCCTTTCTGTTAGGATATCCACTATACCAAGTGAGGAAAGTGTGTGACCTTTGTGTTAGGATATCCACTATACTAAGTGAGGAAAGTGTGTGACCTTTGTGTTAGGATATCCACTATACCAAGTGAGGAAAGTGTGTGGTCATGCCTTTGTGTTAGGATATCCACTATACCAAGTGAGGAAAGTGTGTGGTCTTTGTGTTAGGATATCTACTATACTAAGTGAGGAAAGTGTGTGACCTTTGTGTTAGGATATCCACTATACAAAGTGAGGAACGTGTGTTGTCTTTGTGTTAGGATATCCACTATACCAAGTGAGGAACGTGTGTTGTCTTTGTGTTAGGATATCCACTATACAAAGTGAGGAAAGTGTGTGACCTTTGTGTTAGGATATCCACTATACCAAGTGAGGAACGTGTGTTGTCTTTGTGTTAGGATATCCACTATACAAAGTGAGGAAAGTGTGTTGTCTTTGTGTTAGGATATCCACTATACCAAGTGAGGAACGTGTGTTGTCTTTGTGTTAGGATATCCACTATACCAAGTGAGGAACGTGTGTTGTCTTTGTGTTAGGATATCCACTATACAAAGTGAGGAAAGTGTGTGACCTTTGTGTTAGGATATCCACTATACTAAGTGAGGAAAGTGTGTTGTCTTTGTGTTAGGATATCCACTATACCAAGTGAGGAAAGTGTGTGACCTTTCTGTTAGGATATCCACTATACCAAGTGAGGAAAGTGTGTGGTCTTTGTGTTAGGATATCTACTATACCAAGTGAGGAAAGTGTGTGACCTTTGTGTTAGGATATCCACTATACCAAGTGAGGAAAGTGTGTGACCTTTGTGTTAGGATATCCACTATACCAAGTGAGGAAAGTGTGTGACCTTTGTGTTAGGATATACACTATACCAAGTGAGGAAAGTGTGTGACCTTTGTGTTAGGATATCCACTATACCAAGTGAGGAAAGTGTGTGACCTTTGTGTTAGGATATCCACTATACTAAGTGAGGAAAGTGTGTTGCCTTTGTGTTAGGATATACACTATACCAAGTGAGGAAAGTGTGTTGCCTTTGTGTTAGGATATCCACTATACCAAGTGAGGAAAGTATGTTGTCTTTGTGTTAGGATATTCACTATACCAAGTGAGGACAGTGTGTTGCGTTTGTGTTAGGATATCCACTATACCAAGTGAGGAAAGTGTGTTGCCTTTGTGTTAGGATATCCACTATACCAAATGAGGAAAGTGTGTTGCCTTTGTGTTAGGATATCCACTATACCAAGTGAGGAAAGTGTGTGACCTTTGTGTTAGGATATCCACTATACCAAGTGAGGAAAGTGTGTTGCCTTTGTGTTAGGATATCCACTATACCAAGTGAGGAAAGTATGTGACCTTTGTGTTAGGATATCCAATATACCAAGTGAGGAAAGTGTGTTGCCTTTGTGTTAGGATATCCACTATACCAAGTGAGGAAAGTGTGTGGTCTTTGTGTTAGGATATCCACTATACCAAGTGAGGAAAGTGTGTGGTCTTTGTGTTAGGATATCCACTATACCAAGTGAGGAAAGTGTGTTGCCTTTGTGTTAGGATATCCACTATACCAAGTGAGGAAAGTGTGTTGCCTTTGTGTTAGGATATCCACTATACCAAGTGAGGAAAGTCTGTGACCTTTGTGTTAGGATATCCACTATACCAAGTGAGGAAAGTGTGTTGCCTTTGTGCTAGGATATCCACTATACCAAGTGAGGAAAGTGTGTGAACTTTGTGTTAGGATATCCACTATACCAAGTGAGGAAAGTGTGTTGCCTTTGTGTTAGGATATACACTATACCAAGTGAGGAAAGTGTGTTGCCTTTGTGTTAGGATATCCACTATACTAAGTGAGGAAAGTGTGTGAGCTTTGTGTTAGGATATCCACTATACCAAGTGAGGAAAGTGTGTGGTCTTTGTGTTAGGATGTCCACTATACCAAGTGAGGAAAGTGTGTGGTCTTTGTGTTAGGATATCCACTATACCAAGTGAGGAAAGTGTGTGGTCTTTGTGTTAGGATATCCACTATACCAAGTGAGGGAAGTGTGTGGTCTTTGTGTTAGGATATTCACTATACCAAGTGAGGAAAGTATGTGACCTTTGTGTTAGGATATCCACTATACCAAGTGAGGAAAGTGTGTTGCCTTTGTGTTAGGATATCCACTATACTAAGTGAGGAAAGTGTGTTGTCTTTGTGTTAGGATATACACTATACCAAGTGAGGAAAGTGTGTTGCCTTTGTGTTAGGATATCCACTATACCAAGTGAGGAAAGTGTGTTGCCTTTGTGTTAGGATATCCACTATACCAAGTGAGGAAAGTGTGTTGCCTTTGTGTTAGGATATACACTATACCAAGTGAGGAAAGTATGTGACCTTTGTGTTAGGATATCTACTATACCAAGTGAGGAAAGTGTGTTGCCTTTGTGTTAGGATATCCACTATACCAAGTGAGGAAAGTGTGTTGTCTTTGTGTTAGGATATTCACTATACCAAGTGAGGAAAGTATGTGACCTTTGTGTTAGGATATCCACTATACCAAGTGAGGAAAGTGTGTTGCCTTTGTGTTAGGATATCCACTATACCAAGTGAGGAAAGTATGTGACCTTTGTGTTAGGATATCCACTATACCAAGTGAGGAAAGTGTGTTGCCTTTGTGTTAGGATATCCACTATACCAAGTGAGGAAAGTGTGTGGTCTTTGTGTTAGGATATTCACTATACCAAGTGAGGAAAGTATGTGACCTTTGTGTTAGGATATCCACTATACTAAGTGAGGAAAGTGTGTTGCCTTTGTATTAGGATATCCACTATACCAAGTGAGGAAAGTATGTGACCTTTGTGTTAGGATATCCACTATACCAAGTGAGGAAAGTGTGTGGTCTTTGTGTTAGGATATCTACTATACCAAGTGAGGAAAGTATGTGACCTTTGTGTTAGGATATCCACTATACCAAGTGAGGAAAGTGTGTGGTCTTTGTGTTAGGATATCTACTATACCAAGTGAGGAAAGTGTGTGGTCTTTGTGTTAGGATATCCACTATACCAAGTGAGGAAAGTATGTGACCTTTGTGTTAGGATATCCACTATACCAAGTGAGGAAAGTGTGTGGTCTTTGTGTTAGGATATCTACTATACCAAGTGAGGAAAGTGTGTTGCCTTTGTGTTAGGATATGCACTATACCAAGTGAGGAAAGTGTGTTGTCTTTGTGTTAGGATATTCACTATACCAAGTGAGGAAAGTATGTGACCTTTGTGTTAGGATATCCACTATACCAAGTGAGGAAAGTGTGTTGCTTTTGTGTTAGGATATCCACTATTCCAAGTGAGGAAAGTATGTGACCTTTGTGTTAGGATATCCATTATACCAAGTGAGGAAAGTGTGTTGCCTTTGTGTTAGGATATCCACTATACCAAGTGAGGAAAGTGTGTTGCCTTTGTGTTAGGATATCCACTATACCAAGTGAGGAAAGTGTGTGGTCTTTGTGTTAGGATATCCACTATACCAAGTGAGGAAAGTGTGTGGTCTTTGTGTTAGGATATCTACTATACCAAGTGAGGAAAGTATGTGACCTTTGTGTTAGGATATCCACTATACCAAGTGAGGAAAGTGTGTGGTCTTTGTGTTAGGATATCTACTATACCAAGTGAGGAAAGTGTGTGGTCTTTGTGTTAGGATATCCACTATACCAAGTGAGGAAAGTATGTGACCTTTGTGTTAGGATATCCACTATACCAAGTGAGGAAAGTGTGTGGTCTTTGTGTTAGGATATCTACTATACCAAGTGAGGAAAGTGTGTTGCCTTTGTGTTAGGATATCCACTATACCAAGTGAGGAAAGTGTGTTGTCTTTGTGTTAGGATATTCACTATACCAAGTGAGGAAAGTATGTGACCTTTGTGTTAGGATATCCACTATACCAAGTGAGGAAAGTGTGTTGCCTTTGTGTTAGGATATCCACTATACCAAGTGAGGAAAGTATGTGACCTTTGTGTTAGGATATCCACTATACCAAGTGAGGAAAGTGTGTTGCCTTTGTGTTAGGATATCCACTATACCAAGTGAGGAAAGTGTGTTGCCTTTGTGTTAGGATATCCACTATACCAAGTGAGGAAAGTGTGTGGTCTTTGTGTTAGGATATCCACTATACCAAGTGAGGAAAGTGTGTGGTCTTTGTGTTAGGATATCCACTATACCAAGTGAGGAAAGTGTGTTGCCTTTGTGTTAGGATATCCTCTATACCAAGTGAGGAAAGTGTGTTGCCTTTGTGTTAGGATATCCACTATACCAAGTGAGGCAAGTGTGTTGCCTTTGTGTTAGGATATACACTATACCAAGTGAGGAAAGTGTGTTGCCTTTGTGTTAGGATATCCACTATACTAAGTGAGGAAAGTGTGTGACCTTTGTGTTAGGATATCCACTATACCAAGTGAGGAAAGTGTGTTGCCTTTGTGTTAGGATATCCACTATACCAAGTGAGGAAAGTGTGTGACCTTTGTGTTAGGATATCCACTATACCAAGTGAGGAAAGTGTGTTGCCTTTGTGTTAGGATATACACTATACCAAGTGAGGAAAGTGTGTTGCCTTTGTGTTAGGATATCCACTATACCAAGTGAGGAAAGTGTGTGGTCTTTGTGTTAGGATATCCACTATACCAAGTGAGGAAAGTGTGTTGCCTTTGTGTTAGGATATCCACTATACCAAGTGAGGCAAGTGTGTTGCCTTTGTGTTAGGATATACACTATACCAAGTGAGGAAAGTGTGTTGCCTTTGTGTTAGGATATCCACTATACTAAGTGAGGAAAGTGTGTGACCTTTGTGTTAGGATATCCACTATACCAAGTGAGGAAAGTGTGTGTTCTTTGTGTTAGGATATCCACTATACCAAGTGAGGAAAGTGTGTGACCTTTGTGTTAGGATATCCACTATACCAAGTGAGTAAAGTGTGTTGCCTTTGTGTTAGGATATTCACTATACCAAGTGAGGAAAGTATGTGACCTTTGTGTTAGGATATTCACTATACCAAGTGAGGAAAGTATGTGACCTTTGTGTTAGGATATCCACTATACTAAGTGAGGAAAGTGTGTGACCTTTGTGTTATGATATTCACTATACCAAGTGAGGAAAGTATGTGACCTTTGTGTTAGGATATCCACTATACCAAGTGAGGAAAGTGTGTTGCCTTTGTGTTAGGATATCCACTATACCAAGTAAGGAAAGTGTGTGGTCATGCCTTTGTGTTAGGATATCCACTATACCAAGTGAGGAAAGTGTGTGACCTTTGTGTTAGGATATTCACTATACCAAGTGAGGAAAGTATGTGACCTTTGTGTTAGGATATCCACTATAACAAGTGAGGAAAGTGTGTTGCCTTTGTGTTAGGATATCCACTATACCAAGTGAGGAAAGTGTGTGGTCATGCCTTTGTGTTAGGATATCCACTATACCAAGTGAGGAAAGTGTGTGACCTTTGTGTTAGGATATCCACTATACCAAGTGAGGAAAGTGTGTGGCCTTTGTGTTAGGATATCCACTATACCAAGTGAGGAAAGTGTGTGACCTTTGTGTTAGGATATCCACTATACCAAGTGAGGAAAGTGTGTTGCCTTTGTGTTAGGATATCCACTATACCAAGTGAGGAAAGTGTGTGACCTTTGTGTTGGGATATCCACTATACCATGTGAGGAAAGTGTGTGACCTTTGTGTTAGGATATCCACTATACCAAGTGAGGAAAGTGTGTTGCCTTTGTGTTAGGATATCCACTATACCAAGTGAGGAAAGTGTGTGACCTTTGTGTTGGGATATCCACTATACCATGTGAGGAAAGTGTGTGACCTTTGTGTTAGGATATCCACTATACCAAGTGAGGAAAGTGTGTGGTCTTTGTGTTAGGATATCCACTATACCAAGTGAGGAAAGTGTGTGGTCTTTTTGTTAGGATATCCACTATACCAAGTGAGGAAAGTGTGTTGCCTTTGTGTAAGGATATCCACTATTCCAAGTGAGGAAAGTGTGTGGTCTTTGTGTTAGGATATCCACTATACCAAGTGAGGAAAGTGTGTGGTCTTTTTGTTAGGATATCCACTATACCAAGTGAGGAAAGTGTGTTGCCTTTGTGTAAGGATATCCACTATACCAAATGAGGAAAGTGTGTGACCTTTGTGTTAGGATATCCACTATACCAAGTGAGGAAAGTGTGTGGTCATGCCTTTGTGTTAGGATATCCACTATACCAAGTGAGGAAAGTGTGTGGTCTTTTTGTTAGGATATCCACTATACCAAGTGAGGAAAGTGTGTTGCCTTTGTGTAAGGATATCCACTATACCAAGTGAGGAAAGTGTGTGACCTTTGTGTTAGGATATCCACTATACCAAGTGAGGAAAGTGTGTGGTCATGCCTTTGTGTTATGATATCCACTATACTAAGTGAGGAAAGTGTGTGGTCATGCCTTTGTGTTAGGATATCCACTATACCAAGTGAGGAAAGTGTGTGGTCTTTGTGTTAGGATATCCACTATACCAAGTGAGGAAAGTGTGTGGTCTTTGTGTTAGGATATCCACTATACCAAGTGAGGAAAGTGTGTGACCTTTGTGTTAGGATATCCACTATACCAAGTGAGGAAAGTGTGTTGCCTTTGTGTTAGGATATCCACTATACCAAGTGAGGAAAGTGTGTGACCTTTGTGTTAGGATATCCACTATACCAAGTGAGGAAAGTGTGTTGCCTTTGTGTTAGGATATACACTATACCAAGTGAGGAAAGTGTGTTGCCTTTGTGTTAGGATATCCACTATACCAAGTGAGGAAAGTGTGTTGCCTTTGTGTTAGGATATCCACTATACCAAGTGAGGCAAGTGTGTTGCCTTTGTGTTAGGATATACACTATACCAAGTGAGGAAAGTGTGTTGCCTTTGTGTTAGGATATCCACTATACTAAGTGAGGAAAGTGTGTGACCTTTGTGTTAGGATATCCACTATACCAAGTGAGGAAAGTGTGTGGTCTTTGTGTTAGGATATCCACTATACCAAGTGGGGAAAGTGTGTGACTTTTGTCTTAGGATATCCACTATACTAAGTGAGGAAAGTGTGTGACCTTTGTGTTAGGATATCCACTATACCAAGTGAGGAAAGTGTGTGACCTTTGTGTTAGGATATCCACTATACCAAGTGAGTAAAGTGTGTTGCCTTTGTGTTAGGATATTCACTATACCAAGTGAGGAAAGTATGTGACCTTTGTGTTAGGATATTCACTATACCAAGTGCGGAAAGTATGTGACCTTTTTGTTAGGATATCCACTATACTAAGTGAGGAAAGTGTGTGACCTTTGTGTTAGGATATTCACTATACCAAGTGAGGAAAGTGTGTGGTCATGCCTTTGTGTTAGGATATCCACTATACCAAGTGAGGAATGTGTGTGACCTTTGTGTTAGGATATTCACTATACCAAGTGAGGAAAGTATGTGACCTTTGTGTTAGGATATCCACTATAACATGTGAGGAAAGTGTGTTGCCTTTGTGTTAGGATATCCACTATACCAAGTGATGAAAGTGTGTGGTCATGCCTTTGTGTTAGGATATCCACTATACCAAGTGAGGAAAGTGTGTGACCTTTGTGTTAGGATATCCACTATACCAAGTGAGGAAAGTGTGTGGCCTTTGTGTTAGGATATCCACTATACCAAGTGAGGAAAGTGTGTGACCTTTGTGTTAGAATATCCACTATACCAAGTGAGGAAAGTGTGTTGCCTTTGTGTTAGGATATCCACTATACCAAGTGAGGAAAGTGTGTGACCTTTGTGTTGGGATATCCACTATACCATGTGAGGAAAGTGTGTGACCTTTGTGTTAGGATATCCACTATACCAAGTGAGGAAAGTGTGTTGCCTTTGTGTTAGGATATCCACTATACCAAGTGAGGAAAGTGTGTGACCTTTGTGTTAGGATATCCACTATACCAAGTGAGGAAAGTGTGTGGTCTTTGTGTTAGGATATCCACTATTCCAAGTGAGCAAAGTGTGTGGTCTTTGTGTTAGGATATCCACTATACCAAGTGAGGAAAGTGTGTGGTCTTTTTGTTAGGATATCCACTATACCAAGTGAGGAAAGTGTGTTGCCTTTGTGTAAGGATATCCACTATACCAAATGAGGAAAGTGTGTGACCTTTGTGTTAGGATATCCACTATACCAAGTGAGGAAAGTGTGTGGTCATGCCTTTGTGTTAGGATATCCACTATACCAAGTGAGGAAAGTGTGTGGTCTTTTTGTTAGGATATCCACTATACCAAGTGAGGAAAGTGTGTTGCCTTTGTGTAAGGATATCCACTATACCAAGTGAGGAAAGTGTGTGACCTTTGTGTTAGGATATCCACTATACCAAGTGAGGAAAGTGTGTGGTCATGCCTTTGTGTTATGATATCCACTATACTAAGTGAGGAAAGTGTGTGGTCATGCCTTTGTGTTAGGATATCCACTATACCAAGTGAGGAAAGTGTGTGGTCTTTGTGTTAGGATATCCACTATACCAAGTGAGGAAAGTGTGTTGCCTTTGTGTTAGGATATCCACTATACCAAGTGAGGAAAGTGTGTGGTCTTTGTGTTAGGATATCCACTATACCAAGTGAGGAAAGTGTGTTGCCTTTGTGTTAGGATATCCACTATACCAAGTGAGGAAAGTGTGTTGCCTTTCTATTAGGATATCCACTATACCAAGTGAGGAAAGTATGTTGCCTTTGTGTTAGGATATCCACTATACCAAGTGAGGAATGTGTGTTGCCTTTGTGTTAGGATATCCACTATACCAAGTGAGGAATGTGTGTTGCTTTTGTGTTAGGATATCCACTATACCAAGTGAGGAAAGTGTGTGGTCTTTGTGTTAGGATATCCACTATACCAAGTGAGGAAAGTGTGTGGTCATGCCTTTGTGTTAGGATATCCACTATACCAAGTGAGGAACGTGTGTGACCTTTGTGTTAGGATATCCACTATACCAAGTGAGGAAAGTGTGTGGTCTTTGTGTTAGGATATCCACTATACCAAGTGAGGAAAGTGTGTTGCCTTTGTGTTAGGATATCCACTATACCAAGTGAGGAAAGTGTGTTGCCTTTGTGTTAGGATATCCACTATACCAAGTGAGGAAAGTGTGTGACCTTTGTGTTAGGATATCCACTATACCAAGTGAGGAAAGTGTGTGACCTTTGTGTTAGGATATCCACTATACCAAGTGAGGAAAGTGTGTAGTCTTTGTGTTAGGATATCTACTATACCAAGTGAGGAAAGTGTGTTGCCTTTGTGTTAGGATATCCACTATACCAAGTGAGGAAAGTGTGTGACCTTTGTGTTAGGATATACACTATACCAAGTGAGGAAAGTGTGTGGTCATGCCTTTGTGTTAGGATATCCACTATACTAAGTGAGGAAAGGGTGTTGCCTTTGTGTTAGGATATCCACTATACCAAGTGAGGAAAGTGTGTGGTCTTTGTGTTAGGATATCCACTATACCAAGTGAGGAAAGTGTGTGGTCATGCCTTTGTGTTAGATATCCACTATACCAAGTGAGGAAAGTATGTGACCTTTGTGTTAGGATATCCACTATGCCAAGTGAGGAAAGTGTGTTGCCTTTGTGTTAGGATATCCACTATACCAAGTGAGGAAAGTGTGTTGCCTTTGTGTTAGGATATCCACTATACCAAGTGAGGAAAGTGTGTGGTCTTTGTGTTAGGATATACACTATACCAAGTGAGGAACGTGTGTGACCTTTGTGTTAGGATATCCTCTATACCAAGTGAGGAAAGTGTGTTGCCTTTGTGTTAGGATATCCACTATACCAAGTGAGGCAAGTGTGTTGCCTTTTTGTTAGGATATACACTATACCAATTGAGGAAAGTGTGTTGCCTTTGTGTTAGGATATCCACTATACTAAGTGAGGAAAGTGTGTGACCTTTGTGTTAGGATATCCACTATACCAAGTGAGGAATGTGTGTTGCCTTTGTGTTAGGATATCCACTATACCAAGTGAGGAAAGTGTGTGACCTTTGTGTTAGGATATCCACTATACCAAGTGAGGAAAGTGTGTTGCCTTTGTGTTAGGATATACACTATACCAAGTGAGGAAAGTGTGTTGCCTTTGTGTTAGGATATCCACTATACCAAGTGTGGAAAGTGTGTTGCCTTTGTGTTAGGATATCCACTATACCAAGTGAGGCAAGTGTGTTGCCTTTGTGTTAGGATATACACTATACCAAGTGAGGAAAGTGTGTTGCTTTTGTGTTAGGATATCCACTATACTAAGTGAGGAAAGTGTGTGACCTTTGTGTTAGGATATCCACTATACCAAGTGAGGAAAGTGTGTGGTCTTTGTGTTAGGATATCCACTATACCAAGTGAGGAAAGTGTGTGACTTTTGTGTTAGGATATCCACTATACTAAGTGAGGAAAGTGTGTGACCTTTGTGTTAGGATATCCACTATACCAAGTGAGGAAAGTGTGTGACCTTTGTGTTAGGATATCCACTATACCAAGTGAGTAAAGTGTGTTGCCTTTGTGTTAGGATATTCACTATACCAAGTGAGGAAAGTATGTGACCTTTGTGTTAGGATATTCACTATACCAAGTGCGGAAAGTATGTGACCTTTTTGTTAGGATATCCACTATACTAAGTGAGGAAAGTGTGTGACCTTTGTGTTAGGATATTCACTATACCAAGTGAGGAAAGTGTGTGGTCATGCCTTTGTGTTAGGATATCCACTATACCAAGTGAGGAAAGTGTGTGACCTTTGTGTTAGGATATTCACTATACCAAGTGAGGAAAGTATGTGACCTTTGTGTTAGGATATCCACTATAACATGTGAGGAAAGTGTGTTGCCTTTGTGTTAGGATATCCACTATACCAAGTGATGAAAGTGTGTGGTCATGCCTTTGTGTTAGGATATCCACTATACCAAGTGAGGAAAGTGTGTGACCTTTTTGTTAGGATATCCACTATACCAAGTGAGGAAAGTGTGTGGCCTTTGTGTTAGGATATCCACTATACCAAGTGAGGAAAGTGTGTGACCTTTGTGTTAGAATATCCACTATACCAAGTGAGGAAAGTGTGTTGCCTTTGTGTTAGGATATCCACTATACCAAGTGAGGAAAGTGTGTGACCTTTGTGTTGGGATATCCACTATACCATGTGAGGAAAGTGTGTGACCTTTGTGTTAGGATATCCACTATACCAAGTGAGGAAAGTGTGTTGCCTTTGTGTTAGGATATCCACTATACCAAGTGAGGAAAGTGTGTGACCTTTGTGTTAGGATATCCACTATACCAAGTGAGGAAAGTGTGTGGTCTTTGTGTTAGGATATCCACTATTCCAAGTGAGGAAAGTGTGTGGTCTTTGTGTTAGGATATCCACTATACCAAGTGAGGAAAGTGTGTGGTCTTTTTGTAAGGATATCCACTATACCAAGTGAGGAAAGTGTGTTGCCTTTGTGTAAGGATATCCACTATACCAAGTGAGGAAAGTGTGTGACCTTTGTGTTAGGATATCCACTATACCAAGTGAGGAAAGTGTGTGGTCATGCCTTTGTGTTAGGATATCCACTATACCAAGTGAGGAAAGTGTGTTGCCTTTGTGTAAGGATATCCACTATACCAAGTGAGGAAAGTGTGTGACCTTTGTGTTAGGATATCCACTATACCAAGTGAGGAAAGTGTGTGGTCATGCCTTTGTGTTAGGATATCCACTATACCAAGTGAGGAAAGTGTGTTACCTTTGTGTAAGGATATCCACTATACCAAGTGAGGAAAGTGTGTGACCTTTGTGTTAGGATATCCACTATACCAAGTGAGGAAAGTGTGTGGTCATGCCTTTGTGTTATGATATCCACTATACTAAGTGAGGAAAGTGTGTGATCATGCCTTTGTGTTAGGATATCCACTATACCAAGTGAGGAACGTGTGTGACCTTTGTGTTAGGATATCCACTATACCAAGTGAGGAAAGTGTGTGGTCTTTGTGTTAGGATATCCACTATACCAAGTGAGGAAAGTGTGTTGCCTTTGTGTTAGGATATCCACTATACCAAGTGAGGAAAGTGTGTTGCCTTTCTATTAGGATATCCACTATACCAAGTGAGGAAAGTATGTTGCCTTTGTGTTAGGATATCCACTATACCAAGTGAGGAATGTGTGTTGCCTTTGTGTTAGGATATCCACTATACCAAGTGAGGAATGTGTGTTGCTTTTGTGTTAGGATATCCACTATACCAAGTGAGGAAAGTGTGTGGTCTTTGTGTTAGGATATCCACTATACCAAGTGAGGAAAGTGTGTGGTCATGCCTTTGTGTTAGGATATCCACTATACCAAGTGAGGAACGTGTGTGACCTTTGTGTTAGGATATCCACTATACCAAGTGAGGAAAGTGTGTGGTCTTTGTGTTAGGATATCCACTATACTAAGTGAGGAAAGTGTGTGACCTTTGTGTTAGGATATCTACTATACCAAGTGAGGAAAGTGTGTGGTCTTTGTGTTAGGATATCCACTATACCAAGTGAGGAAAGTGTGTTGCCTTTGTGTTAGGATATCTACTATACCAAGTGAGGAAAGTGTGTGACCTTTGTGTTAGGATATCCACTATACCAAGTGAGGAAAGTGTGTGGTCTTTGTGTTAGGATATCCACTATACCAAGTGAGGAAAGTGTGTTGCCTTTGTGTTAGGATATCTACTATACCAAGTGAGGAAAGTGTGTGACCTTTGTGTTAGGATATCCACTATACCAAGTGAGGAAAGTGTGTAACCTTTGTGTTAGGATATCCACTATACCAAGTGAGGAAAGTGTGTGGTCTTTGTGTTAGGATATCTACTATACCAAGTGAGGAAAGTGTGTTGCCTTTGTGTTAGGATATCCACTATACCAAGTGAGGAAAGTGTGTTGCCTTTGTGTTAGGATATCCACTATACTAAGTGAGGAAAGTGTGTGACCTTTGTGTTAGGATATCTACTATACCAAGTGAGGAAAGTGTGTGGTCTTTGTGTTAGGATATCCACTATACTAAGTGAGGAAAGTGTGTGACCTTTGTGTTAGGATATCTACTATACCAAGTGAGGAAAGTGTGTGGTCTTTGTGTTAGGATATCCACTATACTAAGTGAGGAAAGTGTGTGACCTTTGTGTTAGGATATCTACTATACCAAGTGAGGAAAGTGTGTGACCTTTGTGTTAGGATATCCACTATACTAAGTGAGGAAAGTGTGTGACCTTTGTGTTAGGATATCTACTATACCAAGTGAGGAAAGTGTGTGGTCTTTGTGTTAGGATATCCACTATACCAAGTGAGGACAGTGTGTTGCCTTTGTGTTAGGATATCCACTATACCAAGTGAGGAAAGTGTGTTGCCTTTGTGTTAGGATATCTACTATACCAAGTGAGGAAAGTGTGTGACCTTTGTGTTAGGATATCCACTATACCAAGTGAGGAAAGTGTGTGACCTTTGTGTTAGGATATCCACTATACCAAGTGAGGAAAGTGTGTGCTCTTTGTGTTAGGATATCTACTATACCAAGTGAGGAAAGTGTGTTGCCTTTGTGTTAAGATATCCACTATACCAAGTGAGGAAAGTGTGTGACCTTTGTGTTAAGATATACACTATACCAAGTGAGGAAAGTGTGTGGTCATGCCTTTGTGTTAGGATATCCACTATACTAAGTGAGGAAAGGGTGTTGCCTTTGTGTTAGGATATCCACTATACCAAGTGAGGAAAGTGTGTGGTCATGCCTTTGTGTTAGATATCCACTATACCAAGTGAGGAAAGTATGTGACCTTTGTGTTAGGATATCCACTATACCAAGTGAGGAAAGTGTGTTGCCTTTGTGTTAGGATATCCACTATACCAAGTGAGGAAAGTGTGTTGCCTTTCTATTAGGATATCCACTATACCAAGTGAGGAAAGTATGTTGCCTTTGTGTTAGGATATCCACTATACCAAGTGAGGAATGTGTGTTGCCTTTGTGTTAGGATATCCACTATACCAAGTGAGGAATGTGTGTTGCTTTTTTGTTAGGATATCCACTATACCAAGTGAGGAAAGTGTGTGGTCTTTGTGTTAGGATATCCACTATGCCAAGTGAGGAAAGTGTGTGGTCATGCCTTTGTGTTAGGATATCCACTATACCAAGTGAGGAACGTGTGTGACCTTTGTGTTAGGATATCCACTATACCAAGTGAGGAAAGTGTGTGGTCTTTGTGTTAGGATATCCACTATACCAAGTGAGGAAAGTGTGTTGCCTTTGTGTTAGGATATCTACTATACCAAGTGAGGAAAGTGTGTGACCTTTGTGTTAGGATATCCACTATACCAAGTGAGGAAAGTGTGTGACCTTTGTGTTAGGATATCCACTATACCAAGTGAGGAAAGTGTGTGCTCTTTGTGTTAGGATATCTACTATACCAAGTGAGGAAAGTGTGTTGCCTTTGTGTTAAGATATCCACTATACCAAGTGAGGAAAGTGTGTGACCTTTGTGTTAAGATATACACTATACCAAGTGAGGAAAGTGTGTGGTCATGCCTTTGTGTTAGGATATCCACTATACTAAGTGAGGAAAGGGTGTTGCCTTTGTGTTAGGATATCCACTATACCAAGTGAGGAAAGTGTGTGGTCTTTGTGTTAGGATATCCACTATACCAAGTGAGGAAAGTGTGTGGTCATGCCTTTGTGTTAGATATCCACTATACCAAGTGAGGAAAGTATGTGACCTTTGTGTTAGGATATCCACTATACCAAGTGAGGAAAGTGTGTTGCCTTTGTGTTAGGATATCCACTATACCAAGTGAGGAAAGTGTGTTGCCTTTGTGTTAGGATATCCACTATACCAAGTGAGGAAAGTGTGTGGTCTTTGTGTTAGGATATACACTATACCAAGTGAGGAACGTGTGTGACCTTTGTGTTAGGATATCCTCTATACCAAGTGAGGAAAGTGTGTTGCCTTTGTGTTAGGATATCCACTATACCAAGTGAGGCAAGTGTGTTGCCTTTGTGTTAGGATATACACTATACCAAGTGAGGAAAGTGTGTTGCCTTTGTGTTAGGATATCCACTATACTAAGTGAGGAAAGTGTGTGACCTTTGTGTTAGGATATCCACTATACCAAGTGAGGAAAGTGTGTTGCCTTTGTGTTAGGATATCCACTATACCAAGTGAGGAAAGTGTGTGACCTTTGTGTTAGGATATCCACTATACCAAGTGAGGAAAGTGTGTTGCCTTTGTGTTAGGATATACACTATACCAAGTGAGGAAAGTGTGTTGCCTTTGTGTTAGGATATCCACTATACCAAGTGAGGAAAGTGTGTTGCCTTTGTGTTAGGATATCCACTATACCAAGTGAGGCAAGTGTGTTGCCTTTGTGTTAGGATATACACTATACCAAGTGAGGAAAGTGTGTTGCCTTTGTGTTAGGATATCCACTATACTAAGTGAGGAAAGTGTGTGACCTTTGTGTTAGGATATCCACTATACCAAATGAGGAAAGTGTGTGGTCTTTGTGTTAGGATATCCACTATACCAAGTGAGGAAAGTGTGTGACTTTTGTGTTAGGATATCCACTATACTAAGTGAGGAAAGTGTGTGACCTTTGTGTTAGGATATCCACTATACCAAGTGAGGAAAGTGTGTTGCCTTTGTGTTAGGATATCCACTATACCAAGTGAGGAAAGTGTGTGACCTTTGTGTTAGGATATCCACTATACCAAGTGAGGAAAGTGTGTTGCCTTTGTGTTAGGATATACACTATACCAAGTGAGGAAAGTGTGTTGCCTTTGTGTTAGGATATCCACTATACCAAGTGAGGAAAGTGTGTTGCCTTTGTGTTAGGATATCCACTATACCAAGTGAGGCAAGTGTGTTGCCTTTGTGTTAGGATATACACTATACCAAGTGAGGAAAGTGTGTTGCCTTTGTGTTAGGATATCCACTATACTAAGTGAGGAAAGTGTGTGTCCTTTGTGTTAGGATATCCACTATACCAAGTGAGGAAAGTGTGTGGTCTTTGTGTTAGGATATCCACTATACCAAGTGAGGAAAGTGTGTGACTTTTGTGTTAGGATATCCACTATACTAAGTGAGGAAAGTGTGTGACCTTTGTGTTAGGATATCCACTATACCAAGTGAGGAAAGTGTGTTGCCTTTGTGTTAGGATATCCACTATACCAAGTGAGTAAAGTGTGTTGCCTTTGTGTTAGGATATTCACTATACCAAGTGAGGAAAGTATGTGACCTTTGTGTTAGGATATTCACTATACCAAGTGAGGAAAGTATGTGACCTTTGTGTTAGGATATCCACTATACTAAGTGAGGAAAGTGTGTGACCTTTGTGTTAGGATATTCACTATACCAAGTGAGGAAAGTATGTGACCTTTGTGTTAGGATATCCACTATACCAAGTGAGGAAAGTGTGTTGCCTTTGTGTTAGGATATCCACTATACCAAGTAAGGAAAGTGTGTGGTCATGCCTTTGTGTTAGGATATCCACTATACCAAGTGAGGAAAGTGTGTGACCTTTGTGTTAGGATATTCACTATACCAAGTGAGGAAAGTATGTGACCTTTGTGTTAGGATATCCACTATAACAAGTGAGGAAAGTGTGTTGCCTTTGTGTTAGGATATCCACTATACCAAGTGAGGAAAGTGTGTGGTCATGCCTTTGTGTTAGGATATCCACTATACCAAGTGAGGAAAGTGTGTGACCTTTGTGTTAGGATATCCACTATACCAAGTGAGGAAAGTGTGTGGCCTTTGTGTTAGGATATCCACTATACCAAGTGAGGAAAGTGTGTGACCTTTGTGTTAGGATATCCACTATACCAAGTGAGTAAAGTGTGTTGCCTTTGTGTTAGGATATCCACTATACCAAGTGAGGAAAGTGTGTGACCTTTGTGTTGGGATATCCACTATACCATGTGAGGAAAGTGTGTGACCTTTGTGTTAGGATATCCACTATACCAAGTGAGGAAAGTGTGTTGCCTTTGTGTTAGGATATCCACTATACCAAGTGAGGAAAGTGTGTGACCTTTGTGTTAGGATATCCACTATACCAAGTGAGGAAAGTGTGTGGTCTTTGTGTTAGGATATCCACTATTCCAAGTGAGGAAAGTGTGTGGTCTTTGTGTTAGGATATCCACTATACTAAGTGAGGAAAGTGTGTGACCTTTGTGTTAGGATATCCACTATACCAAGTGAGGAAAGTGTGTTGCCTTTGTGTTAGGATATCCACTATACCAAGTGAGGAAAGTGTGTGACCTTTGTGTTAGGATATCCACTATACCAAGTGAGGAAAGTGTGTTGCCTTTGTGTTAGGATATACACTATACCAAGTGAGGAAAGTGTGTTGCCTTTGTGTTAGGATATCCACTATACCAAGTGAGGAAAGTGTGTTGCCTTTGTGTTAGGATATCCACTATACCAAGTGAGGCAAGTGTGTTGCCTTTGTGTTAGGATATACACTATACCAAGTGAGGAAAGTGTGTTGCCTTTGTGTTAGGATATCCACTATACTAAGTGAGGAAAGTGTGTGACCTTTGTGTTAGGATATCCACTATACCAAGTGAGGAAAGTGTGTGGTCTTTGTGTTAGGATATCCACTATACCAAGTGAGGAAAGTGTGTGACTTTTGTGTTAGGATATCCACTATACTAAGTGAGGAAAGTGTGTGACCTTTGTGTTAGGATATTCACTATACCAAGTGAGGAAAGTATGTGACCTTTGTGTTAGGATATCCACTATACCAAGTGAGGAAAGTGTGTTGCCTTTGTGTTAGGATATCCACTATACCAAGTAAGGAAAGTGTGTGGTCATGCCTTTGTGTTAGGATATCCACTATACCAAGTGAGGAAAGTGTGTGACCTTTGTGTTAGGATATTCACTATACCAAGTGAGGAAAGTATGTGACCTTTGTGTTAGGATATTCACTATACCAAGTGAGGAAAGTATGTGACCTTTGTGTTAGGATATCCACTATACTAAGTGAGGAAAGTGTGTGACCTTTGTGTTAGGATATTCACTATACCAAGTGAGGAAAGTATGTGACCTTTGTGTTAGGATATCCACTATACCAAGTGAGGAAAGTGTGTTGCCTTTGTGTTAGGATATCCACTATACCAAGAAAGGAAAGTGTGTGGTCATGCCTTTGTGTTAGGATATCCACTATACCAAGTGAGGAAAGTGTGTGACCTTTGTGTTAGGATATTCACTATACCAAGTGAGGAAAGTATGTGACCTTTGTGTTAGGATATCCACTATAACAAGTGAGGAAAGTGTGTGACCTTTGTGTTAGGATATCCACTATACCAAGTGAGGAAAGTGTGTGCTCTTTTTGTTAGGATATCTACTATACCAAGTGAGGAAAGTGTGTTGCCTTTGTGTTAAGATATCCACTATACCAAGTGAGGAAAGTGTGTGGTCTTTTTGTTAGGATATCCACTATACCAAGTGAGGAAAGTGTGTTACCTTTGTGTTAAGATATCCACTATACCAAGTGAGGAAAGTGTGTGGTCTTTTTGTTAGGATATCCACTATACCAAGTGAGGAAAGTGTGTTGCCTTTGTGTTAGGATATCCACTATACCAAGTGAGGAAAGTGTGTGACCTTTGTGTTAGGATATCCACTATACCAAGTGAGGAAAGTGTGTGGTCATGCCTTTGTGTTAGGATATCCACTATACCAAGTGAGGAAAGTGTGTTGCCTTTGTGTAAGGATATCCACTATACCAAGTGAGGAAAGTGTGTGACCTTTGTGTTAGGATATCCACTATACCAAGTGAGGAAAGTGTGTGGTCATGCCTTTGTGTTATGATATCCACTATACTAAGTGAGGAAAGTGTGTGGTCATGCCTTTGTGTTAGGATATCCACTATACCAAGTGAGGAACGTGTGTGACCTTTGTGTTAGGATATCCACTATACCAAGTGAGGAAAGTGTGTGGTCTTTGTGTTAGGATATCCACTATACCAAGTGAGGAAAGTGTGTTGCTTTTGTGTTAGGATATCCACTATACCAAGTGAGGAAAGTGTGTTGCCTTTCTATTAGGATATCCACTATACCAAGTGAGGAAAGTATGTTGCCTTTGTGTTAGGATATCCACTATACCAAGTGAGGAAAGTGTGTTGCCTTTGTGTTAGGATATCCACTATACCAAGTGAGGAATGTGTGTTGCTTTTGTGTTAGGATATCCACTATACCAAGTGAGGAAAGTGTGTGGTCTTTGTGTTAGGATATCCACTATACCAAGTGAGGAAAGTGTGTGGTCATGCCTTTGTGTTAGGATATCCACTATACCAAGTGAGGAACGTGTGTGACCTTTGTGTTAGGATATCCACTATACCAAGTGAGGAAAGTGTGTGGTCTTTGTGTAAGGATATCCACTATACCAAGTGAGGAAAGTGTGTGACCTTTGTGTTAGGATATCTACTATACCAAGTGAGGAAAGTGTGTTGCCTTTGTGTTAGGATATCCACTATACCAAGTGAGGAAAGTGTGTGACCTTTGTGTTAGGATATCCACTATATCAAGTGAGGAAAGTGTGTTGCCTTTGTGTTAGGATATCCACTATACCAAGTGAGGAAAGTGTGTGACCTTTGTGTTAAGATATACACTATACCAAGTGAGGAAAGTGTGTGGTCATGCCTTTGTGTTAGGATATCCACTATACTAAGTGAGGAAAGGGTGTTGCCTTTGTGTTAGGATATCCACTATACCAAGTGAGGAAAGTGTGTGGTCTTTGTGTTAGGATATCCACTATACCAAGTGAGGAAAGTGTGTGGTCATGCCTTTGTGTTAGATATCCACTATACCAAGTGAGGAAAGTATGTGACCTTTGTGTTAGGATATCCACTATACCAAGTGAGGAAAGTGTGTTGCCTTTGTGTTAGGATATCCACTATACCAAGTGAGGAAAGTGTGTTGCCTTTGTGTTAGGATATCCACTATACCAAGTGAGGAAAGTGTGTGGTCTTTGTGTTAGGATATACACTATACCAAGTGAGGAACGTGTGTGACCTTTGTGTTAGGATATCTACTATACCAAGTGAAGAAAGTGTGTTGTCTTTGTGTTAGAATATCCCCTATACCAAGTGAGGAAAGTGTGTGGTCATGCCTTTGTGTTAGGATATCCACTATACCAAGTGAGGAAAGTGTGTGGTCTTTGTGTTATGATATCCACTATACCAAGTGAGGAAAGTATGTGATCTTTGTGTTAGGATATCCACTATACCAAGTGAGGAAAGTGTGTTGCCTTTGTGTTAGGATATCCACTATACCAAGTGAGGAAAGTATGTTGTCTTTGTGTTAGGATATCCACTATACCAAGTGAAGAGAGTGTGTTGTCTTTGTGTTAGAATATCCACTATACCAAATGAGGAAAGTATGTGACCTTTGTGTTAGGATATCCACTATACCAAGTGAGGAAAGTATGTTGTCTTTGTGTTAGGATATCCACTATACCAAGTGAGGAAAGTGTGTGGTCTTTGTGTTAGGATATCCACTATACCAAGTGAGGAAAGTGTGTTGCCTTTGTGTTAGGATATCCATTATACCAAGTGAAGAAAGTGTGTTGTCTTTGTGTTAGAATATCCACTATACCAAGTGAGGAAAGTGTGTGACCTTTGTGTTAGGATATCCACTATACCAAGTGAGGAAAGTGTGTGACCTTTGTGTTAGGATATCCACTATACCAAGTGAGGAAAGTGTGTGGTCTTTGTGTTAGGATATCTACTATACCAAGTGAGGAAAGTGTGTGACCTTTGTGTTAGGATATCCACTATACCAAGTGAGGAAAGTGTGTGGTCTTTGTGTTAGGATATACACTATACCAAGTGAGGAAAGTGTGTGACCTTTGTGTTAGGATATCCACTATACCAAGTGAAGAAAGTGTGTTGTCTTTGTGTTAGGATATCTACTATACCAAGTGAGGAAAGTGTGTGACCTTTGTGTTAGGATATCTACTATACCAAGTGAGGAAAGTGTGTGACCTTTGTGTTAGGATATCCACTATACCAAGTGAGGAAAGTGTGTTGTCTTTGTGTTAGGATATCTACTATACCAAGTGAGGAAAGTGTGTGACCTTTGTATTAGGATATCCACTATACCAAGTGAAGAAAGTGTGTTGTCTTTGTGTTAGGATATCTACTATACCAAGAGAAGAAAGTGTGTTGTCTTTGTGTTAGGATATCCACTATACCAAGTGAGGAAAGTGTGTGACCTTTGTGTTAGGATATCCACTATACCAAGTGAAGAAAGTGTGTTGCCTTTGTGTTAGGATATCTACTATACCAAGTGAGGAAAGTATGTTGCCTTTGTGTTAGGATATCCACTATACCAAGTGAGGAAATATGTTGTCTTTGTTTTAGGATATCCACTATACCAAGTGAGGAAAGTGTGTGGTCTTTGTGTTAGATTATCCACTATACCAAGTGAGGAAAGTGTGTGACCTTTGTGTTAGGATATCCACTATACCAAGTGAAGAAAGTGTGTTGTCTTTGTGTTAGGATATCTACTATACCAAGTGAGGAAAGTGTGTGACCTTTGTGCTAGGATATCCACTATACCAAGTGAAGAAAGTGTGTTGTCTTTGTGTTAGGATATCCACTACACCAAGTGAGGAAAGTGTGTGGTCTTTGTGTTAGGATATCCACTATACCAAGTGAGGAAAGTGTGTGACCTTTGTGTTAGGATATCCACTATACCAAGTGATGAAAGTGTGTGACCTTTGTGTTAGGATATCCACTATACCAAGTGAGGAAAGTGTGTGGTCTTTGTGTTAGGATATCTACTATACCAAGTGAGAAAAGTGTGTTGCCTTTGTGTTAGGATATCCACTATACCAAGTGAGGAAAGTGTGTGACCTTTGTGTTAGGATATCCACTATACCAAGTGAGGAAAGTGTGTGGTCTTTGTGTTAGGATATCTACTATACCAAGTGAGGAAAGTGTGTTGCCTTTGTGTTAGGATATCCACTATACCAAGTGAGGAAAGTGTGTTGCCTTTGTGTTAGGATATCCACTATACCAAGTGAGGAAAGTGTGTGGTCTTTGTGTTAGGATATCTACTATACCAAGTGAGGAAAGTGTGTTGCCTTTGTGTTAGGATATCCACTATACCAAGTGAGGAAAGTGTGTGACCTTTGTGTTAGGATATCCACTATACCAAGTGAGGAAAGTGTGTGACCTTTGTCTTAGGATATCCACTATACCAAGTGAGGAAAGTGTGTGGTCTTTGTGTTAGGATATCCACTATACCAAGTGAGGAAAGTGTGTTGCCTTTGTGTTAGGATATCCACTATACCAAGTGAGGAAAGTGTGTTGCCTTTGTGTTAGGATATCCACTATACCAAGTGAGGAAAGTGTGTGACTTTTGTGTTAGGATATCCACTATACCAAGTGAGGAACGTGTGTGGTCTTTGTGTTAGGATATCCACTATACCAAGTGAGGAAAGTATGTTGCCTTTGTGTTAGGATATCCACTATACCAAGTGAGGAAAGTGTGTTGCCTTTGTGTTAGGATATCCACTATACCAAGTGAGGAAAGTGTGTGACTTTTGTGTTAGGATATCCTATACCAAGTGAGGAACGTGTGTGGTCTTTGTGTTAGGATATCCACTATACCAAGTGAGGAAAGTGTGTGGTCTTTGTGTTAGGATATCTACTATACCAAGTGAGGAACGTGTGTGACCTTTGTGTTAGGATATCTACTATACCAAGTGAGGAAAGTGTGTGACCTTTGTGTTAGGATATCCACTATACCAAGTGAGGAAAGTGTGTGACCTTTGTGTTAGGATATCCACTATACCAAGTGAGGAAAGTGTGAGGTCTTTGTGTTAGGATATCTACTATACCAAGTGAGGAAAGTGTGTTGCCTTTGTGTTAGGATATCCACTATACCAAGTGAGGAAAGTGTGTGACCTTTGTGTTAGGATATCCACTATACCAAGTGAGGAAAGTGTGTGGCCTTTGTGTTAGGATATCCACTATACCAAGTGAGGAAAGTGTGTGGTCTTTGTGTTAGGATATCTACTATACCAAGTGAGGAAAGTGTGTTGCCTTTGTGTTAGGATATCCACTATACCAAGTGAGGAAAGTGTGTGACCTTTGTGTTAGGATATCTACTATACCAAGTGAGGAAAGTGTGTGGTCTTTGTGTTATGATATCCACTATACCAAGTGAGGAAAGTGTGTGACCTTTGTGTTAGGATATCTACTATACCAAGTGAGGAAAGTGTGTGGTCTTTGTGTTAGGATATCTACTATACCAAGTGAGGAAAGTGTGTGACCTTTGTGTTAGGATATCTACTATACCAAGTGTGGAAAGTGTGTGACCTTTTTGTTAGGATATCCACTATACCAAGTGAAGAAAGTGTGTTGTCTTTGTGTTAGGATATCTACTATACCAAGTGAGGAAAGTGTGTGACCTTTGTGTTAGGATATCCACTATACCAAGTGAGGAAAGTGTGTGGTCTTTGTGTTAGGATATCTACTATACCAAGTGAGGAACGTGTGTGACCTTTGTGTTAGGATATCTACTATACCAAGTGAGGAAAGTGTGTGACCTTTGTGTTAGGATATCCTCTATACCAAGTGAGGAAAGTGTGTGGTCTTTGTGTTAGGATATCTACTATACCAAGTGAGGAAAGTGTGTGACCTTTGTGTTAGGATATCTACTATACCAAGTGTGGAAAGTGTGTGACCTTTTTGTTAGGATATCCACTATACCAAGTGAAGAAAGTGTGTTGTCTTTGTGTTAGGATATCCCCTATACCAAGTGAAGAAAGTGTGTTGCCTTTGTGTTAGGATATCCACTATACCAAGTGTGGAAAGTGTGTGACCTTTTTGTTAGGATATCCACTATACCAAGTGAAGAAAGTGTGTTGTCTTTGTGTTAGGATATCCACTATACCAAGTAAGGAAATATGTTGTCTTTGTATTAGGATATCCACTATACCAAGTGAGGAAAGTGTGTGGTCTTTGTGTTAGGATATCCACTATACCAAGTGAGGAAAGTGTGTGACCTTTGTGTTAGGATATCCACTATACCAAGTGAAGAAAGTGTGTTGTCTTTGTGTTAGGATATCTACTATACCAAGTGAGGAAAGTGTGTGACCTTTGTGTTAGGATATCTACTATACCAAGTGAGAAAAGTGTGTGACCTTTGTGTTAGGATATCCACTATACCAAGTGAAGAAAGTGTGTTGTCTTTGTGTTAGGATATCCACTATACCAAGTGAGGAACGTGTGTTGCCTTTGTGTTAGGATATCCACTATACCAAGTGAAGAAAGTGTGTGACCTTTGTGTTAGGATATCCACTATACCAAGTGAGGAAAGTGTGTTGCCTTTGTGTTAGGATATCTACTATACCAAGTGAGGAAAGTGTGTGACCTTTGTGTTAGGATATCCACTATACCAAGTGAGGTAAGTGTGTGGTCTTTGTGTTAGGATATCCACTATACCAAGTGAAGAAAGTGTGTTGCCTTTGTGTTAGGATATCTACTATACCAAGTGAGGAAAGTTTGTGACCTTTGTGTTAGGATATCCACTATACCAAGTGAAGAAAGTGTGTTGTCTTTGTGTTAGGATATCCACTATACTAAGTGAAGAAAGTATGTTGTCTTTGTGTTAGGATATCTACTATACCAAGTGAGGAAAGTGTGTGACCTTTGTGTTAGGATATCTACTATACCAAGTGAGGAAAGTGTGTGACCTTTGTGTTAGGATATCCACTATACCAAGTGAAGAAAGTGTGTTGCCTTTGTGTTAGGATATCTACTATACCAAGTGAGGATAGTATGTTGTCTTTGTGTTAGGATATCCACTATACCAAGTGAAGAAAGTGTGTTGTCTTTGTGTTAGGATATCCACTATACCAAGTGAGGAACGTGTGTTGCCTTTGTGTTAGGATATCCACTATACCAAGTGAAGAAAGTGTGTGACCTTTGTGTTAGGATATCCACTATACCAAGTGAGGAAAGTGTGTTGCCTTTGTGTTAGGATATCTACTATACCAAGTGAGGAAAGTGTGTGACCTTTGTGTTAGGATATCCACTATACCAAGTGAGGTAAGTGTGTGGTCTTTGTGTTAGGATATCCACTATACCAAGTGAAGAAAGTGTGTTGCCTTTGTGTTAGGATATCTACTATACCAAGTGAGGAAAGTTTGTGACCTTTGTGTTAGGATATCCACTATACCAAGTGAAGAAAGTGTGTTGTCTTTGTGTTAGGATATCCACTATACTAAGTGAAGAAAGTATGTTGTCTTTGTGTTAGGATATCTACTATACCAAGTGAGGAAAGTGTGTGACCTTTGTGTTAGGATATCTACTATACCAAGTGAGGAAAGTGTGTGACCTTTGTGTTAGGATATCCACTATACCAAGTGAAGAAAGTGTGTTGCCTTTGTGTTAGGATATCTACTATACCAAGTGAGGATAGTATGTTGTCTTTGTGTTAGGATATTCACTATACCAAGTGAAGAAAGTGTGTTGTCTTTGTGTTAGGATATCCACTATACCAAGTGAGGCAAGTGTGTTGCCTTTGTGTTAGGATATACACTATACCAAGTGAGGAAAGTGTGTTGCCTTTGTGTTAGGATATCCACTATACTAAGTGAGGAAAGTGTGTGACCTTTGTGTTAGGATATCCACTATACCAAGTGAGGAAAGTGTGTGGTCTTTGTGTTAGGATATCCACTATACCAAGTGAGGAAAGTGTGTGACTTTTGTGTTAGGATATCCACTATACTAAGTGAGGAAAGTGTGTGACCTTTGTGTTAGGATATCCACTATACCAAGTGAGGAAAGTGTGTGACCTTTGTGTTAGGATATCCACTATACCAAGTGAGTAAAGTGTGTTGCCTTTGTGTTAGGATATTCACTATACCAAGTGAGGAAAGTATGTGACCTTTGTGTTAGGATATTCACTATACCAAGTGAGGAAAGTATGTGACCTTTGTGTTAGGATATCCACTATACTAAGTGAGGAAAGTGTGTGACCTTTGTGTTAGGATATTCACTATACCAAGTGAGGAAAGTATGTGACCTTTGTGTTAGGATATCCACTATACCAAGTGAGGAAAGTGTGTTGCCTTTGTGTTAGGATATCCACTATACCAAGTAAGGAAAGTGTGTGGTCATGCCTTTGTGTTAGGATATCCACTATACCAAGTGAGGAAAGTGTGTGACCTTTGTGTTAGGATATTCACTATACCAAGTGAGGAAAGTATGTGACCTTTGTGTTAGGATATCCACTATAACAAGTGAGGAAAGTGTGTTGCCTTTGTGTTAGGATATCCACTATACCAAGTGAGGAAAGTGTGTGGTCATGCCTTTGTGTTAGGATATCCACTATACCAAGTGAGGAAAGTGTGTGACCTTTGTGTTAGGATATCCACTATACCAAGTGAGGAAAGTGTGTGGCCTTTGTGTTAGGATATCCACTATACCAAGTGAGGAAAGTGTGTGACCTTTGTGTTAGGATATCCACTATACCAAGTGAGTAAAGTGTGTTGCCTTTGTGTTAGGATATCCACTATACCAAGTGAGGAAAGTGTGTGACCTTTGTGTTGGGATATCCACTATACCATGTGAGGAAAGTGTGTGACCTTTGTGTTAGGATATCCACTATACCAAGTGAGGAAAGTGTGTTGCCTTTGTGTTAGGATATCCACTATACCAAGTGAAGAAAGTGTGTTGTCTTTGTGTTAGGATATCCCCTATACCAAGTGAAGAAAGTGTGTTGCCTTTGTGTTAGGATATCCACTATACCAAGTGTGGAAAGTGTGTGACCTTTTTGTTAGGATATCCACTATACCAAGTGAAGAAAGTGTGTTGTCTTTGTGTTAGGATATCCACTATACCAAGTAAGGAAATATGTTGTCTTTGTATTAGGATATCCACTATACCAAGTGAGGAAAGTGTGTGGTCTTTGTGTTAGGATATCCACTATTCCAAGTGAGGAAAGTGTGTGACCTTTGTGTTAGGATATCCACTATACCAAGTGAAGAAAGTGTGTTGTCTTTGTGTTAGGATATCTACTATACCAAGTGAGGAAAGTGTGTGACCTTTGTGTTAGGATATCTACTATACCAAGTGAGAAAAGTGTGTGACCTTTGTGTTAGGATATCCACTATACCAAGTGAAGAAAGTGTGTTGTCTTTGTGTTAGGATATCCACTATACCAAGTGAGGAACGTGTGTTGCCTTTGTGTTAGGATATCCACTATACCAAGTGAAGAAAGTGTGTGACCTTTGTGTTAGGATATCCACTATACCAAGTGAGGAAAGTGTGTTGCCTTTGTGTTAGGATATCTACTATACCAAGTGAGGAAAGTGTGTGACCTTTGTGTTAGGATATCCACTATACCAAGTGAGGTAAGTGTGTGGTCTTTGTGTTAGGATATCCACTATACCAAGTGAAGAAAGTGTGTTGCCTTTGTGTTAGGATATCTACTATACCAAGTGAGGAAAGTTTGTGACCTTTGTGTTAGGATATCCACTATACCAAGTGAAGAAAGTGTGTTGTCTTTGTGTTAGGATATCCACTATACTAAGTGAAGAAAGTATGTTGTCTTTGTGTTAGGATATCTACTATACCAAGTGAGGAAAGTGTGTGACCTTTGTGTTAGGATATCTACTATACCAAGTGAGGAAAGTGTGTGACCTTTGTGTTAGGATATCCACTATACCAAGTGAAGAAAGTGTGTTGCCTTTGTGTTAGGATATCTACTATACCAAGTGAGGAAAGTATGTTGTCTTTGTGTTAGGATATTCACTATACCAAGTGAAGAAAGTGTGTTGTCTTTGTGTTAGGATATCCACTATACCAAGTGAGGCAAGTGTGTTGCCTTTGTGTTAGGATATACACTATACCAAGTGAGGAAAGTGTGTTGCCTTTGTGTTAGGATATCCACTATACTAAGTGAGGAAAGTGTGTGACCTTTGTGTTAGGATATCCACTATACCAAGTGAGGAAAGTGTGTGGTCTTTGTGTTAGGATATCCACTATACCAAGTGAGGAAAGTGTGTGACTTTTGTGTTAGGATATCCACTATACTAAGTGAGGAAAGTGTGTGACCTTTGTGTTAGGATATCCACTATACCAAGTGAGGAAAGTGTGTGACCTTTGTGTTAGGATATCCACTATACCAAGTGAGTAAAGTGTGTTGCCTTTGTGTTAGGATATTCACTATACCAAGTGAGGAAAGTATGTGACCTTTGTGTTAGGATATTCACTATACCAAGTGAGGAAAGTATGTGACCTTTGTGTTAGGATATCCACTATACTAAGTGAGGAAAGTGTGTGACCTTTGTGTTAGGATATTCACTATACCAAGTGAGGAAAGTATGTGACCTTTGTGTTAGGATATCCACTATACCAAGTGAGGAAAGTGTGTTGCCTTTGTGTTAGGATATCCACTATACCAAGTAAGGAAAGTGTGTGGTCATGCCTTTGTGTTAGGATATCCACTATACCAAGTGAGGAAAGTGTGTGACCTTTGTGTTAGGATATTCACTATACCAAGTGAGGAAAGTATGTGACCTTTGTGTTAGGATATCCACTATAACAAGTGAGGAAAGTGTGTTGCCTTTGTGTTAGGATATCCACTATACCAAGTGAGGAAAGTGTGTGGTCATGCCTTTGTGTTAGGATATCCACTATACCAAGTGAGGAAAGTGTGTGACCTTTGTGTTAGGATATCCACTATACCAAGTGAGGAAAGTGTGTGGCCTTTGTGTTAGGATATCCACTATACCAAGTGAGGAAAGTGTGTGACCTTTGTGTTAGGATATCCACTATACCAAGTGAGTAAAGTGTGTTGCCTTTGTGTTAGGATATCCACTATACCAAGTGAGGAAAGTGTGTGACCTTTGTGTTGGGATATCCACTATACCATGTGAGGAAAGTGTGTGACCTTTGTGTTAGGATATCCACTATACCAAGTGAGGAAAGTGTGTTGCCTTTGTGTTAGGATATCCACTATACCAAGTGAGGAAAGTGTGTGACCTTTGTGTTAGGATATCCACTATACCAAGTGAGGAAAGTGTGTGGTCTTTGTGTTAGGATATCCACTATTCCAAGTGAGGAAAGTGTGTGGTCTTTGTGTTAGGATATCCACTATACTAAGTGAGGAAAGTGTGTGACCTTTGTGTTAGGATATCCACTATACCAAGTGAGGAAAGTGTGTTGCCTTTGTGTTAGGATATCCACTATACCAAGTGAGGAAAGTGTGTGACCTTTGTGTTAGGATATCCACTCTACCAAGTGAGGAAAGTGTGTTGCCTTTGTGTTAGGATATACACTATACCAAGTGAGGAAAGTGTGTTGCCTTTGTGTTAGGATATCCACTATACCAAGTGAGGAAAGTGTGTTGCCTTTGTGTTAGGATATCCACTATACCAAGTGAGGCAAGTGTGTTGCCTTTGTGTTAGGATATACACTATACCAAGTGAGGAAAGTGTGTTGCCTTTGTGTTAGGATATCCACTATACTAAGTGAGGAAAGTGTGTGACCTTTGTGTTAGGATATCCACTATACCAAGTGAGGAAAGTGTGTGGTCTTTGTGTTAGGATATCCACTATACCAAGTGAGGAAAGTGTGTGACTTTTGTGTTAGGATATCCACTATACTAAGTGAGGAAAGTGTGTGACCTTTGTGTTAGGATATTCACTATACCAAGTGAGGAAAGTATGTGACCTTTGTGTTAGGATATCCACTATACCAAGTGAGGAAAGTGTGTTGCCTTTGTGTTAGGATATCCACTATACCAAGTAAGGAAAGTGTGTGGTCATGCCTTTGTGTTAGGATATCCACTATACCAAGTGAGGAAAGTGTGTGACCTTTGTGTTAGGATATTCACTATACCAAGTGAGGAAAGTATGTGACCTTTCTGTTAGGATATTCACTATACCAAGTGAGGAAAGTATGTGACCTTTGTGTTAGGATATCCACTATACTAAGTGAGGAAAGTGTGTGACCTTTGTGTTAGGATATTCACTATACCAAGTGAGGAAAGTATGTGACCTTTGTGTTAGGATATCCACTATACCAAGTGAGGAAAGTGTGTTGCCTTTGTGTTAGGATATCCACTATACCAAGTAAGGAAAGTGTGTGGTCATGCCTTTGTGTTAGGATATCCACTATACCAAGTGAGGAAAGTGTGTGACCTTTGTGTTAGGATATTCACTATACCAAGTGAGGAAAGTATGTGACCTTTGTGTTAGGATATCCACTATAACAAGTGAGGAAAGTGTGTTGCCTTTGTGTTAGGATATCCACTATACCAAGTGAGGAAAGTGTGTGGTCATGCCTTTGTGTTAGGATATCCACTATACCAAGTGAGGAAAGTGTGTGGTCTTTTTGTTAGGATATCCACTATACCAAGTGAGGAAAGTGTGTTGCCTTTGTGTTAGGATATCCACTATACCAAGTGAGGAAAGTGTGTGACCTTTGTGTTAGGATATCCACTATACCAAGTGAGGAAAGTGTGTGGTCATGCCTTTGTGTTAGGATATCCACTATACCAAGTGAGGAAAGTGTGTTGCCTTTGTGTAAGGATATCCACTATACCAAGTGAGGAAAGTGTGTGACCTTTGTGTTAGGATATCCACTATACCAAGTGAGGAAAGTGTGTGGTCATGCCTTTGTGTTATGATATCCACTATACTAAGTGAGGAAAGTGTGTGGTCATGCCTTTGTGTTAGGATATCCACTATACCAAGTGAGGAACGTGTGTGACCTTTGTGTTAGGATATCCACTATACCAAGTGAGGAAAGTGTGTGGTCTTTGTGTTAGGATATCCACTATACCAAGTGAGGAAAGTGTGTTGCTTTTGTGTTAGGATATCCACTATACCAAGTGAGGAAAGTGTGTTGCCTTTCTATTAGGATATCCACTATACCAAGTGAGGAAAGTATGTTGCCTTTGTGTTAGGATATCCACTATACCAAGTGAGGAAAGTGTGTTGCCTTTGTGTTAGGATATCCACTATACCAAGTGAGGAATGTGTGTTGCTTTTGTGTTAGGATATCCACTATACCAAGTGAGGAAAGTGTGTGGTCTTTGTGTTAGGATATCCACTATACCAAGTGAGGAAAGTGTGTGGTCATGCCTTTGTGTTAGGATATCCACTATACCAAGTGAGGAACGTGTGTGACCTTTGTGTTAGGATATCCACTATACCAAGTGAGGAAAGTGTGTGGTCTTTGTGTAAGGATATCCACTATACCAAGTGAGGAAAGTGTGTGACCTTTGTGTTAGGATATCTACTATACCAAGTGAGGAAAGTGTGTTGCCTTTGTGTTAGGATATCCACTATACCAAGTGAGGAAAGTGTGTGACCTTTGTGTTAGGATATCCACTATATCAAGTGAGGAAAGTGTGTTGCCTTTGTGTTAGGATATCCACTATACCAAGTGAGGAAAGTGTGTGACCTTTGTGTTAAGATATACACTATACCAAGTGAGGAAAGTGTGTGGTCATGCCTTTGTGTTAGATATCCACTATACCAAGTGAGGAAAGTATGTGGCCTTTGTGTTAGGATATCCACTATACCAAGTGAGGAAAGTGTGTTGCCTTTGTGTTAGGATATCCACTATACCAAGTGAGGAAAGTGTGTTGCCTTTGTGTTAGGATATCCACTATACCAAGTGAGGAAAGTGTGTGGTCTTTGTGTTAGGATATACACTATACCAAGTGAGGAACGTGTGTGACCTTTGTGTTAGGATATCTACTATACCAAGTGAAGAAAGTGTGTTGTCTTTGTGTTAGAATATCCCCTATACCAAGTGAGGAAAGTGTGTGGTCATGCCTTTGTGTTAGGATATCCACTATACCAAGTGAGGAAAGTGTGTGGTCTTTGTGTTAGGATATCCACTATACCAAGTGAGGAAAGTATGTGATCTTTGTGTTAGGATATCCACTATACCAAGTGAGGAAAGTGTGTTGCCTTTGTGTTAGGATATCCACTATACCAAGTGAGGAAAGTATGTTGTCTTTGTGTTAGGATATCCACTATACCAAGTGAAGAGAGTGTGTTGTCTTTGTGTTAGAATATCCACTATACCAAATGAGGAAAGTATGTGACCTTTGTGTTAGGATATCCACTAAACCAAGTGAGGAAAGTATGTTGTCTTTGTGTTAGGATATCCACTATACCAAGTGAGGAAAGTGTGTGGTCTTTGTGTTAGGATATCCACTATACCAAGTGAGGAAAGTGTGTTGCCTTTGTGTTAGGATATCCATTATACCAAGTGAAGAAAGTGTGTTGTCTTTGTGTTAGAATATCCACTATACCAAGTGAGGAAAGTGTGTGACCTTTGTGTTAGGATTTCCACTATACCAAGTGAGGAAAGTGTGTGACCTTTGTGTTAGGATATCCACTATACCAAGTGAGGAAAGTGTGTGGTCTTTGTGTTAGGATATCTACTATACCAAGTGAGGAAAGTGTGTGACCTTTGTGTTAGGATATCCACTATACCAAGTGAGGAAAGTGTGTGGTCTTTGTGTTAGGATATACACTATACCAAGTGAGGAAAGTGTGTGACCTTTGTGTTAGGATATCCACTATACCAAGTGAAGAAAGTGTGTTGTCTTTGTGTTAGGATATCTACTATACCAAGTGAGGAAAGTGTGTGACCTTTGTGTTAGGATATCTACTATACCAAGTGAGGAAAGTGTGTGACCTTTGTGTTAGGATATCCACTATACCAAGTGATGAAAGTGTGTTGTCTTTGTGTTAGGATATCTACTATACCAAGTGAAGAAAGTGTGTTGTCTTTGTGTTAGGATATCTACTATACCAAGAGAAGAAAGTGTGTTGTCTTTGTGTTAGGATATCCACTATACCAAGTGAGGAAAGTGTGTGACCTTTGTGTTAGGATATCCACTATACCAAGTGAAGAAAGTGTGTTGCCTTTGTGTTAGGATATCTACTATACCAAGTGAGGAAAGTATGTTGCCTTTGTGTTAGGATATCCACTATACCAAGTGAGGAAATATGTTGTCTTTGTTTTAGGATATCCACTATACCAAGTGAGGAAAGTGTGTGGTCTTTGTGTTAGATTATCCACTATACCAAGTGAGGAAAGTGTGTGACCTTTGTGTTAGGATATCCACTATACCAAGTGAAGAAAGTGTGTTGTCTTTGTGTTAGGATATCTACTATACCAAGTGAGGAAAGTGTGTGACCTTTGTGCTAGGATATCCACTATACCAAGTGAAGAAAGTGTGTTGTCTTTGTGTTATGATATCCACTATACCAAGTGAGGAAAGTGTGTGGTCTTTGTGTTAGGATATCCACTATACCAAGTGAGGAAAGTGTGTGACCTTTGTGTTAGGATATCCACTATACCAAGTGATGAAAGTGTGTGACCTTTGTGTTAGGATATCCACTATACCAAGTGAGGAAAGTGTGTGGTCTTTGTGTTAGGATATCTACTATACCAAGTGAGGAAAGTGTGTTGCCTTTGTGTTAGGATATCCACTATACCAAGTGAGGAAAGTGTGTGACCTTTGTGTTAGGATATCCACTATACCAAGTGAGGAAAGTGTGTGGTCTTTGTGTTTGGATATCTACTATACCAAGTGAGGAAAGTGTGTTGCCTTTGTGTTAGGATATCCACTATACCAAGTGAGGAAAGTGTGTTGCCTTTGTGTTAGGATATCCACTATACCAAGTAAGGAAAGTGTGTGGTCTTTGTGTTAGGATATCTACTATACCAAGTGAGGAAAGTGTGTTGCCTTTGTGTTAGGATATCCACTATACCAAGTGAGGAAAGTGTGTGACCTTTGTGTTAGGATATCCACTATACCAAGTGAGGAAAGTGTGTGACCTTTGTCTTAGGATATCCACTATACCAAGTGAGGAAAGTGTGTGGTCTTGTGTTAGGATATCCACTATACCAAGTGAGGAAAGTGTGTTGCCTTTGTGTTAGGATATCCACTATACCAAGTGAGGAAAGTGTGTGACTTTTGTGTTAGGATATCCACTATACCAAGTGAGGAACGTGTGTGGTCTTTGTGTTAGGATATCCACTATACCAAGTGAGGAAAGTATGTTGCCTTTGTGTTAGGATATCCACTATACCAAGTGAGGAAAGTGTGTTGCCTTTGTGTTAGGATATCCACTATACCAAGTGAGGAAAGTGTGTGACTTTTGTGTTAGGATATCCACTATACCAAGTGAGGAACGTGTGTGGTCTTTGTGTTAAGATATCCACTATACCAAGTGAGGAAAGTGTGTGGTCTTTGTGTTAGGATATCTACTATACCAAGTGAGGAACGTGTGTGACCTTTGTGTTAGGATATCTACTATACCAAGTGAGGAAAGTGTGTGACCTTTGTGTTAGGATATCCACTATACCAAGTGAGGAAAGTGTGTGACCTTTGTGTTAGGATATCCACTATACCAAGTGAGGAAAGTGTGAGGTCTTTGTGTTAGGATATCTACTATACCAAGTGAGGAAAGTGTGTTGCCTTTGTGTTAGGATATCCACTATACCAAGTGAGGAAAGTGTGTGACCTTTGTGTTAGGATATCCACTATACCAAGTGATGAAAGTGTGTGGCCTTTGTGTTAGGATATCCACTATACCAAGTGAGGAAAGTGTGTGGTCTTTGTGTTAGGATATCTACTATACCAAGTGAGGAAAGTGTGTTGCCTTTGTGTTAGGATATCCACTATACCAAGTGAGGAAAGTGTGTGACCTTTGTGTTAGGATATCTACTATACCAAGTGAGGAAAGTGTGTGGTCTTTGTGTTATGATATCCACTATACCAAGTGAGGAAAGTGTGTGACCTTTGTGTTAGGATATCTACTATACCAAGTGAGGAAAGTGTGTGGTCTTTGTGTTAGGATATCTACTATACCAAGTGAGGAAAGTGTGTGGTCTTTGTGTTAGGATATCTACTATACCAAGTGAGGAAAGTGTGTGACCTTTGTGTTAGGATATCTACTATACCAAGTGTGGAAAGTGTGTGACCTTTTTGTTAGGATATCCACTATACCAAGTGAAGAAAGTGTGTTGTCTTTGTGTTAGGATATCTACTATACCAAGTGAGGAAAGTGTGTGACCTTTGTGTTAGGATATCCACTATACCAAGTGAGGAAAGTGTGTGGTCTTTGTGTTAGGATATCTACTATACCAAGTGAGGAACGTGTGTGACCTTTGTGTTAGGATATCTACTATACCAAGTGAGGAAAGTGTGTGACCTTTGTGTTAGGATATCCACTATACCAAGTGAGGAAAGTGTGTGACCTTTGTGTTAGGATATCCTCTATACCAAGTGAGGAAAGTGTGTGGTCTTTGTGTTAGGATATCTACTATACCAAGTGAGGAAAGTGTGTGACCTTTGTGTTAGGATATCTACTATACCAAGTGTGGAAAGTGTGTGACCTTTTTGTTAGGATATCCACTATACCAAGTGAAGAAAGTGTGTTGTCTTTGTGTTAGGATATCCCCTATACCAAGTGAAGAAAGTGTGTTGCCTTTGTGTTAGGATATCCACTATACCAAGTGTGGAAAGTGTGTGACCTTTTTGTTAGGATATCCACTATACCAAGTGAAGAAAGTGTGTTGTCTTTGTGTTAGGATATCCACTATACCAAGTAAGGAAATATGTTGTCTTTGTATTAGGATATCCACTATACCAAGTGAGGAAAGTGTGTGGTCTTTGTGTTAGGATATCCACTATACCAAGTGAGGAAAGTGTGTGACCTTTGTGTTAGGATATCCACTATACCAAATGAAGAAAGTGTGTTGTCTTTGTGTTAGGATATCTACTATACCAAGTGAGGAAAGTGTGTGACCTTTGTGTTAGGATATCTACTATACCAAGTGAGAAAAGTGTGTGACCTTTGTGTTAGGATATCCACTATACCAAGTGAAGAAAGTGTGTTGTCTTTGTGTTAGGATATCCACTATACCAAGTGAGGAACGTGTGTTGCCTTTGTGTTAGGATATCCACTATACCAAGTGAAGAAAGTGTGTGACCTTTGTGTTAGGATATCCACTATACCAAGTGAGGAAAGTGTGTTGCCTTTGTGTTAGGATATCTACTATACCAAGTGAGGAAAGTGTGTGACCTTTGTGTTAGGATATCCACTATACCAAGTGAGGTAAGTGTGTGGTCTTTGTGTTAGGATATCCACTATACCAAGTGAAGAAAGTGTGTTGCCTTTGTGTTAGGATATCTACTATACCAAGTGAGGAAAGTGTGTGACCTTTGTGTTAGGATATCCACTATACCAAGTGAAGAAAGTGTGTTGTCTTTGTGTTAGGATATCCACTATACTAAGTGAAGAAAGTATGTTGTCTTTGTGTTAGGATATCTACTATACCAAGTGAGGAAAGTGTGTGACCTTTGTGTTAGGATATCTACTATACCAAGTGAGGAAAGTGTGTGACCTTTGTGTTAGGATATCCACTATACCAAGTGAAGAAAGTGTGTTGCCTTTGTGTTAGGATATCTACTATACCAAGTGAGGAAAGTATGTTGTCTTTGTGTTAGGATATCCACTATACCAAGTGAAGAAAGTGTGTTGTCTTTGTGTTAGGATATCCACTATACCAAGTGAAGAAAGTATGTTGTCTTTGTGTTAGGATATCTACTATACCAAGTGAGGAAAGTGTGTGACCTTTGTGTTAGGATATTTACTATACCAAGTGAGGAAAGTGTGTTGTCTTTGTGTTAGGATATCCACTATACCAAGTGAGGAAAGTGTGTGACCTTTGTGTTAGGATATCTACTATACCAAGTGAGGAAAGTGTTGCCTTTGTGTTAGGATATCCACTATACCAAGTGATGAAAGTGTGTGACCTTTGTGTTAGGATATCCACTATACCAAGTGAGGAAAGTGTGTGGTCTTTGTGTTAGGATATCTACTATACCAAGTGAGGAAAGTGTGTTGCCTTTGTGTTAGGATATCCACTATACCAAGTGAGGAAAGTGTGGTGTCTTTGTGTTAGGATATTTACTATACCAAGTGAGGAAAGTGTGTTGCCTTTGTGTTAGGATATCCACTATACTAAGTGAGGAAAGTGTGTTGCCTTTGTGTTAGGATATTTACTATACCAAGTGAGGAAAGTGTGTTGCCTTTCTGTTAGGATATCCACTATACCAAGTGAGGAAAGTGTGTGACCTTTGTGTTTGGATATCTACTATACCAAGTGAGGAAAGTGTGTTGCCTTTGTGTTAGGATATTTACTATACCAAGTGAGGAAAGTGTGTTGCCTTTGTGTTAGGATATCCACTATACCAAGTGAGGAACGTGTGTTGCCTTTGTGTTAGGATATCCACTATACCAAGTGAGGAAAGTGTGTTGCCTTTGTGTTAGGATATCCACTATACTAAGTGAGGAAAGTGTGTGGTCTTTGTGTTAGGACATCCACTATACCAAGTGAGGAAAGTGTATTGCCTTTGTGTTAGGATATCCACTATACCAAGTGAGGAAAGTGTGTGGTCTTTGTGTTAGGATATCCACTATACCAAGTGAGGAAAGTGTGTGGTCTTTGTGTTAGGATATCCACTATACCAAGTGAGGAAAGTGTGTTGCCTTTGTGTTAGGATATCCACTATACCAAGTGAGGAAAATGTGTTGCCTTTGTGTTAGGATATCCACTATACCAAGTGAGGAAAGTGTGTTGCCTTTGTGTTAGGATATCCACTATACCAAGTGAGGAAAGTGTGTGGTCTTTGTGTTAGGATATCCACTATACCAAGTGAGGAAAGTGTGTTGCCTTTGTGTTAGGATATCCACTATACTAAGTGAGGAAAGTGTGTTGCCTTTCTGTTAGGATATCTACTATACCAAGTGAGGAAAGTGTGTGGTCTTTGTGTTAGGAAATCCACTATACCAAGTGAGGAAAGTGTGTTGCCTTTGTGTTAGGATATCCACTATACCAAGTGAGGAAAGTGTGTGGTCTTTGTGTTAGGATATCTACTATACCAAGTGAGGAAAGTGTGTTGCCTTTGTGTTAGGATATCCACTATACCAAGTGAGGAAAGTGTGTGGTCTTTGTGTTAGGATATCCACTATACCAAGTGAGGAAAGTGTGTTGCCTTTGTGTTAGGATATCCACTATACCAAGTGAGGAAAGTGTGTGACCTTTGTGTTAGGATATCCACTATACCAAGTGATGAAAGTGTGTGGCCTTTGTGTTAGGATATCCACTATACTAAGTGAGGAAAGTGTGAGGTCTTTGTGTTAGGATATCCACTATACCAAGTGAGGAAAGTGTGTTGCCTTTCTGTTAGGATATCCACTATACCAAGTGAGGAACGTGTGTTGCCTTTGTGTTAGGATATCCACTATACCAAGTGAGGAAAGTGTGTTGCCTTTCTGTTAGGATATCCACTATACTAAGTGAGGAAAGTGTGTGACCTTTGTGTTAGGATATCCACTATACCAAGTGAGGAAAGTGTGTGGTCTTTGTGTTAGGATATTCACTATACCAAGTGAGGAAAGTGTGTGGTCTTTGTGTTAGGATATCCACTATACTAAGTGAGGAAAGTGTGTGGTCTTTGTGTTAGGATATCCACTATACCAAGTGAGGAAAGTGTGTGGTCTTTGTGTTAGGATATCCACTATACTAAGTGAGGAAAGTGTGTGACCTTTGTGTTAGGATATCCACTATACCAAGTGAGGAAAGTGTGTGGTCTTTGTGTTAGGATATTCACTATACCAAGTGAGGAAAGTATGTGACCTTTGTGTTAGGATATCCACTATACCAAGTGAGGAAAGTGTGTTGCCTTTGTGTTAGGATATCCACTATACTAAGTGAGGAAAGTGTGTGGACTTTGTGTTAGGATATACACTATACCAAGTGAGGAAAGTGTGTTGCATTTGTGTTAGGATATCCACTATACCAAGTGAGGAAAGTGTGTTGCCTTTGTGTTAGGATATACACTATACCAAGTGAGGAAAGTGTGTTGCCTTTGTGTTAGGATATCCACTATACCAAGTGAGGAAAGTATGTGACCTTTGTGTTAGGATATCCACTATACCAAGTGAGGAAAGTGTGTTGCCTTTGTGTTAGGATATCCACTATACCAAGTGAGGAAAGTATGTGACCTTTGTGTTAGGATATCCACTATACCAAGTGAGGAAAGTGTGTGGTCTTTGTGTTAGGATATCCACTATACCAAGTGAGGAAAGTGTGTTGCCTTTGTGTTAGAATATCCACTATACCAAGTGAGGAAAGTGTTTGGTCTTTGTGTTAGGATATCCACTATACCAAGTGAGGAAAGTGTGTGGTCATGCCTTTGTGTTAGGATATCCACTATACCAAGTGAGGAAAGTGTGTGGTCTTTGTGTTAGGATATCCACTATACCAAGTGAGGAAAATGTGTTGCCTTTGTGTTAGGATATCCACTATACCAAGTGAGGAACGTGTGTTGCCTTTGTGTTAGGATATCCACTATACCAAGTGAGGAAAGTGTGTTGCCTTTGTGTTAGGATATCCACTATACCAAGTGGGGAAAGTGTGTGGTCTTTGTGTTAGGACATCCACTATACCAAATGAGGAAAGTGTGTTGCCTTTGTGTTAGGATACCCACTATACCAAGTGAGGAAAGTGTGTTGCCTTTGTGTTAGGATATCCACTATACCAAGTGAGTTGCCTTTGTGTTAGGATATCCACTATACCAAGTGAGGAAAGTGTGTTGCCTTTGTGTTAGGATACCCACTATACCAAGTGAGGAAAGTGTGTTGCCTTTGTGTAAGGATATCCACTATACCAAGTGAGGAAAGTGTGTTGCCTTTGTGTTAGGATATCCACTATACCAAGTGAGGAAAGTGTGCTGCCTTTGTGTTAGGATATCCACTATACCAAGTGAGGAAAGTGTGTTGCCTTTGTGTTAGGATATCCACTATACCAAGTGAGGAAAGTGTGTGGTCTTTGTGTTAGGATATCCACTATACCAAGTGAGGAAAGTGTGTGGTCTTTGTGTTAGGATATCCACTATACCAAGTGAGGAAAGTGTGTGGCCTTTGTGTTAGGATATCCACTATACCAAGTGAGGAAAGTGTGTTGCCTTTGTGTTAGGATATCCACTATACCAAGTGAGGAAAGTGTGTTGCCTTTCTGTTAGGATATCCACTATACCAAGTGAGGAAAGTGTGTGGTCTTTGTGTTAGGATATCTACTATACCAAGTGTGGAAAGTGTGTGACCTTTTTGTTAGGATATCCACTATACCAAGTGAAGAAAGTGTGTTGTCTTTGTGTTAGGATATCCACTATACCAAGTGAGGAAAGTGTGTTGCCTTTGTGTTAGGATATCCACTATACCAAGTGAGGAAAGTGTGTGGTCTTTGTGTTAGGATATCCACTATACCAAGTGAGGAAAGTGTGTGACCTTTGTGTTAGGATATCCACTATACCAAGTGAGGAAAGTGTGTGACCTTTGTGTTAGGATATCCACTATACTAAGTGAGGAAAGTGTGTTGCCTTTGTGTTAGGATATCCACTATACCAAGTGAGGAAAGTGTGTGACCTTTGTGTTAGGATATCCACTATACCAAGTGAGGAAAGTGTGTGACCTTTGTGTTAGGATATCCACTATACTAAGTGAGGAAAGTGTGTTGCCTTTGTGTTAGGATATCCACTATACCAAGTGAGGAAAGTGTGTGACCTTTGTGTTAGGATATCCACTATACCAAGTGAGGAAAGTGTGTTGCCTTTGTGTTAGGATATCCACTATACTAAGTGAGGAAAGTGTGTGACCTTTGTGTTAGGATATCCACTATACCAAGTGAAGAAAGTGTGTTGTCTTTGTGTTAGGATATCCACTATACCAAGTGAGGAAAGTGTGAGACCTTTGTGTTAGGATATCCACTATACCAAGTGAGGAAAGTGTGTGACCTTTGTGTTAGGATATCCACTATACTAAGTGAGGAAAGTGTGTTGCCTTTGTGTTAGGATATCCACTATACTAAGTGAGGAAAGTGTGTTGCCTTTGTGTTAGGATATCTACTATACCAAGTGAGGAAAGTGTGTGACCTTTGTGTTAGGATATCTACTATACCAAGTGAGGAAAGTGTGTGGCCTTTGTGTTAGGATATCTACTATACCAAGTGAGGAAAGTGTGTGACCTTTGTGTTAGGATATCTACTATACCAAGTGAGGAAAGTGTGTGACCTTTGTGTTAGGATATCCACTATACCAAGTGTGGAAAGTGTGTGACCTTTTTGTTAGGATATCCACTATACCAAGTGAGGAAAGTGTGTGACCTTTGTGTTAGAATATCCACTATACCAAGTGAGGAAAGTGTGTGGTCTTTGTGTTAGGATATCCACTATACCAAGTGAGGAAAGTGTGTTGCCTTTGTGTTAGGATATCTACTATACCAAGTGTGGAAAGTGTGTGACCTTTTTGTTAGGATATCCACTATACCAAATGAAGAAAGTGTGTTGTCTTTGTGTTAGGATATCCACTATACTAAGTGAGGAAAGTGTGTTGCCTTTGTGTTAGGATATCTACTATACGAAGTGAGGAAAGTGTGTGACCTTTGTGTTAGGATATCCACTATACCAAGTGAGGAAAGTGTGTGGCCTTTGTGTTAGGATATCCACTATACTAAGTGAGGAAAGTGTGTGGTCTTTGTGTTAGGATATCCACTATACCAAGTGAGGAAAGTGTGTTGCCTTTGTGTTAGGATACCCACTATACCAAGTGAGGAAAGTGTGTGACCTTTGTGTTAGGATATCCACTATACCAAGTGAGGAAAGTGTGTGACCTTTGTGTTAGGATATCCACTATACCAAGTGAGGAAAGTGTGTTGCCTTTGTGTTAGGATATCCACTATACCAAGTGAGGAAAGTATGTGACCTTTGTGTTAGGATATCTACTATACCAAGTGAGGAAAGTGTGTGACCTTTGTGTTAGAATATCTACTATACCAAGTGAGGAAAATGTGTGGTCTTTGTGTTAGGATATCTACTATACCAAGTGAGGAAAGTGTGTTGCCTTTGTGTTAGGATATCCACTATACCAAGTGAGGAAAGTATGTGACCTTTGTGTTAGGATATCTAATATACCAAGTGAGGAAAGTGTGTGACCTTTGTGTTAGGATATCCACTATACCAAGTGACGAAAGTGTGTTGCCTTTGTGTTAGGATATCCACTATACCAAGTGAGGAAAGTATGTGACCTTTGTGTTAGGATATCTACTATACCAAGTGAGGAAAGTGTGTGACCTTTGTGTTAGAATATCTACTATACCAAGTGAGGAAAGTGTGTGACCTTTGTGTTAGGATATCCACTATACCAAGTGAGGAAAGTGTGTTGCCTTTGTGTTAGGATATCCACTATACCAAGTGAGGAAAGTGTGTGGTCTTTGTGTTAGGATATCTACTATACCAAGTGAGGAAAGTGTGTGACCTTTTTGTTAGGATATCCACTATACCAAGTGAGGAAAGTGTGTTGCATTTGTGTTAGGATATCCACTATACCAAGTGAGGAAAGTGTGTTGCCTTTTGTTAGGATATACACTATACCAAGTGAGGAAAGTGTGTTGCCTTTGTGTTAGGATATCCACTATACCAAGTGAGGAAAGTATGTGACCTTTGTGTTAGGATATCCACTATACCAAGTGAGGAAAGTGTGTTGCCTTTGTGTTAGGATATCCACTATACCAAGTGAGGAAAGTATGTGACCTTTGTGTTAGGATATCCACTATACCAAGTGAGGAAAGTGTGTGGTCTTTGTGTTAGGATATCCACTATACCAAGTGAGGAAAGTGTGTTGCCTTTGTGTTAGAATATCCACTATACCAAGTGAGGAAAGTGTTTGGTCTTTGTGTTAGGATATCCACTATACCAAGTGAGGAAAGTGTGTGGTCATGCCTTTGTGTTAGGATATCCACTATACCAAGTGAGGAAAGTGTGTGGTCTTTGTGTTAGGATATCCACTATACCAAGTGAGGAAAGTGTTGCCTTTGTGTTAGGATATCCACTATACCAAGTGAGGAACGTGTGTTGCCTTTGTGTTAGGATATCCACTATACCAAGTGAGGAAAGTGTGTTGCCTTTGTGTTAGGATATCCACTATACCAAGTGGGGAAAGTGTGTGGTCTTTGTGTTAGGACATCCACTATACCAAATGAGGAAAGTGTGTTGCCTTTGTCTTAGGATACCCACTATACCAAGTGAGGAAAGTGTGTTGCCTTTGTGTTAGGATATCCACTATACCAAGTGAGGAAAGTGTGTTGCCTTTGTGTTAGGATATCCACTATACCAAGTGAGGAAAGTGTGTTGCCTTTGTGTTAGGATACCCACTATACCAAGTGAGGAAAGTGTGTTGCCTTTGTGTAAGGATATCCACTATACCAAGAGAAGAAAGTGTGTTGCCTTTGTGTTAGGATATCCACTATACCAAGTGAGGAAAGTGTGCTGCCTTTGTGTTAGGATATCCACTATACCAAGTGAGGAAAGTGTGTTGCCTTTGTGTTAGGATATCCACTATACCAAGTGAGGAAAGTGTGTGGTCTTTGTGTTAGGATATCCACTATACCAAGTGAGGAAAGTGTGTGGTCTTTGTGTTAGGATATCCACTATACCAAGTGAGGAAAGTGTGTTTCCTTTCTGTTAGGATATCTACTATACCAAGTGAGGAAAGTGTGTGGTCTTTGTGTTAGGATATCTACTATACCAAGTGAGGAAAGTGTGTGACCTTTGTGTTAGGATATCCACTATACCAAGTGAGGAAAGTGTGTTGCCTTTGTGTTAGGATATCCACTATACTAAGTGAGGAAAGTGTGTGGTCTTTGTGTTAGGATATCCACTATACCAAGTGAGGAAAGTGTGTTGCCTTTGTGTTAGGATATCCACTATACTAAGTGAGGAAAGTGTGTGACCTTTGTGTTAGGATATCCACTATACCAAGTGAGGAAAGTGTGTGGTCTTTGTGTTAGGATATTCACTATACCAAGTGAGGAAAGTGTGTGGTCTTTGTGTTAAGATATCCACTATTCTAAGTGTGGAAAGTGTGTGGTCTTTGTGTTAGGATATCCACTATACCAAGTGAGGAAAGTGTGTGGTCTTTGTGTTAGGATATCCACTATACTAAGTGAGGAAAGTGTGTAACCTTTGTGTTAGGATATCCACTATACCAAGTGAGGAAAGTGTGTGGTCTTTGTGTTAGGATATTCACTATACCAAGTGAGGAAAGTATGTGACCTTTGTGTTAGGATATCCACTATACCAAGTGAGGAAAGTGTGTTGCCTTTGTGTTAGGATATCCACTATACTAAGTGAGGAAAGTGTGTGGTCTTTGTGTTAGGATATACACTATACCAAGTGAGGACAGTGTGTTGCCTTTGTGTTAGGATATCCACTATACCAAGTGAGGAAAGTGTGTTGCCTTTGTGTTAGGATATCCACTATACCAAGTGAGGAAAGTGTGTTGCCTTTGTGTTAGGATATACACTATACCAAGTGAGGAAAGTGTGTTGCCTTTGTGTTAGGATATCCACTATACCAAGTGAGGAAAGTGTGTGACCTTTCTGTTAGGATATCCACTATACCAAGTGAGGAAAGTGTGTTGCCTTTGTGTTAGGATATCCACTATACCAAGTGAGGAAAGTATGTGACCTTTGTGTTAGGATATCCACTATACCAAGTGAGGAAAGTGTGTTGCCTTTGTGTTAGGATATCCACTATACCAAGTGAGGAAAGTGTGTGGTCTTTGTGTTAGGATATCCACTATACCAAGTGAGGAAAGTGTGTGGTCTTTGTGTTAGGATATCCACTATACCAAGTGAGGAAAGTGTGTTGCCTTTGTGTTAGGATATCCACTATACCAAGTGAGGAAAGTGTGTTGCCTTTGTGTTAGGATATCCACTATACCAAGTGAGGAAAGTCTGTGACCTTTGTGTTAGGATATCCACTATACCAAGTGAGGAAAGTGTGTTGCCTTTGTGCTAGGATATCCACTATACCAAGTGAGGAAAGTGTGTGAACTTTGTGTTAGGATATCCACTATACCAAGTGAGGAAAGTGTGTGGTCTTTGTGTTAGGATATCCACTATACCAAGTGAGGAAAGTGTGTTGCCTTTGTGTTAGGATATCTACTATACCAAGTGAGGAAAGTGTGTGGTCTTTGTGTTAGGATATCCACTATACCAAGTGAGGAAAGTGTGTTGCCTTTGTGTTAGGATATTCACTATACCAAGTGAGGAAAGTGTGTTGCCTTTGTGTTAGGATATCCACTATACCAAGTGAGGAAAGTGTGTTGCCTTTGTGTTAGGATATACACTATACCAAGTGAGGAAAGTGTGTTGCCTTTGTGTTAGGATATCCACTATACCAAGTGAGGAAAGTTTGTGACCTTTGTGTTAGGATATCCACTATACCAAGTGAGGAAAGTGTGTTGCCTTTGTGTTAGGATATCCACTATACCAAGTGAGGAAAGTATGTAACCTTTGTGTTAGGATATCCACTATACCAAGTGAGGAAAGTGTGTGGTCTTTGTGTTAGGAAATCCACTATACCAAGTGAGGAAAGTGTGTTGCCTTTGTGTTAGAATATCCACTATACCAAGTGAGGAAAGTGTTTGGTCTTTGTGTTAGGATATCCACTATACCAAGTGAGGAAAGTGTGTGGTCATGCCTTTGTGTTAGGATATCCACTATACCAAGTGAGGAAAGTGTGTGGTCTTTGTGTTAGGATATCCACTATACCAAGTGAGGAAAGTGTGTTGCCTTTGTGTTAGGATATCCACTATACCAAGTGGGGAAAGTGTGTGGTCTTTGTGTTAGGATATCCACTATACCAAATGAGGAAAGTGTGTTGCCTTTGTGTTAGGATACCCACTATACCAAGTGAGGAAAGTGTGTTGCCTTTGTGTTAGGATATCCACTATACCAAGTGAGGAAAGTGTGTTGCCTTTGTGTTAGGATATCCACTATACCAAGTGAGGAAAGTGTGTTGCCTTTGTGTTAGGATACCCACTATACCATGTGAGGAAAGTGTGTTGCCTTTGTGTAAGGATATCCACTATACCAAGTGAGGAAAGTGTGTTGCCTTTGTGTTAGGATATCCACTATACCAAGTGAGGAAAGTGTGTGGTCTTTGTGTTAGGATATCTACTATACCAAGTGAGGAAAGTGTGTGACCTTTTTGTTAGGATATCCACTATACCAAGTGAGGAAAGTGTGTTGCATTTGTGTTAGGATATCCACTATACCAAGTGAGGAAAGTGTGTTGCCTTTTGTTAGGATATACACTATACCAAGTGAGGAAAGTGTGTTGCCTTTGTGTTAGGATATCCACTATACCAAGTGAGGAAAGTGTGTGACCTTTGTGTTAGGATATCCACTATACCAAGTGAGGAAAGTGTGTTGCCTTTGTGTTAGGATATCCACTATACCAAGTGAGGAAAGTGTGTGGTCTTTGTGTTAGGATATCTACTATACCAAGTGAGGAAAGTGTGTGACCTTTTTGTTAGGATATCCACTATACCAAGTGAGGAAAGTGTGTTGCATTTGTGTTAGGATATCCACTATACCAAGTGAGGAAAGTGTGTTGCCTTTTGTTAGGATATACACTATACCAAGTGAGGAAAGTGTGTTGCCTTTGTGTTAGGATATCCACTATACCAAGTGAGGAAAGTATGTGACCTTTGTGTTAGGATATCCACTATACCAAGTGAGGAAAGTGTGTTGCCTTTGTGTTAGGATATCCACTATACCAAGTGAGGAAAGTATGTGACCTTTGTGTTAGGATATCCACTATACCAAGTGAGGAAAGTGTGTGGTCTTTGTGTTAGGATATCCACTATACCAAGTGAGGAAAGTGTGTTGCCTTTGTGTTAGAATATCCACTATACCAAGTGAGGAAAGTGTTTGGTCTTTGTGTTAGGATATCCACTATACCAAGTGAGGAAAGTGTGTGATCATGCCTTTGTGTTAGGATATCCACTATACCAAGTGAGGAAAGTGTGTGGTCTTTGTGTTAGGATATCCACTATACCAAGTGAGGAAAGTGTTGCCTTTGTGTTAGGATATCCACTATACCAAGTGAGGAACGTGTGTTGCCTTTGTGTTAGGATATCCACTATACCAAGTGAGGAAAGTGTGTTGCCTTTGGGTTAGGATATCCACTATACCAAGTGGGGAAAGTGTGTGGTCTTTGTGTTAGGACATCCACTATACCAAATGAGGAAAGTGTGTTGCCTTTGTCTTAGGATACCCACTATACCAAGTGAGGAAAGTGTGTTGCCTTTGTGTTAGGATATCCACTATACCAAGTGAGGAAAGTGTGTTGCCTTTGTGTTAGGATATCCACTATACCAAGTGAGGAAAGTGTGTTGCCTTTGTGTTAGGATACCCACTATACCAAGTGAGGAAAGTGTGTTGCCTTTGTGTAAGGATATCCACTATACCAAGAGAAGAAAGTGTGTTGCCTTTGTGTTAGGATATCCACTATACCAAGTGAGGAAAGTGTGCTGCCTTTGTGTTAGGATATCCACTATACCAAGTGAGGAAAGTGTGTTGCCTTTGTGTTAGGATATCCACTATACCAAGTGAGGAAAGTGTGTGGTCTTTGTGTTAGGATATCCACTATACCAAGTGAGGAAAGTGTGTGGTCTTTGTGTTAGGATATCCACTATACCAAGTGAGGAAAGTGTGTTTCCTTTCTGTTAGGATATCTACTATACCAAGTGAGGAAAGTGTGTGGTCTTTGTGTTAGGATATCTACTATACCAAGTGAGGAAAGTGTGTGACCTTTGTGTTAGGATATCCACTATACCAAGTGAGGAAAGTGTGTTGCCTTTGTGTTAGGATATCCACTATACTAAGTGAGGAAAGTGTGTGGTCTTTGTGTTAGGATATCCACTATACCAAGTGAGGAAAGTGTGTTGCCTTTGTGTTAGGATATCCACTATACTAAGTGAGGAAAGTGTGTGACCTTTGTGTTAGGATATCCACTATACCAAGTGAGGAAAGTGTGTGGTCTTTGTGTTAGGATATTCACTATACCAAGTGAGGAAAGTGTGTGGTCTTTGTGTTAAGATATCCACTATTCTAAGTGTGGAAAGTGTGTGGTCTTTGTGTTAGGATATCCACTATACCAAGTGAGGAAAGTGTGTGGTCTTTGTGTTAGGATATCCACTATACTAAGTGAGGAAAGTGTGTAACCTTTGTGTTAGGATATCCACTATACCAAGTGAGGAAAGTGTGTGGTCTTTGTGTTAGGATATTCACTATACCAAGTGAGGAAAGTATGTGACCTTTGTGTTAGGATATCCACTATACCAAGTGAGGAAAGTGTGTTGCCTTTGTGTTAGGATATCCACTATACTAAGTGAGGAAAGTGTGTGGTCTTTGTGTTAGGATATACACTATACCAAGTGAGGACAGTGTGTTGCCTTTGTGTTAGGATATCCACTATACCAAGTGAGGAAAGTGTGTTGCCTTTGTGTTAGGATATCCACTATACCAAGTGAGGAAAGTGTGTTGCCTTTGTGTTAGGATATACACTATACCAAGTGAGGAAAGTGTGTTGCCTTTGTGTTAGGATATCCACTATACCAAGTGAGGAAAGTGTGTGACCTTTCTGTTAGGATATCCACTATACCAAGTGAGGAAAGTGTGTTGCCTTTGTGTTAGGATATCCACTATACCAAGTGAGGAAAGTATGTGACCTTTGTGTTAGGATATCCACTATACCAAGTGAGGAAAGTGTGTTGCCTTTGTGTTAGGATATCCACTATACCAAGTGAGGAAAGTGTGTGGTCTTTGTGTTAGGATATCCACTATACCAAGTGAGGAAAGTGTGTGGTCTTTGTGTTAAGATATCCACTATACCAAGTGAGGAAAGTGTGTTGCCTTTGTGTTAGGATATCCACTATACCAAGTGAGGAAAGTGTGTTGCCTTTGTGTTAGGATATCCACTATACCAAGTGAGGAAAGTCTGTGACCTTTGTGTTAGGATATCCACTATACCAAGTGAGGAAAGTGTGTTGCCTTTGTGCTAGGATATCCACTATACCAAGTGAGGAAAGTGTGTGAACTTTGTGTTAGGATATCCACTATACCAAGTGAGGAAAGTGTGTGGTCTTTGTGTTAGGATATCCACTATACCAAGTGAGGAAAGTGTGTTGCCTTTGTGTTAGGATATCTACTATACCAAGTGAGGAAAGTGTGTGGTCTTTGTGTTAGGATATCCACTATACCAAGTGAGGAAAGTGTGTTGCCTTTGTGTTAGGATATTCACTATACCAAGTGAGGAAAGTGTGTTGCCTTTGTGTTAGGATATCCACTATACCAAGTGAGGAAAGTGTGTTGCCTTTGTGTTAGGATATACACTATACCAAGTGAGGAAAGTGTGTTGCCTTTGTGTTAGGATATCCACTATACCAAGTGAGGAAAGTATGTGACCTTTGTGTTAGGATATCCACTATACCAAGTGAGGAAAGTGTGTTGCCTTTGTGTTAGGATATCCACTATACCAAGTGAGGAAAGTATGTAACCTTTGTGTTAGGATATCCACTATACCAAGTGAGGAAAGTGTGTGGTCTTTGTGTTAGGAAATCCACTATACCAAGTGAGAAAAGTGTGTTGCCTTTGTGTTAGAATATCCACTATACCAAGTGAGGAAAGTGTTTGGTCTTTGTGTTAGGATATCCACTATACCAAGTGAGGAAAGTGTGTGGTCATGCCTTTGTGTTAGGATATCCACTATACCAAGTGAGGAAAGTGTGTGGTCTTTGTGTTAGGATATCCACTATACCAAGTGAGGAAAGTGTGTTGCCTTTGTGTTAGGATATCCACTATACCAAGTGAGGAACGTGTGTTGCCTTTGTGTTAGGATATCCACTATACCAAGTGAGGAAAGTGTGTTGCCTTTGTGTTAGGATATCCACTATACCAAGTGGGGAAAGTGTGTGGTCTTTGTGTTAGGATATCCACTATACCAAATGAGGAAAGTGTGTTGCCTTTGTGTTAGGATACCCACTATACCAAGTGAGGAAAGTGTGTTGCCTTTGTGTTAGGATATCCACTATACCAAGTGAGGAAAGTGTGTTGCCTTTGTGTTAGGATATCCACTATACCAAGTGAGGAAAGTGTGTTGCCTTTGTGTTAGGATACCCACTATACCATGTGAGGAAAGTGTGTTGCCTTTGTGTAAGGATATCCACTATACCAAGAGAGGAAAGTGTGTTGCCTTTGTGTTAGGATATCCACTATACCAAGTGAGGAAAGTGTGCTGCCTTTGTGTTAGGATATCCACTATACCAAGTGAGGAAAGTGTGTTGCCTTTGTGTTAGGATATCCACTATACCAAGTGAGGAAAGTGTGTGGTCTTTGTGTTAGGATATCCACTATACCAAGTGAGGAAAGTGTGTGGTCTTTGTGTTAGGATATCCACTATACCAAGTGAGGAAAGTGTGTGGCCTTTGTGTTAGGATATCCACTATACCAAGTGAGGAAAGTGTGTTGCCTTTGTGTTAGGATATCCACTATACCAAGTGAGGAAAGTGTGTTGCCTTTCTGTTAGGATATCCACTATACCAAGTGAGGAAAGTGTGTGGTCTTTGTGTTAGGATATCCACTATACCAAGTGAGGAAAGTGTGTTGCCTTTGTGTTAGGATATCCACCATACTAAGTGAGGAAAGTGTGTTGCCTTTGTGTTAGGATATCCACTATACCAAGTGAGGAAAGTATGTGACCTTTGTGTTAGGATATCCACTATACCAAGTGAGGAAAGTGTGTTGCCTTTGTGTTAGGATATCCACTATACCAAGTGAGGAAAGTGTGTGGCCTTTGTGTTAGGATATCCACTATACCAAGTGAGGAAAGTGTGTGACCTTTGTGTTAGGATATCCACTATACCAAGTGAGGAAAGTGTGTTGCCTTTCTGTTAGGATATCTACTATACCAAGTGAGGAAAGTGTGTGGTCTTTGTGTTAGGATATCTACTATACCAAGTGAGGAAAGTGTGTGACCTTTGTGTTAGGATATCCACTATACCAAGTGAGGAAAGTGTGTTGCCTTTGTGTTAGGATATCCACTATACTAAGTGAGGAAAGTGTGTGGTCTTTGTGTTAGGATATCCACTATACCAAGTGAGGAAAGTGTGTTGCCTTTGTGTTAGGATATCCACTATACTAAGTGAGGAAAGTGTGTGACCTTTGTGTTAGGATATCCACTATACCAAGTGAGGAAAGTGTGTGGTCTTTGTGTTAGGATATTCACTATACCAAGTGAGGAAAGTGTGTGGTCTTTGTGTTAAGATATCCACTATTCTAAAAGTGGAAAGTGTGTGGTCTTTGTGTTAGGATATCCACTATACCAAGTGAGGAAAGTGTGTGGTCTTTGTGTTAGGATATCCACTATACTAAGTGAGGAAAGTGTGTAACCTTTGTGTTAGGATATCCACTATACCAAGTGAGGAAAGTGTGTGGTCTTTGTGTTAGGATATTCACTATACCAAGTGAGGAAAGTATGTGACCTTTGTGTTAGGATATCCACTATACCAAGTGAGGAAAGTGTGTTGCCTTTGTGTTAGGATATCCACTATACTAAGTGAGGAAAGTGTGTGGTCTTTGTGTTAGGATATACACTATACCAAGTGAGGAAAGTGTGTTGCCTTTGTGTTAGGATATCCACTATACCAAGTGAGGAAAGTGTGTTGCCTTTGTGTTAGGATATACACTATACCAAGTGAGGAAAGTGTGTTGCCTTTGTGTTAGGATATCCACTATACCAAGTGAGGAAAGTGTGTGACCTTTGTGTTAGGATATCCACTATACCAAGTGAGGAAAGTGTGTTGCTTTGTGTTAGGATATCCACTATACCAAGTGAGGAAAGTATGTGACCTTTGTGTTAGGATATCCACTATACCAAGTGAGGAAAGTGTGTTGCCTTTGTGTTAGGATATCCACTATACCAAGTGAGGAAAGTGTGTGGTCTTTGTGTTAGGATATCCACTATACCAAGTGAGGAAAGTGTGTGGTCTTTGTGTTAGGATATCCACTATACCAAGTGAGGAAAGTGTGTTGCCTTTGTGTTAGGATATCCACTATACCAAGTGAGGAAAGTGTGTTGCCTTTGTGTTAGGATATCCACTATACCAAGTGAGGAAAGTGTGTGACCTTTGTGTTAGGATATCCACTATACCAAGTGAGGAAAGTGTGTTGCCTTTGTGCTAGGATATCCACTATACCAAGTGAGGAAAGTGTGTGAACTTTGTGTTAGGATATCCACTATACCAAGTGAGGAAAGTGTGTTGCCTTTGTGTTAGGATATACACTATACCAAGTGAGGAAAGTGTGTTGCCTTTGTGTTAGGATATCCACTATACTAAGTGAGGAAAGTGTGTGACCTTTGTGTTAGGATATCCACTATACCAAGTGAGGAAAGTGTGTGGTCTTTGTGTTAGGATATCCACTATACCAAGTGAGGAAAGTGTGTTGCCTTTGTGTTAGGATATCTACTATACCAAGTGAGGAAAGTGTGTGGTCTTTGTGTTAGGATATCCACTATACCAAGTGAGGAAAGTGTGTTGCCTTTGTGTTAGGATATCCACTATACCAAGTGAGGAAAGTGTGTTGCCTTTGTGTTAGGATATCCACTATACCAAGTGAGGAAAGTGTGTTGCCTTTGTGTTAGGATATCCACTATACCAAGTGAGGAAAGTCTGTGACCTTTGTGTTAGGATATCCACTATACCAAGTGAGGAAAGTGTGTTGCCTTTGTGCTAGGATATCCACTATACCAAGTGAGGAAAGTGTGTGAACTTTGTGTTAGGATATCCACTATACCAAGTGAGGAAAGTGTGTGGTCTTTGTGTTAGGATATCCACTATACCAAGTGAGGAAAGTGTGTTGCCTTTGTGTTAGGATATCTACTATACCAAGTGAGGAAAGTGTGTGGTCTTTGTGTTAGGATATCCACTATACCAAGTGAGGAAAGTGTGTTGCCTTTGTGTTAGGATATCCACTATACCAAGTGAGGAAAGTGTGTTGCCTTTGTGTTAGGATATCCACTATACCAAGTGAGGAAAGTGTGTTGCCTTTGTGTTAGGATATACACTATACCAAGTGAGGAAAGTGTGTTGCCTTTGTGTTAGGATATCCACTATACCAAGTGAGGAAAGTATGTGACCTTTGTGTTAGGATATCCACTATACCAAGTGAGGAAAGTGTGTTGCCTTTGTGTTAGGATATCCACTATACCAAGTGAGGAAAGTATGTAACCTTTGTGTTAGGATATCCACTATACCAAGTGAGGAAAGTGTGTGGTCTTTGTGTTAGGAAATCCACTATACCAAGTGAGGAAAGTGTGTTGCCTTTGTGTTAGAATATCCACTATACCAAGTGAGGAAAGTGTTTGGTCTTTGTGTTAGGATATCCACTATACCAAGTGAGGAAAGTGTGTGGTCATGCCTTTGTGTTAGGATATCCACTATACCAAGTGAGGAAAGTGTGTGGTCTTTGTGTTAGGATATCCACTATACCAAGTGAGGAAAGTGTGTTGCCTTTGTGTTAGGATATCCACTATACCAAGTGAGGAACGTGTGTTGCCTTTGTGTTAGGATATCCACTATACCAAGTGAGGAAAGTGTGTTGCCTTTGTGTTAGGATATCCACTATACCAAGTGGGGAAAGTGTGTGGTCTTTGTGTTAGGATATCCACTATACCAAATGAGGAAAGTGTGTTGCCTTTGTGTTAGGATACCCACTATACCAAGTGAGGAAAGTGTGTTGCCTTTGTGTTAGGATATCCACTATACCAAGTGAGGAAAGTGTGTTGCCTTTGTGTTAGGATATCCACTATACCAAGTGAGGAAAGTGTGTTGCCTTTGTGTTAGGATACCCACTATACCATGTGAGGAAAGTGTGTTGCCTTTGTGTAAGGATATCCACTACACCAAGAGAGGAAAGTGTGTTGCCTTTGTGTTAGGATATCCACTATACCAAGTGAGGAAAGTGTGCTGCCTTTGTGTTAGGATATCCACTATACCAAGTGAGGAAAGTGTGTTGCCTTTGTGTTAGGATATCCACTATACCAAGTGAGGAAAGTGTGTGGTCTTTGTGTTAGGATATCCACTATACCAAGTGAGGAAAGTGTGTGGTCTTTGTGTTAGGATATCCACTATACCAAGTGAGGAAAGTGTGTGGCCTTTGTGTTAGGATATCCACTATACCAAGTGAGGAAAGTGTGTTGCCTTTCTGTTAGGATATCCACTATACCAAGTGAGGAAAGTGTGTGGTCTTTGTGTTAGGATATCCACTATACCAAGTGAGGAAAGTGTGTTGCCTTTGTGTTAGGATATCCACCATACTAAGTGAGGAAAGTGTGTTGCCTTTGTGTTAGGATATCCACTATACCAAGTGAGGAAAGTATGTGACCTTTGTGTTAGGATATCCACTATACCAAGTGAGGAAAGTGTGTTGCCTTTGTGTTAGGATATCCACTATACCAAGTGAGGAAAGTGTGTGGCCTTTGTGTTAGGATATCCACTATACCAAGTGAGGAAAGTGTGTGACCTTTGTGTTAGGATATCCACTATACCAAGTGAGGAAAGTGTGTTGCCTTTCTGTTAGGATATCTACTATACCAAGTGAGGAAAGTGTGTGGTCTTTGTGTTAGGATATCTACTATACCAAGTGAGGAAAGTGTGTGACCTTTGTGTTAGGATATCCACTATACCAAGTGAGGAAAGTGTGTTGCCTTTGTGTTAGGATATCCACTATACTAAGTGAGGAAAGTGTGTGGTCTTTGTGTTAGGATATCCACTATACCAAGTGAGGAAAGTGTGTTGCCTTTGTGTTAGGATATCCACTATACTAAGTGAGGAAAGTGTGTGACCTTTGTGTTAGGATATCCACTATACCAAGTGAGGAAAGTGTGTGGTCTTTGTGTTAGGATATTCACTATACCAAGTGAGGAAAGTGTGTGGTCTTTGTGTTAAGATATCCACTATTCTAAAAGTGGAAAGTGTGTGGTCTTTGTGTTAGGATATCCACTATACCAAGTGAGGAAAGTGTGTGGTCTTTGTGTTAGGATATCCACTATACTAAGTGAGGAAAGTGTGTAACCTTTGTGTTAGGATATCCACTATACCAAGTGAGGAAAGTGTGTGGTCTTTGTGTTAGGATATTCACTATACCAAGTGAGGAAAGTATGTGACCTTTGTGTTAGGATATCCACTATACCAAGTGAGGAAAGTGTGTTGCCTTTGTGTTAGGATATCCACTATACTAAGTGAGGAAAGTGTGTGGTCTTTGTGTTAGGATATACACTATACCAAGTGAGGAACGTGTGTTGCCTTTGTGTTAGGATATCCACTATACCAAGTGAGGAAAGTGTGTTGCCTTTGTGTTAGGATATCCACTATACCAAGTGGGGAAAGTGTGTGGTCTTTGTGTTAGGATATCCACTATACCAAATGAGGAAAGTGTGTTGCCTTTGTGTTAGGATACCCACTATACCAAGTGAGGAAAGTGTGTTGCCTTTGTGTTAGGATATCCACTATACCAAGTGAGGAAAGTGTGTTGCCTTTGTGTTAGGATATCCACTATACCAAGTGAGGAAAGTGTGTTGCCTTTGTGTTAGGATACCCACTATACCATGTGAGGAAAGTGTGTTGCCTTTGTGTAAGGATATCCACTATACCAAGAGAGGAAAGTGTGTTGCCTTTGTGTTAGGATATCCACTATACCAAGTGAGGAAAGTGTGCTGCCTTTGTGTTAGGATATCCACTATACCAAGTGAGGAAAGTGTGTTGCCTTTGTGTTAGGATATCCACTATACCAAGTGAGGAAAGTGTGTGGTCTTTGTGTTAGGATATCCACTATACCAAGTGAGGAAAGTGTGTGGTCTTTGTGTTAGGATATCCACTATACCAAGTGAGGAAAGTGTGTGGCCTTTGTGTTAGGATATCCACTATACCAAGTGAGGAAAGTGTGTTGCCTTTGTGTTAGGATATCCACTATACCAAGTGAGGAAAGTGTGTTGCCTTTCTGTTAGGATATCCACTATACCAAGTGAGGAAAGTGTGTGGTCTTTGTGTTAGGATATCCACTATACCAAGTGAGGAAAGTGTGTTGCCTTTGTGTTAGGATATCCACCATACTAAGTGAGGAAAGTGTGTTGCCTTTGTGTTAGGATATCCACTATACCAAGTGAGGAAAGTATGTGACCTTTGTGTTAGGATATCCACTATACCAAGTGAGGAAAGTGTGTTGCCTTTGTGTTAGGATATCCACTATACCAAGTGAGGAAAGTGTGTGGCCTTTGTGTTAGGATATCCACTATACCAAGTGAGGAAAGTGTGTGACCTTTGTGTTAGGATATCCACTATACCAAGTGAGGAAAGTGTGTTGCCTTTCTGTTAGGATATCTACTATACCAAGTGAGGAAAGTGTGTGGTCTTTGTGTTAGGATATCTACTATACCAAGTGAGGAAAGTGTGTGACCTTTGTGTTAGGATATCCACTATACCAAGTGAGGAAAGTGTGTTGCCTTTGTGTTAGGATATCCACTATACTAAGTGAGGAAAGTGTGTGGTCTTTGTGTTAGGATATCCACTATACCAAGTGAGGAAAGTGTGTTGCCTTTGTGTTAGGATATCCACTATACTAAGTGAGGAAAGTGTGTGACCTTTGTGTTAGGATATCCACTATACCAAGTGAGGAAAGTGTGTGGTCTTTGTGTTAGGATATTCACTATACCAAGTGAGGAAAGTGTGTGGTCTTTGTGTTAAGATATCCACTATTCTAAAAGTGGAAAGTGTGTGGTCTTTGTGTTAGGATATCCACTATACCAAGTGAGGAAAGTGTGTGGTCTTTGTGTTAGGATATCCACTATACTAAGTGAGGAAAGTGTGTAACCTTTGTGTTAGGATATCCACTATACCAAGTGAGGAAAGTGTGTGGTCTTTGTGTTAGGATATTCACTATACCAAGTGAGGAAAGTATGTGACCTTTGTGTTAGGATATCCACTATACCAAGTGAGGAAAGTGTGTTGCCTTTGTGTTAGGATATCCACTATACTAAGTGAGGAAAGTGTGTGGTCTTTGTGTTAGGATATACACTATACCAAGTGAGGAAAGTGTGTTGCCTTTGTGTTAGGATATCCACTATACCAAGTGAGGAAAGTGTGTTGCCTTTGTGTTAGGATATACACTATACCAAGTGAGGAAAGTGTGTTGCCTTTGTGTTAGGATATCCACTATACCAAGTGAGGAAAGTGTGTGACCTTTGTGTTAGGATATCCACTATACCAAGTGAGGAAAGTGTGTTGCTTTGTGTTAGGATATCCACTATACCAAGTGAGGAAAGTATGTGACCTTTGTGTTAGGATATCCACTATACCAAGTGAGGAAAGTGTGTTGCCTTTGTGTTAGGATATCCACTATACCAAGTGAGGAAAGTATGTGACCTTTGTGTTAGGATATCCACTATACCAAGTGAGGAAAGTGTGTTGCCTTTGTGTTAGGATATCCACTATACCAAGTGAGGAAAGTGTGTGGCCTTTGTGTTAGGATATCCACTATACCAAGTGAGGAAAGTGTGTGACCTTTGTGTTAGGATATCCACTATACCAAGTGAGGAAAGTGTGTTGCCTTTCTGTTAGGATATCTACTATACCAAGTGAGGAAAGTGTGTGGTCTTTGTGTTAGGATATCTACTATACCAAGTGAGGAAAGTGTGTGACCTTTGTGTTAGGATATCCACTATACCAAGTGAGGAAAGTGTGTTGCCTTTGTGTTAGGATATCCACTATACTAAGTGAGGAAAGTGTGTGGTCTTTGTGTTAGGATATCCACTATACCAAGTGAGGAAAGTGTGTTGCCTTTGTGTTAGGATATCCACTATACTAAGTGAGGAAAGTGTGTGACCTTTGTGTTAGGATATCCACTATACCAAGTGAGGAAAGTGTGTGGTCTTTGTGTTAGGATATTCACTATACCAAGTGAGGAAAGTGTGTGGTCTTTGTGTTAAGATATCCACTATTCTAAAAGTGGAAAGTGTGTGGTCTTTGTGTTAGGATATCCACTATACCAAGTGAGGAAAGTGTGTGGTCTTTGTGTTAGGATATCCACTATACTAAGTGAGGAAAGTGTGTAACCTTTGTGTTAGGATATCCACTATACCAAGTGAGGAAAGTGTGTGGTCTTTGTGTTAGGATATTCACTATACCAAGTGAGGAAAGTATGTGACCTTTGTGTTAGGATATCCACTATACCAAGTGAGGAAAGTGTGTTGCCTTTGTGTTAGGATATCCACTATACTAAGTGAGGAAAGTGTGTGGTCTTTGTGTTAGGATATACACTATACCAAGTGAGGAAAGTGTGTTGCCTTTGTGTTAGGATATCCACTATACCAAGTGAGGAAAGTGTGTTGCCTTTGTGTTAGGATATACACTATACCAAGTGAGGAAAGTGTGTTGCCTTTGTGTTAGGATATCCACTATACCAAGTGAGGAAAGTGTGTGACCTTTGTGTTAGGATATCCACTATACCAAGTGAGGAAAGTGTGTTGCTTTGTGTTAGGATATCCACTATACCAAGTGAGGAAAGTATGTGACCTTTGTGTTAGGATATCCACTATACCAAGTGAGGAAAGTGTGTTGCCTTTGTGTTAGGATATCCACTATACCAAGTGAGGAAAGTGTGTGGTCTTTGTGTTAGGATATCCACTATACCAAGTGAGGAAAGTGTGTGGTCTTTGTGTTAGGATATCCACTATACCAAGTGAGGAAAGTGTGTTGCCTTTGTGTTAGGATATCCACTATACCAAGTGAGGAAAGTGTGTTGCCTTTGTGTTAGGATATCCACTATACCAAGTGAGGAAAGTCTGTGACCTTTGTGTTAGGATATCCACTATACCAAGTGAGGAAAGTGTGTTGCCTTTGTGCTAGGATATCCACTATACCAAGTGAGGAAAGTGTGTGAACTTTGTGTTAGGATATCCACTATACCAAGTGAGGAAAGTGTGTTGCCTTTGTGTTAGGATATACACTATACCAAGTGAGGAAAGTGTGTTGCCTTTGTGTTAGGATATCCACTATACTAAGTGAGGAAAGTGTGTGACCTTTGTGTTAGGATATCCACTATACCAAGTGAGGAAAGTGTGTGGTCTTTGTGTTAGGATATCCACTATACCAAGTGAGGAAAGTGTGTTGCCTTTGTGTTAGGATATCTACTATACCAAGTGAGGAAAGTGTGTGGTCTTTGTGTTAGGATATCCACTATACCAAGTGAGGAAAGTGTGTTGCCTTTGTGTTAGGATATCCACTATACCAAGTGAGGAAAGTGTGTTGCCTTTGTGTTAGGATATCCACTATACCAAGTGAGGAAAGTGTGTTGCCTTTGTGTTAGGATATACACTATACCAAGTGAGGAAAGTGTGTTGCCTTTGTGTTAGGATATCCACTATACCAAGTGAGGAAAGTATGTGACCTTTGTGTTAGGATATCCACTATACCAAGTGAGGAAAGTGTGTTGCCTTTGTGTTAGGATATCCACTATACCAAGTGAGGAAAGTATGTGACCTTTGTGTTAGGATATCCACTATACCAAGTGAGGAAAGTGTGTGGTCTTTGTGTTAGGAAATCCACTATACCAAGTGAGGAAAGTGTGTTGCCTTTGTGTTAGAATATCCACTATACCAAGTGAGGAAAGTGTTTGGTCTTTGTGTTAGGATATCCACTATACCAAGTGAGGAAAGTGTGTGGTCATGCCTTTGTGTTAGGATATCCACTATACCAAGTGAGGAAAGTGTGTGGTCTTTGTGTTAGGATATCCACTATACCAAGTGAGGAAAGTGTGTTGCCTTTGTGTTAGGATATCCACTATACCAAGTGAGGAACGTGTGTTGCCTTTGTGTTAGGATATCCACTATACCAAGTGAGGAAAGTGTGTTGCCTTTGTGTTAGGATATCCACTATACCAAGTGGGGAAAGTGTGTGGTCTTTGTGTTAGGACATCCACTATACCAAATGAGGAAAGTGTGTTGCCTTTGTGTTAGGATACCCACTATACCAAGTGAGGAAAGTGTGTTGCCTTTGTGTTAGGATATCCACTATACCAAGTGAGGAAAGTGTGTTGCCTTTGTGTTAGGATATCCACTATACCAAGTGAGGAAAGTGTGTTGCCTTTGTGTTAGGATACCCACTATACCATGTGAGGAAAGTGTGTTGCCTTTGTGTAAGGATATCCACTATACCAAGAGAGGAAAGTGTGTTGCCTTTGTGTTAGGATATCCACTATACCAAGTGAGGAAAGTGTGCTGCCTTTGTGTTAGGATATCCACTATACCAAGTGAGGAAAGTGTGTGGTCTTTGTGTTAGGATATCCACTATACCAAGTGAGGAAAGTGTGTGGCCTTTGTGTTAGGATATCCACTATACCAAGTGAGGAAAGTGTGTTGCCTTTGTGTTAGGATATCCACTATACCAAGTGAGGAAAGTGTGTTGCCTTTCTGTTAGGATATCCACTATACCAAGTGAGGAAAGTGTGTGGTCTTTGTGTTAGGATATCCACTATACCAAGTGAGGAAAGTGTGTTGCCTTTGTGTTAGGATATCCACTATACTAAGTGAGGAAAGTGTGTTGCCTTTGTGTTAGGATATCCACTATACCAAGTGAGGAAAGTATGTGACCTTTGTGTTAGGATATCCACTATACCAAGTGAGGAAAGTGTGTTGCCTTTGTGTTAGGATATCCACTATACCAAGTGAGGAAAGTGTGTGGCCTTTGTGTTAGGATATCCACTATACCAAGTGAGGAAAGTGTGTGACCTTTGTGTTAGGATATCCACTATACCAAGTGAGGAAAGTGTGTTGCCTTTCTGTTAGGATATCTACTATACCAAGTGAGGAAAGTGTGTGGTCTTTGTGTTAGGATATCTACTATACCAAGTGAGGAAAGTGTGTGACCTTTGTGTTAGGATATCCATTATACCAAGTGAGGAAAGTGTGTTGCCTTTGTGTTAGGATATCCACTATACTAAGTGAGGAAAGTGTGTGGTCTTTGTGTTAGGATATCCACTATACCAAGTGAGGAAAGTGTGTTGCCTTTGTGTTAGGATATCCACTATACTAAGTGAGGAAAGTGTGTGACCTTTGTGTTAGGATATCCACTATACCAAGTGAGGAAAGTGTGTGGTCTTTGTGTTAGGATATTCACTATACCAAGTGAGGAAAGTGTGTGGTCTTTGTGTTAAGATATCCACTATTCTAAAAGTGGAAAGTGTGTGGTCTTTGTGTTAGGATATCCACTATACCAAGTGAGGAAAGTGTGTGGTCTTTGTGTTAGGATATCCACTATACTAAGTGAGGAAAGTGTGTAACCTTTGTGTTAGGATATCCACTATACCAAGTGAGGAAAGTGTGTGGTCTTTGTGTTAGGATATTCACTATACCAAGTGAGGAAAGTATATGACCTTTGTGTTAGGATATCCACTATACCAAGTGAGGAAAGTGTGTTGCCTTTGTGTTAGGATATCCACTATACTAAGTGAGGAAAGTGTGTGGTCTTTGTGTTAGGATATACACTATACCAAGTGAGGACAGTGTGTTGCCTTTGTGTTAGGATATCCACTATACCAAGTGAGGAAAGTGTGTTGCCTTTGTGTTAGGATATCCACTATACCAAGTGAGGAAAGTGTGTTGCCTTTGTGTTAGGATATACACTATACCAAGTGAGGAAAGTGTGTTGCCTTTGTGTTAGGATATCCACTATACCAAGTGAGGAAAGTGTGTGACCTTTGTGTTAGGATATCCACTATACCAAGTGAGGAAAGTGTGTTGCCTTTGTGTTAGGATATCCACTATACCAAGTGAGGAAAGTATGTGACCTTTGTGTTAGGATATCCACTATTCCAAGTGAGGAAAGTGTGTTGCCTTTGTGTTAGGATATCCACTATACCAAGTGAGGAAAGTGTGTGGTCTTTGTGTTAGGATATCCACTATACCAAGTGAGGAAAGTGTGTGGTCTTTGTGTTAGGATATCCACTATACCAAGTGAGGAAAGTGTGTTGCCTTTGTGTTAGGATATCCACTATACCAAGTGAGGAAAGTGTGTTGCCTTTGTGTTAGGATATCCACTATACCAAGTGAGGAAAGTCTGTGACCTTTGTGTTAGGATATCCACTATACCAAGTGAGGAAAGTGTGTTGCCTTTGTGCTAGGATATCCACTATACCAAGTGAGGAAAGTGTGTGAACTTTGTGTTAGGATATCCACTATACCAAGTGAGGAAAGTGTGTTGCCTTTGTGTTAGGATATACACTATACCAAGTGAGGAAAGTGTGTTGCCTTTGTGTTAGGATATCCACTATACTAAGTGAGGAAAGTGTGTGACCTTTGTGTTAGGATATCCACTATACCAAGTGAGGAAAGTGTGTGGTCTTTGTGTTAGGATATCCACTATACCAAGTGAGGAAAGTGTGTTGCCTTTGTGTTAGGATATCCACTATACCAAGTGAGGCAAGTGTGTTGCCTTTGTGTTAGGATATACACTATACCAAGTGAGGAAAGTGTGTGGCCTTTGTGTTAGGATATCCACTATACTAAGTGAGGAAAGTGTGTGGTCTTTGTGTTAGGATATCCACTATACCAAGTGAGGAAAGTGTGTTGCCTTTGTGTTAGGATATCCACTATACTAAGTGAGGAAAGTGTGTGACCTTTGTGTTAGGATATCCACTCTACCAAGTGAGGAAAGTGTGTGGTCTTTGTGTTAGGATATTCACTATACCAAGTGAGGAAAGTGTGTGGTCTTTGTGTTAGGATGTCCACTATACCAAGTGAGGAAAGTGTGTGGTCTTTGTGTTAGGATATCCACTATACCAAGTGAGGAAAGTGTGTTGCCTTTGTGTTAGGATATCCACTATACCAAGTGAGGAAAGTGTGTTGCCTTTGTGTTAGGATATACACTATACCAAGTGAGGAAAGTGTGTTGTCTTTGTGTTAGGATATCCACTATACTAAGTGAGGAAAGTGTGTGACCTTTGTGTTAGGATATCCACTATACCAAGTGAGGAAAGTGTGTGGTCTTTGTGTTAGGATATCCACTATACCAAGTGAGGAAAGTGTGTGGTCTTTGTGTTAGGATATCCACTATACCAAGTGAGGAAAGTGTGTGACCTTTGTGTTAGGATATCCACTATACCAAGTGAGGAAAGTGTGTGACCTTTGTGTTAGGATATCCACTATACCAAGTGAGGAAAGTGTGTGGTCTTTGTGTTAGAATATCTACTATACCAAGTGAGGAAAGTGTGTTGTCTTTGTGTTAGAATATCCACTATACCAAGTGAGGAAAGTGTGTGGTCTTTGTGTTAGGATATCCACTATACCAAGTGAGGAAAGTGTGTGGCCTTTGTGTTAGGATATCCACTATACCAAGTGAGGAAAGTGTGTTGCCTTTGTGTTAGGATATCCACTATACCAAGTGAGGAAAGTGTGTGACTTTTCTGTTAGGATATCCACTATACCAAGTGAGGAAAGTGTGTGACCTTTGTGTTAGGATATCCATTTTGTCCTTTTCTACTATTTTTCTATTGGATTTAAGAAATGTTCCGCCAGTGTGGCCTTAATGTTCTGCTAGTGTGGCCTTATTGTTCCGCTAGTGTGGCCTTAATGTTCCGCCAGTGTGGCCTTAATGTTCTGCCAGTGTGGCCTTAATGTTCCGCTAGTGTGGCCTTAATGTTTCGCCAGTGTGGCCTTAATGTTCTGCCAGTGTGGCCTTTTTCTTTTATTTTCATTTTATTATTGTACATCTACATTTACATCTACATGGATACTGGAAAGTCGCATGTTTGCATAACATCCAGGACTAAAAACATAACTCAGGTACCCATGGGAGCCTTCCAAAACAGTTTAAAATCAATAAAACTATTTACAACATGGACATCTGGTATTTACATCAAGTAGTCCTCCAAGGCTGTCTTGAAGGACTCCACTGTGGACTGGTCTTTGATGTCCGGTGGCAAGTCGTTCCACTCTGATGTAGTCCGTGGAATGTAGCTGTACTGTAGGTGTTCGTTCTAGTAGACAGCCTTGTGAGTCGTTTCTGATGAGACTAAATCAAAAATATTATAATTTCTCTTTATTAAATAAGGGCCCACGGTGGCTCAATGAGTTAGGTAGTTGGGTTAACTAACAACTCATACAAGCCTATCACCAATACGGCATGGGTTCACACCCGGCTTTGTAAATTACAAAAAAGGGTACACTCGACTCGCAGCCGCAAGTGATAAAGCTTACCAGTTGCTTGCCCATGGTCGGTGGTTCTCTCCGGGTGCTCCTGCTTCTTCCACAACTAAAACTGGTCGTCATGATATAGCTGAAATATTGCTGAAAGTGGCATTAAACACAATAAATTAAATCAAATCAATATTTATTAAATAAAGAGTACACAAATAAAACATTTCGTAAAAGTATAAAATTTGGCATAATATTTAATACTGTTATAATAAATATGTCATAAGTAACAATGTTCAGGTTTATATGACAATACATCAGAGATACCTTAAACACTCACCGTCTTTACAATGAGCCCTTAAATGCTTTTAAAACAATATTTGCATGATCATGATGAAATGAGGAATCTTTAAATATCAAGACTTGACAAACATAATTTGCACAAAGTTACAAAATATTTCTACTTGTAGTCTCAAACACATCATCCCTACAGTGCACAATAGTTTCAGAGATAATCAAAATGTGAAATGTTAACAATACAGACGGACAACGGACGAAAAGTGAAGACAATAATAGCTTCCATGACCTTTCGAGTCGGGCGAGTTAAAAAGGGTGAATGGGTTTCACTATAAATAATGCTTTCTATATAAACTCCATCAGTGGTAGTTATGTCGGTAGGTACTCAAATCTATGTTTAGTTATGTCTTAAAAGGGAAAACTATTGCTTAAAATATTTCAATGCAATAATCATGTGTCCGTTTTTGTTTAAAATAATTAGATTTTTAAAAACCTATGATTATTTTGTCCACTGATTATCAGACTTGTCATAGTTTAATGAAATAGACACAACAGTACAAAACATCAATTTCTTTAGATGTTTATAACTAATTAAAATCAATTATGTGAGATGTATCAGTAATGATGTTTTTGTCCCAAGAGTAATAGCATTTAACCTACAGATTCTACCTTCTTAGAATATAGCATTGTGATAAGGGATGGACCATTTAACTTCCAGGGGAGGGTTATGGTTTTTTTCTAAAAAAATATTCTGATTCCCACTGTTGCTGAAAAAAATATTCTGATTTTGGTGGAGGAAAAAAAAAATCTGATTCAGAGTTTTCATCATATAACCTAATGTTAAATTATAGAAAAAATATTTGCGCTTTGCGCGACAAAAAAAATAAATATTCTAACTCTTGCGTTGTCCGAGAAAAAAAATTCTGAACGAAACAAAAAACCATAACCCCCCCCTGCAAGTTAAATGGTCGGTCCTGAACTACCAGCATTCATTGACCCTGCTGTGGTATATACGGTCCATTTTTTATGTTGTTCTTCATTTTAGTATGTGGTCTTTTTGAGTGAATCTGCTGTGCAATTTTGCAGTTGGTGATTCAATTATCAAAGGGAGAGTTGGGATCCCATTAACCAGTTTAAACCCACAAAGTTTGTCCATGTTCCAAGCCAGAGCCTGAATTTCCCCTGTCATCTGTTGTGATCTATTTGTATGTGAAATGATTTGAGGTGGTTGTTCATTTTGTTGATATTAGTGGCATTGTTGACCATCACTGTTTAAACTTTCTTTTCATATCAATTACAAACTCAACACACCATTCAAACTTGTACATAACTTTGTGGCAAGCAATTTTCCACTTGATTATTTATAGAATATTAGTTACATTCAAAACACATTCTCCCTATTCAAATTTTCATTACAATATAGTGTCAATTTAAAATGTTATGGTAACACCAGAAACCCAAAACCGTCTGTTCTTGTGATACAATTGATGGTAAACAGATGATGATTCTTCCTGGAGATTCTTGATATGCTTCTAATCACAATTACCAAAAACTAAAAATGGCAAGATTGCCTTCATATTCTGATGAATACTGTCACCAGAAATTGATTATAGTTATAGTATCATCTGGTGATGCTGAAACTATCTTGGTCTCGCCGAACCACATCAGATGTAATAAGGTAGGACATCTATGGATCATGTACATCACTTTACCTGTCTATAATCATAGTAAAATAGTCATCAACCATGTACATCACTTTACCTGTCTATAATCATAGTAAAATAGTCATCAACCATGTACATCACGTTACCTGTCTTTAATCATAGTAAAACTAGTCATCAACCATGTACATCACTTTACCTGTCTATAATCATAGTAAAACTAGTCATCAACCATGTACATCACTTTACCTGTCTATAATCATAGTAAAACTAGTCATCAACCATGTACATCACTTTACCTGTCTTTAATCATAGTAAAATAGTCATCAACCATGTACATCACTTTACCTGTTTATAATCATAGTAAAACTAGTCATCAACCATGTACATCACTTTACCTGTTTATAATCATAGTAAAACTAGTCATCAACCATGTACATCACTTTACCTGTCTATAATCATAGTAAAATAGTCATCAACCATGTACATCACTTTACCTGTCTAAAATCATAGTAAAATAGTCATCAACCATGTACATCACTTTACCTGACTATAATCATAGTAAAACTAGTCATCAACCATGTACATCACTTTACCTGTCTATAATCATAGTAAAATAGTCATCAACCATGTACATCACTTTACCTGTCTATAATCATAGTAAAACTAGTCATCAACCATGTACATCACTTTACCTGTCTATAATCATAGTAAAATAGTCATCAACCATGTACATCACTTTACCTGTCTATAATCATAGTAAAACTAGTCATCAACCATGTACATCACTTTAACTGTCTATAATCATAGTAAAACTAGTCATCAACCATGTACATCACTTTAACTGTCTATAATCATAGTAAAACTAGTCATCAACCATGTACATCACTTTAACTGTCTATAATCATAGTAAAACTAGTCATCAACCATGTACATCACTTTACCTGTCTATAATCATAGTAAAACTAGTCATCAACCATGTACATCACTTTACCTGTCTATAATCATAGTAAAACTAGTCATCAACCATGTACATCACTTTACCTGTCTTTAATCATAGTAAAACTAGTCATCAACCATGTACATCACTTTACCTGTCTATAATCATAGTAAAACTAGTCATCAACCATGTACATCACTTTAACTGTCTATAATCATAGTAAAACTAGTCATCAACCATGTACATCACTTTACCTGTCTATAATTATAGTAAAACTAGTCATCAACCATGTACATCACTTTACCTGTCTATAATCATAGTAAAACTAGTCATCAACCATGTACATCACTTTACCTGTCTATAATCATAGTAAAACTAGTCATCAACCATGTACATCACTTTACCTGTCTATAATCATAGTAAAACTAGTCATCAACCATGTACATCACTTTACCTGTTTATAATCATAGTAAAACTAGTCATCAACAATGTACATCACTTTACCTGTCTATAATCATAGTAAAACTAGTCATCAACCATGTACATCACTTTACCTGTCTATAATCATAGTAAAATAGTCATCAACCATGTACATCACTTTACCTGTCTATAATCATAGTAAAACTAGTCATCAACCATGTACATCACTTTACCTGTTTATAATCATAGTAAAACTAGTCATCAACCATGTACATCACTTTACCTGTCTATAATCATAGCAAAATAGTCATCAACCATGTACATCACTTTACCTGTCTATAATCATAGTAAAACTAGTCATCAACCATGTACATCACTTTACCTGTTTATAATCATAGTAAAACTAGTCATCAACCATGTACATCACTTTAACTGTCTATAATCATAGTAAAACTAGTCATCAACCATGTACATCACTTTAACTGTCTATAATCATAGTAAAACTAGTCATCAACCATGTACATCACTTTACCTGTCTATAATCATAGTAAAATAGTCATCAACCATGTACATCACTTTACCTGTTCTATAATCATAGTAAAACTAGTCATCAACCATGTACATCACTTTACCTGTCTATAATCATAGTAAAACTAGTCATCAACCATGTACATCACTTTACCTGTCTTTAATCATAGTAAAACTAGTCATCAACCATGTACATCACTTTACCTGTCTATAACCATAGTAAAACTAGTCATCAACCATGTACATCACTTTAACTGTCTATAATCATGGTAAAACTAGTCATCAACCATGTACATCACTTTACCTGTCTATAATCATAGTAAAACTAGTCATCAACCATGTACATCACTTTACCTGTCTATAATCATGGTAAAACTAGTCATCAACCATGTACATCACTTTACCTGTCTATAATCATAGTAAAACTAGTCATCAACCATGTACATCACTTTACCTGTCTATAATCATAGTAAAACTAGTCATCAACCATGTACATCACTTTACCTGTTTATAATCATAGTAAAACTAGTCATCAACCATGTACATCACTTTACCTGTCTATAATCATAGTAAAACTAGTCATCAACCATGTACATCACTTTACCTGTCTATAATCATAGTAAAATAGTCATCAACCATATACATCACTTTACCTGTCTATAATCATAGTAAAACTAGTCATCAACCATGTACATCACTTTACCTGTTTATAATCATAGTAAAACTAGTCATCAACCATGTACATCACTTTACCTGTCTATAATCATAGTAAAATAGTCATCAACCATGTACATCACTTTACCTGTCTAAAATCATAGTAAAATAGTCATGAACCATGTACATCACTTTACCTGTCTATAATCATAGTAAAACTAGTCATCAACCATGTACATCACTTTACCTGTCTATAATCATAGTAAAATAGTCATCAACCATGTACATCACTTTACCTGTCTATAATCATAGTAAAACTAGTCATCAACCATGTACATCACTTTACCTGTCTATAATCATAGTAAAATAGTCATCAACCATGTACATCACTTTACCTGTCTATAATCATAGTAAAATAGTCATCAACCATGTACATCACTTTACCTGTCTATAATCATAGTAAAATAGTCATCAACCATGTACATCACTTTACCTGTCTATAATCATAGTAAAACTAGTCATCAACCATGTACATCACTTTACCTGTTTATAATCATAGTAAAACTAGTCATCAACCATGTACATCACTTTACCTGTCTATAATCATAGTAAAACTAGTCATCAACCATGTACATCACTTTACCTGTCTATAATCATAGTAAAACTAGTCATCAACCATGTACATCACTTTACCTGTCTATAATCATAGTAAAATAGTCATCAACCATGTACATCACTTTACCTGTCTATAATCATAGTAAAACTAGTCATCAACCATGTACATCACTTTGCCTGTCTATAATCATAGTAAAACTAGTCATCAACCATGTACATCACTTTACCTGTCTATAATCATAGTAAAACTAGTCATCAACCATGTACATCACTTTAACTGTCTATAATCATAGTAAAACTAGTCATCAACCATGTACATCACTTTACCTGTTTATAATCATAGTAAAACTAGTCATCAACCATGTACATCACTTTACCTGTCTATAATCATAGTAAAACTAGTCATCAACCATGTACATCACTTTACCTGTCTATAATCATAGTAAAACTAGTCATCAACCATGTACATCACTTTACCTGTCTATAATCATAGTAAAATAGTCATCAACCATGTACATCACTTTACCTGTCTATAATCATAGTAAAACTAGTCATCAACCATGTACATCACTTTACCTGTCTATAATCATAGTAAAATAGTCATCAACCATGTACATCACTTTACCTGTCTATAATCATAGTAAAATAGTCATCAACCATGTACATCACTTTACCTGTCTATAATCATAGTAAAATAGTCATCAACCATGTACATCACTTTACCTGTCTATAATCATAGTAAAACGAGTCATCAACCATGTACATCACTTTACCTGTCTATAATCATAGTAAAACTAGTCATCAACCATGTACATCACTTTACCTGTCTATAATCATAGTAAAACTAGTCATCAACCATGTACATCACTTTACCTGTCTATAATCATAGTAAAATAGTCATCAACCATGTACATCACTTTACCTGTCTATAATCATAGTAAAACTAGTCATCAACCATGTACATCACTTTACCTGTCTTTAATCATAGTAAAACTAGTCATCAACCATGTACATCACTTTACCTGTCTATAACCATAGTAAAACTAGTCATCAACCATGTACATCACTTTAACTGTCTATAATCATAGTAAAACTAGTCATCAACCATGTACATCACTTTACCTGTCTATAATCATAGTAAAACTAGTCATCAACCATGTACATCACTTTACCTGTCTATAATCATAGTAAAACTAGTCATCAACCATGTACATCACTTTACCTGTCTATAATCATAGTAAAACTAGTCATCAACCATGTACATCACTTTACCTGTCTATAATCATAGTAAAACTAGTCATCAACCATGTACATCACTTTACCTGTTTATAATCATAGTAAAACTAGTCATCAACCATGTACATCACTTTACCTGTCTATAATCATAGTAAAACTAGTCATCAACCATGTACATCACTTTAACTGTCTATAATCATAGTAAAATAGTCATCAACCATGTACATCACTTTACCTGTCTATAATCATAGTAAAACTAGTCATCAACCATGTACATCACTTTACCTGTTTATAATCATAGTAAAACTAGTCATCAACCATGTATATCACTTTACCTGTCTATAATCATAGTAAAATAGTCATCAACCATGTACATCACTTTACCTGTCTATAATCATAGTAAAACTAGTCATCAACCATGTACATCACTTTACCTGTCTATAATCATAGTAAAATAGTCATCAACCATGTACATCACTTTACCTATCTATAATCATAGTAAAACTAGTCATCAACCATGTACATCACTTTACCTGTCTATAATCATAGTAAAATAGTCATCAACCATGTACATCACTTTACCTGTCTATAATCATAGTAAAATAGTCATCAACCGTGTACATCACTTTACCTGTCTATAATCATAGTAAAATAGTCATCAACCATGTACATCACTTTACCTGTCTATAATCATAGTAAAACTAGTCATCAACCATGTACATCACTTTACCTGTTTATAATCATAGTAAAACTAGTCATCAACCATGTACATCACTTTACCTGTCTATAATCATAGTAAAACTAGTCATCAACCATGTACATCACTTTACCTGTCTATAATCATAGTAAAACTAGTCATCAACCATGTACATCACTTTACCTGTCTATAATCATAGTAAAATAGTCATCAACCATGTACATCACTTTACCTGTCTATAATCATAGTAAAACTAGTCATCAACCATGTACATCACTTTACCTGTCTATAATCATAGTAAAATAGTCATCAACCATGTACATCACTTTACCTGTCTATAATCATAGTAAAACTAGTCATCAACCATGTACATCACTTTACCTGTCTATAATCATAGTAAAATAGTCATCAACCATGTACATCACTTTACCTGTCTATAATCATAGTAAAATAGTCATCAACCATGTACATCACTTTACCTGTCTATAATCATAGTAAAACTAGTCATCAACCATGTACATCACTTTACCTGTCTATAATCATAGTAAAACTAGTCATCAACCATGTACATCACTTTACCTGTCTATAATCATAGTAAAACTAGTCATCAACCATGTACATCACTTTACCTGTCTATAATCATAGTAAAATAGTCATCAACCATGTACATCACTTTACCTGTCTATAATCATAGTAAAATAGTCATCAACCATGTACATCACTTTACCTGTCTATAATCATAGTAAAACTAGTCACCAACCATGTACATCACTTTACCTGTCTATAATCATAGTAAAACTAGTCATCAACCATGCACATCACTTTACCTGTCTATAATCATAGTAAAATAGTCATCAACCATGTACATCACTTTAACTGTCTATAATCATAGTAAAACTAGTCATCAACCATGTACATCACTTTACCTGTCTTTAATCATAGTAAAATAGTCATCAACCATGTACATCACTTTACCTGTCTATAATCATAGTAAAACTAGTCATCAACCATGTACATCACTTTACCTGTCTATAATCATAGTAAAACTAGTCATCAACCATGTACATCACTTTAACTGTCTATAATCATAGTAAAACTAGTCATCAACCATGTACATCACTTTACCTGTCTATAATCATAGTAAAACTAGTCACCAACCATGTACATCACTTTACCTGTCTATATTCATAGTAAAACTAGTCATCAACCATGTACATCACTTTACCTGTCTATAATCATAGTAAAACTAGTCATCAACCATGTACATCACTTTACCTGTCTATAATCATAGTAAAACTAGTCACCAACCATGTATATCACTTTACCTGTCTATAATCATAGTAAAATAGTCATCAACCATGTACATCACTTTACCTGTCTATAATCATAGTAAAATAGTCATCAACCATGTACATCACTTTACCTGTCTATAATCATAGTAAAATAGTCATCAACCATGTACATCACTTTACCTGTCTATAATCATAGTAAAACTAGTCATCAACCATGTACATCACTTTACCTGTTTATAATCATAGTAAAACTAGTCATCAACCATGTACATCACTTTACCTGTCTATAATCATAGTAAAACTAGTCATCAACCATGTACATCACTTTACCTGTCTATAATCATAGTAAAACTAGTCATCAACCATGTACATCACTTTACCTGTCTATAATCATAGTAAAATAGTCATCAACCATGTACATCACTTTACCTGTCTATAATCATAGTAAAACTAGTCATCAACCATGTACATCACTTTACCTGTCTATAATCATAGTAAAATAGTCATCAACCATGTACATCACTTTACCTGTCTATAATCATAGTAAAACTAGTCATCAACCATGTACATCACTTTACCTGTCTATAATCATAGTAAAATAGTCATCAACCATGTACATCACTTTACCTGTCTATAATCATAGTAAAATAGTCATCAACCATGTACATCACTTTACCTGTCTATAATCATAGTAAAACTAGTCATCAACCATGTACATCACTTTACCTGTCTATAATCATAGTAAAACTAGTCATCAACCATGTACATCACTTTACCTGTCTATAATCATAGTAAAACTAGTCATCAACCATGTACATCACTTTACCTGTCTATAATCATAGTAAAATAGTCATCAACCATGTACATCACTTTACCTGTCTATAATCATAGTAAAATAGTCATCAACCATGTACATCACTTTACCTGTCTATAATCATAGTAAAACTAGTCACCAACCATGTACATCACTTTACCTGTCTATAATCATAGTAAAACTAGTCATCAACCATGCACATCACTTTACCTGTCTATAATCATAGTAAAATAGTCATCAACCATGTACATCACTTTAACTGTCTATAATCATAGTAAAACTAGTCATCAACCATGTACATCAGTTTACCTGTCTTTAATCATAGTAAAATAGTCATCAACCATGTACATCACTTTACCTGTCTATAATCATAGTAAAACTAGTCATCAACCATGTACATCACTTTACCTGTCTATAATCATAGTAAAACTAGTCATCAACCATGTACATCACTTTAACTGTCTATAATCATAGTAAAACTAGTCATCAACCATGTACATCACTTTACCTGTCTATAATCATAGTAAAACTAGTCACCAACCATGTACATCACTTTACCTGTCTATAATCATAGTAAAACTAGTCATCAACCATGTACATCACTTTACCTGTCTATAATCATAGTAAAACTAGTCACCAACCATGTACATCACTTTACCTGTCTATATTCATAGTAAAACTAGTCATCAACCATGTACATCACTTTACCTGTCTATAATCATAGTAAAACTAGTCATCAACCATGTACATCACTTTACCTGTCTATAATCATAGTAAAACTAGTCACCAACCATGTACATCACTTTACCTGTCTATAATCATAGTAAAATAGTCATCAACCATGTACATCACTTTACCTGTCTATAATCATAGTAAAACTAGTCACCAACCATGTACATCACTTTACCTGTCTATATTCATAGTAAAACTAGTCATCAACCATGTACATCACTTTACCTGTCTATAATCATGATAAAATAATCACCATATAAACTATTATAATGATCTAACATTAACAGACATTTTTTTTTTAAATGGAATCTCATGAGAAGCAATTGCTATGTTGAATTGTGTTTTATTTAAATACATGTTACTAAATTTTATGTAAATTAATAATATACACCAATTACACTATCAGTGTTGCATAAAAAAAACACAAAATTATTGAGAAACTATAAATGCCATGGTGTACTTTTCAATTATTTTTCTGATAGATTCTGATCATTTCTGGTCCACTTACATCTTACTGTACATGAAAGTACTACAACAAAACAAACCTATTGTATAACATTTGTTTTACCTACCCGGTAATTCCATATGCCAATTTTCTTCTGATCACCACCACTGACCAGTCGTTCATCATTTATAAATAGAAATCTAACGACTCCAAAATGACCAGTCAAAACATGCTGACATTCACCTGTTTATTAAAGAATCTTCATGAAATCAATAATTTATGTTTGTGTTCAATTAAGATCGACATTTAATGATTTGTTGTTTTTTTTATCCCGAAAATAAGTTTCAGGGACATCAATTTTAGTTTCATTCAGTTAACAAATTAGAAACTTTGTTTGGGGCCATCGTGATCGTCATCGTATGATAATTATCACCACTAAAGTTGTGAGTTTGAACTCCGTTCATGGCGAGGTGTACTCGATACAACATTCTGTGATAAAGTTTGTCAGTGACTTGCGACAGGTCGGTGTTTTTCTCCGGGTTTTCCGGTTTCCTCCACCAATAAAATTGACTGCCACGATATAACTGAAATATTGGCGTTATACACCATAAACCACCATCGAACTTGCTGAAATTAAAAAATAAAACTAAATCTATTGCACTACTAACAATTAATTGATAAGTTTGTAATCCTTTTAAAACGTTCAAATGAACAGAAAAGGAGGGCAACAGTTATTAAAAAATGTTAAGAACATATCAAGATTTCATGGTTACTTAAACTATTTATTGTTTTAATCTGTGTATGCTTTTTAATTTGTTTCAGTTCCTAAATAATGTAATTGTTCTACAATTTTTCTGTTGGATTTTGGAAATATTCTGACTGTGCAGGGAAATACCCCAAAAATTTTCGCGCCTCCCTCCGCAATTGGAAAAAATATGATTTTTTGGCGTAAAATCGTGATTTTTCACACGAAATACCCCAAAATTTTCGCGCCTCCCTCTACCCGGCGCAATTTTTTTAAGTGCGTGCTCCCCTAACTTAAAATTCTGGATCCGCCCCCGCTGTGTGGTATTTTTTTCTTCATTTGATTAAAACTAAGATCAATCTCTATCATACATTTGTAACCTTTTGGTTATTCTGTTTAGACCCGTTGGTTTACTTGTTCCGAAACACTATTAAATAGTTGACTTTCCAATCTTTAGTCTATAAGCGTATTTGATGATGGGTTTTTTTTCCAGAAACACCTTTTGTCCACTAAATAAACGTTAGAGAATACCAAAGGGGCAATAAAAAATGGACAATCCAGAGAACCTGGCAGGATAGGGTACACAAGACGAAGAAAAACACAACATAACATGTGTTGGACATCACTATACGCCAAACAAACACAACATAATATGTGTTGGACACCACTATACGTCAAACAAACACAACATAACATGTGTTGGACACCACTATACGCCAAACAAACACAACATAATATGTGTTGGACACCACTATACGTCAAACAAACACAACATAATATGTGTTGGACACCACTATACGTCAAACAAACACAACATAATATGTGTTGGACACCACTATACGCCAAACAAACACAACATAATATGTGTTGGACACCACTATACGTCAAACAAACACAACATAATATGTGTTGGACACCACTATACGTCAAACAAACACAACATAACATGTGTTGGACACCACTATACGCCAACCAAACACAACATAATATGTGTTGGACACCACTATACGTCAAACAAACACAACATAATATGTGTTGGACACCACTATACGTCAAACAAACACAACATAATATGTGTTGGACACCACTATACGCCAAACAAACACAACATAATATGTCTTGGACACCACTATACGTCAAACAAACACAACATAATATGTGTTGGACACCACTATACGTCAAACAAACACAACATAACATGTGTTGGACACCACTATACGCCAAACAAACACAACATAATATGTGTTGGACACCACTATACGTCAAACAAACACAACATAATATGTGTTGGACACCACTATACGTCAAACAAACACAACATAATATGTGTTGGACACCACTATACGCCAAACAAACACAACATAATATGTGTTGGACACCACTATACGTCAAACAAACACAACATAATATGTGTTGGACACCACTATACGCCAAACAAACACAACATAATATGTGTTGGACACCACTATACGTCAAACAAACACAACATAATATGTGTTGGACACCACTATACGTCAAACAAACACAACATAATATGTGTTGGACACCACTATACGCCAAACAAACACAACATAATATGTGTTGGACACCACTATACGTCAAACAAACACAACATAATATGTGTTGGACACCACTATACGTCAAACAAACACAACATAACATGTGTTGGACACCACTATACGTCAAACAAACACAACATAATATGTGTTGGACACCACTATATGCCAAACAAACACAACATAACATGTGTTGGACACCACTATATGCCAAACAAACACAACATAACGTGTTGGACACCACTATATGCCAAACAAACACAACATAACATGTGTTGGACACCACTATATGCCAAACAAACACAACATAACATGTGTTGGACACCACTATATGCCAAACAAACACAACATAATATGTGTTGGACACCACTATACGCCAAACAAACACAACATAACATGTGTTGGACACCACTATATGCCAAACAAACACAACATAACATGTGTTGGACACCACTATATGCCAAACAAACACAACATAACATGTGTTGGACACCACTATACGCCAAACAAACACAACATAACATGTGTTGGACATCACTATACGCCAAACAAACACAACATAACATGTGTTGGACACCACTATACGCCAAACAAACACAACATAACATGTGTTGGACACCACTATACGCCAAACAAACACAACATAACATGTGTTGGACACCACTATACGCCAAACAAACACAACATAACATGTGTTGGACACCACTATACGCCAAACAAACACAACATAACATGTGTTGTACACCACTATATGCCAAACAAACACAACATAATATGTGTTGGACACCACTATACGCCAAACAAACACAACATAATATGTGTTGGACACCACTATATGCCAAACAAACACAACATAATATGTGTTGGACACCACTATATGCCAAACAAACACAACATAACATGTGTTGGACACCACTATATGCCAAACAAACACAACATAATATGTGTTGGACACCACTATACGCCAAACAAACACAACATAACATGTGTTGGACACCACTATATGCCAAACAAACACAACATAATATGTGTTGGACACCACTATATGCCAAACAAACACAACATAATATGTGTTGGACACCACTATATGCCAAACAAACACAACATAACATGTGTTGGACACCACTATATGCCAAACAAACACAACATAATATGTGTTGGACACCACTATATGCCAAACAAACACAACGTAACATGTGTTGGACACCACTATATGCCAAACAAACACAACATAATATGTGTTGGACACCACTATACGCCAAACAAACACAACATAATATGTGTTGGACACCACTATACGCCAAACAAACACAACATAACATGTGTTGGACACCACTATATGCCAAACAAACACAACATAACATGTGTTGGACACCACTATACGCCAAACAAACACAACATAATATGTGTTGGACACCACTATACGCCAAACAAACACAACATAACATGTGTTGGACACCACTATATGCCAAACAAACACAACATAATATGTGTTGGACACCACTATATGCCAAACAAACACAACATAACATGTGTTGGACACCACTATATGCCAAACAAACACAACATAATATGTGTTGGACACCACTATACGCCAAACAAACACAACATAATATGTGTTGGACACCACTATACGCCAAACAAACACAACATAACATGTGTTGGACACCACTATATGCCAAACAAACACAACATAACATGTGTTGGACACCACTATACGCCAAACAAACACAACATAATATGTGTTGGACACCACTATACGCCAAACAAACACAACATAATATGTGTTGGACACCACTATATGCCAAACAAACACAACATAACATGTGTTGGACACCACTATACGCCAAACAAACACAACATAACATGTGTTGGACACCACTATACGCCAAACAAACACAACATAATATGTGTTGGACACCACTATACGCCAAACAAACACAACATAACATGTGTTGGACACCACTATATGCCAAACAAACACAACATAACATGTGTTGGACACCACTATACGCCAAACAAACACAACATAATATGTGTTGGACACCACTATACGCCAAACAAACACAACATAATATGTGTTGGACACCACTATATGCCAAACAAACACAACATAACATGTGTTGGACACCACTATACGCCAAACAAACACAACATAACATGTGTTGGACACCACTATACGCCAAACAAACACAACATAATATGTGTTGGACACCACTATACGCCAAACAAACACAACATAATATGTGTTGGACACCACTATACGCCAAACAAACACAACATAACATGTGTTGGACACCACTATACGCCAAACAAACACAACATAATATGTGTTGGACACCACTATACGCCAAACAAACACAACATAACATGTGTTGGACACCACTATACGCCAAACAAACACAACATAACATGTGTTGGACACCACTATACGCCAAACAAACACAACATAATATGTGTTGGACACCACTATACGCCAAACAAACACAACATAATATGTGTTGGACACCACTATACGCCAAACAAACACAACATAATATGTGTTGGACACCACTATACGCCAAACAAACACAACATAATATGTGTTGGACACCACTATACGTAAACAAACACAACATAATATGTGTTGGACACCACTAAACGTAAACAAACACAACATAATATGTGTTGGACACCACTATACGTAAACAAACACAACATAATATGTGTTGGACACCACTATACGCCAAACAAACACAACATAACATGTGTTGGACACCACTATACGCCAAACAAACACAACATAACATGTGTTGGACACCACTATACGCCAAACAAACACAACATAACATGTGTTGGACACCACTATACGCCAAACAAACACAACATAATATGTGTTGGACACCACTATACGCCAAACAAACACAACATAATATGTGTTGGACACCACTATACGCCAAACAAACAGGAATAACGTAAATTGACATGAGCCCTCATACGAACAACTGGAGGTAAAGACGAACCGAACATCGTTTTTATGAGGAAACTAAAGAAAATGAGCAACACGGACACCACAAAAAAAAACCGGGAGTGAACGCATGCGCTCGCGAAGGAGAAGCAGATTAAATTAGATATCTACATTGTTATTTCCTATTTTCAATCTTTAAAAAGAAATTGTAATGAACATATCTTTATTTGATCCATTCATAGGATGTATATATATAAGTATATTTCTTCCAAAACAGTGGTTTAACAACCCACATAAGGATTATATAATCAGACATGATTCATACGAAACATAGCCTCTAAACATGGTGCAATATCATCTTACTTTGTTGGAATTAAAAAACAAATTTGTAATAATTATAATGTCCGCCATTGTACTGTACATGTACACTATTACTATACAAACAGCACATTTCTTAAGAATGATTTTGACAAAAGAGAATGCAAAGAATTTCACAAGGAATGTGTATTTCGGTGATAATTTTCTCGTCTGTCAAATATTTTAAAAGGAAAACAAATACTTTCATACCAACGTGACATAAAATGATTCTATTGTTAAACAAATTGAGCTTAACTTGTGTTCATATTTAAACAAGTGTATATTTAGCTACATTGTATATAGAAAACATGATATAACTGAAATATTGTTGAAAGTGGCGTTAAACACCATAACCTTATGTAGAAAACAAAGTCCAATTATGTATGTTAGACCGAGTACACCCATCCATGCTCCATAGCTTGATAATTGACTTTAAGTATAGAAAAATTCCTAAGATACCAATTCACAGACAACGATAACAGTTTTCTGCTTTATAAAAATATTAAACTAAGTTTTTCTTTAATTCACGAGGCTTTCTGAGTTGGCGTGATCACAATGGATATGAACTAGTAGTTAAACTGTTTCCTTTTAAATGGCTTAGAGGTACGTTCAAAGAAGACCTTTACAATAATTTCCTATAGGGTACAATGACAGATTATGACTAAATTGCGTATTTTGAATCACAGATGATTAATCTTTTTGGAAGACCATAAAGATTATGAAATTGGTATTTGTTGCTTCTCCGCTAAGCACGCAGCAGGAGAAATAGCAATGATTGGTTGGCTTGGAAACAGGATAATGTGTCAGAGTGAAGCGACATGTTATATTAGTGAGCTAGCTCTATAAAAATCCAAATAAGCTGTGTCAATCTTGTACAAAACGGACATCATTATCATCTCATCAAACGTAACTTGTTCGTGCCATGATATAGCTGAAAAATTGATCATTTGGCATTAAACAACAATCACTCCTATTCGTATATCCGTTCAATTGTCCCTGTGTTTCTGTAGAGACATATTTTCTTTATATCATTAAGCCAATCATGGCAATAGGAGACTATTATTACCTATGACAGCTATATTAGATATCCGAACAAAAACGTAATAAGAAATCGTTTTGAAGGGTTATATACACATATACTTAAGGGAATTCTTAAACGTTACAGTTCAATCGACCAAGTGCTTTTTGTGTCATTAAATAGGGTTACAAATTGAAGGATGTTGCCATTTTTCTAGGCATCATCTTGAAGCACAACAACATTAAAATTGTTTATTCTAAGTTACATGTAGATATATGAAGGACATTATTGGAAGAAATAGAAATGATAAATAATTCATGTACAAATTATGTAACAAATTTCCCTTGAAAGTCCAAATACGAGGGTTTATATTGAGAAATGGGCTATTTGCAATAAAAATGGTTTATTTGGAAAATGTGAAATAAAATTTAATATAGACATTAGGCTTCCGCCAACAACTAAATTTACACTTAACCAAAGAACTAATTTTACCTTAGATTAAAATGGGTTTGCATTATGGTTGGTTTATGGTGTTTATTGCCACTTTCAACAATATTTCAGTTATATGGTGGCAGCCAGTTTTATTGGTTGAGGAAACCAGATCTAGAGGACCCGAAGAAAACAACCAACCTGTGGCAAGTCACTGACAAACTTTATTACATAAAGTTGTATTGAGTACACTGATCCACGAGCGGGATTCGAAATCACAACTTTAGTGGTGCTGGGCATTGATTGCATAGGTAGTTGTAAATCCGACTACCATACGATCACGACCACCACTGCCCCTTATTTTGAAAAGACTTTCAAGACATAAAAAATAAATAGTATTACTATACAAATCCTTGGTATTGATGAAACCCAAATAGTAAGTGAGCATTGTGTATGTTTCCTAATGCGATTTCTTTGATAGAGGGTTGCTGCTAGCACTAGGAAGCTAAAGAACTGAGGGTTAATGGTGGTAAAATTGAAGTAACTAGAACTGTGTATCTTCAAACTTGTCTTATGGTATGAATTAGATTTCATTACAAGGATCTGGAATTTAGAATTTGAATTTTGGTGTTGTATGCCACTTTCAGCAATATTTCAGCTATATCATGGCAACCAGTTTTAGTGGTGGAAGAAAACAAAGTACCCGGAGAGAACCACCGACCATGGGCAAGCAACTGGTAAACTTCATCAGTTGCGGCTGTGAGTCGAGTGCACCCCTTTTTCTAATTTACAAAGCCGGGCGCGAACCCACGCCGTATTGATGATAGGCTTGTATGAGTTGTTAGGTAATCCAACTACCTAACTCATTGAGTCACCCGGGCCCTGATCTGGAATTTAATTTAATTTATTGAACTAATTGGACAATACAAATCAAAATTTACACCAAAAAAGGACAGACTGACATGCAGATGAATTATGAAAAGATAATGAGATTTTAAAATAGATAAATACGGTATTCGACAATTATAAATCAAAATCAAACCAAACAACAAAATTTAAACTATTATGTCTAAAACTTCAAGACAAAACACAAAATCATGCCTTCTGCACATAAAAACGTAGATATCAAATTTAGCGTGCACGATGAGTTTCTGGAATAACCATCATCAGGTACATCAATAAAACCAAAGGGCCTAAACAGGATAGCCAAAATCGGCTAAGGTCACATATGCCCGAGGGAGGAGAATATAGAATGCTAAACATCAAGTTAATAGTATTTCAATCATACTCATGTACATTTACAAGGCTAGTTGAATGCTTTGTGTCAAGTGAGCAGTATTGCAACTAATTTTCACTTTCAGGATAGCAGAATGCTTAACTTCAAGTGACCAATATTTCAACTGCATTCGTGTACAGAATATAGGCATCACCAAGCTGAATTCAGAAATTTAATCTTCTTCATGCACAAACGTCCGAATGACACACATGCAAGCACTGAAAGCTATTATTGGATAATTCAAATTTTTGGTGAGGCAATGAATGGTTATTTTATTTTTGTGCTTAATACTGTCATTTTTGTCACTTTACTAAAAATTCGGATATCAAACAGAGCTCCAGATAAGCTGCGTATTTGCGTTTTTTACGCTATGAAAACGAGTAAAAATGCATGTATTATCAGATCAGAGTGTACATTTACGCATACATATTGCTGTGTAAGCAAACTTTCCAAATTCGGAGCGTACTTGTACGCTGTTGATGATAATACATCGTGTACATAAACAATACATTTTTGACTTTGAGAAATTCCCTGTAATTACTTCTCTTTATACTTTGAGAAAGAGAAAGTGTATACATCCGAGGTGTACCGAATGTTTGCCTTTCTAAGCATCGATGTCAAAAGAGATCTGATTGGATGTTTAGGATAAATCATCCAATCGCGGTCAATATTACAAATAAATGCGGTTTACTTAAGAACTAAAACGAAAGTGAATTTGGGAACACGTTGTTCGTTGAAAATGAGCAAGAACATGAATAAGGGCGCTACGGAAAATTATATACTTTTTTAAAAGTTCCTGACAGTTTCATCTGTGTCTAGTGACAGTATAGTTAAAGGAATCATTGATGACATTATCAACACGGCTGTGAAAACTGCCGAAGTCGACGAGCAAAAAACAAAATATTTACAACATTTTATTAATAAACATGACACAATCGTGTCAAATTAAACAGAGATATACATTTCACTTGCATCCTGTGTTTATTGAATAACACTTGTGTCCAACATAATTTTAAAAGTGTACATGTAAGCAATCTTTTCTGAAGTAGAGAGTACAACAGTGCAAAGGAAATATGCAAATACGCATCATTTTCAAAAGTAGGGGGTAATTACCCTTTGGACTTGAAAATTATCTGGAGCTCTGATCAAACAAATATACATGTATGTTTTTTAAAAAATTAAGGATAAAAGTTGTGATTTATTATAGGTATGGTACCCTACCTGAATGTGACCATAATCTGATTGTACTGTCAGATCCTCCAGATGCTATGACATCCTTATTGTATACCAGGCAATACTGAAATACATATTACATGCTTGTCTGTATACATCACCTATGACTTGTGTGCTATTTTTTGTTTTTCATTTTTGTACTTCTAGATTGCAATATCTTCAAATAGCTAAATGTTTTTATAACAAGTAAATAAAAAAAATGACAAATTGATGAGAGAATGATTGTTGACTACTGAACAGTCCACAAGTTGACATATCTCTCAACTGGGAACAAATTATCCTGACTCCCAATAAATCACTCTTTATACTTTCTCCTTTATGCTTAGCAGAAGAGCAAACATCAATTGTATAGTCTATGGTTTTGACCTGAAACTGGTACAGAATATCTGTGTTACAGATGATCACTTAAACAAAATCATACTTTGACTAAACATTGGAAACCAAAGGAAAAAGAGGGGAACTTGACCTTCAACCTCAAAATCAACAGGCCTCTCCTTCTACCCCATTGCAGTAAAGATTAGTGAAGATCAAATATATAAGAGACACAATAAAGTGTGAAAAAAAGGGAATACTACAGGGTTTGACATCTTAACAGCTATAACCTTTCTCTCCCTACAGAATGTAACCTAATCTAGTTATACTATAGGTAAATTTTAATGCAAGGAACCAATATAATGCCTTCAGAACAATTGTAGGCCACCCCTCCTACTGCCTTCTCCCTGCCTACTCACTACTCATCAAATTAATTGCGGGTCAATCCCCTTGCATACCCACTAATCATCAAATCAACTCTGGGCCAACTCCTTCCTACCCACTAATCCCAAAACCAATTATGGGTCAATCTGCTGCCTACCCACTTATCATCAAACAAATTGTGTGTCAATCCCCTTGCCTACCCTCCTATCATCAAACTAATTGTGATCCAATACCCCTGTCTACCCACTAATCAAACAAATTGTGTGTCAATCCCCTTGCCTACCCTCTTATCATCAAACTAATTGTGATCCAATACCCCTGTCTACCCACTAATCAAACAAATTGTGTGTCAATCCCCTTGCCTACCCTCCTATCATCAAACTAATTGTGATCCAATACCCCTGTCTACCCACTAATCAAACAAATTGTGTGTCAATCCCCTTGCCTACCCTCTTATCATCAAACTAATTGTGATCCAATACCCCTGTCTACCCACTAATCAAACAAATTGTGTGTCAATCCCCTTGCCTACCCTCTTATCATCAAACTAATTGTGATCCAATACCCTTGTCTACCAACAAATCATAGAACCCAATGTGTGCCAGTCCACCTGTCTACACATTACTGGGTAATCGTCTTACCGATAACAAAATTTGACAAAGTCCTAGCTCCGCTAAAAGTTAAGTTATTGGAAATGTTTCTGGAATTGTATTAAATAAGTTACATATTTGTTAAAATACTTACAACTTCAGCTGCATGTCCCTGTAACACATGAGTACAGAAACCAGAGGATGTTTCCCAAATACGGAGATCTGAGTCAGCACTACCACTTATAACTTTATACCCATCAAACTGACAGCAACTCACAGCTGTAATTAAAGCAAAAGATGAAATCTCAGTAAGCACTTTAACTCACAGCTGTAAAATTGAGTAAAAACTAATATCTGAGTCAGGATCAATGTTTACAGTTTTATACTCGTCAAACTGACAGCAACTCACAGCTGTAACAAAAGTAAAAGATGAAATATGAGTAAGCACTTTAACTCACAAGTAAAATTGAGTAAAAACTAATATCTGAGTCAGCACTACCACTCATAACTTTATACTCGTCAAATTGACAGCAACTCACAGCTATAACAAAAGCAAAAGATGAAATATGAGTAAGCACTTTAACTAACATCTGTAAAATTGAGTAAAACTAATATTTGAGTCAAGATCACTGTTTACAGTTTTATACTCGTCAAATTGACAACTAACAACCAATAACAAGAAATAAAATGTGAAATCTTGGAAAGCACTACGACTCACAGCTGTAAAACAGAATAAAAAAAGACTGAAATCTGAGTCAGCACCACCACCTACAACTTCATACTCATCAAACAGACAGCAACTCACAGATACCAAATTAAGCAAATACTTTTAAAGGACCTCATTGGAAATCAGCTGAAAGGCTTTCATGGGCTATCCTTGGTTGGCAATTTAACAACATTTAATTAAGTGGTATGGAAATTTCAAAAAATAACAACAAATTTTTATTTTTATTTTTAGATGAATTAGACATTTTAAATCACTTGTGTTGATTGTTGATATATTTTTAAATATGTTTTACGTTTACCATGATAATTGAAAAAGATTCAAACTAATTACAGGTTCCATTAATTAGTATATGAACATTCTAAAATATGTTAAATAAATATACTGTATACACCACAGAATTCACTTTATATAATGATAATGGCATTTGACCCTTTAGCGATTAAGACATTTGTGGCTAAGGTTTATTTGATTCACGGACATACAAATGGATGTAAGGACACAGTGAACACTATATATACTGTTGTAAGTACTTTTATTATGGTTTGGTTTATATGGCCTACAAATGTTGTTTACATAATCTAATTATATTTGTTTACATAAATGATGATCTCATTATTATGCAGTTAACATGACCTGGAGTGAATCCAGTCAGTTTTGCTTTCTGGAAGTGGTTAGTATTGTTATTATATAATCCTCCAACGTTGCATCGGTAAATTCTTGGATTATTTATCAGGAAATCGTTTTGTGTTTATCAAACTAATTGTTGACATTGTAAACTCTGTTTAGAATTTTGTATCAAGAAGTGTAAATTAAGGATATAGAGAGAAGAAGACAGAAAAGTTTGAAGATACCAAAGAGGTAATCAGAAGATACCAAAAGAGGTAATCAGAAGATACCAAAGAGGCAATCAGAAGATACCAAAGAGGCAATCAGAAGATACCAAAGAGGCAATCAGAAGATACCAAAGAGGCAATCAGAAGATACCAAAGAAGCAATCAGAAGATACCAAAGAGGTAATCAGAAGATACCAAAGAGGTAATCAGAAGATACCAAAGAGGTAATCAGAGGATACCAAAGAGGTAATCAGAAGATACCAAAGAGGTAATCAGAAGATACCAAAGAGGTAATCAGAAGATACCAAAGAGGCAATCAGAAGATACCAAAGAGGTAATCAGAAGATACCAAAGAGGCAATCAGAAGATACCAAAGAGGCAATCAGAAGATACCAAAGAGGCAATCAGATGATACCAAAGAGGTAATCAGAAGATTCCAAAGAGGTAATCAGAAGATACCAAAGAGGTAATCAGAAGATACCAAAGAGGCAATCAGAAGATACCAAAGAGGTAATCAGAAGATACCAAAGAGGTAATCAGAAGATACCAAAGAGGTAATCAGAAGATACCAAAGAGGCAATCAGAAGATACCAAAGAGGCAATCAGAAGATACCAAAGAGGCAATCAGATGATACCAAAGAGGCAATCAGAAGATACCAAAGAGGCAATCAGAAGATACCAAAGAGGTAATCAGAAGATACCAAAGAGGTAATCAGAAGATACCAAAGAGGTAATCAGAAGATACCAAAGAAGTAATCAGAAGATACCAAAGAGGCAATCAGAAGATACCAAAGAGGCAATCAGAAGATACCAAAGAGGCAATCGGAAGATACCAAAGAGGCAATCGGACGATACCAAAGAGGCAATCAGAAGATACCAAAGAGGCAATCAGAAGATACCAAAGAGGCAATCAAAAGATACCAAAGAGGCAATCAGAAGATACCAAAGAGGTAATCAGAAGATACCAAAGAGGCAATCAGAAGATACCAAAGAGGCAATCAGAAGATACCAAAGAGGTAATCAGAAGATACCAAAGAGGCAATCAGAAGATACCAAAGAGGCAATCAGAAGATACCAAAGAGGCAATCAGAAGATACCAAAGAGGCAATCAGATGATACCAAAGAGGCAATCAGAAGATACCAAAGAGGCAATCAGAAGATACCAAAGAGGCAATCAGAAGATACCAAAGAGGCAATCGGAAGATACCAAAGAGGCAATCGGACGATACCAAAGAGGCAATCAGAAGATACCAAAGAGGCAATCAGAAGATACCAAAGAGGCAATCAAAAGATACCAAAGAGGTAATCAGAAGATACCAAAGAGGTAATCAGAAGATACCAAAGAGGTAATCAGAAGATACCAAAGAGGTAATCAGAAGATACCAAAGAGGCAATCAGAAGATACCAAAGAGGCAATCGGAAGATACCAAAGAGGCAATCGGAAGATACCAAAGAGGCAATCGGACGATACCAAAGAGGCAATCAGAAGATACCAAAGAGGCAATCAGAAGATACCAGAGGCAATCAGAAGATACCAAAGAGGCAATCAGAAGATACCAAAGAGGCAATCAGAAGATACCAAAGAGGCAATCAGAAGATACCAAAGAGGTAATCAGAAGATACCAAAGAGGTAATCAGAAGATACCAAAGAGGTAATCAGAAGATACCAAAGAGGCAATCAGAATATACCAAAGAGGTAATCAGAAGATACCAAAGAGGCAATCAGAAGATACCAAAGAGGCAATCAGAAGATGCCAAAGAGGCAATCAGATGATACCAAAGAGGCAATCAGAAGATACCAAAGAGGCAATCAGAAGATACCAAAGAGGCAATCAGAAGATACCAAAGAGGCAATCAGAAGATACCAAAGAGGCAATCAGACGATACCAAAGAGGCAATCAGAAGATACCAAAGAGGCAATCAGAAGATACCAAAGAGGCAATCAGAAGATACCAAAGAGGCAATCAGATGATACCAAAGAGGCAATCAGAAGATACCAAAGAGGTAATCAGAAGATACCAAAGAGGCAATCAGAAGATACCAAAGAGGTAATCAGAAGATACCAAAGAGGTAATCAGAAGATACCAAAGAGGTAATCAGAAGATACCAAAGAGGCAATCAGAAGATACCAAAGAGGCAATCAGAAGATACCAGAGGCAATCAGAAGATACCAAAGAGGCAATCAGAAGATACCAAAGAGGCAATCAGATGATACCAAAGAGGCAATCAGAAGATACCAAAGAGGTAATCAGAAGATACCAAAGAGGTAATCAGAAGATACCAAAGAGGCAATCAGAAGATACCAAAGAGGTAATCAGAAGATACCAAAGAGGTAATCAGAAGATACCAAAGAGGCAATCAGAAGATACCAAAGAGGCAATCAGATGATACCAAAGAGGCAATCAGAAGATACCAAAGAGGCAATCAGATGATAGCAAAGAGGCAATCAGAAGATTCCAAAGAGGCAATCAGAAGATACCAAAGAGGTAATCAGAAGATACCAAAGAGGTAATCAGAAGATACCAAAGAGGTAATCAGAAGATACCAAAGAGGCAATCAGAAGATACCAAAGAGGTAATCAGAAGATACCAAGGAGGCAATCAGAAGATACCAAAGAGGTAATCAGAGGATACCAAAGAGGTAATCAGAAGATACCAAAGAGGTAATCAGAAGATACCAAAGAGGTAATCAGAAGATACCAAAGAGGCAATCAGATGATACCAAAGAGGTAATCAGAAGATACCAAAGAGGCAATCAGAAGATACCAAAGAGGCAATCAGAAGATACCAAAGAGGTAATCAGAAGATACCAAAGAGGTAATCAGAAGATACCAAAGAGGCAATCAGAAGATACCAAAGAGGCAATCAGAAGATACCAAAGAGGCAATCAGAAGATACCAAAGAGGCAATCAGAAGATACCAAAGAGGCAATCAGACGATACCAAAGAGGCAATCAGAAGATACCAAAGAGGCAATCAGAAGATACCAAAGAGGCAATCAAAAGATACCAAAGAGGTAATCAGAAGATACCAAAGAGGTAATCAGAAGATACCAAAGAGGTAATCAGAAGATACCAAAGAGGTAATCAGAAGATACCAAGGAGGCAATCAGAAGATACCAAAGAGGTAATCAGAAGATACCAAAGAGGCAATCAGAAGCAGTAAATAGAAGGTCAGATAATACAATTGTTTAAAGAAAAAGGACAAAAGGACAAACAATGATCTACAAAATGCTACACAGAAAGCTAAAGATTGAGCAACAAAAATTTTACTAAAAATCAGGGGTGAGCACAGGTACTCCACAATTATCCAACAATGTAGACATATTGGACACAGACAAGATAAGTCATTCAGTATATACATGTTTCTCCCATTATTACGGCATTTTAACCCCGCTGAACCAGTGGTGGAAAAATCTGTAATCCTCTAGAGGATTAAAATGTCCCGTGCCTTTCCCCGCATGTTGTCAAATCGGTAATTGAATCGGATTTTGAAATAAAGTTTGTGTTAAATAATGGGAGAAACAAATTCTCCTTCAGTTGCCCATGTGGATTATGATATTTCTCCACTCTCGAGAGTTAAATTTAAAATTTTAACCACTCGCCTGACGGCTTGTGGTTGAAATCTTAAATTTAACTCTCTTGAGTGGAGAAATATCGTAACCCACGGGCAACTGAAGGAGAATCTATATATATACTTTAGTGGAAAAATACCGTATTTGTAGCATAAAAACTAGTAAAAATTGTTATTCCTTGTCCATAAAAAACACTGTCATTTTCACAGTGGGTATATAATAAGGTCAGTTCATCTAGAGCATCAACTGATCAATTTTGATGGCAGCTATCATTGACAGTTATTCCTTTTCATGACCTTCACATTCAGAATTGTCATTGTTTTCTCTGTGATGTACTACTATATACTGTTCTCCCAAAAATATCTGTCGTCAATCTTTGTATGATACAATGTAACCAAACTACCAAGTTTTTTACTGATCATAAAATCAAATTATATAGTTTTCAATATCCCTGATACTGACCTTCAGAATGACCTTCAAATACATGTATAGGGTTGTCGTTCTCTACATGATACAGCACCATCAACTTGTCCCAAGAACAGGTCATTATCATATTTCCATGGCAACACATATACTGAATAAGATGACAATTAATGACATACTGATTATATTTCTTAATAAAGTAAATTCACCTAATCTACATATATTATCTATTGCTTACAGATTATATTAACATATATGGCTCCAATTCTTAAACATGAGTCCAGTGGGCTACCATGTTCACCTAATTCTGTGCAAAATGCTGACTGCTTAAAGTCCTGTATTTGAGGTCTTGAATGTAATTTCATTCTTTAATTTAAACAAGCAGGTTAGCCATCTCAGATTTAAAATTGCTCTGAAAAGTAACATCACTTCTGAAAGACATCCTACCCCCAAAAGAACATTTCTGGCAAGTGTGGTGACTTGTGACTTGACATGCTGTTGGTCTGGGGAAGAAGTAAGTTATGCTCGAGACAATTAGAGGCCAGGACATCCATCTTAAATTTCAAATTGCTGTGAAAAGTAACAACAGTCAACACTTCAAAAGAACACATAAAGGAACATTTGTAGTAAGTCTAATGACTAGGAATGCAGAAGAAGTCAAAAATGTCTCAGTCAAGTCAGAAGCTATAGTGGTCATCTTGGATTTTGATTCACACCAAAAAGTAATATGACTTCTTCAGAACTCCTAAAGTAATATTTCTGGCTTATCTGGTGACTTCACATGCAGTTGTTCTGTAGAAGTTTGAAAATGTCTCAGCCAATCAAGTAGTAGAAGTTTGAAAATGTCTCAGCCAATCAAGTAATGACAGCCATCTTGAATTGAAATTGAATCATTCTTTTATGGTCTCTTAGAGAAACATTTCTGGAAAGTCTGGCGACTTAATATGCAGTAGTTCTGGAGAAGAATTTGAAAATGAGAAAGGTTTACGACATATGGCTGGGCTGATGGATGGAGGGACAGATACTTTTCGGTCAGAAATGCTAACTTGAATCTCTGTCTCAGCTAAAAAGAGTAAAACTTCCCTTAGAGTAAAACTTTACTTGTTGGTGTTTTTAATGAATATGATAAACATGGCTTCATACTTTTATTTCTCATTAATTGCTTAAAATAAATTCAAGAGATTTCTCTTTCTAGTTTTGCTTCACATCCTGAAAGCATAAATGAGGAAGAGAAATAAATATTTCAAAACTCACATCAATTTTCCAGTTACTGGTCTTCTGGTTACCAGTACTTCAAACCTGATGCTTCACCTCTCCTGATGCTGGCTGATATGTGGCATGTCTCCTGGTTACCAGTTTGTGCAAGCTTAAGTTTTTTTCTCCTGGTTCCAGCTCTTATCTGCTGGTCTACCCAATATATAAACAACCTTCTTGTTTACAATTTACACACACCTTACCTCAATTTCGTCTGTATGTGCATGGAATGTCCTCAGTAATCTTTGTTCACTAAATGACCATATCCTTACTGTTCTGAAAATAAAAGAATCAATGTAATAGATTTCCCAAGGGCAGGTGTAGCACATACTCTATCTGATGCTTTCTTGTCTAACACTACACAACTAATATCTACAATCCCACAATTCTAAATTACAACAAGTCTAACTCTATACTAGAGTAGTAGACATCCACAATCCCAAATTATACATACACCTGTGATCTTATTGTAATCAAATAATTATCACATACCTGTCAAGTAATGATCGCATACGGGCTAGGACGATGGTGTTTAACACCAATTTCAACAATATTTCAATTAGCAGGAACTGCTTACCCTTTCTAAGTACCTGATTTCATTCCTTCTGATGGCCTCTTTGGTATCTTCAAACTTGTCTTGTGGCATGATTTAGATTTCATAACAAGGATCAGACTTTTGATTTATTGAACATAAGTCAAAATTTACATCAAAAACAAATGAAGGACAGACTGACATACAGATGAATTATGAAAAGATCATGAGATTTTAAAATCCATGGATTAGAGTTTAATGCCACTTACAACAATATTTCAGCTATATCATGGCAGTCAGTTTTACTGATGGAGGAAACCGAAGTACCCGGAGAAAATCACAGACTTGCCGCAAGTCACTGACAAATTTGATCACATAATGTTGTATCGAGAACACACAACTTTAGTGGTGATAGGCACTGATTGCATAGGTAGTTGTAAATCCAACTACCTTACCATCACAACCATAATGGCCCCTATAAGAAAGTTAAAATCATTCATAACTATTCAAACTCAACAACCCAATCATCACATCCTTCTGTAATCAAGTAATCAACACATACCTGTCTGATCCTGCTGTAATTATGTAATCATCACACACTTCTATAAAATCAACACTTCCTTTGTGTCCATACAATGAAAACATCAAACGTCCATTATCTATTTGAAAAACACGCACAGCACTGTCTTCACATCCTGTTATCACATGACTGTCCTGGAAAATAATTATTCCTTTTAAGGAAATTATCAATATTAACAGAATGTGCTATGTTTGAAGCAATCTATGTTTATGTAAATATTTCTTCAATAAGCAGTCTCTTGATCAATGTTAAAAAATTTCATAATAAAGAGATACTGAAATTGTTGTTAAACCTTTCAACATCACAAAACCACAAAAAGTGCTATAATTAGCCAGAAAATTTGCTCAATTTCTTACCCTTTTGGTCAATGAAATTTACTAAGTCCTATAAATTTTATTTTCTTATCAGCCTCTATTTATTTAATTCATTTTAGGATAATGAAATTGCCTGGTTCTTTTAGTCATGATAAAACAAATTCTTGTTTGGATATACAACAAAATAATTGTTTATTAGTTATTGATACACTAACCCCTTCCTTAACATGTACTGGGTTAGTTCAAAATTAGGAGCAAAACCTTGTTTCTTTCTGGATACAACAAAACTTAAAACGAGTGATACAACTCTCAATAATATGCTACAAGCCATCAAAATTCAGTATGGACAAAGATCTGAACCTGCGCAGACTAAACCCATTCAAAACAAACATAAACATTGTACGTCACAATTTTAAAAACCAATCACAACAAACTGACCTGCGCAAACACTTTCCGGGGGAAACCAACCCAACGACGTCAACTACGATGAACCAATCGCTAAGGGAGAATAATACGTAATGCCCCAACTGATGTGTGCAATGAAGGGAATTCCCATTCAAAGTATAAATAAATGAAATCAAGTTTTACTATTTTTGCTTTTAATCAGGTACAGATTTCAACATACAAATTCAATCAATCAATGATAAATACTTACAAAGCGCAATCACAGGCACTCGGGTACACTCTGTAATTTTCGTTATTTTCATTAAAATTAAATATTTTCCCTTTTAGTGCCTCTATTCTAACCTTCTCTATGCAGAATCACCTAATTTTGACGTATTTTACACATTTGGATACAACCCATTTTTTCTAAAAATACTATAATATCAACTGTGAGCGCGATAATAAAATCAAAATGAATTATATCCAGTATTAAAGCTTCGGTTCCTACGAAGTTAAGCATCCTTCGTATATACGTGAATTCACGTTAACGCAAAATTGTTTTTTTCATCGTGACATACGATGTTTGTTTGAAGTAGGAATTACCAAGGTCATGTTTGCGCAGGTCGGTTTACTCGTCCATGCATTGTCCATACTGAATTTTGACGGCTTGTAGCTTAAAATCTTCTGTCAATAATATGCTAACTAACAGACTTGGTCTACAATTTGTTCTATGTTGGCTTACTAACTTTGCCTTCAATCAATATTATCCTTTCAATACATGAGTTGTGCTAGGCTTGTGATAAGAAGTTAACCACACTAGCCACTCAACCACCAAGGCCAATGAAACAATATACTATTTACAATCTAAATGTTATCATAAACATGGCTTGTCTAATTCATTACTGTGTTAGCACATAATAGATGTTTGAAACTAAATTTAATGGACTATGGAAAAAGACATTGGTTTACCTGAATCTTAATAGCTGTAATGGTGTCCGAGTGACCCTGGACTGTGTAGATCTTTAAACATGTCACCATATTCCATGCAATTAATGTTTTATCTTTACTTCCACTCACTAAACATCTTCCTACAAATCAACCACAATACTACAAATATCGACCATGAAAGTATTATTTTCACTCTGCTATATCTAAATACATATACATACAAAATATGAAGGCACTGTGTCTCATACCAAAAAAATCAGCCATTTTTTTTAAAGGTTACCCATTAATCCCCATGTTAAACTTTGGACCATAACGATTCTGACGACATAAGACACTGACCGTGTCTTTTTGTGCTCGGTTGAATCTTCTTCTGAAAAATGATAATTCATGTCACAAACAATTAAATTTCCATTCCTTGTTCTTGAGAATTCTATCTAAAATAATATTCTAATTCAGTCTATGTAAAACTTTGGACCCCAATGGCTAAGACCTCACAGACCTTGGTATGTTTGTATCTTCATTATGAAGAAAATCATTTTTTTGTAAAATTCCCCATCTTCAACTTTGGACCCCCCAGGGCTCGTATGCCATATAATAGCATCCTGAGAATTTTGTTTGTACTCTTCAAAAGCTAAAATCAAAATCTGCCAAAATGGAAAAAAAAATTGAATTCTTTATATAATTTTTATATAGGTACAATATTTTGACCTTAAAGAAGCTTCTGTCTAAGATTCATGAAATTTATATAAAGGTTTGATGAATTTTTTAAACATAAAAAACCTTAACCGTATATAATTTGCACACAGAAATTAAGTCCAAATTCTCTTCTAAATGGGACAAATTTATAAATCATTTTCGAAATTATTGAGTAAGTACAGTATTTTGCCAAAAAAAACTTCTGTCCAAGCTTCATGAGATTATATGAGGGTTTGATGAAATTATTCTGCTGCCGACGGAAAGTGTGACTGAACAATTGTCTTTCAGCAACTTTCATCACAGATGACACAAATCTGCTGTATTGGTTGTTTCTTCTTTAAGTCCAAATGCAATTGCTGAAGTCACTGGTCAGTATTCATTCAATTTGATAGTCACCAGAGATTTTGATCACTATATAGTCTTTATACAGCCAATCAAAACATCCTACTTTTTCTGCCGTTGGCTTTCATGTGTATTTAAACTGTAGTATAAACAACTTTATTCCTGTATCTGTTATAAATCTTACCATTACTGTCTATAGCTGTAACTCTTTGTTGATGTCCACGTAGAACTGGTGACACAAAGAAACGACCTTTGTTCCAGTTTCTAGTTAAATGATGCATTCTCAGAAATACATGCTTCCATTTACATATTGGTGACAAACGAGTGTCAAAAGGAACTAAAATGTAAAATCAAACTTTCTATACAAATATGTTGTCACTAAAACATAAAAATATACTTTCAATTAAACAGATTTATAGTTACTGAAATATGCAGATACTGATGTGTAAAATTGAGTGAGCGATTGTTGTTTAATGCCAAATGAGAAATTTTTCAGCTATATCATGACGAGAACTACAGTAATTATGTTTGATGAGATGATGATGTCTGCTTTGTACTAGATCAATACACTTAGTTCGATTTTTTATAGTGCTAGCTCAATGACACAAGTCTGCAAGTAGCCATATTACTACACTCGGACACATTATACTGAACTCAGAGCCAACTAGTCCTTGCTCTTACTCCTTAATAATGACGTGAGCTTAATGGAGAAGAATTGAAGAACTGTATCACATTAATGGTCACAAAAATCAGTTTGCTGGCTTCGTCAACATGTTACTAGTCAACTCAATCAGCGATCATCAAATCAACAATCGAAGATGGCAAATATTCAAATACAATACAATTATCTCTCATTATTTTGACACCTAGAAAAAATGCTGCTTTATGTTATTCTGTACATTCTATAACATTTGTAATATATTTATCATGGATACCCACCATAGAGTTCAAAGTGAGGAGATGTCCCTGATACATTAGTAGATGGCTTAGCACTGGACTGTTCATGTAGAATACTGCCTGATATACCATACTTCATCCAACCTCTTATCAAACAATGATGTAACCTGGAATATCATGTTAATATAGAATTACATTCCTCTTAAAACAGTCATGTTTCAACTAAACATCATTTTCTCAGGATGATAAGGTCATTGTAATTAATCTAACCATTATTTTGTAGAAAGTACATGCTTAAAATGACAAGCCAACCTTGTTGTACAGAAGTCAAAAGAACCAACAATAGTATATAATGTTCTTGTATAGAAGTCAAACAAGCCAACTATTGTTGTTAAATAGAAGTCAACCAAACCAACTATTGCCGTTAAATAGAAGTTACACGAATTAACTATTGTTGTTGAACAGAAGATAAACAGACCAACAATTAAACTTGTCCTGTGGTTATTGCCAACCTGGATTTCAGATCCACATAAAAAAAAAATTGTGTTCAATCAAGTCTCTAGCTCCTGAGAAAAATTTTCATTCATTCATTTTCCCATAGTAGTCCAGTTGTAAAAACCTTGCCCTGTTGTTATGGCTGTGTGTAGGGATGGTACATCTTTGAATTCTAATTGACTAAAAAAGCACAAATATATTAAAGGGTCATTTCAGGGACATTTCTGACATGTAACAATGTCATCACACATGTGGTTTATGAGAAGATCATTGAAATTTCAGTTAATCAGATAGCATAACTAGCATATCGGCCATATTGAATTTCTGAATGAAATGAAAATCAAGAACAATGTTGAGGACCATCTTGGTAACATGTCTGTTAAGTTAGGTTCCATTTGTTCTGGTGATTTATGAGAAAAACATTGAAATAGCTACCCAGACAAAGATTATACCAATAAACACAAAGTGACAACAATACCATGTATGACGTGTTAATGGTTTTTTATTTTTGGTCCATGTGACCTAAACATTTGCCATTATTAAATCCTGGTTATAGGTCTTCTCTAGCCAAAATAGACTAGTAAAAAGACACTTTTCTAGCAATCTTTTTCAAAATGCATCATAACGGTTCTCTATTCAAAGCCTGGCTCAAGTTGAAGCAAATTTGTGATAAAACAGTTACTCTTACTATAAATATTCTTGTCTGTTTGAACTTCACTATACAGGGGCATAGCTGAGGCTTAATAGTGTGCATGCCATAATTCTTGAGAGGGGGAGGGGGTCTGGGATATTTTTTTTTACGAGATGCAAAATGGTGTGATCTGAGGCCATTTCAGGGTTTCATATAACATAGAAGCAAGCATAATTTTAATGACTTTGATAGACAAGAATTTCTTAAAATTGTCCAAAATCTGCCCTTCGTGTCTTAGCAGATACGAACACCTCCATTGCTTTGTACAAGTCCACTTCAAAATCTCGGTTAATATGCATCAATCCAAGGGAAGATAGCCAGTCATTCTTCATGGTCGACCTAACATAAGTTTTCAAACATCTCAGTACACTAAATGACATTTCAGCAGTAGCGCTTGCTACTGACATGGTTAACAAAACACATAGTTTTATTAATATTGTATCTATAGAAGGATAGAGAACTGGATTTACAGAATCAAGTGTGGTACAAAGTGTTGTTGGCAAATCATTACGTTTAGTAATGACCCAGTGGGTTCGACATCTGGCTACTTCTCTCCTGAAATCCTCTAATGACAAATAAATGTCAGCCTGATATGCCTCGTATATTGTAGCAACATGATCATTAGTTAATTTGTCTACAGCACGGGGCAGTAGATGCTGTGCACGGAAGCGGTTTTCCGATTTAAGGAGATGTGATTCAAGTTCGTAATCAAATTGTCCAAAAATGGATAGTACAAAGAAATTCACCAATACTGTTTTGGCGTTTCCGTGAGGTGATTGGCTCTGGTAGTCTGTCTACCACATTGCCTGGGCACACTATCAGATATATCAAAAGATTTGGCTGAGTTAAGTGCAGACTGATACAACTCATCCTAAACCGATTCGTCCTGTCGTTCAGCTCTTAGCATTTCAATCACGGTCTTGGATTCTTTGATTGCCTCAAGAAGGTCGCATTCGTTATCTTGGAGGAATGTTGCCAGATAAACAGTGCTATGTAAAATATGCTACGCTACTACCAAAGCTATGATAAACTGAAGCCGCATGATGGATGCAAGAAACTTTGTCATCGCCTTGGTTTTGTAAGCGTTCTAACGAGTGAACCACAACTGGATATTGACGTCTTAAAGGTATACAATGCGTCCGCTCGACTTGTCCATCATATAATTACCATACAATCTTATTAGCGATATATTAATTATGCTGATTTAATTTGACTGCTAAAAGTAACAAAACATTTCTATTTTATTTTTTTATTTCCTTTTTTTTAACCTGCCGATGTGCACGCCATGGCGTGACAGCATATATGTAGCTACGCCTCTGCTATAGATGATGCAGAGTTTGTGAGAATACACTTTTAAGCATTTTTGGTAATATTTACCATACTGGATCCCTGTTTGAGGCCTCTCTCCAGCTAATGCAGACTTGTGAAAACACTCCTAATTCTTTAATATTAAGGTACAACAACAACGTCTCTATCAATTCTGGTGGCAGACATTTTGTAAAATCAAACATTTCTTTCAATGCTTTTGTATTTGATGAAATCCTACATTTCTTTTATCTGCTTCCAGTTAATTATCATTTCTGAAAATTGTAAAATAATTTCTCTCTTCAACTGCATGCTTAAATCAATAAAAAAAATAACATTCTAAGAAAAATAAAACTGTATGTATAATCAATGGATAAGGGGTTGATAGTATCGTGAGAATTTATTTTGATTGTTACGTCACAGAAAATGAAACAAACAAATTTTATACAAATATATAAGTAAATTACATTTGTAATATGAGTTCCCCCATAAATGAAACTGCACGCATTGTCATGCTGTGATACCCCCACTCGCTCTACATAAGTTGATGTGTAGTAAAGTATTAGATTATAGTGGGACTTAACGTGGTGGAGAGGCATAAAGGAGTGTAAAGAGTGTTGGAATCAAGAGATGTGTATCCTCCCAGGGCAGTTGGCTAGTAAATGCTTGGAACGATGAAAAATGATGTATTACAGATTATTAGATATAAATATTATACATAGCTAATTAAGGAAATAATTTATAGCAGCAGCTCATAAGGGAACATAAAAAGGGCTATAATCAGTATAATATGCACATGCTCAAATCATGGCCAATCAAGATACCAAATATGAACCAGAGGCTCTCAAGAGCCTGTATTGTTCACCTGGTTATAAAAAGAACCAATTGGTCCTATGTAAAAACTATGTCCTGCAGTGGTAGTCATCTTGGAATTACGATCAACATAAAAAACACAAAGTTTGTAAAGGACCTTCCAATGACTGATGCACAGTTTAGGTTCAATCAGTGCAATAGCTTCAGAGAAGAATATATTTCTGTATTTTCCCCATATGGTCCTGTGTTAATACTACATAAATGCCAACCCCTTTTTGGTGCAATCAGTAACAAAAAGTTGAGATGTCAGTAATTTGTGATTTTTTTCAGTAATCATAATTTTTCATAAAATTTTACCATAATCGTACTACAGACTAGGCACAAAGTGATGAGCAAATGATTTCCTTTATTTGTGACAACTAGATGCAAAATTGATGAGCAACAAAAAGAAATAAAAAGTTAAGTTTTAATACATGTATGTTCACTTACAAATGTATTCTATGTTTCAACTTACTGTCAATAGAAATGAAAATTTCCTGAAGTGGCCCTCCCTCACCCTCCCATGGAATAATTAATGTCTAATTCTGGAGTGTCTGATATGTTGTTGACTTGGCACTTTTGAACTGTTTTGTTGTATATGTGTGTTCATCCCGACCACCGTGCTGAATGGACAAGTCTTGTTTGCAATATTTGCAATAGGCATAATGTTCCCGTGTCGATTTCATAAGGCAAGAGAAGAATATTCGGGACGAAATCGTTGTCCCAATTTTCTTTTCTTCGCTGCAGAAGCTTCACTTGTTCTCTCAGACATCGCGAAATTGACAAAAACGTGCTGTGTTCATTAACTACTCGGGATCGAACAAGAAATGGATAGATCGTTTTCTACTATAGATAGTCCCGAGAATCCCTAAAGGATTAAATAATCGAAATCCCTCAAGCGCTTATCATTACGCGATTTTAACATACAATGAAGCGTCTAAATGATCACAATGATATTTAAATGGGGAACGGTTCCGGGCCGGCAATAATCGGAAATCCGTAACAAGTAGACTGTTGACCGTAACACCGTAATTTTGGCCCGAAATTCGTAACAATTACGGAAAAATCGTAATGGTTGGCATCTATGATACTATGACCTGTGGTGGCAGCCATCTTGGATTTCCAATCGAATCGGCATAAAAAACAGAGGACCTTCCAATGATCATTCCTGGGCAGTTTGGTTTCAACTGTCCAAGTGGTTTCAGAGAAGAAGCGTTTTGAAACATTTTTCCCATAGGGTCCAATGTTAAACTAAGTCCTGCCGTAGCCGCCATTTTGAATTTCATATCGGAACAAAAAACGTAAAGTTTGTAGAGGACCATCCAATGAACATTAATGTACAGTTTGGCTTTAATCATATTTGTAGTTTCTGAGAAGAAGGCATTTGAACATTTTCCCATAGGGTCCAATGTTAATCTATGTCCTGCGGTGGTGGCCATCTTGGATTTCCGATCGGCATAAAAAACACACTTTGTAGAGGACCTTCCAATGATCATTCCTGGGCAGTTTGGTTTCAATTATCCAAGTGGTTTCAGAGAAGAAGCGTTTTGAAACATTTTTCCCATAGGGTCCAATGTTAAACTAAGTCCTGCCGTAGCCGCCATTTTGAATTTCATATCGGAACAAAAAACGTAAAATTTGTAGAGGACCATCCAATGAACATTTATGTACAGTTTGGCTTTGATCATATTTGTAGTTTCTGAGAAGAAGGCATTTGAACATTTTCCCATAGGGTCCAATGTTAATCTATGTCCTGCGGTGGCATCCATCTTGGATTTCCGATCGACATAAAAAACATAAACTGTGTAGAGGACCTTCCAATGATCATTCCTGGGCAGTTTGGTTTCAATTGTCCAAGTGGTTTCAGAGAAGAAGCGTTTTGAAACATTTTTCCCATAGGGTCCAATGTTAAACTAAGTCCTGCCGTAGCCGCCATTTTGAATTTCATATCGGAACAAAAAACGTAAAGTTTGTAGAGGACCATCCAATGAACATTAATGTACAGTTTGGCTTTAATCATATTTGTAGTTTCTGAGAAGAAGGCATTTGAACATTTTCCCATAGGGTCCAATGTTAATCTATGTCCTGCGGTGGTGGCCATCTTGGATTTCCGATCGGCATAAAAAACATAAACTGTGTAGAGGACCTTCCAATGATCATTCCTGGGCAGTTTGGTTTCAATTGTCCAAGTGGTTTCAGAGAAGAAGCGTTTTGAAACATTTTTCCCATAGGGTCCAATGTTAAACTAAGTCCTGCCGTAGCCGCCATTTTGAATTTCATATCGGAACAAAAAACGTAAAATTTGTAGAGGACCATCCAATGAACATTTATGTACAGTTTGGCTTTGATCATATTTGTAGTTTCTGAGAAGAATGCATTTGAACATTTTCCCATAGGGTCCAATGTTAATCTATGTCCTGCGGTGGCATCCATCTTGGATTTCCGATCGACATAAAAAACATAAACTGTGTAGAGGACCTTCCAATGATCATTCCTGGGCAGTTTGGTTTCAATTGTCCAAGTGGTTTCAGAGAAGAAGCGTTTTGAAACATTTTTCCCATAGGGTCCAATGTTAAACTAAGTCCTGCCGTAGCCGCCATTTTGAATTTCATATCGGAACAAAAAACGTAAAGTTTGTAGAGGACCATCCAATGAACATTAATGTACAGTTTGGCTTTAATCATATTTGTAGTTTCTGAGAAGAAGGCATTTGAACATTTTCCCATAGGGTCCAATGTTAATCTATGTCCTGCGGTGGTGGCCATCTTGGATTTCCGATCGGCATAAAAAACACACTTTGTAGAGGACCTTCCAATGATCATTCCTGGGCAGTTTGGTTTCAATTATCCAAGTGGTTTCAGAGAAGAAGCGTTTTGAAACATTTTTCCCATAGGGTCCAATGTTAAACTAAGTCCTGCCGTAGCCGCCATTTTGAATTTCATATCGGAACAAAAAACGTAAAATTTGTAGAGGACCATCCAATGAACATTTATGTACAGTTTGGCTTTGATCATATTTGTAGTTTCTGAGAAGAAGGCATTTGAACATTTTCCCATAGGGTCCAATGTTAATCTATGTCCTGCGGTGGCATCCATCTTGGATTTCCGATCGACATAAAAAACATAAACTGTGTAGAGGACCTTCCAATGATCATTCCTGGGCAGTTTGGTTTCAATTGTCCAAGTGGTTTCAGAGAAGAAGCGTTTTGAAACATTTTTCCCATAGGGTCCAATGTTAAACTAAGTCCTGCCGTAGCCGCCATTTTGAATTTCATATCGGAACAAAAAACGTAAAATTTGTAGAGGACCATCCAATGAACATTTATGTACAGTTTGGCTTTGATCATATTTGTAGTTTCTGAGAAGAAGGCATTTGAACATTTTCCCATAGGGTCCAATGTTAATCTATGTCCTGCGGTGGCATCCATCTTGGATTTCCGATCGACATAAAAAACATAAACTGTGTAGAGGACCTTCCAATGATCATTCCTGGGCAGTTTGGTTTCAATTGTCCAAGTGGTTTCAGAGAAGAAGCGTTTTGAAACATTTTTCCCATAGGGTCCAATGTTAAACTAAGTCCTGCCATAGCCGCCATTTTGAATTTCATATCGGAACAAAAAACGTAAAGTTTGTAGAGGACCATCCAATGAACATTCATGTACAGTTTGGCTTTAATCATATTTGTAGTTTCTGAGAAGAAGGCATTTGAATATTTTCCCATAGGGTCCAATGTTAATCTATGTCCTGTGGTGGCGGCCATCTTGGATTTCCGATCGGCATAAAAAACAGAAACTTTGTAGAGGACCTTCCAATGATCATTCCTGGGCAGTTTGGTTTCAACTGTCCAAGTGGTTTCAGAGAAGAAGCATTTTGAAACATTTTTCCCATAGGGTCCAATGTTAAACTAAGTCCTGCCGTAGCCGCCATTTTGAATTTCATATCGGAACAAAAAACCTTAAGATTGTAGAGGACCATCCAATGAACATTCATGTACAGTTTGGCTTTAATCATATTTGTAGTTTCTGAGAAGAAGGCATTTGAACATTTTCCCATAGGGTCCAATGTTAATCTATGTCCTGCGATGGCGGCCATCTTGGATTTCCGATCGGCATAAAAAACAGTAACTTGGTAAAGGACATTCCAATGATCATTCATTTACAGTTTGGGTTCAGTCAGTTCATTAGTTTCAGAGAAGAAGATCTTTGAAATTTCAGCCAATCAGAGCACATTATTGGCCCTGGCAGCCATATTGAATATCCGACTAGAACGAAAATCAGTAACTTTGTAGAGGACCATCCAAGGAACATTCCTGCTAAGTTTGGTTCCAATCGGCCCAGTGGTTTCGGAGAAGAAGCTTGAAATGTGAAAAGTTTACAGACGACGGACGCCAAGTGATGGCAATAGTTCACCTGGACCTTTGGTCCAGGTGAACTAATAAAATGCGACAAAAGACAAATGACTAGTTGCGTACACAAGATGTGCGAACGGACGTATGGTCAAACAAACATGAAAAGGGCTATAACTTTCGCAAAAATCAACCATCCGTGAAATTGGTATAATATGTACATGCTCAGATCATGGCCAACAAAGATTCCAAATATGAATAAAATGGAACAAAAGACAAATGACTAGATGCATACACAAGAAGTGCGAACGGATGTATGGTCAAACAAACATGAAAAGGGCTATAACTCTCGCAAAAATCAACCAAAAATTTACCATCCGTGAAATCGGTTTAATATGCGCATGCTCAGATCATGGTCACCCAAGATACCAAATATGAATAAAATGCGACAAAAGACAAATGACTAGTTGCGTACACAAGATGTGCGGACGGACGTATGGTCAAACAAACATGAAAAGGGATATAACTCTCGCAAAAATCAACCATCCATGAAATCGGTATAATATGCGCATGCTCAGATCATGGCCAATCAAGATACCAAATATGAATAAAATACGACAAAAGACAAATGACTAGTTGCATACACAAGATGTGCGAACGGACATATGGTCAAACAAACATGAAAAGGACAATAACTCTTGCAAAAATCAACCATCCGTGAAATTGGTATAATATGCGCATGCTCAGATCATGGTCAACCAAGATACCAAATATGAATAAAATACGACAAAAGACAAATGACTAGTTGCCTACACAAGATGTGCGAACGGATGTATGGTCAAACAAACATGAAAAGGGCTATACATGTAACTCTTGCAAAAATCAACCATCCGTGAAATCGGTATAATATGCACATGCTCAGATCATGGCCAACCAAGATACCAAATATGAATAAAATGCGACACAAGACAAATGACTAGTTGCGTACACAAGATGTACGAACAGATGTATGGTCAAACAAACATGAAAAGGGCTATAACTCTCACAAAAATCAACCATCCGTGAAATCGGTATAATATGAGCATGCTCAGATCATGTCCAACCAACATACCAAATATGAATAAAATTCAACAAAAGACAAATGACTAGTTACGTACACAAGGTTTAGGGACGGACGAACGGACAGATGGACGGAAGGACAAGGGTATTCCAGTATACCAACCACTCTGCGAGTGGGGGTATAAAAAATACTGGTTTTCAGTCTGTCCTGCGATTATCCCTTTAGAAAAGTTTTATAATATGGTATAATTTTCAAAAACAATAACAGCTAAATTTGGTTTATTTTGGAAATATTTTGTTTTACTAAACAGGCATAATTTGATACTTTTTTATCCATTGGTGATTGATTGCCACAGGAAAACGAATAAATATTGAAGGTGGTAGTAAAGGAGGTGGGTATGTGCATGGAACAATGCCATGTAAATTGAAATTCATGATGAATGAAAAGTTATTTTTATTCTTGCACAAAGTAAATTTGACTGTGTGCATGCAACATGGTGAAGAATGGACCTCAAACACAAAAGCATGTTAACTAAAAATTTTGATATGTATTAATCCCAAAAATCCTGCAAACTTCTAATTTTCACAGAAAAATAATAATACACAAACAACTCATTATCATTATATACATGTAGCTACAGTTCAATTTACATTTCATTCCAGTCTAAAATGTAGAAGTTTTAACAATTTTACAAAATTTCTATATTTGGTAATCAAAGCCATCTTAGACAGAGGACAGAACTTTCAGGTACATTTCAGAACAACAACATATAAGAACCACCCAAGAACCAACCTATCCAATAAACATTAGAGAAAACCAATGGAGCAATAAAGAATGGACAATCCAGAGACAATGGCAACATGATAAACACGGATCCCACCAAAACCGGGGGTGAAGCTAGGTGCTCACGATGGGGTGAGCAGTTCCTTCCTCTTATGAGACACCCACCATGTAACTCATATAATCAAGACGTGTTGGACACCACTTTACGCAAACAAACTCAAATGACATAAATATGACATGTTCCCTCCTACAAACAGCTAGAGGTAAAGATGAACCAAACATCATTTTTATGTGGAAATTGTAGCAGACATCAAAACACGAACTAAAAACATAAAGACACATGATAGGACAAAATGTTGGACACCAATATATGCAAACAAGCACAAACAACAATAGGTATGAGCCCTCTTACAAACAACTGGGGGAAAAGACAAATCGAAAATCGTTTTTATCCAATTGTGGTTCAATATTTCTAGCAAGAGAATTTTTCCAATATTGAATAAGCCAAATAAGCACACCTTCAATAATATACGAACATTCATTGCAGGTAATTTTCATTAAGAACAGATATTCTGCCACATAGAATTTATCTACACTCATGTTTGAGTGTAGTTTCAGAAAATTGTATTGAAGTCATTAATGCAGCCCTCTCTTTTCTCTTAAAATTTTCTCAAAGGATTTACACAGATCTCAAAAATGACCAAGCCAACAGAGAAATTTGTGGATCCATGGAAAACTTTCATCCCTGGTACTGGTAGAAGGAATTGTGTGTGAAAACAAGGATTTGTATAGTAGAAAGGATATGAATCTCGCGAGATTTAACATAGATTGTAAGCAAGAATGTTGAGTGGGTCGAGAACAAGTGAGATTACCCATAGTGCAATTTGTTGACGATGCGCGTGCCTTGATTAATGGTGGACATTTTCATCGCTTCAACATTTTAAACCAGTATTTGTAAATATATCAAACCATAATTACAGGTACATTTTTGTACATGTATAAAGTGAAAATATTTGTCCTAAATACCAATCATTATTAAAGTTTCGACTTTTTGTAGTTGTATCACCCATATTTCATCAATAATTGACATTAATCGATTTGTCCTTTTGACCTTCATAATCCCACCTATTATGGGTGGTCAATACTCGAATTTAAATTTCAAACTCCTCTCTTCTCTCATCATACCGAATATTGAAGCGGAGCCGTCATTTTTGTGATAATATAAATATTTTTCAATGTATAGAAGGAGTTTTAATGATAACAGTGCTCCCGATTTGTATTTATTAAGGATTGTTTACCATCAAAATGGCAGTGTTCTGGGCGGAAATGGGGATGGCCTATTTAGAAATCAATAAACTTCCTTGTTTACATGAAATCGACATACCAAAGTGTATAAATGTGTAGTTTAAAGTGTATTCGATAAATAGAACAAAACTTGGCGTGATTGGTTGCTTTGTTTTATCATTTTTGATATGTTTTTAGATGAATGAAACTCTACTGTACATTTTTTTATTTTATGTGTACGAGGGGTGATACAGGAAAAATCAAAAAAACTTTTCCATTGAACCTATATCTGCAAATCCAAGGATTGTTTTGTGTAGTGTAGTATATAGATGATGTATAGAACGAACTTTGGTGTAATTGGTTGATTTTCCTACGAATTCTCAAGGCATTTCAAAATGAATGAATTAATTTTTGTTCTGTTGTAACATAAAACATCGCCACATGAGATAAAGCAAGAAAATATGAGATTCATATCCTTTCTACTATACAAATCCTTGGTGAAAATATTCTCTACGGATGGGTGGATAAGACTAAAATTATTGTCTAACGCAGAAGTGGATGCATGGAGATCGTTTTTTATGTCTGCTTTTATTACCCATTTTCATGTATAAATTATCTCACATCGCTTAAATGCGTGAACTTGAAGCCCCGACCCCACCACTGCACCAGGAACATAACATGTCTGCAATGTCAAGTTTTCCAAGTTTTTATTAATAAAGGAACATCAATCTAACATTGATGTCTTCCCCACAATAAAACGATATTAAATCAGTAAACACAAACAATTATGAATACATTTTTAAAGGACAAAATATCATATTAAAGACAAATATTATAAACTTATCTGATACAATTTTTGATATTTAGTGGCACGTCTGCAATGTCATTGGAATGATAACTGTCAATGAAAAAAAACTGCGGTCATTTAAATATATTGCTTTAACGATTGTACAGACGAATTAATCAATATTCAAAAGAAAACAGGGGGTGACAAAATAAAAATAAAAATAATAACTTTTTCAACTTTCGCACCTTGCAGTTGCCAATGACGCTTTGAACCTTCATAATAGGAAAGTAAGAAAAGGGGAAGTAACAAATACTACACGTAGGAGTTTTGTACCTTGAATCTTATGTGTCATTATCGAATAGAAAATTGTAATTGATGGAGCTATCAGTCAGAGAGTCGGAATATATCTCGGTAAATAACGATTAGTAACAAGAAAAGAACGGAGGTAATCCAAATAGACCGGAAACAGTAATAGTTGAATGATTTTCGTGGCAGCTGTCAAGATGGTGTTTATCATTTTATGTTGGTAAAAATAATTATTGCATAATATAAACTGTTGACAGTTATATTTCGGGTATATTTCATATAGCAAAATCTATCATCCACATTGTCATCGGGGTATTCAATTCAAATCGCCAACCGAGTTTAAGTTTAATTTTAAAAATATTCTAGCAACAAATTGAACAATATTATTATTATGAATTTACAAAACATGTTGCTACAGTACAGTACAGTAATGCTAGAACCTAAAATATAAGCTTCTACTAATACTAGTAATAATTATAAGCAATCAAAGTAATAATCTCAATGGCTGGAGTAATACAGAGCAGAAAATATCCTCGGAAGTCTAATCTCAAGACTCGACTAGATTATCAAAGTAAGAGCAAACACTTGGTTTGGAATCACGATAATATATCTGAGTGGTATAAAGATCTAATCTCCAGCTAGCCTACAGATGGTAAACCCCTACAGATACAGAGCAGAAAATTTCTTCGGAAGTCTAATCTGAACTAGATTATATAAAGATCCAGTATAGCGTGTTGGTCAAAGTGGACATCATCTGCATGATTAGTCCGAGATTCCTCTGCCGTCCGACGGCTTTGTGTTCGACTTGCTGGAGCCGTGGGACGTCAGAGCACTCTCCATAAGGAAAACAGCGGATTTGCCACTCCAACTCTGGGTCTACACATTTCCATGTTTCGTGGCTATCAGATTTTATTTTATATCCGAAACCCTTATATAAATTGCTTCACCAATCATTTTTCTATTCATTTATAACCATCTTACCCTCAGAAAGTGGTGTTACACTCGAGTACAGCACGATTTTCGCATAGACCCTATCATTTTGCCATGTCAGTTTATTTTTCAACCATTTGTCACGTGACTTCGAGAAAACTACGATTACCGCAATGTATCATGGGAGATGATTTGCATATATGATCTTTCCTTGTCCAAAATGAGAGGGGGGAACGTAACACATGCTCTTTCCGAAAACCGTGGGTTTAGTTTAAACATATTTTATTGTCCAAAAACATGACAATAGGATCAGATACAAGTTTTTCAACTTAGAACATCTTCTCCTTTATATAAACAATATACAAATACAATTGAACATAAATACAAAAGCTACAGTCTTTCTTAATAATTAGAAAAACAACAAAAAACAACAACATGAAATGTATGAGTGCAACACAATTTGAAATTTACCCAATGACAAATCGAACAGACCTTTACAATAAATGGACTAGTTGATAGAACACACCTAGAATGAAGAAAATCAATAATTGTTATACAATGTAGTGGGATTATTAATTCGGTAAAGGTAGGATCTTTTAAAATTTAGTTTCAAAATATATAACAATATCATTATTTATTCAGTAATAATTTTAACATAAAGTGCTCACACGTGTGTATTGCAACATTTACTAATTCACACCAGGTCAGCCACAAACCAATTGTCACCTGATTACATTCACGATAATTAGTGGAAAGAAAAGCGACATGTTTCCTTAATATATGTCTGTACAATAATGAATACATGCTTATTTGTGTCAATATTATAAATTTGACTTCCAAACAGCAAGGTGTTTAAGTCAATGTGTACATTTGCAGCTAATAAAGAACGGTACAAAATATTTCTTTGTGCATCAAACCTCTTGCAGTACAATAAAAAATGTTCAGCATTCTCTGTGGAATATCCACAAGAACAAGAAGGGCTATGAATCAAATTAGCATGAAATAGATCATTATGTAATGCACTACATTCATTCCTTATTCTAGTATGCAGTATATTTAAATATCTGTTGCCAATATTATAATAGAATGGGGGTTTAGCATTTTTATAGTAGTGTTGTTTCAATTTGTACTTGAAGGATTCAAAAGTTGAAAGTTGACGTATTCTCAGGTCTAATAAATTCCATAACTTGGTCGTCGATGGAAAAAAAGACTGTTGGGATATCGATAATCTGTTTGTAGTTTGACTAATATTATAACTGTTTCGTAAATTATAGTTGTTAGTTTCTCCAACACTGGGAGGAATCAAATCACATAAAAACTCAGGAGAATTACCAACATTTAATTTATAAAACATACATTATTTTTTAAACCTCTCGCCTAGTGCTAAATTTCTCCCAACCCGCCTCCCTGTATATTGAATCCAAACTTGTGTAGCATGTTAGCCCTGTAACAATACGAGCCGCTTCCAATTGTAGTTTTTCTAGTCTATCAGAATTGACTTGCCCGCAGTTATCCCATACCTCAGATGAATATTCCAAAATTGGTCTAATGAAAGTAAAATAAATATTTTCCAGATATTCCCTCTTTAATCTAAATTTAAGCTTCCTCAAGACATTAAGTTGCTTTGAAGTTTTCTGAATTAGGCTGTCTGTATGTTTTGTCCATTTACAATCACTACTGATAATTATGCCTAAATGTTTGTGCTTATTAACAGAATTAAGGACGATTCCATCGAAATGGGTAACACTGCCATTGAATCTTTTCTCTTTTCTGCTCTGATTTGAGCTGTAGATGGAACTGTTTGTCCTGCAGAATATGCTTTATATCATGTATGTTGTTGTTTACGTATGCAAATAATTTGACGCACTGCATTAAGTAGCTCCCATCATGCAATGCATTGGCTAAATGAACCGAAACTTGGTAGGAAGCATCTATGGGTGGTCCTCTATAAAGATTGCTCATTTCGTCCCGATTCATTAGCAAACATGGCCGCCACAGGCAATTCTTGTTTCTGATTGGTCGATTTCTAAAAATCTTCTCCTCTAAAACCGCTTGGCCAAATGATCCGAAACTTGGTAGGAAGCATCTATGGAAGGTCCCCTTTAAAGATTGCTCATTCCGGTCCGATCCGTTAACAAACATGGCCACCACAGGCGATTCTTGTTTCTGATTGACTGATTTTTTAGATTCTTCTCCTCTGAAACCGTTTGGCCAAATGAACCAAAACTTGGTAGGAAGCATCTATATAAGGTTCTCTGTTATTTTTTACGATTGCTCATTTCGTCCCGATCCATTAACAAATATGGCCACCACAGACAATTCTTGTTTCTGATTGGTTGATTTCTAAAAATTCTTCTCCTCTGAAACCACTTTCCCAAATGAACTGAAACTGGGTAGGAAGCATCTATGGGAAGCCCTCTATAAATTATAAAGATTGTTCATTTCGTCCCGATCCATTAACAAACATGGCCGCCACAGGCAATTCTTGTTTCTGATTGGTCGATTTCTAAAAATCTTCTACTCTGAAACAGCTTGGTCAAATGGACCGAAACGTGGTAGGAAGCATCTATGGAAGATCCTCTATGGGAATTGCTCATTCCGTTATGATCCGTTAACAAACATGGCCGTCATAGGCAATTCTTGTTTCTTATTGGTCAATTTCTAAAACAACTTTTCCTCTGAAACCACTTGGCCAAATGATATGAAACTTGGTAGGAAGCATCTATGGAAGATCCTCTATAGAGATTGCTCATTTCATTTTGATCCATTAACAAACATGGCTGCCACAGGCAATTCTTGGTTTAGATTGGTCGATTTCTAAAAATCTTCTTCTCTGAAACTGCTTTGCCAAAATGAACCGCAATTTGGTGGGAAGCACCTATGGAAGGTTCTGTATTAAGTTTCCTCAAAGCAGAATGAAAGGTGAGCGACACAGGCTCAGTCCACTGAGCCTCTAGTTATTGTCAACCGTTGGTTAAAGAAATGCGAAATATTGGCAGACAAAGTAAGATAACATTGTTATCATAATTAAATCAGAGTAATGGCAGCATTAAGGAGAAAGAGCAAAGACTGGTTTACTCGGAAAAAGGATAATATGCCATAGTGGAGCGACATGTCTATCCGTGGACTGTTGTTTCAGTGAGTTAGCACTATAAAAATCCAGCTAAGCGTGGTGGTACATTTTTTGTATTGTACAAAGCAGACGGTCCCGGCCTCATCATCATTTCATTGAAAATTAACTTGTTCTTGCCATGATATAGCTGAAAAATTGCTGAGTTGGCATTAAACAACAATCACTCACTCTTTTCACTCTCTACTGAGGGCTCTACAATGCGACCAAAACACTCGCATTTGCGAGTTACTTTTGTAAAATGTGAGTAAAAATTATGTATTGATCGCCAGACGGCGAGTTTATACATCCAGAAAATTTTCGTTCCCTCACCGATTGTATTTTTCAATTTAAATTCCGACTTTAATTATCCAGTCTTTTAAACCGCTCAATTGACTCAGACATAAAAGTTTTAAATCACGTACTTTAACACTTGCAAGTGACCACGATGAGAAATAAACAAAACCTTTTTACAAAATTTTTCACTAATAATAAATTGGTTGAATCAACTGATTATGAAACTGTTCTGCCCGATGCAGCATCATCTGAAATGTCAATCGAAAATACTGATAAAGGTTCTAAAGCGTAAATTTCAAGATGCCTGGAAGTCGAAGTTTATGTGGCTTGTTTATGATTCCAGTAACGACGTTATTATTTGTGATTTTTGCAGGAAGGCAGGCCCAGATATTTAGACTTTATTATTTCAAAATTTTGATTAAAAAGACATTAACTCTTTTAATTATTTTATGTTTCTTTAATTACAAGTTTTAATGAATAAAAAAAGACAAACAAAAAAATATAAGTAGCAACATTGATCTACAAAAGTGGGGTTGAGTTCAAGAGAGTAAGCATCTTCTGTCTCATTCAGGGCATTAATAATTATGCACAAATAAATACATATTTAATTAGAGTTATAACTATAGTATGAATTGGTATCAATACAGTTATATGCATATTGGAGTTATATGGTACAAATTGATTGGCAAGTTACATGCTTTTGCTGGTGAGTAAAACATGTTTCCTTACAAGCCAAGGGCTAGTGGGAGCTAGTATGGATTGTAATGCCCTGCTACTATAAGATCAAATGAATCTAATCTTGGCAAGTTGTTTTAATGCTCCTTTGCAAAGTTTGTTATATGTCTGCCACCACTCGACACGTTGTATTTCTGAAATTCAACAGAAAAACTGTAATATTTGTAAATGTAGTTGATAATATTTATTAATTTTCTGCTGTATAATCAATATTATATTTGTGTTACAGAATATGTGTTAGACCTTAACAGTGAAGAGATAGATAATGCACAGGAGAGAGAAATCAGCTAATTTAATACTGAACAATCTGAATTTTCCAGAAATGTCTAAAGCTTGTAAAGTGAGTTCTGTTGTATTATGTAGTGTATTGTATTAGATATTCAATGTATTGAAGACGTACAAACCACATAAAACAAACAAGTAAATAAAGCGACAACATATTTATACAACTGCTTCAATGGTGTTATGGTTAGCATGTTCACCATGAGTGTGGTAGATCATGTGTTTAAGTAAAATAGTATGTTCACCATGAGTGTGGTAGATCATGTGTTTAAGTAAAATAGTATGTTCACTATGAGTGTGGTAGATCATGTGTTTAAGTAATATAGTATGTTCACCATGAGTGTGGTAGATCATGTGTTTAAGTAAAATAGTATGTTCACCATGAGTGTGGTAGATCATGTGTTTAAGTGTGGTAGATCATGTACGTTTAAGTAAAATCAAGGCTATGAAATTGGTATTTGCTGTTTATCCACTAATCACACACCATTAAGGAGTTAAAGATTTGTTTGTTCTATGGAAGAATAATATGTCCAAATGGATATATATTGTACTTGTATGCCATCATGTCTACGTAAGATCTTAAACAGATTTATGAGTATATTGTTTCAGCCTTTCATTGTTCTTTAACAACTATTTTTAATTTTTGTCGTATTCTTTTCTGTTAGGAATGTGGATGTGTTTGTGCCTGTTGCAATGGATTTGCAAGTGATTCAAGGTATTTATAGATATATAAAAGAATTGCCCTGCTAAATAGACACTAAACTTTTAGTGTCGATATGTCTACCATAATTATAAAAACAACAATTTTTTTAATGTTCATCTTGTTTTGAAATACATCACAGTCACAGTAGAGTCTTCAAAACTGAGCATAATCCCTTTACAAAAGTGAGTATGAAGATGTCTATGTATATACTTTGTTGCAGTGAGTATGCATCTAACAACTCGAAAGAAACATGTGATATGAAAGCCTCCTTAGATATTTCGGGGTAGGTATATGGAACTCACAGGTCACAGCACTTTTTTTTTAATTTTTGTAAAGTCATATTATATGACTGTTTTCCCAATATAATTTTTGTATGATAGCTATTCTTAGTGACAGTGTAAGTACTCACACACAAATAGAAGGCAATGTGAAAATGCACATTTCCTAGAAAAATGTAGAATCAAAGTATTGCATATCGGTCAAAATGTCAGAATAGGGAGCCGTAGAATTGACGTAAACATTACACAGTAAAAGATTAATAGATTTGTGCAAAGTTTGGAACTGAAGTTAATGCCTCTTGCCAGCCAAATATTTTGTAACGAGGGAAAACATGCCCTGAATAATTACTGTAAATGAAAAGAGATGTTTTAAGCAGATTAGTCTTTCTTTCTATTAATTATGTCTCTAGTTATGATTTATAATTATCATCCCGCGATGAACTGAACATCACAAGTATCACAATACATGTAATAATATGTTAGTACACATCACACGGTTCTCCAGTTGAGTCACAGAACCGTTGTGATGTTCACATTATTAAGCTTGCTTGGCTTAAAATATTTTAATACTGGAAGCCTTTGAAATATCGCAATTCGTTTTCAAGTTCATGAATTTTCAGGTTGAATTACCAATTCTTATGTTGGAATGTTAGTTTCGCATGTGAATTTGATACACCTCGCCACTATTGCTTTGGCACGAAACTGAAACGGTAATATAAAACTATAAAAACAACATATCTTCATGCACACTGCGGAACATGTCACAGGCACTCAGACAATAAATCTTCTTTACAAGGTGAGTGATACAAGTTCATGTGAGCCTCTGGTTTTTCATTTTAACAGTTTAGACATGCATCAACAAATAGAAGAATTAGAGAGTCAGCTTAGGAAAAGTAATAACAGACTATCACAGATTGAACATGAGTTAATTGACAGTAAAGTGGCTGCTGAAACTGAAGTGTTAAAATTGAGAGATGAACTGAACAAACTGAGGGACCGTTATGATAGGTAAATATAATTGATGGATCAATATTGTTATTAATTTATTATTAATTTCTGGTAATATTAGACAACTTTAATTACATGTAGTTTATCTTATTGGAAGAAAATTTAATCATATAAGATTGATGTAATGATGCTAAAGATTGTATAGTTTATCTTCATTTTTGTAACTAGGTACATTTTCTCCATAAGTATGGCTTTCTGTAGCCAGCAGTGGATCAGTACTCAAATTTTATCAGATTGGTCCAACTCCATCCTAGATGGCTACTGTTACTTAAAATATAAAATTGTAAAATTGGCCAAAGCAGCTTTATTTCTTGCCAGAATCAGCTAAAAGTTTATCTGTAAAGGTATAAAAAGAAGCTATTATAACATATATTTCATTTTTTCTTTTGTAAAGTTTGCTTTTTTGCTGAATTCGGAAATGGGACATATTTAAATAAAAAAATCATTAAAAAATCTTCTACTCTGAAACTACTCTGCTAATTTGAACCAAACATGGTAGAAAAGGTCCTTGAGTGGTCCACATTCTAAAATATATTTGATTGATCTGAACTCCATCCAGGATGATCGCCAACACTTAAAAAAGGAAATTCTTAAATAGGCCAAAGCAGCCTCATTTGAAGCCAGAATTTGTTGAAATTTTAACAATATGAGCATGGTAGAGAGCTCTTTAATGTACAGTTTTCATCTTTTAACAAAGGTTTGTTCAGGTGAGCCTCTAGTTTGGGATTAGTCTTCAGCTCCTGCTCACCCCTATAATAGTTTTTTGTTTAGTATTAGTTTTCAACTGCTGGTCACACCTATACCAAATTTGTTTAAATTAGTCTCAGCTCATGCTCGCACCTATATCGCTTTAACTTAATAGTTAGTTACCTCAAGAGTCAATTACTGGTACACGGCTCATTCAGCACTCAAAATAATTATTTTTCACCACAAGCAAATCTTTGCAAGTTGAAAAAAAAATCAACTAGCTACTAACTGACCTGACTTACAAACAAATTTACCACAAAATGTATTCTTCAATGTATATTATTATAATTCTGTTAATACAACAATAAAAACAGTCAAGTTTAGTGTGTTAAAGTTAAGTAATAAGGTTCATGTCTCTTACCCACAATAGGCATTATAAAAGGTCTTATCCTGTTGTTTTATTTTCAGAAAAGGGGGGATGTGTGGTGACTTGTTGATATATGAGACTGGTTCACAAGTGATTGAAATAAATTGCTAGTTTCTTTATTTCATAACTCGACATATTTTTTTTCATTTTGAGTATGGATATAGTAAAACCTGTCTTATGTGACCATTCAAAGGACCATTGAAAAATAGTAATATAAAGCAGGTGATCACTTAACACAGGTTATTAACTTTATATGAAATTCACTATAGAGGGAAAGAACATTAAGTTCACACAAGACAGGTTATTACTTAGTAGAGGAGGTTGTTGAGGCTGTACTTACTTTATTGTTGTTCTGTAGGAAATTGACATCTTTACATTTGATACTGTTACTAGGACATTATTATATATGTGATCTGAAAAAAATAATGTTTATCATTGCTCAGACTTGATATTCTGAACACTTCTTTTTCACAACTAGCAAAATTAAGGCAAATCAAATTTCAACTGGCAATTAATTTGCTTGCTTGTGTTAATTTCGAGACCTGGCTGATTTCACATTTCTGTGTTATTTCAAATGTATGTTTACTTTTGTTTAAAGATATGTATTAGTGTTCATTCAATGTATTTTCAGATTGTTTGAAAGTCACAAGAAATTACAGAAAGTTAATCACAACTTAGAGGACAAATTACTGAAAGTTGTAAGTCAGGATGTATCAATTAAAACGTAGATATCAAATTTAGTACGCATGACACGTTTCTAGAATAACCTTCATCAGGTACGCTCAAATCCAAAGATATGGAAAGCCAAATAATTTAAAGTTTTGGAAGCAATAAAACCAAAGGGTCTAATCAGTATTGCCAAATCAAGTATTGTTGCTAATAAGCAGGCTTTTTGATTGGTGTGAAATTTAGTGATTTTTGAGTTTAAAAAGTATTCAATCTATTTTGACGTTTTTAACCACGACGGTTGTGTCAAAGTTAATGTCACTTCAAAATATCTATGTATTCAAGTTATCTAGAAAAATTAAGGTGAATTTTAAATGAACCAGTTTTTTAATTTTAAGGTGAAATTTAAAACTTCTGGGAGTGAACCAGTTTTTTAACTTTAAGCTGAAATTTAAAACTTCTGGGAGTGAACCAGTTTTTTTTTTAATTTAAGACCTCTAAAGAAATGACTTATCCGATGTTCAACTGTAATTTGATTCTTTTCATATTATAACCGTTTTCTTTAATTTCTACAGGTTGCTGGATTTGAATCAGAAAAGATGGGAATACAAAAAGAATTGTCCTCTGTAACATCAAAACTGGTCGAGGCAAGGTTGTCTGTCACAGACATGGAGGAAGAAAATGTAAGTGGATATTATTTACAACATATGAATGTACACACATTGTAAATTGAAACAAGCTAAACTATGTGTCACCCATTTAAAAGTCAATGCCTGGAAATGATCAAACTCCACAGACTTAAGGATTGAAGACAAAACTTGACATTCTTTTGGGATATTTTCAGTTGTGACGTCAAGTCATCCATGACGTTTATCATGATTACAATTGTGACATGGTGCAAATCAATATATTTTATTTGACATTGACTAGTGTAAGACAGCTTCACATGACTCTTTCTTCTATGGTCTTTCTACATTTACAGAACAAATAATTTTCACAAAGAAATAGAAGTATAACATAGAGAAATTTACATCTAATTCTAATTAAAATGTAATTTGTTAACAGGATAGATACAGAACTGATTGTAACATAGCTGTTCAACTTCTACAGTGCAGACCTTCTAATTTTATATCTCATAAACTAAACACAGTAAGTAGTCTACCCTATAAAAACAATCATTTGTAAGCTTGGAGAATATAATTAATTGAGTGAGTGAGTGATTGTTGTTTAATGCCAATTCAGCAATTTTTCAGCTATATCATGGTGAAAACAAGTGAATTTTCAATGTGATGATGATGAGGTCTATTTTGTTCTAGACCAACACGCTGAGTTGGGTTTTTATAGTGCTAGCTCACTGAAACAACAGTCTGTGTGTAGACATGTCGCTCCTCTCAGACACAATATTCTAATTCCGAGACATCCAGTCTTTGCTCTTTCTCCTTAATGCTGCGTGCTTAGCGGAGAAGCAACAAATACCAATTTTATAGTCTTTAGTTTGACCCGACCAGGGCTCCAACCCACGATCTACCACACTCGAGCAAGCATGCTAACCATTATGCCACCGATGCGGTTATATATAATTAATTGAAGTAAAAACAATCGTATGTAGATGATAATTCTCATCCCATTTTGATGAATATAGAATCATGTCCAGTTACTATTCTGGCAGCCCTATCTGATTAATTCCCTGATTAACAGAATATTCAATCTCACACTCATCCAAAAGTTCACAATCATATTCAACAGATGGTCTTATGAATAATAGATATACTCTGTATTTTATTGAGAATATCTTGTTTCAGAACTGCTAATTTACTAATTAGATCAATAATTTAATTAAAAGAAGAGTGTGATGAGGAACCAAATATCATATCAATCAAAAGAGTATTTGTCTGTATAGCTAAAACATGGCTTCAGTTTTGTATGGATGGCATTTAAATTTATTTGCCAGTTCTTGGTCCAATTTAAAGGTTTTTTAATAAGTTGTATCATCAACATATAATCAATATAATGTTTCCAGATTATAAGTAATGTCATTGGTATACAATAAGAAAAACAAAGGTCCCAACACAGATCCTTGTTGCATGTCTGCGAGATGAATTTGATGCTTTTTGCAGTTTACTCAGCCTACTCTTTCAATATCCAAGAAATGAATGATCTTTGTTTCTAAAAATATTATATGAATATTAATTCACCATTTTATTTGCATATAATGACCCATTTTTCTGCCTTGCATACAAATTCAATCCCTTTATCTCATGATTTTATTGAAGTTTTCTTTCATATTTGGTTGTGCATAAAAATCCTCTCTTTCATATTTTGCTGTACAAGAAAGCTTTTCTTATTAGTCCATCTCACTACTGTACTGTATCATGAATGTGACCTATTTATATGTTAAAGAAATTTGTAATACATGTAGCACTATTTCTCTGAATGCATTTATGGTTAGCATTTAATGAATAACAATGCTATTGTCACTTACTTTCACTGGGGTCCTCAGTTCTAGGCCAATATTTTTTTAACCTCAAAGAATAGATCTTGTCAACACCATTTTAGAATAGGATTGTGATCAAATATTCCAGTAAATTGAATTACAAGACCAAATAAAAATGATTATGGGTTGAAGTAATTTTACTTTTCAATGCACATTTTTAATAAAGCCGTTTCTCGTTATGTTAATTTTTGTTTTATCTGTTGCTATCATCGTTATGTTAATTTTTGTTTTATCTGTTGCTATCATCGTTATGTTAATTTTTGTTTTATCTGTTGCTATCCTCGTTATGTTAATTTTTGTTTTATCTGTTGCTATCATCGTTATGTTAATTTTTGTTTTATCTGTTGCTATCCTCGTTATGTTAATTTTTGTTTTATCTGTTGCTATCCTCGTTATGTTAATTTTTGTTTTATCTGTTGCTATCATCGTTATGTTAATTTTTGTTTTATCTGTTGCTATCATCGTTATGTTAATTTTTGTTTTATCTGTTGCTATCATCGTTATGTTAATTTTTGTTTTATCTGTTGCTATCATCGTTATGTTAATTTTTGTTTTATCTGTTGCTATCATCGTTATGTTAATTTTTGTTTTATCTGTTGCTATCATCGTTATGTTAATTTTTGTTTTATCTGTTGCTATCCTCGTTATGTTAATTTTTGTTTTATCTGTTGCTATCATCGTTATGTTAATTTTTGTTTTATCTGTTGCTATCATCGTTATGTTAATTTTTGTTTTATCTGTTGCTATCATCGTTATGTTAATTTTTGTTTTATCTGTTGCTATCATCGTTATGTTAATTTTTGTTTTATCTGTTGCTATCCTCGTTATGTTAATTTTTGTTTTATCTGTTGCTATCATCGTTATGTTAATTTTTGTTTTATCTGTTGCTATCCTCGTTATGTTAATTTTTGTTTTATCTGTTGCTATCATCGTTATGTTAATTTTTGTTTTATCTGTTGCTATCATCGTTATGTTAATTTTTGTTTTATCTGTTGCTATCATCGTTATGTTAATTTTTGTTTTATCTGTTGCTATCCTCGTTATGTTAATTTTTGTTTTATCTGTTGCTATCCTCGTTATGTTAATTTTTGTTTTATCTGTTGCTATCATCGTTATGTTAATTTTTGTTTTATCTGTTGCTATCATCGTTATGTTAATTTTTGTTTTATCTGTTGCTATCATCGTTATGTTAATTTTTGTTTTATCTGTTGCTATCATCGTTATGTTAATTTTTGTTTTATCTGTTGCTATCATCTTTATGTTAAATTTTTGTTTTATCTGTTGCTATCATCGTTATGTTAATTTTTGTTTTATCTGTTGCTATCATCGTTATGTTAATTTTTGTTTTATCTGTTGCTATCATCTTTATGTTAATTTTTGTTTTATCTGTTGCTATCATCGTTATGTTAATTTTTGTTTTATCTGTTGCTATCATCGTTATGTTAATTTTTGTTTTATCTGTTGCTATCATCGTTATGTTAATTTTTGTTTTATCTGTTGCTATCATCGTTATGTTAATTTTTGTTTTATCTGTTGCTATCATCGTTATGTTAATTTTTGTTTTATCTGTTGCTATCATCGTTATGTTAATTTTTGTTTTATCTGTTGCTATCATCGTTATGTTAATTTTTGTTTTATCTGTTGCTATCATCGTTATGTTAATTTTTGTTTTATCTGTTGCTATCATCGTTATGTTAATTTTTGTTTTATCTGTTGCTATCATCGTTATGTTAATTTTTGTTTTATCTGTTGCTATCATCGTTATGTTAATTTTTGTTTTATCTGTTGCTATCCTCGTTATGTTAATTTTTGTTTTATCTGTTGCTATCATCGTTATGTTAATTTTTGTTTTATCTGTTGCTATCATCGTTATGTTAATTTTTGTTTTATCTGTTGCTATCATCGTTATGTTAATTTTTGTTTTATCTGTTGCTATCATCGTTATGTTAAATTTTTGTTTTATCTGTTGCTATCATCGTTATGTTAATTTTTGTTTTATCTGTTGCTATCATCGTTATGTTAATTTTTGTTTTATCTGTTGCTATCATCGTTATGTTAATTTTTGTTTTATCTGTTGCTATCATCGTTATGTTAATTTTTGTTTTATCTGTTGCTATCCTCGTTATGTTAATTTTTGTTTTATCTGTTGCTATCATCGTTATGTTAATTTTTGTTTTATCTGTTGCTATCATCGTTATGTTAATTTTTGTTTTATCTGTTGCTATCATCGTTATGTTAATTTTTGTTTTATCTGTTGCTATCATCGTTATGTTAATTTTTGTTTTATCTGTTGCTATCCTCGTTATGTTAATTTTTGTTTTATCTGTTGCTATCATCGTTATGTTAATTTTTGTTTTATCTGTTGCTATCCTCGTTATGTTAATTTTTGTTTTATCTGTTGCTATCATCGTTATGTTAATTTTTGTTTTATCTGTTGCTATCATCGTTATGTTAATTTTTGTTTTATCTGTTGCTATCCTCGTTATGTTAATTTTTGTTTTATCTGTTGCTATCATCGTTATGTTAATTTTTGTTTTATCTGTTGCTATCATCGTTATGTTAATTTTTGTTTTATCTGTTGCTATCATCGTTATGTTAATTTTTGTTTTATCTGTTGCTATCATCGTTATGTTAATTTTTGTTTTATCTGTTGCTATCATCGTTATGTTAATTTTTGTTTTATCCGTTGCTATCGTTACAGCTACCAATAGAATTTCAAGAACGAGTCAAGAAACACATGACCCAAGAACAAAGATTAAACTGTGAGGATGCACCACCATCATCTAATGAATCAACAAAGCTAATACGTGTTCCTATGCCAACATTCCCACCGACTGCCATGGTGTACTCTATAAATAACCATACCAAAGGAGATTATGAAAAAAAAACCGTAACAAATGACACTGTACCAATGAATCTCATTACCAAAGTATTAACTCCTAATGAAGCCAAGCGTAAACCACGGCGAGTGTATTTATGTGTAAAGTGTAATCATGATGTAACTTATCATGACAAGGAAGTACAAGTTAACATTTCACAAGAATCAAGCACTCGTGCTAGTAATGCTAGAGTGCATCGTCCACATGGAAGAGTGCGTACTAATTCTACTGAGACAGACCTATGAAAATGTTTTAAAATGATACCGAAAAAAAACAATTCAGTAAATACAAGAGTGGATAAGCAAATTATTTGTGCTTGTTCTAGATGCATTTTTGTCTCTATTTTTTCTCTCTGTTTTTATCTTTAGATTAAAGTAAACTGGGCATAAAACTAATTGCTGATGTATTTTGCCAAATTGATCATTATTTGTAACATCTTTTACTCTTCTATTATAGTGATGTAATTGTTATTGTTATGTATGTGCTGTGTTAATGTTAGCTCTACAGGGTCAAAGGATCAGGTGGGCTTTTCCCATCACTTGATGTCAGTCGTCCCTTAACTTTTTACATTTTGATCTTCTACTCAAAAACCCTGAGGCAAAATTGGACCAAACTTGAATGTAATACTCATTGGATGATTCTCTTCCAACATTGTGGGAGGTGGGTTTGCCCACCACAGCTTCTAATTGGATGGAAAATGGGGGGAAAAAATTCATCTTCTTCATCAGAACCACTTGGTTGGATGAACTAAATTTGGTCTAAATATTCCTTGGGTGATCCCCTTCAAAAATGTGTCCGTTGATTACATTAATTATTCAAGACACCAATCCAATCATGCAAGCTTCTGATTGGTTGAAAATGGAAATATTTGAAAATCTTTTTCTTCAGAATAGAATGAAACAAAAGTTCCAATTTCCAAAATTTTAACATTTTAATTTTTCACCCAATTTTAGTTAGTGCAGTTCTTTGTGTGAATGCTCATGTTACTGAGTTATTTATGCATCGATAAAGATAATTACCTATTTTATTTTGAAAAAGGTGTTCAAAGGGGTGAAGATTCCAAATACCTGTCTAAACCGAACCCTGAGAAAACCGAAAACCTGCCTAAACCAGACACACTTTACAGTCCAATATACTGAACCCTGAGAAAACCGAAAACCTGCCTAAGCCAGACAGACTTTACAATCCCATCAACTAAATGTCTATGTAATTTGAACCTGTGTAAACCAAACACCTGTCTATACTGAACAAAGTCTTCAGTCCCAAAGGGGTTCGGTTTAGACAAGTTTGACTGTATTTCCCATCAAATAAATAGAGACATTTCTATTCCATTAAACAAACTCAAATTTAACACTCTTCAAATAAATACACAGAGATTTTTATTCCATTTATAAACCATCTAAAATGTAACACTCCGTTACTCTTCAAATAAATTTAAATTTTAGTTGGTTTAATGGAATAAAAATCTCTGTGTATTTATTTCAAGAGTAACGGAGTGTTACATTTTAGTTGGTTTAATGTAATAAAAATCTCTCTGTGTTTAAGAATTGAATGCATCTTGAAATAAATGCACAGATTTTTATTACATTAAACCAACTAAAATTTAACACTCCGATCCTCTTCAAATAAATACACAGAGAGATTTTTATTCCATTAAATCAACTAATATTTAAACTCCATTACTCTTCAAATAAATACACAGAGATTTTTATTACATTAAACCAACTCAAATTTTAACAGTGATGTCTATCAAAATACAGATCAAGTTGGAATTACATAACCCTATTATTTTATAAAATAAGGGGCTGCAAGATTTCAAGGTCAACTGAAGTAAGATTGTATCATATTGGAGTGTATAAACTAAAGATAATAACTGATAAGGGCATAGTCCTGAGGAATGTAAACAAGGACCAGAACTGGTCCTAGTACTTAAGAATATAAACAATGGTAAAAATGGATCTAGTACTTAAGAATATGAACAAAGACCAAAAATTATGATAACAAAAAGAGCTGAGTAAAAATGATAACTACAAATGGTCTAGTCCTTAAGAATTTAAACAAGGACTAAAAAAAACTGATGATTCAAAGGGGTCTAGTTCTTATGAATCAAAACATGGCATGAGAAAGTGATAATGCAATGTATCAATAAAGTATGGATGTTACTTATGATATTTCTTGTGTAGGAGAAAACAACTGAATGTTTATACTATTATAATATAAGAAATAAGGACGTAAAAAGAATACCAATTTGTTTTAAATATTGTGAAGATTCAATAGAATTCTTCTTGTATCTAAAGTCATTTTGTCATGCTCCTTGGTCAGCCCATATTTGTTTTGGTGTCATGATGAAATATATTCTTACAATATATGGTTTATCTCCGTTTTATATTGAGAAAAAGGTCACCGCATCCACAATTTGGTTAATGATATTTTAAACATATTTGACAATGTATGAAAATTTTGTGAAGGTTTTATTAGCTAAACCAGCTTGGCATCTGTCATATTTTTATTAAAAACTTTTGCAAGACTAGTGTACCAAATAGAACCAATCTTTGCATAGATAATTTTTGAGAAGAAGAGATTCTGATTTATACAAATGAATATGATCCTCTATTGGGAGAGCCTAGTTAGAGGGGAGGTACATTCTATTACCATACAACTTAGACTCACCATATTTGGTCTACACATTCATCATGGAAGGTACATGTATTTGGGGCATATGTCACTTTACCTTGACCTCATTATCACGGTCTACTGACTACGTTAAAATTCAGTTAAGTTTTCATGATTATGCCAGTTTCTCTATTACATTATTATGCTTTCTGTAAATTTCTTCTGTAATATAAGTTCATACGATATTTTAGCATATATCACAAAGAATTATATAATGTTGATATACTATGCGAAAATAGTACATCTACTATGCCAGTTTCACGCAGGGAAGGTTGGGTTTTCACCTGTCTGTCAAGCTATATATAGCTAGTCCAAGTGCAAGGGGGCAGATCCAATCTGTCAATCTATCATAGTTGTCTAAGCATTTTTTGTTGTTAATTAAATTTCAAGCTTCAAAAATCTTTATGTTTTTAAAGCCTTAAATGAAACAAAGAATATTTTCACACTTTCAAGACTATCTGATCCAATATATTAGTCACCAATATCAGGACCTCCTTTATTGTAATAGTTCTCAATATATTTTGTCTACATATAACAGTCAGCATCATAATAATAATAATAATGTTGTGTTAGCAATGACTGCCATATGCCAATAACTATGCCAATGACCCTTTGGGTCGTGCACTATGTCTTCAACCCTGACCACTATATTGGCATAGTCATTGCTAACACAACATTATTATATAAATAGAACCTAGACTCACCATATTTGGTCAACACATTGATCATGGAGGGTACATGTCAGTGGGGCATTTATCACTTGGCCTTGACCTCATTTTCATCGTCTGCTGACTTTGTTAAATTTACGACAAGATTTCGTGATTAGGCCAGTTTCTCTATTACCATACAACCTAGACTCACCATATATTGATCATGGAGAGTACATGTTAGGGGGTATATGTATATTGACCATTGATTATTTTACGGTCTACAGACTTTGGGGCAGTTGAGACATAGATCTTTGTCTACCTTTCCATTATGTTTGAAATACAAATGTATATACAGCAGAAGTTTAAAAGTTCAATTTGATACTCCTTGTGAAATACATAAGTATACTGTTTAAGCACATTTGCGACATTTGATGTTTTTGCTCACCTCACTACAGCTAATATTTCATTGAAAACTTATCCCCTTAATAATTGATTTGTATGTAGAATACTTTAATATGAAGAGTAATGGGTAATAAAGATTTCTATGATATATTTCAAAAATTAATATTATTGTTTACAATACTTTATCAATATTATTTTGTGAGTGCAATAGTCTATAACATTCTGTCAAAAAAATTGGTCATGTCAGACTTTTTATGACAATATATTTATGAATTGGTTTAAACATCACCATTGTAACAATCAACTATTGAATAGTTTTTATTGTGATCATGTGCTATTTTGTTATCAATAAAAGACATTTTTACATTACATGTATTTATGCTTATCATGTGACCATATGTAGGTAGAGTACTGGTACCTAACACCATGTTTATCATGTCACCATATGTAGGTAGAGTACTGGTACCTAACACCATGTTTATCATGTCACCATATGTAGGTAGAGTACTGGTACCTAACACCATGTTTATCTTGTCACCATATGTAGGTAGAGTACTGGTACCTAACACCATGTTTATCTTGTCACCATATGTAGGTAGAGTACTGGTACCTAACACCATGTTTATCATGTCACCATATGTAGGTAGAGTATTGGTACCTAACACCATGTTTATCTTGTCACCATATGTAGGTAGAGTACTGGTACCTAACACCATGTTTATCTTGTCACCATATGTAGGTAGAGTACTGGTACCTAACACCATGTTTATCTTGTCACCATATGTAGGTAGAGTACTGGTACCTAACACCATGTTTATCATGTCACCATATGTAGGTAGAGTACTGGTACCTAACACCATGTTTATCATGTCACCATATGTAGGTAGAGTATTGGTACCTAACACCATGTTTATCTTGTCACCATATGTAGGTAGAGTACTGGTACCTAACACCATGTTTATCTTGTCACCATATGTAGGTAGAGTATTGGTACCTAACACCATGTTTATCTTGTCACCATATGTAGGTAGAGTACTGGTACCTAACACCATGTTTATCTTGTCACCATATGTAGGTAGAGTACTGGTACCTAATGCCATGTTTATCTTGTCACCATATGTAGGTAGAGTTCTGGTACCTAACACCATGTTTATCTTGTCACCATATGTAGGTAGAGTACTGGTACCTAACACCATGTTTATCTTGTCACCATATGTAGGTAGAGTACTGGTACCTAATGCCATGTTTATCATGTCACCATATGTAGGTAGAGTACTGGTACATAACACCATGTTTATCTTGTCACCATATGTAGGTAGAGTACTGGTACCTAACACCATGTTTATCTTGTCACCATATAGTAGGTAGAGTACTGGTACATAACACCATGTTTATCTTGTCACCATATGTAGGTAGAGTACTGGTACCTAACACCATGTTTATCTTGTCATCATATGTAGATAGAGTACTGGTACCTAACACCATGTTTATCTTGTCACCATATGTAGATAGAGTACTGGTACCTAATGCCATGTTTATCATGTCACCATATGTAGGTAGAGTACTGGTACCTAACACCATGTTTATCTTGTCACCATATGTAGGTAGAGTACTGGTACATAACACCATGTTTATCTTGTCACCATATGTAGGTAGAGTTCTGGTACCTAACACCATGTTTATCTTGTCACCATATGTAGGTAGAGTACTGGTACCTAATGCCATGTTTATCATGTCACCATATGTAGGTAGAGTACTGGTACCTAACACCATGTTTATCTTGTCACCATATGTAGGTAGAGTACTGGTACATAACACCATGTTTATCTTGTCACCATATGTAGGTAGAGTACTGGTACATAACACCATGTTTATCATGTCACCATATGTAGGTAGAGTACTGGTACATAACACCATGTTTATCATGTGACCATATGTAGGTAGAGTACTGGTACCTAACACCATGTTTATCTTGTCACCATATATAGGTAGAGTACTGGTACCTAACACCATGTTTATCTTGTCACCATATGTAGGTAGAGTACTGGTACCTAACACCATGTTTATCATGTCACCATATGTAGGTAGAGTACTGGTACCTAACACCATGTTTATCTTGTCACCATATGTAGGTAGAGTACTGGTACCTAACACCATGTTTATCTTGTCACCATATGTAGGTAGAGTACTGGTACCTAACACCATGTTTATCTTGTCATCATATGTAGGTAGAGTACTGGTACCTAACACCATGTTTATCTTGTCACCATATGTAGGTAGAGCACTGGTACCTAACACCATGTTTATCATGTCACCATATGTAGGTAGAGTACTGGTACCTAACACCATGTTTATCATGTCACCATATGTAGGTAGAGTACTGGTACCTAACACCATGTTTATCTTGTCACCATATGTAGGTAGAGTACTGGTACCTAACACCATGTTTATCATGTCACCATATGTAGGTAGAGTACTGGTACCTAACACCATGTTTATCTTGTCACCATATGTAGGTAGAGTACTGGTACCTAACACCATGTTTATCTTGTCACCATATGTAGGTAGAGTACTGGTACCTAACACCATGTTTATCTTGTCACCATATGTAGGTAGAGTACTGGTACATAACACCATGTTTATCTTGTCACCATATGTAGGTAGAGCACTGGTACCTAACACCATGTTTATCTTGTCACCATATGTAGGTAGAGTACTGGTACCTAACACCATGTTTATCTTGTCACCATATGTAGGTAGAGTATTGGTACCTAACACCATGTTTATCTTGTCACCATATGTAGGTAGAGTACTGGTACATAACACCATGTGTATCTTGTCACCATATGTAGGTAGAGTACTGCTACAATGTACCTAACACCATGTTTATCTTGTCACCATATGTAGGTAGAGTTCTGGTACCTAATACCATGTTTATCTTGTCACCATATGTGGATAGAGTACTGGTACCTAACACCATGTTTATCTTGTCACCATATGTGGATAGAGTACTGGTACCTAACACCATGTTTATCTTGTCACCATATGTAGATAGAGTACTGGTACATCACACCATGTTTATCTTGTCATCATATGTAGAGAGAGTACTGCTACAATGTACCTAACACCATGTTTATCTTGTCATCATATGTAGGTAGAGTACTGGTACCTAACACCATGTTTATCTTGTCACCATATGTAGGTAGAGTTCTGGTACCTAACACCATGTGTATCTTGTCACCATATGTAGGTAGAGTACTGGTACCTAATGCCATGTTTATCTTGTCACCATATAGTAGGTAGAGTACTGGTACATCACACCATGTTTATCTTGTCACCATATGTAGGTAGAGTACTGGTACCTAACACCATGTTTATCTTGTCACCATATGTAGGTAGAGTACTGGTACCTAACACCATGTTTATCTTGTCACCATATGTAGGTAGAGTTCTGGTACCTAACACCATGTTTATCTTGTCACCATATGTAGATAGAGTACTGGTACCTAACACCATGTTTATCTTGTCATCATATGTAGGTAGAGTACTGGTACCTAACACCATGTTTATCATGTCACCATATGTAGGTAGAGTACTGGTACCTAACACCATGTTTATCTTGTCACCATATGTAGGTAGAGTACTGGTACATAACACCATGTTTATCTTGTCACCATATGTAGGTAGAGTACTGGTACCTAACACCATGTTTATCTTGTCACCATATGTAGGTAGAGTACTGGTACATAACACCATGTTTATCTTGTCACCATATGTAGGTAGAGTACTGGTACCTAATGCCATGTTTATCATGTCACCATATGTAGGTAGAGTACTGGTACATAACACCATGTTTATCTTGTCACCATATGTAGGTAGAGTACTGGTACCTAACACCATGTTTATCTTGTCACCATATGTAGGTAGAGTACTGGTACCTAACACCATGTTTATCTTGTCACCATATGTAGGTAGAGTACTGGTACATAACACCATGTTTATCATGTCACCATATGTAGGTAGAGTACTGGTACCTAACACCATGTTTCTCTTGTCACCATATGTAGGTAGAGTACTGGTACCTAATGCCATGTTTATCTTGTCACCATATGTAGGTAGAGTACTGGTACCTAACACCATGTTTCTCTTGTCACCATATGTAGGTAGAGTACTGGTACCTAACACCATGTTTATCTTGTCACCATATGTAGGTAGAGTATTGGTACCTAACACCATGTTTATCTTGTCACCATATGTAGGTAGAGTACTGGTACCTAACACCATGTTTATCTTGTCACCATATGTAGGTAGAGTACTGGTACCTAACACCATGTTTATCTTGTCACCATATGTAGGTAGAGTATTGGTACCTAACCCCATGTTTATCTTGTCACCATATGTAGATAGAGTACTGGTACCTAACACCATGTTTATCTTGTCACCATATGTAGGTAGAGTACTGGTACCTAACACCATGTTTATCTTGTCACCATATGTAGGTAGAGTATTGGTACCTAACACCATGTTTATCTTGTCACCATATGTAGATAGAGTACTGCTACAATGTACCTAACACCATGTTTATCTTGTCACCATATGTAGATAGAGTACTGGTACCTAACACCATGTTTATCTTGTCACCATATGTAGGTAGAGTACTGGTACCTAACACCATGTTTATCTTGTCACCATATGTAGGTAGAGTACTGGTACCTAACACCATGTTTATCTTGTCATCATATGTAGGTAGAGTACTGGTACATAACATCATGTTTATCTTGTCACCATATGTAGATAGAGTTCTGGTACCTAACACCATGTTTATCTTGTCACCATATGTAGGTAGAGTACTGCTACAATGTACCTAACACCATGTTTATCTTGTCATCATATGTAGGTAGAGTACTGGTACCTAACCCCATGTTTATCTTGTCACCATATGTAGGCATATGACTGGATAACAGCATGTATATTTTGTCTCCATATGTAGGTGTACGTTTAAAAATATGTTAGAAAAACCTCAAATGTGCCATTTTTCAAATCAATGGCATAACACCTGCACGGAAAAGTCTCAACGTCAAAAATTGTGAATAACTTTCAAATGGTCTGTGTAAGGGGAACCCCTGATGTGCATTTTATTGGCTCATTACCTTATGCATATCCTTATTTTGCTCAAGGGACTAAAGTTAACGGAAACCAACTACGGGACAGACGTATATAAGGACACACCCGACGCCAAGTGGGGGATACTAATTTACATTTTTTATCCCAAGATTAATGTTTTTTACCCAACAGATTCTACTTTCTTAGCTAGTGGTCCGTTAATTACGAGCATTCATTTACCCTGTTATTGAAGAGTTTGAAGATACCAAAGGGGTAATCAGAATTCGTAAATCGAAGAAGAACAGAAAACACAATGGCCAAAAGAAAAAAGTACAAAAGGACAAACAGCGATTACAACACAAACACATAAAACTAAAGATCGAGTAACTCGAACCCCACTAAAAACCAGGGTGAACTCAGGTGCTCCGGAAGGGTTAGCAGTTCCTGCTCTACTAGTGACATCCGTCGTGTTAATCTAGTTACAAATCAGGTGATAAATAATGAATGAGGAAAGGACCGGGAAGTGTTTATACAACAAATGAAACATATCCATGGTCATTTGTGACACATATTCCAAAGCGGTCAACCAAGTCAAGGTGGTGACCGTAAAAGTTTCGAAGTGATGAATTCAACCTAACCAAGAGAACCCTTGGTTCAGTACCTTCCTTGTTAGCAGCAACCCTCTATCAAAGAAATCCTGATATGAACCACAAGCTCTGGAATATCGTATCAACTAAGAGATATATACTCCATATGCAAATACTGCTGGAATGTTGCTACATATAAATGGAAAGATCACAATGGGAAAATTGAAATCATCTCTTTTGTCGTCAAGTTTCGTTCTTAACCGTCTCTCACTGTCAATTTCGAGGTGTAGGTCAAGTTATGAAGCAGACCTATCTGTGTCTATGGTATCCTTTATTTCTAGTTCAATGGGATAGATTAAAGATTCATTTTTGTGACAGTGAGTGGGTTTTGTTGAGCGGACGCGAATCTGTGATGATTACCGCTTGTCTATATCTGGATAGCAGTTGAAGATCGAAATATCAATAGGGGTTGGGATCCTATTAGCAGGTTTAACCCCGCCATATTTTTGTGTCACCAAGTAACGACTTAGCTTCAGGTGTCGAATATTTTTAAGATGTTGGTTTACTTGTTAATAAAAACAAGATGGAAAACACTGCTTGGTGATATAAAACAAACAAACATTGGCTTCTCTTTCAAAAGCTTCGCATCTTACTTCTCAAAAGCATCACTGACCACCAATCAATAAAGATTACATTACGTGATAAAGTTTGTCTGTGACTTGCGACAGGTCGGTGGTTTTCTCCAGGTACTCCTGTTTCCTCCACCCGATAAAACTGGGTGCCACGACTATATGAAATATTGTTGAAAATGGAGTTAAACACCATAAGCCGAACCTCTAGTAAAATTAATAACATGGTCATTCTACTCACAAAAATGTATTTTTACTACCGAGTATTGTAATTTTGTAAAGTGGCAAAGTGTGGCCGGGTGGGTTCACGAACCCCTGCCTATGGTGTGATCATCTTGCCCTGAATTTTATCTTCACGGTACACTTCATAGTTCGTCAATGAATCGTTCACGACTTACATATTTGATTATTTACAAGAGGAAAACAATTTTACTTCTTTAAATCTATTTATTGCAGAGTACATTATGTACTTAAAATTGTCAGGCCATAATTATTGTTAATACTGGGATATCTATAAAATAATCAGTTTCCCATTATTAGCTTACTTTGAAGATTGCCAACCATACAGTATTTGTCCTGAAATTTGCAATGCCGAGTGTGCTATAAAATATTTTTTTTAGTATAAGCTTTTGTAAAGTTATATATAAATGCACCCGCACTACATACTGACACTTGAAACAAGTGCGAGTAGTAAAGTGGGCAAAATTGGTTTGGCGCCCCATTTTGGCATGTTACGGAACCATTGGTGGTGTCGTTTTTCGTTAAATGAGTTGTGACAGCTAGCAGCTCGTATTAATTGTAGCGATAAAAAAGACAGCAACATAGGTGAGATCAGTTTCTTGACTTTTTAAAAATGGTTTGATAACGTGTTTATGATCTGACTACAGAAACATTTACTTAGGTTCGGCTACTGATTCAACCCCTCCCCCCATACCACCAAAACATGTATCTGCGCCAGAATGTTATAGGACAGCGAGAAATGTATCCAAAAGTTTCCTATTATTTTTTATATTATTATAATGTTAGCTAAAGCAAGGATTTATCCTACTATAAAAATCCTTGGCTAAAGTGATCAATATTCAATTTCTGAATTTGTATTTAAAAATGATTTCCCTTCTCGCTATATGTGCTGCTTGATTGGTTGTAGTTGTTTTATTTTTATTGTATCTGTTGTTTCTATTCAATCTTGGGTCCTCAGCTGTCGTCCCGTTTACATTGCAAAGATTATCTTATTTTAAACATTGCGGGGAAAATTATCAATTTACTATAATTGCTATTTATAGACGTGCAGAAAAAAGCAAATGACGTCAGGAAGTCTTTCTTTTGGGTTGTCAAAGCGCTTTAAATAAATACGACAAAAATGTGACAATCAAGCTTTCCATTAATCGAGACGGTGATTCATCGGCAGTGCTCGCTAATTACGCATGCTCATTATTGGTAGAAGCCATGTTGACCTTTGGTTGTTAGTGGTCTCTTGAGAAAGCTAACGATTTGGCACGACATTTTGTTATGATTTGTGCCAAATCTGGTTCCAAATATTTTTTTTAGTATAAGCTTTTGTAAAGTTATATATAAATGCACCCGCACTACATACTGACACTTGAAACAAGTGCGAGTAGTAAAGTGGGCAAAATTGGTTTGGCGTCCCATTTTGGCATGTTACGGAACCATTGGTGGTGTCGTTTTTCGTTAAATGAGTTGTGACAGCTAGCAGCTCGTATTAATTGTAGCGATAAAAAAGACAGCAACATAGGTGAGATCAGTTTCTTGACTCTTTAAAAATGGTTTGATAACGTGTTTATGATCTGACTACAGAAACATTTACTTAGGTTCGGCTACTGATTCAGGATCCTGTGCCGCTGTGGTTCCTCTGTATCAGTCTCTACTTCAATATCATTTCTCATTCCGGTGATTGTGGTCTTGTGGTCATCATATAATATATCCTGGTTTGCCCAGTACTTGTCAAGTCTGTTCTTGAACGTGTTGCCACTGTTGGTGGTTGATGCAGTAATGACATTGCATCCCCTCGTGTTCAAGCAATATTCTTTTCCACAATGATCACACAACTGTTAGTACCTTAGTCCTACCAATTTATAATATACTTATTGATACTATAATGTTGTCAACAATTATGAGTCGTCAGTTGTTTGGTATTAATTTTAAATTAAATGAAGGTCTGTGACCCACTCGATTCACTAACTAATCGAATGATATGGAACTTGTTATGGTTATTCCACATAAACAGATAGTATGGTTATAACAGTGACACAATAAAGATGGCGACTGCTAATAATTAAGCAAAGTTTTCTTCCATCTTGAATAAAAGTACTTCCTGTTCCAAACTGTTGGATTCAAAACCAGAGTTGTATGCTGATTTGAGCGAGCCTAGCAAAAGACGACAAGATTTATAAAAACACAAATCATGAAATGAGAAATTATTCTAAAATGACTTAAATGGTTGGAATGTAATGAATAACAAAGAATATTTTATTGAAAGATGCACTATGTAAATTGTAATAATCATTAGTATTGACCAATACGGTTGTTTCGAATCATGTCAATTCCGACTACGTTCCGTCTTTTTCTTGTCTTGACGTCTGAACAAATCGGCAGGCGACTTCCGGTGTTTACGCTATTACTGTGACAACGTCGGCATATCATAGTCGTTGATGTGGTAGATTATAAGTAATTGTAATATGGAGACGCCAAGGAAACCGCTGAATAAATACTGGTGTTCGATACCCCACTATCTGTCTGATATCAGAAATATATACATAAAGGCAGATCGTTTTCCTTTCATGATTCTGACAGCCGCAAATAAAGAAAGAAAACAAATTTAATTTTAAAGTAGTATTTGTCTCTGCATTGAAGTCTGATACAAATAAAATAATTTAATTGATATCTGTCTTTTACAGAAAATGCTAAGATTTTTTTAAGTTGAGGATCGAACGTTAAAACGGCACAAATCGATTAGAGTTTTTGTTGTGTACATTGACACCGGAAGTTCAATGCCGATTAGTCCATCGAAATCATGTGATCTGGCGGACGAAAATAACAAAATTATGACGGAATGGAAATGATTCGAAACAACCGTATTGTCTTATGTTTTTCTAGACCTTCTTTTTAAGTCGGAACCACATCGGTGGTGTAAGACCAATAAAAAAAAACTGTGTTTACTGTCACATGTCAAAAAAATCTAAGGTCGGCACTGTCTGCATTAATTAATTTTTTTTTACAATCGGCAAAACCAGAAATAGTCGTTCCTGAATCCGATTCCGGTATTTCATTTTCGAAATTTCTCAGTAAGCCGTCATTTGTTTTGAAGCTGTTTTATGAGAGTTACGCAGTTTTTCTACCTTCTTGGCTCTCAATTTCGACAAAAAGCTAGCGGTTGAATAAATAAAACATTGCTGCTGATTAAACAGCAAAAATGGTTATCCGAATTCTGTGTAAAAATTGATAGGATCGATAGCAAGAATTAGGGTCGGTCGGGTGACCGTAAACACACATATTTTTTTTTTTGCCTAATGGTTAGCATGCTCGTCTCGAGTACGGTAGATTGTGGGTTTGAACCACGGTCAGGTCAAACCAAAGACTAAAATTTATATTTGTTGCTTCTCAGCTAATCATGCAGCATTAAGACTGGTTTGTTCAGAATCAGGATAATGTGTCCAAGTGGGACTACAATTCCACTTGTAGACTGTTGTTTCAGTGAGCTAGCACTATACAAATATGACTATTCACTAAGCGTGTTGGTTTAGTACAAACGGATACCATTATCATCTCATCGAATGTTACTTGTACTCACTTGAGTTTTATACAATGTAGTTTTATTTAACACTTTACCTATATTTTCAAAACACAACTATTAGAGTAATCCCAATCAGAAAATATGTTTAGTAGTTATTGTCATTGATCATCAGTCGATGTTGGATTAAGAATCCTTAATCCTTAAAGGAAAACGCCATGATCTTAACAAGTTAGCGTGAAGATTTAAATGACAGTAAATAAAAGACATTTGTGCTAATGAATGTTAAAAATAGTATACCGTAAGGTAGAATTTGGTCATTGAAGTTGCATGTAGCACCAAATAATAGGGATCACCATTTTTCAGAACTCTTCAATGTGAGGAGACAAAAGGCATAATCCATTCTTGGATTATACCTGCAATTAAAGCTCTTCTGAAAGAGCTGTGATGTCATGATAGCGGTATCGTATATTATAGCAGCATTAGTCAGTTGCAACTTTATCATTAAAAATTATGTAAATCGTAAAATAACGTCGTATATCTATCTTTTGATATTTACAAAATCAATATGACTTCATGTCAAGCATTTTATTACACTAACGGAAAGGGAAAGTGTGAGAAGACTACCCTTGTCAACACATCGACCAGTAACCACGAAAAACACAGGAAAGTACGACAGCATTGGCGACAAAAAAAAGAAAAAAGTATGTGTACGCATAAAACGAGTTAAAACTGACAGTTATCTAACTACGGCCAATCGTGTAAAACATGAAATTATACGAATAAAAAGTTACAATGTATTGAATTGTAACAATTGTTCAACTGACTGGAGTTTTATCCTTTAAAATCAGAATTATCCCCATCACTAGTTGCACATTGGTCCCCAGGGCTCACCACACTTGCAAAAAACAGGGAGACTTGTATTCTCCCTCAGAGACCATGAGGGAGAAGTGAAGGCATGACAGGGAGTCTTCCAACAGCGTCATAGAGACATGTTTTCGCAAAAATATGTTTTTTTTTCACATTTTGTTTTTATATTTGCATTTGAAGTGTGTCTTTGCTAATATCTTGTTAATATCCTTCATATTTATCAATAAATTCATGTTTTGTATTTGTTTTATTATTATTATTGATCTTATATTTGTTGATTTTAGATTTTATTAATTTTTGCCTTGAAATCTGTAAAGATATGAATGACATCTAAATGTTCGTTTCCTTCCCCCGATTTTCTGCGTCGCCAAGATCGCTGTGTTTAAAATTTAAGAAGTTGATTGTTTAGCTTTTAAAAAGCTACAAATAACTCAAGTTTTGTTAAAATAATTAGAATACAACACAATTCAATGGCCAATTTTGTACAGGAAGTGTCTGTTTGTATATTTTTAGATATGGGATTTAATTTTCACCTGGAATTTCGTCAGTCTTTTTCTTTTCTTTTCTATTCTTCATCTGTCCATCCTTCATAGGATAACCATGCAAGCCATGTCAGCTAAATCACCACCACCATAATCTTGCTACCCCATATCACGACCATACCATCACCAATTTATACCATTCGAGTTGATACCAATAAGTATATGCACAAAAGATACTGTCACCGCATGCATCTTCTATAATACATTGTCAGTATAGTGTTCATCACTACAGTGTTCAATGTTGCAACTCCAGTTCATTTGATGTTCAAAATCATTCAATGTCTCTCAAAATGTAGATTATGGAGCAGACGTTTTGTATGGAATTCAACGTTCAATATGCGTTCTATATTTCTATGGCATTTGACTAGACATGAACAGTCAAGTATCAAACTCAGTTGTTCATTCACACTAAGGGTGCCGTAAGCATAGGACAGTAAAGTATAAAGTGTTCCAATGTTTCTTCCTCATCACCACATAATAGACAGATTTTGTTTATCTCTCCTCTGCTAAATTTAGCTCTGTTGGATTGTAAGATGTAAGTCCCGATTATCAGCTTTAGTTTGGTCGGAATTCTATTTACTTCTCTACTGGAATTACAGTTGACTTTCAGAATTGGATGGATTTTACCAGGTATATATTTATCATGTGACAGATATTGTAAATTTTGATATAAATTCAATGAATGGATAATTTGTTCTTTCCATACAGTATTCATCTGCTTATTTATTTCTCTTTTCCATTCTTGTCGTTCAACAGGATGATCAAGTAGATTTATCGGGTCATTCAGGTTGTACTTAGGAGGAGTTTTTTTATGACAACGAACCAACTGTTGCTATTATTTGATTTAACGGCAAGCTGTCTCCTTGCTAGTTGTTTCTCTATGGATTCCTCATTCTGACTACAGATGTTAAAGAATACTAAACTTTTTTTGTGCAGTTGGAGCTTGATTGGTAAGAATCCTGTCAATAGATAAACAGCACAGTCTGGTGTATTCTGTGGCAATGATGGAACTTGTTTCAGGAATTTTTTTTCTGAAAACGCTCCAATTTGGTTGTTAGAGTCTTATTTGGAAGTATCAGTTCCAATCCATATAGTAGTATAGGAGTATTGTAGGTCTTGATCAATTGCAGTGAAGTTTCTGGATCTAACCCGTTGTTACCATGTAGTCCAGTTGACATCAGGCTATAAGTTGCTCTCCTGGCTTTTTTTGTTATTTTCGATGCTTGCTTCTGCCGCATTTGAAATTGTATTTGCCATCTTCAGACCAATATGGGTAGCCTGCTCCACTTCAAGTATCTCACTATCGTTAAATAGTAAGGTTTGCATCTCTCCAGATATTGACAGACGATGCCGATGGCTAAGTTTATTTCTAACAATATTTGTTTTAGATGGTTGAAGTTCATATCGCTCTTGATTAGTGAAGTCAGCGTCAATATCAATTAGTATTTGAGCATCTTGGTCTGAGTAGGTATTAATAGTTATGTCGTCAGCACAGGCACTAGTGTTGCATATAATATCTCCTACTTTGGTTCCTAATCCTGTCTTGTTCAATCTATCCAAAAGTGTATTGACATATATTTTGTATAGGTAGGCGCTGAGTATTCCATTTTGTCTCACTCCCTGACTAACTTTGAAAAATGTTGAAGTTTGACCTATCCATTTTACTGCACTAGTTGTGTTTTCATGTAAGCTATAGACTAGATTCCAGATTTTATCATCAATTCCAATTTGGTAGAGACGTCTTAAGAGATGATCAGTGTTGACGACATCAAATGCGGATTTTGCGTCAGTACAAATTTACAGAAGTTTGCCACGATTCTTTTCAACTTTTGTATCAACAAATTAAACCTTCTTTATTTATTGAATAAAGCCCTTTTCTCTCATTTTAATGTATTTTCACATTGATTACAATTGCTTTGTCAATCTGCTTTACCATAAAACGGAGATAATTTGCAAGAAAAGAGTGACTTGCAAAAAGAAACAAGGCGAATTTAATTTCACTTTGCAGTCGAGGGTGAGCGACATCAGCTGATATAGGGCGAGAATTTCGTCCACTTTGCCTGGTTTGGTGAGCCCTGGGTCCCATGATATTTTCAACCTATATGAACAAGATGGAAGTATGCCGATAAAATAATTATATTTCATTCTGAGTCAGCTTAAACAATCTTCTTGTTGGCAACCACACTAAAATTGGTTTTGTCCTCGTGATATATCTTGGAACCTGTTTAGTCTGAAGTTGTATTGCACATATTAAAAATTGTTTGCTTTGTCTTTTGTAGGTAGGATAGAGAACGTGTGAAAATTTTGTAGAACCTGGTGAATATTAGTGTCTTTCCTGATATAACGACAGATAATCCTGTTAATTAGAGGTATTTCTGACATAGTGAAATATGGTTGAGATTAAAGGGAACCAATGCTTGAAACAATAAAATGAGACAAATGGCCAAATTAATCTGGGTCCATTAAATAACTGTGTCCACCACATTATTGTGTCAAGCATAATACTGTGTCATCCACATTTCCTTTGATTGTATACTTATTCAACTTTTCCATGTCAGCATGCAAGGGTTGTATCATGCTCACTCATCGTAGTCCTATATTTAAGTTTGATTTATTATGAATTTCTTTTCTTCATTGAATTTCTTAGATAAATGCCTGTCTGAAATGTCTATTTGTCCAAAATTTACAATTTAAGTCATATTTTATGGATACAAGTTTGAGCATAAGTCCATTGTGTTAATTAACAAAAAAAATAAGACTATTGAATACAAACTACATGAATAACCAGATGAGCGATACTCTAACCAAAATTTGATTAAAAGGTTATGGTGTTTAATGTCACAGGCCCACTTTCAACAATATTTTAGTTATATCGTGGCGGTCAATTTTGTCGATGGAGGAAACCGGAAAAAACCACCGACCTGCCGCAAGTCACTGACAAACTTTTTCACAATGTTGTATCAAGCACACCTTGCCATTAACGGGATTCTCTGGGCTTCTAAAAAAATTACAAAACCAACTCGCCCACACAGAAGTGCACATAAAATTTTACTCACTACAAATTTCCACTTACCCACGACACCTTTAATACTTAAAATTGTTTAAAATATTAATAAATTAACAAATATTTCTTCAATGATTCAACAGCAAATTGACTAGAAGAACTTTCAATGATTGGAAATTTAATGAACTGTCCAATTGACTAGAACTTTCTAAAGAGAAATCATTTGATGTTAGTTTAACTAAATATTCAGTCAACAAGTTTGCATCTGGCTGCTGCTTCTTCTGCTACCCCCAGACACAAAACAGCATGGCAGACCTACTGACATTTTGGGATATTTTTTGCAAAGCTTGCAATTACATTTTGTCATCTTCAAGCTCATATTCCAACCATGGGTATTCATCAAGCCATTTGTCATTGAACCTGAGATTCCTCTTTCTGATCATACAGACGATCTCTGTCTTTCTTAGAAGGACACATGCATTGCAATCAACAAAGATTGAACTGAATGATTGACGTTTTAAATTTGAAACATTTAAATATTTATAAAGACTCGTCTTAATTTGAGTCAGCATGACACCAAACAAATAGCATTTACTTAACTGTTGCGGAAACTATCGATAATTATAAAAGGACTAAAGACACAAAGCGTAAAAATAAAGAGGGAACCAGTTTTTGATTGTGCCCGATTTGTCTAATAACCACAACGACAATCTATATACACAACGGCAAATAACTTACCGATGGGAAACTATGACTACGGTTAAACTTTTCCAGTGCATTTTTTAAAAAATAGCCCCTCAAAATTTGATTAAATAATATGTACGAAGTAGATGAACATTGGTTTTCTTTAAGGTATTTTTAAGTAAAATTATTGGTAAAACTTGAATAAATGCTTTTATTATATAGTAATAAATATTTTCCTATTAATTTCAATGGAAAATGATCGTGTTGTATATCCTTGTATTTGCATGCTAAGTATAAAATGTATATTTGCACTAGTTCAAATATGAATATTTGAAGTAGTTTAATATTCCACTTAAATATAATAAGATGCACAATGTTTATATAAAAAATGCTTTAGGCATAAAATATTTATAACTATATGATAAAAGGGTTATTGCATGAATATTGGTGAATATTGTCTGTCGCAGTATATCATATTGTACTCGCAAGCTCGAGCAATATGATATGCTGCTCGGGTCAATATTCACCAATATTCATGCAATAACCCTATATACATGTAGTATTGTATACTTGGAAGGAAAATTGGAAGAAAATTATATCTACAAGAACTGTATAAAACAGGGTGTATGATACATTGTCTTGGTTGACAAGTCATTAAAATTGATTATTGGCATTAAAGTTATTTATTCCATTTGATCTTTACATTATTTTTTAACTGCTAATATAGCTTAAAATAGATTGAAAACACACCCTGCTTCTTGCATTAGGTTAACTTATTCAAATAATCTAATTGTTCCATTCTTATGATTGTTGCAGATTTTGTGTGTATATTTTGGTCCTCTATAGACCACATTTTTGTATTTTATGTAGATAACAATGGGGGCTTTTCTTGATAAACCCAAGACTGAGAAACATAATGAAGGAGGAGTGGGAAATGGGCTCAAATTTGGGCTCAGTAGTATGCAGGGATGGAGAGTAGAAATGGAAGATGCTCACACAGCTGTTATAGGACTACCTTATGGATTAAAGGACTGGTCATTTTTTGCTGTTTTTGATGGCCATGCAGGAGCTCGAGTTTCAGCACATTGTGCAGAACAGTTGCTTGATCATATCATAAAAAATGAAGACTTTAGAGGTAAAATAGAAATGAAAGAAGGAACTGAAATTCAACCGTCGTTAGAAGATGTTATCAAAGGTGTTAAAACTGGTTTCCTTAAATTAGATGAAGTAATGAGATCATTGCCTGAAATGGCAAGTGGGGAGGATAAGAGTGGATCTACTGCAGTTTGTACTATTGTGTCACCAAGTCATGTTTTCTTTGGCAATTGTGGCGATTCTAGGGCAGTTCTATCACGAGAAGATAAATGTGTATTTTCTACACAGGATCATAAGCCTGTAAATCCAACAGAAAAAGAAAGAATTCAAAAAGCTGGAGGCAGCGTAATGATTCAAAGAGTTAATGGATCATTGGCTGTTTCTAGAGCACTTGGGGATTTTGAATATAAAAATGTACAAGGTATGGGACCTTGTGAACAACTGGTATCGCCTGAACCAGAAATATTTATTGAAGATAGGAATGAAAAAGATGAATTTATAGTATTAGCCTGTGATGGTATTTGGGATGTTATGTCAAATGATGAACTCTGTGACTTTGTTAGAAGTAGAATGCGACTGACAAGCAGTCTAGAACAGATTTGCAATCAAGTAGTGGACACATGTTTATATAAGGTATGCAAATTTAACAAGCCGTTGTAGTATTTAGTTGTGTATTTTAATATATTGATATTTGAAAGTCAACGAGCAGTATTACAGCTATATTTTCTCACACATATGTGACTAGTGGAAAACCTCTCCCCACTCCTTTCAGAGGGGTTATACATATCAGTGGAGAAACTAGATCCTAGTATTTATATATTGAAATATTGCAGCAAGGATTTAAGATGCTAAAGACTTAAAAATAGAAAATATATAATTTTTGACAAGACATTCATTGGGTAGAATAAAACAAAATTTTGGAATTCATTTCTACCACTGTGTTTTATTTAGTTCAAAGGAAAAGAACAGGTTTTGAATTGGTTTATGGTGTTTAATGCCACTTTCAACAATTTTAGTTATATTGTGGCGGAAATCGGAGTACCCGGTGAAAACCAATGACCTGTCGTAAGTCACTGACAAACTTGATCACAAAATGTTGTATCGAGTACCCCTTGCCATGAACGGGGTTCAAACTCATAACTGTTGTGGTGATAGGCACTGATTGCACAGGTAGTTGTAAATCCAACTATCATACGATCACGACCATGACACATGTGCATGTTTGAAAGCTTGTGATCTTGTTACACCAGAATAATTGTAGTACAGTTTTTATTTACATTTAATAATTTTCTGAAATATGTGTGTACAGTAGAATTAATGATGAGTTTACAAAAAAAAATCAACTCTCACTGGCACTGTTTACATGTTAAAGATCTTCAGATTTATTCAGAGTAACTTGTACAAAATAACATTAATCCTATCTACACATACATTTTGACAGCTATCACAAAGTTGTATTAACAGTAAAACTTTGTAAATAAGTGGTTTCCTTGGTTACCTCAAAATAAACATGTGGTCTGTTCATAGTAACTTTAAACTGAATTTATTACAGATAACTTAAATACTCCATTAAAGTAGAAGTAAATTCAAAGGTCCCTATCAGTCTTCGTGCTAACCCACTTGCTCGTTGCATGGGACAAGTAAAACTGGATTCGGTCAAGTGAAAATTATGAAAGAATTTGTTTGAATAAATAGAAATTTTTTCTTCATATGGCTTTCGGTCAAGTAGGTGGAAAAAATACAGGCAAAAACTTCCCTTAATCTTACTCTTAGACATGACAAGGTTTGACTGAAGACCGTTTTATTTTTTTAAAAGAATATTGATAAATTGAGGTTATTTTTTTTAGGGCAGCAGAGATAATATGAGTATTGTGATAGTTGCTTTTACTGGAGCTCCTATAGTTTCAGAAGAAGCTATTAAAAAAGAACAGGAATTAGATAACAGAATAGAAGCAAAAATTAAAGGTAACAGATTTATGATTCTGTCTGCTGATATGACGGTTCATATGTTTTAACAATTCATTGGAAAATTCCTTCTTCACTCAAGCAAATAAACCTACATACAAATACAAAATAGAGTTAACCATTGTGAACATTAACAGGGCTGCATCAGAAACTGAGAGAGAAAGGTATTTTTGTAAATTTTACTAGTTTGAAACTTTAGAATGCAGTGCTTTGTTTATATTTATACAGCTGTATATGTTACATTGTCTACAGATGCGAGTCCAGATATGCTATTAATTGATGCATCATGATCATACAAACGATTTGTATGAATGCAAAAATATGTGCATAAATGATCTGTTTATAGTACCTTCCCTGATACTACAATATCCCTTGAGTACATCAGCTGTTTGTAGTACCTTCCCTGATACTACAATATCCCTTGAGTACATCAGCTGTTTGTAGTACCTTCCCTGATACTACAATATCCCTTGAGTACATCAGCTGTTTGTAGTACCTTCCCTGATACTACAATATCACTTGAGTACATCAGCTGTTTGTAGTACCTTCCCTGATATTACAATATCCCTTGAGTACATCAGCTGTTTATAGTACCTTCCCTGATACGACAATATCCCTTGAGTACATCAGCTGTTTGTAGTACCTTCCCTGATACTACAATATCCCTCGAGTACATCAGCTGTTTGTAGTAAAATGGATATGAGGAAATACAACTTTTACAACAAAAAGAGGGATGAAAGAGAGAAGAAATAAATTAACGAAAACGAAACAGAGGAACAAGTTTCAGTGTGGAATTTCTTGGTCTCATGATCACTGTATACACAATGACATACACTGCTAGTCATTTAATAGTGAAAAGGGAGAACAATCTTGCAGCAATGTAACATCATGATGTCCTGGAATGTGCTTTTTACTTGCAAATTATTGCAAAAATGTACATTTCTTTCGTAGAATGCAGAAGTCATGTAATATGGTTTGTATTTTATACCATTTTTATCCCCTCGCCAACGAAGTTGCGAAGGGATATAGTAATGCTACCTTCCGTCCTTCCGTAACATCCTTGTGAACACTCTAGAATCAACATCCTTCAATGGATTTTGACCAAATTTGGTACATACTTAGTCCTTAAGAAAATCTGGAACCCTATTGATTTTCAAGGTCACCGGGTCAAATTTTTAGGTGAGGGGATATGCCATGCTTTGTGTTGCCTTTGGTTTTTTTAAAATGATAACCAAATTTGATAAAAAATTCTTCAGAAATACAATGAATAGTGTTTTTTTCTTCAGAAATTTTAGCTGATGTGGACGTGCGGGATGTTGATTTACCATATGTCATGCATACTATAAGTGAAGATATAGATGGTTTACCTCCAGGTGGTGGTTTAAGTTCAAAGTAAGAATTTGTCTTATAGGGTCACAGTATATATAAAACAGCATACTCAATAACTAGTATATTGATATTGATTTTACCCCAGTACAAAAAAAAACAATGTCCAGAATAAATTCATTTATTTAACAAGGAAGTTTAATAGCCTTTATTATAAGATACAAACATAGAATGATAGGATTTAGTAACATCCAGAAAAAGAGACAATTCTGATATACATGTATTCACTATTAATTCAGAAAGTAAACTAAAATTCATAATCTTGGATTTTTAACATAATTATATATATAAATGCTTTTAACAGTAACACAAAAAGGAAAGTGTTTCAAAAAGGTAATGAAAATTATTATTATTATTATTATTATTTTTAAAAACATACAGTTTATTGTACAAACTCCTGATTTACAATAACCTAAGTGGCCTAGGGTAGCTCACTTAGGGCCCCTGATTACTTACAAACTCATTTGTACAGGGAAAAAACAAATGAGCATATTATATTAAAAAACCTCCCTTTTTTTTGCAACATGCACACATGTGTTGAAAAATATACTAGTTAACGATGTATAAATTATTTACATAAGATGACGTCCGTACACTCACAAAAAAAAGTAATATTTTCATAAAGATGTCTAAATGCCCTCTATCTATATGATTATATAATATGTACTAGTATATTTTTACTCTCCCAAATTTGAAAGTCGCGGAACAAATTAAACAAAATATTCCCCCTCTTATTTTGACCTACTTTTCATTGTTGTATATAACTATTAGTGTATGCTTTATAGCCCATGTGCGACTTGCGATGACAATTATTTTGATTATAGAATGTTGGACTTATCCAAATATGTATTTGGAAATAACAACATTTATGCTGAGTGTCATATTACCATTTAATATTTTGAGAGAATTAATCACTGATTCCTTATTTCAATCATTGTTTACATCCAAATTTTGCTTGTGTCTGGAAATTTGTCAGATATGTTGATACAATGTTTATTTTATCAAAGTCAACTATAATCATCCTACCTTACATGTTAGTTTTTCTTTTGAGATGTCTTTAATAGCCCAGAGATTCTTGCAACTCCTCTAGACGACTCCTGGAATCCCCATTTTCAGTTGAGACTCGCCAAAGTTTTCAAATAATAGATTCTTATAGTGGTGGGACTCACCAAAATTTTCAGCAATTTCTTCTTAACTCATCAAAATAATTTTTTACAAGTATCCCTGGTAGTCTCATCAATTATCTAATAGATGCTGGTTTGAAGTTAATCCTTGATTGACTTATTAAACTAATACTGTCTCCAACCAGGTTTATTTCCAAAGTAAGGGTAACAGTAACGGTAATTGATGTTGCTACAGTTATACAGCTGTGTCTGGCTTTTAGACACATCGTGTAATTAGACACACACGGTTATTTGTACTTTCGTAAACAAAAATTGTCTGCTCACATAAGAAAAAACTGTATGTCTACAATAATGATGCACTGATATCAAAATACTTTATTAAAATGAATTATACTTGGTAATGATTTGGGTCAATGACAACTACACAAAATCTACAATCTTTTAGCTGATTTGCAATAAACCAGAAGTGATCTTTATTGACCTTTATCATCAGTGCGTCTAAAAGGCCTACAAAATTTCTGTTGTTGAAAATGGGGGGGTAGCTGATCGATTGTTATAAAATCAAGTACTGACAGGGGTTAGGTATTATACTTTCATCATGGAAAATATTAAACATATATGTTAAGAAATAATACCTCCATCAATGACTGAATCCTGCAATGCGTCTAAAATGCCGACAGCATCGTAATAGGAATATATATCAATACATCTGTGAATGTTTATTTCAGAAAAAATACAGTAGAAAGTATATTAAACAGACTTCGACCAAAGAAAACAGTTGAAGTAAGTGTTAGTGACATCACAACTCACCTGATCATCTACAAATGTAGTTGTTGGGGCATTTACACAATATTTCAAATTAAAACAGACATTAAAGTGCAATTTAAAGCAGATATATTTTGTCTGTTTTCTTTTCAGTGTTCGGGTTGGGATTATATCTTTTGATAGTTCATAATCATATTTTATCTTTCGAAATCTTTTGATGTTCAATATTTCCTGCATATTCCTCATGAAGAATCTAGAACCTTATGGCGTGTATGGGAAAATATGTTATCTTCTCAAAAACCTAAGGACTTGTATGTACTAAATGTATATATGAATCACTTAATGTTGAAATGTACTTTGCAACGTTTTATTTTTGTGTGAAGTGAAATAAAGATGTTAATTCCATGATACATCATTTTTATTTATTTTTGTTAAAACCTAGCGAGTGATACAAATAAATCCTTCAGAATCCAGGTTTTTTTTCAAGATAATTTTGTGAAAATTACAGTTTTTAATCTCATTTGTTTTCAAAACGTTAAGTATTTTGACATATCATTTAATGAAGGTGTTAATTTATGTGTACTATTGTAAGAGATGATACTGTTAATATGCATCTGTTTATTTCATTTGCATGGTTACATTTCATATTTTAAAAGTAATTCCAAATTAGATAGAACCTGAAACAACAGCTTGTTTTCGATGGGTTTCTATTTTTCTCTCATGGTAACTACTAATTTGCAACTTGTTCTGCATGAAGGGATGTCAGTGTTATCACAAGGACAACAATTCTAGACTGATAATGATATTTCATCTCTACGTTAATTTCAGTCTGAAACGGTTGAGCCTTTCTGTAAAGTTAAACAGTTATTTAGAAAATACTGACGTGATCCTTTATATTAGGTTAGTTTTGACTTTTGTTTGCTGCAGTGATTGAAAAAAATACTCTTAAATAACCACAATAGTTATACCAATGTTAGTCTTCCACGTTTCCTAATTAACTGCCTCTCTGATCTGTTCACAAATGTTTTTAAATAAAACGAGATATAACTACATTTTATAAGACTGTAAAACTGATCTGTTCACAATTTTTTTAAATAAAACGAGATATATCTACATTTTATAAGACTGTAAAACTGATCTGTTCACAATTTTTTTAAATAAAACGAGATATATCTACATTTTATAAGACTGTAAAACTGATCTGTTCACAATTTTTTTAAATAAAACGAGATATATCTACATTTTATAAGACTGTAAAATAGCTGTATTAATAATCTAAATAGTCCCCATTTAGTCATTATGTTGACCTCTTATTTCCATTTTAACATTAGTGTTTTGATCAAAACCATAAAAGCAATTCTGTTTGGAAATCTAATGTTCCTAATAAAAAAACAAAATCAAGTAGTGTTGTTTATGGCTATAGCAGTGTATTGTATCTTGAATTTAAAAAAATCTTTAAAAAAAACCATGTAAGTACATAACAATACATTTTTGTCTTTGAGAAATTCCCCGTAATTACTTCCCTTTATACTTTTCGAAGGAGAGAGCGTATACTTCTGAGGGGTACCGAATGCTTGCCTTTCTAAGCATCGATGTCAAAAGAGATCTGATTGGATGTTTACGATAAATCATCCAATGGCGGTCAATATTACAAATAAATGTGGTTTACGTAATAAGTAAGAACTAAAACGAAAGTAAATTTGGGAACACGTTGTTTGTTGAAAATGAGCAAGAACATGAATAAGCGCACTACGGAATATTCTATACTTAAGTTCCTGACAGTTTCATCTGTGTCTAGTGACAGTATAGTTAAAGGAATCATTGATGACATTATCAAGCAAAAAACAAAATATTTACAACATTTTATTAATAAACATGACACAATCGTGTCAAATTAAACAGAGATATACATTTCACTTGCATCCTGCGTTTATTGAATAACACTTGTGTCAAACATAATTTTAAAAGTGTACATGTAAGCAATCTTTTCTGAAGTAGAGAGTACAACAGTGCAAAGGAAATATGCAAATACCCATCATTTTCAAAAGTAGGGGGTAATTACCCTTTGGACTTGAAAATTATCTGGAGCTCTGTTGATAGCTACATTTATCATGGGGAATTTCGATTTTATGCAGTAATTTCATCAAAGTACTTTAAATTGATTGGTGGATAGATTTTATATACGCTAGTCCGTTTGGCTTTTCTTGTGACGAAACTTGGTAGTCCTGCAGTTAAAAATGGTACCCCCTGGCATCGGGCTAGTGCTATTTTCAACCCCTGAATTTGCAACTTGTTCTGCATGAAGGGATGTCAGTGTTATCACAAGGACAACAATTCTAGACTGATAATGATATTTCTTTTCTACCTTAATTTCAGTCTGAAACGGACGAGCCTTTGTATAAACAGTTATTGAGAAAATACTGAAGTGACCCTTTATATTAGGTTAGTTTTGGCTTTTGTTTGCTGCAGTGATTGAAAAAAATACGCTTAAATATCCATAATAGTAATACCAATGATAGTCTTCCACGTTTCCTAATTAACTGCCTTTCTGATCTGTTCACAATTTTTTAAAATAAAATGAGATATAATTACATTTTATTAGACTGTAAAATAGCTGTTTTTATAATCTAAATAGCCCTCGTTTAATCATTACATAGGTGTGTTGACCTCTTATTTCCATTTTAACATTAGTATTTTGATCAAAACCATAAAAAAAAATTCTATTTTGAAATCTAATGTTCCTAATAAAAAATACATGTAGTGTTATGGTTACAAAGGTGAAAAATTGCAGTTAAATCCACCCAATTCAGTAACAAACTAACAGCATGTCAGGAACAATGAAAATGAAAGGCCTCATTTTATTTTGGACTTTCAACTGTTGTGGAGTTTTGCACCTTGATTTGCCATAAGATACACATTTCTCAGAGATTATTGTTTAATAATTTAAGTTTCCCTTGCGTAAATCATTTGAAATTTATTAAGCACCACACTACACAGGGCAAGTTCAAATTTGGTTATTATTTGTTTTATTGTGTAAGAGTTATTATGCATCTTGAATTGATTGAAAAATGACAAATTTGTGGTGTTCATGCTCTTAATTCAGTTTCCTTTGGTCAAATATATGAAGTTTTGGTTATGCCTGTTTTGATTCCCAGGTTATTCCCCTGAAAACAGGGCATCCATATCATACTGACACATTCTTCCATATTTGTTTTCTCCGTTTTTAACCTGTGGTTGTATCGTACACTGTATGATGATTCCTTTATTTATTGGTTACTGCTTCTAAACTAGTTTCGGCTGGAATCAATTTGCGCCAATTAGCATATTCAAAATGATTCAATTGCGCCACTGTCTATATTTTTTATGGTTTTAATTGCGCCAATAAATGAAATTCAACTGCGCCATATTTACCTGTAAATTACCTGAACATAATTTACCTATATTATAATATACATGTATTACAATTAACCTTTCGGGATAGAATTTAACTGTCCCAGTGAACACTTTTCAAACTTAAGGATACTCACAAGCGAATAAATTGTTCAGTAATAAGAAAGTTTTCAACAAGTAAAGATGTCTGAAATTCCATTCAAGAAAATTGAATTTGATAGGGGGAAACCTGTCATTGTAGTAGAAGACCAGAAATTCCGCCAGGCCTTCATTAAGAAGAATGGAGAAATTAGATGCAGATGCACCGTAAAATCCTGTTCTGCTAGGGTCAATTAGTATAATTCTAAGTGGTGAATTGGACCATATACATGAGACAAATGCGCAAAAACTAGAACGACAGATTTTGAGAACAGCTTGTAAAAGAAAAGTAGTGGATATGATGTCAGAACTACCTTCAAAAATCATCAACTCTGAACTCTTCAAAATGGATGAAGAAAATTTGGAAAAGAAAGATTTAAAATACGTACGTCTATCTATATACAGGGAAAGAAGGAAACTTCACCCGGCTCAACCCAAAAATCAAGCCGAATTCCACAGTATTCTTGATGATATTGGTGTTGTAACAAACAAGGATGATCACTTTGTGCTGTGTAATGATTCTGAAAGTAGGATAATTTTATTTGGATGTGAGGCTAATTTGAAATTTCTATGTACAGTTTCAGAGGAAATTTGTTTGCTGATGGAACATATAAATGATGTCCTAAGTATTTCAAGCAACTATATACGATACATGGCTTTAAGAATGGTCATTACATTCCACTGGTCTTCTGTTTGTTACCATCAAAATCAGAAGCCTGTTACAGGAAAATGTTTTCATTACTCGATGACAGCTGCAAGAGATTCAACCTTGGTTTGTGTATTAAAACAATTCATCTAGATTTTGAAGATCGGATGCATGTAACAGTTACAAATTTATTCCCAGATGTTGTTATTAGATCTTGTAGATTCCATCTCAGTCAGGCATGGTGGAGGAAAATACAGGCTCTAGGTCTGGCAAAAGAATATAAGAAAAATGTGACTGACATTAGTAAATGGTTACACCATTTTTTAGCTCACCTGGCCATAGGCCATATGAGCTTTTGTCATGGGTGAGCGTCCGTCGTCCGTCCGTCCGTTAGCTTTTCACATTTAAATCTTCTTCTCTGAAACCGCTGAACAGAAATCAGCCAAACTTGCCAGAAATGTTCACTGGATGGTCCTCTACCAGATTTGTGTTTTTGGTGCTGATTTGAAATCCAACATGGCTGCCAGGGTCCATAATGTGTTCTCATTGGCTGAAATTTTAAAAATCTTCTTGTCAGAAACCACTAAGTCAATTGAATTGTGACTTTGCAGGAATGATCATTGGGTGGTCCTGTACTAAAATTGTGAATCGTTTGCCGATCGGAAATACAAGATGGCCGCCATGACTCGACTTAGTTTAACATTGGACCCTATGGGAATTTCACATTTTCATCTTTTTTTCTGAAACCACTAAACAGATTTGAACCAAACTTGGCAGAAATGTTCATTGGATGGTCATATACAAGATTTTTGTTTTTGGTGCTGATCGGAAATCCAACATGGCTGCCAGGGCCCATAATGTGTTCTGATTGGTCAAAATTTTTAAAATCTTCTTGTTAGAAACCACTAAGCCAATTGAATTGTGACTTTGCAGGAATGATCATTGGGTGGTCCTGTACTAAACTTGTGAATCGTTTGCCGATCGGAAATTCAAGATGGCCGCCATGACTCGACTTAGTTTAACATTGGACCCTATGGGAATTTCACATTTTCATCTTTTTTTCTGAAACCACAAAACAGATTTGAATCAAACTTGGCAGAAATGTTCATTGGATGGTCATATACAAGATTTTTGTTTTTGGCGCTGATCGGAAATCCAACATGGCTGCCAGGGCCCATAATGTGTTCTGATTGGTTGAAATTTTAAAAATCTTCTTGTTAGAAACCACTAAGCCAATTGAATTGTGACTTTGCAGGAATGATCATTGGGTGGTCCTGTACTAAACTTGTGAATCGTTTGCCGATCGGAAATTCAAGATGGCCACCATGACTCGACTTAGTTTAACATTGGACCCTATGGGAATTTCACATTTTCATCTTTTTTTCTGAAACCACAAAACAGATTTGAATCAAACTTGGCAGAAATGTTCATTGGCTGGTCATATACAAGATTTTTGTTTTTGGCACTGATCGGAAATCCAACATGGCTGCCAGGGCCCATAATGTGTTCTGATTGGTCGAAATTTAAAAAATCTTCTTGTTAGAAACCACTAAGCCAATTGAATTGTGACTTTGCAGGAATGATCATTGGGTGGTCCTGTACTAAACTTGTGAATCGTTTACCAATCGGAAATTCAAGATGGCCACCATGACTCGACTTAGTTTAACATAGGACCCTATGGGAATTTCACATTTTCATCTTTTTTTCTGAAACCACAAAACAGATTTGAACCAAACTTGGCAGAAATGTTCATTGGATGGTCATATACAAGATTTTTGTTTTTGGTGCTGATCGGAAATCCAACATGGCTGCCAGGGCCTATAATGTGTTCTGATTGGTCGAAATTTTTAAAATCTTCTTGTTAGAAACCACTAAGCCAATTGAATTGTGGCTTTGCAGGAATGATCATTGGGTGGTCCTGTACTAAACTTGTGAATCGTTTGCTGATCGGAAATTCAAGATGGCCGCCATGACTCGACTTAATTTTAACATAGGACCCTATGGAAAAAATGTTTAAAAGTCTTCTCCTCTGAAACCAGTAAGTCAGTTTAAAGCAAACATGGGATGAATGGTCCTTAGGTGGTCAACTTTCAAAATTATGTCCTGTGACCCCGACCTCCATCCAAGATGGCAACCATCAGCGAACATAGTTTTAACATAGGACCCTATGGGAAATATATTTAAAAATCTTCTTCTCTGAAACCAGTAAGCCAATTTAAAGCAAACATGGCATGGATGGTCCTTAAGTGGTCAATTTTCAAAATTGTGTCCAGTGACCCTGACCTCCATCCAAGATGGCCACCTTCAGCAGACATACTGTAGTTTTAACATAGGACCCTATGGGAAAAAATGTTTTAAAATCTTCTCCTCTGAAACTAGTAAGCCAATATAGTAAACATGTCATCGATGGTCCTTAGGTGGTCAACTTCCAAAATTGTGTTCAGTGATCCCGATCTCGGTTCAAAATGGCCGCCGTCAGCAGACATAGTTTTAACATAGGACCCTATGGGAAAATTGTTTAAAAGTCTTCTCTTATTAAACCAGTCAGCCAATTTAAAGCAAACATGGCATGGATGGTCCTTGGGTAGTATACTTTCAAAATTGTGTCCGGTGACCACGACCTCCATCCAAGATGGCTGCCATGAGCAGACATAGTTTTAACATAGAACCCTATGGCAGTATGGGATTTGAATAGTAACTTAGATGTATTCAGCATGCAGACATTCTTAAGAGGACTTATTTATGTCAGGTGAGCGATACAGGCTCACCTGAGCCTCTAGTTTGGATTTGCTTTTCTTAATCCGGAAGATGTAGGTGACAGTTTTGCTGAGGATTTGATTCCTGATATGCCAAGTGACAACAAAGTTCACGACTTTGCCAATTATGTGTTGTCAACATACGTAGATGATAGCGCAATGTTTCCACCATCAGTGTGGGCTGAAATTCCGTCCAACTCTAGACGAACAAATAATGGACCTGAAGCATTTCATTCCCACTATAACGAACAATTCTACTACCCACATCCATCTATGTTTGTGTTTCTAGACACTCTTACAAAGATTCAGGCAACGACATACATAAAAATCAGAAGTACCAGCTCAGAAGCTGTCAGAAGTAGACATGATTCTGAAAAGGAAAACTTTGCAATGGAAAAATACCAAAAACTATTACGAGGTGAAATTAGCAGAAAGCAGTATGTTTGCATTTTGAGTTATAAATACTAGCCACTAGTTTAACTGTACAGATACTTGAGTTTAACTGAATTTTAACTGTAAATAAATAGACTGTCGTTCAACGTTTTAATTTATCATATTTTATAATAAATGACTAACTCTGCCAGTGTTAAAACTGCCGATCCCAAGCCCGGATAAAAGATGAGGGAAGTCATTAAATTAGTTTCTTTAAAATAAATGTCTTTAAAGTAAAACAATAAATTTATTACAATGGCGCAAATGAATGGCTATTTTATTGGCGCAAATGAAACCCATGGTTTGAACAAATAAGTGGTGCAGAAGTACATGTAGTATTGGTGCAAATAAGTTGTGGCGCAAATGAATGCATTTTTGGCACAAATCGATATCGGCCGTAATTTCAATATCGCCCTCCCTGTTGAGTAATACATTTGTAATTGTAATTCCCATTCCTTTTTCATCATTTCATGTTAGTTATTACGTAACTCATTTAAGTCTAAAGGAATCACGTTCTCATGGAAACTGGCTCATTCAAAACATAACATTTAATAATGGTAGAATAAATTGCAACTCTCAAAAGTAAAATCATCTAACTTTTATAATCCAAATTTTTTTCATATATACAGATCATTGGTATGTCTAAAATAATTTTCCTAATAATTAACTGCACATTCTTATTTTTCTGCACAATTTTAATACTGGGAGTGTACTTTGTGTCATTAGTGTTGCATTTATTTTAAAATGCTAGCGACAGATTAGATATATGTTTGTTTACGTCAGTTTGGTAGTAGTTCAGCCATTTTAATGGCAAGAACAAGTTTTCAAACAATAAAGCATGCTGATAAAAAGGTGGCCTGAACATCATCGTTGGTATTGAAGAAGCCCTCAATTTAGTCTACTACAAAAGTCACTTAGGCCACTCAGAGCTGGCAGGCGACCTAAAAATCACTGTTGAACGCAATTGAGGCAATTAGTATTTTAAAGTCTGACGACCATAAAAAAAACCATAGTTTATCCATTTCTGATTGTCTTTTGTGTTCAATCTCCTTTGATGAATGTTTGAGGGTTTGAAAGTTTGACAAATTCATATTGCTGAGTCTTTCATACTTGACAGTAATCTCATTTTGGCATTAAGTGTATCTATGAAATGTTTTTTTTAGCTCACCTGGCCATAGGCCATGTGAGCTTTTGTCATGGGTAAGCGTCCGTCGTCCGTCCGTCCGTTAGCTTTTCACATTTAGATCTTCTTCTCTGAAACCGCTGAACAGAAATCAGCCAAACTTGCCAGAAATGTTCACTGGATGGTCCTCTACCAGATTTGTGTTTTTGGTGCTGATTTGAAATCCAACATGGCTGCCAGGGTCCATAATGTGTTCTCATTGGCTGAAATTTTAAAAATCTTCTTGTCAGAAACCACTAAGTTAATTGAATTGTGACTTTGCAGGAATGATCATTGGGTGGTCCTGTACTAAAATTGTGAATCGTTTGTCGATCGGAAATTCAAGATGGCCGCCATGACTCGACTTAGTTTAACATTGGACCCTATGGGAATTTCACATTTTCATCTTTTTTTCTGAAACCACTAAACAGATTTGAACCAAACTTGGCAGAAATGTTCATTGGATGGTCATATACAAGATTTGTGTTTTTGGTGCTGATCGGAAATCCAACATGGCTGCCAGGGCCCATAATGTGTTCTGATTGGTCGAAATTTTAAAAATCTTCTTGTTAGAAACCACTAAGCCAATTGAATTGTGACTTTGCAGGAATGATCATTGGGTGGTCCTGTACTAAACTTGTGAATCGTTTGCCAATCGGAAATTCAAAATGGCCGCCATGACTCGACTTAGTTTAACATTGGACCCTATGGGAATTTCACATTTTCATCTTTTTTTCTGAAACCACAAAACAGATTTGAACCAAACTTGGCAGAAATGTTCATTGGATGGTCATATAGAAGATTTCTGTTTTTGGTGCTGATCGGAAATCCAACATGGCTGCCAGGGCCTATAATGTGTTCTGATTGGTCAAAATTTTTAAAATCTTCTTGTTAGAAACCACTAAGCCAATTGAATTGTGGCTTTGCAGGAATGATCATTGGGTGGTCCTGTACTAAACTTGTGAATCGTTTGCTGATCGGAAATTCAAGATGGCCGCCATGACTCGACTTAATTTTAACATAGGACCCTATGGAAAAAATGTTTAAAAGTCTTCTCCTCTGAAACCAGTAAGTCAGTTTAAAGCAAACATGGGATGAATGGTCCTTAGGTGGTCAACTTTCAAAATTATGTCCTGTGACCCCGACCTCCATCCAAGATGTCAACCATCAGCGAACATAGTTTTAACATAGGACCCTATGGGAAATATATTTAAAAATCTTCTTCTCTGAAACCAGTAAGCCAATTTAAAGCAAACATGGCATGGATGGTCCTTAAGTGGTCAATTTTCAAAATTGTGTCCAGTGACCCTGACCTCCATCCAAGATGGCCACCTTCAGCAGACATACTGTAGTTTTAACATAGGACCCTATGGGAAAAAATGTTTTAAAATCTTCTCCTCTGAAACTAGTAAGCCAATATAGCAAACATGTCATCGATGGTCCTTAGGTGGTCAACTTCCAAAATTGTGTTCAGTGATCCCGATCTCGGTTCAAAATGGCCGCCGTCAGCAGACATAGTTTTAACATAGGACCCTATGGGAAAATTGTTTAAAAGTCTTCTCTTCTTAAACCAGTCAGCCAATTTAAAGCAAACATGGCATGGATGGTCCTTGGGTAGTATACTTTCAAAATTGTGTCCGGTGACCAAGACCTCCATCCAAGATGGCTGCCATGAGCAGACATAGTTTTAACATAGAACTCTATGGCAGTATGGGATTTGAATAGTAACTTAGATGTATTCAGCATGCAGACATTCTTAAGAGGACTTATTTATGTCAGGTGAGCGATACAGGCTCACCTGAGCCTCTAGTTTCATTTATCTATTATAAACAGCTTACAAACTGCTATTAACATGTTTCATAAACAATAAAACTACTGTTGTGCCATTTACAAGCACTCAGTGTGAGCATGGGGACCTGTAAAATTTCTTTATATGATCAAAAGCAGATCTAGAGTGCTTGGGATCAAATATGTTTATACAGTTTCACGATGTGTCAGCATATCCGACCCCCAGCCCTCTCGATCTTGGCCTTGATCATACAAACCTGTTTCATATTTTTTATCTCATAGCTGCTTTTTAGCATCAACTATGGAAAATTTGATGAGGATTAGTGGAGAAGCATCTAAAAATTGTGGATTATGAACCTCGGCCAGACATGAACAGATGGTTCACAAAGGGAAGGCAAATTGTTAGCAATAATTTTCAATACGTTGATTCTGATATTATCTGAGATCCTATGAAAAAATGTCAAAATTACAGATGATTATTTCTATTTTGTAGGAAGAAGATAATACTGCAACAGTTGAAGATGATTGGAGATAGTATGGAAGATTTTTTTATATAAACTTTCAAACAAAACAGTAATTCCAAATCAATAAAGGACAGATGTGTGGCTCAAAGTCCAGACACAAAATGGCCCTTAACTGTGTGAGAAATGAAACGCTGTTCAATTGTTTTGTTATAATCTTTAATTATATATATATATTATTTGAAGATATGTTATATTTGCTTTTTGACTTGAATATTTCCCTAAAATTTGATTAATATTTAGTCTTTAATGATATAGATTACGTCATGATAGGATTTCCTTGTTGTAATACTGTATGATATAGATTTGGATTTAATATGGAGTTTTCCCCTTTACAATACCGTCTGACATAGATTACATTTCATGATGAGGTTTCCCATTGTAATATCGTATGACATGGGTTACAATTCCTGATGGGGGTTTCCCTATATAATACAGTATAATATTTATGATTCGTGGTTGGGTTTCCCTGTATAATATAGATTACGATTCATGATGGGGTTTCCCTGTAAAATATAGAATATGATTCATGATTGGGTTTCCCTGTAGTAATCCTGTATGATGCAGATTATAACACTTGATAGGGTTTCTGTATTGTTATACTGTATGATCTATGATGGGTTTCATTATTGTAATACGTACTTTATGATGCAGATTACAATTCTTCATAGGGTTACCTTATTGTAATACCTCATTCTTTTTACCAGATATTAAGTATTATCATTGCTTTTACCACAACGAAGAACAGAAATAATAGACATTTACCCATTTCTTAACATATATATTGTTATAAAGTAAAACCAAAAATATCTGTTTGATAAATTTTACAATTACCCAAATGTTTTGTTTATTTTTCTAAGCTACATTTCCTTTCAGTTACATATGTTCTGTTCAAAGGTATTTGTAATAGACCATATGCATTATTATTTCTCATTTACACTCTTGTAACCTTATTCTATTAAGGAAACACATTTCTTCATTGATGTACCCTTATGACAATGAATATTATTGTCAGACAGGTGCTACACATGATTCCTTCGAGGAAAACTTCATCATTAGAGTGGTAATAGTAACGTGAAGCATCATTAAACCCAGCAGAACTTGTTGTCCAGACAATTAGGTTCAATCAAGATCATGAATCACTATAAGAAACATAAGTTATCTCCCTTCATCAATCAAGTAAGAGGAGAACTAATATTATCCTTTTGTATATTAGGACCTACAGGATTTTATTATCTCACTTACAATAACATGAATGACAAAACTTTATTTTCTTATTAATCCATATGTCTGCCTCGTCTGTCAGAATTTTAATCAAATCTTCTTGACTGTATTTGTTTGTTTGAATAAAACCCACAAATCAATCCATATAAATTTTATCAAGATATTTTTGAAACATGAACATACTAAATACATCTAAATAATACCAAAACAGAATTGTTATTGAAAATTTTGAACGTTATCTCACTACAGTAAATTTTCTCCAAATAGGCCCATCTCAATATATCCTTCAACAGGTCCCCCTCAATAACAGTGTTACTTTATTACTATCAGTATATAGAAGACAATTAATTATCATTATTTCTCCTCAAAATAAAAGTACACATGTTTTAACACCTTCACATGGGGGAAAAATGCAAATTGTAAAGTTGATATACCGGTAGTATGTTAGATATTAACGTTTGGTCACTCGTGGCATTGTTTTGTGTTATAATAAAAACCTAGTTAGTCACACTATATAGTAAAACTAGCCATTTGTATTGTCCCAAATCTTCAAACTTCCTTAAAAAACGAAATAGAAAACCAGATTATATTTAAAGTATATTTTGGTCTCATTATTCCTGATTTTTATCAATAAGCAGCTAAATATATCCCTGACAACATACATATTTTTTTTGTCCATTCCACCTTATGATTTCTAGGTTTTTTTTAATATGTTTGTTACTGATCAATCATGATTGAGCATGCTTAGGCCTGATTAATCATGATAGAGTATGCTTAATCCTGATCAATCATGATGAAGTATGATAAGGCATGATCAATCATAATAGAGTATGCTTAGGCCTGATCAATCATGATTGAGCATGCTTAGGCCTGATTAATCATGATAGAGTATGGTTAAGCCTGATCAATCATGATGTAGTATGCTTGAGCCTGATCAATCATGATAAAGTATGCTTGGGTCTGATCAATGATGATAGAGTATGCTTAAGCCTGATCAATCATGATAGTATGCTTGGGCCTGATCAATCTTGATAGTGCCTGGGCCTGATCAATCATGATAGAGTATATTTAAGACTGATCAATCATGATAGAGTATGCTTAGGCCTGATCAATCATGATAGAGTATGCTTTGGCCTTTTTGTATGTATTTATATAGTGCTATTGTTGTACTGATAGGGTATACACCAGAAAGTACCCACTGTTATCATGATTTCTGTGATTAGTTTAGATGATGAATGTATTATTTCATTGGTCAACTAATTTTTGTTTGTTCTAGTAGTTTGTATGTTAATTAAATGCTTCAGTTTTACACGCAGCATATAGGAGTGATGTATGAGTGGATTTGTAGGAGTCATATATTATAGAATGATATAATAATCGACATATATATACAAAACATGCTAACAAGAGATATCAGATTTGTTGTCACATAACAGATAGAAGTATATGTTAAAAACTGATGTTTGGAAATTCAATAATTGTTTAAAAATCTACATTTGGTTGCCTACAAAATGTTGAAATAAGATTAAAAAAATCTTTCCATCTCAATTTCTTCTATTAAAGTATATAATGAAATTGTTGATGGTGCCACAATAATTTTGATATATAGTGATATATTACACAACAGTTGTGTCAACTATTAGGAGCCAGCTGCTCTTATTTTCACCCAATGTTAATTACATTGTATTAATTTTCTATAACTGACATCACTTTATATTTCATTATTTGAATTACATGCTGATGTGGTAGACATTTTTTGTTTTATATTATTATGTATTTTTTTATGACTATTTTTGTTGTTGCCTGGTCTTATTTTCTAGTCTTCACTCATTTGTACACCCATCTTCTGTTGATTAAAAACAGTATGTACGTAAACAGAAAGAGATGATTGAAATCCAGAGTACTGCCAAGTCATCATAATAAACCAATACCATTTCTAGGCAGTGGACAAACATAATGTATCTCCCTTCACTGAAGTTCTAGGCAGTGAACAAACATGATTTATCTCCCTTCACTGAGCTAGGAAAGGGAGATAATTGAATATGATTTGAGATATCTTGTTCTAAATATATCTCCTATTGAAATTATCAAATTATTATCTGTGTCTAACCTGTCATAATCTAAATATCTAGGACCTCAATGCAAGGTATAATTTTTGTTCCATTAAATGTTACAAAATTGTGGCAAAAAGAACAAAGTATTTTAAAATTACATTACTTTAAAAAAAACATTCAGTTCGGTTTCAATAAATTACTAAACATGATGACATGACTTTATAATACAAAGATAACATTTTCTTTCAAGCCTTGGGCATTGCGTTATTAACTTGATTCCTGCCACAATTTTTGTTGATAGTCACTGAAGGTGAGATATAGATATTGCTTTTTTGATGACGATGGCATTAACAAGTAAAGATTTTGTGATTCGGTTGGTTTCTCCTATAAAATAAATGTCCAACAATAGAGGTAACATTATGCGTAACATTCCTGTAAAAAAAGATGTCATATATATTTTAACTTGTAATGTTTAGTCAATACAACTGTACATTTACAATATTGGTACAAGTTCTCAGAATTTTTTTTACCAACAGTATACTGGGAAAAAGGTGATGGCAAGCTGCTAAAACTACCTCTAGATTATAACAGTGGCATTGTCCTCATCAACATTTGTTATTTGAAAGATGAGTTTGGATACGGTCCAGTAAACTCATGTAAAAAAAATGTCTTGGTTTACTTAGTTATAGAACATATTGCCGTTTTCTTTGTTACCAATCGAGATGTAGTTTATTTTTTAGCTAAATATAATGTAATTAAGTTGATAACCAAATATGGTCCTATCTGCTATTATATCACTTCTTTTATTTCAACAAAATATATATACGAAGGATAGTTAATGTATAAATCAATGCTGACGGTAATCTTGTTTGAACTGAAATTCTTGCTTCACTTTAAAGGCATAGTTGAACATAATTTCCACCTATTTATAAAATCAGATGTTCTGGTTTTAATGAATATTTCTTTGTTTGTTTGATTCTGAGTGTCATATATAATAAAAAAAAAATATTTTGTTGATTTTTTTTGCACAAGAAATTTTATAAAGATAATGAAGCTGTATATATTATACAATGTTTGTTTTGATTGTGTCTGTTTGATTATTTTTGTCGCTTATAGAAACTGGATGGACATGACTTAAAACAAACATTATGACTCCTCACATTAATAGCACAGCTGGATTAACACTGGGTTCACTTTGTCATCACATGACAATAGCAACTTTTTCTATTTTTAAGTTAACAGTATATGTAGAAGATTTTTTTTTTTGTCGTCGCAAGACGTCGACAGTATACGTGTAGAAGATTTTTTTTTGTCGTCACATGACGATGACGATTTTTGTGTTAACAGTATGCATGTAGGAGATGAAATTAACCTAAATGTGTAAGATTTGAAGAGTTTTCTTTAATTGTTATATATTTAGCTAGATATTATCTGTCATTCTCTATTAATAATTTATTTAATGTTTGCTACATTACACTTACACTACTTGTTTGTCATTGTTTTATTTGACTTAAGTTACATACGTTAAATGTCAGATTTTTTTATGAAGTCTTGTTTAGGTACAGTCAAATTTGCCCTTGAATCATGTGTCACCTACTGTAAGTGGTCAGTTTAAAACCCTACCAACCTGATTTACATGTTATTTTAACTCAAATAAGTGTTCATCTCAGTAATGTGGTCAATGGTTACTCTTTCATACAAGTTTACAGGTCTGTTTTCAATCTAGACTTTGAAAATTCATCGATGATTAACTTATGAGGTGTTCTCAATACACAATACAATGTAGTATTAAATAAGCTATCAAATCTTTAAATGATGAACTAATCAACTGTAAATCGTCACAAGAACACCCAGCATTACAAAGTGACTACCATATTTTCCAAATACTTACCTTCCGGTAATAGCAATGCGAGAATCATTTTGGACTGGAACTGACGGTCCAGATCGACCGATCTTAAATAGGCGGTCACTTGTCATACCCAGTCATTTTGGAATTGATGTACATGTACATCCATTTATTTTGGTAGAGACAATTGAGTAGTTGAATCAAGTACAATAATGATATGATTGGAACATAGATTGTTATTTATTTTATACTTCACTCTCATTTCTTAACAATAATACATTTAACTATCATGTTGCAGCTGAATTCTTTTTTTATTTCATATTTTAACTTCATATAATTTATTCTGACTAGAATTTATTTCCATTTATTCTTGTATTAAATGAAACCATCCCATTAGAACAAAAGGAAAGGGATGTTATATTTGTCTTGCAATTTTGAAATTTTACCGAAATTTCATAAATGATGGTACATTTGTATAAGTTAGTTAAAATATTTAGTAAAAATGACCACCAGAACATTAACACTGGGTATTTATATATATTTTTCAAATCAAACTTGAGAAGTGGATTTCAGTGCCAATTTCAATATTGTTCTTAGTAAGAAGACAAATGGTTTGCTCAGTACAGGTTGATGTCTATAAGACCAAACACTCATTCGTAGAAAGTTATGGCAATGCCATGAATTGTGTGTTATAGATGCACAAAAAGGCTTATTGCATTTATCTGTTACAAACTGGTGCAGCAGGATTTTTCTGTTGCAGAATGCAATCTTGGAATCTCTTTAATTTATAAGACTTATATTTGATTGTTAATTTCAGAGATAATCGTGAAGATCATATAATTTTGCTAATTTAAGAGAATTACCACAAAAACATCCAAATATTTGTGAAATGTCGGTTGTGTCCACTTGAAATCAAGAGCATGTTCACATTAAATAGTATGTCTACATTTGTTGACATGAACTCTATAATTATAATAATATACCCATGTGAAGTATCTGTGGTTATAACATGTTATGTAGGCCCTTTTAATGAATGATAGGATACCATTAACCAGATTATTGCTCCAGTTTAGATATATGCTTCAGCCAATTTCTCTTTTGTTTTAATTTTATGCAAGTTTAATTCTTTATTTTATTAACAGATTTTGAGATCTTTATATAATGAAATTATATCCTGTGACTTTCCCGATATATGACATAAGTAGTATATTTTTGTTTTACAGGAGGTATTATAAATTCATACCTGATCATTTCTAATCATCAAGTGTTACTATGTATTTAGAGTCACATTGCCCCAGTAGGTGATGGCACTAAATCATTGTTCTATATAATTTGAAGAATAAAAAAAATAAAATGAATTATTATTGCATCAACTGATCTTTTCATGCCATCAAATTTGTTTTCTTATTATAATCTTTCAAATCCCTTAGTAAGGATCATTTGATGTAGAGTGGGTTTATGGTGTTTAACACCACTTTCAACAATTATTCGGTGATATCGTGGCAGTCATTTGAGGTATTGTCATCACTTTGTGTTCATCATAGGTGTTATCTGTAAGCTTACATTTCAATCTTCTTCTCTGAAACCACAAGACCTGTTAGAGCAAAACTTGGTAGGAATGTTCATTCGATGATCCTCTACCAATTTTATTTTCGATCAGAAATCCACCACAGAAACAAGAGACCCCAAGTTGCAAAAAATTACACTTTCTGTTTTTGTATGAGGGTTACCGGTAGGTTTTACACCACTTTCAACAATATTTCAGTTAGATTGGGGCAGTCAGTTTTATTGGTGGATGAAATCAAAGAAAACCATGGACCTGCTGCAAGTCACCTGACAAACTTTATCACTTACAATTGTATGTGGAGTGTTTCTTCTTTCTTTGATAATTTGTTTATCTATGTTCCTTAAATTATCTCTGTAGTATGCCAACAGATTTTGTTTGACTATTCCAGTTTTTGGTAATTTTTGTCTTTTTAGTTCACCTTGCCAAAGGCAATGCGAGCTTTTGCCATCAATTGTCGTCCGTTAACTTTTCACATTTTAATCTTCTCCTCTGAAACCCCTAAGCCAAATAAACTGAAACTTGGTAGGCAGCATCTATGGAAGGTCCTCTGTAAAGACTGCTCATTTCGTTCCGATCCATTAACAAACATGACTGCCACAGGCGACTCTTGTTTCTGATTGGCTGATTTTTTAAATTCTTCTCCTCTGAAACCGTTAGGCCAAATGAGCCGAAACTTGGTAAGAAGCATCTATGGGCGGTCCTCTAAAGATTGCACATTTTTTTTGTACCGATCCATTAACAAACATGGCCACCATAAGCCATTCTTGTTTCCGATTGGTTGATTAAAAAATCTTCTCCTGTTGAAAGAAAGATAACTCTTGCCATTATCTCCCTTAGAAATTAACTAATGCTGATATAGTGTAACATGTTTATTCTATACAATACAAGTAGGTATTCACATTTTAATATTCTTTTTAGCAAACCTTGCCAAAGGCAATATGAGCTTTTGTCATCACTTGGTGTCCGTCGTCTGTCATCCGTTTACTTTTCACATTTTAATCTTCTCTGAAAACCCTCAGCCAAATGAACTGAAACTTGGTAAGAAGAATCTATGGAAGGTTCTCACTAAAGAGTGCACATTTTGTTATGATCCATTACCAAACATGGCCGCCACAGGCAATTCTTGTTTCTGATTGGCCGATTTAAAAAAATCTTCTCCTCTGAAACCGCTTGGCCAAATGAACCGAAACTTGGTAGGAAGTATCTATGGAAGGTCCTCTCTAAAGAGTGCACATTTTGTTATGATCCATTACCAAACATGGCCACTACAGGCAATTCTTGTTTCTGATTGGCCGATTTTTAAAAATCTTCTCCTCTGAAACCGCTTGGCCAAATGAACCGAAACTCGGTGGGAAGAATCTATGGAAGGTCCTCTATGAAGATTGCTCATTTCGTCCTGATCGGTTAGCAAACATGGCTACCACCGAAACTTGGTAGGAATCATCTATGGAATGTCCTCTTATGAAGTTTGCTCATTTCGTCCCAATCGGTTAGCAAACATGGCCATCACATGCAATTCTTGTTTCTGATTGGTCGATTTCTAAAAAATCTCCTCCTTTGAAACTGCTTAGCCATATGAACCGAAACTTGGTAGGAAGCATCTACATGTATGGAAGGTTCTGTATTAAGTTTCCTCAAAGCAGAATGAAAGGTGAGCGACACAGGCTCGGCCCACTGAGCCTCTAGTTTGGTAATCACTACATTTTCTTGGTTCCAATTGACTGAAACTTGATCCAGTACGTTAAACTGTCCTGCAGTGGCAGAAATCTAGAATTTCTGATCTGCTCAAAAACATTCAAGTCAGATTTCGCTTTAAAGGGATATTAAAGTTCATTTTTAATACAAAACCATTAGGGGTTGATCAGAACCACGTGTCTTGTACCATGCTTTTCATATACAATGAACAGAAAGAAGGTTCAAATGACCTTCAATAATTGTAACCGCATCAGTGGCGTAATGGTTAGCGTGCTTGCCTCGAGTGCGGAAGATCGTGGGTTCGGATCAAACCAAAGACTATAAAATTGGTACTGGTTGCTTCTCTGCTAAGCACGCAGTATTAAGGAGAAAGAGCAAATACTGGTTGGCTTGGAATCTGGATGATGTCTCCGACATATCTATCCGCGCAGTCGTTTCAGTGAGCTAGCACTATAATAATCCAACAAACGTGTTGGTCTAGTACAAAGCAGACTTCATCCTCATCTCATTGAAAATTAACATGTTCTTGCCGCCATATATCTGAAAATTTGCTTAGTAAAACAACAATCACTCAAATGTCTGAAAAATTTCAATTGCAAAGACCTATTAACAATTTGTTCATTAGCCTTACATGTGCAAGGAGCATTCAAATTGTTCATCTTAGAATATTGTTAATGGATTGATTGTTGTTCAATGTTATGTGATCAGCATTTCAGATAAATTCATGAAAAGTACAAGGTAACCAACATTGAATCATCATACAGGTAGAAAGGTGGGAATTTTGATCATCACAAATAAAATTGAAGACGATGGAACACATTGCTTTGAAAGGAACCACAAATGACCAATGTTAACGAGATGTTTCTTATTAGGAATTACTGCAAGTTGTTTTATTTCATGCATGCGAGTGGTACACTCCTATTTATTTATTTCTTAGAACGATAGATGTGTGAATTTGATTCGTCCACATCATTTTATCATACAATAGTCTTTTAACAATGGTTGTAAAATCACAATTTCTTTTAATAACTATCCCGATTTCAAATTTTTTCCTGATTTTAATCAAAGATTTTTTTATCAACAAAATATGGTGCATTCTGTAGTTGGATTTACAACTACCTGTGCAATCAGTGCCCATCACCACCAACCTTGAGAATTCAAACTCTGTTCATGGCGATACAACAATATGTGATAAGTCAGTAACTTACGATAGGTCAGTGGTTTTCTACAGGTACTCCTCCACCAATATAACTGAAATATGATTAAGTCAATAACTTACGATAGGTCAGTGGTTTTCTACAGGTACTCCTCCACCAATATAACTGACCACCATGATATAACTGAAATATTGTAGTGGCATAAAACACCATAAACCAAACTGATCAACAAAAGCCAAACTGTATATAGTTTTTTCCGGTAGCTTTTTTTAATATAATTTTTTGAAGTATGGTTTTTAAATATTCAGGATTGAATTGCATTGTGTTTTACAGGTTCAAAAATTAATTTTGTGCAAGTTAGATTATAAAATTATTATGAAATTATAGTGTAATTTAAAAACTACATTTAGTTCTGCTTTTGTAGATAAAAATTTCTTCAAAGTGGAATAAAATTTTACTAGGAATAATTATTTGAAAAAAAAACAACTGCTTTTTTAATATGAAATGTGTGTCCTTTTCCTAGGGGTCCTATTAAAAGATTGATGCCAAGGGCCAATAAGTCTGATAATCTGACAAATCTTTTAACAAACCCTTGGTAGTTGTCAAATTTTAAATCCTCTGGTCATAGTTGTTTGATTCAATGTGGCCATTGACCCATATATGAATGTATTTTGTGCTAATAAACATTAAAGTCTGTGGATATAAAAATGGATCAAATCAGGCTGTGTTTGCAAATGCATTTTATATGTTAAAAAAATGCAGTGATTGTTCCTGAATTCAGTAATCTAAATTTGTGGAATGCAAATATGAAACTGCATATCTTAAAATTTTGTGCTCTGTCCAACAATCATGCATCAAAAAGCAGCGGCCACCTCTTTATTTATTAATCTGAACTTTCTTGTTCATGACACAGGATAAAGGCTGCAGTCTCCATGCTCAAAACCATTGGTTTGGAATTCCAAACTACATCACTAGATACTTTTTTTTTAATTATTTTACTCTTCACATAAAAGATATCATATGTTCTCTTCTTCAGTTCTTTTTTCTATATTTATTTCTCTGTTTGTCAAAAGATTTGTCAGACTAACAGACCATTTGACTATAGCTACAGTCCTCTTTTTCTACAGCTTGCAGCTCCTATATCTACATATGGGGGAATATTTCTATAATGTAAGAATATCAAAACAATATGTACTTTTGTATTCATAATGTATGCACATTTCATTTGCAAACTAAGCAAAGTCTTTCTAAGTATAAAAGTACAAGAATATAATAAATATCACAGAAATGTTGTTATATTATTACAACTATAAATCTTCTTCTGTAGCTGAAGTGGAACAGATTTGAAAGTGGATTTTTTTCATGTCAGGATTTCTTCATACTTTTATCAATACAATTTCTAAAAGCAGTCACTGCTTCTTGACATTTTCTCCAATCTTTATTGTCTGCCATACATTCCTGTAAATGAAAATCACGAAAATACAGTTACATTGTCCCATCAAATGAATCACAGCCAGGAATTACAATACAATACAAGAAGCTTTATTTTGAGTCAGAAAGAAGCAAACAATTACACAAGCTCTAAAAATGGTGTACCGCTAAAAATGTATTATGTTTTTATGTGTCTCCTTCTTAAAAACAACACACAAGAAAACAGAAACAGAAAACCACTTTCTCTATTTTTGTTGGGTAGATGTGAAAATAATTTTGATTAAACCCATTCTATCTTTACCTTTATTTAATAGAAATCAACCCTAAATAAATACAAAGGCGATAATGGCCTATGTTCTCTTTTGGGTATTTGTTTAAACCAAACACAGAAATCTGACGCAACATTAAAAATACAATCAGATAATGTAATTATATAAACACTAGACAAACTAACTTGTACTGCGAAATGTAATTCTTTACATCCAGATTTATCTAACATCTTATCGACAGGATCTTCTTCTTCGTCGTCCTCTTTTGGCGGTGGTCGTGATCGATCGTGACCCATGGGGGCTGACATTTTGAAATTAATAAAAAGATGTATGCACGTCCCGGTATTATCTGCTTCAAACATAATGCAATGTAATGTGGGATGTAGTTAAAACTTCGACTTTCCATATAAATTATTTACTTATTGTTACGAGCATTCGTCCGGTTTACATTTAATATTTGCATTGTATTAAACAAGATATGTTGTAGCTTTGTGTGTCCAAAAACAAAATAATTTAGAATGTTCATTGAGTTTCAATCATTACAAGATGAGCTCTTCGGAAAAATCTGAAGACAAAAGGTCGAGAATAATATTACAGCAGTGTTTATCGGCAAGACTTCAAGTGCAACCGAAAACTGAAACAGAAGACGCGCGGTTCGTCGAGGCAAGTGTTGTATAATTAAGTGATTGATTCATTGTTTTTAAGGTTCATCAATGATGACCAGTTGTCTATTTTAAAGACTTGATATTTATACAGTACTAAGGGACAGACCATTTAACTTGAAGGGGAGAGGGGGGGGGGGGGGGGTTATGGTTTTTTGTTTCGTTCAGAATTTTTTTTTTCGGACAACACAAGAGTTAGAATATTTATTTTTTTTGTCGTGCAAAGTGCGAATTTTTTTTTCCAGAATGTAACATTAGGCTATATGACAAAAACTCTGAATCAGATTATTTTTTTTTTCCTCCACCAAAACCAGAATATTTTTTTCAGCAACATTGGGAATCAGAATATTTTTTTAGAAAAAAAACATAACCCCCCCCCCCCCCCCCCCCCCCCCTTCAAGTTAAATGGTCGTTCCCTAATTAGTAGAGCAAAAACTATGCAAAGTTTTTTGATTTTCGGGGGTAGCAGCACGTATATGTTTTTTTAATCGGTTTTAATAAAAAAAACTTTAATCTCGTTGAGATTTGACTTCCGAAGATATTGTCTGCTCTGTATCTCCTCAGTGGGAGTATCTCCAGCCAAATCTCGTCACAATTACTAACAAAGGTATTCTTGAAATTTAAAATCTGAACCCGGTGCACGTGCATTCCGATACATATTTTGTCATCGGCGGTTTGTGTCGGATGAAGCGCAGGTAAGATTTCATACAAGTTCAAATCTGCACAAATATTGGCAATGAATTCGAGAATCGTTTTTAGACAATAAATCTTCATCACGTTATATAATTAGGTGACAGGCTGCCTTACGGGATCAGTAGGACAGCCAGCGTGACAGGAGAGCTCCAAAGTCAAGTCCCAGTCACGTGACTTTCGCTTCATTTTTGATGAAAAATGACGTTCAACCCTTCGCTTAAAATACGTCGGTTTACAATAAATATTTATGCTTGAAATCAATTAAAATATACGGAAGATGTCTATGGATAAATAGAAATTTATTGTATCACTTCAGTTTTTATTTATATTGTGTACAACCATCGAATTTTGCTACTTGAAGTGGACTCAATTTCAAAACAAATGTCAAGGTGGTTCTATTTAAAAGAGAACATTTAATTAAAACAATATGATGGCTTTCTGTAACATACAATGCCTGAGGAAATCATCTAGGATCATTGTCATACCGACAACTAGTGTCAAAGTCTTGTGGCCAAACATCGAAATTCATTGTCTTTCGGAACACATCGGTGGTGTTTCTTAACATCAACAATAAACGACACCTAAGCGTACATCCGAAAGAGTATATTTCATTTGGGAAAGGGGTGTCTATGTCTTTTTTTAATTTTCTTGTATTAATACCGTATTTTTCAGTTTAATTGAATTATTTGTATTGCAATATTGTTTTAGACATTGTGCATTTTGTAATTTAGACTGGGGAATTACTATTTATTATCACTTTAAATTTAAAAAAAAATCATCTATGATACTAGACTTGCACAGGGAATGTACAACAATTAATAATTTCAATTTAATTTAATTTCAATACAACAGGTACAAGATAAATAGAAAGAAATACATGTGTGGAAAAAATAAAAGCATGTAAACAAAAATTAAGCAAATTGAAAAAATATGAAAATATTATAAAAAAAAAAAAACATGTAACAAAATTAATAATTTTTTTAAAATCTAAAAAAAAATGAAACCTTGAGACAAAAAGGGGCATATAAAATTGTATTCAGATATCTTAACCTTTCCTATTATATCAAGGCAAATTTAAAAAAAATCAGTGTAAGCAAATATTTTTCTTGAAATTAGGAAATTTTATTATCTGAATGAAAGCTACCAAGTTTCATGTTTATCTCACAATGTAAATATCAATGTATTTGGAATATTCATGTGTTTGACACAACTACAAACTAGCTTTTATAACATATATGGGTGGTCAAGTTGTAACAATTCTTTCCCCTTGACATTTACAAAATGACCAGCATTTACAAATATGAGTACTTGGGTTGCAATAATTCTTTCTCCAGGACATTCACAAAATTACCAGCATTTACAAATATGGATACTTAGATTGCAATAAATTTCCACCATGACATTCACAAACAGAATGACTATAGCATTCACATAAAAGACAGACACAAAATGACTAGCATTCACATAAAAGACACATACAGAATAACTAGCATTCACATAAAAGAGCATATTGAATGACTACCATTCACATAATTTTAAGACACATACAGAATACTTGCATTCACATGAAAGAACAAACCAGAATTCCAAATTTCACTAAGTAAATTAAATAACTAGAATAGAATGAATATGTTTTCTGTTGGCAAAATAACCCAGTAATGGTTAATATTGTTTAAAATTGAAGTTAAAAAAATTATTTTATTTGTTCCAATGACTGGAAAAAAGTTAATAAATGGGCACATTTTGAAAAATTCTTTTCTGTAATTTTTTTTTTATAAATTTCGGCATTAATATTCATAGATAAAGGATAATTATATTTCTCATAAACAACAGGCAACATAAGTACCTTTTCATCTAAAAAAAAGCATGAATAACAAATTCAACAACATGTTGGGGTGTATACAGGTCTAAATGTCTGTAGAAACTTGTTCAACAACTTGGTTCTGGTTCAATATATCTATAAGAAATTGAAAAGTTTGAGATCTTGTTTCAGCTCCACTTTCTGACCTAGAAAATGTGTTACAACTGTTATAACAATATGTACCACAATATAATTTATCTTCTGAGCCAAATTCTTTACAGAAATTTAATTCATTCTTGAAATGTTTAAGACAAGTCCTGGTTTTCAATTGAAATTGAAATAAACCTTTTGACTTTCAGATGAAGTTTCACAAATTACACAATCAAAAAGTTCTTTTCTGAATGACTTTATTATAATTTATGACACAAGGTGTCTTGAAAACTCATGGCATTTGTTTGATGATGTACTTTAAAAATAATTGGAATGCTGGTCCATTTTTTTTACTTCATGGATATTTTAGAAGACAAAAACCATATATATATTGATTTTCAAACCTGTATGAATATATATATATAAGACTTATCATATATTCTTATTTTTATTTATTCAAATATTCAACCAATAAACATCACAGGAAACTTTGCATTTATACTCATAGAATCTGAAACTAACAGAAAATAAACATCCATTTTATTTAATAGAAACTGTAACTTTGCCCCTTTGGTATCTTCAGACTCTTGTTAAAAAAAAATAAACATCCCATGTCCAGTCTGTATATATATATCTACTTACAATGATCTAAAACTAACTAAAACTGGAGGTTGTCAATACCATTGGCACTGAAAAGTAGCATGTACACACATCAATAAGTATTTCAGGAAAACAGACTGAAAATGAAAAAAAAAGAGGGGGGGTGTAAATGCTTGACATGAACTAAATATGTAGCCTTATGCTATGCCATGTTAATCTAGAGTGAATTTAACATAATCGTTCACCATTCTCTGCATGACAAGATCATACATTATAATGCAGACCTTTTTATTTCTAAAATGTATTTATTAATTATGTCAATATTTTGACATGTCCATAAATGCCATGGAACGAGTCAACGAAAATGAAAGATTTGTTGTTAAAACTGGAATAAAATGACTCTATATATGTGTGGCTATGATTGGTCAAGTGGTTCTTTCGTGTTTAAACAGAAACAGTCACATTTTCATCCTAATAGATCGATCAATCTATGAAAAAACCCAGAAATATTTGGTTAGAATCTCGAAATATAGTGCTTCTTGTTTACATCCAAATATGGAATTCTAGTGACGAATGATGGGGAAATATGCAAATAATCCATACTCTAATACGTGATTCTAGCTATTTTTACCAAATTTATTAATAAACAGCCAATGGGATGCAATTGTTCCACTTAGTAAAAGAGTATTTTTAGCGCCATTTTTTTTTACAACATTTCATCAGCAGCGGTATCCCGAGTTCCAACGTTGATTTCAAGCAAGCGATATCATAAATACACGTATTCACGCGTCAGTCACGTTACAATTTTATTAAAAAAATGGATTCAATAAAAATGAATACTTCTTTCAGTTTTATTTATGAAGATATTCAGTAAAAACACATGGGGTGTCGACGTAAACAATTCATGGCCGCTCACTCGTAAAGCGTCATGTCTAAAAAAAATAGAGTTACGTCCCTTGATTTCGGGATTTGACTTTGCATTGTTGGAGGTACGGAATCTGTGCGTGGCTTCCCGACTGGATGGCGGATGCATATGACAAATTCATTTTGTCATACATATTAACTTAATCTTATGTAATGTCATACCAGTGCCTCTTGAGTATAATTCAGGATGTGTAAATCATATATCCTACCGTGACATCTGCTCGGTCATTTGTTTTGATTTACAATTCTCGCACAGCACGAGACCAATGACGTCATTCTGTATATAGCGTACATAAACACAGAGGGAATACTTTTCAACGTCAAAATTACAAGATGAGATGGGAAAATACATGCAAGTGCTCTCCATTAGTCACAAAATGGCAGATTATTTTGCATTTCCACTGCTGCTTTAATAACAAATATACCCCTTACTTCTTGGGGGTAATGAAATGAAATTCACAGAGAAGATAGAAAAAGAATTAATTTAACAGCAATAATCAAAATTTACAGCATAAATTGAACAGAGAATTAAATTAAACCAGACAGAAAAATGAGATTGTCTGGGTAAAAAAAACCTGTCATTATTACAAATAGCATCAACAAAACTGTATTGTTACCACTCTGTGATAATAAATGTGATTAAAATAAATTGAAATCAGTCATTAATTGTTTTACCAAAATATGTCGGTCTAATAGATTGTATTGACAAAAGCAAAAACACCAAATTCACTGGATTAAATACTTTTTATGTGGGTAAGCAAGTTTAATATTTGCATCAAATAATTAATTTTTAATACTTCAATTTCAAACTATTTAAAAAAAACATCTTTTGAAATTTTTCAGACAAATCAATTACCCTGAAAAAGCTAAAATACTGTACTTTCTTAATCTGGTTTACTTTTTAAGTTTGGCTGGCCTATGACAAAATCATGTGCTTTATTGAATTTGACCGACTTCATGTGACGTCATACGACGCCATTTGGGAAAAAGGGTGGTAAAAAAATATGGGTCAGTATGTAATTATTATCGATCTTTTTTCCATGGAACTTTACACATGTGAGCAAGAATAGATGAGGAACATAATTAAAAAGAAAAAAATGTTTACTTTTCAAACATGAAAAAAATAATCGAACATTATCCAATGACTGACCGACTTATTGTCAGACGAGGATAATGTAAAAGATAAATGAAAATGTAACATGGTTAACCTCCTTGAATTGGTCAAAGTTTATGTCACTCATGGAACTGATTTCATATTATTTTATTAGATTGGAAGAGGATTGATTGCTTATGTTTGCTTCATGAAGGGTTCAACATCAGAAACGGTCTCCAAAATGGGTAAGCTTGATTACCATCTTCGTCTTATTTTCACAATTCCCCAATATGGTATGATGGTGAGTGAGTATACAGTCAGTTATTTCATGCCTGTTCAGGGAACAGTCAACACTATTGTCCATTGGTGCTGGAGATGATTTGGGGACTGTTGCCTTCGGCCTGTTCAGGGAACAGTCAAAACTATTGTCCCTCGGTGCTGGAGATGACTTAATTGGGAACTGTTGCCTTCGGGGCTGGAGATGACAAGGAACTGGTGCCTTCGGCCGAAGGCAACAGTTCCCAAGTCATCTCCAGCACCGAGGGACAATAGTTTTGACTGTTCCCTGAACAGGCATGAAATAACTGTTTTATTATCTTATATACATGCACATAACCACAAATCCACTGAAGATGATAATGTCAGCATACCATACCATTAAAAAATTGGGGTACAACATTGTTTTGAAAGAAAACACTCCGCCGGCTAGTTTTAAAATATTCTTGTAATCAGTTAAAAATATAGCATATGAAAAATATATACAATAAGTTAATAATGATTGTTGTTTAACTCCGAATCAGCAATTTTTCAGCTATATCATGACGTGAGCAAGTTATATTTTGGTGAGACGACGATGATGTCCGCTTTGTACTAGACCAACAGGCCTAGTTGGAATTTTATAGTTCTAGATCACTGAATTCAAGGATTTAAATAGTATATAAATCAGTAGTATATCAGTACGGTTCAAGCCATATTTCAAGGGGATCGTTCAGGGGGAATCGGGCCATTGTGCATGCGTGACCGCGCTTTTTTCTTACTATAGTAGTAGTACAAGATGTACCATTGCGCAAGGCCGGAAGTAGCATGGCTATTGGATGTGACCGGAAGTGACGTCACTGACTGGAAGTGGGGGTTTTCCGCCCTTTTTTCCGGGTGTTTTCGAGATTTTTCGTTATGTTGTGTAGTACTCCAAGGGTGTTTTCTACCACGTCCGCGTTCTCACTGTGGTATTTCTACTAAATAACCTAAGAGTCAAATGAATGAAATGGTACATTTGATCCCCTAAGTCATCCAATAGAAGGTCACTGCATGTATCCAGGCTTGTGACTGGCTCTATATAGAGGCTGGATTTTTTTTTTCACAACACATGTTTAACAAGCTCCGTCCAGATCCATTATTTTCGTCAGTTTCGTCGTGTAATGAGTCAACGTATTGTTCGGAAAGTAATTCATGGAACTGTTACTAGGCAGAGTCAGGTAAAACAAGCTTCGTCTTGATCGTGGGGTTAGGTAACAGGTATCCCAGACAACTGCTCAACATTGCCGTCCACACGGTACTGTTTTGCGACTGTACCGTCAAGTTATAAATGCTCACCACAATAACCGTGTACAGGATAAGGACTTGACACAGGAACACGACTTCCGATCGAGGCGTCTTTTTTCCACAAGTGACCCAAGACGATACACTGTCTGAGTCGGTCGATACCATTCATTAAACTGACTATTCAAGTAGTTGTTGTGTGCTTTTGTAGGTCTGATCGAAAGATCCAACTATTAAAGGTATCCGGATATCCAAGCCATTTGACCAAATACTGAACTCTTCGTTCCTTTTTTCTCTTTTTCAAAATGGTTTCAATCTTGTACACGTCGTCTGTCTTAATGACTTTCTGTAATTCTTCTGCATAGAATGTTCCTTCTAAAATCTCCCCGTGATCGTCTTTGACTACGTATACTGGAGGACTAGTTTCCATACATCGAACTATGGTAAACAATTCTTCGGTCCAGTTAGGTAAGTATCCTTTCTTGAACGTACGTTTCGCCTTACTCAGTCGCACTCGATCTCCAGGAACAAACTTACAGGAGTTCCTAGATCCTTTTCGTCCGTACAGTCCCGGCTTTCGCGACCGTCGTCTGATTCGACCACGTGACTTCTGCCGGGGGCATCCCTATACTTCGGTGCACCGTTCGATTATACGATTCGACCATATCTGGTAAAACGTCCATATACCTTAAGGTTTCTCTGTGTGTGAAATATTTCCACATTTTGGTTTTCAAAGTTCTGTTGAATCGTTCCACAATGCTAGCTTTCGTCTCGTCGTTATACGTGGTAAAGAAATGGACATCGTTTTCCTTCAGAAATTTCTGAAACACTCTGTTTGTAAACTCGGTTCCACGATCTGTCTGTAAGCGTATCGGTTGTCGACCCGTCTTGAAAATGACTTGGAAGGCTTCTTTTAAACTTTTTCCCGTCTTGTCTTTCAACGGAACGACCCATGCGTATTTCGATAAGACATCAATGCACGTCAACAAGTATTTAAAACCTTTGTTATAAGATGCTAATTTGCCCAGGTCCACCAAATCGGCCTGCCACTGATGATCTATTCCATACACGACCACTTGACGTCTGGGAAATCGTCGTCTCGTTGGTTTATGCAAGGTGTAGGCATCATGTGTCTGTAACCAGTCTTTGGTTTCTTTCTTTGTGTACCCTTTCGGTCTGAATTTATTGAGACCCCCATAACTGGCGGGGCAACTACATTGTAATAGGACGACTCCATAGCTGCTACTGACTCAATGACCCCTTCTTTAATATTTAAGTAATTTCTGTTTACGTCTTGTACTTTTCGGAATTTCTGGAGTGTCATACTGATCTAGTGGGTGACGGACTTTCCTGTCGTTTACGGCTTCTTGGTGTTCTTTTGGCCTGAGTGATGTATCTCCATCGATCTGTATGACCGATCAAGTCTTGTGGTATATTTGCTTCTCTCAATGCTTCTCCGAAAGTTTCCCATCCTTCTGGGTTAAAATATTTCCTCTTGCGCAGCACATCATTGACTAGATCCACTATGTTACTTCCATGTACGATTTTATTTGTATTTCAATTCCCCTTTCTCATTCCAGGTGATGTCTCGATTGGTTTTCATTTTTTTTTTCAATAAAAGTTCGGCCTTACCCCTCATCCTTTTTGGAACGCTGTCCAAGATTTTGCGTTCGATGGGGTCGGGAGATTCTGATTCCGGCGTTGGCGTTGAAACTTCTGGTTTAGGACTGTAGTCATCGAAGATATTTAAATATCTATACAGGGATTGGTAATAGAGTTTAAAGCGTTGATCGGTAGGTATGTCTTCTCCATCTAGTATCGTTTGCATCTTCTTGTTCAACGTGTCCATGACTTTCACGCGCTGTTGGATGAGTGGTTTGGGACGTGGTAGCTGACCGCCTTGTTTCATAAATTCCAGGGGTTTCATTGTAAGATGATGGATAGCAGAGGTGCCACTACGGACGCAATGGGTGCCAAGAGAGAGCCTAGGAAGCCTCCTTTCTGTAAGATCGTTTTCTTCTTTTTAAGAGGAACGGACTTTTTCACCAATGCTCTCAATCCGGCTTTGTTTATTTTTAGCTGATCTTTCTGTTTTCTGGTCAATGGAAGTTTCCTTTTAAAATGTTATAGGCACCCTTGCACAGACACTCGATGAGACTGTGATCGTCTTTGTCTATGATGTGATTGCGAATACACGGTCTTGTTTTTTGTAAATACACTAAATCTTTGGCGTGTTTCTTTAAGCGCGGAGAGACCATGTTACTCCTTCTACATCTCTCGTAAAAGTGAATTAATCTTGGATAGACAGATATATAACTAAATATCGACGTAAGCTATCTGTTTCTCCCCAGGAAAGATATGACTTCTTAGTCTCAATGTGTCCGGTGTCTCTTGTTTCATGTCGATGACTAAATAGCCGGGAGGTTGAGCAGTGGCTGCAGTGCAGGCTCCCAAAAAGTATTTCGTCCTTTGGGGATACATTTGATGCGCCAAGGCCATGATCTGTGATAAGTCTGTGGTTTTTGAAGACGACCATGTAATGGGCATTCAAACTAATCGTTCGATGATATTTGCCTCGATGAAACAGATTAGGTACAATGTACATGACGCTAATGTTTCTATGGTGACTCTTCTTCGTAAACAGTGAAGCTACTCTTTGATCCGTTTCGTCCATTAAATCGTCTAGGATGATTAAATGTTTTTCTCTTGGATCTAAATTATCCAGATCAGACCTACAAAAGCACACAACACCTACTTGAATAGTCAGTTTGATGAGTGGCATCGACCGACTCAGACAGTATATCGTCTTGGGTCACTTGTGGAAAAAAGACGCCTCGATCGGAAGTCGTGTTCCTGTGTCAAGTCCTTATCCTGTACACGGTTATTGTGGTGAGCATTTATAACTTGACGGTTCAGTCGCAAAACAGTACCTTGTAAACGGCCTTGTTGAGCAGTTGTCTGGGATACCTGTTACCTAGCCCCACGATCAAGACGAAGCATGCCTAGTAACAGTTCCATGAATTACTTTCCGAACAATACGTTGACTCATTACACGACGAAATTGTCGAATATAATGGATCTGGACGGAGCATGGGACATCGGATTGGCAGAGATACAGTATTCTCACAGTTGATATAACGTAAAGAATAACGAAGTCTGGTTGAAGGTTCACTTTTACAAGGAGTCAGAACTACAAAAGCGTTTGGTCTTGTTACCGGATGGGTACTATTCCTCGGCCAAAAGGATCATTAAAGCCATCGAGGGGAAAAAGCACAGGACGGAGCTCAAGAATAAATTCGACATGGGTTTCAGCGAAATAAATCATAAATTCAATATGAAAGTGGAAAAAGATTGTCAAGTCATCATCAGTCCTTTATTACAATCCATGTTAGGATTCAGACAAGCTATAATCCCGGCGGGGGAGTATGTTTCAGATTGGGTAGCGGACGTCAAGAAAGGATTAAATTCTCTGTACGTGTATTGTCCCTTGGTGGAACCGAGAATGGTGGGAGATGCCCAAGTACCGTTACTGAGAATCGTACCGGTGGAAGGAAGAGACGGAGAAATGATCACCCGAGTGTTTGATCCGATACAGTACTGTTCCCTGTTACAACGACGATTTCAGACCGTGGAAATAGATGTAGGGGACGACACGGGCTCTATAGTGCCATTCGAAAGAGGACGAGTGGTGGTGACACTTCACTGTAGAAAACGAAAAGAATTCTCTCTAGAATGAAACCAACTCATCGTTACGATACGAAAGCTTACCAGGATTATCACATATACCAAGCCGGAAAAGGATATCCGGTATTTGGGGGAAGACGATATCAAAGAGGACATGGACTTGGCAGTATCTTTGGAGGACTCTTTAAAGCAGCCATGCCTTTGTTGAAAAAGGGAACAAAGACACTAGGACGCGAGGCTTTAAAAACGGGATTAAATATTGCCGGAGATGTCGTACAAGGAAGAAATATCAAATGGGCAGCAAAATCACGATTAAAATCAACAAGACAAAACTTACTCCAGAAAGCTATGCACACGGTAGGACCCCCAGGACAACGAGCTATAAAAGGACCTGCCAAGCTAAAAAAGACCAGACGTCGGCAGACCAAGCAACGGAACACATCGAATGACATTTTCGGATAAGAATGGGACTTGTACACCCCAACTCTTGCGAATGCACGAAATCAGAACTGGATTTATTTGAAGTTCCACCTACACAGACCAGTGTGGCCTATGGGTATTGGGAGCAGAAAGGATTGACATCGGCTCTGACGGATCAAGGACCTTACGAATTTGCCGTCAGTGGGGCGGGATACGACTACATCGACTTGGCTAATACTTACCTGTTTGTGGAAGCACAGATCGTGGATGACGACGATACTGCATTGGATGGTGGAGCGGACGTTGGACCTGTCAACTTTAGTGATGTCAGTGTTAGCCTCAACGAAAAACTGGTTTCACCACCGACAAGCTTGTACCCTTACAGAGCTTACATAGAAACATTACTCAGCTATGGCCAAAGAATCTCAACTAACGGGAGTCATGTGGTACAAGGATACACCGGGACATCAAGATAAGACAACAGCTAACAAAGGATTCACGTCCCGGAAAGCATTGACGGCCCAAAGCAAGTCTGTGCAGATGATGGGAAAACTACACTTGGATTTATTTTGTCAAGAGAAATATTTACTGAATCACGTCGATCTGAAAATCAAATTACGACGAAATCGAGACGTGTTCGCTCTAATGGCCGATGCCGACAACTATAAGATCAAAATCAAGGATCTCGCTTTATTTGTGAGAAATGTACAGTTAAGTCCTGTCGTAAGAATGGGTCACGTCAATGCTTTGGAAAAGACCAGCTGTAAATACCCCATTCGACGTGTAGAAGTCAAAGTAGATACGGTTCCCCGTGGCAACATGAATTACGTCCAGAATAACATGTTTTTGGGACAGTTGCCTAAAAGACTGGTGATTGGTTGCGTGGACAGTGATGCCTTAAATGGGACTATTACGAGAAACCCTTTCGATTTTAATCACTACAAGATCAACTTTGTGGCACTGAACGTGGACGGACGACAGATTCCCGCCAAACCGTTACAACCCGATTTTGAAAACGCAGGTTATATTCGCAGTTATATGGGACTCTATACCAGTACGGGAAAGATGTATCAAGACGAATGAAATACCATCTCCAGAGAGGAATACGCTAAAGGAAACACCTTATTTGGATTCGATCTGACTCCGGATATGTCGGAAGTGGGAACGTTTCAACTGATAAAACATGGTAATTTAAGTGTGGAGATTCATTTCGCCGAAGCTCTGGCAGGGACCATCAACGTCGTCCTGTATGCAGAATTTGACAACGTGATCGAAATCGATAGAAACAGACAAGTCTTATTTGACTACAGTGCATAATGAATACGCTAGAGATTTACACTATTGAAAAAACATTTCCACTCTAGACCGGTGTTTAAGGGGGTCTATGCTAGAAATAGATTACCCAGACTATTAAACGTACCTTCGGCCCTTGTGGGAAATACGGATCCAGACCATCGAATGGGACAACACTGGGTCGCTATATACATCGACGCCAATTCACGAGGGGAATACTACGATCCAACCGGACGTCCACCGCACGAATCCGCTTATGTCAATTTCATCAACAAACATTGCCTTCATTGGACAAGAGTACAAGAAGAAGGATCTACCGTGTGCGGACATTATGGCATCTTTTACCTCATTCATCGATGTGCAGGACATAGCATGACAGACGACATCATGCTCTTAGAAAACCCCGTGGAAGCGACGGACATTGTACAGAAATTTGTGTTGTTACTTGTTAAACATGTGTTATGAAAAAAAAAAAAAAAAAGCCTCTATATAGAGCCAGTCACAAGCCTGGATAAATACAGAGTGACCTTCTATTTCATTCATTTGACTCTTAGGTTATTTAGTAGAAATAACACAGTGAGAACGCGGACGTGGTAGAAAATACCCTTGGAGTACTACACAACATAACGAAAAACCTCGAAAATATCCGGGAAAAAACGAAAAAGGGCTGGAAACCCTCACTTCCGGTCTTATGATGTCACTTCCGGTCACATCTGGTAGCCATGCTACTTCCGGTCATGCACAATGGTACATTTTGTACTACTACTATAGTAAGAAAAAAGCGCTGGAAAAACTCACTTCCGGGTATGCGCATAACAAACTTCCGGTCACACAACTGACGTCACTTCCGGTCAGGGCTGCTTCCGGTCACGCATGCACAATGGCCCGATTCCCCCTGAACGATCCCCCTGAAATATGGCTTGAACCGTACTGATATACTACTCAAATCCTTGCTGAATTAAAGTTCGGCGTAGATATCAAATTTAGTGCACAAGACATTGTTTCTGGAATCAATTAGCTTCATCGGGTACGCTCAAAGTCGAAAGATTGGAAAGCAAGATAATTTTTAAATATTGGGAGCTAAAAAACAAAGGGCCTAAACAGGAGAGCCAAACTCGGCTAAGGTCACCTGTGTCTGTGGGAGGAGATCCTTAGTTTTAATAATAAATACATTATACAGGAACTGTAAAATTCAACAACAGTCCGCATGTACACATGTCACAGTCTTTGTTCTTACTCCTGAATGCTGCGTGAATAACCGAGAAGCAGCAGATACCGATTGTATAGTCTTTGATCGAACCCATGATTTACCTACCGCACTCAGGGCGAGGACTCTACTCATTACACTACTGATGTGATCATACGAGTTGCTTCAATGCATGCCAGTAAATGATCACCTGACTGTATTGCCAAGGATTTGTATAGTATACAAATCCTTGGTATTACCCAGTTTTTGGAATAAATAGTTGTTATCTAAACTTACTAGGTACTTTACCAACACTTGGTGGTTTTCACCCAGAATCCGACTTCCTCCACGGCCAGTGCCGTTGATCAACCATTCAATTAATTCAGCACAAACCAGTCTAGTAAGGGATGATCTTTGCTCTTCATGTCAAAGTCTAGTAAGGAATGATCATCATACTTCCGGCCAAAATCAAGGACATTTATAAAGTTACATCGCATTATACATGTTTAATTTAATAATATTGAGTCGACTTGAAAGTAGTAAGCAGTACAAAAGTTTCTTTAGATTCAACTAATTCATTATATAACAATTATTTCCCGCTTCATTATTTTTTTTTCAGTAAAAGCAACATTGAACACCAGATTAAGTTCTAACGATGAAGGGAAATTACTTTCTATACTGGAGCTTCCAGGCGATGTATTAATTATACCACAGGCCACACTGGGAGGTACATTAAAGGGGAAACTCATGCAATATCATAGAAACATAGACAAAGAAGAGGGCAAGAGACTATATCAAGAGTTTGTACAATCTTGTATAGAGACGGTCAACGGCAATAATTCTAATGCTTCAGTACAAAGTGGGACATACGGAAATCGACAAGTGTTTAGTACTGTTACAAATGGACCATATACCCATATGATTGAATTTTGATGTACAATGTGGCATTCACATGTAAATAAATGGACCATTATATACCTATATGATTGAATTTTGATGTACATGTATGATATGTACTATGGCAAGGACGTATATAGAGTCTCATATATGTCCTTGACTATGGTATGTGACATTCACATGTAAACAAATAGAGATATACCTTTGATGTACAGTATGTACCATTGTATATGGCTACTAATAAGGTGTTTCATGTTATAATGATCTACAAAATCTACTTGTGAAAATGTAAATTCTTAGTTTAGAAATATGAAGGAAAATCATCCAGGCTAACACTATGATAATCTTTTTGACCCATTTTTATACGACCGGAAAAATCTTGGAAATTATGTTCTTCTTAATTCCTGATCGGTGACCACACATGCGCGTGTTCAACATCCCCTTTCCCTTTTGTTTCTCCGGCCAGATACGTCAGTTAGACGGATCCAAAGTTATACAGGCGAATACAGAATTATTGAAACCCGGACGCAGAATGGTAACATTCTGTATCTGCCTATATACCTAGAATTGGGACATCCAGAACTATGCGACACCTGTCAACATGAGACATACATTTTTTGATGATCCACCAAGGAGCAATCATACAAAGATTGTTTCCATTTGTCCTATTGGTTTTGAAGAAAGTTAATGTACGACCATGATGATGGTAATGGACTGAGAGGGGGGTCAGCCGGGGCGGTGCCCCGGGTCCCATGAGTTTAGGGGGCCGACAAGCCAAACGACGGAAAAAAAACGAGAGTGTACCTTGAGCAAGGCAAACAAAATGAAATGTGTGCTTTCGTGAATATGTGAATGACAATTTCGTGTAGTGGATATTAAATTGTTCATACAGAAGTAGCCCCAGGTTTCAGGAAGGAGCCCACTAATGACTTGCATAGGGCCCTTGATGATGTATAGCAACTTTTCTGTTACGGTGTATGGGGCACTGAACCATGTACATATATTGAGTGATTTTCGACTTGTAAATGTATATTAAATGACTCTAATGAGGGCCAAGTCTGACTGCTTGGGCTCACCTAAGAACAACCATTGACATCGGCAGATCGAGGGTTGCAGGTGGAGGGACCCACTAACTTTTTACATAAGGGCTCTGAAATATGTAGGCCTAAGTGATTTGCTGTAGACAGATACATAGGAAATGGGGACCCAGGCTAAGTTCCTAAGAATTACCTCTGAGAGTAGCAGATCGAGGATTGCAGGGGGAGGGACTCATAATGGTGAGTAGACAGGATCAGACTTTTGTTAAACTCAATTGATTCCGTTCAGGTGATTATGTTTTATTCATTTATTAATTTCACTTCGTCAGTCACCACATTGTCATTGTCACACATTGCAACATGCAAATTAAACAAATTATAATCAAGGTATGCTGAGGCGGTCGGCACAAAAGATGTCGAGAGAGAGACTGAGAGAGATAAAAAAAAAAGGATGACATCTCGGACACGCACAAGTCAACTGACCAAAGTAGGCCTACAATAGTTGTTGGTATCAAATGTAGTTTCTACTAAATTTTGGTATATTGCCTTCAGTTTAATTTTAAACTGATTAATATTTTTACGAAGGCAAGTGGGTAAAACGAGGCACGAGGGTACCTCTTGGTAATTTTTTCCAAAGCCTCGGAATCCTATCTGAGTAAATTGTCACAGAGATCAAGCAGTTGAAAGAAGTGCATGAAGCCAACTTTGGGAGAGATCAGCTAAGGCCACTTGATTTATTAAACAGTCTTTATCAATATAAACTGGAAAATCTTTTCCCAAATATTTGTGTCAGTTTGCGTATTTTGCTGACAATCCCCGACACAGTTGCTTCAGCAGAAAGATCCTTAAGCAAACTGAAGCTTGTAAAGAACTATTTGCGCTCAACCATGTCACCAGATCGTTTGGTGGATTTAGCAAGACTTTGAGCATTGAATCTGAAATTGCCAGAAAAATCAATTTTGACAATGTCATCACACGCTTCGCACTGAAAAAGGCCAGGAAGGCTCCACTAAATGCAATAGTAAAACAATGTTCTAATTTTGCAATTGTATGATGTAAGCTGTCTTTAATTTTAATAATTCCATAAGTATGCACAATTTATGTAATGTTCATTATAGTTTACTTATTCAGCTGCCTAGGGCATTAAATTAGATGTTTTATATTTGGTTGTGGATAAAATAATTTTACTATTGTTTTTAGTTTATAAAAATACATTTATATAGTAGTTACTGATATGGAGGACAATATCAGGATATACAGACTGCCCAATGATCGTGGTACGGACCATTGAAAATTATATTGCTCGAGGGAAATATCTATTTCATGGTCCGTACCACGACCCGAGGGCAGTCTATATATCCTGATATTTCCCTCTATATCAGTAACTATTGTGTTTATTGAATTGAAGACACACACAATATAATTTTTTCAAGGAATCAAGAAACCTTAACAGAAACTGTAATTTTAGGAATAAATAAGACCTTACATACAGACAAATGAACATTTTTAATGTACTTTTAATCAGGATCATTGAAGGTGTTTTAAAGTTTCTATTAATGCTGATATAGACCGGTCCAAAAACCGTGCATAGACCGGTAGCACCAGTCTATACACGATTTTTGGACCACTCTATCTCAGCAACCCAATCTGTATCGCGGAATAGTGAAGGTCACATGGAGAGTGTTCAACCAATTAAATGCATGCTTTTTATTCTGATATTAAAGAACTATTAATAAATGTACCAGATCATTATAATTAAGGGTGCAGAAAAATAAACAAGTAGAAAGTTGTTTTTTAAATCACAATTCATCAATTCATTTTTGTTGTACTGATTCCTTGCTTATGACACACCGCGGTGGGCTTGGTTTGAGTATCATTATTTGGAGAATTGGAGGAGGGGGGGGGGGCAAGTTTCCTTTTGCCCTGGGGCCCAAAAATTCTCTTGGCGGCCCTGGTAATGGATGCAATGGGGGTGAAAATAGCCAACATGATGTTTGGATAGAGAGTTCCAGATTATTGATCAGAAGTAATAAAAATTATCATCTATAGGATTGAGGCAGTTCTATATTCATAGAGCAAAAACAGCATTTGTATGATTCTAAATGTAAAAAAACTTTTCATCTCTTCAAATACTTTTGGTTTTCTGTGTAATGTTTTGTAGATGTTGTTTGTCCTTTTTGTCATTGTATTGTCTGTCCTTCGATTCTTCTGATTACCACTTTAGTATCATCAAACTTTACTTAACTAGAACTTATGTAAACAAATCCATTTAGAATATTAAATTAATTAGGTATCTTAGTGGAAAAAATAGGAACAATCTTAAAAATGTGTTTAATGTAAAATCTTACAACAATGTTTGAATTTTCATTCATTCATATTTCAACTTAAGGCATGCAAATGTTTTCATTATTCTACTCATTTTCATTTTTGATTGAAGGTATCTATAACAGAGGTATGTACTAGCATGTTCTGCTTATCATCCCCAAAATAAATTATGCACTTAATAATTAGTATAGGAGACCAACAGGACTTGCATTATATTATGAAAAACATTTTTAAGAAGTTTTTTTTAACATTTCCTTCCATAGGTCCGGCATTAACATTTTTAATATATCAAAGAAATACAAACTTTGAAAAAGACTAAAATATTATCTTTCCTATATTCTTTTCAGATTATCAGAATCTAAGAAGTTTGCTTTACTGTATGGTCCTCTTTATTTTATACAATGACCAGCAGTGCTGGCCATCTTGCCTTTCCACTGACACAAATTCACAAATTTTGTAAAGAATCGTCTTAAAGTCATTTTATTCATCTCATTTTTTTCTCTCAAACGGTTCAGTGGATTCACTAAATATAAATATGCTAAATGATAAGGGATGCAAATGCCAAGAACAGTGAGGATGGATGTAAAGTGAAGGTAATTAAACACATGTGATGACAGACGTAAAGTGAAGGTAATTTAACACATGTGATGACAGACGTAAAGTGAGGGTAATTTAACACATGTGATGACAGACGTAAAGGGAAGGTAATTAAACATGTGATGACGGACGTAAAATGAAGGTAATTAAACACATGTGATGACAGACGTAAAGTGAGGGTAATTTAACACATGTGATGACAGACGTAAAGGGAAGGTAATTAAACATGTGATGACAGACGTAAAATGAAGGTAATTAAACATGTGATGACGGACGTAAAATGAAGGTAATTAAACACATGTGATGACAGACGTAAAGTGAGGGTAATTTAACACATGTGATGACAGACGTAAAGGGAAGGTAATTAAACATGTGATGACAGACGTAAAGTGAGGGTAATTTAACACATGTGATGACAGACGTAAAGGGAAGGTAATTAAACATGTGATGACGGACGTAAAATGAAGGTAATTAAACACATGTGATGACAGACGTAAAGTGAGGGTAATTTAACACATGTGATGACAGACGTAAAGGGAAGGTAATTAAACATGTGATGACGGACGTAAAATGAAGGTAATTAAACACATGTGATGACAGACGTAAAATGAAGGTAATTAAACACATGTGATGACAGACGTAAAGGGAAGGTAATTAAACATGTGATGACAGACGTAAAATGAAGGTAATTAAACATGTGATGACGGACGTAAAGTGAAGGTAATTAAACACATGTGATGACGAACATAAAGTGAAGATAATTAAACACATGTGATGACAGACATAAAGTGAAGGTAATTAAACACGTGATGAGGGACATAAAGTGAGGGTAATTTAACACATGTGATGACAGACGTAAAGGGAAGGTAATTAAACATGTGATGACGGACGTAAAATGAAGGTAATTTAACACATGTGATGACAGACGTAAAGTGAAGGTAATTTAACACATGTGATGACGGACATAAAGTGAAGGTAATTAAACACATGTGATGACAGACGTAAAGTGAAGGTAATTAAACACATGTGATGACAGACGTAAAATGAAGGTAATTAAACACATGTGATGATGGATATAAAGTGAAGGTAATTTAACACATGTGATGACAGACGTAAAGTGATGGTAATTTAACACATGTGATGACAGATGTAAAGTGAAGGTAATTAAACACATGTGATGACAGACGTAAAGTGAAGGTAATTAAACACATGTGATGACAGACGTAAAGTGAGGGTAATTTAACACATGTGATGACAGACGTAAAGTGAAGGTAATTAAACACATGTGATGAGACGTAAAGTGAAGGTAACTAAGCACATGTGATGACAGACGTAAAGTGAGGGTAATTAAACACATGTGATGAGACATAAAGTGAGGGTAATTTAACACATGTGATGACAGACGTAAAGTGAGGGTAATTAAACACATGTGATGACAGACGTAAAGTGAAGGTAATTCAACACATGTGATGACAGACATAAAGTGAAGGTAATTCAACACATGTGATGACAGACGTAAAGTGAGGGTAATTAAACACATGTGATGACAGACGTAAAGGGAAGGTAATTAAACATGTGATGACGGACGTAAAATGAAGGTAATTAAACACATGTGATGACAGACGTAAAATGAAGGTAATTAAACACATGTGATGACAGACGTAAAGGGAAGGTAATTAAACATGTGATGACAGACGTAAAATGAAGGTAATTAAACACATGTGATGACAGACATAAAGTGAGGGTAATTAAACACATGTGATGACAGACGTAAAGGGAAGGTAATTAAACATGTGATGACAGACGTAAAATGAAGGTAATTAAACATGTGATGACAGACGTAAAGTGAAGGTAATTTAACACATGTGATGAGACGTAAAGTGAAGGTAATTTAATACATGTGATGACAGACGTAAAGGGAAGGTAATTAAACATGTGATGACGGACGTAAAATGAAGGTAATTAAACACATGTGATGACAGACGTAAAATGAAGGTAATTAAACACATGTGATGACAGACGTAAAGGGAAGGTAATTAAACATGTGATGACAGACGTAAAATGAAGGTAATTAAACATGTGATGACGGACGTAAAGTGAAGGTAATTAAACACATGTGATGACGAACATAAAGTGAAGATAATTAAACACATGTGATGACAGACATAAAGTGAAGGTAATTAAACACGTGATGAGGGACATAAAGTGAGGGTAATTTAACACATGTGATGACAGACGTAAAGGGAAGGTAATTAAACATGTGATGACGGACGTAAAATGAAGGTAATTTAACACATGTGATGACAGACGTAAAGTGAAGGTAATTTAACACATGTGATGACGGACATAAAGTGAAGGTAATTAAACACATGTGATGACAGACGTAAAGTGAAGGTAATTAAACACATGTGATGACAGACGTAAAATGAAGGTAATTAAACACATGTGATGATGGATATAAAGTGAAGGTAATTTAACACATGTGATGACAGACGTAAAGTGATGGTAATTTAACACATGTGATGACAGATGTAAAGTGAAGGTAATTAAACACATGTGATGACAGACGTAAAGTGAAGGTAATTAAACACATGTGATGACAGACGTAAAGTGAGGGTAATTTAACACATGTGATGACAGACGTAAAGTGAAGGTAATTAAACACATGTGATGAGACGTAAAGTGAAGGTAACTAAGCACATGTGATGACAGACGTAAAGTGAGGGTAATTAAACACATGTGATGACAGATGTAAAGTGAAGGTAATTAAACACATGTGATGACAGACGTAAAGTGAAGGTAATTAAACACATGTGATGACAGACGTAAAGTGAGGGTAATTTAACACATGTGATGACAGACGTAAAGTGAAGGTAATTAAACACATGTGATGAGACGTAAAGTGAAGGTAACTAAGCACATGTGATGACAGACGTAAAGTGAGGGTAATTAAACACATGTGATGAGACATAAAGTGAGGGTAATTTAACACATGTGATGACAGACGTAAAGTGAGGGTAATTAAACACATGTGATGACAGACGTAAAGTGAAGGTAATTCAACACATGTGATGACAGACATAAAGTGAAGGTAATTCAACACATGTGATGACAGACGTAAAGTGAGGGTAATTAAACACATGTGATGACAGACGTAAAGGGAAGGTAATTAAACATGTGATGACGGACGTAAAATGAAGGTAATTAAACACATGTGATGACAGACGTAAAATGAAGGTAATTAAACACATGTGATGACAGACGTAAAGGGAAGGTAATTAAACATGTGATGACAGACGTAAAATGAAGGTAATTAAACACATGTGATGACAGACGTAAAGTGAGGGTAATTAAACACATGTGATGACAGACGTAAAGGGAAGGTAATTAAACATGTGATGACAGACGTAAAATGAAGGTAATTAAACATGTGATGACAGACGTAAAGTGAAGGTAATTTAACACATGTGATGAGACGTAAAGTGAAGGTAATTTAATACATGTGATGACAGACGTAAAGGGAAGGTAATTAAACATGTGATGACGGACGTAAAATGAAGGTAATTAAACACATGTGATGACAGACGTAAAATGAAGGTAATTAAACACATGTGATGACAGACGTAAAGGGAAGGTAATTAAACATGTGATGACAGACGTAAAATGAAGGTAATTAAACATGTGATGACGGACGTAAAGTGAAGGTAATTAAACACATGTGATGACGAACATAAAGTGAAGATAATTAAACACATGTGATGACAGACATAAAGTGAAGGTAATTAAACACGTGATGAGGGACATAAAGTGAGGGTAATTTAACACATGTGATGACAGACGTAAAGGGAAGGTAATTAAACATGTGATGACGGACGTAAAATGAAGGTAATTTAACACATGTGATGACAGACGTAAAGTGAAGGTAATTTAACACATGTGATGACGGACATAAAGTGAAGGTAATTAAACACATGTGATGACAGACGTAAAGTGAAGGTAATTAAACACATGTGATGACAGACGTAAAATGAAGGTAATTAAACACATGTGATGATGGATATAAAGTGAAGGTAATTTAACACATGTGATGACAGACGTAAAGTGATGGTAATTTAACACATGTGATGACAGATGTAAAGTGAAGGTAATTAAACACATGTGATGACAGACGTAAAGTGAAGGTAATTAAACACATGTGATGACAGACGTAAAGTGAGGGTAATTTAACACATGTGATGACAGACGTAAAGTGAAGGTAATTAAACACATGTGATGAGACGTAAAGTGAAGGTAACTAAGCACATGTGATGACAGACGTAAAGTGAGGGTAATTAAACACATGTGATAAGACGTAAAGTGAGGGTAATTTAACACATGTGATGACAGACGTAAAGTGAGGGTAATTAAACACATGTGATGACAGACGTAAAGTGAAGGTAATTCAACACATGTGATGACAGACATAAAGTGAAGGTAATTCAACACATGTGATGACAGACGTAAAGTGAGGGTAATTAAACACATGTGATGACAGACGTAAAGGGAAGGTAATTAAACATGTGATGACGGACGTAAAATGAAGGTAATTAAACACATGTGATGACAGACGTAAAATGAAGGTAATTAAACACATGTGATGACAGACGTAAAGGGAAGGTAATTAAACATGTGATGACAGACGTAAAATGAAGGTAATTAAACACATGTGATGACAGACGTAAAGTGAGGGTAATTAAACACATGTGATGACAGACGTAAAGGGAAGGTAATTAAACATGTGATGACAGACGTAAAATGAAGGTAATTAAACATGTGATGACAGACGTAAAGTGAAGGTAATTTAACACATGTGATGAGACGTAAAGTGAAGGTAATTTAACACATGTGATGACAGACGTAAAGGGAAGGTAATTAAACATGTGATGACGGACGTAAAATGAAGGTAATTAAACACATGTGATGACAGACGTAAAATGAAGGTAATTAAACACATGTGATGACAGACGTAAAGGGAAGGTAATTAAACATGTGATGACAGACGTAAAATGAAGGTAATTAAACATGTGATGACGGACGTAAAGTGAAGGTAATTAAACACATGTGATGACGAACATAAAGTGAAGATAATTAAACACATGTGATGACAGACATAAAGTGAAGGTAATTAAACACGTGATGAGGGACATAAAGTGAGGGTAATTTAACACATGTGATGACAGACGTAAAGGGAAGGTAATTAAACATGTGATGACGGACGTAAAATGAAGGTAATTTAACACATGTGATGACAGACGTAAAGTGAAGGTAATTTAACACATGTGATGACGGACATAAAGTGAAGGTAATTAAACACATGTGATGACAGACGTAAAGTGAAGGTAATTAAACACATGTGATGACAGACGTAAAATGAAGGTAATTAAACACATGTGATGATGGATATAAAGTGAAGGTAATTTAACACATGTGATGACAGACGTAAAGTGATGGTAATTTAACACATGTGATGACAGATGTAAAGTGAAGGTAATTAAACACATGTGATGACAGACGTAAAGTGAAGGTAATTAAACACATGTGATGACAGACGTAAAGTGAGGGTAATTTAACACATGTGATGACAGACGTAAAGTGAAGGTAATTAAACACATGTGATGAGACGTAAAGTGAAGGTAACTAAGCACATGTGATGACAGACGTAAAGTGAGGGTAATTAAACACATGTGATGAGACGTAAAGTGAGGGTAATTTAACACATGTGATGACAGACGTAAAGTGAGGGTAATTAAACACATGTGATGACAGACGTAAAGTGAAGGTAATTCAACACATGTGATGACAGACATAAAGTGAAGGTAATTCAACACATGTGATGACAGACGTAAAGTGAGGGTAATTAAACACATGTGATGACAGACGTAAAGGGAAGGTAATTAAACATGTGATGACGGACGTAAAATGAAGGTAATTAAACACATGTGATGACAGACGTAAAATGAAGGTAATTAAACACATGTGATGACAGACGTAAAGGGAAGGTAATTAAACATGTGATGACAGACGTAAAATGAAGGTAATTAAACACATGTGATGACAGACGTAAAGTGAGGGTAATTAAACACATGTGATGACAGACGTAAAGGGAAGGTAATTAAACATGTGATGACAGACGTAAAATGAAGGTAATTAAACATGTGATGACAGACGTAAAGTGAAGGTAATTTAACACATGTGATGAGACGTAAAGTGAAGGTAACTAAGCACATGTGATGACAGACGTAAAGTGAAGGTAATTTAACACATGTGATGACAGACGTAAAGTGATGGTAATTTAACACATGTGATGACAGATGTAAAGTGAAGGTAATTAAACACATGTGATGACAGACGTAAAGTGAAGGTAATTAAACACATGTGATGACAGACGTAAAGTGAGGGTAATTTAACACATGTGATGACAGATGTAAAGTGAAGGTAATTAAACACATGTGATGACAGACGTAAAGTGAGGGTAATTAAACACATGTGATGACAGACGTAAAGTGAGGGTAATTTAACACATGTGATGACAGACGTAAAGTGAGGGTAATTTAACACATGTGATGAGACGTAAAGTGAAGGTAACTAAGCACATGTGATGACAGACGTAAAGTGAGGGTAATTTAACACATGTGATGACAGATGTAAAGTGAAGGTAATTAAACACATGTGATGACAGACGTAAAGTGAGGGTAATTAAACACATGTGATGACAGACATAAAGTGAGGGTAATTTAACACATGTGATGACAGACGTAAAGTGAGGGTAATTTAACACATGTGATGACAGACGTAAAGTGAAGGTAATTTAACACATGTGATGAGACATAAAGTGAAGGTAAATAAGCACATGTGATGACAGACGTAAAGTGAAGGTAATTAAACACATGTGATGACAGACGTAAAGTGAGGGTAATTTAACACATGTGATGACAGACGTAAAATGAAGGTAATTAAACACATGTGATGATGGACATAAAGTAAACAGGGTTTCTGTTTGGCGTCGGTCATCGGTCATGGGCCGATAATTTGCGTATGACAGGAAATAATTTGACATTGCTGTCAAAATGACCGTTTATTTCAAAATAAGGGGCCAAAAAGACCGACACATGCTACGTATGCATCGGACACATGATCGAGTATTCTCCAATTTGTCTATAATTTATTTTGATTAAAACTAAAGTGAAACGCCAGATCAAAACTCTTTATTATATCATTTATCGTTCCTCCATGCTTTGATAAAGTTCAAGGACATTGACAAAATTAAAGTCGCAATCTCAGAAACGCTTTAATGAACGAACATATCAATATTTGAAATATAAGAACAAGAATCACTCCGGACCGGACACATAAAAATTATCGGATATCAATTTGCCGCCAAATTTAAACTTGTCTTTTGTGCAAAATACGGTAGAGGACTCGATTTAGGTTTTTGGGAAATATTGAAACCTTTGAAATGGACAAATATTACAAGCTTTTTCCTGATTAAGACAAATGGTTGAAAAGATCCACTAAAATTGTTATTTCTCTGTGAATTTAAATAAAATACTTTGCTTTATTTATATAAAAAAAAAATCTACTAAATGTTTACTTTAAAGCAGACTTTTTTGTAACCTATTGAGGGTAGCTTTCTCTTAAGTCTTTGACTCATTCCTCATTGGGGAATTTGATTTTAATTTCTAGTTATTTTCACTTAAGTTTAACATTTTTTTGGAAAGAGATGGTGACCTCTGAAAACCTGTCTGGTTGTCAATTCTAAATATCATAATAAGTATGCAAGTTTGAAACAATTGAATATTAAATTAATCTCCAGCTACATTAAATGAATCAAACCACACCTTAATATATCATTAAATGACCTATAAGTTTTAGGCAAATTAGGACACAATTGACCTATTGAATAAGTGCCTTTCAGGACAAAAGGCCTGAGGAATTTATATGAGTTAGGTTATTTGACCTTAGTATAATAAAATCCAGCTGAAATCCTGAGTAAAGGTAATTTAACACATGTGATGACGGACATAAAGTGAAGGTAATTAACCACATGTGATGATGGACATAAAGTGAAGGTAATTAAACACATGTGATGAGGGACATAAAGTGAACGTAATTCAACACATGTGATGAGGGACATAAAGTGAAGGTAATTAACCACATGTAATGAGGGACATAAAGTGAAGGTAATTAAACACGTGATGACAGACGTAAAGTGAAAGTAATTAAACACATGTGATGACGGACATAAAGTGAAGGTAATTAAACACATGTGATGACAGACGTAAAGTGAAGGTAATTAAACACATGTGATGACGGACATAAAGTGAAGGTAATTAAACACATGTGATGACAGACGTAAAGTGAAGGTAATTAAACACGTGATGACAGACGTAAAGGGAAGGTAATTAAACACATGTGATGATGGACATAAAGTGAAGGTAATTAAACACATGTGATAAGGGACATAAAGTGAACGTAATTCAACACATGTGATGAGGGACATAAAGTGAAGGTAATTAAACACGTGATGACAGACGTAAAGTGAAGGTAATTAAACACGTGATGACAGACGTAAAGGGAAGGTAATTAAACACATGTGATGATGGACATAAAGTGAAGGTAATTAAACACATGTGATGAGGGACATAAAGTGAACGTAATTCAACACATGTGATGAGGGACATAAAGTGAAGGTAATTAAACACGTGATGACAGACGTAAAGTGAAAGTAACTAAACACATGTGATGACGGACATAAAGTGAAGGTAATTAAACACATGTGATGACAGACATAAAGTGAAGGTAATTAAACACATGTGATGAGGTACATAAAGTGAAGGTAATTAACCACAGGTGATGAGGGACATAAAGTGAAGGTTATTAACCACATGTGATGAGGGACATAAAGTGAAGGTAATTAAAGACATGATGACAGACGTAAAGTGAAGGTAATTAAACACATGTGATGAAAGACATAAAGTGAAGGTAATTAAACACATGTGATGACAGATGCAAAGTGAAGGTAATTAAACACATGTGATGAGGGACATAAAGTGAAGGTAATTAACCACAGGTGATGAGGGACATAAAGTGAAGGTAATTAACCACATGTGATGAGGGACATAAAGTGAAGGTAATTAAACACATGATGACAGACGTAAAGTGAAGGTAATTAAACACATGTGATGAAAGACATAAAGTGAAGGTAATTCAACACATGTGATGACAGACGTAAAGTGAGGGTAATTTAACACATGTGATGACGGACATAAAGTGAAGGTAATTAACCACATGTGATGAGGGACATAAAGTGAAGGTAATTAACCACATGTGATGAGGGACATAAAGTGAACGTAATTCAACACATGTGATGAGGGACATAAAGTGAAGGTAATTAACCACATGTGATGAGGGACATAAAGTGAAGGTAATTAAACACGTGATGACAGACGTAAAGTGAAAGTAACTAAACACATGTGATGACGGACATAAAGTGAAGGTAATTAAACACATGTGATGACAGACGCAAAGTGAAGGTAATTAAACACATGTGATGAGGGACATAAAGTGAAGGTAATTAACCACAGGTGATGAGGGACATAAAGTGAAGGCAATTAACCACATGTGATGAGGGACATAAAGTGAAGGTAATTAAACACATGATGACAGACATAAAGTGAAGGTAATTAAACACATGTGATGACAGACGTAAAGTGAAGGTAATTAAACATATGTGATGAAAGACATAAAGTGAAGGTAATTCAACACATGTGATGACAGACGTAAAGGGAAGGTAATTCAACACATGTGATGACAGACATAAAGTGAAGGTAATTCAACACATGTGATGACAGACGTAAAGTGAGGGTAATTTAACACATGTGATGACAGACGTAACGTGAGGGTAATTTAACACATGTGATGAGACGTAAAGTGAAGGTAACTAAGCACATGTGATGACAGACATAAAGTGAAGGTAATTCAACACATGTGATGACAGACGTAAAGTGAGGGTAATTTAACACATGTGATGACAGACGTAAAGTGAAGGTAATTTAACACATGTGATGAGACGTAAAGTGAAGGTAACTAAGCACATGTGATGACAGACGTAAAGTGAAGGTAATTTAACACATGTGATGACAGACGTAAAGTGAAGGTAATTTAACACATGTGATGAGACGTAAAGTGAAGGTAACTAAGCACATGTGATGAGGGACATAAAGTGAAGGTAATTAAACACATAGCCTTTTATGCTATGTGAGGCAGAAGAAGGCACCTGCTGCTCAGTATATTTGTATCATCAGACCAATGCAAGTCTTTTACATGACAATCTGTTAGGCTGAATTTGACGAGAAATAAGAAGAATAGTTGATATATGATTTTAAATATCTTCAATAAATAAATGAATTTGAATTGAGTATATTTAATGAGACAACTTGTCCATGATAAAAAAACAATCTAACAATAACATTAAATAACAATATCATATTTGATGTAACAATAGATACATTTGTAATTATAGAATCAATTCTCATTTAGTCAAACCTGTATTAAGAGGTCACATTTGGGAGAAAGAAAAAGTGGTCTTTCAAGACAGGAGACCTCTTAAAATATGTACATTCATTATTCATATGAAATTTTCTATGAAAGGACAACAAAAAGTTGATATTATTATTATTATTATTTACAATATTTATATAGTGCATTATCTAATTACTCTCAGTACTTAAAGGCATACAGGCCATCAGAATTGAATTTTTTGTTTATATTAAAAGTTGCAAATATTCGACGTTTTATACTAATAAAATGTTCTGAACAAAAAGCCAGGTTTAAAAAATCTGTTATAATGTCATAATTAGTGAAAAGAATTTAAATGTTTAGCATTGTCTGTTGGTGGAATTGCCATTAACACATGATTAATTATGAATCGGCTGCAGTTCCAAAGTTTGCAGAGCAGCGTGTGATAACTGCTATAAATAACTGAGGATGGATGATGAGGTAAGCATGTTGCATGTAAATTCATTAGAAATAATATAATATAATATAATCCTCCTTTTTGTGTCGTTTTCGAGTAGAATCCAATGTTTTTGTTCTTCCACGATTTGATTTTTGCACATCCGACATTTTCTTCATCAACAAACAATTTCGCACATGCGCAAATGCTTTCCCGAATGATATTACTGTCAGGTCGTATGAATATTGGGCAGGTCAACATTGAATTCTTTCCTGGATGGAAGAAAATCAAACAGCGACATATTTCCTTCGTTCTAGGCAATATATCTTTATGGTTTTTTGAATCAAAGTTTAGGTGTTATATTGGGAAACATTTTTTTAATTAAAATAACGACCTGTATGTCTTTAACATGGTAATAAAAAAATGAAATCGTATAATAAAACTGAACATAGAATACATTAATAATTAACTAAAAGAGAGATAAAAAATTTGACACACATTAAAAAGGGGGAAATGATAAATATAAATATACAAGTTCCTTAAAAAAATATTTGTAAAATTGTCAGTGTAAGAAGTTTACATAAAATCATAATAAGCAATTATAAAAAGATAAGCTTTAACATGTTTCTTAAAATTTCCATGGACCGTTCATTTCGGGTTTCACTAGGCAGGCGACTGCTTAATAGAGGTGACCACATGGGCAGGTTTGACTGTAGCATTGTATGAAAATTTGTGTAACATTTCCAGTTCAAACATTTTATAACTATTAAAGAATAAACATATCTTTTAATTATAGAGAATCTGAAATGATATAATGTGATGTGAGGAGTAAAATATGTGTCTCAAAGGTGATCTCTTAATACAGGTTAGACTGTATATTACAAATAAAAATATCACAAACGAATGTTTCACACGTCATACAAATAATTTACATATGCTGCACATCACATGTTCAACTTTCATATCACTATACTTCATGATTTAAAACTACAAACTGTTTACTTTTTGTCAAGTCTGTGTAAAGCTGGTATAGACAGGGCATGTTTTTGTGCAATATGATAAACAGCTAATGCTAAAAATATAGATCCAGTTCTGACTGGACCGAGTATCATGGCTTTGGTACCATATGCTGATGGAAACTCTTGAATAGCAAGATAACCATTGAATATCAGCAACGAAATAAAAGGTATATAGACATGTCTTAGTTTATGGAACTTGGGTATATGATGTTTATGTGACATTTCTCTGGTGTAGTGGATTATGTACCCTGTTATCAACAGTAATGGAATGTTGAAAGTCATAATCTGAAAAGATAAAGTGGTAACTTTAAAAGTACAGTAAGATATGTATAACCTTAAACCATACATGTGAACCTTCCGGCCGGAGCATTTTTCTCCCGATTTTGAGGGTCCCTTCCATCCCTCCCGTCAACTTTCAAAATCTTCTGCCCGTGAAAAAAATCAAGTACAATAAAATCTTGACCTACATTTTGCAATCAATATTTCTGGAAATTCCCCATTGGGAACTCCCGCGCTGACGAAAAAACGCCGAGAGATACGAATGGTAAAGGTGGATGTCATATTTAATGATATCCGGTTATTGATCTGTTTGACACCTTTACAGGTAAATTGGGTCATGGTGATTAATTAAGGTGTTGATGATTATACAACAATTATCCACTGATTGACAGTTAATTGGGGATAAGGAAGTGGATTTGTGGCACACGCTTAGATGATTAGAAGTGTGATAGCGGCAATTAAAAACAGTTATAAACCGTTGTGCAAACAGGAGTCGGACAACCTTTGATGCCGAGGAAAACTTCTTATTTCGATCAAACGTGCAATGAATTCATCTCGGATTGAGTTGTTATGGCTTGTTTGGGACCAAAGCCGATCAAAGTATTATTTAAGGACCAAGTTCCAGGATGGAATTGATAAACCGCAAAAATGCCGAAACGTATGCTATCACCCAACGCACCAGCAGCAAAGTGACTTTTTAATTTTAGTGCTCTATGACTTTATTGATCAGAACATTCTGTCTTCATTGTTATTGCTTTGTTATAACCTTATGATTATGAATAAATTATAAATACAGTTTTTATCCTTCATTCATCATATGAAACACTACTAATAAGACAGAAATGTAAACAATATATATTGAAATGGGATGCAGTTGGTTCAATACTGAAACAAACAAAAGGAAAACATCAATAAACAATAAAAACATGCATCAAATATGTCGATAAAAAATCTCCAGTTATGAGACCAAATCTCCAGCCAAAAATTTGCAAATCTCCAGTTGTAGCATAGCAACTCTATCACATGTATGTTAAACTCTGGATAAATCTAACATCAAATAGTCCAAAAACTGGCAAAATAATAATTTGAAAAATTGTAGTTTTATATGAAATATACAGGGAAAATTGGAAGTTTCTGAACACTTTTGACAATTGACTGTACATGTATTTAATATTCAAATAATATGCCACGATCATAATGTTAATTGGCTGTTGTTTGTTATTACACTACCTTTAGTTTCCATTTCACTGGTGATCAATCTAAATTTAAATTTATTAATGTAATCGTAAAATAGATCAAAATCAAATGGTCAATAAGCCATGGTAATAGTTTGTCTATTAATAGAGTCAGTGATTGTTGTTTAAGGCCAATTCAGCAATTTTCCAGCTATATCATGGCAAGATCAAGTTAATTTTCAATGAGATGATGATGAGATCTGCTTTGTACTAGATCAACACGCTTAGTTGGATTTTTATAGTGCTAGCTCACTGAAACAACAGTACATTGATAGACATGTCCCCCACTCTGACACATTATCCCAATTCCGAACCAACCAGTCTTTGCTCTTTCTCCTTAATGGTGCATGCTTAGCGGAGAAGCAACTTATGCCAATTTCAGTCTTTGGTTTGAACCGTCTTGAGGCTCGAACCCGCAATCTACCGCACTCGAGGCTAGCACGTTAAACATTACACCACCAATGCCGTTTTGTTAATAAAGACATATTACATAATCTCGTAAAACAGATCAATATCGAAGGGTCAACAAGTTATGATAATAGTTTGTCTGTTGATGATTACATAACCTCTATGATGTTCTTTTGCTTTGGTACTGAGTTTATGTTTGGCATAGGTTCTTATTCATTAGGCACAAGCTTAATTTGTAAATATTGTATTCAATGATTAACATGATTACATGAGGTGTAATTTACATAGATTTAAATACCCCATGAGGTTAGCAAACATTTCCCCATTTACAGTATATATTTTTTATTGTGGTCTGGATTGTAATGGTAAGAGATGTCAGACACTTCATGTTCTTCTTGTTCAAACACTTACATGAAATATGCCATAAATGTATGTCAAGGCTCCTGGTAATAATGTGCCCTTGACATATATACCCCAGATAAACATTATTCCAATCTCATTCTCCAAAACATCACCAATAAACCATGGGCCTGAAAATGAAACGAAAATCTTAGTGAATAAAAATTCAAATTACATGCCTCCCTCAACCATCACAAGTTATATACCAGTTAAGTATAGTATTGATTTAATTGAATTCATCATAACAGGGTTCGAAATTAACGATTGTCCGTTAGTCCGAGACTAATAATTTGCCCCACGGAAAACACATATCTCCTAGGTACTTGTCCGCTTAGGCTAGTAAAAAAAGAGAGACCGGTATGTATTGCGACGAGTTGGAAAGCCGTTATTGTCCCTGTTTGTTTCTTTCCTTTTTTAGGTTACACCATTTACAACTGTGTCAAACATGCGCTTGAAAATTACTTATATAACTACGTTGTTTAAAGCGCTTGGAGGACGGATCACACAAACGTTTGAAATAGTTAAATTGTTTTCCAAAATTCAAGCGCAAATTTGACATTGACAAATACAATTTCATTTGTAAACGTGTGGAATTTTATAAAAGGGGTTAAAAAAAAACCAATTTAAAACGGGATCGTCCCGAGGAAAAACGCCAACGGGATTCACTTTATGATCAGGAGAAACGGATCAGGACTTTCCAAGAAAGCTGGAAAGCTGAAAGGCCATGGCTGCAATACTCGACCGGATCAAATATTTAAAATAAAAACTACAATTTAAGTGCTTTGGAAGGGTATGACATTTGCAGTATTTTGCTTCATGGTATTATCGGTTTTGCTAATCATTGAAGGGCTAAACTGTGAAATCATTGTCCTGTGTTCTTTGGTAGCTATCTTATTGGCAATCATATCAAATTTCATTATTTTCATATTTGAAGGGAAAAAAACCACCCTCAAAACTGTCTTTTTGGGAAAGACATTTTCACTTCAAAAAACCCTCATATTGCAAGATTTTGCATCTAGATTTTCAAAATATTTATGGGGTGGGCATGTCCCCAGAACCCCCTAGCCAACTCGCACCCTTCAGGGTGCTCGCCACATCTACAGGACTAGTTTGGAGTTCTAAGAACTAGTGATTGATATCTTCTACAAAAGTTAATTTCTAACCCTACATAAGCCTAAGATTTAAGTGAATTCACCATAATCCTCTTGTTGATTTTTTTAAATTACAATTTGTTATTTAATTATATATGCATATTAGCAAAATCAAAAAATATTTAGCATTCTAAGCCAAAATTGAAAAATGTGTTTTTGAATGATAATCCTTACTTTTTTAACTAATACAGACCTACAATGAACAGTATATTTATATTATACATACCATAATGACAAGTGACCTCTAACTGACCATAGGAAGTCAGATTTTGTATATAACAATAAGTTTTCAATAGATGTCTCCATTCCTTGAATGTTAGGGGCCGTCATGGTCATGATCGTATGGTTGTTGGATTTATAACTACCTATGCAATCAGTGCCTATCATCATAAATGTTGAGAGTGCATATCCTGTTCAGCCGTGGTATACTTGATACAACATTATGTGATCAAGTTTGTCAGTAACTTGTAGCAGGTTTTCTCCGATTACTCCAGTTTCCTCCGCCAATAAAACTGACCGTCACGATATAACTGATATATTGTTGAAAGTGCCATGAAACACCATAACCCCCTAACCCCATTCCTTGAATTTTAATCAGCACAAAATTTGTAATTATTTTATAAATTAGAAATGGGTCCACCTAAAGTGCATTTTGCCACACTGATGTCAATATCTGATAACATGACTTCAATAATAATTGACATAACCAGTAACATACATGTACATACCTAAAGCAACATACAGTGTAAACCCAGTTAATAAGAAATATAATGATCTAACTTTGGTAACCAGCCATATCCTCAGTAACCAAACATTTATAAAATTTCCAATAGTTGTAGTCACTACGTTGGAACCTAATAAAAAGAAATAATCAAATACAATACTGGTAGTTGAAGAAGAAAAAAACTATTTTATACAAAACTTAAATTGGGTGTTTTCCATCTAATATTGTGTCTTTATAGAGTTTCAATGAGGAATAGTATATCAGTCAATAGAACATTACCAGTATTTTAAGTTTGCAGTTGGAGAAATGTAGTTGATTAGATTAACACAAGGTTTGATTACCTATCAATTATTATAATAACAGCAATATGGCTATCTTGAGACCATTTTTCAGCCATGCACAATATTTTATGGATATTCCAGAACTTGCAGTTTCTATTAGGATTTCCATAATGGAGGGTTACTCCTAACAATGAAGCTATTGAACCATGATTTCCTAGTAGTTAAGTTGAAGTCATCACTTCCAGAGGTTATGGAATATCTGTGTCATAGATTACCAAGGACCCCAGGAATATCTGTGTCATAGATTACCATGGACCCCAGGAATATCTGTCATAGATTACCAAGGACCCCAGGAATATCTGTGTCATAGATTACCATGGGCCCCAGGAATATCTGTGTCATAGATTACCATGGACCCCAGGAATATCTGTGTCATAGATTACCAAGGACCCCAGGAATATCTGTGTCATAGATTACCAAGGACCCCAGGAATATCTGTGTCATAGATTACCATGGACCCCAGGAATATCTGTGTCATAGATTACCAAGGACTCCAGGAATATCTGTGTCATAGATTACCAAGGACCCAAGGAATATCTGTGTCATAGATTACCAAGGACCCAAGGAATATCTGTGTCATAGATTACCAAGGACCCCAGGAATATCTGTGTCATAGATTACCATGGACCCCAGGAATATCTGTGTCATAGATTACCATGGACCCCAGGAATATCTGTGTCATAGATTACCATGGACCCCAGTTTTGTTTGTCAGTCACAATCTTGTCTTTCATGACCAGATGTTTTACAAGAGTAACACGACAGGTGCCATTAATGGAGTAGGAACTACTTAACCTTCTTGCACCTGAGTTTTTTGTGGGGTTTGTGTTGTTCAATCTTTAGTTTTCTGTGTAGTGTTTTGTAGATCATTGTCTTTTGGCCATTGGATTTGTCTTTCTCTGATTTATGGCTTCTGATCACCCCTTTGGTATCTTCAAACAGTTGTTATAAACTGTTGGTCAATCCATAAACAGCAGCACAAATCTACACTAATTACAGGCCATTTCTAGACTTTTCACTGCTGAAGAGACAACTATTTCCAATATTTTGATACAGTATTTTTAATAAGCAATATGGACTTGTAACATCACTCTTTATATCTTCTCTGTAAAACTTATAATGATTAACTGTACAATAGAGTAGTTTTTAGTTTGTAACTTTACCAGAAATGTTACCAGATTTATGTCATTTATCAGTCAGTCTACATCTACCTCTATACAATCTGTGTTGATCATTACTCCAGTTTGACAGTTATACTCATGGTTAAGAGTACCAAGTACAATTTCATATAATCAAGTTTGGATCAGTTATTTGCTGCTGGTCATTGATTTTCTACCAGCACTCTAGTTTCTTCCACAATAAACTTACCACAATATGACGGTAACTGAAATATTTCTTAATGTGTCATTAAATACCCATAATTTTAATCCAAATCGAGTCATCTAATTATAATAATTGGCCACATTGTCAAGAACTATGGAAACAACTAGAGGCTCCCAGGAGCCTGTATAGCTCACCTGGGTATAATAACAACATCAGTCAATAAAACTTGATAACTTCGGTAAAAAAAATTAACAAATGTAGCCTTTGTCATTGCAGACCCCTTCTACAAAAAAATTTGGGCAAGGGTTCCCCCTTTAATGTAAGGTATCAAAATTGCTGTAAAAAACATATATGTCAATGATTCTCAAAATTTAGCTTTTCCTACTTCACATTTTGTAATAGAGTTGCTTCCCTTTCATTATTTGAGTAACCAAAAGCAGTGAGTCAACAAAAAAATGCATTTCAAGAGGAATAACTCTTCACACAGTTGTCGCATTTTTAACTGTGGGCAATTTTTTGTAGATCTTGACATGCTGAACATTTTTGCAGTTTTAAACTTTCCCTCTATCTCTAATAGTTTTTGAGATATAAGATGATAGTATTAAAATTGAGAACATTTTGATGAAAAAAGGGCAATAACTCCAAAATGGGTAATGGGATTTACTTCAAAATTGCAGGGTAGGAAGATCTTGACATGCTGCAAATTTTTGCAATTTAAACTTAACCTTTATCTCTTATAGTTTTTGAAATATAAGACGAAAAGTATCATTTTTTTTATTTTAATTTGATGAAAAAAGGGCAAGAACTCCAAGATGGGTAATCAGATTTACTTTAAAATTGCAGGGTAGGTAGATCTCGACATGGTGCACATTATTTGCAATTTAAACTTAACATCTATCTCTTATAGTTTTTGAAATATAACACAAAAAGTATTAAAATAAAAAAAAAAATTGATCGAAGGGCCGAACCGCCAGACACATTTTTGGAAGAGAACCATCCAATGACTATTTCATCAAAATTTTGTTCTTATTAAGCAAATGGTTTCAGACAAGAAGATTTTTATGGGAATTTTCCATAGGGTCCTATGTTAAATTAAGTTCGGCTGTGGCGGCCATCTTGGTCGGTGTTCTGAAATGCCGGACACAATTTTGGAAGAGGACCACCCAAGAATCATTTCAGCAAAGTTTGGTTGAGATTGGCTCAGTAGTTACAGAGGAGAAGATTTTTTTTAAATTTCATCCCCCCTTTTTTCTAATTTGCATAATCAGTCAAAATGGGTAATGGGATTTACTTCAAAATTGCAGGGTAGGTAGATCTTGACATGCTGCACATTTTTGCAATTTAAACTTAACATCTATCTCTAAATAGTTTTTGAAATATAAGACGAAAAGTATTAAAATTAAACAAAAAAATTGATGAAAAAAGGGCAATAACTCCAAGATGGGTAATCAAATTTACTTCAAAATTGCAGGGTAGTTAGATCTTGACATGCTGAACATGTTTGCAGTTTCAACTTACCACCTGTCTCTTATAGTTTTTGAAATAAAGGACGAAAAGTATTAAAATTTTGAAAATTTGATGAAAAAAGGGAAATAACTCCAAAATGGGTAATGGGATTTACTTCAAAATTGCAGGGTGGGTAGATCTTGATATGCCGCACATTTTTGCAATTTAAAGTTAACCTTTATCTCTTATAGTTTTTGAAATATAAGACGAAAAGTATTAAAATTTTACAAATTTGATGAAAAAAGGGCAATAACTCCAAGATGGGTAATCAGATTTTTGATATTATTAACGGTTTTTGAGTTATTACCCAAAACCTGCAATTTTACCATATGTTCTATTTTTAGTAACAGTGGCCATGTTGATTGGTGTACGGCATCACCGGACCCAATTTTGAAACTAGACACCCTAGTGATGATTCAGACCAAGTTTGGTTTCCATTGGTCTAGTACTTTCAGAGGAGAAGATTTTTGAAAAAGTTTACGACGTACGACGACGACAGACGCCAAGTGATAGCAATAGCTCACATGACCCTTTGATGTCAGGTGAGCTAAAAATATTGAAAGATTTGTTATGGATTTCAGTCATGTAGTTCCTAATATTGACTCTATGGTTCCATTTTTCAATAGCGTTTAACAATAATCATACAAGTCTATTAAATAGGTTTTTCAGTATGTCCACTCTTTGCCCTGTGTTGTCTGTGGAACCAGTATGGAACTAGCATATTGATTAAACTGGTACAAGGTAAACCAGAATCTTTAAACTTAATCATCAAAAGTTCAGTTTTACATTCATAGGATATTTAAGCCTGACAAGTTTTTAGATATCAATTTTTAAAAACATTTTCTAACTTAAGACATATTTACCTGTAAGGAATATAGTTTGAATGTTATTAAACCTTCTCAAAAGCAGAAGAAGTCCAGTGTATATGAAGATCAATAACCAAAATACAAAATGACTCTGAAATGATGATGTTAAAAAATAATTACTTGAAATTACAAACCAGTCAACAGTTTATTCAGCAGCATTAAATATTACAAACCAGTCAACAGTTTATTCAGCAGATGAGTTAAATATTACAAACCAGTCAACAGTTTATTCAGCAGATGAGTTAAATATTACAAACCAGTCAACAGTTTATTCAGCAGATGAGTTAAATATTACAAACCAGTCAACAATTTATTCAGCAGATGAGTTAAATATTACAAAACAGTCAACAGTTTATTCAGCAGATGAGTTAAATATTACATACCAGTCAACAGTTTATTCAGCAGATGAGTTAAATATTACATACCAGTCAGCAGTTGCAATGGTGGTACAATGGATTGCGTTCTTGTCTCGCGTGCGGTAAATCATGGGTTCAAAACCCAACTGTGTCAAACCAAAGATTATAAAATTGGTATTTACTGCTTTTCTGTTAAACATGGAGCTTTTAGGAGCAAGACTGGTTGGCTAGGAATCATAATAATATGTCTGAGTGGATCAACATGTCTAACCATGGACTGTTGTTTCAGTGAGCTGGCACTATAAAGATCCAACTAGTATTACTGTGAGCACAGCTCACTAAGATATACCCCCCGCTCCCCACATCTGTCCAACCTATTTCCATAACCAAAACATTACTGATTGTTCCGACCAAAAATGAAAGGGACCCTCCTTTCTTCACCGGTAAGCTGCTGATAAAATTTCAAAACATTCTGAGAAACACTACTCAAGTTATCATACGACATAGGGTAAAAATCCTATTTTCCGTCATATCAAGTCCAATAACTCTGAAACGGCAAAAGTGAAAATCGTCAAAAATGAAAGGGATCCTCCTCTCTTCACCGGTAACCTACTGATAAAATTTCAAAACATTCTGAGAAACACTACTCAAGTTATCATACGACATAGGGTAAAAATTATATTTTCCGTCATATCAAGTCCAATAACTCTGGAACGGCAAAAGTGAAAATCATCAAAAATGAAAGGGATCCTCCTCTCTTCACCAGTAAACAGCTGATAAAATTTTAAAAGATTCTAAGAAACACAACTCAAGTTATCGTACGACATAGGATTTGTCTACAGACGGACGGACAGATGGACGGACAAGGTGAAACAGTATACCCTCCTGCAACTTCGTTGCAGGGGGTATGATTAAGCATGTTGGTCTAGTACAAAGCAGACATCATCATCATTTCATTGAATGTAACTGTTCTCGCAACGATATAGCAGAAAAATTGCTCATGAGACAAAACAATCACTCACTCACTCGAATCAACAGTTTATCGTGTAGAATAGTCTAAATTTCAATACTATCTTAACTGAACAGAGTATTTAATTCACAAATTCTACCTGAAGTGGGGTAAATTATTTTGAATTTACTAGAACAGGAAAATTATAATTAATCTACCTTCCATAGATTTAAACTTTATTGACACAAATAAATGACATATTCATTGTAACTTGTTAAGATATATATAATACCTTCAACCTAAAATGGCACTAGTTTTTTACATAATAGGTTTTAGGTTTATGGTGTTTAATGTCACTTTCAACAATATTTCAGTTATATCGTGGCAGTCAGTTTTATTGGTGGAGGAAACAGGAGTACCTGGGAAAAACTATCAGTTTTTTTACATAATAAGCAAGCAATCAGTCAAAATATTTATAAAATAAATTCTATTATATGTCATATGTCAGGGTATAATTATTGTGTTCAGACGATCATGTTGATCAGCAATTGCCATTTTTCTATCGTGGTCCTGATCGCATGGCTATTATGAAAAGTAAGTTTAAACAGTGATGGTCATCAATTCCACCAATATCAACAAAACAAACAATCACCTCTCACCTCTACTCATTGAACACAGAAAAATACCATGACATATAACCTTGGAAATCCAGGTCCTGGCTTGGGACAGGCACTAACATAAGACGGGGTTAAACTGTTAAATGGAATACCTTGTTACCTTTACCCCATAAGATAACTGCCACTATATAATGGAAATATTGTTGAAACAGGTATTTCCCACCCATAATCCTACAATTAGCAAATCTTAGATAAGACTAATCAACAGTTTGTAGAACTATTTGTATTCTAGTTTATATTTTTGTTTAATCATACAAACCATCTTAAAAACATCCATCATAAGAATAAACCGTGACTTTAATGGGAAGGAGAGCACCGAGCCGTCCAATGAAAAACTTTGCTTTACCGTCTTTGCCATATTAATAGTATCCTGTAAAAAATATATAATTAATTATTTGTTACTTAAAAAAAGTCTATAAAATAACTGGCTATGAGGCATAATTAAATAATGAAAACCTTTTAACTAACCACAAAAGTATAATTAAGTCATTGAGACACCAGATGCAGGGCATGTATTATGATGTAAAATTGACAATCTAATTAAAATTGGAGGCTGCATCTTTTTTTTTTTATTTATTTTTCTTGGGCAACAAACTAATATCTAATGACATCCTATATGGGGTCATGTCAGGATTCATATTTACAACCGACCAATCAAAGTGAGCGTAATAAATCTTTAAGGTATCAAAATTGAGTACACTCCAACAGCTGTTGTCCGATAGGTCAATATATTTAACTGTCTGATTGGATGGTCAAAGATAAATGAAAAGTTATATGACATGATGTTGTTATATGTTAGTGTGTCACCAATAAAAAAAAAGATAAAACCTAATTTAAATAGATTGGTAAAATGGACATAATGTTGCAATGTCCCTAGAAGTATTTTAATAGACAGCATGAAATGATACAAGTAATTCCTTCAAAACAGGTAAGCCACAAACTGAATAAAAGAATATGTAGAGTCTATAGCGAAACATAAAGGTCAGGAAAGTAGTGTCCTGCTTAATTATTGTACAATGTTATATCATTCATGTAGGTGTAACTTTTAAAATGCTTGGGATATTTTACACAGATAAATATAAGAACCACACCACCTCATATGTCAGAGTGGGTCTAGGACAATAGCCCCCCGGACAATTGCCCCCATCCCCCAATTTTTTTTATTTCATTTTTATTTTTTATTTATTTTATTTTTTTTATTTGAAAACATGAGAAATAAATATGCATAAACTCAGATGAAATTATTCAAATTACTTATAAGTTGGATTTTTTACTTTGTATATTAATCATCAAAAGGATTATACAGCTTGGACAAGCTCTGAAAAAAATAACTTTCTCTTATTATTTTTAGATAAGAGTTTAATTATTTTCCAATTAAGTTTAATTACCTTACAAAATTGGTCTTCAAAGAAAAATTATAAAAAGGAAAATTTGATTAAACAGTGATCAAAGCTAAGTACAAAGGTTAATAATTAAAAAGAATTTTGAGAAAAAATGATTCCAAGCTAAGTACAAAGGTTAATAATTAAAAAGAATTTTGAGAAAAAAATGATTCCAAGTACAAGCTTAGAACTGGCTTAAATAGGAGTGTATTTTGAAGTGAAAGTATAGTAGTGCAATGGAGTTCATACTTTGAAGACACATATATAGGTAGACCTGGTAGACGTCAAAGACGAGACACAAGATTCAGTCATGACATGTGGAATGTCTATCAGCGTACACTACAAGAGCTACCTAGAACTAACAACAACATCGATGGATGGCACCGTGGTTTTCAATCCCTCATCACAACTACACCCAATCAACAGATTCTATGGAGTATGGTGTATCTCAATACCATACCTATAAGAAACTTAAACTGAAAAAAATGTGTGTGTGTGGGGTGGGGGGGGGCAATTGTCCTAGGGGGGGCTATTGTCCGGGGGGCAATTGTCTGGGGGGCTATTGTCCTGCTCCCGTCAGAGTAACACATTCATTGTACTAGCTTTACCTGTACAGTAACTGCTAATGTATGTACTCCATGACTGTACTGGCCAGGATTCCATCTTAATACATAAAGTGGTCCCTCCACATTCCGTGCTAATCCTACCCATTTATCATCTATATATACTTCAGCAGACTGAATCTTAGCTGTAGAAAATGCCAAAATTCTGAAAATGAAAAGTAGTTAGTACAGGTCAGACTTCACTAAAATAGTTAATCAGGATGTGTCGTAGTCAACAGTAGTACCTACTGATACAAAGTATTTCTACTTTCACTTTACCTTGAAGTGTTATTATTGAATGAATCTAATTACAAATGTGTTGATCTAATTGAGAAATCAGCTATGACAGAAATGAGACCAAAATCAATAACTTCTTTTCTTTCTGTGAAATTGTCATGATCAAGAGTGTTTATAATTAATTAACAGAAACACATACACACAAATCATTCAACAATATTTCAGTTATTTCGTGGCAGTCAGTTTTATTGGAGGAAATCGGATCACCTGGAGAAAACCACAGACCTGTCGCAAATCACTGACAAAATTTATCACATAATGTTGTACCGAGTACACCTCTCCATGAACGGAGTTCGAACTCACAACTTTAGTGGTGATAGGAACTGATTGCACAAGTAGTTGTAAATCCAACTACCATACGATCACTGCCATGACGGCTCCTAATAATTACATGAATTTATTTACTCCATATCATATCTGATGATCATATATTTCACAAGCATAGATCTGTGAACATGACTTTTTTGTATAAATCCAGATCTAAATTCCTTACTGACATGTTTTAGTGATGATAGACATCCTGTTAATAAATCCTAACTCATTTCTTTTATTCTAAAATATCAACAGCCTAAATATGAGTCCTTGACATATAAAACTACAATATGTACCATGTGACATCAACTGATAATGAATATTTTAAAAGTACAGACATAAAACAAGACGATTATAACTACTAATTGACCTTTGACTCAGATCTATAACCTTAACTTTCATAATGGATGTGCATAATTGTGTTAACATTTCAAGATGATATCATAATAGGTAATGAAAGATGGGTTAGGGTTATGGTGTTTAATGCCACTTTGAACAATATTTCAGTTATATCGGGGGTGAAGGAAACCAGAGTACCTGGAGAAAACCACCGACCTGTCGCAAGTCACTGACAAACTTCATTACATAATGTTGTATCTAGTACACCTCTCCTGAGCGGGATTCGAACTTACAACATTAGTGGAGATAGGCACTGATTGCAAAGATAGTTGTAAATCCAACTACCAAATGATCACGACCATGACAGCCACTCATGAAAGATGGTGACAGAAACAACACATCCGACATTTTACCTCCATCTACGGGTGAAAAATTGAAGAATAATACATATGATTACCTTTACTGTCTAACAATTGCATATCTATTATTTTATATATGATATGTATAGAAGCAATGTAAATAATAACCTTATATGTGTAGAATTAATGATTCTGTTTGTTGGTTCTTTGGGTGATATAAACTGAGCATCTTTAGGATTTGTAATCAGTACAACAGGCCATTCTCCATACTTAACATCAGTAAAAGACAATAAGTCATGGTCCACAGCTAATATCCTGTACCTAAAACAATATAATATAAAGTCAGTGTTAAACATGGTTATAAACTTGTGCTATGTGATGTGAAGTTATATACACCAAGTAACATCAAAATGATAAAGATATCAATATTGTATGTAGCTTTCGTCGGCAGAATAGAGTACCGCTCAAATGCAGCAGAATAGAGAGTACCGCTCAAATGCAGGCTGTTTTCACACTCATTTTAGGGTATGAGTTTAGCTCATTGTTGAAGACCGTAATGTGATTGAAATGCAGACCAGCAATAAAAGAGCTGATCCTATATTTGAATTTATGTCTAAATTTAATCTTGAATAGTCTCTCATGTCCTTTTACATCCATATCTTTTCTTTAGAAAATCAGTAATTACACTAAAAGTAGAAATTTGTATTTAGACAATTTTGTTTCTTTGTCTTTGTCTTTTTTTTTTTTCCTTTGTTGTTTTTTTACCAGTCTCAGGTAAATATCATGAAGTTTAATAAATTATTGAATTTAGATAAACAATCAAAGTTGAAAAGTTTAAAAAGTGCATAAACAAAGATGTGAGTCCTCCTAGCTAAATATATTATGTTATGTTACAGTCTTGTGTGTAGCCCTATTGTGTATTTATATTATTGTTATTATAATTTTATTAATTTATATGTGGGATTTCAATTCTATTATATATGTGTATTTTCATATGACACACATCTATTATCTGGGTCTTTTGTCCCACACATTGACCACCAAAAACTTTTTTTGAACTTGTAAAGTCCCCATATTGGTTTGACATTAGACATTGAAAAAGTATCTCGGTGAGACGAAAATTTTGTCATTCAACAAAAGGTTTAATTCTTTATCACTTTGTTGTTGTTTAACAAACCATTTTAGACGTTTATATATATAGTTTGTACTGTCTCTGTACCTATGTATCTAAATTTATGGTTATGAGAATAAAGAATAAAAAAAAAATGAACTACATAAATGATATTTACAATCTATTATCTCTCCAGTCTCCTAGCTCTAGTTCTATTGTCCCTGTAGTATGTCTTGTGTACATTCTAGTTATGAACCCTCCTAATGTATGTAGGTGTCCACACAGATAGTACGCTGCATTTCTATAATATAATAATACACAATTAATTAACACGTTTTTCTTCACACATGGTATATAATTATTTTGTTGAGTGAGTGATTATTGTTTGACACCAAGTGTACAATTTTTCAGCTATTTTTTGGTGAGAACAAGTTACATTTTGATCTGGACCAACACATTAGCTGGATTTCTATAGTGCTAGCTCACTGAAACAACAGTCCAAAGGTAGACATTTTGCTCCACTCTGGAGCCAGTCGTTGCTCTTACTACCTAATGCTGTGTAATTGGAGAAGCAGTGTATACCCACTAGGGATCAAACACACAAATTACACCACTTGAAGCATGTTATGCACTCTAACCATTACACCACAGCAGTGTATACCCACTAGGGTTCAAACACACAAATTACAAGACTTGAAGCATGTGATGCACTCTAACCATGACACCAGAGGTGTGTTTTTGTTTCTCTTCTTTTATAGAGATTTCAAGCATTGCATGACTATTTGACAGTATATATATATATTGCTAATAAAAATGTAATTAATTTAAAATGGGCAGAAAGATAAAGATTTTGTAATCACCATCATTGTTTTAAGACCACCAGAATTAAATGCTCTTCCTTGATCACAAGTGTTCAAATGAAAATGAATCTAATTCTCCATTTCCCATTCAGATTTGAATGAACAAACAGGAGTAAATCATTTGATAAAATACAGTGGAACCTGTTTAATCCGACACACCAAGGGATCAGGGAAATATATCGGATTGTACAGGATATCGGATTACTCAGGTTTTCATTCAGTAAACAGAAATACTTTGGGACCATAAATTTTTGTTGGATGTCCCAGGATGTTGGAAAAATGAGGTGTCGTATTGCAAAAGTTCCACTGGACAGACAAACAACAAGGTACAACAATTGTCTTACTTCATTAAATGTCTGATATCATTTCCATTGTCATCAACAATGAGTGAAGTTGTATAATGTCCAAACCATATAGACAGGTTACTAGACTTTGTTTGCTCTGATAAATCTTCTATCTTCTCTTTTCTCTCCTTAAATAAACCATAAAGTTGATGTAAACAAGTTGTTGTGTGTCAATGGAACAAGGTGAACCTATCAGTAACTTATTTTATCAATGTTTCCAAAACAACTTTTTTAGCTCATCTGGACTAAACAGACAAGTGAGGTATCATCCTTCATTTTGTGTCCATTGTCAGAACCACTGGGACATTGAATGTACACTACTTTTGTGTATAATTTCTTTCGCTTTGAGAATTCAACAAAGCTTCTAGGGCCAAATGATTTCTAAATGGCTGAAATTTCAAATATGTGTGATGAAATCATTACTTAATAGAAATATTTCTTATATGACCGGGGCTGTTGTGCTTGTATGGAAGTTGGATTTACAACTACCTGTGCAATCAGTGCCTATCAATACTAAAGTTGTAAGTTCGAATCCTGTTCATGGCGAGGTGTACTCGATACAACTTTACGTGATAAAGTTTTTGTCCGTGACTTGCAGCAAGTTGGTGGTTTTCTCCTGTTTCCTCAACCAATAAAACTGACCACCATGATTTAACTGAAATATTGTTGAAAGAGGCGTTAAACACCATAACCCTAACTGTTATATGACCTTCCACACGAAAATAGTAGGTCACTTTGACTTCCACACACTAAGGTTTATCTATGCAATGCTTCCTATAATCATTCACTTCCATAAGACACTTGTTACACCATGGTATATGGCATTAACATATCATGTATTTTGATTCATTATTAATTCAAAAGTCTATCACTCAGTTGTGTAAGTTTGACATGATCTAAAATTCAATCTCCAATGAGGTTTTGATCTATTAATTTGTCTACTCTAAAACCATTACTTACTTACTTATCTTCTTCATCCCTGATGGGACATAAGGCATCAACAATATGCCACTCTAAAACCATTACTTACTTACTTATCCTCTTCATCCCTGATGGGACATAAGGCATCAACAATATGCCACTCTAAAACCTTTACTTACTTATCCTCTTCATCCCTGATAGGACATAAGGCATCAACAATATGCCACTCTAAAACCTTTACTTACTTACCCTCTTCATCCCTGATGGGACATAAGGCATCAACAATATGCCACTCTAAAACCTTTACTTACTTATCCTCTTCATCCCTGATGGGACATAAGGCATCAACAATATGCCACTCTAAAACCTTTACTTACTTACCCTCTTCATCCCTGATAGGACATAAGGCATCAACAATATGCCACTCTAAAACCATTACACAAGATTAATTGTCAAGTTTTAGTGGAAATACAAAACTACATAACACCATGATAAACATGTAAACTAGAACATGTCAAATTATCACACTGTGGTTAATTAGTGTAAATAAATGGAAAACTTCTAAAACTGTTGTTTCTCACCTTGTTCAAAATTCCCAAGAAATTAAATGGTCTCCGAGGTCCAGGATTAGGAGTAGCATCCATAGCTACAACTGTATAGTTACCATAAGGTTTAATATGTGTGTACGAGTAAGAAGATGGGTGTGTCCAGCCCTGTACAGAATATTTCCTGTCAAATAAAATATCACTGTATTTATAATATATCAAATCAAACTATGCTTTCATCAGTATTTCTTGATATTGATTAACAATTTATTATTTTTTTGGTAAAATATTGATCATATTAACAAATAATTCAATTTGATGTGAATACTGCAATCTGATTGGCTGATCTGCCTGGAGAAACATTAGTTATACTTGATAACTTGGGTTAATCTTGTGATGTCTCCAATGACAAATTCAAATAGACCCATAAAATAATCGTAATTAAAACTGAGGCATCATTAAATTTTGTTGTAAAATTTAAATTATAAGGAATGATTTTCAATTTTTAAACAGGTTATACTTTTATGACCTGGTTTGGAACAATTTAAGCTTTAGCGTAAACTGTCTCAAACTGGGTTATATTGTTTAACCTGTTCAAAAATTGAAGATATTCCTTAAATATAACAAAAATGATTAATGCACACAAATAGTTATATGGTCTGTATATTGTTTATTGCTCAACATTATTTGGCATTCTAGACAGTGTCTTACTCAGGACTTGTTCATCAATGTTCTATTTAATATGCACAATTTCTCTGAAAGGCCACATCTTCTGCTCCTCTATAATGGTGTCATTATAGATCATACTAGTGTGTCACCCAGCCATGCCATGTTTTTGCTTATGCCTGACTCAGAAATATTCTCAACTCAACGGAACAAGCTTATCTGTCATAAAGCACTTGAATTGATTTTTGAAGTGTACTGTATATGGTACAAAATATCCACTACCACAGCTACAAATATGTTATATAGGGACATAGAAACTAATACAATCCTGGCATTTCAGGGGAGAAGAATTTACAATTTACCAGAAATATTTCTTTATTTCATTCATAATCAATGGCTTTTACCACTTGTCTTGCTGGACAAGTTTCCAAACAGAAGTTACTTGTTCAAACAATGTTTTGAGTACCGGACAAGCTGACAAACATTATATTTGAGTCCTGTCCCTAACAACTAAATAAAATTAGAATGCTGACAATTGACCAAATCTCTGAATGGCAGCTAAAATACACAACTGTTTTGTAAACAGGGTCATGATGAGGTTGTTTTGTGTAAGAGTAAGGGAGTAAGTGAGTGAATGTTAACACTATATAACAGCAAATGAGACATTTTTCAGCTATATCATGGCGAGAACAAGTTACATTTCTATGAGATGATGGTAATGACTGATTTGTACTAAAAAAGACCAACATGCTCAGTTGGATTTGTATATAAGTGCTAACTGACTGAAACAACAGTCCAGAAGTAGATATGTTGCTCCACTTGGACACATTATCTTGATTCTAAGCTAATCAGATTTTGCTATTACTCCTTAATGCTGCATGCTTAGCCAAAAAGACACACATACCAATTTTATAATCGTTGGTTTGAACTAACCGTGGCTCAGACCCACAATTTACCGCACTAAGACCAAAACGCTAGCAATTACACCACCGATGCTGTTTACAAGTAATCACAATCATACAGATTTAACTACCACAAAAAATATATATGCAAATTAAAATATATTAAGAAGCAAAAAATACTTGTTTATCATTGAATGAAATGTACACACTTTAAAATTCTTTTATTCATTCACAAAATATAAATGACTTTTTTTTTTTACTTTAACTAGATTATTAATTACTATCATATTACTATTTTTCAATGATAAAATGTTCTTACCTGAACAAATTTTTTGGATCAGAATCACTTGGTACATCAAATGCATCTGTAAAAATATAAACAATACAGGTAAACAATTATCATGGAATTCTCCTATTGATGTATGTTTATTTGTTATTTAATGGTACATTAAGACATGTATTTAGTTGTAAATATACATTATTGTAAAATAGAAGTACCAGTGTGTACATAGAATATGGAGATAAGATTTTGTAAAACTAGTAAATGGCTTACATTTTTTAAAATATGAAGAATACTTGTTTAAATTCTCCTGTTCCTTTCCATTGTAAAACAAAACTTAAACAAATGATAATAAATCATTTCATAATTAGGGTAACCTTTATCATTACATCTGAAATCTGTATCAAAAATTGGTATAAAGAATCGTTAACATACAACACTATAATAAAGAGGTGGTACAATGAAACTCTGAAATATATACTAGATTAGTAGAAATATTATAATTAACCAATAGGGTATATATATATATATACATCTGAAAATTAAACCAAACAGTGTTAGAATTAGATTTTAGAGCTGTCAAATTTTTGTTCTTCCCTCGACGGGATTTGAACTCACACCATTGTTACACTGCAGCACCATTCGCTTAGCCTTATGTCCAGCACCCTAGACCACTCGACCACATCCACTCCATAAAAATGGAGCTTCAATAGTCAAACTGTTACCTTGTCTCGTAAGGAAAATCTAGAGATAGACATAAGACATGTGTCTAAGCGTGTGTGGATGGTACATATATACTTAATATTATAATTTGACAGCAATCAAACTCAGCAATTTTTTTAATATATTGTATAGGATAATGAAGAATTCATTATACAGTCACAGAAAAATAAAGTATATTATACAAACATCTAAGCAAGTGACAACCATACAATATATCTGTCCCACTGCATCTCAAAGTTACTTGTGATACTAGGTTAATACTAAATATTGTTGAACCTAGGGGGCTCAGTGTACGTAGTGTGAGTTTTGGTTAACAAACTCAATCTATATAACTTGGTAGTAGTTTACACCATTGGTAGCATGGTTGGTCTAAGGCACTGGTTTTATCCAAAGGATAACAGTTTATTATGACAACAATTATATAGGTTCTTAAACAAAGCAATTTATTATGTTCAAGTGTAATAATATATTCAAGTACAACAATAATATAACTTCCCCGTGAGCGATAATAATAAATATGAGGTCCCCCCTATGGAATGGTCGGTCGTCGTAGTAAAACATCTAGGTCAAGTCGAAATACGTGTAAATAAAATGAAAACGTACTGGTAATGTACAGATATCCTGGTTACGGATTTAACGTCTCTTTTGGTTTAAACTGGTCGTTCTATGGTGTCAATAGTAGTTGCTGTCTGGTATGTTCGCTGCAGTCTATGATTGTTGGGGGGTCGCTCCTGTGGCGTGCAGACGATGCCCTTTTACATTTACGCAGACTCCACACTTTTGGCTGTGGCGTGAATCGTCGTCGTTGATTGGTCCGTTCTTACGGAAGTTCCCACGGTAATTATATCCGTTAACAGGGCCGCAAACCGGGCCACATAAAGTGTGAGATAACACACATGCGCATTAAATTACACACAGGATACACATGGCGGAAAGTATAAACATAGTTTGTCATGTCAAGATGAAAGGGAAAAACGGGCTTAATAAAGCTTACCCTTATAGAAACCAAGCCCAAGTACAATATATAAACCTAGCATGAATCAATGAAAAAGGTAAGAGAATGTGACACAAGGTTTATAAGGAGAACAAAACATTGGGAAGTTGTCGTAGGCCCCCCTTTTGGTCAAACAATGAGAACGAACTCTGTCCTAACTACATATTTCTCATATAATATAACAACAATTTACATACAATAAATATTCGCGATCACGATACCTGAAACAAGAATAGTGTTTATTCAATCACAACAGTTACTCAAGGCACCGGAATACGGCACGGTATCAACAACAAGAACAAAGTGAAAATGTGCCAGAGTAACAAGAATAAATAAAAGTGTCATATATGCATACATACAAACAATATTATCTCCTATGCCTTACACCCTATTCGTTACAATATATCTTCCTTTCTACCTTTTTACTATTAAATAAAATATTCCAGTCTTAATATGAAAGTCTTCAATGTCAAGCCATATGTACCATACATATAAATGGAATAATCATTGCCATGATTGCTTGTAATGTCAAACCTTACATGTATGTACCCTGGTACCCTACATTTTAATGGAATAGTCTGTCTCATGATTGTCTGTAATGTCAAACCTTGCATACCCTACACTTTAATGGAATAATCTTTACCATGATTGTCTGTAATGTCAAACCATGTGTACCCTACATTTTAATGGAATAGTCTGTCCCATGATTGCCTGTAATGTCAAACCCTGTGTGCCCTACATTTTAATGGAATAGTCTGTCTCATGATTGCTTTTAATATCAAACTCTGTGTACCCTACATTTTAATGGAATAATCTACCATGATTGCCTTTAATGTCAAACCCTGTGTACCCAACATTTTAATGGAATAGTCTTTACCATGATTGTCTGTAATGTCAAACCCTGTGTACCCTACATTTTAATGGAATAGTCTGTCCCATGATTGTCTGTAATGTCAAACCCTGTGTACCCTACATTTTAATGGAACAGTCTTTACCATGATTGTCTGTTATGTCAAACCTTGTGTACCCTACATTTTAATGGAATAGTCTTTACCATGATTGCCTTTAATATCAAGCCATGTGGTATCATATGCTTCTTTACATTCATTGACTGTTTTCTGATAAACTTTCCACTCTTCAATGAACTGCTTTGACTTTCTTTTATCTGGAAATTTGGCATCTGTTAGGTCACCTAAAACATTGTGACAAGAAATATAGTAGTGTATCATACAATGTACATTAATACATCAAATAATATCAATAGATGTCAGAACAATTGGAAAATTATTAGTAAAAGTTTGTTTTGTCTATGTCAAGTCTTTTTTAAGTCAATCAACATGATCTCCCTTTGTTGGTAAAATGCAGGTTATTTACAAATTATCAAATTCAAAGCTAGAATCAAATGTACAAATAACCTCTTGTTCCTGCATAAAATTAGTATCAAAATTAAAGAGCTACATAAAAAAAATGTACATACACAACTGTATATGATAAATGGAAGAATGTATACATAGGACATGGATTCCCTCACTTCCTGCTAAAGTAAACAGGTATTTTTCAGCAAGGGGCATTAGTGATTACTCCAGAAAGAAAAAAGTGGTAAAGTCTGAAATCAAACCTGGACTTCCTTTTATGATTCCTGCCCATGTGCATAAATTTCAAAGGAAATACTTTAGAGGAACTTGCGCTATTGAGCAGATGCATATACATGACGGACGGACGAACATATACAGACATGGCTAAAACTGAATGCCCATGAAAATAGTTTGTTCTTGACAGTATGAAATGACCTTTTTCTTAAACAGCATTCCTTTTCAATAGTTTACTAATATATGAATATATCATATAACATAAAACATCATGTACAAAAAAATGTATTTTAGTTTAGTTTAAGTTTATGGAGGTGTTTAACACCACGTTCAACAATATTTCAGCTATATCGTGGCGGTCAGTTTTATCGGTGGAGGAAATTAGAGTTGCCAGTGAAAACCACTGACCTGTCGCAAGTATCTGACATAATGTTGTATCGAGTACACCTTGCCATGAGGGGGATTCGAACTCACAACATTAGTGGTGATAGACACTGATGGTAAATCCAACTACCATACGATCATGATGATCCCCTATTTATGCATCATAATACAACATTTATAAAGGTAATGTCTGACATCCTACCTGAAACTATTATAAAATCTGGCTGTATTGTAGTTAAATGTGTCTGACAAAATCTTTTCAGGTCAGGAGCTCTGCTAAAGCTTGAAAATTGACTTATATGGATATCTGTGACCTAAAAATAGAAAATATTTTGCTTTAAGTGAAACTACATGTTTTAAATAATATGGTTTTCAAACTTATATACAGTCAAACCTGTATTAACAGGTCACCTTTGGGACAAAGAAAATGTGGCCTTATAAAACAGGTGACCTCTTAAAAGAGGTTCAATTTATATGAAATGTTCTTTGACAGGACAAGAAAATGGTGACCTTTTAATACAGGTGACAACATGGCCAGGTTTTACTGTACATGTATATTATGGATTTTTATGAGCTGGCGGAAAATAGCAAAATATCTATACAATTTCTAACACATTACATATTTATATTGACAAGTTTGGTCATGTTACTGTTATCATACTTTATTACTAAAATCTGTATAAACCAAACACTCTTAGGACTATCTTATTATATCTGGAATAGACTAACTATAAGATTCCAGGTATCCAAAATTTGATGTTATATTTACACATAACAGGGGTTTATAACCAAGAGTCTATGGTATTTAATTTGAGTATGATTTTATGTTTAATTAATTTGAGTATGATTCTTTATTATATGACTTCAGATAATGTCTTTTCTGATTGGCTGACGTCCCTAGTAACGTTCTCTGATAAAACGTTATATTCACCTTGCGTAACGTAACGTGAGGTGAATATAACATTCTAACGTCTTGCACTAAGCTAAACCAAATAAAACGTTGTGATAAAAGCTTATTTTAAGGGTTAAAGAAACATATAAAATGTGTCATATAATAAAACAATTAATGACTTTCAATTCGATGGATACCAGGATTTATTAACCCAAGAATAATATATTTACCTCGGCCCCTGGCCTCGATAAATATAATATTCTAGGATTTTTTGACAAATTTAATCTTCTTCAATCTTCACATACTGATGGATATATTTTTTTTCCTGCACATTGTAAACACGTTCCGTGCAATACACTTACACACTCTACTAATGAAGATCTTCTTAACTAATCCCTTTAGGAATTCGAAGCCAGAGTTGTTTTCTGATATTGCCTGCCTCCGAATCCCTTATCAACCATGCATAGTTCTATTCGGGATTTTTTTTTCAGGTACCCCCGCCTCAAACCGGCGTGAATTACGTCTGCACCTCAATGTTGTGCCAACCGGCACTGGAGTATTCAAAAGTAGACATATTTTGCTGCATAAATATGTAAATAGAATCATGATCACCTACTTATGAAGTGAGATACAGCTCATCATTCCCAGCCACCGCTTCAGATCCATTGAATGTCACCATTTTTACTTGTTTTGAAAGTATGTCACGTGATCGCTTTTTCCACGAATTACATGGCATAGTCTATTCCATACATCTGATTTATCGGTATTGAGGCATTCTTTTCTTTTTACACGAGTAACTTCTTCTGTTAATTCTTGTAGTGTATATATTCAGAATATTTTCCACCTAAAGTAGATATAATCAGTATTTTGGTAATGTTGGAGAATGCTTTATATTTTATATGATTTGTTTTTTTGGGGGGGCTAGGAGCTCCAGTGTGCTCATAGTTGAAGACTGTGTGGTGACCTCCATTTATTTAACTTGTTCTAGGGTTGTCTCATTGACCTTTACCCCATATCTCTCTTTTTATAAAAAAAATAATTACAAGCAGAAAGATTTCCGACCCTTTCATGTATAAATAAGTTAAAAATACGAACTACAGATGAAAGCCTGCAGACCATATTTACAAATCGGAAATTTACTAGTACAAAATGTATTTGATAATTCAGTGACTCCAGCTACACTTCTGTATCTTGTGTATAAGCCTTCATCTTGGATGTGACCCACATGTGTGCAAAAATTCTGGCAAAAAAGAAAAGAATGCTTCAATACCGATAAATCAGATGTATGGAATAGACTATACCACGTAATTCGTGGAAAAAGCGATCACGTGACATACTTTCAAAACAAGTAAAAATGGAGACATTCAATAGATCTGAAGCGGCGGCTGGGAATGATGAGCTGTATCTGGCGTCATAGGTAGGTGATCATGATTCTATTTACATATTTATGCAGCAAAATATGTCTACTTTTGAATACTCCAGCACCGGTTGGCACGACATTGAGGTGCAGGCATAATTCACGCCGGTTCGAGGCAGGGGTACCTGAAAAAAAAATCCCGAATAGAACTATGTATGGTTGATAAGGGATACGGAGGCAGGCAATATCAGAAAACAACTCTGGCTTCGAATCCCAAAAGGGATTACTTCTTAACATAAAGCGCAAAGGTGATACTAAATCTCAGACCCTCTCTCATACAAATGTACAGACGTTGGCCAGGAATGAGTTCGTAAAATGGCGACGTCACACTTATCGATATCGTGTTAGATGTCCATATGTGGTCTTAACATAAATCTTGAGTCTGGCATACGTAGCAAATTTTTCCTGTCCGTTATTGTTTTTGAATTAAAACATCCATTACGACATAGTTTTCATCAGATTTATTTCCCTTTGGTAAAAAAAAATCGTCTGCTAAAAAGATGGCTAGACACGGTAAGGAATTGACAACTGAGCAGAAAGAAATGCTTTTATCGTTATCACACCAAGGGTTTTCGAGCAACAAAATTCAGGAATTTACTGGAATTAACTGTAGAACTATTCAGAAATTTTTAAAACGCACACGCGAAAAGGGAAGTATAGAAAATAATCCGAGAAGTGGAGGTCGTAAAAAAAACTACCTCAAGGGATGAACGGGTTCTCTTTCGGAGTGTGAAAAGGAATCGAAGACAAACATTGAAGGACTTAACTGCTAGATTTAATAACAGGACTGGATACAATGTGTCTGAAAGAACTGTTCGCAGGTGACTGTGCTTTGGTGGTTACAAACGACGCATGATATGCAAGAAAATTACAATATCACGTGTAAATCGTGACCGTAAAATGGGATTATGTCGTCAGAAATTGCACTGGAATGTTCAGAATAACTGGTCATCCATAATATTTAGTGAAGAGACAAAAATAATGTTGGGTAGAAATGGGAAAAGTCTATGTTTGGAGGAAGCCTGACGAACGTTTTCGGCCCGACTGTCTTGGCCAGCTGGATGACTTTGAGACAACCTGCCGTGCTTCTGTTATGTTTTGGGGGTGCATTACGTACTATGGAGTTGGAACTTTGGTTGCTATTGATGGTAACATGAATACAGACAAATATATTTCGGTTTTAGACGATAATCTTTGGCCGGTTGTTGTCAGGCACTTTTCTGACAGACCTTGGATTTTCCAGGAGGACAATGTGCCATGTCATGTCTCTTTACGAGCAAATCAGTGGAAAGAGGAAAATGGAATTTGTACCCTTCTTTGGCCCCCACAAAGCCAAGATCTTAATATTATCGAAAATGTGTGGAAAGTTCTAAAAATACAGGTACAAAAACGACTTAGAGAAATAAAGAATGCCGATGACTTGAGACGTGTTGTTCTGGATATTTGGACAGGTTTGGGTTTGCACTACATACAGAGTTTATATGACAGTATACCTCGGCGGATAAGGTGTGTTTTAAGAAGCAGGGGTCAGATAACAAAATACTAGAGTTTCAAGGTAAGAAAATTACGTTTATTGCATGAAATGTTACTTTAAAAATTTCAATTTTCTGTTAAAATGTTTATAACGTCGCCATTTTGTGAACTCATTCCTGGCCAACGTCTGTACACCCGGAACCCGTGTGTAATAAAAATCATTTTGTTAGCTTCCTCTACTTATATTGCTATTTTCAAAAATTTTTTTTCTGCACACTAAAAAAGTCGTCTCCGAAATATCTCGGCCCAAAAATCTTGACACCATTTTGATGCACTGGATGAGTGTGAAATTGGCAGATAATTTTCAGATTCGTGAGCATTCATGGCCATGCCTGTTTCATATTAATTTAGTTAAAATATAGATGGGATTTCCCAAGCTGACCCTATGAGAAATCTCAACAAGTTAACTACCTTCTCTCTATAAGTATTGAGATGCATGTCGAAGGTTTTTTTGAACGACTGTTCGATACAGAAATTAATTAAATTAATGTCTAAATTAACTGAATGATACGATCAAAAGTTTCCCCCGAGTACCCGTGTTTATCATCATTTACCCCTGGGATTGTCTTTTTGAATGCTTTTTGTGCATGTTTTTAGTTAAATACAATAGACACGATTTTGATGAGAGATTTTATGGCGATTTGTTTTGATTTCTTAATTTTGTGTTCATTGGACTTAATTGTGATCAGTACCGGGTCGTTTCGCCCCGAATCCTGTTCGCCCCCCTGAGTCGTTTCGCCCTCATTTATTAATAGTGCTTTAAAAAATGAAATATGGAAAATACCATTGCAAATATTCGTATTTTGGATGTTGTAAGGCTTGTTCATGGGTACTTTATTTTTGTCTTCCTCATAATTAACATGCTTTCTTGATGTGTTTAATATTATGTATTGCTTCACTCTTTGTTTGACATCTGATTAAATTTATACTATTTTAGCATTTGATGCGTAATTCATTAAAAAAGAGGTTATTTGTGCACTTGTACAGCATCTTAGTCATTTCATGCACTTTTGCGTTGGTACAAAAAAAAAAAACCTTTTTACTGTTCTTGTGTGGTTTTTTGTAAATTTTGCAAGAAAAGTTTCGCTGGAGATCTTTGACAAAAGTAGACCAAAATGAATGAATTCTTTTTTTTTTTTGTATGTACAACTAATAAATAAATGTTTAAAGTAGACCAAAATGAATGAATTATTATTATTTTTTGCATACTAATAAATAAATAATTACTAAAAAATTGTCGAAAAAGACTTCATCTATTATAATATAATAGCGATTAAGTGGGGCGAATCGACTCACTTTCCGGGGCGAAACGACCCGGGGCGAACAGGTAATCGGGGCGAAACGACCCGGATTCCTTGTGATCTGATCATCCGACTGATGCAATTTTTTTTTTTCAAATTTAGACTCGACTCATACCTGAATAAACCAAAACAACTTGGAAGGTTCGGCCGTCAATTGTATGGTGTGATCTTTTTCCGTCAAATTTTTGTTGCCAGAGTTAACTTTTGTTACCAATACCAACAAAAATACGGCTAAACTACAATAAAGTGCAATGCACTGCTTCATTTCGGCTGCTTCTTTAAAAATGAAACGGACTTTTGTAACTCCAATATTAGAGAGCTTTAAAGTAAGAGTACCTATTTTGTGGATGTTTGAAAATGCAGGCGCGAAATTAAAGGAAACGTATGTTTTAGACTTTAAGTCATGACCGAAGGTATTTCTATTCGAACAATGTATCCACGAAATTGAACAAATGGTTCTGCCGAATAATTTCAGCTGAATGTATACTAGAATGCTTAAATTTCCGATAGATTTTCTATGTTTTAAACAATAGATGTGATAGATCATAGAGCAGGCTGACCAGCAATTTGTAAAATCCGTATAAGTGCTCATCCATTAATGATTGAACGATTTTGAAACATTTTCTCCTACATTGTAAAAAAATTCAATACTCAAAGAAACATATTTAATGAAAAAATATCAAATATACTTGAAAATGCAGGTTATAAAAATGTTTAACAACAAAATAGACTTCCTCTTTCATATCAAACTGTTATCATTTGTTCCACTACATGTATATTATGTTATTGTGTATTATCATATATTCTGAGCCTTAGCCATTTATTGTTATTGTGCTAATAAAGTATTTGTATTGTATCAGAATAAATGCGATTTCTGTACTTGTTGCATCAATTTTTTGCGTGTTGTGAAAAAATTCCGTTTATGTTTTTTTACATACATTTTTAATACTATCTAAACCTGACATTTCATTTTTTAAATGTATTTCAGAAAAATAGCCAACAGAAAATAGTGAAATGTTTTCTTCTTGTCGGACACCAATTTGACAAAAGAAAAGACTGTCCGTGCACTTCGAGGCACAATTCCTGGCAACTTTACACGTTGTTGTTTTTTTCTAAAATATTGGATGTATCTTCAATGAAAAAAACTTATTGAAATGTTAAGCCATTGTAAGGTTATGAGTTAAAACGTGTGTTTTCACCCTTCGGCATAGAAATAGAAATACTTTCCTCTTCTTCTTCCGTTGAGCGGCCTCCGTCATCTGATTGACTATTCTGCCACTTTGGGTGTGCGCATGTAAAAACTAACAATGTGTGCGGAATATTTATAGTGAGGTTAAAAACGGCACTGGCAGCTTACTGACGGAGGCAAGCCTTGAAAGCTTCAAGACTCGGTGCCCCAACACTGGCGTCCTTTAGAGCATTCCAATCCTTGGTGGTTTTTGGATAGAATGATTCCTTCCGTATGGATGTTTTGCATAATGGAATGCTGAATGCCAGGGTGTTACAATTTCTTGATGGTGTTTGGAGTGGTATAAGTTTGTCACTAGTGTCAACATTTGTTAGATTTTTCGTCATTTTATACATCATAGTAAGCCGGGAGTTTGTTCTTCGGCTTTCTAGAGATGGCCATTCAAGCTGATCAAGCATATCACTAACAGATGAGGTGTTGTGGTATCTGTTGGCGACGTATCTTGCGGCTCTTCTTTGTATCATTTCTAGGCGTTGTTTATCCTGTTGTTGATGTGGATCCCATACTGCACTAGAATATTCTAAGGATGGTATCACTAGTGACTGATAAGCCCTTTCTTTGACCGATTTGTTGGCAATATTCAGATTTCTCTTGAGGAAGCCGATGGTAGAGTTTGCTTTGTTGCAGATGTTGTTGATGTGCGGTCCCCATTTTAGATCAGATGTTATTGTACAGCCGAGATATTTTGCTGAGGTCACATGTTCAAGTGAATGTCCGTGGAGAGTGCAGTTGAACTTTATTGGATTTCTTTTCTTTGTAATACTTAGAACATTGCATTTTTCTGGATGGAATGCCATTAACCATGATGTTTCCCATTTTGTTAGCTTATCTAGATCTGATTGAAGCGTTCTTGCATCTTGGTCTGATGAAATTGTCAAGTATGCAATTGTGTCATCTGCGAAAAGTCTCACTTTTGATGTTATCCCTTCTGGCATGTCATTGATATAAAAAAGAAATAAGCTGGGTCCTAGGACTGAGCCTTGGGGTACTCCCGATTCCACCGGTATCTCAGTTATCTGATGACTCTCCTTCAATAACGACCGACTGGCTTCGGTCTGAGAGGAAGGTCTTGATCCACTCACAGGTCTTTCCACGGATGCCGTAGTGATCTAATTTATGTTGAAGGAGGCTATGGCTGACCTTGTCGAAGGCTTTTGAAAATTCCATTATTAAGCAGTCGTTTTTTGTTTACCTGCGTCTATGTTTCGTGTGATGTCATCAACAAATTCAATTAATTGGGTTTCACATGATAGGCCTTTCCGGAATCCATGCTGTAGCGGATAGAGGATATTGTGTGTGTCAGCGTGTTTCATTATATGGCTGTTAATGATGTGTTCCATCAGCTTGCATGAAATACATGTGAGCGAGATTGGCTTCAATTTTTTCCCTTTCTTAAATACTGGACATATGTTTGCTGTCTTCCATATGGCTGGTATAGTTCCTGATTCCTGTCTCTAGTTCAGATTCAGTTTCGCTTGACATAATACCATCTATGTACTTTCAGTAGGCTCGGCGGATTTCTTTTTGGGTTGAGCGTTTCAGATCTTTAAACTTTTTGTTATCGCCACTGTGTCCTGATTTCCTTGAGCGCTTAATATACCACCTGTCTCTCTTCCTAATGAGTCTTTTGATATCAGGTGTTATCCATGGACATCCATCTTTTTTCCGAGTGGTTTGTATTGGTACATTGCGTTTAATGCTTTCCTCAAGGCTAGTTTGAAAATGACTCCAGATGGAATTGATGGGATGGTTCATTTCCTTCATGGTATTAACGGTATTTTGTATTGATTTCAAATCTTCCTTAATAGTTTCCTAGTTTGCTTTTTTATATAATGGAATATCTCGTGGTTTTTGTTTTGCTCTTTGTGGATTGATGTCAAGTTCAGTAAACACTATGTCGTGATCCGATAGCCTAGGCATAGTTTCAACACGTCCAAAACTAGATGGACAGTTTGTTAAGATCAAATCTAGTGTGTTTGGTCCCCGTGTTGGCTGGGTGACTAGTTGTGTAAGGCCAGACATCAGCGGTGTCCATGAATTTGTTGTGTATTCTTACACACTGAGAGTTTGACTTTAGAGACTTGGTATACCAGTCCCAACCTGGTAGGTTGAAATCCCCGACTGAGATGATTAGTGTATTTTTAATACTGCTAGCTCGTTCTATGCTGGTCTTGTACTCATCAAAGCTTTCTTCGTTGGATGTCTTTGGATTGTAATAAGTTGAGAGGTAGACGGTTTTGTGCCCCACAATTTCCAGTTTGCACCACACTATCTCACAGTTTGTCTGGAGTTCGGGTACAGCAGAGGTGAGAAGTGTGTCCTTCACAGCTAATAATACGCCTCCGCCATTAAGATTACGATCATTGTGATAGATGTTAAATCCTCTAGGAAAATTTTGGGCGTCCTTGACTGAGCTGTCTATCCAAGTTTCGGTCCAATTAAGGACCCTTGTGGGTTTATAGAGGACGGTAGTCCTCATTACGGTAGACCACATAGGTAAATCACCACATACTGATGGACTATTTCTCGCATCGGTCTCGCGACGCAAGACTAAAAATGTTGGGGGCTGACATTTAAACCCGGATGTGGAAAGCCAACATAGATACGAAAGTAAATACTTTCATGAAAAAGATTTAAATAATTGCTGGACATCGTATTGGTCAAAATAACACAAAACCACGAAATGAGGAGCATATGTTTATCATTACAAACAATTGCAATCCAGAGTATTTTAACCAAAATGCCATCATTAACAACTTAAGAACAGATGTACTAAGTATGAATGAGAGAAGATTAATATATCGTAGATTGATAAATCATCTTGCCTACCTCTCCATGATGGTAATCCTCATATCAAATGATGTAAATCCGCATCCGGGTCCAGGATGTTCAGACACAAATGAAACCGTGTATCCATGTGGCACATGTGACCAACCAGCAACATGGCAAGAAAGAGGTATAGTATGCGATACGTGCAACCAATGGTACCACATCAGTTGTCAGTGAATGCAAGCCAAGTCATATCTAGAACATGCTAACGACTCTGCCATTGCTTGGGATTGTATCATGTGTAATTGTCCTAATTACTCGACCTGCTACTCCTTGGTATTCAGCACATCAAATCAATTTAGTCTATTGTCAAATACATTCATCAATTGTACAACACCTGGTGATATAAAACCACTAAAAAAATGGAAAACTCAAAAGAAAAAGGAACAAGATGTATCAAATATGAAAACCATCAGGATATTGAACATAAATTTCCAGTCGATAAAAAACAAGCAAGGTGAACTTATTAACCTTATTGACAGTACTAAGCCAGACGTAATTTTTGGAACCGAGACCTGGCTGGATCCTTCAATAAAAGATGCACAATTTTTCCAGGAAGGATATAATATTTACAGAAATGACAGGAACTTAAATGGAGGAGGAGTACTTATAGGAGTTAAGGACACATACATAACCTCATCTGTACCAGAACTCCAAACTGATTGCGAGATAGTTTGGTGCAAGATGGAGATAGTAGAATACAACACCGTCTATCTCTCCGCTTACTACAACACAAAGACCGCAAATGAAAGAGGATATGATGAATATAGAATAAGCATAGAAAGAGCTAGTAATATCCGAAATGCTTTTATTATCTCAGCTGGCGATTTCAACCTACCAGGCTGGGACTGGTCACAAAACATAATCAAACAGAACACACAATGTATAGTCAATCATGAAAAGTTTGCTGACATATTGGATGATAATGGAATGGCACAACTAGTAAAACAGCCGACTAGAGGATCTAATACCCTCGACCTAGTCGTAACGAACCATCCAGATAGCTTCAGAAGAGTTGAAACATTACCTGGACTCTCAGACCATGACATAGTCTTTACTGAAGTAAATATCAACCCAACGAAATCCATCCAAAAACCAAGAAATATTCCATTATACAAGAGAGCAAATTGGGAAAATATGACAGATGATCTAAATAAACTACATGATATCAAAATGAAAGATCAGAAATCAAACGTAAATGCAATGTGGACTGGAAAAAAGCATTGACGTAAATGTACCCAAATAAATTGCAAGGAAAAAGGATGGTAGTCCATGGATAACACCAGACATCAAGCGTCTTATACGAAATAGGGATAGATGGTATAAAAGGAAGAAAAAATCTAGAAATATTAGAGATGAAGCCAAATTTAAAGAGCTTAAACGACATACACAGAGCGAAATCAGGAAAGCGTACTGTAAATACATCGACAGTATAGTCTCACCACCAAGACAATGACCAAACAAATGAAAGACCAAACTGTATGAAAAGATTCTGGACTTTTATAAAAACACAGAAGATCAGATGGAAGACAAATACCACCTCTTAAATCAGATGGTACTTTGCACTCTGAGCCAACAGAAAAGGCTGATATACTAAACGGGTAATTCCAGAAAGCTTTTTCAGAAAAAAACAGCATATCAAATGAAGAATTTCAAAAATAGTGCAAGATGACAGGAAAGTTTAATACCATCAAGGACATCAATATTACAGAAAATGGTGTAAACAAGCTCCTGAAAGACCTAAATCCAAACAAGGCAGCAGGACCAGATAATATAACACCACGAGTCCTTAAGGAACTTGCAACGCATATAGCACCAATCGTAATCATCATATTCCGTTGCTCATATCAAACAAGTGAAGTACCAGATATATGGAAATCGGCTAACATCTGCCCAGTGTACAAGAAAGGAAAGAAATATGATCCGATAAATTACAGGCCAGTATCTCTTACCTGTTTCTCATGTAAGCTCATGGAGCATATCATAACTAGCCATATAATGTCTCATGCAAACACACAGAACATCATGTACCCACTTCAGCATGGATTCCAAAGAGGATTATCTTGTGAATCGCAACTGATTGAATTTATAGATGATGTAACCAAAAACCTAGACCAAGGAAATCAGACAGACTGTCTCATAATGGATTTTTCCAAAGCTTTTGATAAGGTCAGCCATAGCCTTATCATTCATAAGCTGAAACATTATGGGATCACAGGAAAAACAAATGGGTGGATTAAGAACTTCCTCAGTGACAGGACACAGTCTGTAGTAGTGGAGGGTGAAACATCGACTTCCATACCCGTAGAGTCCGGAGTACCTCAAGTATCCGTCCTAGGGCCTAGCTTGTTTTTATTTTATACAAATGACATGCCGGAGAGGATTCAATCAACAGTACGACTGTTTGCTGACGATAAGGGTAATAACAAAATTACCGAACTCCGAGCAATCTTACAAAGGGAAAGTCAAAACTCATAAATATATAAACAGACAAAATCAGTCAACAACCGGAAAACTGTGAAAACCGTAATGACCCTGACTTGGTACAGGCATTTCTAAAGAAATGGTGGGTTGAATCAGATTTTAAAGCGCCAAACCTCCCCCTTTCATTACGGCTCAAAGTTTCCGGCTGTCACTATAACAGTATTTATAACAATACTTGAACAAAACAGGTAAAACAGTTGTCATAACAGCACCAATCTCAGTGAAGTGAATGTCACATGTTGCATAGGTCACAATATCATCAGATGCAGATGCAGCAAACCTTCAACAGGACCTTGACAAACTAGCTGAATGGGAATCAAAATGGAACATGAAATTCCATCCAGAGAAATGTAATGTACTCACCATCTCCAAAAAGCGAAGTCCATCTAAGTACAATTACACACTACATGGACATATCCTCGAACATGATATATCAGCAAAATACCTGGGATGTACCATTTCATCAGACCTCAAATGGGGTAAACATATAAGCACCATCTGCTCTAAAGCCAACAAAACCATCAGTTTTCTTAAAAAGAACATAAACATCTCCAACAAATCGATCAAAGAAAAAGTGTACGTGTCCTTCGTAAGGCCTACCCTGGAATATGCCAGCTCTGTATGGGACTCATATCAACAAAATGAAATCCATCGATTGGAGATGGTTCAAAGAAGGGCTGCACGATATGTTACTAACCGATACCACAACACCTTATCGGTTAGTAGCATGATTGAACAACTAGAATGGGCTACCTTACAGGAACGAAGAAAACATAGTCGATTACTGATGATGTATAAGCTGAAGAACAACATCTCTTCATGACAAATATGTTATCGTTCCTGCGGACAAGGCTTCCAACAATATCGTGTTTGTATGTAAATCATATTACTTCGAATGCCTAATCAAGGAATTAGGCATAAATAGCAACACCTCTAGTAATACCACATACAAACCAACTTCGTTCGACAAAGATGAAATCCTAGCTAACCACAGATCATTCATGACCTCTTTAAACATTCCCTCTGGTAAAGAGTCTGAGGATTTACCCTATTTATATGGGATACCTAAACTCCATAAGACACCATACAAAGAAAGGTACATAGCGGGATCATCAACTTGTTCGACGAAAGAATTGTCTATTCACCTGACAAAGATTCTGTCTGCAGTAAAAGAGGGACAACAGAAATATTGTGAAACTGTTTACTCGCGTAGTGACATAAATCACATGTGGATTTTGAAAAACTCTAAAGATCTTTTGGATAGCCTGAAATCAAGATCTTTCTCTCAGGTATCCTCCATCAAAACTTTTGATTTTTCAACTCTATATACCACCCTACCGCATGACAAATTAAAAACCCGCTTAAAAGAAACAATTCATAAAGCTTTCAGTCATAGAAACTATGGCTCAAAATTTGTTGTGTTGGGCTACAATTCCACATATTTTTCAAACAAAATTCAAAAAGGTAAAACATGCTACTCCGAGGAACAAGTGATCAGTATGCTGGAGTTCCTCATCGATAACATATTTGTCTCCTTTGGAGGGGCACTGCTTCAGCAGGTCGTCAGCATACCAATGGGTACGAATTGTGCCCCTCTTCTAGCCGATTTATTTTTATACTCATATGAGTCGGAGTTTCTTCAAAATCTTGTAAAAGATAAGAAGATTCATGAAACTAGAGCCTTTAATTTCACATTTTAGGTGTTGATCTGTTTTATCTCCCTTTGACCCTTTTTATCTCAGAAACATTAAGAATTTGAAAATGCATGCAAGAAATTTCACAAGGAATCGCAAGAAGAGTGAGTGTGAGTGTTTATTGTTTAACACTAACACAGCAGATATATCATGGCGAGAAAATGTTACTTTCAATGAGATTATGAATCTCAAGAAGAAGAAAAATCTGACATAAAACTTAAAAAAATTTTGAAAAAACTTTTGGATGGTGGGCTCCATTTTGATCCTTTACATCATGAAATCAGTAAGAGCCATAAAAATATATCGCCATTCTCTATAAAGAGAATAGTATAAGGAATATAAAGAAAACATATTCAAAATTGGTTGAAAAATAAACGCTCCACACACCTACACATAAAACAACAACATAAAACTCCCTGTTGGCACCTCTTGTTTCTGTGATGGATTTCCGATTTCAGAGAAGAATATTGAAATGTAAAAGCTTACCGATGATGAGAACGACAGACGATGATATCGGACGCATAGTGATGACAATATCATGGGTCATTGTAAATCAAAACAAATGACCGACATTATTGCATGACCGAGCAGATGTCACGGTAGGATCATACTTCCGCAAAATAGGAAGCTCTTCAAAACTGGTTTACGGTATATTTTCACCTGAAGATCGTCTCACTAATGCAATAAGGTATCCAGTGTAATGAAGAAGTCGGAAAACAACAAATAGGAAATATTGAAATTATGTTGAAATTGATCATTATTTCTCTAATTTGTGGTTTATCTATTGGACAGATAGGTAATTTTAAGTCGGTTAAAGATCTCATGTTCTTTGTTGTATTTGTATATAGCCCGGTGTTCCATTGTATCGTGGTACTTATTGTTTTTCAATGAATAAATATCAATTATCATGACGTGACATCTGCTCGGTCATGCAATAAAGTTGGTCACTTGTTTTGATTTACAATTCTGGCGCAGCACGAGACCAATGACGTCATTCTGTATATTCATAGCGTACATAAACACAGAGGGAATTCTTTTCAACGTCAAAATTACAAGATGAGATTAAAACAGAAGTTTGAATTGAATAAATTCCATGCAAGTAAAAAAGATCCGTTTTTTGTACATATTTTTAAACTTACTTTCTTATTTGTTAAGTTTTCTTTTTCGTAACACAATTCCCTTGACATAATCTTCAAACTGTTGAAGTAGGTCAATAATTGGTAGAAGTAGAAGCCTTAGTTAGTTATCATGTTGCAGTTAGCTTTTTTGAACATTTGTCAAGAAACTAGAAAGTATGAATTCAGAAAAGTTACAGTATTAGTACAATTTTAGCTGCAGTTGACTTTATTTTTCTACTTTCAGTTCCTACCAAATGTCCTGGACTTTATTGTGGAAGAACACAGCTAGGGAATGGATCATACAGTGATTGTGGAGTATGTTATAATTACTACCTAGTTGCAAAACAAAATGTATTTCTGTAATTTATAATAGTCTGAGTCTGACAGTGTCTGCTGTAGATATTAATTGGTTTCATGGCAGGTGGGAATTTTGGAAACAAGACAGTTCGGCACCAAGACATTTCGGCACCCGTTGAAAAAGACAGTTCGGTACCAAGACATTTCGGCACCGTTGAAAAAAAGTGTCAAATGATCGTTTAAATGCAATCAAAACATAATTTATTTAAATATTCTTTAAAAGAAGCCATTATTAACTTAATTAAGATCAAAAGCAGTGATCAAATGTTTACAGCTTGTGTTTGCATTGGTGATTGTTTGATCTTTAAACATATAATGAAAAGGAAATTACTGTGTATGGATTTTTATTGTTTTTAGAATCTATACCACTTCCTAAAGCATGTGCAAGCCATATTGATAAAATGGATGGGGCAGAAAAACTTCTTTCAATTTCACAATGTCAGACGACTGTTGTATACAGTGTATCAGTATTGTCCGCCCTCATTTTGTACACGGGTATATTAAGTAGACACTCTCACAAACTGAAGCTTCTGTAACATGTGCAAATTGTTTATATATTTTAGTTTCCAACTACCAGGCTAACAATTGTATCAACTTCCTATTGTTCTTATCGATAATTAACTGTACTTACATTATTACTGTTTGCACACAAAAGTAAATCCAGTTATATAGAATTAAATCCATCTTTTTAATATACACTATAATTATCCTATTCAACACATCAAAAGCATGCTGCTGTGACTGTTACATATTTAATAAATAGGGCGAGACAAAATGATGATATATACGTTGTTAAATTAAATGTACATGTATGTTTGTAATTTTCATTTTGTGAATGAAAGGGAGTATATTTTTTTTACTCATTATGATATTTTCCCTGGTCAAATGAGTTATGTAAACCACAGGGGCCCCTATGTAGCTCCCCTGGGCTACATAGGGTAATTATAAAGCAGGGCTTTTGAATAAAATGATCTGAAATTAAAAAAAAAAAAAAAAGAAGAGCTATGAAATTCTCTCTTAAAGGCAGCTAATTTAAACTGTCATATAACTGTTATAAAATTTGGAATTGGTTCAAGGCTATTGCAAGTTTTGTACGTAAAATCAAAGAAAAAAACACAAGTGCCGAATTGTCCGGGTGCCGAAGTGTCCTGGTGCCGATTTGTCCCGGTGCCGAAGTGTCTAGCATTCGGGAATTTTTATCCCTGTTATTTTTTATTTTATGTGACATAAGTCCGGTGGGAGGGGGAGGGGGGGGTGTAATTATTTTACTCCTTGTTATTTCGTCAGTCCACCTGTTCGTCCTTGCATTCAGAAATAAAATTTTCTACTTGTATCTTTCTTTTGGGTGATACACTACCATCTAACAACATCCCATTTGGGATCATGTCAGGTAACCTTTCATATATCTTTGAATGCCCAATCTTATGCAGGGCCCGGGTGGTTCAATGAGTTAGGTAGTTGGATTACCTAACAACTCATATAAGCCTATCACCAATACGGTGTGGGTTCGTGCCGGGCTTTGTAAATTACAAAAAAGAGTGCACTCGACTCGCAGCAACAAGTGATAAAGTTTACCAGTTGCTTGCCCATGATCGGTGGTTCTCTCCGGGTACTCTGGCTTCTTCCACCACTAAAACTGGTCGTCATGATATAGCTGAAATAATGCTGAAAGTGGCATTAAGCACAAAAAATGAAATCAAATCAAATCAAATCAACCAATCTTATGCAAGATAGTTAAATATATTGACCAATTAGACAACAGCTCCCCCAGTATTTGACTGGATATTTTTTTTAGTGTACATACACTGATGATGTGCATATTATCCAGTTTTATGTATCTTGAAATAGATATGTAAGTTCATGCTCAAAGTAGAACTCAGAGAGGCATCATATTTGTGTTACAAACACAGCAAATGCATAAGTAACAGATCACTGTTTTCATTTCAACATTTGATTTCCAAGTTTTATGAGGGGCATGCTAGTTTTAGATAAGGACCCTAGAGGCTAAGATTTTCAAAGATCTTTAGCTGTGTAAGTAATTATGTATAGGCTGTAATGTATCATAAAACTTGTAACCTTGACAAATGGAATTAGGGCCTGTAAGGTTTTGATTGACTGAAATTTCTAAAATCCTCTCTGATACCACACATGGAATGGCAATGTTCCTTGTAGGAATATTCATTATATGACCCTCTAAAATGTTTATGGTTTTTTTGTCGATTGGAAATCCAAGATGGCCACCATCACAAGACAATATGACCATATAATGGGAAAATGAAAACAATTTTTTTCTAAGAATCTCAGAAACCAGAAATTTGATTGAACCCACACAATATATGAATAACCTTTGGATGATACGTTACAAATTAATATTTTTTTGGTGTCAATCGGTAATTCAAGATGGCCACCATCACACAACAAATTTAACATAAGAATCTGTGGGGAAATGTTTTAAAATTATTCTTATCAAAAACCACCAAACCAATTGATAACAAGCTTTGCTGGAATGTTCATTAAATGGTGCTTTTGTACAAAATGTGCATTTTTCACTACAGGGCTTGGCTTTAATATATTGGACCGGCGTATGGAAAAATAAAAAAATATGTTTTTAAATCTATCAGTTTTATTGAACCCAAACTGTACATAAATAATCATAGGAAAATTCAGTATCAAATTTAAATTTGTTGTGTTGATAGGAAATTTACTACATGTATGGCTGCAACCACAGGGTAAATTTAGCTTAAAACCCTATGGGGAAAATATTTTTAAATTATTCATATCTGAAAGTACTAAACCATTTAATAGCAAACTTTGCTGGAATATGCATTGTCTATCTGAAATTAAAGATGACTGTCATCACAAGTTTTAGCATAGGAGTCGGTGGGAAAATGAAGAAAAAATTCCTCAGATACTATAAATTTGATTGAACCCAAACTGTACATGAATAATCATTGAATGGTCACTTACAAAATTTATACTCTTTTGTATTGATTGGAAATCAAAGATGGGCACCGCCTCAGAAAAAATGAAAAAAATATCAGATACTAGAAATCGATTGCAGCTCTTACAAGGAACTAACTCCAATTCTTTTTATTATTTCAATGTTAATGGGTTTTTTTCTCTCCATTTTCAGTAAAACTGATGCAGTAGGAAACCCTTGTTGACTTGATAATGTCCTAGCATGCTGCAGTCTTATAATGGTGTGTCTGGTGCAACCCTTTATTTGCCAATAGTGATGTTTTTACATTTTGGTCAATATTAAACATTATATGGTTTGAATGACATCCTTTTAAAGGTTGACATACATTTATGTTACTCTATTTTTCTTGCTTTATTTACAGGGATGTTTAAGAGGTTTATGTTACAATATTTTTCTTTATTTACAGGCATGTTTAAGAGGTTTATGTTACAATATTTTTCTTTATTTACGGGGATGTTTAAGAGGTTTATGTTACAATATTTTTCTTTATTTACAGGGATGTTTAAGAGGTTTATGTTACAATATTTTTCTTTATTTACAGGGATGTTTAAGAGGTTTATGTTACAATATTTTTCTTTATTTACAGGGATGTTTAAGAGGTTTATGTTACAATATTTTTCTTTATTTACAGGCATGTTTAAGAGGTTTATGTTACAATATTTTTCTTTATTTACAGGGATGTTTAAGAGGTTTATGTTACAATATTTTTCTTTATTTACAGGCATGTTTAAGAGGTTTATGTTACAATATTTTTCTTTATTTACAGGCATGTTTAAGAGGTTTATGTTACAATATTTTTCTTTATTTACAGGCATGTTTAAGAGGTTTATGTTACAATATTTTTCTTTATTTACAGGGATGTTTAAGAGGTTATCGGCCTGATGCTAAGTCTGTATGTAAGGCATGTGAAGAAGAGCCTAAGTTCTATGATTGGTTGTTCCTAGGATTCATGGCATTGCTATCCTTATTACTTCATTGGTTTTTTATTGATTTCACAAACAAAAGGAAAAAGTGAGTCACTAATACTAAAGAAAGTTGTCTTCATAAAAGTGTATATTTGTACAGTATAAGTTCTCAGATTGTCAAATATACATTGTTATTACCTTGCTTGTGTCTATACAGAAAGAGAGAGACTCCTTACAAATGATCTAGAAATTTTCGCAGACGAGTCAGACATTTTTTTTCAGTTTAACATTAAGGAGAAGGAAACCCAATCATAATGTCATGTTATAAAACCTTATTGAATAATATTGTTGAAAGTGGCATTAAACATCATAACCCTGACCCTCAACACTTGAGGTGTGTAATGGGGCTACAATGTAGATGTTCAGCTTGTGGTCAGATGGCAACAAGAATCACTCACCCACAATGGCTCTACAATTTCAGGATAACATATTACTAAGCAGTATAATTATGATATTTCATGTATAAATTAAACTTATGAACTATTTGTCTATACTTGGGATAAAAATATTAAGAAATGCAGAATAATAATGTAACTTTTTTGTCTATTTTCTAGAAGCTTGATAATCCTCCATATATCAGCATTAGTAGAGAGTGTGTTATCTGGCATTATAACAATCTTATTAGTGGATCCCATTGGTTCATTTAAAATAAGGTCATGCAAGGTCAAACAGCTGTCAGATTGGTACTCAATGTTATATAACCCAAGTCCTAACTATACAACAACTCTACATTGTACACAGGAAATAGTCTACCCACTGTAAGTTATACAAAGTGTGATTTTGATGTTTTACAAAATAAGTCCAAATCTATGTTATAGACAAGAAATTGTAAACAAAGACACTAGAAAAGCCAATAAGTTTACAGTGGGGAAGTGTCTCTATCAAGAAAAATAATGGAAATGAACTTTCTTAAGCAATTCAGTAGATAAGATTCTTATTATACCCCCGCTCCCCAAAGGGGGAGGGGGGTATACTGTTTTACCTCTGTCCGTCTGTCCTTCCGTCCTTCCGTCCGTCCAAGATATTTTTCGTTGCATTTTTCTCAGTAAATGTTGATGGCAGAAATCTGATATTTGGTCACAAGCATCATATAGGTATACCATATTGTGGGTAGCGTTTTTGGACCCGTCAGATCCCTACTTCCTGTTTGCCGACTTAGTTGGTTTCTATACACATTGAACATATATGCACATTTTTCGTCACATTTTTCTCAGCAACTATTAATGGCAGAGATCTGATATTTGGTCACAAGCTTCATATAGGTACCCCATATCGTGGGAAGCGTTTTTGGACCCATCAGATTCCTACTTCCTGTTTGCCGACTTTGTTGATTTTTATACACATTGAACATATATGCTCATTTTTCGTCACATTTTTCTCAGCAACTATTGATGGCAGAAATCTGATATTTGGTCACAAACTTCATATAGGTACCCCATATCGTGGGAAGCGTTTTTTGACCCGTCAGATTCCTACTTCCTGTTTGCCGAAGAGCGGGGTATCATAGGTGAGCATTAGCTCACAGTTCATCTTGTTTTTATACAGGAGAATGTTACAATAAAAAAGTTAAAATAGTAATGGTTGACATATCACCAGTATCACCCAAATATATAAACTTCATAACAAATCTAGAATATGAATTTTGTACAACCCAAATAACACCAGAATGGACAAAGGAACTAGTATGACTTCTAAATGATCTTTTTTTAAATACAGTTCTAGAATGTACACAGGAAATAGCATACCTTTTAAAGAGTCCATGTTATATACAATGTACACAGGAAGTAGTATACACTCTAAAATATTCATAGCAACTCTTGAATGTACACAGGAAATAGCATACCTTCTAAAGATTCCATATTATATACAATGTACACAAGAAGTAGTACACACTCTAAAATATCCATAGCAATTCTTGAATGTACACAGGAAATAGTATGCCCTCTAAAATTATATTATATACAACCCAACAACTCTAGAATATACACAGGAAGTAGTACACATATATTCATTTATTAATTTATTCAATGCAACAGGAATACATACACAGGAAATAGTATACCAACTGGTACACACTAAATATATAATTTTATACAAGCCAGCAGCTCAATAATGCACAAATAAAATCGATCATGAGCTACTATTAATATCTTCCCTGTCACAACTGAATTCATGTGCAAAGAAAAATGTTAAGATTACAAAATAAATCTTCAATTGAAACAAAATACACATGTATTCTCTGTAAGAACAAACAAATAGTAATTGAACGATACTGTATACACGTTATATTTATGTGTTTGTTAAATCAATTTCCTGAAAAGTATGTTAGTGGAAGATGAGCATATAATTGTTAAAAACCGCATCGGTGGTGTAATGGTTAGCGTGCTTGCCTCGAGTGCAGTAGATCTAGGGTTCGAGCCCTGATCTGGTCAAACCAAAAACTATAAAATTGGTATTTGTTGCTTCTCCGCTTAGCACGCGTCATTAAAGAGAAAGAGCAAAGACTGGTTGGCTCGGAATCGGGATAATGTGTCCGAGTGGAGTGACATGTTTATCCACGTACTGTTTTTTCAGTGACCTAGCACTATAAAAATCCAACAAAGCATGTTGGTCCAGCACAAAGAAGACCTCATCATCACCTCATTGAAAATTAACTTGTTCTTGCCATGATATAGCTGAAAATTGCTGAGTTGGCATTAAACAACAATCACTCACTCACTCACTCACTCACTTAATTGTTAAATAATAAATAGAATGGCATGTTAAAGTGATTTTGTTTACTTGTAGGTACACCATATGTATGATTTACTATGCCTTCTCTTTGTTGTTTAGGATGTTGTTTTTATTTGTAGGTACACCATATGTATGATTTACTACGCCTTCTCTTTGTTGTTTATGATGTTGGTTTTTTTTGTAGGTACACCATATGTATGATTTACTACGCCTTCTCTTTGTTGTTTATGATGTTGTTTTTTTTTGTAGGTACACCATATGTATGATTTACTATGCCTTCTCTTTGTTGTTTATGATGTTGTTTAGACCACTTTTATCCTATAATTGTGTAGAGACAAAGGGAAGTAAATCTATATATGCTGCACTGTATTTCCATCCAATTTTAATAGTTCTACAGGCATTGTGTGGTGGATTGCTGTGTAAGTATGAATAAAATAATGTTCATTTTAAAACAATTTTATTTTCAAAATGTGCCCAAATTCAGTGACTATTTTGATGTTAAACTTCTTGATTTAAACATATTTTTTATTGATGAATTACATATTACATTTTTTTCACAATACAATATAACATAGGATTCAGAAACAAACGTAACGCTTATATTAATCCGTTACATGAAAAATTGAAAATAGTCATTAAAACATACTCAATTCATTTAACATTGTTTAAATAACTGAAAATTAAAGGAAGAAGAAAAAAAAAAGGAAATTGTAAGTTGCACTCTAGATAGAAAATCACATGATGTATCTGAGTTTTATGAATTTTATAAAAATCGTTTACTTTGTGAAATATATTTATGCACTGTCGTAAAAACAATAGTATTTGAATCGATATCAAGGTCTGGACTGCCAAATAATAGTAAATTTTCCGAAGGTCGAATGTTCAGTAGCTGCAATAGCTTTCGAAAAAGACTATTTCGTTGACGAGTATATTTCTGACATTTAAATAAATAATGATGTGTAGATTCAATCAATTAAACTTCTTGATGAATGTAATCATTTTTATTATTGAGCATGAACTGATAACAAGGTTAAAACATGAAATATAAATACTAAGTTTTGATTTTATTGATAGGGGGGTCAGAAAGTTATGAAAAGATGCTTGAATTCAGGTACAGTAATGTTTTAATTTACTGTTTTAGGAAATCTTGAAAATTGTTGTAAATATTTGTATTAAGTTGATTTTCAACATGTAAAGATCAATGGAAAATTTACAAATCATAAATTGAGTTATTTCAAGTGACTTTGTATAGACTGTTACAGTAAGGTAGTGTATTATTTCTCAGTTAAGATCATAGCAAAGATATATTATGTATAAAGACTATAAAACTCCTGATTAAATTATTACTATTGATGCTTTTACATAAATACAAAGTATGTTTTTGATACACTTTAAAATTACATTGTCCCACTGGTTTAAATTACTTGGAAGCATGGGGCCCGGATGGCTCAATAAGTTAGATTGTTGGATTACCTAACAACTCATACAAACCTATCACCAATATGGCGTGGGTTTGCACCCGGCTTTGTAAATTACAAAAAAGGGTGCACTCGACTCGCAGCCGCAAGTGACAAAGTTTACCAGTTGCTTGCCCATGGTCGGTGGTTCTCTCCGGGTACTCCGGCTTCTTCCACCACTAAAACTGGTCGCCATGAAATAGCTGAAATATTGCTGAAAGTGGCGTTAAAACACCAAAAATCAATCATTCATACTAGTAAGCATTATGAATATGTCATGAAAAGAAATGGAGAAAATAAAAAAATAAAAAGTGATTTGCCTTTTAAGACCATTTTATTTAAGTATGACATGCAAGTAAACTATTTCTATTATATACCTGATTTTATATTGTTTATTTCAGATTATGCTTTTCCGTATATAATCTTAGTGTTGTCATTGGTAACAAGTGCAGCTCACCTTGCCACATCTAATGTACAAGTATGTATCCTCTTTTCTACATCAGAGTTGAATATGAAAGTTAAACATTTATTGATGACACAATTGCTCCACCTACAATATGCATTTAGTACTATAATTACATTTTTACATTATTAAATACAATTGAAATTATTGTTATTTATTTTAATATTCCACGTTTTTCTGGAAGTGGGCATGGTTGAATGGCTGTTCACTTCATTGACTGATGAGGTTTCAATTTTGGAAGTCATGTGTCAACCTTTTGACCAATCACTCAGGGCTTTCTAAATGAAATAAACATATATTATAGATATCAAGATATCACTCCAGTGTCCCTGTAGTTTCTGAACTAAATGTGTATAGACAAGTGAACGTAAAATATCTGTCTGACAAGTGAGAATGTCACCTAAAGAATAGGTGCTTGTAATTTATTGACTGGGTCACTTCTATATAGGCGTTATGCCTCTTTGAAATTTTCTTTAAAAAAATAGACTGCACTGAAAAAAAAACAGCATTTTTTTTCCCGTAAATTACATTGGTCACACCTAAATCAAAGGCAAGAAAAGATATTTAAAAGCATTCAGCGTGTAATCAGACTGTACAAGCATTCAGTTTTTACATTAATTTATTTTTGTGTTTTTATTTCAGAGTGTAAAACACTTATTTAAGGTGTACTTCTGTGATGTGAGGAACCTTTGTATTCTTGTTGGTCATTGGATACTCCATGCCTATGCAATCATCTCTATGACACAACTGACAAATCTGACGTTTCACTTGTCACTTCTGGCAGTAGTACCACTTCCAGTATTCTTCTATATAGGAACTGTCAAATTTACAGATCCTGCTTATGTAGAAAAAGTATCGCATGTGGACATTTCAACTTCTAGGTATTCAACTGAACCAAGGGCAACAAATCTGCAGTTCTGGAACACTTGAGAGATTATTTACACACTGTATCGAGGGATGAATCACATTTGACATCTGTTTGTTTTGTGACAAAAATTAAATACTTGTAGATTTGATGTTGATTAAAACAGTGTCCAATTGATTAAGGGAATGATGTGGATTTCATCATAATTCGAGTTGGCTTATATAAGTACATTTCATCTTAAGGAGTACCAAAAAACGGTTGAAAATTTTAACACACAAGAATTGATAATTTGCAACAAATAATTGTGACTTGAAATGATATTGCAACTTATTTATGTAAATATTTAAAACCAGCCATCAATTCCTTTTGTCAGTGATATGAACAACATTCCGTCTTATGAATGGCCTTAATTAATTGTAAGACATGTTAGTTCTATAAGAGACATAAAAGTTGTATTTGACACAGCAGTGTATAGAATTACCACTCACCAAATGACCAAATCCAAGTTCAGTTTAGTTGTGAGTGAATTTGTTCTGGTATTCACCAAATAGTCAGGTGTTAAATAACATAGAGCAGGTAAATAGCATTATAACAAATCCATGTACCTATCATGTTAGGTCCTAGGTAATACTTATAAAGACATAACATAATCCTTCTGAAGAATGCATATTGTTTTCATCCCATCCATCTGTCCAGCACAAAAGTGTGCTTGTACAATGTATATTACTATATGAAGAATTACATGTCATATCGGCAGTTTGATTGGACCATTTTTGAAGGAGTTAACTCCCTTTCAAATAGGATTTACTCAAAACTGTGCCAGCATGATTATACCATATGAATATTCACATAATATTATGGAAATTTTATCTGACTATTTTTGAAAGAATGCCAAAACTTTAAATTATTTGGCTTTCTAATCTTTCGATTTTAAGCGTACCTGGTGAAGGTTATTCCAGAAACGTGTTGTGCATACTAAATTTGATATCTACGTTTTTATTATCAAAGTAACATTTTAGTCTGATATTAGTTGATGATTGGAATGAACTTAGTAGGAAGGATCTATGAATGTTTTGATGTAACTGTATCATTATTTTTTTATCAGAATTTCAATATGGTTGCCATGGGCCAGTTAAAGATAGGAATTTGTTTTGCAAAGAAAAAATTCAATAAAACATGAACACTCATTTGAGTGATGCATGGTCAGGTGGGCCTCTGGATTGCCTGAATTTACCAATTTTATATTTCAAAGATTGAAGTATGATCAAAGTTACTACTTACTGATATCTTGAGATTTTAGAAAGTAATAATTAAACTGGTTGATTCATGATTGAACTACATGGTTTTCTGTGTAATTAATTTCTGATATTCCAAATAATTAGTGTATCATTGTCGTATTCTTTACAAGATAGTTTTTGTATTGTATTTTCTATTTATTTTGAAATATTTCTAAAATTAAAAAACAATTCTGAAGACTTATTCTGTTTTTATAGAGTCAAAGCAATATTTGATGCAAAGTAAAATTTGTAAACAACCAACCTCCAAAGATGTCTGAATATTGTTATGTATTTGTGAAAGTCACAGATTTACATAAGTACAATAGTTCTCCTCTTATAAGGTAACTCCCAGTACAGACCACCCCTGTTATTAGACAAGATTTCATACCCATGGAAATAGCAAAAATACTACTAATTGTCCCACCAATTGGGCCACTTTTTCAGAAGGGTAGTCTTATAAGAGGTGGACTATTGTTATATGTATTCATATAACAGTAGGTACTAACCATAAAACCTCCAAAGATGTCTGAATATTTCTGTGGATATGTCCTCTCTTTGATGCGAGCCCCTTCTTGAATGTATTACTGTACTAGCCTGATTACTGAAGTCATTAGTAACTAGGAATTATGTCACATTACATGTACATGAGTGAAAGTTTTCAGTATTTTGACTGATTTCAGTATTTTTGGCAAAGGTCCAGACAGTTCTTGAGATTCATGTAAATTTGATGAGTTTTATTAGGGGGTGAGGTACGCATTTTTGACAAAGAAATAAAAAAAAATTTGAGAGGATCCTGATCTGTGTTAATAGTAGAAAATTGGCAGTATTTGTCCAAAAAAACACTTTCATCCATGCATGTACAAATATCTAAGAAGAGTTTGAAGATACCAAAGGGGTAATCAGAATCCATAAATCAAAGAACCACAGAAAATACAATGGCCAAAATAACTAGAGGCTCAGCCCACTGAGCCTGTGTCGCTCACCTATCATTTTTGGGTTTTTTTTAAATTCAGTAAATCAGGAATGACAAGTCTATGGGGAATAACTTTGGGTATATTACAATCAAAATAAAAAAAACATTTTTAAAGTTTGAAACTGTGTATTAATTTCAAAGTCACTGGACTGTGACTGAGGGGATGGGGGCTCAGTACCTACATAAAAAGGAGATGTACTGATGATAATGCAACAACATACCAAATATCATTGACCTACTATAAACAGTTCCTATAAAATCTGACCTACTATAAACAGTTCCTATAAAATCTGACCTACTATAAACAGTTCCTATAAAATCTGACCTACTATAAACAGTTCCTATAAAATCTGACCTAATCACAAAACTTATGAATTGTTGAAGCCACCATTGCCACAAACTGGACCAAAACACTACACAGAAAACTAAAGATCGAGCAACACAAACCCCACTAAAAACCAGGGGTGATCTCAGGTGCCCCGGAAGGGTAAGCAGTTCCTGCTCCACTAGTGGCACTCATCGTGTTACTCTAACTTAATATTGGTCTAGATCAGTAACATATAAGTGTTCTACTATCAGTGTATGGTTATGTCTCCTAGTCTTACAAAATGATGCATTTGTAGCATTTACGTAATATCTATCTAAAGTATCCTTAAATTGTTGGAAGATACCTTGAGAATGCATAATCTTGTGTGCATGAGTGAGTTGTAGGTGTTTCTACTGATGCAGTCTTTAAGAAATTTTCTGAATAAATTGTAGATCAATGATTTACATCATTAATTCAGGTACATTTTTTTAATTGCAAGTGGTTTTAAAGTGAACTACATTTTTAAAGTATTCTACAGTATGTGACTGCTCATAATTTTTACTTACATGTACATTGTAATTACTGATTATTCCATTTATATGTGACATCATGTTTGTGCATTAATTTGCCATGTAAGTTCACCTGTATCTTCAAGTGTAGTCCTCAAGTCAGTTTCATATTATTGATGTTAAAATTCATTAACTCTAAATAAACAAAAACAAAAATTATCTCCCTTGTAACTTGTTCTAAATATTGCCCTGTCAAGCATTTACAACAATATATAATGTCAGCAATAGAGATCTTAGAGGAATTGCAATCCAAATATTTTGTTCACCCAGAGACCTTTGATTTTTTTTTAAATCGTGCAGAGAATGGTTTCACTAAGCCGTACTATGACTTGTCAATATCAGAAGCTAGAGAATCAAGTCTTAGATCGTCCAGAATGTTTGCTGGTAGTGTGGACTATGATGGAAATATACATGAAATTAACATTCCATCTAAAACCGTAAAAGGTAATAACAGATATAAGAAAAGCTTAAAAATGCCAAAAGGGTAATCAGAAGCCGTAAATGGAAGGACAGACAATACAATGGCCAAAATAAATGGAAGGACAGACAATACAATGGCCAAAATAAATGGAAGGACAGACAATACAATGGCCAAAATAGATTGAAGGACAGACAATACAATGGCCAAAATAAAGGGAAAGACAGACAATACAATGGCCAAAATAAATGGAAGGACAGACAATACAATGGCCAAACTAAAGGGAAGGACAGACAATACAATGGCCAAAATAAAGGGAAAATGATCTACAGAAAACTTAAAAGACTGATCAACACAAGCCCACTAAAAAACCAAGGGGTGAACTCAGGTGCTCCGGAAGGGGTAGCAGTTCCTGCTCCACTAGTGGCACCCGTCGTGTTGCTGTTCTTGTAAAAAAGTCCGGTGGCTAGTGATACTGAAGGAAAGGGTCGAATTGTGATTAATAGGATCATTTATGACACGGATATTCTGTAACGGTTATTCAAGTCATATATAAGTAAGTATTTAATATCAGTGATATGCAACTTTCAGGAAATGAATGTACACGTAGTACACATCTTAGAGCATTAAAATTGCTTGAACACCTTTATAACTTGCCTGTCCAAAAGGTTCATGTCAGTTATTGCCATCACTTTGCATAAAGTTTTTAGTGGGTTCCGTGTTGCCCAATCTTTAGTTTTCTGTGTAGTGTTTTGTAGATCGTTGTTAGCCCTTTTGACATTGTGTTGTCTGTCCTTCGATTTACGGCTTTTGATTACCCCTTTGGTATCTTCGAACTCTTTATAAACGTCTTCGTCGTAATTGCTTACATTGCACATTGTGATCATTTCCTCTAAAATTACTGGGAGAATTGAAACCATGCGTTGTACTAAGAAATTATGCTTGTGAGGTCACATGGGTCATATGCATCTACAAAACATCCTCCGTTAGTCTTGATCCAGCAAAGAACATGGTCGTGATGGGGAAGAAGAGTTTGAAGATACCAAAGGGATAATCAGAATCCGTAAATCGGAGGACAGACAACACAATGACCAAAAGAAAAAGGACAAAAGGACAAACAACAAATTACAATCTACAAAACATACACATAAAACTAAAGATCGAGTAACACGAACCCTACTAAAAACCGAGGGTGAACTCAGGTGTTCTGGATGGGTAAGCAGTTGTTGCTCCACTAGTGGCACCCGTCGTGTTAATCTAGTTACAAACTCCGGATGAACGACCTTTGGAGAGTGCACAATATTGACCTGTTGCAAGGCAACATTTACCGACCCTATCCAATGTCTCCCCATTTCCTTGTGACAACTAAGCATCCGTCCATAGCGATGTTACCTTTCACCTAAATTATTTATTGTTTGAAAACTTGTTCCTGTCATTACTATAGCTGAGATTCTGCTCCCGTTTTAGTGGGGTTCCTGCTGCTCAATCTTGAGTTTTCTGTGTAATGTTTCGTAGGTCGGGGTAATCAGAAGCCATAATCGAAGGACAGAAATTAAAATGGCCAACATAAAAAGGCCAAAAAGACAAACAATGATCTACAAAACACAACACGAATGTAAATATCTAATTCAGTGTGCTTAATTAATCTGTGTAAACGGAAGCCTGTGATTGGCAATACAATTATGTGTTTGTTTGTTATGAACCAAATAGATTTTAACTTGGCAAAGCACATATATATCTTCATTATTCAAAATTAGAATATCTGTGATAATAAAAAAAAAGAAAAAGATACCGGTAATTAGACAAAATCAGGTGTCCTATAATGACCACTATAATATCATCTTTTTTGTTTAATACCTCATTAAACTTTTTTAAATATTAAGAAAAAACGGGTGACAAAAAGAAGAAAAATACAAAACTTTTTAATTAATATTCTTTGTTGAAATTAGAAGGGAGACAATTCCTTCAAGACAGTAAGAATAAAATTAAGCTGATATATATTTCTCATTAATTATAGATGGTGTTATACCTGCTACTGTATATAAACCAAGTAACTGTGGAAACAATCCATCTATACTGATATACTTCCATGGAGGAGGAAATTGTGTGGGATCAAGAGCAGGTGTTGATACTATCTGTAAATTAGTCTCAAGGTATCCTCATCAGAAATATAGGTGATTGCTTGGTTAGTTTATGATGCTTAACACCACTTTCAACAATATCTCAGTTATATCGTGGCGATCAGTTTTATTGGTGGAGGAAACCGGCTTACCCGGAGAACACCACAGACTTGTCGCAAGTCACTGACAAACTGAAAATCGGAAGTTGTAAACAGGAACCACACTTTAATTGCTGTTCTTCATCATAATTTCTTGAAGGTAGTTAATGATGATCACAATCCAAACCTCAGTTTATGCGATGGATGAAAGCCTACAGATAAACACAATCTATACCTCATAAGCAGTCAATGTGTGATGGCCCACAGCATGCAGATGAGCACAAGCCATATCTCAGTCAATGTGACATTACCAACAGTCTGCTGATGAGTACAATCCATACTTCAGTCAGCAGATGGTAATAATCACAGTTCATCCTTTTCCTCATTCATGACTTAGCACCATGTTTGTAACAAGAGTGAAACGACGAGTGTCATTAGTGAAGCAGGAACTACTTACTCTTCCATAGCACCCACTGTTCGTGTTGCTTTATGTTCCTTCGTCGTGTTTTGTAGATGATTGTTTGTCCTTTTGTTCTTTTTCTTTCGACTATTGTATAGTTTGCCCTTCTTCTATTTACGGTTTATGGATACCCCTTTGATGGTTCCCCCTTTGGTATCTTCAATACTTTCTATACATCAGTCAATGTGGTTCATAGTGTACATATGTCTATTTATTCCGAGACACCACTGTAGACATGATTACCTCCATGTTTTAAATTATAGACATTTAATACCTGGTCTTGTTTGACATACATGTATTTTGCATAAATTTCCTGAAGTATACAATCTGACAATATTTAAAAAAAAATTAATTCGAGAATAAAATAAACAAACTTTATTATTTTATGTTATTGCTACGGTGGGTAATGTTAAGTTATATTTCCCCAACCTGTATCTCCGGGCACTCCGGTTTTCTCCACCAATAAAACTGACCTCCACTATATAACTGGAATATTGTTGAAACAACCCTACCCCTATATTGTCCCATTTGTTATAGAGATGACAGTTGTTATATTATGAATGATGATTTTTGTAGCATTTTTTTGAATTTTACTTATATAATATGAAAAACAAAAAATACACCTGTTTGAACAATTCCGAGTATTTTAATATTTATTTACTATATTTGTTATATATGCTATAGAGATGCCAGTTGTGTTATTGTGAATGTTGAGTATCGTTTGGCGCCAGAATATAAATTTCCCTGTAATCATGATGATGCATTATGTGCTGTACAGTGGGTAAAAAATCACAGAAAAGATTTAGGTAAATACAGTATTGTGTTTTACAATAACACAACTGCCAACTAGAAGTGTGATGCTGGACATACTGATGCAATGTGTTAATGAGTGCTTTACTAATAATGGCAATGTGTACTCGATACAACATTACATGTGTATGTGATAAAGTTTGACTTGTCAGTAACTTGCGGCAGATGGATTGTTTTCTCCGGATTCTCCGTTTCCTCCACCAATAAAACTGAGCGCCACGACATTACTGAAATATGGTGTTAAAAATAATAACTATAACTCTGTTGTTGCAGCGTCAATGTGCATCTTTAATTTTTAGTGGTTGACGCAAAAATGGATTCTGTCATATTTTTACAGGACCGTAAATTCTTGGCTACCATATTATGGTATTGGTTTGTCGTTGGCACTTTCCGTCTGTAATAAAAAAAAATTCACAATAATTCACTTTTTATTTGACTGATCTTCCTTGCACACAACGATCCTTGGAAGAAAATATAAAGGTTCCTACCGGTTTCCAAACAAGAGTAACCAAAGGTACCAAAAGGGTTGACGTCCTGTGGTCGTATGAGGTAGCCACCAGTCTATGTTCTTTTATTTGTATTGCCATGAGCTTTTGTGAGATTAAAAGCTGTTCATTTATTTGAAAGAATTAACAATTTTGAGATTATGATGAACATCATATACATGTACTATGTATATTATTACTTAAACTATGCAGGAAATTGTACCAACTTTTTAAGTCACTATCAACAATAAAGCCTTTGAAAAACATTCAAAGCAAAATTCATATGTATGTTATTTATGCTCATGACTTATTGTAGGTGGGACAACAAAGAGTACAATAGGAGTTGGAGGTGATAGTGCTGGTGGTCGACTGGCTGTTGTTGTGTGTCATGAAGAACCTGGAATTGATTACCAGGTAAAGATTTAGTTTTACTTCTAGTCGTAATTGGAGGTGATTCTTGGAGGATCTCACCACAAACCATGTAAACCTTACTCTTATATTAACTTTAAAGTTTAATGATGATATGATAAATTCGGAATTTATTATGAAGTATTGTTTTCAGTATAGAGAAAGTAAGGGATAACAGTGAAAATACAATTGTAGTTGTTTACTGTGCCATATACAAAGAACAATTAGAAATGAATCATCTGGTAGCTGTAGCTGTAGGAGTAGTGTTTTCTGTGTAGTATTGAGTCGATCATTGTTTGTCTGTTTGTCTTTTTTTTTTTTAAATTGATTGAAAATAAGGGTTCCAAACTGAGTCTGAGTGACGTGGTGGGTATTTTTATTTGGAAACAAGAGTTGATTTCAAAGTTTTATTTAGAAAATATTTAAAAGTTTGATAAAAGATATACTGTTTTCCAAATTGGTTATATAAGTTGCCTAGCTCTAAACTTTCTTCTGCAAGAGGGTAACAAACAAAATTATTAAAAATGTTTATCGTTTTTAACCACACAATACAAACATACCCAAAATCAGCTGGTTCCTCCATTATGAAGTGATTTTCCTTTCAGATACTTGTGTATCCTAGTGTAGATAGTACACATTCGTCTCCTGCACACCAAGAATTCCATAGAGGACCTGGTCTGAATAAAGAACTTATTGATTGGTTAGACATTACTAATATTAAGATTTTGAAGATACCAAAGGGGTAATCAGAATCCGTAAATCGAAAAAGGACAGACAACACAATGGCCAAAAGAAAAAGGATAAACAATAATCTACAAAACAATACACAGAAAACTAAAAAAAGAGACAAACCCCACAAAACACCGGAGGTGAACGCAGGTGCTCCGGAAGGGTTAGCACCATTAAGAATGGTTTCATGGTCATCAACATGTGTCACATCTTGATATTGTTGTACAAGAATTGATCTAGTATGGTTTATGTTCTTACTATTGTGTTTAACGCCACAATGTTTCAGTTATCAGATATCTGTGTTTTTATTATACAAGTGGTCTGTTTTCTTGGTGGACTGGAATATCCAGAGAAAACTACTGAGTTTCTGCGAGTAACTGATGCACCATATGGTATGAGGTTGTATCGTGTACAACTTACAACTAATAAGAGTCAAACTCGTTAATTACCATATAACCACAGCCAAAGGAAGCCCCACCACCCTGACGTTATTAGGGGAAGTAGTTAGAAACAAGAGTCAAACTCGTTAACTACCATATAACCACAGCCAAAGGAAGCCCCACCACCCTGACGTTATTAGGGGAAGTAGTTAGAAATTTATATCAGGAAATACATTAATTGATTGATTATTGTAGGAAGAGCTTACCCTTCGCGAACACATGTGTCCATCCCCGGGTTTTTGTGGGGTCCGTGTTGCTCATATTGTTTAGTTTTCTGTGTTATGTTGTGGTTTTGTGTTTTGTTTGTCTTCGTCACGTGTCTTGTGTTCCCAATGTTGCCAATGTCTCTGGGTTGTCCATTTTTGCTTGCCCCTTCGATTTTCTCTAGCGTTTATTTTCAAGACATTTTAGACAAAGTTATTTTAAGTTCACAAACAATTAATCATGTAGCTAAAAGGTATCACTGGGTTATGCTTTGGACTGATGGTTTGAATGCCATAAAGGAAAGGTGAAAATGTGGTTAGAGTAGGATTTGTGTGCCTTGCCTCAGATCATCAACGACAACTCCTACTTGAACAGTCGTTGAGTAGGATCTGATGTTAGTTGTATTTTACTTGTAAGAAATGTGTCATTCAGCAAATATGTAACTCTTATTCATCTCTCATCAAAAGGGTGGGTTGAGTAGATTCTTCCAACACAACCAGTATATCCGTTCGGGGGAGGTTGTATCCAGCAGTGGAGAAACGCTGCCCTATTTCTATACCCAGAGATTTGAAATACATATCAGAGCTATACTGGAATGTTTTATCAGGGAGACAATTTCTACAAACTTCAACCTTTCATCTAGTTTATTTCTAGGTTTCTGATTATGTTATATACAGAATTTATTACCAAAACAATTATATACAGTCAAACTTGTGTATAAAGGGCACTCACGGGAACCCGAAAATCTGTCATTTATGAGCAATTGCCCTTTATATACAGGTTAAAATCGCGTGCTCTATTTTCATTAACGGGGAAAATGAATCTGCCCTTTATAGACAGTGATTTACTATATAGAGGTTTAAGACAGGTTTGACTGTATATATATTAAGTACTTAATTAGTTTCTAGCCCCATTTCTTCATTAACACATCTGGATCACGACTGCTTTACAGAAAAATGAATACCCCATTATAATTTGACTTCCTAACTGATCAAAGTACCGGTATTAACAATAAGGTTCATTTTATAATAACACTTTACTCAGTGCACTGTTAAAGTAGAAATACTTTAGTTTACTAATGACTACTTAACTTATAACTGTAACACATCCTGATTGGCTTATTTTATTTGACAGAATCCATCCTCAAACAAAGACACGTGAAGCTATGTTTTGATAGATATTGATGGAACAGTATTTTTTTTTGTAAAACTGTGAAAATATAGGTCGGCTTAGGTTGGTTTGTTTATGGTGTTTATCGCCACTTTCAACAATATTTAAATTATACGACGGCCCAGGGGAAATATTGGAATCAGTTGTACTGTATTTATGTTTATCACACTACCCACCCATCACTGTTGTTTTAGTAGATGTTGACTGTAGCAGTTTTTGTTCCGTCTCTTTATGAACCCGTGGAAATAATAAGCATCAGTTGTATTTTTGTTTATCACACTGTCTAACTACCACTGTAGTTTTAGTAGATATTGATTGTAACAGTTTTTGTTCTCATCTATATAAACCTAGGGATATGGGTATCAACTGTACTTCTCCATACAATCCATCAATGACATAATTTTATTAAGCAATATGCTTGTATACATTTTGTATATCTAATTTAATGCACATGACGCATTTCTGTAATAACCTTCATCAGTTACGCTCAAATAAGACTTTAGAATTCTTTGGGAGCATACAAACCAATGGGTAGCCAGAAGCAGCTGTGGTTGTCTATGCAGTATATTTTTACAGGAAAACATCAATTGGTAATTTTGTTACTGAGACAAAATTTTACTTTATTTATTACTAGTATTTGTAATTCATGTCTAAAATCCTATGCAGGTTTCTCAACTCTTATTTTGAGAACGAAGAAGATAAACATAGCTTACGAGGATCTCCCATTAAGAATAATACAGCGAGTTTTGCCAAACTACCACCAGCATTAGTTATTGTTGCTGAATTAGATCCTCTGAGGGATAATGCCATATGTAAGTCTATCATGTTTCAATAGTAACTTACGTACCCTTTCATGCATAGTGGGGGTAGTTACCATGGCCTCCAAGAGAAATTTTGCAAGGCGGAACAAGACTGCTTTGGGACCCCGGAGACAGGCTGAGATTTCTCTCAAAATTGAGGATTTGACATGTAAGACAGTAAATATAGTAATGAAATGATGGCCTTCTTAGTTACAACGTAAATGTGAGTGATGATCAACAACCAAAATTCAGAAGTCAAAGTGAATTTTACATAATTATTTCTCTAAATAAACTAAAAATAGTTGAAAATATCCTCCACAAAATGATTAAAAATCAAATTAAAACGTCTATGGCTAAGGCTATAGGGTCCTTCAGAGATTCGTAGCCCTTCTTGGCTCTCCAGATCCCGGACCGATGTACCGGCGGAGTCCCCTCTCATAAGGCCTTGGTAATTACCCGTTGTTATCGCATCTCGTGATAATATTTACAGACACCACTTACACTGTTATACAATAGAACTTTTGAGCAGACAAAACACATTCCTGCAAAAGACTTGTTAGAGTAGATGCTTTTCCTGCTTCAGGAACAACATCTATCATAAACTCCTATGTCGCAAGCACAATATTATAGTGTAATTTGAGAGTCCAGGAACCAGGATATAAAGGGTTAATATCATTGTAATTGGTTCAGTCTTTTCTGACAAGTTTTTATCATGGTATCTTATACACTGCTGTGACTTCCTCATTGGCATAAACAACTACAAATCTGAAAGACTCTATTCCTTAAATAATACATTTCAGGTTTTGGTTCTGTAGGATTAGTGATTTATGATAAAATTATATTCTTAACAAGTAAATTTTGATCTATTTCAATACCTTGTAATGTGGCAATGCCAACAAGACTTGATATGGTAGAAACATAGAAACACAAGGCTGCCATACATGTAGTTTGGGTTTAATAAATACAGGGGAAAACATTGGAATTTGATTCATTTTTTTTTTTTTTATCAATTATTTTAGTATACCATGAGAAGATGAAATCAGCTGGAGTTAACAGTGAAATGATACTGGTACCTGGTGTTGTACATGCTTTCTTTACTTTTCCTGGTAAGTTAAATACTTTTGTACCAGTACAGAACATTGACAAGAACATATAAGTGTTACACATGAAATTTACCAATATTGCAAATTATAATTCATCCAAGCTAAGTTCAGCATTAGAGAAAAAGGTTAATAATACTAGTAGATCTTCATTAATACAAATTTCATAATAATTTTATATAATACAAATGTGGCTGAAAATACCACTTTGGAATCAAACTGGGCAAGGATTCAGATTTGAACTAACGAAGTTGATCCTTCTATGTTAAAGACTAGTAGGCGATTTAGTGATTTTCCTCTCAAGAATCTAGATATGTTGGTCATTAGTATTGTAATACTAGGTACTTATACTTAGATTTATATAAATGAAGGCCCCATGGTCTAAGAGATCTAAATTTAAAAATAGCATGAATTATCCTGGGGTTGAAATGTTAATATGTCGTATAATTGGGATGAATCATGATTGTGCAAATAAATTCTATTTTAAAAAAGTAAGACCCGATGGTCTATGTGATCCGAACCCTGGCATCCAAATTTTAACATGCAGTATAAATGGGACGAATCATGATTAAAATAAACAAATTCAAGCTTGCACAAATGATGGTCAACTGAGATTCAAATTTTAACATGCATTATAAATGATATCAATCATAATTATGAAAAGCAAGTTCAAGTTTGCGCAATGAAGGTCCAATGATCTATGTATTCCCAATCCTAATGTTCAAAGTTCTTTATTGACATTGGTGGATTTCATAAAACAAAAACAGTGCTCTCAAGTTATTCCGCAATTTCCTTTAAACCACCTGATATAAAACAACCAAACTTACAGATAACCTTCTACATGTTTATTTCTCATTTTCTGATTGTAATTGCAGGTCATTTTAAAGAGTCGTCAAGGAAACTTAACGAGAGAGTTGTACAGTTTATCACAGAACATTCCTGAATTTCAACACTTATTTTTAGTAGGATGCTGAAGTGACGATTTGTAGTCAAACTTTCTGACAAGTTTAACCAGATATCTTTTAATCAAAATATGTGTAGAGATAAACTAAAAGAAAAAAGAATAATTGATTGTCATATAGTTTTACAGATCGTTATATATTTCTGAATCACTTTAATATATTTTCATTGTCTACCACTATTCCAGGTTATGGTGATTTTATTTATTATGATTAAAGACATACGTATTGCTTTTATTCAAAATTTATGATTAAATATGTAACGGTTGTATGTGTACATGTCAACTGATATATGACCTTTTCCACTGTTTCATAGTTTGAGCGTACCTAGTGAAGGTTATTCCTCTGTTTCATAGTTTGAGCGTACCTAGTGAAGGTTATTCATCTGTTTCATAGTTTGAGCGTACCGAGTGAAGGTTATTCCTCTGTTTCATAGTTTGAGCGTACCTAGTGAAGGTTATTCCTCTGTTTCATAGTTTGAGCGTACCTAGTGAAGGTTATTCCAGACTTTGAGCGTACCTAGTGAAGGTTATTCCAGACTTTGAGCGTACCTAGTGAAGGTTATTCCAGAATTTGAGCGTACCTAGTGAAGGTTATTCCAGACTTTGAGCGTACCTAGTGAAGGTTATTCCAGAATTTGAGCGTACCTAGTGAAGGTTATTCCAGACTTTGAGCGTACCTAGTGAAGGTTATTCCAGACTTTGAGCGTACCTAGTGAAGATTATTCCAGACTTTGAGCGTACCTAGTGAAGGTTATTCCAGACTTTGAGCGTACCTAGTGAAGGTTATTCCAGACTTTGAGCGTACCTAGTGAAGGTTATTCCAGACTTTGAGCGTACCTAGTGAAGGTTATTCCAGACTTTGAGCGTACCTAGTGAAGGTTATTCCAGACTTTGAGCGTACCTAGTGAAGGTTATTCCAGACTTTGAGCGTACCTAGTGAAGGTTATTCCAGACTTTGAGCGTACCTAGTGAAGGTTATTCCAGAAACTTATCATGTGTACTTAATTTAATATCTACTTTTTTTTATTAATAACTTTGTTCATAATAGTCTATTTATGTCATTACAATTAATAACACATGATGAATAAATAAACCTTACAGAAAACTGAAGAGGCAGTCAAGAATGGACAATCCAGAGACATTGACAACATTGGGTACATAAGACACAGGACCAAAAAACTGAAGAGGCAGTAAAGAATGGACAATCCAGAGACACTGACAAGATTGGGTACATAAGACACAGGACCAAAAAAACTAAAGAGGCAGTCAAGAATGAACAATCCAGAGACACTGACAACATTGGGCACATAGGACACAGGACCAACAAAACTAAAGAGGCAGTGAAGAATGGACAATCCAGAGACACTGACAAAATTAATATTGGGTACATAAGACACAGGACCAACAAAACTGAAGAGGCAGTCAAGAATGGACAATCCAGAGACACTGACAACATTAATATTGGGTACATAAGACACAGGACCAACAAAACTGAAGAGGCAGTCAAGAATGGACAATCCAGAGACACTGACAACATTAATATTGGGTACATAAGACACAGGACCAAATAAACTGAAGAGGCAGTCAAGAATGGACAATCCAGAGACACTGACAACATTGGGCACATAAGACACAGGACCAAAAAACTGAAGAGGCAGTCAAGAATGAACAATCCAGGGACATTGACAACATTGGGTACATAAGACACAGGACCAAAAAAATTGAGGAGGCAGTCAAGAATGGACAATCCAGAGACACTGACAACATTGGGCACATAAGACACAGGACCAAAAAACTGAAGAGGCAGTCAAGAATGGACAATCCAGAGACACTGACAACATTGGGTACATAAGACACAGGACCAAAAAAACTGAAGAGGCAGTCAAGAATGGACAATCCAGAGACCCTGACAACATAGGGCACATAAGACACAGGACCAAAAAAACTGAAGAGGCAAATAAGAATGGACAATCCAGACACTGACAACATTGGGCACATAAGACACAGGACCCAAAAAACTGGAGAGACAGTCAAGAATGGACAATCCAGAGACACTGACAACATTGGGTACATAAGACACAGGACCAAAAAAACTGAAGAGGCAGTAAAGAATGGACAATCCAGAGACACTGACAACATTGGGCACATAAGACACAGGACCAAAAAAACTGAAGAGGCAGTCAAGAATGGACAATCCAGAGACACTGACAACATTGGGCACATAAGACACAGGACCAAAAAAACTGGAGAGGCAGTCAAGAATGGACAATCCAGAGACACTGACAACATTGGGCACATAAGACACAGGACCAAAAAAACTGAAGAGTCAGTCAAGAATGAACAATCCAGAGACACTGATAACATTAATATTGGGTACATAAGACACAGGAACAAATAAACTGAAGAGGCAGTCAAGAATGGACAATCCAGAGACATTGACAACATTGGGCACATAAGACACTGACAACATTGGGCACATAAGACACAGGACCAAAAAAACTGAAGAGGCAGTCGAGAATGGACAATCCAGAGACACTGACAACATTGGGTACATAAGACACAGGACCAAAAAAACTGAAGAGGCAGTCGAGAATGGACAATCCAGAGAAATTGACAACATTGGGTACATAAGACACAGGACCAAAAAAAACTGAAGAGGCAGTCAAGAATGGACAATCCAGAGACACTGATAACATTGGGTACATAAGACACAGGACCAAAAAAACTGAAGAGGCAGTCAAGAATGGACAATCCAGAGACACTGACAACACTGGGTACATAAGACACAGGACCAAATAACTGAAGAGGCAGTCAAGAATGGACAATCCAGAGACACTGACAACATTGGGCACATAAGACACAGGAACAAAAAAAAATGAAGAGGCAGTCAAGAATGGACAATCCAGAGACACTGACAACATTGGGTACATAAGACACAGGACCAGAAAAAAATGAAGAGGCAGTCAAGAATGGACAATCCAGAGACATTGACAACATTGGGCACATAAGACACAGGACCAAACAAACTGAAGAGGCAGTCAAGAATGGACAATCCAGAGACATTGACAACATTGGGTACATAAGACACAGGACCAAAAAACTGAAGAGGCAGTCAAGAATGGACAATCCAGAGACATTGACAACATTGGGCACATAAGACACAGGAACAAAAAAAAACTGAAGAGGCAGTCAAGAATGGACAATCCAGAGACACTGATAACATTGGGTACATAAGACACAGGAACAAAAAAACTGAAGAGGCAGTCAAGAATGGACAATCCAGAGACATTGACAACATTGGGTACATAAGACACAGGACCAAAAAAAACTGAAGAGGCAGTCAAGAATGGACAATCCAGAGACACTGACAACATTGGGTACATAAGACACAGGACCAAACAAAACTGAAGAGGCAGTCAAGAATGGACAATCCAGAGACACTGACAACATTAGGTACATAAGACACAGGACTAAAATAAACCCACAAAAACTCAATACAGAAAACTAAAAAGATGAGCAACACAGACCCTTCAAAAACCGGGATTGAAGTTGGCGTTTAACACCAATCAATCAATCAATGAATTTGTTTCACATTTCCCAAGTTTTACTTAATACACGATATGTCAACGATAATTGTTTACACCCCAATCCTTGTGGTATAGGTTGCCGTTCATTGACATTGACCGATATTTAGATTTTAGTGACATAGTTTGATTTGCAGTTATTATTCATTTATCACTTAGTAATCATACATTATAAGGGTGGACAGACAAACCATTCAGTCTGTCTACTGTTTCATAATGTTTCATCTATCTGTCTATTGTAGTTAATTTTAGCTGTTCAGGTCATTATAGTTTGTAAAAAATGAACAACTGTGACTGTAAGATGAAGAACAACAGTCCTTTTTAACATACATATCCCTTGTTTCTCTGTGGGGTTGTCTATCGTGACCACGAGTAATTATATCCCTTGTATCCCTGTGGGATTTTCTATTACATTGTATTTTGGTGTACAATCATATGCCTTGTTTTTCTGTGGGGTTGTCTATTGTGACCACGAGTGATTATATCCCTTGTTTCTCTGTGGGATTTTCTGTATGTTCATGTACAATTATATCCCTTGTTTCTGTGTGGAATTTTCCGTACACCCATGTACAATTATATCCTTTGTTTCTCTGTGAGATTATCTATCATGTCCATGGTCAATCATATCCTTTCCTTTTCTATGGGATTTTCCATCATGTTAGTGTGCAATATATCCCTTGTTTCTCTGTGGGATTTTGTATCATGTCCATGTACAATTATATTCTTCGTTTCTCTGTGGGATTTTCTATCATGTTCATGTACAATTATATTCTTTGTTTCTCTGTGGGATTTTCTATCATATCCATGTACAATTATATTCTTCGTTTCTCTGTGAGATTTTCTATTATGTCCATGTACAATTATATTCTTCGTTTCTCTGTGGGATTTTCTATTATGTCCATGTACAATTATATTCTTCGTTTCTCTGTGAGATTTTCTATTATGTCCATGTACAATTATATTCTTCGTTTCTCTGTGAGATTTTCTATTATGTCCATGTACAATTATATTCTTCGTTTCTCTGTGGGATTTTCTATTATGTCCATGTACAATCATATTCTTCGTTTCTCTGTGGGATTTTCTATTATGTCCATGTACAATTATATTCTTCGTTTCTCTGTGGGATTTTCTATCATGTTCATGTACAATTATATTCTTCGTTTCTCTGTGGGATTTTCTATTATGTCCATGGTAGATGTGGATGCATTAAATAACAAAAACAACATTATAAATAGGAAGGTAGCAAAGGTGTATCTAAATCACCCAAAAGGATGATTTTTGGTTATTTTATGTCTTTTTTGGCACTTTCTCACTGAAATTCATGAAGTATTATAACAACAGATTTGTGTAGCTTTTACCATTTCCCAGATATGAGAGTGCAAAAATGGACAAACATGCAAATTTGTTTAGTTTTGTACGTTCTGATTGGTGGACTAAACTTTCACATAGGACCCTATGTTAAAATGAACAAAATATTTTTCTCACAATCAAGACATAATTGAGCACAAACTGTGAGCATCTAGTTTTATTGGGGTTAAGTATGTTTTTTCGGTATGTATCGTCACTTTCAGTTTGAATCACCTGTGTTTTAGTTTGTTTTTTCGGTATGTATCGTCACTTTCAGTTTGAATCACCTGTGTTTTAGTTTGTTTTTTCGGTATGTATCGTCACTTTCAGCAAACCTCTCTGATAGTGATTACCAAACTTGTTGAACAATGAAAGCCCAAACAGTGATAACGAACTGACCTATGTAACCGTGGTCTTATGTAAGTTTCTGGAAACCTTATCATTTGTGGTAGGTATGGAGGCGCGCACTTGCGTCAGTGGTTTAAGGCTTGTTGTCAGAACTTGTAATCATTCAGACACACGTATCCTTTGAAAAGAAACGGTTCATCTTCCAATGTAATGTCCTTGCCTTCATCGGTGAAAACAGACTAGTATTAACCGTTTGGGGTGTTTCCATCTTTTTATTGTACCAATGTAGAGATTCCCATCCTCTTAATTGTTTGTCTGTTCTCAGTAACGTAACATATGTCCGCAATCAATTTTTTTCTTTTGTGTTGACTTTGGTCGTCTATCCTCCAATAAGTATGGTTTGAACTCAACTTTACAAACAGAAATGTGAAAAGAAAGTTTAAACAGTGCTGGTCAATAATTCCACCAATATCAACAAAACAAAAGAAAGTTTAAACAGTGCTGGTCAATAATTCCACCAATATCAACAACATGAACAACCAACTCTCACATCAAATCATTGAACATAAAAAAGACCATGACATATGACGTTGGAAATTCATGTCTTGGTTTGGGACAGGCACAACAATGTGGTGGGATAAGCTGGTTAATGGGATCCCAACCCTCTTTCTCAATCCAAAATAAATAAACCTTAAAAAAACCCTGCACAGATACGCTGCCACCATAAAAAGCACAGACTATCAAAAGCATGATACATAACATAAACATGAACAGTACAATAACAGGGTTAGTGAATATTCGCACCTAACTGACTACTAGCTAAGAATAAAACATCAGAACTAACACTTCTAATATATTTAATTCCATTTAGTCATAAAAATATAAAAGAAAGTAATGGTCTTGGTGGGAGACGAGAATAAATAGGTCTTCTGTTTGTTGGAGCTAAATGTTAATACAAAACATTAATACAATATGAAATAAGACATAAATATACTCATTTATTTGATAGTTGTGCCTACTAGTACTTCCATCAAAATGGCTATGCTTTAGCAAAGGAAACTTTAATTAATTCTTTTTTTTTAAAGCCAGCTATGTTTGCTATATTATGACCTTTACGAATACGATTTTTTAAATGTTTTCACTATGCTCAGATGTGTCAGAGTTGAGCTTTGCAACTTTATATATATTATTATATCGGCGGCATCGTGGGCATAGAAACATGGATGTGCAAATAACTTTTTGTCAGATCTGTGCATACAGAATTGAATTTACATACAAGATCCTGAATATAGCGGTAGTAAAATCAAGTGAAAGTTTTCAATAATTCACGGAAACGGTATCATTGGTGTATTTTTTCGTTGTCAAAAAATTCTTCTTCTTCCAAATACAGGACTAGACTCATAGGTTTGAGTCTGTAACGTCCCGGAACTGTGTGCGCTATATGTACATGGACGGTTTAAAACTATAATAACAAAAATAACCAAACAAAAATAACTAAATATATATATGTGCAGTGGTTTGCAATATGTTTTTAAAGGTGGGTTGGAAATCTTTCAAATGTTAATGTGGAGATACCACTTTTGAAGAATTCTAGGTTATGTGAAAGAGCTATTGACTGAGGTAAACTGTTCCAGACTGATATTGTATTTGGGAAGAAAGAAAACTTATAAAAATCTTTATTTGACTGAATTTGTCTGAATTTATGTGCCCCACGAGTACGCCTGTCAGATTGGGATAGCATGGCTGTTGGTACCTCTATTAAACCCCCATTTATTTTATATAGCAGTACGTATCAGACTTGTTTTAGTTCGTCTACAACTTGCAAGATTACGGCAATTTAAGTCCGATATGTTATATTAGAAATAATAAATGTTTTTGCATTATTCCCTCTAATTGGTTGTCCCATATACTATGCCTATGCTTGTTTTAGAAAACAAATGTTGTGAGGTAGATATTATTTTAAACATGATAACATATAGATCTCCACATATGATTGAAATCAGGTATTACCTGCAAAACAGTGCATTCAGTGCTATATTATACTTTTACTTTCATTTTCATATTGATTCTCCCTGTTAAATTGAATGGAATCGCCTACTTTGCATTTCAGCGGAAGTTGAAGGAAAAATCACCGGTAGCAATCGAAGATTTCTCTGATTAATTCTTTATAGGTGTGATGTAAATTACAAATAATAGACATGACGGAGGCTTTAAATGAGCTAAAAAAGAAATATAAAGTGCACGAAGAAACCGACAGTTATTTTAAGCTAAGGACCGACAATGGCACGAAACCATACTATGAAATGTCAGTTGATGAAGCTAGACTTCAGAGAGAAGAAGTTGGTAAACAATTTGGAGGAGAAATAGAATTTGAAGGCACTACAAAAGAGTATACTGTTCCTTCCCCGTATTTTAAGGGTATGTAGAAGAATACAATGTAATCCTATCTGTCTAGACCGCTCTTAACTGCATCAATGGAGGGGTTCCTAATGGGGGTGTGACACAACGTTATCTCGGATGCTGATGACATTTTTTTTCTCAATAACAGATTCATGTATATAGATTATCCCCTACTATGAAGAAAAAAATTATTTTGAATTGCATGTACATGGAGAAAACTCCCCATTTCCTAAAAATAAAATCTAATCTAATCCACTTTTGGTTCTTTGGTTAACTACCTTCAGCAATAAAACTAAAATACCCCCATTAGAACACTTCAAGTTTCAACTAGTATTTGGACACTGAGGTATCTTACCCAAAAACCTTTAAACGGGATAGTAAATTACATTGTTTGATACATATATTACTTGTTAAACATGTTTAATATCTTGAATGTATTTATATGTACAGTATTTTTGCCTTAAAACTATTTACAAAGTTAACATAAGACAACCAGGTGGTCTGTTTGAAGAAAGTATATTTCAGCTGTCAATAAAGAAAGATAATTTAATTCCAGATTGTAGTTTGATAAAAAGTTCCTTTTAATGCAATTTTAATAACCATACTACCGGTGCCATTGCTGTTTCTGATTTTTTTAACAGTACTCTAAAAATTTGAAAGCTAGTTTTCTGTTGCATGGCAAAAGTTGGTTTAAAAAAGAATGTGGCACATTCAAAAGTACCAGTATAAATACTATAGCCTATCAAAAAAGTAAAATCTTAATTCATTTTATCAGAATGTTAATTGATGCTGTTGAAATGTGAACTTAAATTGACCTCCATGACATGCTTGAAATATTGTTAAAGCAGTGTTTAAACGCCTGTAGCACATAAGTGTTCCAATACCACCCTCCTTCAGATTAGTTAGTATTGTAAGGGGATCATATCCAGTGAGTGGCATAAATTTGACATTAAGTAGAAGTTTCATTATATTGACAGACATACATGTTATGATGGACATTGAATTTAAATCTGACTTAGGAATGCTGGTCTATATACATTTTTGTTGTTTCACTTGTTAATTGAGAGTTATGGGACTTAATTTTCACATACATCATGGCATGTCATGTGCATATAGCACAGCTTGTTATTTTCAATTATATAATAGAATTGCATTACAAATTCAGCATTTATAGCATTAGAATTAGCTATACAATATGTAGGTAATTTTCATGTAAAATAAAATACATACCAGTACAAAATTTGATGTATTTGTTTTGACAAAACATTACATATTTGTTTTACTAGTTATACTCCTATTACTCACATTCTATTTTCATGACTGTTAATTCTAAAGAATCTTGTTTCTTGTTTGTATTTCTTAATAAGATCCATGTTATAGAAATAGAACCTAGTTTTTCTGCCTTGGTGTACAACTCCTATAGATGTGTTGCCTATGATTTATTGTTGATTGTACATGAACATCAGATGACTCAAGATTCCCAGAATTACTTGTCAGATTCTTACACAATATTACATTGAGGTTCTATACATGATTGATTGATTAGTGTTTAATGCCAACTTTAGCAATATTTCAGCTATATCGTGGCATGATGTTCTATACAGACAGTGCCATCCAGAAAATAACACAGATTATTATTCTTATGCAATACAAAACGTACAATATTTATTAATACCAATATGAAATTATTATTGTTAACATACAATTGGAGATACAAACTGTCATCTGAAAATTTTTCAGTCAGTCTGTATTCAATGGAAGAATAAATTTCTTCATCTTCCCTATGGACAGTACATGTATTCACAAGGCTTTCCTTTACTCACTACATATGCCTGTACTCATGCTCTATATTAGACAAATTTTCAGCTATATCATGGCAAGAACAAGTTAATTATCAATGAGATGATGATGAGGTCCGCTTTAATCTAGACCAACATTTTGGACTTTTATAGTGCTAGCTCACTGAAACTATGGTCTGCGGGCAGACTATGTCGCTCCACTCGGACACATTATTCTGATTCTGAGCCAACCAGTCTTTTCTCTTTCTCCTTAATGCTGCGTGCTTAGCGAAGAAGCAACAAATACCAATTTTATATTCTTTGGATTGACCTGACCGGAGCTTGAACCCACGATCTACAGCACTCGAGGTAAGCACGCTAACCATTACGCCACTGACACGGTTCATTTTAACTTTGGAACTTCCTACAATATATAGAAAACTTTTATAAAGTCAAGAAAAAATAAGAAGTTGTTTCATGCTTGATTTATATATAGGACTATTCTGGTGGTTTTTTTTATTTTTTTTTATTTTGTTTATTCATCTAGAGATCTAAATATCAAATACAAGAGATTTGGGATCTCATCGACCATTTCCCCAGATACTTTTTGTGCCACTTTTTTTGTGTGCTGAGTCACAAACACATCAGTGTGTCCATACTCATTTTATTAGGGTATGGACCATTATATATTATATTTAGATATTACCAAGACAAGACAAATAACAGATTTATTTGTATGTAACCATCAGATTTTAGATTGGCTATTGATTTAGGTAGTTTTACTCTTTAAAGTAAAGTAATTATACCAACATTAAATAACATTCTATAATTATCTACATCTCACTATTAAAAGAAATATTGAGTTAACTTTTATGAATGAGCTGCCCAGTCTCTGGCCTTGTATTGCAATTCAAACTAGAAAAACATATCTGCCTGGAACCTGACCATTGCAATTTACAAAATGTAAACTAGAAGAATTAGTTGCCTTATCCTTGTAGTTTTTTAGTTTAAACATATTTTTATTTGCTAAATATAACAAATAGGGATCGGACACAAGTTTTTCCAACTTATGAAGTCTTCTCCCGAATACAATAATTTACAATATGGAATAGCATGCGCAATGTAATGATATAATATGTATATAATAGCATAGAGTTAAATATACAAAGAATGATTATATACAAATACATAGGTTTAGACAATATACGAAGAAAAAAGAAAAGAAATAAATACTTTTGGAGATGTGTGTTGGTTCTTGAGATCATTTATCCTTGTACCTGGCCTTGTATTGCATTTTCCCCTAGAAAAATTTGCTGCTAAATTCTATCTGGCTTATTATTATATTTCTGCCAGGGGTCGTCTTGATCATGATTGTTTGTACCTGTGCAATCAGTGCCTATCAACACTAAACTTGTGAGTTTGAACCCCGTTCATGGTGAGGTGTACTCGATAGAACATTATGTGATAAGGTTTGTCACTTTTTCAGTGACTTGCTACACCATAAACCAACCAACTATATTTCTGCCAAAGAAAATCAACCTGTCCTTTTATTGTAATTTAGCCAAAAGAGAATAAGCTGTCTTATGCCTGGCCTAGTATTTCATTTCAGCCTAAAAGAAGAAGCTATGTTGTACCCTGTCTTGTATTGTATTTCAGGCTGAAAAATAAGCTGTCTTGTACCATGGCTTTGTTTTGCATGTCATCATAATAGAAGAAGGTACATTGTAGCTGGTCCTGTACTGTATTTCACCCTACAGAATAAGCTGTGTTGTACCTAGCCTTATTTTGAATTAATGTCTGAAAATATATGCTGCTTAGTGTTCTTGACTTGTATACACATAATACTAGGACACTGTAACAGGTGGAATGACATTGGCTGTACACCATTATAGGCAGAACCAATCATTTTCTCATGCTTTTTTTAATCTCAGAAATGCAAGTAAATCATTGTAACAACCAAAAGTTTAGTATTCAATTTTCATGGCAACAAGAGGGTGTAGTCGTTGTGATCGTATTGTAGTTGGATTTACAACTACCTGTGCAGTTAGTGCCAATCACCACTAAAATTGTGAGTTTGAACCCCGTTCATGGCGAGGTGTACTCTATACAACATTATGTGATAAAGTTTGTCTGACTTGCGACAGGTTGGTGGTTTTCTCCGGGTACTCCGGTTTCCTCCACCAATAAAACTGACTGCCACAATATAGTTGAAAGTGGCATTAAACACCAATAGCCCTAACCCTCATGGCTGCAAAGTTTAACATACTTTGATTTTCAGTATAAAATCTACATTTGTTTCCTTTCTTTTATTTCAAATCCAATGACACATGCATATAAAAGGTGGATATTTTGATAAATATTTAACACTCTGTATTTGTATAATGTAAGGTATTGATTCTTTCTTGTATTATTAAATTCCTAATTCTCAAAAGTAAATTGTAGAAAACTACTATACTTTTATGTTAAGATTTTTTTACTGTTGATTTCATTTTATTATTTGGAAGCTTAATGTCATATCAATGATCAAATTCTCCAGGGAACAGATATAACAACTACATCATTATTTAATTAAGTTGAAAAAATAGATAGTTGGAAGTTATTGCCTATATTATAATTATGACTGTGTGTCAAGCTCTTTTGTATTGGAACATGAGAGTTTTTTCATCTTGATATTCCTTTATATTGGAACATGAGAGATTTCTCATGCTGGTATTATTTTATATTGGTAGGTGAGAGATTTTCTCATGCTGGTATTATTATACCCCCCACAAACAAAGTTTGGGGGGGTATATAGGAATCACCCTGTCAGTCCGTCCATCCATGTACCTTGTAAGTGCAACTCCTCCTAAACGGCTTATTGGATTTTTATGAAACTTTACACATTTGTAGTACACTACCTGCAGATGTGCATGAAGGAATATGGTTGCTGTCGAAAATTTAAAAGGGGAGATAATTCAACTTATACTTTCACGAAAAGGGGGGTGGCATGTACCTTGTAAGCGCAACTTCTACTAAACTGCTTATTGAATTTTTATGAAACTTTACACAGTTGTAGTATACAACCGGCAGATGTGCATGAAGGAATACCGTTGCTGTCTAAAATTTAGAAGGGGAGATCATTCAACTTATACTTTCACGAAAAGGGGGGCCGTGTACCTTGTAAGCGCAACTCCTCCTAAACAGCTTATTGGATTTTTGTGAAACTTTACACAGTTGTAGTACACTACCTGCAGATGTACATGAAGAAATATGGTCGCTGTCCAAAATTTGGAAGGGGAGATAATTCAACTTGTACTTTCACGAAAAGAAGGAGGGCATGTACCTTGTAAGCGCAACTCCTCCTAAACAGCTAATTGGATTTTTATGAAACTTTACACAGTTGTAATACACTACCTGCAGATGTGCATGAAGGAATATGGTTGCTGTCCAAAATTTGGAAGGGGAGATAATTTAACTTATACTCTGAAATACATTCTGTATGGAGAGATGGGCTTGTAAGTGCAACTCCTCCTAAACGGCTCATTGGATTTAAATGAAACTTTACACAGTTGTAATACACTGCCTGCAGATGTGGATGAAGGAATATGGTTCCTGTCCAAAATTTGGAAGGTGATGTAAGTGTAACTATTTCTGAATGAAATAAGATTTTAATTGACCTTTTCACATCTGGATATTTGCAATATAAAAACTACTCAAGAATAAATAATTAATTTTGAATCAATAACATTTGATGTGACCTATATCCTCTTGTAAAAAAGTTAGGAAATGTTGTAATCCTCATGTATACAGTTTACTGATGAAACCGTATTGGTTTTAAACAATCCCACTTTGTTGAAGACCTTGTTGCGACCCCTAGATGTAAGTTCTTGGTTAGTTTATTTTGGAGATGGGATGTTGTCTCCTTGACATTACTCCATATCAGTTCTTTTTTCACAGGTAACTTGCTAATATACCTGTATTCCAAAGTTTAAACATCATAGTATTGCAAGTGGGGGGTATCACTCAGTGAGGTCACTCACAGTTCTAGTTTTATATTGGTAGGTGAGAGATTTTCACATGCTGGTATTATTTTATATTGGTAGGTGAGAGATTTTCTCATGCTGATATTATTTTATATTGGAACATGAGAGATTTCTCATGCTGGTATTATTTTATATTGGTACATGTAGGTGAGAGATTTTCTCATGCTGGTATTATTTTATATTGGTAGGTGAGAGATTTTCTCATGCTGGTATTATTTTATATTGGTAGGTGAAAGATTTTCTCATGCTGATATTATTTTATATTGGAACATGAGAGAATTCTCCTCCTGATAATCTGTTACATATTATTTACCTTTTGGGTACAGTATTTTACTTTACTTTCTTTTTAATAGAAAACTTTTGAACATTATCTATTATTTTAACCCTTTCTAATTAGACATACACTTCAAGGTATTAAATCCTGTCTCAACTGTTCAAGTGGACAGACACTTCAACATGTTAAATACTATCTCCAGTTACACTACATGTGTTTGATCTAAGTTTAAACCAGTCCATTGGACATGATGACAGTCTTTGGTCAACTACTCCAGTATTTTATTCATTGAATATTGATGTTATCCGGGACTGAAGAGATAAATAAAAGTTCATCATATGAACTAGACTCTTTTTTTTTTAACGAGTACAGGTGGTGAAAATGTTTGACTGAAGACCAGATATTCTTATTATTTTATTCATCATTTTTCTTCTGTTTAGTTTTTGTATTAACATAGATTATCTTTGACAATTCATTTCTAAATAGATTGATTGTCATTTCCCTTTTTTATACGCCCGTCTCGAGACGGTCCGTATTATGTGATTGGGTATGGCGGGCGGGCGTCCACACAGGTTTCTGCACAATAACTTTAGGACTGTATATCGGATCTTTACCAAACTTGGCCGCATGATTCCCATGTGGAAGGGGAAAAACACTATTTATTTTGGGGACATTAGGTCAAAGGTCAAGGTCACCATTACTATAAATAGAATTTTTAACAGGGTCGTTTCCGCACGATAACTTTAGTACTGTATATTGGATCTTTAACAAACTTGGCCACATGATTCCCCTGTGGAAGGGGAAGAACCCTATTTATTTTGGGGTCATTACCATTATACCTTTTGATAATTTATATTGACGGGCGTATTTTGTGATGCACACATTTCTTGTTTAGAAATAAAAAAATAGGAATTCTGAACATTGAACAATGCACTCAAGGTTTAATAACCTTGGTTAATAATGCACAAGACATTTATTTCAGTGTGAATTTTAGCAACAAAACTAATTTAGCAATATAAAGACATTTAAGTTAAAAGAAAATGTATTTTTTACTTTTTTCAGTTAGAGAATGTAACTGCCATTTAAAGGGAAATGGCAATAAATAGTGTTATTTAATACTTGTATTTTTTTGTGTTTTTGTCTAGTTTTACTTCTTTAATAATAAAAATAAAAAGATAGATATCAAATTTAGTGTGCATGACACATTTCAGGAATAACCTTCATCAGGTACGCTCAAAGCCATAATATTGAAAAGCCAAATATTTTTTTAAATCTTTTGGAGCAATAAAACCAATGGGCCAAATTCGGCTAAGTTAGCTTCTCTTTTTGTTTGCTATTTTCATCAAGACTTTGTAATTTGCCCTCGGACAGTATATCATTTCCATTGAGATTTCACTTAATTATTAAAGTTTTAATGACTGTATTGTCTTGTGGTATATTATATTGTAACGTTGATGAAATAATTTCTTTAATAATATCTACATGTATATAAATATATATATGTGTACCATAGAATTTTATTTGCTTGACCTGAAAAAAAAATGATGTGCACCTAAGAATTCCATCTGCTTGACCTGAAAATAAACTCTTTAAGAATTCTTTCTGCTTCACCTGAAAAACAAAACTTGATATACATTGCAATATTGTATGTACCACATGTAATATAAGCTGAAATGATATATTAGATAAACATGAAGAAAAGATCTTGTCTTAGATGTGACTGATAAGATAAATTCAGCTGGATATCTTCATCCTGATGATTACTGTGTAGATTGTGGATATGTTGATTAGCTCCATCAAATATCAGAACAAGATGAAGAGATAAGATCTGACATGATAAACAAAGATGTTTGTTTACCATTGATGTACAACTGGAATGTACCATGGGCTCTCTGTTATTATCTGAAATATAACATTATTAATGTATATCAATTAAAAACTACATGAGGGCTTAATTGCATTTATTTATAGTGTCACAAAGAAAAACAGGTTTAATAAATGTTTTTTCTTGAAAAATGTGGGTGTATTCTTAAAGAGCACAGCAAGTCCAATATAGATACAGTTTGGAGTATATTTTTGTTGAAAAGAGGTTCATATTTAGATCTTTCATTTTTAGCATGTTATATGTGACATCAATTATCATTTACATTCACATGGCCAATGATAATCCCAGATAGCTGGGATAGCTATCAATGCAGGTAAAAATGAACATAGGATCATATGGTAAAGTGCAATAGATCATGGGTCTGGTCAAACCAAGGACAATAAAATAGGTTGTTATTGCTTCTACTCTTAAGTAATAAGCATGCTCCATTAAGGAGTTAAAGAGCAAAGACCTTAGTACATATTATTGAGAAAAAAAATTAATTGGGTACAAGCAGTCCTCGAAATGAAAATTTGAATTTACTGGTCTGACTTAAATTCTTGAATTTATTTTTATATAGTTCTAAATAAAAACTGAGTACATTTACTGGTCTTGGGCAGGAGTACCAGTGCTCATCATGAGGACTGACAAGTGGATTTTCATATAATTGATTTTCAACAACAAAATTATGCATAATATAATTTACTATTCTCATCATTACAATGGAAAATATTTTTTTCATTATTTAAATTTTGTTTGTATATCTTGAGTAAAATATTCATGTATGGTGGTGAAATAGTTTTTATATTATAACTGAATTGTAAAATCCAGACGATATCAATACATAATTGACCAAGTTACAGTGTTGTTTCATATAACATAACTTTGATAGGTAAAGTACAAATGGGTTATATAAACAGATGAATGTTGACTTTTACTTCCAATAAGTGCTATTTAATTTAAAATGACAATTTTGATCAATTATAAGATCTTGTTTCACTTTTGCCCTCAGGTATCACACAAATTACACATGTATTTTACAGTCAGGTATATTTTGGGTTGTACCAAGTTAACACTGACTATTTAGTGCTTACAGTCTGTAAACTACTGTATATCATACAGGTACTACATACATGTACCACTACTTCAGCTACAAATAATATACAATATATTGTGGGATGCACATTTATTCTCTCTGATTGTACATTGAGCTGAACTACTACATGTGCTATTAGTTAGCTTGTTTGTGTGGTGAGCTTTAAACCTGAAGACTTTGTAGACTTTTGGAGATGGGAAATGGGACTTTTCATAGTATGAGTCAGAATAATGTATCCTGATAGAGTCTGCTGCAGGTTGTTATGGAGTGATCTGCACCTACAAAAATCTATGATCATTTTCACTAGTACATGTAGGTAGCACTATAGTTGTGATGCCATTTCAAGTGCAATCAGTATTTTGTCAGGTCCAATATTCATCAATATTTTTTCATGTCCAATATCCATCAATATTTGATCAGGTTCAATATCCATAAATGTTTTAAATGTCCAATATCTATCAATATTTTGTCAATATTAGTGATATAAAGCAGAACTTTAAATATACTTAAACATAATATTTCTCTTTTTATCATGATGTAGCAAGGTTGCAATTTGGAAATGTTAAAATTGTATGTAGCTCTTTTCTGCAGTAAGTACTTTCCATTACCATGGCTTGTGACTACTGTTTGGTTTCCAATCTAATTATATATATACACTTTTTATCAATACTGAAAGTGATGTTTTAGAAGAAAGTTCTATGAGAATAATCTATCTAAAATAACTTGATTATTTAGCAATGATTTTTTTGTAGTTCATCATTACTTTGTGTATATTACAAATAACATCAATAGCAGTGGAAATGTAATACTTGATCTCAGCCAGTATGGTAATAATACAACTTGTAACAATTTCTTACCAGATATTTAAGTTACAATCAAATGCTTGAAAGAGTGGTTGAAAAAATGGCAGCAGGCCATGAAATAATGACTTGTATGTATAAGAAAATAAACATTCCATCAGCTGTTCTTGAATTCTGAAAAATTATATAGATCTGTTAAAGTACATAAAAATCAAGGTCCCTCTCTTCATGTAATACATTAAAACATTTGACTTCTCTATCATCTATACAACTATTCCCCAGTCAAAGCTAAAAGACAGATTAAAAGAATTAATTTGGCAGACATGTTTTTTAACAGATAGTCAGCATTCCTATGGGTATCAGCTGTGCTCCTTTTCTGGCCAACTTGTTCCTTTATTCATATAAGGCAGACTTCATGCAGGTGCTTCTCAAGAAAAATGAAAAAGAAATTTGCCCGATTCTTTAATTTAACATATAGATCATAAATGATGTCCTTTAACTAATTAATTCACATTTTGGTGATTGTGTTGATCGTCATCTTCAAACTTTTCTTTACAATGTGATTTCATAACTTTGGTCAAATTTGGGTACATTTGATGCAATGATTATATAAAACCGATATAGACATCTTCTGTTTATGGTTAGGTATATTTTGGGATGCTGATACATCTCCTTCATGAGAGGAAGAACAAAATTAAACATATACATTTCTGATTAATTTCTATCAAAACCGTTTAAAAAGATGATTTCCATTTAAAAATATACCGGTAGTAAAAAAAATGAGCCATTATTTTTAGAACAAACTAACTTGTTTTATGATTTTTTTTTTACAGAAGGAGTTCCTATCACTGTTTACAGATCAAAGAATTGTTCTTTAGTAGTAGCACCTTCTGTTTTTGTATATTTCCACGGTGGTGGTAATGTGGTAGGATCACGGAAGACAGTAGATACAGTTTGTAAGATTTTCTCTAGGTAAGTGGCAGGATCACAGAAGACAGTAGATACAGTTTGTAAGATTTTCTCTAGGTAAGTGGTAGGATCACAGAAGACAGTAGATACAGTTTGTAAGATTTTCTCTAGGTAAGTGGTAGGATCACAGAAGACAGTAGATACAGTTTGTAAGATTTTCTCTAGGTATGTGGTAGGATCACGGAAGACAGTAGATACAGTTTGTAAGATTTTCTCTAGGTAAGTGGCAGGATCACAGAAGACAGTAGATACAGTTTGTAAGATTTTCTCTAGGTAAGTGGTAGGATCACAGAAGACAGTAGATACAGTTTGTAAGATTTTCTCTAGGTAAGTGGTAGGATCACAGAAGACAGTAGATACAGTTTGTAAGATTTTCTCTAGGTAAGTGGTAGGATCACAGAAGATAGTTGATACAGTTTGTAAGATTTTCTCTAGGTAAGTGGTAGGATCACAGAAGACAGTTGATACAGTTTGTAAGATTTTCTCTTGGTAAGTGGTAGGATCACAGAAGATAGTTGATACAGTTTGTAAGATTTTCTCTAGGTAAGTGGTAGGATCACAGAAGACAGTAGATACAGTTTGTAAGGTTTTCTCTAGGTAAGTGATAGGATCACAGAAGACAGTAGATACAGTTTGTAAGATTTTCTCTAGGTAAGTGGTAGGATCACAGAAGATAGTTGATACAGTTTGTAAGATTTTCTCTAGGTAAGTGGTAGGATCACAGAAGACAGTAGATACAGTTTGTAAGATTTTCTCTAGGTAAGTGTTAGGATCACAGAAGACAGTTGATACAGTTTGTAAGATTTTCTCTAGGTAAGTGGTAGGATCACGGAAGACAGTAGATACAGTTTGTAGGATTTTCTCTAGGTAAGTGGTAGGATCACAGAAGATAGTTGATACAGTTTGTAAGATTTTCTCTAGGTAAGTGGTAGGATCACAGAAGACAGTAGATACAGTTTGTAAGATTTTCTCTAGGTAAGTGTTAGGATCACAGAAGACAGTAGATACAGTTTGTAAGATTTTCTCTAGGTAAGTGGTAGGATCACAGAAGACAGTAGATACAGTTTGTAAGATTTTCTCTAGGTAAGTGGTAGGATCACAGAAGACAGTAGATACAGTTTGTAAGATTTTCTCTAGGTAAGTGGTAGGATCACAGAAGACAGTTGATACAGTTTGTAAGATTTTCTCTAGGTAAGTGGTAGGATCACAGAAGACAGTTGATACAGTTTGTAAGATTTTCTCTAGGTAAGTGGTAGGATCACAGAAGACAGTAGATACAGTTTGTAAGATTTTCTCTAGGTAAGTGGTAGGATCACAGAAGACAATTGATACAGTTTGTAAGTGTTAGGATCACGGAAGACAGTAGATACACATACATAATGTAAGCAATCTATGTATCTAATATACTGATATCAAAACAATTAAGTTGTGTAATAATAATGAAGTAATAAAGTACATTCACTTGTAATATCAATCATAATTATATAAATATTGTTTGAAATAAGATAATAAATGATAGTGTACATGTTATAAACAAAGATTCTCTGTCTGTTTACTGCAGTTGTGTATTCAATCAACACAAATACCAGGAGATTACAGTGCAATCATAATAATACTAATTTTAATATACATAATAATGTGAAGCAATCAGGAAGTACACACACTTGTATACAGTCAAACCTGTAATAAGAGGTCATCTTTGGGACAATGAAAAAGTGGCCTTTTAAGACAGGTGACCTCTTAAAAGAGGTTAAATTCATATGCAATTTTCAGTGATTGGACAAGAATTAGGTGACATTTTAAGACAGATGACTGCTTAATAGAGGTGACTTCATGGTTAGGTTTGACTGTATATAGACAAGTTTATATGGCACGTTCTATTACTGGAATACAAGGTCATTGTTATTTGAAAATGTGTTGCATATTTTCAAATTAATGCAATGAATCTAATTTATTATTCCAGCTATTTTTGATTGAAGAATTTCATGAATTTTTGACTAAATCAATATGTAAGGTTATTCAACTTGAGTAAGTTTAGCAAGTCTTCACTTACACAGTGTGGTTTTCTTAAGATTACTTAAATCTATATTATATGGATTGATAGTCAAATATTTGTTCATCAGAATAAACTGATAGAGAGGAGGAGGATAGGCTTTATAGATATCATGTGTTCTTATACTAGATCTACAGTGAATACTGTCAGAGCTGAACCCTTAATAATCTGATAGAGAGGAGGATAGGCTTTATAGATAACATGTGTTCTTATACTAGATCTACAGTGAATACTGTCAGAGCTGAACCCTTAATAATCTGATAGAGAGGAGGATAGGCTTTATAGATAACATGTGTTCTTATACTAGATCTACAGTGAATACTGTCAGAGCTGAACCCTTAATAATCTGATAGAGAGGAGGAGGATAGGCTTTATAGATAACATGTGTTCTTATACTAGATCTACAGTGAATACTGTCAGAGCTGAACCCTTAATAATCTGATAGAGAGGAGGATAGGCTTTATAGATAACATGTGTTCTTATACTAGATCTACAGTGAATACTGTCAGAGCTGAACCCTTAATAATCTGATAGAGAGGAGGAGGATAGGCTTTATAGATATCATGTGTTCTTATACTAGATCTACAGTGAATACTGTCAGAGCTGAACCCTTAATAATCTGATAGAGAGGAGGAGGATAGGCTTTATAGATATCATGTGTTCTTATACTAGATCTACAGTGAATACTGTCAGAGCTGAACCCTTAATAATCTGATAGAGAGGAGGAGGATAGGCTTTATAGATATCATGTGTTCTTATACTAGATCTACAGTGAATACTGTCAGAGCTGAACCCTTAATAATCTGATAGAGAGGAGGAGGATGATAGGCTTTATAGATAACATGTGTTCTTATACTAGATCTACAGTGAATACTGTCAGAGCTGAACCCTTAATAATCTGATAGAGAGGAGGAGGATAGGCTTTATAGATAACATGTGTTCTTATACTAGATCTACAGTGAATACTGTCAGAGCTGAACCCTTAATAATCTGATAGAGAGGAGGAGGATAGGCTTTATAGATATCATGTGTTCTTATACTAGATCTACAGTGAATACTGTCAGAGCTGAACCCTTAATAATCTGATAGAGAGGAGGAGGATAGGCTTTATAGATATCATGTGTTCTTATACTAGATCTACAGTGAATACTGTCAGAGCTGAACCCTTAATAATCTGATAGAGAGGAGGAGGATAGGCTTTATAGATATCATGTGTTCTTATACTAGATCTACAGTGAATACTGTCGAAGCTGAACTCTTAATAATCTGATAGAGAGGAGGAGGATAGGCTTTATAGATATCATGTGTTCTTATACTAGATCTACAGTGAATACTGTCAGAGCTGAACCCTTAATAATCTGATAGAGAGGAGGAGGATAGGCTTTATAGATATCATGTGTTCTTATACTAGATCTACAGTGAATACTGTCGAAGCTGAACTCTTAATAATCTGATAGAGAGGAGGATAGGCTTTATAGATATCATGTGTTCTTATACTAGATCTACAGTGAATACTGTCAGAGCTGAACCCTTAATAATCTGATAGAGAGGAGGAGGATAGGCTTTATAGATATCATGTGTTCTTATACTAGATCTACAGTGAATACTGTCAGAGCTGAACCCTTAATAATCTGATAGAGAGGAGGAGGATAGGCTTTATAGATAACATGTGTTCTTATACTAGATCTACAGTGAATACTGTCAGAGCTGAACCCTTAATAATCTGATAGAGAGGAGGAGGATAGGCTTTATAGATATCATGTGTTCTTATACTAGATCTACAGTGAATACTGTCGGAGCTGAACCCTTAATAATCTGATAGAGAGGAGGAGGATAGGCTTTATAGATAACATGTGTTCTTATACTAGATCTATAGTGAATACTGTCAGAGCTGAACCCTTAGTAAACTGATAGAGAGGAGGAGGATAGGCTTTATAGATATCATGTGTTCTTATACTAGATCTACAGTGAATACTGTCAGAGCTGAACCCTTAATAATCTGATAGAGAGGAGGAGGATAGGCTTTATAGATATCATGTGTTCTTATACTAGATCTACAGTGAATACTGTCAGAGCTGAACCCTTAATAATCTGATAGAGAGGAGGAGGATAGGCTTTATAGATATCATGTGTTCTTATACTAGATCTACAGTGAATACTGTCAGAGCTGAACCCTTAATAATCTGATAGAGAGGAGGAGGATAGGCTTTATAGATATCATGTGTTCTTATACTAGATCTACAGTGAATACTGTCAGAGCTGAACCCTTAATAATCTGATAGAGAGGAGGAGGATAGGCTTTATAGATAACATGTGTTCTTATACTAGATCTACAGTGAATACTGTCAGAGCTGAACCCTTAATAATCTGATAGAGAGGAGGATAGGCTTTATAGATATCATGTGTTCTTATACTAGATCTACAGTGAATACTGTCAGAGCTGAACCCTTAATAATCTGATAGAGAGGAGGAGGATAGGCTTTATAGATATCATGTGTTCTTATACTAGATCTACAGTGAATACTGTCAGAGCTGAACCCTTAATAATCTGATAGAGAGGAGGAGGATAGGCTTTATAGATATCATGTGTTCTTATACTAGATCTACAGTGAATACTGTCAGAGCTGAACCCTTAATAATCTGATAGAGAGGAGGAGGATAGGCTTTATAGATAACATGTGTTCTTATACTAGATCTATAGTGAATACTGTCAGAGCTGAACCCTTAATAATCTGATAGAGAGGAGGAGGATAGGCTTTATAGATAACATGTGTTCTTATACTAGATCTACAGTGAATACTGTCAGAGCTGAACCCTTAATAATCTGATAGAGAGGAGGAGGATAGGCTTTATAGATAACATGTGTTCTTATACTAGATCTACAGTGAATACTGTCAGAGCTGAACCCTTAATAATCTGATAGAGAGGAGGAGGATAGGCTTTATAGATATCATGTGTTCTTATACTAGATCTACAGTGAATACTGTCAGAGCTGAACCCTTAATAATCTGATAGAGAGGAGGAGGATAGGCTTTATAGATATCATGTGTTCTTATACTAGATCTACAGTGAATACTGTCAGAGCTGAACCCTTAATAATCTGATAGAGAGGAGGATAGGCTTTATAGATAACATGTGTTCTTATACTAGATCTATAGTGAATACTGTCAGAGCTGAACCCTTAATAATCTGATAGAGAGGAGGAGGATAGGCTTTATAGATAACATGTGTTCTTATACTAGATCTACAGTGAATACTGTCAGAGCTGAACCCTTAATAATCTGATAGAGAGGAGGAGGATAGGCTTTATAGATATCATGTGTTCTTATACTAGATCTACAGTGAATACTGTCGAAGCTGAACTCTTAATAATCTGATAGAGAGGAGGAGGATAGGCTTTATAGATAACATGTGTTCTTATACTAGATCTACAGTGAATACTGTCGGAGCTGAACTCTTAGTAAACTGATAGAGAGGAGGAGGATAGGCTTTATAGATATCATGTGTTCTTATACTAGATCTACAGTGAATACTGTCAGAGCTGAACCCTTAATAATCTGATAGAGAGGAGGAGGATAGGCTTTATAGATATCATGTGTTCTTATACTAGATCTACAGTGAATACTGTCAGAGCTGAACCCTTAATAATCTGATAGAGAGGAGGAGGATAGGCTTTATAGATAACATGTGTTCTTATACTAGATCTACAGTGAATACTGTCAGAGCTGAACCCTTAATAATCTGATAGAGAGGAGGAGGATAGGCTTTATAGATATCATGTGTTCTTATACTAGATCTACAGTGAATACTGTCAGAGCTGAACCCTTAATAATCTGATAGAGAGGAGGAGGATAGGCTTTATAGATAACATGTGTTCTTATACTAGATCTACAGTGAATACTGTCAGAGCTGAACCCTTAATAATCTGATAGAGAGGAGGAGGATAGGCTTTATAGATATCATGTGTTCTTATACTAGATCTATAGTGAATACTGTCAGAGCTGAACCCTTAATAATCTGATAGAGAGGAGGAGGATAGGCTTTATAGATAACATGTGTTCTTATACTAGATCTACAGTGAATACTGTCAGAGCTGAACCCTTAATAATCTGATAGAGAGGAGGAGGATAGGCTTTATAGATATCATGTGTTCTTATACTAGATCTACAGTGAATACTGTCAGAGCTGAACCCTTAATAATCTGATAGAGAGGAGGAGGATAGGCTTTATAGATATCATGTGTTCTTATACTAGATCTACAGTGAATACTGTCAGAGCTGAACCCTTAATAAACTGATAGAGAGGAGGAGGATAGGCTTTATAGATATCATGTGTTCTTATACTAGATCTACAGTGAATACTGTCAGAGCTGAACCCTTAATAATCTGATAGAGAGGAGGAGGATAGGCTTTATAGATAACATGTGTTCTTATACTAGATCTACAGTGAATACTGTCAGAGCTGAACCCTTAATAATCTGATAGAGAGGAGGAGGATAGGCTTTATAGATATCATGTGTTCTTATACTAGATCTACAGTGAATACTGTCAGAGCTGAACCCTTAATAATCTGATAGAGAGGAGGAGGATAGGCTTTATAGATATCATGTGTTCTTATACTAGATCTATAGTGAATACTGTTAGAGCTGAACCCTTAGTAATCTGATAGAGAGGAGGAGGATAGGCTTTATAGATAACATGTGTTCTTATACTAGATCTACAGTGAATACTGTCGGAGCTGAACTCTTAGTAAACTGATAGAGAGGAGGATAGGCTTTATAGATATCATGTGTTCTTATACTAGATCTACAGTGAATACTGTCAGAGCTGAACCCTTAATAATCTGATAGAGAGGAGGATAGGCTTTATAGATATCATGTGTTCTTATACTAGATCTACAGTGAATACTGTCAGAGCTGAACCCTTAATAATCTGATAGAGAGGAGGATAGGCTTTATAGATAACATGTGTTCTTATACTAGATCTACAGTGAATACTGTCGGAGCTGAACCCTTAATAATCTGATAGAGAGGAGGAGGATGATAGGCTTTATAGATAACATGTGTTCTTATACTAGATCTACAGTGAATACTGTCAGAGCTGAACCCTTAATAATCTGATAGAGAGGAGGAGGATAGGCTTTATAGATATCATGTGTTCTTATACTAGATCTACAGTGAATACTGTCAGAGCTGAACCCTTAATAATCTGATAGAGAGGAGGAGGATGATAGGCTTTATAGATAACATGTGTTCTTATACTAGATCTACAGTGAATACTGTCAGAGCTGAACCCTTAGTAAACTGATAGAGAGGAGGAGGATAGGCTTTATAGATAACATGTGTTCTTATACTAGATCTACAGTGAATACTGTCAGAGCTGAACCCTTAATAATCTGATAGAGAGGAGGATAGGCTTTATAGATATCATGTGTTCTTATACTAGATCTACAGTGAATACTGTCAGAGCTGAACCCTTAATAATCTGATAGAGAGGAGGAGGATAGGCTTTATAGATAACATGTGTTCTTATACTAGATCTACAGTGAATACTGTCAGAGCTGAACCCTTAATAATCTGATAGAGAGGAGGATAGGCTTTATAGATAACGTGTTCTTATACTAGATCTACAGTGAATACTGTCAGAGCTGAACCCTTAATAATCTGATAGAGAGGAGGAGGATAGGCTTTATAGATATCATGTGTTCTTATACTAGATCTACAGTGAATACTGTCGAAGCTGAACTCTTAATAATCTGATAGAGAGGAGGAGGATAGGCTTTATAGATATCATGTGTTCTTATACTAGATCTACAGTGAATACTGTCAGAGCTGAACCCTTAATAATCTGATAGAGAGGAGGAGGATAGGCTTTATAGATAACATGTGTTCTTATACTAGATCTACAGTGAATACTGTCAGAGCTGAACCCTTAATAATCTGATAGAGAGGAGGAGGATAGGCTTTATAGATATCATGTGTTCTTATACTAGATCTACAGTGAATACTGTCAGAGCTGAACCCTTAATAATCTGATAGAGAGGAGGAGGATAGGCTTTATAGATAACATGTGTTCTTATACTAGATCTACAGTGAATACTGTCAGAGCTGAACCCTTAATAATCTGATAGAGAGGAGGAGGATAGGCTTTATAGATAACATGTGTTCTTATACTAGATCTACAGTGAATACTGTCAGAGCTGAACCCTTAATAATCTGATAGAGAGGAGGAGGATAGGCTTTATAGATATCATGTGTTCTTATACTAGATCTACAGTGAATACTGTCGAAGCTGAACTCTTAATAATCTGATAGAGAGGAGGAGGATAGGCTTTATAGATAACATGTGTTCTTATACTAGATCTACAGTGAATACTGTCAGAGCTGAACCCTTAATAATCTGATAGAGAGGAGGAGGATAGGCTTTATAGATAACATGTGTTCTTATACTAGATCTACAGTGAATACTGTCAGAGCTGAACCCTTAATAATCTGATAGAGAGGAGGAGGATAGGCTTTATAGATATCATGTGTTCTTATACTAGATCTATAGTGAATACTGTCAGAGCTGAACCCTTAATAATCTGATAGAGAGGAGGAGGATAGGCTTTATAGATAACATGTGTTCTTATACTAGATCTACAGTGAATACTGTCAGAGCTGAACCCTTAATAATCTGATAGAGAGGAGGAGGATAGGCTTTATAGATATCATGTGTTCTTATACTAGATCTACAGTGAATACTGTCAGAGCTGAACCCTTAATAATCTGATAGAGAGGAGGAGGATAGGCTTTATAGATATCATGTGTTCTTATACTAGATCTACAGTGAATACTGTCAGAGCTGAACCCTTAATAATCTGATAGAGAGGAGGAGGATAGGCTTTATAGATATCATGTGTTCTTATACTAGATCTACAGTGAATACTGTCAGAGCTGAACCCTTAATAATCTGATAGAGAGGAGGATAGGCTTTATAGATATCATGTGTTCTTATACTAGATCTACAGTGAATACTGTCAGAGCTGAACCCTTAATAATCTGATAGAGAGGAGGAGGATAGGCTTTATAGATATCATGTGTTCTTATACTAGATCTACAGTGAATACTGTCAGAGCTGAACCCTTAATAATCTGATAGAGAGGAGGAGGATAGGCTTTATAGATATCATGTGTTCTTATACTAGATCTACAGTGAATACTGTCAGAGCTGAACCCTTAATAATCTGATAGAGAGGAGGAGGATAGGCTTTATAGATATCATGTGTTCTTATACTAGATCTACAGTGAATACTGTCGAAGCTGAACTCTTAATAATCTGATAGAGAGGAGGAGGATAGGCTTTATAGATAACATGTGTTCTTATACTAGATCTACAGTGAATACTGTCGGAGCTGAACCCTTAATAATCTGATAGAGAGGAGGAGGATAGGCTTTATAGATATCATGTGTTCTTATACTAGATCTACAGTGAATACTGTCAGAGCTGAACCCTTAATAATCTGATAGAGAGGAGGATAGGCTTTATAGATAACATGTGTTCTTATACTAGATCTACAGTGAATACTGTCAGAGCTGAACCCTTAATAATCTGATAGAGAGGAGGAGGATAGGCTTTATAGATAACATGTGTTCTTATACTAGATCTACAGTGAATACTGTCAGAGCTGAACCCTTAATAATCTGATAGAGAGGAGGAGGATAGGCTTTATAGATATCATGTGTTCTTATACTAGATCTACAGTGAATACTGTCGAAGCTGAACTCTTAATAATCTGATAGAGAGGAGGAGGATAGGCTTTATAGATAACATGTGTTCTTATACTAGATCTACAGTGAATACTGTCGGAGCTGAACTCTTAGTAAACTGATAGAGAGGAGGAGGATAGGCTTTATAGATATCATGTGTTCTTATACTAGATCTACAGTGAATACTGTCAGAGCTGAACCCTTAATAATCTGATAGAGAGGAGGAGGATAGGCTTTATAGATATCATGTGTTCTTATACTAGATCTACAGTGAATACTGTCAGAGCTGAACCCTTAATAATCTGATAGAGAGGAGGAGGATATGCTTTATAGATAACATGTGTTCTTATACTAGATCTACAGTGAATACTGTCAGAGCTGAACCCTTAATAATCTGATAGAGAGGAGGAGGATAGGCTTTATAGATATCATGTGTTCTTATACTAGATCTACAGTGAATACTGTCAGAGCTGAACCCTTAATAATCTGATAGAGAGGAGGAGGATAGGCTTTATAGATAACATGTGTTCTTATACTAGATCTACAGTGAATACTGTCAGAGCTGAACCCTTAATAATCTGATAGAGAGGAGGAGGATAGGCTTTATAGATATCATGTGTTCTTATACTAGATCTATAGTGAATACTGTCAGAGCTGAACCCTTAATAATCTGATAGAGAGGAGGAGGATAGGCTTTATAGATAACATGTGTTCTTATACTAGATCTACAGTGAATACTGTCAGAGCTGAACCCTTAATAATCTGATAGAGAGGAGGAGGATAGGCTTTATAGATATCATGTGTTCTTATACTAGATCTACAGTGAATACTGTCAGAGCTGAACCCTTAATAATCTGATAGAGAGGAGGAGGATAGGCTTTATAGATATCATGTGTTCTTATACTAGATCTACAGTGAATACTGTCAGAGCTGAACCCTTAATAAACTGATAGAGAGGAGGAGGATAGGCTTTATAGATATCATGTGTTCTTATACTAGATCTACAGTGAATACTGTCAGAGCTGAACCCTTAATAATCTGATAGAGAGGAGGAGGATAGGCTTTATAGATAACATGTGTTCTTATACTAGATCTACAGTGAATACTGTCAGAGCTGAACCCTTAATAATCTGATAGAGAGGAGGAGGATAGGCTTTATAGATATCATGTGTTCTTATACTAGATCTACAGTGAATACTGTCAGAGCTGAACCCTTAATAATCTGATAGAGAGGAGGAGGATAGGCTTTATAGATATCATGTGTTCTTATACTAGATCTATAGTGAATACTGTTAGAGCTGAACCCTTAGTAATCTGATAGAGAGGAGGAGGATAGGCTTTATAGATAACATGTGTTCTTATACTAGATCTACAGTGAATACTGTCGGAGCTGAACTCTTAGTAAACTGATAGAGAGGAGGATAGGCTTTATAGATATCATGTGTTCTTATACTAGATCTACAGTGAATACTGTCAGAGCTGAACCCTTAATAATCTGATAGAGAGGAGGATAGGCTTTATAGATATCATGTGTTCTTATACTAGATCTACAGTGAATACTGTCAGAGCTGAACCCTTAATAATCTGATAGAGAGGAGGATAGGCTTTATAGATAACATGTGTTCTTATACTAGATCTACAGTGAATACTGTCGGAGCTGAACCCTTAATAATCTGATAGAGAGGAGGAGGATGATAGGCTTTATAGATAACATGTGTTCTTATACTAGATCTACAGTGAATACTGTCAGAGCTGAACCCTTAATAATCTGATAGAGAGGAGGAGGATAGGCTTTATAGATATCATGTGTTCTTATACTAGATCTACAGTGAATACTGTCAGAGCTGAACCCTTAATAATCTGATAGAGAGGAGGAGGATGATAGGCTTTATAGATAACATGTGTTCTTATACTAGATCTACAGTGAATACTGTCAGAGCTGAACCCTTAGTAAACTGATAGAGAGGAGGAGGATAGGCTTTATAGATAACATGTGTTCTTATACTAGATCTACAGTGAATACTGTCAGAGCTGAACCCTTAATAATCTGATAGAGAGGAGGATAGGCTTTATAGATATCATGTGTTCTTATACTAGATCTACAGTGAATACTGTCAGAGCTGAACCCTTAATAATCTGATAGAGAGGAGGAGGATAGGCTTTATAGATAACATGTGTTCTTATACTAGATCTACAGTGAATACTGTCAGAGCTGAACCCTTAATAATCTGATAGAGAGGAGGATAGGCTTTATAGATAACGTGTTCTTATACTAGATCTACAGTGAATACTGTCAGAGCTGAACCCTTAATAATCTGATAGAGAGGAGGAGGATAGGCTTTATAGATATCATGTGTTCTTATACTAGATCTACAGTGAATACTGTCGAAGCTGAACTCTTAATAATCTGATAGAGAGGAGGAGGATAGGCTTTATAGATATCATGTGTTCTTATACTAGATCTACAGTGAATACTGTCAGAGCTGAACCCTTAATAATCTGATAGAGAGGAGGAGGATAGGCTTTATAGATAACATGTGTTCTTATACTAGATCTACAGTGAATACTGTCAGAGCTGAACCCTTAATAATCTGATAGAGAGGAGGAGGATAGGCTTTATAGATATCATGTGTTCTTATACTAGATCTACAGTGAATACTGTCAGAGCTGAACCCTTAATAATCTGATAGAGAGGAGGAGGATAGGCTTTATAGATAACATGTGTTCTTATACTAGATCTACAGTGAATACTGTCAGAGCTGAACCCTTAATAATCTGATAGAGAGGAGGAGGATAGGCTTTATAGATATCATGTGTTCTTATACTAGATCTACAGTGAATACTGTCGAAGCTGAACTCTTAATAATCTGATAGAGAGGAGGAGGATAGGCTTTATAGATAACATGTGTTCTTATACTAGATCTACAGTGAATACTGTCGGAGCTGAACCCTTAATAATCTGATAGAGAGGAGGAGGATAGGCTTTATAGATATCATGTGTTCTTATACTAGATCTACAGTGAATACTGTCAGAGCTGAACCCTTAATAATCTGATAGAGAGGAGGATAGGCTTTATAGATAACATGTGTTCTTATACTAGATCTACAGTGAATACTGTCAGAGCTGAACCCTTAATAATCTGATAGAGAGGAGGAGGATAGGCTTTATAGATAACATGTGTTCTTATACTAGATCTACAGTGAATACTGTCAGAGCTGAACCCTTAATAATCTGATAGAGAGGAGGAGGATAGGCTTTATAGATATCATGTGTTCTTATACTAGATCTACAGTGAATACTGTCGAAGCTGAACTCTTAATAATCTGATAGAGAGGAGGAGGATAGGCTTTATAGATAACATGTGTTCTTATACTAGATCTACAGTGAATACTGTCGGAGCTGAACTCTTAGTAAACTGATAGAGAGGAGGAGGATAGGCTTTATAGATATCATGTGTTCTTATACTAGATCTACAGTGAATACTGTCAGAGCTGAACCCTTAATAATCTGATAGAGAGGAGGAGGATAGGCTTTATAGATATCATGTGTTCTTATACTAGATCTACAGTGAATACTGTCAGAGCTGAACCCTTAATAATCTGATAGAGAGGAGGAGGATATGCTTTATAGATAACATGTGTTCTTATACTAGATCTACAGTGAATACTGTCAGAGCTGAACCCTTAATAATCTGATAGAGAGGAGGAGGATAGGCTTTATAGATATCATGTGTTCTTATACTAGATCTACAGTGAATACTGTCAGAGCTGAACCCTTAATAATCTGATAGAGAGGAGGAGGATAGGCTTTATAGATAACATGTGTTCTTATACTAGATCTACAGTGAATACTGTCAGAGCTGAACCCTTAATAATCTGATAGAGAGGAGGAGGATAGGCTTTATAGATATCATGTGTTCTTATACTAGATCTATAGTGAATACTGTCAGAGCTGAACCCTTAATAATCTGATAGAGAGGAGGAGGATAGGCTTTATAGATAACATGTGTTCTTATACTAGATCTACAGTGAATACTGTCAGAGCTGAACCCTTAATAATCTGATAGAGAGGAGGAGGATAGGCTTTATAGATATCATGTGTTCTTATACTAGATCTACAGTGAATACTGTCAGAGCTGAACCCTTAATAATCTGATAGAGAGGAGGAGGATAGGCTTTATAGATATCATGTGTTCTTATACTAGATCTACAGTGAATACTGTCAGAGCTGAACCCTTAATAAACTGATAGAGAGGAGGAGGATAGGCTTTATAGATATCATGTGTTCTTATACTAGATCTACAGTGAATACTGTCAGAGCTGAACCCTTAATAATCTGATAGAGAGGAGGAGGATAGGCTTTATAGATAACATGTGTTCTTATACTAGATCTACAGTGAATACTGTCAGAGCTGAACCCTTAATAATCTGATAGAGAGGAGGAGGATAGGCTTTATAGATATCATGTGTTCTTATACTAGATCTACAGTGAATACTGTCAGAGCTGAACCCTTAATAATCTGATAGAGAGGAGGAGGATAGGCTTTATAGATATCATGTGTTCTTATACTAGATCTATAGTGAATACTGTTAGAGCTGAACCCTTAGTAATCTGATAGAGAGGAGGAGGATAGGCTTTATAGATAACATGTGTTCTTATACTAGATCTACAGTGAATACTGTCGGAGCTGAACTCTTAGTAAACTGATAGAGAGGAGGATAGGCTTTATAGATATCATGTGTTCTTATACTAGATCTACAGTGAATACTGTCAGAGCTGAACCCTTAATAATCTGATAGAGAGGAGGATAGGCTTTATAGATATCATGTGTTCTTATACTAGATCTACAGTGAATACTGTCAGAGCTGAACCCTTAATAATCTGATAGAGAGGAGGATAGGCTTTATAGATAACATGTGTTCTTATACTAGATCTACAGTGAATACTGTCGGAGCTGAACCCTTAATAATCTGATAGAGAGGAGGAGGATGATAGGCTTTATAGATAACATGTGTTCTTATACTAGATCTACAGTGAATACTGTCAGAGCTGAACCCTTAATAATCTGATAGAGAGGAGGAGGATAGGCTTTATAGATATCATGTGTTCTTATACTAGATCTACAGTGAATACTGTCAGAGCTGAACCCTTAATAATCTGATAGAGAGGAGGAGGATGATAGGCTTTATAGATAACATGTGTTCTTATACTAGATCTACAGTGAATACTGTCAGAGCTGAACCCTTAGTAAACTGATAGAGAGGAGGAGGATAGGCTTTATAGATAACATGTGTTCTTATACTAGATCTACAGTGAATACTGTCAGAGCTGAACCCTTAATAATCTGATAGAGAGGAGGATAGGCTTTATAGATATCATGTGTTCTTATACTAGATCTACAGTGAATACTGTCAGAGCTGAACCCTTAATAATCTGATAGAGAGGAGGAGGATAGGCTTTATAGATAACATGTGTTCTTATACTAGATCTACAGTGAATACTGTCAGAGCTGAACCCTTAATAATCTGATAGAGAGGAGGATAGGCTTTATAGATAACGTGTTCTTATACTAGATCTACAGTGAATACTGTCAGAGCTGAACCCTTAATAATCTGATAGAGAGGAGGAGGATAGGCTTTATAGATATCATGTGTTCTTATACTAGATCTACAGTGAATACTGTCGAAGCTGAACTCTTAATAATCTGATAGAGAGGAGGAGGATAGGCTTTATAGATATCATGTGTTCTTATACTAGATCTACAGTGAATACTGTCAGAGCTGAACCCTTAATAATCTGATAGAGAGGAGGAGGATAGGCTTTATAGATAACATGTGTTCTTATACTAGATCTACAGTGAATACTGTCAGAGCTGAACCCTTAATAATCTGATAGAGAGGAGGAGGATAGGCTTTATAGATATCATGTGTTCTTATACTAGATCTACAGTGAATACTGTCAGAGCTGAACCCTTAATAATCTGATAGAGAGGAGGAGGATAGGCTTTATAGATAACATGTGTTCTTATACTAGATCTACAGTGAATACTGTCAGAGCTGAACCCTTAATAATCTGATAGAGAGGAGGAGGATAGGCTTTATAGATAACATGTGTTCTTATACTAGATCTACAGTGAATACTGTCAGAGCTGAACCCTTAATAATCTGATAGAGAGGAGGAGGATAGGCTTTATAGATATCATGTGTTCTTATACTAGATCTACAGTGAATACTGTCGAAGCTGAACTCTTAATAATCTGATAGAGAGGAGGAGGATAGGCTTTATAGATAACATGTGTTCTTATACTAGATCTACAGTGAATACTGTCAGAGCTGAACCCTTAATAATCTGATAGAGAGGAGGAGGATAGGCTTTATAGATAACATGTGTTCTTATACTAGATCTACAGTGAATACTGTCAGAGCTGAACCCTTAATAATCTGATAGAGAGGAGGAGGATAGGCTTTATAGATATCATGTGTTCTTATACTAGATCTATAGTGAATACTGTCAGAGCTGAACCCTTAATAATCTGATAGAGAGGAGGAGGATAGGCTTTATAGATAACATGTGTTCTTATACTAGATCTACAGTGAATACTGTCAGAGCTGAACCCTTAATAATCTGATAGAGAGGAGGAGGATAGGCTTTATAGATATCATGTGTTCTTATACTAGATCTACAGTGAATACTGTCAGAGCTGAACCCTTAATAATCTGATAGAGAGGAGGAGGATAGGCTTTATAGATATCATGTGTTCTTATACTAGATCTACAGTGAATACTGTCAGAGCTGAACCCTTAATAATCTGATAGAGAGGAGGAGGATAGGCTTTATAGATATCATGTGTTCTTATACTAGATCTACAGTGAATACTGTCAGAGCTGAACCCTTAATAATCTGATAGAGAGGAGGATAGGCTTTATAGATATCATGTGTTCTTATACTAGATCTACAGTGAATACTGTCAGAGCTGAACCCTTAATAATCTGATAGAGAGGAGGAGGATAGGCTTTATAGATATCATGTGTTCTTATACTAGATCTACAGTGAATACTGTCAGAGCTGAACCCTTAATAATCTGATAGAGAGGAGGAGGATAGGCTTTATAGATATCATGTGTTCTTATACTAGATCTACAGTGAATACTGTCAGAGCTGAACCCTTAATAATCTGATAGAGAGGAGGAGGATAGGCTTTATAGATATCATGTGTTCTTATACTAGATCTACAGTGAATACTGTCGAAGCTGAACTCTTAATAATCTGATAGAGAGGAGGAGGATAGGCTTTATAGATAACATGTGTTCTTATACTAGATCTACAGTGAATACTGTCGGAGCTGAACCCTTAATAATCTGATAGAGAGGAGGAGGATAGGCTTTATAGATATCATGTGTTCTTATACTAGATCTACAGTGAATACTGTCAGAGCTGAACCCTTAATAATCTGATAGAGAGGAGGAGGATAGGCTTTATAGATATCATGTGTTCTTATACTAGATCTACAGTGAATACTGTCAGAGCTGAACCCTTAGTAATCTGATAGAGAGGATAGGCTTTATAGATAACATGTGTTCTTATACTAGATCTACAGTGAATACTGTCAGAGCTGAACTCTTAGTAAACTGATAGAGAGGAGGAGGATAGGCTTTATAGATAACATGTGTTCTTATACTAGATCTACAGTGAATACTGTCAGAGCTGAACCCTTAATAATCTGATAGAGAGGAGGATAGGCTTTATAGATATCATGTGTTCTTATACTAGATCTACAGTGAATACTGTCAGAGCTGAACCCTTAATAATCTGATAGAGAGGAGGAGGATAGGCTTTATAGATATCATGTGTTCTTATACTAGATCTACAGTGAATACTGTCAGAGCTGAACCCTTAATAATCTGATAGAGAGGAGGATAGGCTTTATAGATATCATGTGTTCTTATACTAGATCTACAGTGAATACTGTCAGAGCTGAACCCTTAATAATCTGATAGAGAGGAGGAGGATAGGCTTTATAGATATCATGTGTTCTTATACTAGATCTACAGTGAATACTGTCAGAGCTGAACTCTTAGTAAACTGATAGAGAGGAGGAGGATAGGCTTTATAGATATCATGTGTTCTTATACTAGATCTACAGTGAATACTGTCAGAGCTGAACCCTTAATAATCTGATAGAGAGGAGGAGGATAGGCTTTATAGATAACATGTGTTCTTATACTAGATCTACAGTGAATACTGTCAGAGCTGAACCCTTAATAATCTGATAGAGAGGAGGAGGATAGGCTTTATAGATATCATGTGTTCTTATACTAGATCTACAGTGAATACTGTCAGAGCTGAACCCTTAATAATCTGATAGAGAGGAGGATAGGCTTTATAGATATCATGTGTTCTTATACTAGATCTACAGTGAATACTGTCGAAGCTGAACTCTTAATAATCTGATAGAGAGGAGGAGGATAGGCTTTATAGATATCATGTGTTCTTATACTAGATCTACAGTGAATACTGTCAGAGCTGAACCCTTAATAATCTGATAGAGAGGAGGAGGATAGGCTTTATAGATATCATGTGTTCTTATACTAGATCTACAGTGAATACTGTCGAAGCTGAACTCTTAATAATCTGATAGAGAGGAGGAGGATAGGCTTTATAGATATCATGTGTTCTTATACTAGATCTACAGTGAATACTGTCAGAGCTGAACCCTTAATAATCTGATAGAGAGGAGGATAGGCTTTATAGATATCATGTGTTCTTATACTAGATCTACAGTGAATACTGTCAGAGCTGAACTCTTAATAATCTGATAGAGAGGAGGAGGATAGGCTTTATAGATATCATGTGTTCTTATACTAGATCTACAGTGAATACTGTCAGAGCTGAACCCTTAATAATCTGATAGAGAGGAGGAGGATAGGCTTTATAGATAACATGTGTTCTTATACTAGATCTACAGTGAATACTGTCAGAGCTGAACCCTTAATAATCTGATAGAGAGGAGGAGGATAGGCTTTATAGATAACATGTGTTCTTATACTAGATCTACAGTGAATACTGTCAGAGCTGAACCCTTAATAATCTGATAGAGAGGAGGAGGATAGGCTTTATAGATATCATGTGTTCTTATACTAGATCTACAGTGAATACTGTCAGAGCTGAACCCTTAATAATCTGATAGAGAGGAGGAGGATAGGCTTTATAGATATCATGTGTTCTTATACTAGATCTACAGTGAATACTGTCAGAGCTGAACCCTTAATAATCTGATAGAGAGGAGGAGGATAGGCTTTATAGATATCATGTGTTCTTATACTAGATCTACAGTGAATACTGTCAGAGCTGAACCCTTAATAATCTGATAGAGAGGAGGAGGATAGGCTTTATAGATATCATGTGTTCTTATGCTAGATCTACAGTGAATACTGTCGGAGCTGAACTCTTAGTAAGCTGGAATCCTGTATAAACTGAACTTTAAATAAAGTCCCAATGTAGGAAATCTTTATTAATTTAACCTGTATAAACTGATCACCTGTCTATTCCAAACACAAAGGCTGGTCCCAAGGAGGTGATCATGAAGTTTAGACAGGTTTCACTGTATACCAGTGTATGTCAGAATTACACATGAAGTTTAGACTGGTTTCACTGTATACCAGTGTATGTCAGAATTACACATGAAGTTTAGACTGGTTTCACTGTATACCAGTGTATGTCAGAATTACACATGAAGTTTAGACAGGTTTCACTGTATACCAATTTATGTCAGAATTACACATGAAGTTTAGACTGGTTTCACTGTATACCAGTATATGTCAGAATTACACATGAAGTTTAGACAGGTTTCACTGTATACCAGTGTATGTCAGAATTACACATGAAGTTTAGACTGGTTTCACTGTATACCAGTATATGTCAGAATTACACATGAAGTTTAGACTGGTTTCACTGTATACCAGTATATGTCAGAATTACACATGAATCTCTGGGACCGTCGTGGTCCTGATCGTATGGTAGTTAGATTTACAACTACCTATGCAACCTGTACCTATCACCACTAAAGTTGTGAGTTTGTATCCCACTCAGGCGAGGTGTACTCGATACAACATTTTGTGATAAAGTTTGTCAGTGACATATGGCATGTCAGTGGTTTTTTCCGGGTACTCTGGTTTTCTCCACCAATAAAGCTGACCGCCACGATATAACTGTAATATTGTTGAAAGTGGCATTAAACACCATAATCCCAATGAATCTCTTTTATAGTACACTGTCAGAGGGTCTTGGTCTTGTTAAAATATTGTATGGAAAATTTTAATGTGTGTTATTATCATGTATCATGATTAAAGTCTGTTTGTAATACTAGACTGACTGTTAAATATAGAAACTGATAAACCCTATATACATTGTAGTAATGATGGATATGACAGGTTTATTTCAAAAAGGAAATGGAATGAGATGAATATGTTATAGAGATTTTCACACCTAAATAATTTGGACCAATGATGAGGCTACATCAAATGATAAAGAAGTATTGATATTCATTTTTTTGAAAAGTTCTTGAGTAATAAATTTAGTGTTTTACAAGTGTTGAGTAGATTTATTAATTTCTTTAAAAAAACATTAATTTTGATAAATTTTATTTGTCTAAGGTTTGTGATTGATGGATAATACATTAATAATCAATAGATATGTTTAAGAGGTGACGTTAAACCAGTTTAATACATCACCAGTGTGATTGATGATTGTTGAGATTTGTAGGATTGTCTACCATTGATCTTTAACTTTTAGTTCTTTTGCCCATTTTTAACTTTTTCCTATCACAGGCTGTCCGTTGATCTGTAATTATAACTGTATCACTTTTAGCCACGATATAGCTGAAATACTGCTAAAGTTGGCGTTAAACACCAATCAATCAATCACTTTTTGTTTTTAAGCCCATGTGAGCTTTTTCCATCAATTTATGTCAGTTGTTCAGCCAAAAAACAAGGATGATCCTTGTTCTGAGAAGATTCAATCTTATGCATGTGACAAAAGTGATAAGTGGTAAACATTTCATCAAAATCGAACTAAATTTGACCTTGGAATAATGAAAAAATGTGGTTTTATATGAAATACATATAGTAAGACCTGTCTAAATCGAACTCATTTTGGGACTGAAGAATTTGTTCTGTTTAGACAGGTGTTTGGTTTACACAGGTTCAAATTACATAGACATTTAGTAGATGAGACTGTAAAGTTTGTCTGGTTTAGGCAGGTTTTCAGTTTACTCAGGGTTTGGTTTAGACAGGTTTAACTGTAGTAAAAAATTACAGTGACCGAATACTTTATGCACGTCTCGGTACTTTTACTTTTAAGTTTTACTCTAAGGAAATTACTTATACCATGTCAAGATATATAGGATCTAACACCTGGGGGGAGTGCATGTAGATGATACAATTCAAAACAGTAAGAACTTATACAGAGAGGAATGTTGATACATAAATCACTACAATCACAACAACTTTATATACCAGTAAAGGCAGTAATGTTAATTGGTTTACAAATTGTAGTATTAATTAATAATTTATGGAGAAATTATGCATGTTTCTAAAAAATAATCCATTTTTATATGGTATCTGATTTTAGGATATGTAATTAGGTAACCTTTTCATTAAAACAGGATGTTGGATTCAGATATCAAATACAGTTTGTATACTGTGTATTGGTTCTTGTGTGGTTTTTCTCTCTCTTTACTTTACTCTTTTTACCATCATGATTTTGGGAGAGACATTGTTTTTGTCTGTCCGTCAAGACTAACAAATAATACAGTCCAAAACCTTTATGTTGGGGTACTTTTCGAAATGTAATGTACCATTTACGCAGATATTCTTCCGTCACAAAAGTTTATATGCACAAATCCTGAATATACCGAACCGATGATAATGAAAATTTGAATAAACCAAGCACAAAATTTATTCTCAATAATTGACAAATATATTATTATCAAGCCATTTTGTCCCAGGTGTGTTTAGATGAGAGGTCTTTCGCAGCTCTCTGTCTGGAACTAACACAATATATACTATTTTTGCAGGGATGCTCCATGTGTTGTCGTTAATGTTGACTATAGATGTGGACCAGAATATCGTTATCCTGCGAACCATGACGATGCAGTATGTGTTGTAAGATGGGTGAAAATGAACAAAGGACTGATAGGTTTGTTTAGTTTATATATTTCTATTATGTCTCCAAGTGTGAAGGATGTTTATTCCATGTACAGAAATACCCCTTGTATAATGCCCCTCCCACCAAAGTCCATCCCTCTTGTCAGGCCAGATTTTTCAGATGCACAGATAAGTAAAATACTATTATATTTCTCTCCTCAAGATAGGCCATCCATCTTGCCTTATAAAAAGGAGACTACATGTTTTAGAACTCTTATTAGAATGTAAAATAGTTATTCTAATATGACATCCTTCATTTGCTGTACAAACAAAACCATGATAAAATTCCTGATATATTTTACTCTGCACATGCATATTATTGTCTGACAAATTATGGACATCATTCCCAAATGATGTCATGCAGGACCATTGTGCATACAGACATTAAATTTGAGGTTTTTCTTCTTTGCATATTCATTTTTTTCTGGAAAAAAATACTATAAAAGACTGACTTGTGTAATTTGTCGGCTTTAGGTGAGGTAGTTTCAAAGGAATGCTGGTGACATTAATGCTTGGTTACTGATTTATTTTACAATTTTTTATTAGCAATTTACTCGTTTAAGTTGCTAAAATCAAAATGTCACCTAATTGGTAAATGTCAGCAATAGTTGCAACCAATCAAAATGTGTGTAGAATATGTTTTGGGGACACATTTAGTTTTTTCGGTCAGTTATGTACCTATTTTGACATGAGATGAAATAAATGCCTTATGCTGATTGGCTGAAAATGATATCATTATAAGCAGGGCCGCCAAGAGAATTTTTGGGCCCCAGGGCAAAAGGAAACTTGGCCCCTCCTCCAATTCTCCAAATAATGATACTCAAACTAAGTCCACCACGGTGTATCATAAGCAAGGAATCAGTACAACAAAAATGAATTGATGAATTGTGATTTAAAAAACAGCTTTCTACTTGTTTATTTCTCTGGATTTATGTTTTTTTACAAGTCTCTTCATAACCTCATATATTTCAATATTCGCAATCGTAAGTTCATAACATAGTCAAATTCCACACTCTCACTCTCAGAACATGTTTTAGTCTAAATCTACAACATTTTTATTTGAAAAAGCATAGGGTAAAAACAATTTCAGCAGAAAATTTTACTCAGATAGGATTCCGAGGCTTTGGAAAAAAATTACCAAGAGACACCCTCGTGCCTCGTTTTACCCACTTGCCTTCGTAAGAATATTAATCAGTTTAAAGTTAAACTGAAGTCAATATACCAAAATTTAGTAGAAACTACTTTTGATACCAACAACTATTGTAGGCCTACTTTGGTCAGTTGACTTGTGCGTGTCCGAGATGTCATCCTTTTTTTTTTTATCTCTCTCAGTCTCTCTCTCGACATCTTTTGTGGCGACCGCCTCAGCATACCTTGATTATAATTTGTTTAATTTGCATGTTACAATGTGTGACAATGACAATGTGGTGACTGACCAAGTGAAATTAATTAATAAATAAAAAATAAAGGCTCACCTGAACGGAATCAATTGAGTTTAACAAAAGTCTGATCCTGTCTACTCACCATTAATGAACCCCTCCCCTGCAATCCTCGATCTGCTACTCTCAGAGGTAATTCTTAGGGACTTAGTTTGGGTCCCCATTTCCTATGTATTTGTCTATAGCAAATCACTTAGGCCTACATATTTCAGAGCCCTTATACAAAAAATTAGTGGGCCCCTCCACCTGCAACCCTCGATCTGCCAGTGTCAATGGTTGTTCTTAGGGGAGCCCAAGCAGTTGGGCTTGGCCCTCATTTGAGTCATTTAATATACATTTACAAGTCGAAAATCACTAAATATATGTACATGGTCCAGTGCCCCATATACCGTAACAGAAAAGTTGTTATACATCATCAAGGGCCCTATGAAAGTCATTAGTGGGCTCCTTCCTGAAACCTGAGGCTACTTCTGTAGAACAGAACAGAACAGAATTGTTATTGGTTTGAAATCCATATACAAAGGATTGTTACAAAAACAACACATTAAATACAAAACAAAGTAACTAATAAATCCAATCAAACTACATATACATGTGTGAAACGCATGCCTCCCTGACGACATTTGGTATGAGGAGGTGGTACATTTTAAATATTATTTAAATGTCAATCAAAATACAACATATAATAGTGATATATATTTTCATGAAACTATCACATAGTGCAATGAATTGCCATGAAGAATTTTATATCCACTACATGAAATTGTCATTCACATATTCATGAAAGCAGACATTTTATTTTGTTTGCCTTGCTCAAGGTACACCCTCGTTTTTTTTCCTCGTTTCGCTTGTGGGTCCCCTAAACTCATGGGCCCCGGGGTGCCACCCCGGCTGACCCCCCCTCTCAGTGGGCCTGATTATAAGGGACATAAGATAACTAACAAAATCCAGCAGACGACAGTGCGCTGAAATTACGGAATTAAAGCTAGCAATGCTAAGGGTAAAGATAACGTAACCCTTGGCTAGTGAAGATGACTGACTGTATACAGGTTCCTTTTAATTTGATAGAACATTATATTGAGCTTCATTATACTTAATGGTTGACCTGTAGGTGGTGTTAGTGATAGACCAGTGAGGAGTGGGAGAAGAAAGGGGGACAACTTGCTGTCTCTGTATGGAAGACTCTCAGAAGACTCATGTAATATGTTATTAATTATCTAACTATATATACATTGTAGGTGCTGTTAATGAGAGTACAGTAGGAGTAGGAGGAGATAAGGGGGACAACTTGCTGTCTCTGTATGGAAGACTCTCTGTATATCATGTAATATGTAATTAATTATAAACCCATAGGTGCTGTTAATGAGAGTACAGTAGGAGTGGGAGAAGATAAGGGGGACAACTTGCTGTTGCTGTATGGAAGACTCTCTGTATATCATGTAATATGTAATTAATTATAAACCCATAGGTGCTGTTAATGAGAGTACAGTAGGAGTAGGAGGAGATAGTGCTGGAGGACGACTCGCTGCCTCTGTATGTCATGAAGAATGCAATATTAATTACCAGGTATTTACTCATTTATATGCCCCCCTCAAAGGTCTTCTTCCCACCCAAAAATATAACCAAGTGAAAACTGATGCAGATTTTCACTGACCATATGTTCTTCCTTCACAAGTGAAAAGCTGCATCAATTTTCACTTTGCAATATTTTTGTATTAAATTATCTCTCCTTTTCCAGGTGGCAGGTAAATAATTTTTGATTTAGTAGAAAAAGTTATCAGAAATAACTTTCCCAGATAATCAGTTGTTTCTGTAAATATATTTACTAAAATAAAGATCTATTTACTCATTCTAACATAACCTCCTTCTTTCGCTTTGTTAACAAACGAGCGAGTTATCCATTCGGTATAATCTCATTAGCACATGCGCCGGTGAATGTGACTGACTTTTCCATTGGCAGCATAAATTGTGTGCGACATTTTCCGCTAGCGTAAATATAAATTACCATCTTCCAATCAAAGTATACTACCGTATTTGTACTCTTAGACATATCAGAATCGAAATAAATCATGGAAGCCAGAATGTGTTTTGAGTTTTAACATGGATTGGCAGATATTAGTAAATTTTATCCCTCGCTTCTGGCTCGGGATAGAATACTAATATCCGCCAATCCATGTTAAAACTCCCAACACATTCTGGCTTCCATGATTTATTTCTTAAGTATCTCGAAAAGGGGAGATAATTTAATGCAATGATATATCACAAAGTGAAAAGTGATGCAGCTTTCCACTGGTCATATAGTTACGGTAACTATAAAAAACATAAATTATCAATTTTTGCCATGACTTTGTGTCCATCATAAGTTATCTACTTTTTACTGAAAAAGATATTCTATGAAACCACATGTTTAAACCAAACTAGAATGGAATGGTTCTTAGGTGGTTAACTTTCAAATCGTGTCAAAAAATGCCTTCCTTGGTCAAATCTGATTGTTGATATTTAAATGTTAATTACATGTAGGTTGATTTTGATGGAAGTCATAGTAAAATCTTCTTTGAAAGAACAATGGGGGAAATGAGGACAAACCTTCTATCACATTGACTGCCATTTAGAAACTTGATCAAAACTGTTTCAGTTGTAAGACTAGTAATTGATTACATTTTTACATTACTTTCTGGTTTTATGATCTATAATGTGTTTTCTTCTGGGTCATTTACTTATACTATAACTAATTGACAAGTTTCATTATCAAAAATATGTCACGAATGACCAAATAATGCAGTAACTCACGAATGCGTGCAGCACATGAGTGAGTTACAAGGTTATTTGGTCATGAGTGACATATTTTTGATAATGAAACTCGTCAATTAGTTATAGTATTTATTATATAGATAAAAAAATATTTCGAATCGAATTTGATATAAAATGAATTTAATTGCACTATATTACGTGTGTAGCTTAGGGATATACCATAATGTGTATTGCTTCAAAAAACATGGCACCACTCACGACAATGAAATAATTAAAATGCTTACCTTGAAATATTATTTGAGTTAAATTTGATCAAAATTGAAGCGTACATGAAGCCAAATAATGTCTAATCTTTACGTTTCAAACTGGAAGTCTTCATATGACGTCGACAACGAAATGGTGTGAAAATAGCGAGAGTGAAATTAAAAATGATAATTTCACTGTGAAATTATCGTTTTTATTTAACCCGGAAAATTCTGTAATTCACAGCTATCTATATAATAAATATGATTATTATACCTCACTAACTTCTCATTGGCTTAAATTAAATCACATGACCTGAAACAATTTTAATGTTTTGTGAAAATTAACCCAAGCGGGAAACAACTAGTTGTTTACCGGGTAACAACCCTATTGTTTCCCGGTAAACAACCCATTGCGTGCCTCAAAAGGGAAACAACTCTTTCAAAAATTTCATAAAATTTCAAAATTTTCATAGAATTTCAAAATTCTAAAATCAATAAAAAAAATTAAATGATTTAAAGTTCAAAAATTTCAATATTTCAAAAATTTAGAAAAAATTCAAAATTTCAAAAATTTCAAAAACATAAGATATCAAAATTATAAAATTTTTGGATAATATGAAGCAGCCGGCCGCGATACTGGTACTACAATACTGGTACACAATACTGGTAATACCAGTATTTTACCAATATCTTCCAGTATCTGCAATACTGGTTCAGATACTGGTAAATACTAGTATCCCAGTATCTTCCAGAATTTTCCAGTATCTGCAATACTAGAAGATACTGGTCATTGCCAAAATATGAGTATTGTAGATACCCGAAGATTCTGGGAAATACTGGTAATACCAGTATTGCAGATACTGGAAGATTCTGGAAAATACTGGTAATACCAGTATTGCATATACTAGAAGATTCTGGAATATACCAGTATTGCAGATATTGGAAGATTAGGTAGAATTCCGGTTAACCCGAGTTTTTATTAGTATTACCAGTATTGCTGGATGAAGAATACTGGAGCTTCCAGTATTGTGTGTTTTACAATACTTACCAGTATTGCTGGATGAAGAATACTAGAGTTTCCAGTATTGTGTGCTTTACAATACTAGTATTACCAGTATTGTTGGATGAAGAATACTGGAGCTTCCAGTATTGTGTGTTTTACAATACTAGTATTACCAGTATTGTTGGATGAGGAATACTGGAGCTTCCGGTATTGTGTATAGATCAACGATTCTGGTATTCCAGTATTGTAAATGCACGATACTGGTACATCCAGTATTGTATATGTACGATACTGGTATTACCAGTATTGTAACATTACAATACTGGTATTTCTAGTATTGTACAGTGTTACAATACTGGTAATACCAGTATCGCGGCCGGCTGCTTCATAATATCCAAATTTTTTTCAATATTTCAAAATTTTCAAAAAGTTTCAAAAATTCCAGTTTTCATAAAATTTCAAAATTTTAATATTTAAATAATAATATTTCAAAATGATAAAACAATTATAGCCTACCATTTCGGTCAATACTATTGCCTTCTTCAAAATGAATGAAGATTACCTAAAATTGAAATAGACTGGTTAATAAAAGTATTAAGAAATGGGTGTTTTCATAATGGACCGGTTATATGTCCAAGGTTAGTCATAATGGCTCAAGGATGGTTGTATTGGCCCGAGGCAATTTTTGAAGTTATTAAACACACATTTTAAATCTGTTGAAAATATTACTGATGGCCAGTTTGTGCCCTATATCACTGGTTGTATTGTGAACTTTAATGTAAACATGAAATAGTTTAACATTTGTTAAAAATTTGTCAAAAGTTATTAAACACACATTTTGCTTAAATACATGTATTTATTTAAATGCCCAATCCTTGGTCTGTTGTTCGGTATAATAAAACAGTTATTGCCTTCAATGGATTGTAAACATCAGAATTGTTAACCCTCAAGGGGTTGTTTCCCTCGGGCTAAAGCCCTCGGGAAAACAACCCCCATCAGGTTAACAATTCTGGATGTTTACATCCATTGAAGGAAATAATTGTTTATTATTATTTTGTTGTTTCCTAGAGTTATCTCCCCATTTTCACAGTTAGTTTTTTTTTATCTCCACCTGATATGAAAAGAAAGAATTTATTTTAGACATAATGGTAGAAATTTTGAGTTCTATCATTTTGCAATGTTAACCAAATCCTAGAATTACTAGTTATTTGAAGACTAATGTTTACAGGTTTTAGTTTATCCTTCACTAGACTATAGAAGAAAGTTTAATTCAGACAAAGAATTTGAGAAAGGTCCAGTCTTATCTAATGAAATACTACAGTGGTAAGTTGTTTAAATCAATCATCTTTTGTTATTACAAACTTAGATGTGACTCATTCATGGAAGATATATGTCACCTGCTTCGTTAACTAGTAACTTGAAAATATTTGTATTACATGCATGTTGGAAGAGTTACAGCTTAGAGATGTCTATTCCCCTCCCCATTTTATCCTCTGAACCACATTAACAATCGCTGGTGTTGGAAATCCAGATTGTGGCTTGATACAGGAACAAAAATGTGGTGAGGTTAAACGGAATAACAAGTTCCCAATCCTCCCTCTGATAATTGGATCTCCAACGTCAATGCAGATATATACATTTGTACATAGTATTCAGTTTACCCAGTATTTCCACTGTAATTTTAATCTAATTTTCAAATTTTTCCCTTTTGTTTTTATCTGTTGAAAAACTGTTGAAATGTTGATTTTCAGCACAAAGCTGATTTTCTGCCAGTGAGTAAAACACAGGGTTTCTTGGAACTCCCTATGAATATTTAAGAAATAACTGTATTGTATATGAAGATTTGCCAGCATTATTTGAGGGTTTGATTGACACAATTGCAGTTTTACTTGGAGACATGATAGTGGGACCAATGAAACAGATATTTGCAACCTTCAAATCTGCAATCGACGCTGGCAACTCTTCAAATAGAATACTGTTATTTGTATTCTAATGCATGAGAAAAGTATTTCAATTGAGCTTAAGTAAGGGTCTGAAAATTGTAAAAACTAAAATGTAGCGAACTATTGTGGATGACTTTGGTACCTAAACATGATAGAAAATCATGACATCATTTCAAAAATTTCAGCATAGAACGTATACACTGGATATTATATCCCAACATGTATGCTTAAATTTTGGATATAATCTAACAAGAAATTGTTATATAAAGTTAGGCGATGTCTATATTTCTTTCATATTGTAGTAATTAACATTGGATTTGATTGCTCAAATAGAACAAGTGCAGGATAAATAGACAATATACGTACATTGTCGGCAAATATATAATTTATTTGTACTAGCTTTAGAAACATGAGGAAAAGCGAGCCTTTGGCAAGCTTTACTGGCCTGTTTCACAGCGAGTGCAAATGTTTAGACTGTCACCATAGATTTAACCATCAATGATCTCCTTTTTCCCAGTTAAGGAACTCAACATGACATAACTATGTCAAACAATTTGTGGTTAGCATTTTTATAACTGTACAGGATAAAATTGAGCCTGTTGACATTTCGATTGTTTTAGGTGATAATATTGTCCACATTTTCCAGTTTTAATAGAATTACATTAACAAGGCTGATTTTTTTGTATTACATTAACAAGACTGATTATTTTGTATTACATTAACAAGACTGATTATTTTATATTACATTAACAAGGTAGATTATGTTGTATTCATTATACAGGTTTAGCAAGAATTACATCCATGAAGCTGATTATGAGAAACCTAGAGCATCACCACTGTTATATAAAAGTTTCAATAAAGTACCACCAGCTCTTATAATAATGGCAGAGTTAGATATGAATAGAGATCATGGTTATGGTAGGTTGTTATTTACAGTAGTCTGTCATTAATCACTCTGGTATTAAGATACACCATGTTTGATGCTAATGGATGTTTTCCATTTTGGAAACCAGTTGAACCAGAATCTGGTACCCTTTGTTTGCTTTAGATTCATAATAGATCCATTAACGAACAGAGTTTTTTTGACATCTAACAAATGATCATGTAACAGACAAAGTTTATTTTGTCACCTCTCTTCTAAAATATGAAAACAAAATGACAGCAGCTAATGGCATACAGTTTTATACTAAGAATTAAATACACATGGGAATCCATTTTAATTCAAAATGTGACATTTTACCTTTAAAATAACTGCAAAAAAACACAATATAGACAGGTCAGTATCTGCTGGTAGCTGCATTTAAGACATAGTTATTTTATATTGAGGGGCCGTCGTGATCGTGATCGTATGGTAGTTGGATTTAAAACAGCCTATGCAATCAGTGCCTATCGCCACCAACGTTGTGAGTTCAAATACCACTCAGACGAGGTGTACTCGATACCAAATTATGTGATAAAGTTTGTCAGTGACTTGCGGCAGGTCGGTAGTTTTCTCTAGGTACTCCGGTTTCCTCCACCAATAAAGCTGACTGCCACAATATAACTGAAATATTGTTGAAAGTGGCATTAAACACCATAACCCTAACCCCCTATTTTATATTGAATATGATATATATTAGATATACATATGTCTGTAGCATTAAGATGATTCATGTTCTACTTCAGCCTATCATGAGAAGTTAAAAGAAGCAGGTGTAAAATCACAGACCTTCACAGTTAAAGGTGTCACTCATGGGTTTTTTGTCATGCCAGGTAACATATTACACACTTTACTCAACATTAATCTCATTGTCACTCATGGTTTTTTTGTCATGCCAGGTAACATATTACACACTTTACTCAACATTAGTCTTATTTACTCTAATATCAAGGAGTCAAAACAGATAAAGGTATTGTAGTGTTCAAGTTGTGATTGGGAAATAATATGAACAATACAGTCAAACCTACCCATGTAGTCATCTCTATTAAGTCAAACCTACCCATGTAGTCACCTCTATTAAGTCAAACCTACCCATGTAGTCATCTCTATTAAGTCAAACCTACCCATGTAGTCACCTCTATTAAGTCAAACCTACCCATGTAGTGATCTCTATTAAGTCAAACCTACCCATGTAGTCATCTCTATTAAGTCAAACCTACCCATGTAGTCATCTCTATTAAGTCAAACCTACCCATGTAGTCATCTCTATTAAGTCAAACCTACCCATGTAGTCATCTCTATTAAGTCAAACCTACCCATGTAGTCATCTCTATTAAGTCAAACCTACCCATGTAGTCATCTCTATTAAGTCAAACCTACCCATGTAGTCACCTCTATTAAGTCAAACCTACCCATGTAGTCATCTCTATTAAGTCAAACCTACCCATGCAGTCATCTCTATTAAGTCAAACCTACCCATGTAGTCATCTCTATTAAGTCAAACCTACCCATGTAGTCATCTCTATTAAGTCAAACCTACCCATGTAGTCACCTCTATTAAGTCAAACATACCCATGTAGTGATCTCTATTAAGTCAAACCTACCCATGTAGTCATCTCTATTAAGTCAAACCTACCCATGTAGTCACCTCTATTAAGTCAAACCTACCCATGTAGTCATCTCTATTAAGTCAAACCTACCCATGTAGTCATCTCTATTAAGTCAAACCTACCCATGTAGTCACCTCTATTAAGTCAAACCTACCCATGTAGTCACCTCTATTAAGTCAAACCTACCCATGTAGTCATCTCTATTAAGTCAAACCTACCCATGTAGTGATCTTTATTAAGTCAAACCTACCCATGTAGTCATCTCTATTAAGTCAAACCTACCCATGTAGTCACCTCTATTAAGTCAAACCTACCCATGTAGTCATCTCTTAAGTCAAACCTACCCATGTAGTCATCTCTATTAAGTCAAACCTACCCATGTAGTCATCTCTATTAAGTCAAACCTACCCATGTAGTGATCTTTATTAAGTCAAACCTACCCATGTAGTCATCTCTATTAAGTCAAACCTACCCATGTAGTCACCTCTATTAAGTCAAACCTACCCATGTAGTCATCTCTATTAAGTCAAACCTACCCATGTAGTCATCTCTATTAAGTCAAACCTACCCATGTAGTCATCTCTATTAAGTCAAACATACCCATGCAGTCACCTCTATTAAGTCAAACCTACCCATGTAGTCATCTCTATTAAGTCAAACCTACCCATGTAGTCATCTCTATTAAGTCAAACCTACCCATGTAGTCACCTCTATTAAGTCAAACATACCCATGTAGTGATCTCTATTAAGTCAAACATACCCATGTAGTCATCTCTATTAAGTCAAACCTACCCATGTAGTCATCTCTATTAAGTCAAACCTACCCATGTAGTCACCTCTATTAAGTCAAACATACCCATGTAGTCACCTCTATTAAGTCAAACCTACCCATGTAGTCATCTCTATTAAGTCAAACCTACCCATGTAGTCATCTCTATTAAGTCAAACCTACCCATGTAGTCATCTCTATTAAGTCAAACATACCCATGTAGTCATCTCTATTAAGTCAAACCTACCCATGTAGTCATCTCTATTAAGTCAAACCTACCCATGTAGTCATCTCTATTAAGTCAAACCTACCCATGTAGTCATCTCTATTAAGTCAAACCTACCCATGTAGTCATCTCTATTAAGTCAAACCTACCCATGTAGTCATCTCTATTAAGTCAAACCTACCCATGTAGTGATCTCTATTAAGTCAAACCTACCCATGTAGTGATCTCTATTAAGTCAAACCTACCCATGTAGTCATCTCTATTAAGTCAAACCTACCCATGTAGTCACCTCTATTAAGTCAAACCTACCCATGTAGTCATCTCTATTAAGTCAAACATACCCATGTAGTCACCTCTATTAAGTCAAACCTACCCATGTAGTCACCTCTATTAAGTCAAACCTACCCATGTAGTCACCTCTATTAAGTCAAACCTACCCATGTAGTCATCTCTATTAAGTCAAACCTACCCATGTAGTCATCTCTATTAAGTCAAACCTACCCATGTAGTCACCTCTATTAAGTCAAACCTACCCATGTAGTCATCTCTATTAAGTCAAACCTACCCATGTAGTCACCTCTATTAAGTCAAACCTACCCATGTAGTGATCTCTATTAAGTCAAACCTACCCATGTAGTCACCTCTATTAAGTCAAACATACCCATGTAGTGATCTCTATTAAGTCAAACCTACCCATGTAGTCGTCTCTATTAAGTCAAACCTACCCATGTAGTGATCTCTATTAAGTCAAACCTACCCATGTAGTCACCTCTATTAAGTCAAACCTACCCATGTAGTCATCTCTTAAGTCAAACCTACCCATGTAGTCACCTCTATTAAGTCAAACCTACCCATGTAGTCATCTCTATTAAGTCAAACCTACCCATGTAGTCACCTCTATTAAGTCAAACCTACCCATGTAGTCATCTCTATTAAGTCAAACCTACCCATGTAGTCATCTCTATTAAGTCAAACCTACCCATGTAGTGATCTCTATTAAGTCAAACCTACCCATGTAGTCACCTCTATTAAGTCAAACCTACCCATGTAGTCATCTCTATTAAGTCAAACCTACCCATGTAGTCACCTCTATTAAGTCAAACCTACCCATGTAGTCATCTCTATTAAGTCAAACCTACCCATGTAGTGATCTCTATTAAGTCAAACCTACCCATGTAGTCATCTCTATTAAGTCAAACCTACCCATGTAGTCACCTCTATTAAGTCAAACCTACCCATGTAGTCATCTCTATTAAGTCAAACCTACCCATGTAGTCACCTCTATTAAGTCAAACCTACCCATGTAGTCATCTCTATTAAGTCAAACCTACCCATGTAGTCATCTCTATTAAGTCAAACCTACCCATGTAGTCATCTCTATTAAGTCAAACATACCCATGTAGTCATCTCTATTAAGTCAAACCTACCCATGTAGTCATCTCTATTAAGTCAAACCTACCCATGTAGTCATCTCTATTAAGTCAAACCTACCCATGTAGTCATCTCTATTAAGTCAAACCTACCCATGTAGTCACCTCTATTAAGTCAAACCTACCCATGTAGTCATCTCTATTAAGTCAAACCTACCCATGTAGTGATCTCTATTAAGTCAAACCTACCCATGTAGTCATCTCTATTAAGTCAAACATACCCATGTAGTCATCTCTATTAAGTCAAACCTACCCATGTAGTCATCTCTATTAAGTCAAACCTACCCATGTAGTCATCTCTATTAAGTCAAACATACCCATGTAGTGATCTCTATTAAGTCAAACCTACCCATGTAGTCATCTCTATTAAGTCAAACCTACCCATGTAGTCACCTCTATTAAGTCAAACCTACCCATGTAGTCATCTCTATTAAGTCAAACCTACCCATGTAGTCATCTCTATTAAGTCAAACATACCCATGTAGTCATCTCTATTAAGTCAAACCTACCCATGTAGTCACCTCTATTAAGTCAAACCTACCCACGTAGTCACCTCTATTAAGTCAAACCTACCCATGTAGTCACCTCTATTAAGTCAAACCTACCCATGTAGTCACCTCTATTAAGTCAAACCTACCCATGTAGTCATCTCTATTAAGTCAAACCTACCCATGTAGTGATCTCTATTAAGTCAAACCTACCCATGTAGTCACCTCTATTAAGTCAAACCTACCCATGTAGTCATCTCTATTAAGTCAAACCTACCCATGTAGTGATCTCTATTAAGTCAAACCTACCCATGTAGTCATCTCTATTAAGTCAAACCTACCCATGTAGTCACCTCTATTAAGTCAAACCTACCCATGTAGTCACCTCTATTAAGTCAAACCTACCCATGTAGTCATCTCTATTAAGTCAAACCTACCCATGTAGTGATCTTTATTAAGTCAAACCTACCCATGTAGTCATCTCTATTAAGTCAAACCTACCCATGTAGTCACCTCTATTAAGTCAAACCTACCCATGTAGTCACCTCTATTAAGTCAAACCTACCCATGTAGTCACCTCTATTAAGTCAAACCTACCCATGTAGTGATCTCTATTAAGTCAAACCTACCCATGTAGTCATCTCTATTAAGTCAAACATACCCATGTAGTCATCTCTATTAAGTCAAACCTACCCATGTAGTCACCTCTATTAAGTCAAACCTACCCATGTAGTCACCTCTATTAAGTCAAACCTACCCATGTAGTCACCTCTATTAAGTCAAACCTACCCATGTAGTCATCTCTATTAAGTCAAACCTACCCATGTAGTGATCTCTATTAAGTCAAACCTACCCATGTAGTCATCTCTATTAAGTCAAACCTACCCATGTAGTAATCTCTATTAAGTCAAACCTACCCATGTAGTCATCTCTATTAAGTCAAACCTACCCATGTAGTCACCTCTATTAAGTCAAACCTACCCATGTAGTGATCTCTATTAAGTCAAACCTACCCATGTAGTCATCTCTATTAAGTCAAACCTACCCATGTAGTCACCTCTATTAAGTCAAACCTACCCATGTAGTCACCTCTATTAAGTCAAACCTACCCATGTAGTCATCTCTATTAAGTCAAACCTACCCATGTAGTGATCTCTATTAAGTCAAACCTACCCATGTAGTCATCTCTATTAAGTCAAACCTACCCATGTAGTCATCTCTATTAAGTCAAACCTACCCATGTAGTCATCTCTATTAAGTCAAACCTACCCATGTAGTCACCTCTATTAAGTCAAACCTACCCATGTAGTGATCTCTATTAAGTCAAACCTACCCATGTAGTCATCTCTATTAAGTCAAACCTACCCATGTAGTCACCTCTATTAAGTCAAACATACCCATGTAGTCATCTCTATTAAGTCAAACCTACCCATGTAGTCATCTCTATTAAGTCAAACATACCCATGTAGTCATCTCTATTAAGTCAAACCTACCCATGTAGTCATCTCTATTAAGTCAAACATACCCATGTAGTCACCTCTATTAAGTCAAACCTACCCATGTAGTCACCTCTATTAAGTCAAACCTACCCATGTAGTGATTTCTATTAAGTCAAACCTACCCATGTAGTCATCTCTATTAAGTCAAACCTACCCATGTAGTCACCTCTATTAAGTCAAACATACCCATGTAGTCATCTCTATTAAGTCAAACCTACCCATGTAGTCATCTCTATTAAGTCAAACATACCCATGTAGTCATCTCTATTAAGTCAAACATACCCATGTAGTCATCTCTATTAAGTCAAACATACCCATGTAGTCATCTCTATTAAGTCAAACCTACCCATGTAGTCATCTCTATTAAGTCAAACCTACCCATGTAGTGATCTCTATTAAGTCAAACCTACCCATGTAGTGATCTCTATTAAGTCAAACATACCCATGTAGTCACCTCTATTAAGTCAAACCTACCCATGTAGTCACCTCTATTAAGTCAAACCTACCCATGTAGTGATCTCTATTAAGTCAAACCTACCCATGTAGTCACCTCTATTAAGTCAAACCTACCCATGTAGTGATCTCTATTAAGTCAAACCTACCCATGTAGTCATCTCTATTAAGTCAAACCCACCCATGTAGTCATCTCTATTAAGTCAAACATACCCATGTAGTCATCTCTATTAAGTCAAACCTACCCATGTAGTCATCTCTATTAAGTCAAACCTACCCATGTAGTCACCTCTATTAAGTCAAACCTACCCATGTAGTCATCTCTATTAAGTCAAACCTACCCATGTAGTCATCTCTATTAAGTCAAACCTACCCATGTAGTGATCTCTATTAAGTCAAACCTACCCATGTAGTCATCTCTATTAAGTCAAACCTACCCATGTAGTCATCTCTATTAAGTCAAACCTACCCATGTAGTCACCTCTATTAAGTCAAACCTACCCATGTAGTGATCTCTATTAAGTCAAACCTACCCATGTAGTCATCTCTATTAAGTCAAACCTACCCATGTAGTCACCTCTATTAAGTCAAACCTACCCATGTAGTCACCTCTATTAAGTCAAACCTACCCATGTAGTCATCTCTATTAAGTCAAACCTACCCATGTAGTGATCTCTATTAAGTCAAACCTACCCATGTAGTCATCTCTATTAAGTCAAACCTACCCAAGTAGTCATCTCTATTAAGTCAAACCTACCCATGTAGTCATCTCTATTAAGTCAAACCTACCCATGTAGTCATCTCTATTAAGTCAAACCTACCCATGTAGTCATCTCTATTAAGTCAAACATACCCATGTAGTCATCTCTATTAAGTCAAACCTACCCATGTAGTCACCTCTATTAAGTCAAACATACCCATGTAGTCATCTCTATTAAGTCAAACCTACCCATGTAGTCATCTCTATTAAGTCAAACCTACCCATGTAGTCATCTCTATTAAGTCAAACATACCCATGCAGTGATCTCTATTAAGTCAAACCTACCCATGTAGTCATCTCTATTAAGTCAAACCTACCCATGTAGTGATCTCTATTAAGTCAAACCTACCCATGTAGTCATCTCTATTAAGTCAAACATACCCATGTAGTCATCTCTATTAAGTCAAACCTACCCATGTAGTCATCTCTATTAAGTCACACCTACCCATGTAGTCACCTCTATTAAGTCAAACCTACCCATGTAGTCACCTCTATTAAGTCAAACCTACCCATGTAGTCACCTCTATTAAGTCAAACCTACCCATGTAGTCACCTCTATTAAGTCAAACCTACCCATGTAGTCATCTCTATTAAGTCAAACCTACCCATGCAGTCATCTCTATTAAGTCAAACCTACCCATGCAGTCACCTCTATTAAGTGAAACCTACCCATGTAGTCATCTCTATTAAGTCAAACCTACCCATGTAGTCACCTCTATTAAGTCAAACCTACCCATGTAGTCATCTCTATTAAGTCAAACATACCCATGTAGTCACCTCTATTAAGTCAAACCTACCCATGTAGTCATCTCTATTAAGTCAAACCTACCCATGTAGTCATCTCTATTAAGTCAAACCTACCCATGTAGTCACCTCTATTAAGTCAAACCTACCCATGTAGTCATCTCTATTAAGTCAAACCTACCCATGTAGTCACCTCTATTAAGTCAAACCTACCCATGTAGTCATCTCTATTAAGTCAAACCTACCCATGTAGTCATCTCTATTAAGTCAAACCTACCCATGTAGTCACCTCTATTAAGTCAAACCTACCCATGTAGTCATCTCTATTAAGTCAAACCTACCCATGTAGTCATCTCTATTAAGTCAAACCTACCCATGTAGTCATCTCTATTAAGTCAAACCTACCCATGTAGTCATCTCTATTAAGTCAAACCTACCCATGTAGTCACCTCTATTAAGTCAAACCTACCCATGTAGTCATCTCTATTAAGTCAAACCTACCCATGTAGTCATCTCTATTAAGTCAAACCTACCCATGTAGTCATCTCTATTAAATCAAACCTACCCATGTAGTCATCTCTATTAAGTCAAACCTACCCATGTAGTCATCTCAATTAAGCAGTTACCTGTATTAAAAGGTCACTTTTGTCTTTTCTGGTCATAGAAGATTTCATATGAATTTAACCTCTTTTAAAAGGTCACATTTGTCTTGTTCTATCATAGAAAATTTCCTATGAATTGAACCTCTTTTAAGAGGTCACCTGTCTTAAAAGACCACTTTTTCTTTGTCCCAAAGGTGACCTCTTAATGCAGTATTGACTGTAAAATAGTTCCATCTTTAATTGATCATCATCCATGTGTTGGTTTTTTTAAATAAAATAATTGGTACATTTGATATATTCACTGAATATTTAGGACTAGATGATAAGAAACCAGAGTCTGAAATTGATGTAATAGATAACACATATCCTTTGTCTACAACAGAAAATATCAACAGCAATGACTGACAGTAAACATGAAATATTAGTTAGATATCTTGTCTAATACCATCACACCAAACACATATCTGAGTAGTTAACATACATTGCTAATTAAATTGACTAGGATGTAAAACAAAGTCAGTGCTGATTTAACACAATAGAATTAATGTCAATGTTGATGTGAGAGAACATGAAGGAAGTACATGTAAAAATAGGTAATAAAAATGGAAGCATTCAACTTCAGTCAATCACATGTAAAGTGTCAGTCAATCACATGTAAGGATGTCAGTCAATCATATGTAAGGGTGTCAGTCAATCACATGTAAGGGTGTCAGTCAATCATATGTAAGGGTGTCAGTCAATCACATGTAAGGGTGTCAGTCAATCACATGCAAGGGTGTCAGTCAATCACATTTAAGAGTGTCAGTCAGGTCTGTTAGTCTCCAATATAACTATCTTCCTGTCAATTGGTTAAGGTAATTGAATTATACATAATAGACAAATTGCATAATAAAATAGGACACAATACAAACATATTGATAATGAATACTTTTCTTTACAGGTCATTTCAAAGAATGTTGTCAAAGAGCTCATGAAAAAGTTTCTAAATTCATAAAAGCCAACTCATAAAGTAGACATTTGACAGTTTGTAATGAATCAAAGCCGTATCAGTGTCTGCAGCAATGTACCAATGTGTTCATTTCAAATGTTAATTTTGTTTCTGCCTAAATGTAAGATGCTTGAACAGATGTTGTGTGATTAGTTTGAAGTGATTGGTAGTATACCAATTAACTTGGTAGTATGCCAGTTAACTTGGTAGTGTACCAATTAACTTGATAGTGTACCAGTTAACTTGATAGTGTACCAGTTAACTTGATAGTGTACCAGTTAACTTGATAGTATGCCAATTAACTTGATAGTATGCCAATTAACTTGATAGTATGCCAATTAACTTGATAGTGTACCAGTTAACTTGATAGTATGCCAATTAACTTGATAGTATGCCAATTAACTTGATAGTGTACCAGTTAACTTGATAGTATGCCAATTAACTTGGTATTGTACCAGTTAACTTGATAGTGTACCAGTTAACTTGATAATATGCCAATTAACTTGATAGTGTACCAGTTAACTTGATAGTATGCCAATTAACTTGATAGTATGCCAATTAACTTGATAGTATGCCAATTAACTTGATAGTATGCCAATTAACTTGATAGTGTACCAGTTAACTTGATAGTATGCCAATTAACTTGATAGTATGCCAATTAACTTGATAGTGTACCAGTTAACTTGATAGTATGCCAATTAACTTGGTATTGTACCAGTTAACTTGATAGTGTACCAGTTAACTTGATAATATGCCAATTAACTTGGTATTGTACCAGTTAACTTGATAGTGTACCAGTTAACTTGATAATATGCCAATTAACTTGGTATTGTACCAGTTAACTTGGTATTGTACCAGTTAACTTGGTATTGTACCAGTTAACTTGGTATTGTACCAATTAACTAGACCAGTGATTCTTGTTATGCTTGTTTGCTACAGTAGATAAAATTCAGCAACATTTTACATGCACATACAATGCACATTCAATGTGTGAATTTTTTATGTTGTTATTTAGAACGTTATGTGTTTTGTTATCAAATTAAGAGAAAATTGTAAATTATAAGTATTGTTGTTAGAGTACAGTGATATATTTTGTGCAAAATTCATTAAGAAGTAAAGATATTATGTTATATCAGAAAGACCCTGATTAGATATACCTGTTACCTATATTGAGATCATACCTGTCAATCTTTGAAGGTAAAGACACAAGTAAAATGTCTTTTTCTAAGAAATTAAATTACAAATTATTGAATGATTGACTCAATCTTAAGCACAATAAAGCATTAGATAGAATACTCTAAAGGTACTTTTATGCTAAAAATTACATGAATTACATGCAAACATACATTGTTCAGGCATAAAAACTTGGTTGGTAAACAGGTATGATTGTGATGTTATTTGCAATTTTTTTGAAAATATGGGTCTTTATCAGATTTACCAAAAAAGTACTTGTGGTTTTGGATTTATTCTTTTTTTAGAATTGTGTGTCAAGCTTCTTGTTTTTGTTTTTTCTTGCCTCCCTTTGTACTATATATATATTTTTTGTATTTCATCCTATTGATATTTGTGATTTTCTAACTGTTTTTAGCCTTATTTGTTTTAAGTAATAAGTAGGGGGTAGGGTTATTGTGTTTAACGTCAAATTCAGTGTAATGAGTAGGATTTTTATCCAACAATTATTGAAGTACATTGCTAACATTTTATCAGAATGATCATGAATGTATTTGTTCTATAAACGGCAGATAAAAGACCATGTTGTGTGTTGTATTTCATATTTAAGCAAACATAACATGTACCAATATCTAATGTATTGTTTTTATAATTAAAGAAATGCAATTTTTTTCATTGGTTTACAAAAACAAATGTTTTCATTGGTTGACAACTATTGTACTAAATATTAAGATTTTTCTTAATTGACACAGAAATTTACATGTCTGTTTTTAAGATTTGCATAATCATATAGATTAAATACATACTTAGTAAGATGTCTATTAGTTAAATGTATATTATATACTGTTATTGATGATAGAACTACATCTTAGTTTAGGGTTGTTAATATATTAGAAATAACATAGATATAACTAATAAACACCTACATATAATGTTCTAGTCTGTTATCAACTTTTTTAATTAATTTTTAATTTTATTATTGATTCTGTTTTTATAACTTTAATTACCTTTTTATTGACAATTTAACATGTTAACGATTATTTATAGGAATACATGTAGCATTATAACTTATAAATATTCGACAGATATTTGTTTTTTTAACCTTTATTGTTTCCATGTAAAACTTTTGAATTGAATATTAGAGAAATAGAAAGAAATAAAAGTAATGCAGATATTTTGTTTATTAAGGGTCCGACAGAACACTCTGTTTTTATGTAGGGCTATTGAGCATTTGATGTTGATACAACTTAAGTTTCCTGTCGTACAGTTGAAATAGTGCTCATATACAACAATCAATCAATTTTCCAATAAAAATAACTTTTTTTGTGCAATACAGCTAGTCTCTATTTTGAAATCCACTTTAAGTGCCATTATTTGTTTTTATCATTTTTAATATTTTCCCTTCTTTTTTGTTCATATCCTTAGATCTTGATTATTGTATTATGATGAAAAGACAAATATTACCATGGAACAACATTGTATACTGAAGGCAACATTTGGTGGTCACAATAGGAACATTTTTTTTAAATATTACCACAAATTAAAATATGTTTTTTTCAAAAGGTACTGGTAATTGTTTTTCTATCTCAGAAAATTTCATTATTTAAACTTGAAAGCTTTGAAGGCAGTGTTAATGGTTGGTCAATTATTATACACTTGGCCATTAATGTTGCTGAGTTAATAGAGATCAGCTCAACATATATAGGGAGAGTTATTATAATTATATCCAGCAGAACATTTTACAAATAATTTTTTTTATTTAATTTGGACATTGTACTCACTATTGAATAATAATTAAAGTTTAACTTTGTCAAATTTAGTTGAAATACATAAAAAGCTTCAACATTTTACTGACACCCAGCTTATCACTGTAGTAACTAATATGACGTAAGCTTTTTAAAGAACAATTATTGATATAAGCAAGTAAGATCAGAAAGCAAATTATTGTCGTGTGTACTTTATTATGTGCATTAAAACAATGTTCTTTATAAAAACCTTTTTTCTTCAAAATTGTATTATAATTACATTTTTTTATATTAATTTAATTAACATATACAAGCTTTTAGGTAGGTTTTTGTAAATTTGTCAGTATTGTGCAATCATTAAGATAATTATATTTGTTGATTATTGCCTATTAAATATGATACAGCCAGTTAGTTGTATGTTGAATTTAAAGCCATTTTCTCCAAAAATAAATTATCTGAAATTGTTACGAAAATAAATAAGTGGAAAGAAAATTGTGAAATTCATACTGTCAAATAAAAACCAACATTATGTAAACACCCAACTTCACATGGGTGTGGTGGGGGTAAAAATTTAAAGTTAGGGATGGTTAATTGCATTTTCAACAATATTTCAGTTGTATTGTGGAGGTCAGTTTTATTTGTGGAAAACCCTAGTACCCATGAAAACCACAGACCTGTATTAAGCCACTGACAAACTATCATGTAATATTCTATCATATGCTGGAATGGAACTGACAACTTTATTAGCAATAGGCACTGATTACATTTCTAGATGAAATGAAATTACCCTTTGATCACAGCTATGGCAAACCTTGTAGTTAAAAGAATATCTGTCAATCCTCCCCTCTGTCAATGTTATTGTTTGGTATCACCATTTCCTTTATAAGATAAAAATTTATATTTTTAAGAATCCATATCATGGCAAATGTCACGAAAAAAAAAACTCATTAGAATACACCTTGCTCATCATTAGCAGAATTAATAGGAAAAGGAAAATTACAACATGCCCCCTACAAAAATAATGAAAATTACAATATAGTGGCAAATGTGTCACTCTATTTTCACTCATACTTTATCCAAGTCTTTCAGTCGACAATGTCGCTCTACCTTCACCTAGGCTTATCTCAGTCGTTACCAATCCCTAATGTTGCTCTACCTTCACCCAGGCTTTATCCCAGCCGTTACCAATCCCTAATGTCACTTTACCTTCACCACCCAGGCTTTATCTCAGTTGTTACTAATCCATAATGTCACTGCCTTCACCCAGGCTTTATCCCAGCCGTTACCAACCACTAATGTCACTACCTTCCAGGCTTTATCCCAGCCATTACCAATCCCAAATGTTACTTGACCTTCATCCAGGTTTATCACAGTCGTTAGCCATCCCTAATGTCACTCTACCTTCATCCAGGCGTTATCCCATCCGTTGCCAATCCCTAATGTCACTCTATCTTCACCCAGACTTTATCACAGTCGTTACCAATCCCTAATGTCACTACCTTAACCCAGTCTTTATCCCAGTCGTTACCGATCCACAATGTCACTACCATCATCCAGTCATTACCAATCCCTAATGTGACCCGACGGTTTGTCTCCCCTCGAAAAGTTAGGTCACCCTCGGCAAGCCCTCGGGTGACCTTACTTTTCTCTGGGAGACAAACCGTCGGGTCACACTCCAACAAGGGTGATAATTGTATAATATCACTCTATCTTCACTCAGGCTTTATCTCAGTCGTTACCAATCCCTAATATCACTACCTTCACTCAGGCTTTATCTCAGTCATTACCAATCCCTAATGTCACTCTACCATCATCACCCAGGCTTACCTCAGTCGTTACCAATCCCTAATATCACTCTACCTTCACTCAGGCTTTATCTCAGTCGTTATCAATCCTTAATATCACTCTACCTTCACTCAGGATTTATCTCGGTCGTTATCAATCCCTAATATCACTCTACCTTCACTCAGGATTTATCTCGGTCGTTACCAATCCCTAATGTCACTCTACCATCATCACCCAGGCTTATCGCAGTCGTTACCAATCCCTAATGTCGCTTTACTTTCACGCAGGCTTTATCTCAGTCGTTACAAATCCCTAATGTTACTCTACCTTCACACAGGCTTTATCGCAGTCGCTACCAATCCATAATGTTACTCTACCTTCACACAGGCTTTATCGCAGTCGTTACCAATCCATAATGTTACTCTACCTTCACACAGGCTTTATCGCAGTCGTTACCAATCCATAATGTTACTCTACCTTCACACAGGCTTTATAGCAGTCGTTACCAATCCCTAATGTCGCTTTACTTTCACCCAGGCTTTACCCGTCGCTACCAATCCATAATGTCACTCTACCTTCACACAGGCTTTATCTCAGTCGTTACCAATCCCTAATCTCACTCTACCTTCACTCAGGCTTTATCTCAGTCGTTACAAATCCCTAATATCACTCTACCTTCACTCAGGCTTTATCTCAGTCGTTAGCAATCCCTAATGTCACTCTACCATCATCATCCAGGCTTATCTCGGTCGTTACCAATCCTTAATATCACTCTACCTTCACTCAGGCTTTTTCTCAGTCCTTACAAATCCCTAATATCACTCTACCTTCACTCAGGCTTTATCTCAGTCGTTATCAATCCCTAATATCACTACCTTCATCACCCAGGCTTATCTCAGTCGTTACCAATCCCTAATATCACTCTACCTTCACTCAGGTTTTATCTCAGTCGTTATCAATCCCTAATATCACTCTACCTTCATCACCCAGGCTTATCTCAGTGGTTACCAATCCCTAATGTCACTCTACCATCATCACCCAGGCTTATCGCAGTCGTTACCAATCCCTAATGTCGCTTTACTTTCACGCAGGCTTTATCTCAGTCGTTACAAATCCTTAATGTTACTCTACCTTCACACAGGCTTTATCGCAGTCGTTACCAATCCATAATGTTACTCTACCTTCACACAGGCTTTATCGCAGTCGTTACCAATCCCTAATGTCGCTTTACTTTCACCCAGGCTTTACCCCAGTCGCTACCAATCCATAATGTCACTCTACCTTCACACAGGTTTTATCTCAGTCGTTACCAATCCCTAATATCACTCTACCTTCACTCAGGCTTTATCTCAGTCGTTACAAATCCCTAATATCACTCTACCTTCACTCAGGCTTTATCTCAGTCGTTAGCAATCCCTAATGTCACTCTACCATCATCATCCAGGCTTATCTCGGTCGTTACCAATCCTTAATATCACTCTACCTTCACTCAGGCTTTATCTCAGTCGTTATCAATCCCTAATGTCACTCTACCATCATCACCCAGGCTTATCTCAGTCGTTACCAATCCTTAATATCACTCTACCTTCACACAGGCTTTTTCTCAGTCGTTACCAATCCCTTATATCACTCTACCTTCACTCAGGCTTTATCTCAGTCGTTACCAATGCCTAATATCACTCTACCTTCACTCGGGCTTTATCTCAGTCGTTACCAATCCCTAATGTCACTCTACCATCATCACCCAGGCTTATCTCAGTCGTTACCAATCCCTAATGTCGCTCTACCTTCACCCAGGCTTATCTCAGTCGTTACCAATCCTTAATATCACTCTACCTTCACTCAGGCTTTTTCTCAGTCGTTACCAATCCCTAATATCACTCTACCTTCACCCAGGCTTATCTCAGTCGTTACCAATCCCAAATATCACTCTACTGTTTTGGGAGCGTGTTGACTCAACTACACTATAAGCTAGACTATTTATTACCGTATAATACAAACATATATTATGATACAAACAAGTGCTAAAACAATTATATTAAAGAATGTGATGGGGAGCGACCTTATCTGAACTGATGGCGACAGAGTTTTAAAACAAACACCTGCACAGCTGTAGTCTGTGTGTGGTTGTAAACACGATAGATGAATTATCATTTGATTTATGCCACCTTTGTCGGCTTTTAGAAAATAAACATTTAACACTTTAACAATCAGAAAGATAATTACAAATCAAGTCTCGTCGGAGGTTTTGAGATTCTCCACGAACGTGTAATATAATGTTCTGAGTCATTTTGTTTTGGTAAATCAGCTGATTTTTGCACTGTTATTTCAATGTCAGATTGTTCATCATTGTCAGTTTTCACTTTTGCTAGGTGTCTCCTATTTCGCCTCACGTCACCCCTTTCTGTCTCAACAATGTACGAACGCGGGGTGTAAGAGTCTTGTTTAACTTTTCCCCATATTTTCTGATCTTTAACATAAACATTGTCATTTGGTTCAAGTTTTTCTAGATTGGTTGCATGATGGCATCTATCATAATTGAGTTTTTGTCTCTGTTTATAGTCTCTTTCCTTTTGACGCAAGAGTTCATTGTTTGCTTGTCTGGGCTTAAGTTCATCACTCACAATCGGCAATGTACTCTGCAAACGTCGTCCCATTAGCAATTCAGACGGGCTGTATCCATTTCCCAAAGGAGTTGTTCTGTACGCCAGTAACGCTAAGTAGGGATCCTCGGACTTCGTTAACTTCGTTAACATACGTTTTACAGTCCCAACGGCTCTTTCGGCTAGTTCGTTACTTTGCGGGTATCTTGGGCTACTCGTAATATGCTCAAATCCATAGCTTTTGGCAAACTCACGGAACGCATTTCCACAATACTGTGGTCCGTTATCAGATATGAAAGTTTGTGGAATTCCGTGTCGCGCAAATATTGATTTTAGATGGTTGATTACAGCGTTTGAACTTGTACTATGCAACCTGGCTATCTCAATGTAACTCGAATAGTAGTCCACCACAAGTAAATATGACTGTTTATTATGCTCAAATAAGTCGGACGCGACTTGTTCCCATGGTCGGTTGGGAAATTCCGAACACATCATCGGCTCAGCTTTGTCGCTTCTCGTTTCGGCACATGTTCTACAGTTTCTAACAACTTCATCAAGTTGTTTATTAATTCCAAGCCATCAAACAGTATTTCTCGCGCGTTCGCGGCATTTCACTATTCCTTGGTGCGCTTCGTGCAATCTACTCAGAATATCTCTTTGCAGGACAGCTGGTATAACTAAACTTGTATCTTTAAGCAAAAGTCCATCATGAACTGCGAATTCTGCACGCATCGGCCAATATGAAAGTAAATCAGTTCTTACCTTCGATTTTTTGTCCATCCTTCACGGCATAAACGGGATAATTCCTGAATTATCGGATCACTCGCTTGTTCGCGGCGGATTTCCTCAAGTCTGTTATTCGACGCGGGAAAACTTTCCATAATCATGTCTACAAAAGCAGTTGTGTCATTTTCAAAGTCACTTTCACTTTTTTCAATGTTTCTAGACGGTGCGTGGCTTATCGCGTCGGCTATTATCAAGTCTTTTCCAGGAACATGGGAAATAGTATATCTGAATCTCATAAGTCTCATGCGAAATCGTTGTAATCTTGGGGTTAACTCAAGGTTCTTGTTACCTAACAACGAAACTAGCGGCTTATGGTCCGTTTCAATGTGAAATGTCTTTCCGATCAAATAATCTGAAAATCGTTCACAAGCCCATGTAGAAGCAAGACTTTCCCTTTCGATCTGCGCGTAGCGAACTTCGGTAGGCGATAAACTGCGGCTAGCATATGCAATTGGAATCCATTTTCCATCGGACATTTTCTGTTTTAGAACGGCTCCTAAGCCAAACGATGACGAATCTGCTGACACGATTGTCTCTTTATTTGGATCTTAATGTCCCAAACACGCTGTCGAACTTAGCTCTTTCTTAATATCGCGGAACGCTGATTCTTGTAAATGTCCCCAACTCCATTCGTTTTTCTTTTTCAATAGTTCACGCAATGGTTCTGTAAGGAGAGCTAGACGACCTGAACATTTGCTTAGCTGGTTAACCATACCTAGGAAACGACGAACGTCTGATACATTCGACGGCGGATTCATGTCTTTGATAGCTTGAATCTTATCTGGATCGGGGCGTATTCCGTCAGCATCTATAATATGTCCTACAAATTTCACTTTGCTTCGCGAGAATTCACATTTCTCTGCATTTAATGTTATGCCAGTCTCTTTCAGTTTCTGATGAACGGCTTCTAAACGCGTATCATGTAGATTTTGATCCTGAACGTGAACAAGAACATCATCCATGTGACATACGACTCCTTCTATTCCTTCAAGGGTCTCAGACATACGTTTCTGATAGAACTCGGGCGCGGAGGAAATCCCGAACGGCAGACGCTCTAACTGGAATCGCACAAACGGAGTAATAAAAGCTGTAAGTGGCTTACTTTCCTCGGATAACGAAGCTTGCCAAAAACTTGAATTTGAGTCTATTTTGCTGAAAATCTTAGCCCCTGTTAATTGTTTAAGTGTTTGTTCAACACACGGTAACGGGTGATTTTCGCGGAGAACTGACTCATTCAGCTTGGTAAGATCCACACATATACGTACACTTCCATCGCTTTTCGGTACCACTACCATCCCAGAACACCAATTTGTCGGTTTATCCACTCGAGAAATAACACCCATATTTTCCACTCTTTGAAGCTCTTTCTTCACTTTTTCCATTAACGGAAGTGGAATACGTCTCGGGGTAGATAACGCAAATGGAACATATCATGGTTTTAGCTCGATTGTATATTCCCAATCGGTTTTGCCTAATCCACTGAATAATTCACTATATTGCTCTTGCACCTTATCAACATTTTTCATATCTGACTAACAATAATCACAAAGATTGAATTGCTTTTGACCTGGCCAACATTTTGAACACATCTTCCGGGACTACGGATAAATCGGCACCTGTATCGATTTTGAATTGAATATCGGTATCCTTCACTTTTAGATTAATAATCCACAGTTCTGAATCGTTGGAATTAACTTCTCCTAGAAAACCACAATCCTCGACTTCTCCGACGGTGCTTCTGGATTTACATACGGACGCATAATGTCCTTTTTTTCGAACACTTGTGACACGTTGCATCCCTTGCTGGACAGTTATTCCTATTATGGGTCGGTGATCTTCCACATCTGTTGCATTTACCGCTGTGTTGCTTCTGAGTCTGTTGTTGTCTTGGAGCTGTTTTCCGTTGAAACGTTGACTGCTGTTTATTTTTGTAACGTGACTTTACAGCGTCAAGGTTTGCTTCGGGTTCTATTTGTCCTCGAATTAAAGGTTGCTGCTTCTTCACTGCTTCACTTTGACGAGCTAACGATATAACTTTTTCTAAGGTCAAGTCTAGATCAAGCTGCATCTTTTCTGACAGCTTGTCATCACGTATTCCAACAACAATAAGGTCTCGAATTAGCTGGTCTCTCATATCGCCATAACTGCAATGTTCTGATAATGTGTGTTATGCTGTTATGAAGTGGTCCACAGACTCACCCTCATTTTGTCTTCGCTTGTTGAATTTGGCCCGCTCGAAAATGTCATTCCGTTTCGGGATGAAATATCCATCAAACTTCTCCTTAACAACATTAAATTTCTTCTTCTTTTTATTATCGTCTGATAATTGGAAAGAAGAAAATATCTCGTCGGCCTCTCTACCCATACAATATATCAAAGTATTCACTTGGATAGTTCCATCTTTATCAATGAGTCCGTTGGCTCTTCGAAATCTCTCAAATCTTTGTATGTATTTTTGCCATCCCTCGGGCTTCGATAAATCGAACTACTCCGGGTTTGAAACTTTAAATGTTGCCATTATGTCTTAATTAAATCCACTTTTTGTTAGAGCAAATCTTAACAAATTTACACTGGCCACCATGTTTTGGGAGCGTGTTTTGACTCAACTACATTATAAGCTAGACTATTTATTACCGTATAATACAGACATATATTATAATACAAACAAGTGCTAAAACAATTATATTAAAGATTGTGATGGGGAGCGACCTTATCTGAACTGATGGCGACAGAGTTCTAAACAAACACCCGCACAGTTGTAGTCTGTGTGTGGTTGTAAACACGATATATGATTAACCTTGAATTATCATTTGATTTATGCCACATCTACCTTCACTCAGGCTTTATCTCAGTCGTTACCAATCCCTAATATCACTCTACCTTCATACAGGCTTATCTCAGCCGTTACCAATCCCTAATATCACTCTACCTTCACCTAGGCTTATCTCAGTCGTTACCAATCCCTAATATCACTCTACCTTCACTCAGGCTTTATCTCAGTCGTTACCAATCCCTAATATTACTCTACCTTCACCCAGGCTTATCTCAGTCGTTACCAATCCCTAATATCACTCTACCTTCACCTAGGCTTATCTCAGTCGTTACCAATCCCTAATATCACTCTACCTTCACTCAGGCTTATCTCAGTCGTTATCAATCCCTAATGTCACCCTACCATCATCACACAGGCTTATCTCAGTCGTTACCAATCCCTGATATCACTCTACCTTCACACAGGCTTATCGCAGTCGCTACCAATCCCTAATATCACTCTACCTTCACTCAGGCTTAGCTCAGTCGTTACCAATCCCTAATGTCACTCTACCATCATCACCCAGGCTTATCTCAGTCGTTACCAATCCCTAATATCACTCTACCTTCACCCAGGCTTTATCTCAGTCGTTACCAATCCCTAATGTCACTCTACCTTCACCCAGGCTTTATCTCAGTCGTTACCAATCCCTAATATCACTCTACCTTCACTCAGGCTTTATCTCAGTCGTTACCAATCCCTAATATCACTCTACCTTCACCCAGGCTTATCTCAGTCGTTACCAATCCCTAATGTCGCTTTACCTTCATCCAGGCTTTACCCCTAGGCGTTACCAATCGCTAGTGTCACTCTACCATTACACAGGCTTTATCCCAGTAGATATCAATCCCTAGTATCACTCTACCATCACCCAGGCTTTATCCCAGTCGATATCAATCCCTAACGTTGCTCTACCTTCACCAAGACTGTATCCAAAATGTTACCAATCGCCACTATTGCTCTGTCTCATACAGCTTTATCACAAACTTTACCAATCCCCCGTATCACTGCCTTCATCCAGCTTTACCCCAGATGTTATCAAGCCTCAATGTCACTCTTCCACTGCCTTCACGCCGCTTTATATTAACAATTCCCCGTGTTACTCTGTCTGTGTCCAGCTTTATCTCGGACATTTCAAATCCTCAGTGTAACTCTGTCTCCATCTAGCTTTATCCCAAAGGTCCAATCTTTTGCATATGAACTTACTTGAAAATATCTCTCCATGCTAGGGAATCTTTTCATAGTATTTCTCTTTTGATTATAAAGGCCTTGTTTTGGCACAATTTTGACTATAAACATTCGACAAAAATAGTTGATAATTTTTCAGGATCTATAATAAATTAGTCAGATTTTAACAAACGCATCGGCTTATGATCAATACATGTACAACAGCTTGCTTGTTTATTGGGTCTATACATATAATAAGGGGTGTTTATGTCGTTCTAGATGATTGAACACAGATCTATTTAAATCCTCTACATGTATATATGTGTTTATATAGAAAGTAAGCTTGTATACATTGTATGAAATACATATAAAGCTTTTATAAAAACTGATACATTACTCAGTTCAACATGTGTACCGGCCAAGATGGTAAATAACGTAGCCGGGGGTATTCGTTAACGATGGAGGAAAAGGATCGTATAATCAGCACTGAGAGAGGACTACCCAAGCAACCCAGTTTGTTGACACATATTACACTTTTAGCCAGACTGTGGGCTTTGGCCACACTCGCAGGTAAGGTGTATGACTCTTCTTTGATTCTAGCATCATTTGATTATTTTGTATTTAAAGCACATATTAATTGAACAAAAAAAGAGAACGCTTTCTGGACAGTGCGGCGTTTTATCATTTCAGAGAATACCATTTGCACGATACCAGTCTGTCTTCTGAAGTATCAACTGGGATTTCTTGTTTCGAACATATTTTTGTTTGTTTCTAACTCGACTCGTTAATGTTTTTCTCAGCAAAGGCCATATAGGGATAAAACATGTAAAAGAAGGTATTGAATTATCAGAAAATAAATTTGTAGGCCAAACAGGTCTCCTCTTCTTTTTCTTTTTTTTTATTAGTAAATCACAACCCCTCCCCGACAAGAAGTATGAGCAAAGTGTGCATTTCCAGGGACCAAACCGACTTATTTTGAATTGGTACAAGCTGAAACTAGATGTTAATTATTGGGATGTTTTATTTCATACTCTAACACTGGACTAATTACTTTTTATGTCTACTTCATCATCACGTCACAGAGTTGTTTTTTTTATTCTTTAAAACATGCTCTGGGTCATTTCACTCATAAAACCAGTCCAATGCCCCATGATTTAATAGGCAATTAAACATAGATAAAACCAGTAAGCACGGGATAGTTTCTCTAAATTGGCAATTGTGATGCATACTATAATCTACATATGAAATAACGTATGGGAAAGTTGTATTACAATTTGTCAGATCGATATAAACGTTGACTATAATCATTATTATACATGTACAATATAGGTTATAAATAACCAATTGAATATACTGTTCATTTATCTGTCGGACTTGCACAAAAGATTTAATAGTTTACACCAAGCTGTTATAACAAATTACTCGGTTCAGTTGTAACTATTAATACAAAGAATCTAGAAAATCTGATATTTGTTATAAACAAGTCCAGTGATAGATTAATGTGCAAGATTTGGAAGGAGAGGGGAAGTGAGAATGTTATTTCCAGATCTGAAAATTTGCAGAATCTACATGCCCGTTTCATTTCTTGGCCCTAAAAGGTGGGACTAGACCAAAATAAGGCAAAGCAATCGTATTAATTATTATTTTTTCTTTAAATAAGGGTGGAGTGCCCATGTTCCTATGGACACGCCTATGGTATAACCTTGTGCTGTTGTATATCTGAAAAAAATTTATTAGATTAGGGGGTGACGGGGTTTTCATCCCGACTTTCTTGACTCGTTTGATAATCACATCCCAAACTTAATATTTGTTTTTATCAATACTTTATTTCTATTGGATGCCGTCGTTAGCTACGTTCTCTGATATTATGTAATTATTGCATTTGATGAGATTTATACAAGGATTTATCAATTCAAGAAACAATATTCACCGAGGTCGTAGTATGAGGTGAATATCATTATCATGACCTTCCACCACCTATAAGCATAAATTACCGTCTTTCTTCAAAGTCTACTATCGTGTTTGTACTGTCTAATAGAAACAAAACAATCCATGGAAACCATAATTTGCTGAGAGTTTTAACACGGGTTGACAGGATATAAGTAAATTTTACTCCTCTTACCACTCGAGATGGAATACTAATATTCTGCCAACCCATGTTAAAACTCCTAACAAATTATAACTTCTCATCAATTTCAATAATTGTATGATAACAGATTACTAGTATTAATTTGTTGGAACAAAGTAATAACTTGATATCACAAATGAGTAATATGTTATCACAAATTAGCAAACACAAATTAGAAAAAATACTGGTGCGACTCTTCACAGCTTCTTGTAATTATGAATATATTTGGTTAATATTCCTTTTTGTAAAATTCTGTCCATATTTTCTTCGTTTTAGTGATGTGGGCCACTAGTATAACCACTCTACAATTTGCCAAGGGGACACCATTATACTGGGGATGGTATATTCTGTAAGTACTCAATGTAAAGATTTAGTGGTAAATAATGTAAAATCATGTCAAAGCAATTAACAAATAAGTCGTTTTCTATAAGAAGAGTTTGAAGATACAAAAAGGGGTAATCAGAATCCGTAAATCGAAGGACAGACAACACGATGACCAAAATGACAAACAAAACACTACGCAGAAAACTAAAGATCGAGCAACACGAATCTCACTAAAAACTAAAGATCGAGCAACACGAATCTCACTAAAAACTAAAGATCGAGCAACACGAATCTCACTAAAAACTAAAGATCGAGCAACACGAATCTCACTAAAAACTAAAGATCGAGCAACACGAATCTCACTAAAAACTAAAGATCGAGCAACACGAATCTCACTAAAAACTAAAGATCGAGCAACACGAATCTCACTAAAAACTAAAGATCGAGCAACACGAATCCCACTAAAAACTAAAGATCGAGCAACACGAATCTCACTAAAAACTAAAGATCGAGCAACACGAATCCCACTAAAAACTAAAGATCGAGCAACACGAATCCCACTAAAAACTAAAGATCGAGCAACACGAATCCCACTAAAAACTAAAGATCGAGCAACACGAATCTCACTAAAAACTAAAGATCGAGCAACACGAATCTCACTAAAAACTAAAGATCGAGCAACACGAATCCCACTAAAAACTAAAGATCGAGCAACACGAATCCCACTAAAAACTAAAGATCGAGCAACACGAATCTCACTAAAAACTAAAGATCGAGCAACACGAATCCCACTAAAAACTAAAGATCGAGCAACACGAATCCCACTAAAAACTAAAGATCGAGCAACACGAATCCCACTAAAAACCGGAGGTGAACTCAGGTGCTCCGGAATATAATGTATGTTACAGCTACTTCTATGTCCTTCATTAGGATTATGAGCTATGGGTCTTCACACAATGTTAGTTATATCGTGGTAGTTAGTTTTATATATGGAGAATGCATGCATACCACGGAGAAAACCACCCGTCTTTCTCGACTAACTAGAAAACTTTATGACATAAAATTTGTATTTAGTACACCCACCACAGTTAAGGGGTTGAGTTGTAGGTATTTAACGCCACTGTCAACAATATTTCAATTATACTGTAGCGGTCAACAAACCGACTATATTGAGAAAACCAACAGTCTTTCTCGAGTAACTGGAAATTTATCATGCTTCTGATTTGAATAGTATTTTATAGGTTCGTATATACATGTATGTCCATCCTGATTTCTGTTATAGATGGTGACCATTGTCTTTTTCAATTATAATTGACTGTTCAAAGATATTTTTTAACTCTTCAAAGTCGGAAGAATTGCCTATTAACGTAACAAATATACTCTCTTTGATTCGAAGTAAATATATTTGTTTTCTTGTTTTATGTAGAGCAGCTAGCATAGTGGTGACCCTTCTGGAGTTGACGTGGGTGATACATAAATGTACATGCTGCAGGTTTGTTTACATTGTAGACCCGATATACACTTCTGCCTCTTAATGGCCACCATCAACAAGTTGATTGTTCTGCCATGTGGAGTACGCATGTAGTACAGAAACTTTTTAAAAGCTGACAGAGTTGTCAACAAAATATACAGTTAAAATATTAGTCTATATACAGTTAATGTGGAAGTCCGGATACTTGAGCCTTGAAGGCATCAAGTGTTTTGGCTGACACAATATTCGGTGGTAGAGAGTTCCAGTCCCTGTTTGTTCTAGGGAAATAGGAGAATTTCCTGTAGTCGTTTCTGCTAGATGGAATTTGGAACGATAGTTGGTGCATGTTCCTTGTTGATCTTAATGGTGGTACTAGTCCATCCCCCTTGTCCAGTGCGACCTTATCGTTGACTATTTTATACAACATCATCAGTCTTGCATCTTTCCTCCTGTCTTGAAGTGATTTCCACTCTAGTGTTGCCAGCATGTTACCTACACTAGAGCGGTTGCCAAAGCGATTACTAACATATCTTGCTCCTCTGCGTTGGACCATTTCAAGTTGTTGAATGTCCTTTTGATGATATGGGTCCCAAACTGTGGAGGCATATTCTAGTGTCGATCTTACTAAGGTTTTATGTGTATTCTCCTTAACTGACGTGGAACCGATGTTCAGGTTACCTCGTAGGAATCCCAATGTTCTATTCGCCTTTCCACAGATGTTGTTGATGTGGTCACTCCAACGCAGGTCAGATGTAATTTGACAGCCAACATATTTAGCGTTATTGACTGATTCCAGTATGTGTCCATGGAGATTATATTGGTATTTCACAGGGTTTGCTTTCTTGCTGATTGTTAATACGTTGCATTTCCCTGGATGGAACTCCATTTTCCATTTTTTTCCCATATGCCTAGTTTGTCAAGGTCTGACTGGAGTGTCTGTGCATCAGTATCAGATGAAATTGTCAAGTAGACAATGGTATCATCAGCGAAGAGCCTAATGGCTGATGATAGCCCTTGTGGCATATCATTAATGTAAAATAGGAAGAGGCTGGGTCCCAGAACTGATACCTGGGGTACACCAGATTCAACGCTAATGAAGTTTGATGTTTCACCGTCCACTACCACAGCTTGAGTTCGATCTGAAAGAAAGTTTTGTATCCAGCTGTTAGTTTTCCCTTGGATTCCATAATGGTTTAACTTGTGTATCAGAAGACTATGGCTGACCTTGTCAAAGGCTTTTGAGAAGTCCATAACCAGAACATCGGTTTGTTTCCCTGATGACATGTTTGAGGACACGTCGTCAACAAATTCAAGGAGCTGTGTTTCGCAGGATCGTTTGCTCCGAAAGCCATGCTGCAGAGGGTACAGTATGTTGTTTCTGTCTGCATGACTCATTATATGACTGGTGACTATATGCTCCATGAGTTTGCAGCAAATGCAAGTCAGTGAAATAGGACGGTAGTTTTCGACCTTGTATCTGTCCCCTTTCTTGTAGACTGGGCTTACGATGGCAGTTCTCCAGTCATTAGGTATCTCACCAGTTTCTAGCGATTTTTTGAATATTATGGTGAGAATCGGTGCAATTTCAGGTGCTAGTTTTTTGCGCACCTTTGGCTTGATGTTGTCTGGTCCTGCTGCTTTATTTGGGTTAAGTTTTCCTAGTATTTTTTGGATCCCAGCACAGGTGATGTTGAGTTCCAGTGCAGATGGGTATGATCCTTCCATTGGACATGTGTTGTTGAATTCCTCAGCATTGATGTCACATTTTTGAGAGAAAGTAGACTGGAACTGGTGGTTCAGGATATTAGCTTGGTCTTGAGGGTCAGAGTGTAATAGACCATCACTACGCAGAGGTGACACTCCTTTGGTGTCAGAGCGCTTGTATTTAATATAAGTCCAGAATCTTTTGGAGCCAGTATATTGGTTATCATCTTCTTGTGGTGTTACTATGCTCTCTATATACTTCCAATAGGCTCTTCTTAATTCACGTTGTACTATTCGTTTGATTTCTTTAAATTTGTTCGCTGTTTTCTTATCTCCAGATGTTTTCTTTCTTTTATAAAGCCTATCTCTTTTCCGTATTAGTTTTTTAAGGTCTGAAGTTATCCATGGTAGACTGTCTTTTGTTCTAGCTGTTTTATGTAGAACATGTTTTTTAATTAGCTCCTCAAGCTTAGATTTAAAGGTGCACCACACGCCGTTTACTCCTGTGTTGGTTCTGTCCATTTCGATAATGGCTTCATGTACTTTTTTCAGTTCTTCTCTCATGGTATCCCAATTTGCTTTTTTGTAAATAGGGATAGCACGTGGTTTTTGTGATCTTTTTTTTAACTCTGATGTCTAGTTCTGAAAATACTATTTCGTGGTCAGATATTCCAGGAATGGTTTCAACTTTAGTAAATCTTGATGGTTTGTTAGTTATTACCAGGTCAAGAGTATTTTCTCCACGTGTTGGCTCTTCTACTATTTGGACAGGCCCATTATCGTCTAAGATGTTTGTAAATTTGTAGTGGATATTTACATAAGTTGAATTGGATTTCAAGGTTTTGGTTTTCCAATTCCAACCAGGTAAGTTGAAGTCACCTGCTACCACTATGTTTGCATTTTTGTGCTGCATGCCTTACTAGGGCTTATACCTAGTTCGTCAATAACTTTCTCATTGGATGTTTTAGGATTGTAGTAGGCAGCTATATATAGATCTTTGGAGTTAACTGTGCTTATTTTAACCCATACAATTTCATTCAGTTTGGAGTTCTGGCACGGGTGTGCTTAGGTGATCACTATTAATTGCTATAAGGACTCCACCTCCAGTTGTTTTACGATCATTCCGGTATAGCTTGTAGTTGGTAGGAAAGATCTGGCTGTCAGTCATCGATGGGTCGATCCATGTTTCTGTACATATTACAATGTCTGGTTTGGTACTTTCTAAGAGATTTTTTAGTCTGTACTGCTTTGATTTTATTGATTGGCAGTTGATGCTTAATATTTTCAAAGGCAGTGATTTTGCTTTAGCTTTGGTGCTGCTGTTTCTGATTGGTGTTGAGGCATGAACCGGTGTCACTTGGTTTACGGATGATGGACTTTGAAATGTTGCGTCTGACAATAAACTGAAGTGGTTTGATGTACTTAATATCAGATCAAAACAGATTGAGCTGTAATTAGGAGTCACAAACAATGCAGTCCCAAGCAATAGCACTGTTATCCATTAGTTCGTTGTATGTTCTGGAATGGACAGATTGGCATGATGTATGGTACCATTGATTACATGTATCGCACATGATACCTTTACTTAAGTTGATGTCGTATGGTCTTGTTGGTACATTATCATCTAGTCAGGAATTGTGTCAGTTAAGTTGAAATTTACTGAAATTTAGAGATTTTTATCTATGCGAGAAAAAGTTCGATTTAACACTTCCGCGCATGCGTACTCAACTAATGTTAGGGGTTTGTTTATTTAGTTAGTAACCAAGGGAAATAATGTTTTCAGTTTTTTATATGAACCCCGACAACTTCTGAATGGGGATAAAGTGTATGAAAAACAAGCAGTTCTGAAACCAAACAAATCAAGCTAATGGTGGCGAGTTTTACAGTCTCTGTATGAGATATATAAATAGAAATAGGGATGGTGGAAGCTCCGTGATTGTTGTTCTTCACCTTGCAGTTACTATAGGGCGTTCATAATTCGCTTTAGCATGCAGTGTAATGTAAAACTAATCCGTAAGTCATTCATCTCTCATAGAAAAAAAAATGTCCTACCAATGATAAATGATCTAATGCAAGCTCATTGTGTGCATGGCTTGGGAACTGAAACGTTAATTCAAATGATTCACAAATATATGAATCATACGGTGTCGTTTGCAGAGAATGGAAAATCATAATTTGAATATGATTATGAAAAGAGAAAGTTTAAACAAATCCATCATTATCAACAAAAGGATCACCACATATGACGTTGGAATTTCAGGTCCTGGCATGGAACAGGCACACAAGTGTGGAAGGGTTAAACCGGTTGGTGAGATACCAACACCCTCCCCTCTTGATAATTGGATCTCCAACAGCAATACAGATATAAACAAACGATAAAAAACATCATCAAAGTCACTTCCACTTGGGGGGGGGGGGGGGGGGGGGGGACAGGTGTTGAACATGACAAAATACCCATTGTGTCATTTCATATTTGACAGCTATTGTCTGCATTGATCAAAGAGAATAATAATACATTGCACACCATTTACTTTGTTTTAGACAAGAAGGTTGCTGTTGTAAATGTTGGTCAGTTGTCATGTGGATAGACAACTGGAAGAAAGGCATTTTATACTTAGCACTTACTATACCAATCTTCCTCAATGGTGTCAAAATTATACTAGGAATTATATCAGGTAAATATTTATAATGATATTAAGGATTATATTCCAATAGCTGCGGAACCATAGCTCTTTTGGTTCTTGGCCTGTTTTCTGATTATTTGTGGACCATAAGAGCTACGGTTCTGCAGCTAATATTCCAATAGCCCGAGCTCATTCTGTGGCAGGGACATGGTACCCAAAAATACAAGTACATGTATATATATTGTTTACTTTAATGAACATTGAAAGGCATCCTTGTCATTACAAAAATATGTGATGGTTGACAATCTTCCCAACAACATATACCACTCACAGACTTGCCCCAAACCTGTGATGTCAGGCACAGATTACACAAGGGAAAAATGTTAACTGAATATTGGTTAAAATGGGGGAAATTAGACTTCACATATATAACTACATGTACTATAAATAGTAATCTGCTTTCCGTATAAGATCCATAAAACTTAACACAAGTGTCTTATATTATATTTCTACCTACATACATTTGTTTAGTTGTATTCTATTCCTATATCCAGGCATGTGTTTAGTTGTATTATATTCCTACATCCAGGCATGTGCTTAGTTGTATTATATTCCTACTACAGATGTGTGTTTAGTTGTATTATATTCCTACTTACAGGCATGTGTTTAGTTGTATTATATTCCTACATCCAGGCATGTGTTTAGTTGTATTATATTCCTACTTACAGGCGTGTGTTTAGTTGTATTATATTCCTACATCCAGGCATGTGTTTAGTTGTATTATATTCCTACTTACAGGTGTGTGTTTAGTTGTATTATATTCATACCTCCAGGCATGTGTTTAGTTGCATTATATTCCTACCTACAGACATGTGTTTAGTTGTATTCTATTCCTATCTACATACATCTGTTTAGTTGTATTATATTCCTACATTCAGGCATGTGTTTAGTTGTATTCTATTCCTACCTATAGACATCTGTTTAGTTGTATTATATTCCTACATCCAGGCATGTGTTTAGTTGTATTATATTCATACCTACAGACATCTGTTTAGTTGTATTATATTCCTACATCCAGGCATGTGTTTAGTTGTATTATATTCATACCTACAGACATCTGTTTAGTTGTATTATATTCCTACATCCAGGCATGTGTTTAGTTGTATTATATTCATACTTACAGGTGTGTGTTTAGTTGTATTATATTCCTACATCCAGGCATGTGTTTAGTTGTATTATATTCCTACATCCAGGCATGTGTTTAGTTGTATTATATTCCTACCTACAGACATGTGTTTAGTTGTATTATATTCCTATCTACATACATCTGTTTAGTTGTATTATATTCATACCTACAGACATCTGTTTAGTTGTATTATATTCCTACATCCAGGCATGTGTTTAGTTGTATTATATTCCTACTTACAGGCGTGTGTTTAGTTGTATTATATTCCTACATCCAGGCATGTGTTTAGTTGTATTATATTCCTACTTACAGGTGTGTGTTTCGTTGTATTATATTCCTACATCCAGGCATGTGTTTAGTTGTATTATATTCCTACATCCAGGCATGTGTTTAGTTGTATTATATTCCTACATCCAGGCATGTGTTTAGTTGTATTATATTCCTACTTACAGGTGTGTGTTTAGTTGTATTATATTCCTACATCCAGGCATGTGTTTAGTTGTATTATATTCCTACATCCAGGCATGTGTTTAGTTGTATTATATTCCTACATCCAGGTATGTGTTTAGTTGTATTGTATTCCTACATCCAGGCATGTGTTTAGTTGTATTATATTCCTACCTACAGACATCTGTTTAGTCGTATTCTATTCATACCTACAGACATGTGTTTAGCTATAGTATATTTTTACCTACAGACAGGTGTTTAGTCATATTATATTCCTACCTACCGACATGTGTTTAGTTGTATTATATTCATACCTACAGACATATGCTTAGTTGTATTATGTTCATACCTACAGACATGTGTTTAGTCATATTATATTCCTACCTACAGACATGTGTTTAGTTGTATTCTATTCCTACCTACAGACATGTGTTTAGTTGTATATTATTCCTATCTACATACATGTGTTTAGTTGTATTATATTCCTACCTACAGATATATGTTTAGTTGTATTCTATTCCTACTTACAGACATGTGTTTAGTTATATTACATTCCTACCTACAGACACCTGTTTAGTTCTATTGTATTATATTCCTACATACATACATACATGTGTTTAGATATATATTATTCCTACCTATAGACATGTTTAGTCATATTCGATTTCTACATAGACATATGTTTAGTCATATTCGATTCCTACATAGACATATGTTTAGTCATATTCTATTATTACCTACAGACATGTGTTTAGTTGTATTGTATTTCTACCTAGTTTAGTTATATTATATATTGTTAAATGATATTCTATTTCTACCCACAGGTATATGTTTAGTTATATTTTATTTCTACACACAGGTATGTGTTTAGTTATATTTTATTTCTACCCACAGGTATATGTTTAGTTATATTTTATTTCTACACACAGGTATGTGTTTAGTTATATTTTATTTCTACACACAGGTATGTGTTTAGTTATATTTTATTTCTACCCACAGGTATATGTTTAATTATATTTGATTTCTACACACAGGTATATGTTTAGTTGTATTGTATTTCTACCTAGTTTAGTTATATTATATATTGTTAAATGATATTCTATTTCTACCCACAGGTATATGTTTAGTTATATTTTATTTCTACCCACAGGTATATGTTTAGTTATATTTTATTTCTACCCACAGGTATGTGTTTAGTTATATTTTATTTCTACACACAGGTATGTGTTTAGTTATATTTTATTTCTACACACAGGTATGTGTTTAGTTATATTTTATTTCTACACACAGGTATGTGTTTAGTTATATTTTATTTCTACACACAGGTATGTGTTTAGTTATATTTTATTTCTACACACAGGTATATGTTTAGTTATATTTGATTTCTACACACAGGTATATGTTTAATTATATTTTATTTCTACACACAGGTATATGTTTAGTTATATTTGATTTCTACCCACAAGTATATGCTTAGTTATATTTTATTTCTACCCACAGGTATATGTTTAGTTATATTTTATTTCTACCCACAGGTATGTGTTTAGTTATATTTTATTTCTACACACAGGTATATGTTTAGTTATATTTTATTTCTACCCACAGGTATATGTTTAGTTATATTTTATTTCTACCCACAGGTATATGTTTAGTTATATGTGGAACTCTATACATTGTAAAAACATTTAAAGATGGACTAGTATATACTGTGACAGAGACTCGCTATGTTAAAACTTACAGTCCTCCTGTTAATGTTGTTTCATGTCATACTCAAACTGAAGAAGAGACATTTAGATATGAAGACTTTGAGCCTAATGCTGGATATAAAGTGTATAAGGAGGCAAGGAGGTAGCTGATCTATAGAGGTTAAAGACATTATTATTATCTACAGCAAGGGATAGTGGCAAATACATCATTATATAGGAAACACAATTCAGCCATATGTAGTGGAAGAGGAAGATGGCTACACCATTTTATACACTCAACTTTAATCTGTGATATAAATTCTACAACGAAATACCCAACTATTTTTAATTCTATGAGAGACGATGCCGGATATATATATATAATATATATAATACAAACATTTTTGATATTGTGTGTATATATCATAAACCCTTTTGGATATGTACCAGTTCTGGAAAGGGGAACTAACCGTTGGTGATTTAAAATCAAAGGATATAACTTTTCTAAGCTGTGCTCTCTTTCATATTAGAATGGATTTATTCATATCAGTTCTTTATTTTAGATATTATATTTGTATCAAATGAAGTCTTTTTGTAAAAGAGGAAGAAAAAACATCCAAGATCGGATTATTTTTTGAGGGCTTACCTATAGTCATAGATGGAAAATGGGGAAAAAGGGTAAAAAAATGACTCTTTGCAAGAATTCAAAATTAACATTTTAATGCACTGGCTAATATGGAAAGAAATTATTGATATAATGATCAACATTTTCTGGAAAGAAAGTTTAAACAGCGATGATCAACAATTCCACCAATATCAACTTAACGAACAATAATCTTTCACCTCAAATCATTAAACATAACAAAATAACACATCATATGAATATTTCAGGGGATTTCATTGCATCTTAATAGCTTTGTTACTGTTTCTTTGTATTGATAACAAATCTAATGTACTTTAAACATCTTAATTTTTACAGTACTAGCATCAATACTGTTTTATACAAAATGTATTATTATAACATAGTTGTGTTATAATAAGCTTAAACAAATCTTCAATATTGTCAACAATAGTTATGTAACATTGTTTTTTTTTATTTATTCATGTTTAGTTATCAGATATTTATATAAAATTTTGCTTGGATAATCTAAATACAAGATGTATTTCTTATTTTGTTTAAACAGTCACGAGATTGTTGTTATACAAGCATCAAATAACTGATGGAAATTTTAACAGAAATCTCATTTTACACATGATCACTGATACATTGCTATTTTGTTTCATCTACCTCAGGCAAGGTGAACTTAGTAGATGTGACTATTCTGTTTAGGCTGTTTGGTTTTCTTGCTCTCCTACCTCAGGCAAGGTGAACTTAGTAGATGTGACTATTCTGTTTGGTTTTCTTGCTCTCCTACCTCAGGTAAGGTGAACTTAGTAGATGTGGCTATTCTGTTTAGTTTTCTTGCTGTCCTACCTCAGGTAAGGTGAACTTAGTAGATGTGGCTATTCTGTTTAGTTTTCTTGCTGTCCTACCTCAGGTAAGGTGAACTTAGTAGATGTGACTATTCTGTTTGGTTTTCTTGCTCTCCTACCTCAGGTAAGGTGAACTTAGTAGATGTGGCTATTCTGTTTAGTTTTCTTGCTCTCCTACCTCAGGTAAGGTGAACTTAGTAGATGTGGCTATTCTGTTTAGTTTTCTTGCTCTCCTACCTCAGGTAAGGTGAACTTAGTAGATGTGGCTATTCTGTTTAGTTTTCTTGCTCTCCTACCTCAGGTAAGGTGAACTTAGTAGATGTGGCTATTCTGTTTAGTTTTCTTGCTCTCCTACCTCAGGTAAGGTGAACTTAGTAGATGTGGCTATTCTGTTTAGTTTTCTTGCTCTCCTACCTCAGGCAAGGTGAACTTAGTAGATGTGACTATTCTGTTTGGTTTTCTTGCTCTCCTACCTCAGGTAAGGTGAACTTAGTAGATGTGGCTATTCTGTTTAGTTTTCTTGCTCTCCTACCTCAGGTAAGGTGAACTTAGTAGATGTGACTATTCTGTTTAGTTTTCTTGCTGTCCTACCTCAGGTAAGGTGAACTTAGTAGATGTGGCTATTCTGTTTAGTTTTCTTGCTCTCCTACCTCAGGTAAGGTGAACTTAGTAGATGTGGCTATTCTGTTTGGTTTTCTTGCTCTCCTACCTCAGGTAAGGTGAACTTAGTAGATGTGGCTATTCTGTTTAGTTTTCTTGCTCTCCTACCTCAGGCAAGGTGAACTTAGTAGATGTGACTATTCTGTTTAGTTTTCTTGCTGTCCTACCTCAGGTAAGGTGAACTTAGTAGATGTGGCTATTCTGTTTGGTTTTCTTGCTCTCCTACCTCAGGTAAGGTGAACTTAGTAGATGTGGCTATTCTGTTTGGTTTTCTTGCTCTCCTACCTCAGGCAAGGTGAACTTAGTAGATGTGGCTATTCTGTTTGGTTTTCTTGCTGTCCTACCTCAGGTAAGGTGAACTTAGTAGATGTGGCTATTCTGTTTAGTTTTCTTGCTGTCCTACCTCAGGTAAGGTGAACTTAGTAGATGTGGCTATTCTGTTTGGTTTTCTTGCTCTCCTACCTCAGGTAAGGTGAACTTAGTAGATGTGGCTATTCTGTTTGGTTTTCTTGCTCTCCTACCTCAGGTAAGGTGAACTTAGTAGATGTGGCTATTCTGTTTGGTTTTCTTGCTCTCCTACCTCAGGTAAGGTGAACTTAGTAGATGTGGCTATTCTGTTTGGTTTTCTTGCTCTCCTACCTCAGGTAAGGTGAACTTAGTAGATGTGGCTATTCTGTTTAGTTTTCTTGCTGTCCTACCTCAGGTAAGGTGAACTTAGTAGATGTGGCTATTCTGTTTAGTTTTCTTGCTCTCCTACCTCAGGTAAGGTGAACTTAGTAGATGTGGCTATTCTGTTTGGTTTTCTTGCTCTCCTACCTCAGGTAAGGTGAACTTAGTAGATGTGGCTATTCTGTTTAGTTTTCTTGCTCTCCTACCTCAGGCAAGGTGAACTTAGTAGATGTGACTATTCTGTTTGGTTTTCTTGCTGTCCTACCTCAGGTAAGGTGAACTTAGTAGATGTGGCTATTCTGTTTAGTTTTCTTGCTCTCCTACCTCAGGCAAGGTGAACTTAGTAGATGTGACTATTCTGTTTGGTTTTCTTGCTGTCCTACCTCAGGTAAGGTGAACTTAGTAGATGTGACTATTCTGTTTAGTTTTCTTGCTCTCCTACCTCAGGTAAGGTGAACTTAGTAGATGTGACTATTCTGTTTGGTTTTCTTGCTGTCCTACCTCAGGCAAGGTGAACTTAGTAGATGTGGCTATTCTGTTTAGTTTTCTTGCTCTCCTACCTCAGGCAAGGTGAACTTAGTAGATGTGACTATTCTGTTTGGTTTTCTTGCTGTCCTACCTCAGGTAAGGTGAACTTAGTAGATGTGGCTATTCTGTTTAGTTTTCTTGCTCTCCTACCTCAGGCAAGGTGAACTTAGTAGATGTGGCTATTCTGTTTAGTTTTCTTGCTCTCCTACCTCAGGTAAGGTGAACTTAGTAGATGTGGCTATTCTGTTTAGTTTTCTTGCTCTCCTACCTCAGGTAAGGTGAACTTAGTAGATGTGGCTATTCTGTTTAGTTTTCTTGCTCTCCTACCTCAGGTAAGGTGAACTTAGTAGATGTGACTATTCTGTTTAGTTTTCTTGCTCTCCTACCTCAGGCAAGGTGAACTTAGTAGATGTGACTATTCTGTTTAGTTTTCTTGCTCTCCTACCTCAGGTAAGGTGAACTTAGTAGATGTGGCTATTCTGTTTGGTTTTCTTGCTCTCCTACCTCAGGTAAGGTGAACTTAGTAGATGTGACTATTCTGTTTAGGCTGTTTGGTTTTCTTGCTCTCCTACCTCAGGCAAGGTGAACTTAGTAGATGTGACTATTCTGTTTGGTTTTCTTGCTCTCCTACCTCAGGTAAGGTGAACTTAGTAGATGTGGCTATTCTGTTTGGTTTTCTTGCTGTCCTACCTCAGGTAAGGTGAACTTAGTAGATGTGGCTATTCTGTTTAGTTTTCTTGCTGTCCTACCTCAGGTAAGGTGAACTTAGTAGATGTGGCTATTCTGTTTAGTTTTCTTGCTCTCCTACCTCAGGTAAGGTGAACTTAGTAGATGTGGCTATTCTGTTTAGTTTTCTTGCTCTCCTACCTCAGGTAAGGTGAACTTAGTAGATGTGGCTATTCTGTTTAGTTTTCTTGCTGTCCTACCTCAGGTAAGGTGAACTTAGTAGATGTGGCTATTCTGTTTAGTTTTCTTGCTCTCCTACCTCAGGTAAGGTGAACTTAGTAGATGTGGCTATTCTGTTTAGTTTTCTTGCTCTCCTACCTCAGGTAAGGTGAACTTAGTAGATGTGACTATTCTGTTTGGTTTTCTTGCTGTCCTACCTCAGGTAAGGTGAACTTAGTAGATGTGACTATTCTGTTTGGTTTTCTTGCTCTCCTACCTCAGGCAAGGTGAACTTAGTAGATGTGACTATTCTGTTTGGTTTTCTTGCTCTCCTACCTCAGGTAAGGTGAACTTAGTAGATGTGGCTATTCTGTTTAGGCTGTTTGGTTTTCTTGCTCTCCTACCTCAGGCAAGGTGAACTTAGTAGATGTGGCTATTCTGTTTAGTTTTCTTGCTCTCCTACCTCAGGCAAGGTGAACTTAGTAGATGTGGCTATTCTGTTTGGTTTTCTTGCTCTCCTACCTCAGGTAAGGTGAACTTAGTAGATGTGGCTATTCTGTTTAGTTTTCTTGCTCTCCTACCTCAGGCAAGGTGAACTTAGTAGATGTGACTATTCTGTTTAGTTTTCTTGCTCTCCTACCTCAGGCAAGGTGAACTTAGTAGATGTGACTATTCTTTTTAGTTTTCTTGCTGTCCTACCTCAGGTAAGGTGAACTTAGTAGATGTGACTATTCTGTTTGGTTTTCTTGCTCTCCTACCTCAGGTAAGGTGAACTTAGTAGATGTGGCTATTCTGTTTAGTTTTCTTGCTGTCCTACCTCAGGTAAGGTGAACTTAGTAGATGTGGCTATTCTGTTTGGTTTTCTTGCTGTCCTACCTCAGGTAAGGTGAACTTAGTAGATGTGGCTATTCTGTTTGGTTTTCTTGCTGTCCTACCTCAGGTAAGGTGAACTTAGTAGATGTGGCTATTCTGTTTAGTTTTCTTGCTCTCCTACCTCAGGTAAGGTGAACTTAGTAGATGTGGCTATTCTGTTTAGTTTTCTTGCTGTCCTACCTCAGGTAAGGTGAACTTAGTAGATGTGGCTATTCTGTTTGGTTTTCTTGCTCTCCTACCTCAGGCAAGGTGAACTTAGTAGATGTGGCTATTCTGTTTAGTTTTCTTGCTCTCCTACCTCAGGTAAGGTGAACTTAGTAGATGTGGCTATTCTGTTTGGTTTTCTTGCTCTCCTACCTCAGGCAAGGTGAACTTAGTAGATGTGGCTATTCTGTTTGGTTTTCTTGCTCTCCTACCTCAGGTAAGGTGAACTTAGTAGATGTGACTATTCTGTTTGGTTTTCTTGCTCTCCTACCTCAGGCAAGGTGAACTTAGTAGATGTGGCTATTCTGTTTAGTTTTCTTGCTCTCCTACCTCAGGTAAGGTGAACTTAGTAGATGTGGCTATTCTGTTTGGTTTTCTTGCTCTCCTACCTCAGGCAAGGTGAACTTAGTAGATGTGGCTATTCTGTTTAGGCTGTTTGGTTTTCTTGCTCTCCTACCTCAGGCAAGGTGAACTTAACAGATGTGACTATTCTGTTTAGACTATTCTGTTTAGGCTATTCTGTTTAGGCTATTCTGTTTAGGCTGTTCTGTTTAGACTATTCTGTTTAGGCTGTTCTGTTTAGACTTTTCTATTTAGGCTCTTCTGTTTAGGCTATTCTGTTTAGGCTATTCTGTTTAGGCTATTCTGTTTAGGCTGTTCTGTTTAGGCTCTTCTGTTTAGGCTATTCTGTTTAGGCTATTCTGTTTAGGCTGTTCTGTTTAGGCTATTCTGTTTAGGCTATTCTGTTTAGGCTATTCTGTTTAGGCTATTCTGTTCAGGCTGTTCTGTTTAGGCTGTCCTGTTTAGGCTATTCTGTTTAGACTATTCTGTTTAGGCTCTTCTGTTTAGGCTCTTCTGTTTAGGCTCTTCTGTTTAGGCTATTCTGTTTAGGCTATTCTGTTCAGGCTGTTCTGTTTAGGCTATTCTGTTTAGACTATTCTGTTTAGGCTGTTCTGTTTAGGCTCTTCTATTTAGGCTCTTCTGTTTAGGCTCTTCTATTTAGGCTATTCTGTTTAGGCTATTCTGTTTAGGCTGTTCTGTTTAGGCTATTCTGTTTAGGCTATTCTGTTTAGGCTATTCTGTTTAGGCTATTCTGTTCAGGCTATTCTGTTTAGGCTGTCCTGTTTAGGCTATTCTGTTTAGGCTATTCTGTTTAGGCTGTTCTGTTTAGTCTATTCTGTTTAGGCTATTCTGTTTAGGCTATTCTGTTTAGGCTATTCTGTTTAGGCTATTCTGTTCAGGCTGTTCTGTTTAGGCTGTCCTGTTTAGACTATTCTGTTTAGGCTGTTCTGTTTAGGCTATGCTGTTTAGACTATTCTGTTTAGGCTGTTCTGTTTAGGCTATTCTGTTTAGGCTATTCTGTTTAGGCTATTCTGTTTAGACTATTCTGTTTAGGCTGTTCTGTTTAGACTATTCTGTTTAGGCTATTCTGTTTAGGCTCTTCTGTTTAGACTATTCTGTTTAGGCTATTCTGTTTAGGCTATTCTGTTTAGGCTGTTCTGTTTAGACTATTCTGTTCAGGCTGTTCTGTTTAGGCTATTCTGTTTAGGCTATTCTGTTTAGGCTGTTCTGTTTAGGCTCTTCTATTTAGGCTCTTCTGTTTAGGCTATTCTGTTTAGGCTATTCTGTTTAGGCTGTTCTGTTTAGGCTGTTCTGTTTAGGCTGTTCTGTTTAGGCTATTCTGTTTAGGCTATTCTGTTTAGACTATTCTGTTTAGGCTGTTCTGTTTAGGCTATTCTGTTTAGACTATTCTGTTTAGTTCTGTTCTGTTCAGGCTGTTCTGTTTAGACTATTCTGTTTAGGCTATTCTGTTTAGGCTGTTCTGTTTAGGCTATTCTGTTTAGGCTATTCTGTTTAGGCTATTCTGTTTAGGCTGTTCTGTTTAGGCTATTCTGTTTAGGCTGTTCTGTTTAGGCTATTCTGTTTAGGCTCTTCTGTTTAGGCTCTTCTGCTTAGGCTTTTCTGCTTAGGCTCTTCTGTTTAGGCTCTTCTATTTAGGCTATTCTGTTTAGGCTATTCTGTTTAGGCTCTTCTATTTAGGCTCTTCTGTTTAGGCTATTCTGTTTAGGCTATTCTGTTTAGGCTATTCTGTTTAGGCTGTTCTGTTTAGGCTGTTCTGTTTAGACTATTCTGTTTAGGCTATTCTGTTTAGGCTCTTCTGCTTAGGCTTTTCTGTTTAGGCTGTTCTGTTTAGGCTGTTCTGTTTAGGCTCTTCTATTTAGGCTGTTCTGTTTAGGCTATTCTGTTTAGGCTGTTCTGTTTAGGCTCTTCTATTTAGGCTCTTCTGTTTAGGCTATTCTGTTTAGACTATTCTGTTTAGACTATTCTGTTTAGGCTATTCTGTTTAGACTATTCTGTTTAGACTATTCTGTTTAGGTTATTCTGTTTAGGCTATTCTGTTTAGGCTGTCCTGTTTTGGCTATTCTGTTTAGGCTATTCTGTTTAGGCTGTTCTGTTTAGGCTCTTCTGTTTAGGCCATTTAGGCTATTCTGTTTAGGCTATTCTGTTTAGGCTATTCTGTTTAGACTATTCTGTTTAGGCTATTCTGTTTAGGCTGTTCTGTTTAGGCTGTTCTGTTTAGGCCGTTTAGGCTATTCTGTTTAGGCTGTCCTGTTTAGGCTATTCTGTTTAGGCTCTTCTGTTTAGGTTATTCTGTTTAGACTATTCTGTTTAGGCTATTCTGTTTAGGCTATTCTGTTTAGGCTGTTCTGTTTAGTCTATTCTGTTTAGGTTGTTCTGTTTAGGCTGTTCTGTTTAGGCTATTCTGTTTAGGCTATTCTATTTAGGCTCTTCTGTTTAGGCTATTCTGTTTAGGCTGTCCTGTTTAGGCTATTCTGTTTAGGCTGTTTAGACTATTCTGTTTAGGCTATTCTGTTTAGGCTATTCTGTTTAGACTATTCTGTTTAGGCTATTCTGTTTAGGCTATTCTGTTTAGACTATTCTGTTTAGGCTATTCTGTTTAGACTATTCTGTTTAAGCTATTCTGTTTAGGCTGTTCTGTTTAGGCTGTCCTGTTTAGGCTATACTGTTTAAGCTATTCTGTTTAGACTATTCTGTTTAGGCTGTTCTGTTTAGGCTGTCCTGTTTAGGCTGTTCTGTTTAGGCTATTCTATTTAGGCTCTTCTGTTTAGGCTATTCTGTTTAGGCTATCCTGTTTAGGCTATTCTGTTTAGGCTCTTCTGTTTAGGCTGTTCTGCTTAGGCTGTTTAGGCTATTTTGTTTAGGCTATTCTGTTTAGGCTATTCTGTTTAAGCTATTCTGTTTAGACTATTCTGTTTAGGCTATTCTGTTTAGGCTCTTCTGTTTAGGTTATTCTGTTTAGACTATTCTGTTTAGGCTGTTCTGTTTAGGCTGTTTAGGCTATTCTGTTTAGGCTATTCTGTTTAAGCTATTCTGTTTAGACTATTCTGTTTAGGCTATTCTGTTTAGGCTCTTCTGTTTAGGTTATTCTGTTTAGACTATTCTGTTTAGGCTGTTCTGTTTAGGCTATTCTGTTTAGGTTGTTCTGTTTAGGCTGTTCTGTTTAGGCTATTCTGTTTAGGCTATTCTATTTAGGCTCTTCTGTTTAGGCTATTCTGTTTAGGCTGTCCTGTTTAGGCTATTCTGTTTAGGCTGTTTAGGCTATTCTGTTTAGGCTGTTTAGGCTATTCTGTTTAGGCTATTCTATTTAGGCTCTTCTGTTTAGGCTATTCTGTTTAGGCTGTCCTGTTTAGGCTATTCTGTTTAGGCTGTTTAGGCTGTTTAGGCTATTCTGTTTAGGCTATTCTGTTTAAGCTATTCTGTTTAGGCTATTCTGTTTAGGCTCTTCTGTTTAGGTTATTCTGTTTAGACTATTCTGTTTAGGCTGTTCTGTTTAGGCTGTACTGTTTAGACTATTCTGTTTAGGCTGTTCTGTTTAGGCTCTTCTGTTTAGGTTATTCTGTTTAGGCTGTTCTGTTTAGGCTGTTCTGTTTAGACTATTCTGTTTAGGCTGTTCTGTTTAGACTATTCTGTTTAGGCTGTTCTGTTTAGGCTGTTCTGTTTAGGCTGTACTGTTTAGACTATTCTATTTAGGCTGTTCTGTTTAGACTATTCTGTTTAGGCTGTTCTGTTTAGGCTGTTCTGTTTAGACTGTACTGTTTAGACTATTCTGTTTAGGCTGTTCTGTTTAGGTTATTCTGTTTAGGCTCTTCTGTTTAGGTTATTCTGTTTAGACTATTCTGTTTAGGCTATTCTGTTTAGGCTCTTCTGTTTAGACTATTCTGTTTAGGCTGTTCTGTTTAGGCTATTCTGTTTATGCTCTTCTGTTTAGGTTATTCTGTTTAGACTATTCTGTTTAGGCTATTCTGTTTAGGCTCTTCTGTTTAGGTTATTCTGTTTAGACTATTCTGTTTAGGCTCTTCTGTTTAGGCTCTTCTGTTTAGACTATTCTGTTTAGGCTGTTCTGTTTAGGCTATTCTGTTTAGGCTCTTCTGTTTAGGTTATTCTGTTTAGACTATTCTGTTTAGGCTCTTCTGTTTAGGCTATTCTGTTTAGGCTGTCCTGTTTAGGCTATTCTGTTTAGGCTATTCTGTTTAGGCTATTCTGTTTAGACTATACTGTTTAAGCTATTCTGTTTAGGCTATTCTGTTTAGGCTGTCCTGTTTAGACTATTCTGTTTAAGCTATTCTGTTTAGGCTGTTCTGTTTAGGCTGTCCTGTTTAGGCTATACTGTTTAAGCTATTCTGTTTAGGCTATTCTGTTTAGGCTATTCTGTTTAGACTATTCTGTTTAGGCTATTCTGTTTAGACTATTCTGTTTAGGCTGTCCTGTTTAGGCTATTCTATTTAGGCTCTTCTGTTTAGGCTATTCTGTTTAGGCTATCCTGTTTAGGCTATTCTGTTTAGGCTATTCTGTTTAGGCTCTTCTGTTTAGGCTATTCTGTTTAGGCTCTTCTGTTTAGGTTATTCTGTTTAGACTATTCTGTTTAGGCTATTCTGTTTAGACTATCTTGTTTAGACTATTCTGTTTAGGCTATTCTGTTTAGGCTATTCTGTTTAGACTATTCTGTTTAGACTATTCTGTTTAGGCTATTCTGTTTAGACTATTCTGTTTAAGCTATTCTGTTTAGGCTATACTGCTTAGGCTATTCTATTCAGGCTATTCTGTTCAGGTTATTCTGTTTAGGCTGTTCTGTTTAGGCTATTCTGTTTAGGCTATTCTGTTTAGGCTATTCTGTTCAGGCTATTCTGTTTAGACTATTCTGCTTAGGCTGTTCTGTTTAGGCTGTTCTGTTTAGACTATTCTGTTTAGACTATTCTGTTTAGGCTATTCTGTTTAGGCTATTCTGTTTAGGCTGTTCTGTTTAGGCTATTCTGTTTAGGCTATTCTGTTTAGACTATTCTGTTTAGGCTATTCTGTTTAGGCTGTTCTGTTTAGACTATTCTGTTTAGGTTGTTCTGTTTAGGCTGTTCTGTTTAGGCTATTCTGTTTAGGCTGTTCTGTTTAGACTATTCTGTTTAGGTTGTTCTGTTTAGGCTGTTCTGTTTAGACTATTCTGTTTAGGCTGTTCTGTTTAGGCTGTTCTGTTTAGGCAATTCTGTTTAGGCTATTCTGTTTAGGCTATACTGCTTAGGCTATTCTGTTCAGGCTGTTCTGTTTAGGCTATTCTGTTTAGGCTGTCCTGTTTAGACTATTCTGTTTAGGCTGTTCTGTTTAGGCTATTCTGTTTAGGCTATTCTATTTAGGCTCTTCTGTTTAGGCTATTCTGTTTAGGCTGTTCTGTTTAGGCTATTCTGTTTAGGCTATTCTGTTTAGGCTATTCTATTTAGGCTCTTCTGTTTAGGCTATTCTGTTTAGGCTCTTCTGTTTAGGCTCTTCTGTTTAGGCTATTCTGTTTAGGCTATTCTGTTTAGGCTGTCCTGTTTAGGCTATTCTGTTTAGACTATTCTGTTTAGGTTGTTCTGTTTAGGCTGTTCTGTTTAGGCTATTCTGTTTAGGCTATTCTATTTAGGCTCTTCTGTTTAGGCTATTCTGTTTAGGCTATTCTGTTTAGGCTGTTCTGTTTAGGCTGTTCTGTTTAGACTATTCTGTTTAGGCTGTTCTGTTTAGGCTGTTCTGTTTAGTCTATTCTGCTTAGGCTGTTCTGTTTAGACTATTCTGTTTAGACTATTCTGTTTAGGCTATCCTGTTTAGGCTGTTCTGTTTAGGCTATTCTGTTTAGTTCTGTTCTGTTCAGGCTATTCTGTTTAGGCTATTCTATTTAGGCTATTCTGTTTAGGCTATTCTGTTTAGGCTATTCTGTTTAGGCTGTTCTGTTTAGTTCTGTTCTGTTCAGGCTATTCTATTTAGGCTATTCTGTTTAGGCTATTCTGTTTAGGCTATTCTGTTTAGACTATTCTGTTTAGACTATTCTGTTTAGTTCTGTTCTGTTCAGGCTATTCTGTTCAGGCTATTCTGTTTAGGCTATTCTATTTAGGCTCTTCTGTTTAGGCTATTCTGTTTAGGCTATTCTGTTTAGGCTGTTCTGTTTAGGCTGTTCTGTTTAGACTATTCTGTTTAGTTCTGTTCTGTTCTGTTCAGGCTATTCTGTTTAGACTATTCTGTTTAGGCTATTCTGTTTAGACTATTCTGTTTAGGCTATTCTGTTTAGACTATTCTGTTTAGGCTATTCTGTTTAGGCTGTTCTGTTTAGACTATTCTGTTTAGGCTATTCTGTTTAGACTATTCTGTTTAGACTATTCTGTTTAGACTATTCTGTTTAGGCTGTTCTGTTTAGACTATTCTGTTTAGGCTATTCTGTTTAGGCTGTTCTGTTTAGACTATACTGTTTAGGCTATTCTGTTTAGACTATTCTGTTTAGGCTGTTCTGTTTAGGCTGTTCTGTTTAGGCTCTTCTATTTAGGCTATTCTGTTTAGGCTGTTCTGTTTAGACTATACTGTTTAAGCTATTCTGTTTAGGCTGTTCTGTTTAGGCTGTTCTGTTTAGGCTATTCTGTTTAGACTATTCTGTTTAGGCTATACTGTTTAGGCTGTCCTGTTTAGGCTGTCCTGTTTAGGCTATTCTGTTTAGACTATTCTGTTTAGGCTATTCTGTTTAGACTATTCTGTTTAGGCTATACTGTTTAGGCTGTCCTGTTTAGGCTATTCTGTTTAGGCTGTTCTGTTTAGACTATACTGTTTAAGCTATTCTGTTTAGGCTGTTCTGTTTAGGCTATCCTGTTTAGGCTGTTCTGTTTAGGCTATTCTGTTTAGACTATTCTGTTTAGGCTATACTGTTTAGGCTGTCCTGTTTAGGCTGTCCTGTTTAGGCTATTCTGCTTAGACTATTCTGTTTAGGCTATTCTGTTTAGACTATTCTGTTTAGGCTATACTGTTTAGGCTGTCCTGTTTAGGCTATTCTGTTTAGGCTGTTCTGTTTAGACTATACTGTTTAAGCTATTCTGTTTAGGCTGTTCTGTTTAGGCTATCCTGTTTAGGTTGTTCTGTTTAGGCTATTCTGTTTAGACTATTCTGTTTAGGCTATACTGTTTAGGCTGTTCTGTTTAGGCTATACTGCTTAGGCTATTCTGTTTAGGTTCTTCGGTTTTCTAGCTCCCAAAGACTTTTAATTTATTTGGGTTTTTAAGCATACCTGATGGTTACACCAGAAACGTGTCGAGCATACTACATTAGATATCTACGTTTTTATTTGATATTGTAAAACTTAAAAACAGTAATATGCTACAGTATAAAGAAAAGGGAGCCTTTATAGTCGTGATCATATACGATTGTTATTGGTTTATTGAAGGTCAAAGGTTATCTCACAATCACTACCTTTAGACATCATTTTTATTAGTATCAGTTTGTGTAAAGTATAAGGTAGAAATAAATAAAAATAACAGTAGGCTCTATATTGCTGACATGATTATTCATGCACTGTTCACGTTCAATCAAGAATGTAGTTTCTGATAAAAAGCTGTTTATTCATATTCCATAGCATCCCATGTTATACAATGTTCTGTGGTGGCAGTCACCTTGGATTTTGATCAACACAAAAACATACCTTCTGTAGAGGACCATCAAAGAAATCAACACAGCCAAGTCTGATTTCAAATGGTTCAGTGGTTTCAGAGAAAAACAAAATAAATTATTTTCACATATAGGTTCCTGTGTTAAACAGTCGGCCATTTTTGGATTTATTATACCCCCCGCAACGAAGTTGTAGGGGGGTATACTGGTTTCACCATGTCCGTCTGTCTATCCGTCCATCCGTCCGTCCGTCTGTAGACAAATCCTATGTCGTAAGATAACTTGAGTTGTGTTTCTTAGAATCTTTTTAAATTTTATCAGCTGTCTACTGGTGAAGAGAGGAGGATCCCTTTCATTTTTGACGATTTTCACTTTTGCCGTTCCAGAGTTATTGGACTTGATATGACGGAAAATAGGATTTTTACCCTATGTCGTATGATAACTTGAGTAGTGTTTCTCAGAATCTTTTAAAATTTTATCAGCAGCTTACAGGTGAAGAGAGGAGGGTCCCTTTCATTTTTGGTCGGAACAATCAGTAATGTTTTGGTTATGGAGATAGGTTGGACAGATGTGGGGAGCGGGGGGTATGGTATATCTTAGTGAGCTGTACTCACAGTAATACTAGTATTGATACAAAAATGAAAACTTTGTACCTATTACATTTGTATATGTAATCATGTTTTGTTTAAATAAGAATAAGAAATTTTCTATTGCATTTTATTTTTCTTTACATTAAAATATTTAAAATAACAAACAGCATATACAATGTATATATAAAAAATAAACAAATGAAAAAGATAAAATTATTTATGCCTATTGCACTATTTAAAGCCCAAAAGGCACTCAATATAAAAATAATGTTGTCCAATAGAAAATCACTAATGGAAAACAAACTGAAATGTATATCTAAGTTACTGGAAATGAGTAAATGTGGTACAATCTTCCTGCCTTACTGAAACAGAATAAAAATTAACCAGATTAACATTTAAAAAAGTGTGTTAAAGTTTTGTTGACACGTTAACACTGGTCCAGAACTATAACAAGAAGCTTAAGCTTAAGAGCCTGTAACTCTTGCCTGAAAAGTTTCATCAGTTAGTTAAGTTATATATAAACAGTCCTTACGATGAACACCGGTCTCCCGGCCCAAGACCAGTAAAACTCTGTTCTGACCAGTAAATTTTTCAGTTTTTATTTAGAACTATGGTATTTAAAAATAAATTCAAGAATTTGATTCGGACCAGTAAATTCAAATTTCATTTCGAGGACTGTATAAACATGTTTCAAGTTCAGAGCTTGACCTTGTAAATGTTGCACCCTACCTAAGGTTTTATATTGCACATCACTATAATGTTTGTTGTACTGAATGGTTCTCAAAAATGAGAAAAAGGTGAACATTCTGCATTTTGTAAAACTCCTGCTGCCAAAGAATGTTACTATTATTTTAAACAATCGCTTACAGTAGTTTAAAATCCCCCCCACTTGTTACATTTCAAATCACTCTAAATGTTAACAAACAGGGCATTGAAGTTATGTCTTTAAATGATGTGAAATCATAAATTTGATGGTGAAGCAGAGAACTTGTTACTGTCCTAATTAATCTATACATAGCACACATATTTTACCTTCTCCTCACATGTATTAAATATATATATAAAAAAAAGCTGTGTAAATAAATATGTCAATAATAATAAAATTAGTGAGAAACAGTACTCCATGTATAGAAGTAACTTAATGATACAAGTGTTGTCATGACTACAATTATAAATAAATGAATTTCAATAGTAAATGATTGATACATACATATATACACAATATACATGTATTTAAAGGTAGATAATTTAGATTGTGCTCAGATAAAATACTATTTTCATATTATGATATGTCTTCCTATGGATCGGCATTAGGTAAAACAAGGCTAGAACAATAAAACACCAAGTGTATTAAGGGACAGACCATTTAACTTTTACGTTTTTACTCCAATACCAGTAAAATTTTATTAAGCAAAACAAGAATCAGATTTCTATTTTTGGACATGAAAGATTGCAAATTTTTCTTGCTAAAAACTGCAATGTTAGATTAATCATTTTTTGCATCTTTCAGGTAAAGATATCTTTCTTTCTATAAAAATTAGTGATAGATTTTTTTTTCTACAGGCAAATCTTAGGTTTGAGAACTTTTGCCTGCTTGATAACAAAAACATCAGAACCCCAGACTGTCCATAATGACCACACTTATGAATCAAGGTTTGTTCTGGGTTGTTTTTTCTTTTATTGTAATATGTCCTTGATTTAATGTTATTTATGACACATTTTGTGCTAAGTCATAAAACAGATTTAACTAGAACAAGTTCAAAGTTCATTATACATTTCAAATATAAATTGAGAAGTTTAATAATTCTTAAAAATTACCAATAAAATTAATTTAGCATCATTTTTGTGTCTTTAAAGAATTCAACACTATAAATACCCGTACCTTCTTTGACACAAAGGATTTAATTTCCTGTATTTAATGGCCCTTATCTTAGAGGTATTAATATTTGACTGTTATTTAATGAACTGGTCGATTCTAAAATAAGACTTAACACTCCATAAATACATTTCCTAATGTAACTAAAACTACACATTAATTCCATGTTTATAATAAAAATCTGTTACACCCAACATAAATTACCCAATGAACATTGTAAATAACAGGTGCCATTTCTTACATATATAATGGTATAATTTCAATATTATTAAAATATTTTAATTGAACAATTACAGCTTAACAATAATAATACAATCTTAATGCTATTTAGATGTAATCAGAATATTCTTATTGAACAATTCAGTTGTAACAATATTTCACTCCCAATCAACAGATATCATTGGTTGTTATCTGTGTCACAGCAAGCTATATCTTTTTAAAATTCCAATTTTTAAATTCTGGTAAATGAGAAACATAGCCTTACACATGTGATACTGGACCATTTACCCAATGAAATCGCAGCAATATCAGCTGATTTTCATTATTGCAATTAGAAATCATCTGAAGGAATTACTTTCATTATTACATGATCATAGCCATACATTATCACATGATCACAGCCATGCATTATCACATGATCATATATATGTATATCACATGATCATATCCATACATTATCACATTGAATATCATAAAATGCTATAACATGTGAACAGGTAACCAGTAGTTACGTATGATGCGTAACTTATGTGGCTATAACTTGGCGTTAATCGTAACTGTCTTTGATGATATGTTAATGATGGCGTCTGGTAATCGTGGAACCTCTATGTACTTTTCTGTAATAGAAAAAGCATAAAATAGAAAAAACATCATTGAAATGAAATCTTGAACGAATATATTTTGCTATAAAATCAACTTGCACAACAAAAACTAGAGGCTCACATGGATATGTATCATTCGGCTTGTATTTTCAAAGATATTTTTTTTCTAATTTTTCATCCCCATTGCAGCCTATTTCATAGCTGCGGAACCGTTGCCCTTATGGTCCTTTGCCAGTTTTCTGATATTTGAGGACCATAGGGCTACGGATTTCACCCTATCTAAAATTTGCGAAACTGCGACCACGATTTTGTTGTACCTTTCAACAGTAATTTTCACAACAAAACGCTTTGTGAAAGCGGAGTCATGTGAATAATTCATTTCGTTACATATTTATCTATCGCTTTCCATATTTACTTAATCATTATTATTCATTTCTAGCTCATTATCATAACAAATGTCTCGATATTAACTGATCCCGCCTACTTCGTTCCGCCATCTTGTCATTGCTGTATTCTCGTTTTGAAGTCACGTGACTTTTGAGAGATAACTCTAACAGCAAAACACGTGTTTGGTTTGTTTACGTTTTACCGGAGGTTTTGCACGACAATTTTTATCTGAAGTAAAATATTTAGTTAACCTAGAGTGAACTATTTTACAAATATTAACCAGAAATGTTATTTTCTTCTATGATTATTCCAATTGAGGCGAACTCTCATTCAACATTTTCAAATTTTTCATGTAAACAAAACGAACACGTGTTTTGCTGTTAGAGTTAACTCTCAAAAGTCACGTGACCTCAAAGCGAGAATACCACAATGACAAGATGGCGGAACGAAGTAGGCGGGATCAATTAATATCGAGACATTTGTTATGATAATGAGCTAAAAATGAATAATAATGAGTAAGTAAATGTGGAAAGCGATAGATAAATATGTAACGAAACGAATTATCCACATGACGCCCCTCTCACAAAGCGTTTTGTTGTGAACATTACTGTTGAAAGGTGCGACAAAGTCGTGGTCGCAGTTTCGCAAATTTTTGATAGGGTGAAATCCGTAGCCCTATGGTCTGCAAACATCAGAAAACTGGCCAAGGATCATAAGGTCTACGGTTCCGCAGCTACCTATTTCAGACATTGGATGCCAGGTTTGTACCCCATGGACCCATATACCTAAGGACCTATATATCTGTATTGTTGAATCTGTAAAGCACAATGATTTTCCATGATTTACATAATGCATTTTCATACAATGTAGCTGGTTTGTACTAAATAAAAATACTATTCCATTGTAGGATATGTTAAACTGTGGACACTAAGGTCCATGAGGCTTTTCTTAGTATAAAGTTGGATCTAAATATCACAGCGATGCTTCAACTATTTGTATATTCATTGCTGTATTTATGTTCCTCATCTTAATATTCCCACCAGATCTTGAAACCTACAGACCATAAGGCATTCATTTGTATATAATTATTAGAGTCTTCATATCACAATTATGCTTAAAATTTTCTCTCTTCATAATTTTTTTTCTAACTTTCCCCATTGCAACTTATGATAATCTTAAAACCTTCAAGGATTGGGCTCATACATCACTGGGCCTTCATATGTATAATGTATACTCTACACATCACAATGATGCTATACAGCATATTTTGTAGTATTTCTACGGCTGATTTACTTAATTTCCTCTTTTAGCCCTCCCCATAAGAGATCAACTTTATTTCTAAGGATATCAATTATTAAGTGTTAAAATCTTACCGATTTCTGCACAGACTTCTGTCAATTTAACTGTGTTTGGATACATGTATGTTTGATTATCTCTGAAAGAATTTGACAGAAATAAGATAATTATGATGAATTATACCAGCTTAGAATAAAAAGTTTTTAAGTATTACAGACACAGAACAAAACTTTCAATATAATTACTTTATGCAATAGTCAACCATGGTACAGACAATGGACAAATAAGAATAAAATATTTTCTGTAAGATTTTTCAGGGGCCGTCGTGGTCGTGATCATATGGTAGTTGGATTTATAACTACCTATGCAATCAGTGCCTATCACCACTAATGTTGTGAGTTTGAATCCCGCTCAAGGGAGGTATACTTGATACAACATTATGTAATGAAGTTTGTCAGTGACTTGCAGCAGGTCAGTGGTTTTCTCCGGGTACTCCAGTTTCCTCCATCAATAAAATTGACTGCCATAATATAACTGAAATATTGTTGAAAGTGGCATCAAACAACATAAACCTAGACCAAACTGTTAAGATTTTTCACTATTTGTTGTACAGAAATTTTCCAACTTTTTCAATACCTTTGAAATAATTCCTCCAAATATGACAAAAAAATAACACCTTCCTTTTTATTTTAATGACAACAACTGAATTAATTTGATATGCAACAGTCAGCATTTACATGATGATGTAAATCCACCGTTAAGAATTGGTTGAAGATATCAGCATTAGCAGCAACCTTCAATCAAGGGAATCCTGATAGGAAACACAAGTTCTAGATTATTGTATCAACTGAAAGATATTTAAGGAAAATTTGAAATTGTTGAACAGGTTATACGATATAACCTGGTTTTGGTCAGTTTACGCAATAAACTGTGAATGAAAAGCGTAAACTGACCCAAACCAGGTTATGTAAGTATAACCTGTTCAACAATTTCAAATATTCCTTATAATTTAATTTTTACAACAAAATTTAATGATTCCTCGATTTTAATTACGATTATTTCATGTGACTATTTGAATTTGTTGTTGGCGGATGAACACGCTGGTAACTTCACAATACCAACCCAGGTTATCGAGTATAACCAAAATTTTCTCCAGGCGGATTAGCCTTACAGATTGAAATATTCAAATCAAATTAAACTATATACATGACATGTATTCCATATACAGGTGCTACAAGAATTGTTTCACACTTGCAACAAGTGACTTCTGGATAAACAGAGATTAGGATATACCTATCTACATATTTTTATTTACAGATCACATTGTTTTTTTCAGCATTATTTTACTAGAATGGACAGACTAAATAAACAAACCTTTTTTCCTTTCTTGCTGCATCCATGTGGTGTAAAGCAAGTAATCCATTATTAATTAAATCTAATGATAAAACTTCCAGATGTCTAATCAGTCCATCTCTCAGCAGTCTAGAACCTAATATCTGGGCCTCTTTAGCGATAGCCTTTGGTGGTTTAGCTAATGGTTTACCATGGGCATCGTTATGCATTGATAACAAACATTTACAGGCAATCTAAAATATAAAAACAAAAGATTGACAAATACTTACAGGCAATCTAAAATAAATGCATATAAACTCAAATGGCTGAGCTAAAAATTGTAACATAGGCAATAAAAAGAGCATAATTATTTTTTTTAAATTGTATGCCAACCTACCAGACATTCAACAAGAAACAATGCCAACCTACCAGACATTCAACAAGAAACAATGCCAACCTACCAGACATTCAACAAGAAACACATTGGTCAAACCACTCACATGAGCAATATAGATAAACTACACTTATAATTAGTTGATCCACCGATGTAAGAATATATCCCAAAAAAGTTTCATCAAATTATGACCAGTCATATTGGACAAAATATCTATGCCAATCAGTCATTGGTGGCCATTTTGGATGACTAATCACTATAAGAATGTACAAAACTTTTTTCAGGACCATGTCATGAACATTTCATTATAGCTTTGTGCAATATTGTGAAGTGCTTTCTGAGAAGTTCAAAATGTGAAAAGTATTTACAGTAGAGTTCGTTTATAGCGAAGTCCAGGGGACTCTCGATCTTATTTCATTATAGGAATCGTTCGCTATAAGAGAAATAATGTAGAATTACCTCCCCTTTTGCAAAATGATGTATTTCAATTTTTTTTATTTTAAGTGATGTTTTGTTTGCTTTGTTTTGTTATTTTTTGACAGATAATAATGATTTTGTTGTAATAAAATACTTTCAGCGGATTTTGTTTTGTGAGTCTTTGTTTTTTTTGTAACACCATTCATAATGCAAGCTATGTTGAGGAATAATTTACCGTGCCCAACACTGTTAAAATATGAGATCGTTTTTCTGAATAGAGAAAAACAAAAACGAGAATTGTTGAATAAAATTGATTAATTCAGCAGTTAAAATAATACTGATCTGATCTGATATTTTGTATCAAGATCTATTGCCTTTCTCTTTCTGCTAGCCATACTGATTACTGAATGATAACCACGAGGATGTGTTTCCATATTTATGACAATGTTCGGCTTGCAGTGTGAAAAAAACCGGTAGAATTAAAATTTAAAAGTCGCTTTGTTGTTTAATTAAAGAGTCTATCATCAAAGAAAAAATAACCAATAGCGAATAAATTAATCTCACACATGACTTTGTTTTTAATTTCTTTAGCTTGTGCATCCATTCATTAAAATTTAGATTACGTTTGATTAATTTTAATGCAATAAATTAGCATGTGTGTTATTAATTGACAACTTGCAATTGTTAATCATTGATACCCATTTTATTGTTTGAATATTTTAAAGAAAAGTCTTGATTGACATCATTAACAATATCACAGGTGGGATTATTGATTTTTCAATTACCGATACCGGAAGTGTCAAGTGCCATTCTAATATGTGATCGTCCGTGTGTAACGGAAGACAAGGTAAACGATTTGTTTGTTCAGCAATTTTCTTGGTTATATCAGGTCAATTTTGAGTAATAAAAACGTTGTTTGGGTTTAAAATTCTCTTCGTTTTAAGCCCGATTTTCGTAATAAAAAATTCGCAATAGGCCTTCAAAAATACATTGTTTAAATAGCGATTGGACCAGGGATTTATCTTTACTTCGTTATAAGCCTGATTTCGCTACAAGCCTGTTCACTATAAACGAACTCTACTGTACATGAAAACTGACAGACAAATAATGAACCTCTGGCTCACGTGAGCTAAAGATGAACAGTTCACTGTGTTCACTGACATCTTACAGGTATCTAGTGTAATAGACAAATGATGAACCTCTGGCTCAAGTGAGCTAAAGATGAACAGTTCACTGTGTTCACTGACATCTTACAGGTATCTAGTGTAATAGACAAATGATGAAACTCTGGCTCAAGTGAGCTAAAGGTGAACAGTTCACTGTGTTCACTGACATCTTACAGGTATCTAGTGTGATAGACAAATGATGAACCTCTGGCTCAAGTGAGCTAAAGATGAACAGTTCACTGTGTTCCGACATCTTACAGGTATCTAGTGTAATAGACAAATGATGAAACTCTGGCTCAAGTGAGCTAAAGACGAACAGTTCACTGTGTTCAGACATCTTACAGGTATCTAGTGTGATAGACAAATGATGAAACTCTGGCTCAAGTGAGTTAAAGATGAACAGTTCACTGTGTTCACTGACATCTTACAGGTATCTAGTGTAATAGACAAATGATGAACCTCTGGCTCGAGTGAGCTAAAGATGAACAGTTCACTGTGTTCACTCACATCTTACAGGTATCTAGTGTAATAGACAAATGATGAAACTCTGGCTCAAGTGAGCTAAAGATGAACAGTTCACTGTGTTCACTGACATCTTACAGGTATCTAGTGTAATAGACAAATGATGAACCTCTGGCTCGAGTGAGCTAAAGATGAACAGTTCACTGTGTTCACTCACATCTTACAGGTATCTAGTGTAATAGACAAATGATGAAACTCTGGCTCAAGTGAGCTAAAGATGAACAGTTCACTGTGTTCACTGACATCTTACAGGTATCTAGTGTAATAGACTAATGATCAAAAGGTATCTAGTGTAATAGACAAATGATGAAACTCTGGCTCAAGTGAGCTAAAGATGAACAGTTCACTGTGTTCACTGACATCTTACAGGTATCTAGTGTAATAGACAAATGATGAACCTTTGGCTCAGGTGAGCTAAAGATGAACAGTTCACTGTGTTCACTGACATCTTACAGGTATCTAGTGTAATAGACAAATGATGAACCTCTGGCTCAAGAGAGCTAAAGATGAACAGTTCACTGTGTTCACTGACATCTTACAGGTATCTAGTGTAATAGACAAATGATGAACCTCTGGCTCAGGTGAGCTAAAGATGAACAGTTCACTGTGTTCACTGACATCTTACAGGTATCTAGTGTGATAGACAAATGATGAAACTCTGGCTCAAGTGAGCTAAAGATGAACAGTTCACTGTGTTCACTGACATCTTACAGGTATCTAGTGTAATAGACAAATGATGAAACTCTGGCTCAAGTGAGCTAAAGATGAACAGTTCACTGTGTTCACTGACATCTTACAGGTATCTAGTGTAATAGACAAATGATGAAACTCTGGCTCAAGTGAGCTAAAGATGAACAGTTCACTGTGTTCACTGACATCTTACAGGTATCTAGTGTAATAGACAAATGATGAACCTCTGGCTCAAGAGAGCTAAAGATGAACAGTTCACTGTGTTCACTGACATCTTACAGGTATCTAGTGTAATAGACAAATGATGAAACTCTGGCTCAGGTGAGCTAAAGATGAACAGTTCACTGTGTTCACTGACATCTTACAGGTATCTAGTGTAATAGACAAATGATGAACCTCTGGCTCAAGGGAGCTAAAGAAGAACAGTTCACTGTGTTCACTGACATCTTACAGGTATCTAGTGTAATAGACAAATGATGAAACTCTGGCTCAAGTGAGCTAAAGATGAACAGTTCACTGTGTTTACTGACATCTTACAGGTATCTAGTACAATAGACAAATGATGAACCTCTGGCTCAAGTGAGCTAAAGATGAACAGTTCACTGTGTTCACTGACATCTTACAGGTATCTAGTGTAATAGACAAATGATGAACCTCTGGCTCAAGTGAGCTAAAGATGAACAGTTCACTGTGTTCACTGACATCTTACAGGTATCTAGTGTAGTAGACAAATGATGAACCTCTGGCTCAAGTGAGCTAAAGATGAACAGTTCACTGTGTTCACTAACATCTTACAGGTATCTAGTGTAATAGACAAATGATGAAACTCTGGCTCAAGTGAGCTAAAGATGAACAGTTCACTGTGTTCACTGACATATTACAGGTATCTAGTGTAATAGACAAATGATGAAACTCTGGCTCAAGTGAGCTAAAGATGAACAGTTCACTGTGTTCACTCACATCTTACAGGTATCTAGTGTAATAGACTAATGATCAAAAGGTATCTAGTGTAATAGACAAATGATGAAACTCTGGCTCAAGTGAAATAAAGATGAACAGTTCACTGTGTTCACTGACATCTTACAGGTATCTAGTGTAATAGACAAATGATGAACCTCTGGCTCAAGTGAGCTAAAGATGAACAGTTCACTGTGTTCACTGACATCTTACAGGTATCTAGTGTGATAGACAAATGATGAAACTCTGGCTCAAGTGAGCTAAAGATGAACAGTTCACTGTGTTCACTGATATCTTACAGGTATCTAGTGTAATAGACAAATGATGAAACTCTGGCTCAAGTGAGCTAAAGATGAACAGTTCACTGTGTTCACTGACATCTTACAGGTATCTAGTGTAATAGACAAATGATGAAACTCTGGCTCAAGTGAGCTAAAGAAGAACAGTTCACTGTGTTCACTGACATCTTACAGGTATCTAGTGTAATAGACAAATGATGAAACTCTGGCTCAAGTGAGCTAAAGATGAACAGTTCACTGTGTTCACTGACATCTTACAGGTATCTAGTGTAATAGACAAATGATGAAACTCTGGCTCAAGTGAGCTAAAGAAGAACAGTTCACTGTGTTCACTGACATCTTACAGGTATCTAGGGTAATAGACAAATGATGAACCTCTGGCTCAAGAGAGCTAAAGATGAACAGTTCACTGTGTTCACTGACATCTTACAGGTATCTAGTGTAATAGACAAATGATGAAACTCTGGCTCAAGTGAGCTAAAGATGAACAGTTCACTGTGTTCAGACATCTTACAGGTATCTAGTGTAATAGACAAATGATGAACCTCTGGCTCAAGGGAGCTAAAGATGAACAGTTCACTGTGTTCACTGACATCTTATAGGTATCTAGTGTAATAGACAAATGATGAACCTCTGGCTCAAGTGAGCTAAAGAAGAACAGTTCACTGTGTTCACTGACATCTTACAGGTATCTAGTGTAATAGACAAATGATGAAACTCTGGCTCAAGTGAACTAAAGATGAACAGTTCACTGTGTTCACTGACATCTTACAGGTATCTAGTGTAATAGACAAATGATGAAACTCTGGCTCAAGTGAGCTAAAGATGAACAGTTCACTGTGTTCAGACATCTTACAGGTATCTAGTGTGATAGACAAATGATGAAACTCTGGCTCAGGTGAGCTAAAGATGAACAGTTCACTGTGTTCACCGACATCTTACAGGTATCTAGTGTAATAGACAAATGATGAACCTCTGGCTCAAGTGAGCTAAAGATGAACAGTTCACTGTGTTCACTGACATCTTACAGGTATCTAGTGTAATAGACAAATGATGAACCTCTGGCTCAAGCGAGCTAAAGATGAACAGTTCACTGTGTTCACTGACATCTTACAGGTATCTAGTGTAATAGACAAATGATGAACAGTTCACTGTGTTCACTGACATCTTACAGGTATCTAGTGTAATAGACAAATGATGAAACTCTGGCTCAAGTGAGCTAAAGATGAACAGTTCACTGTGTTCAGACATCTTACAGGTATCTAGTGTGATAGACAAATGATGAAACTCTGGCTCAAGTGAGCTAAAGATGAACAGTTCACTGTGTTCACTGACATCTTACAGGTATCTAGTGTAATAGACAAATGATGAACCTCTGGCTCAAGTGAGCTAAAGATGAACAGTTCACTGTGTTCAGACATCTTACAGGTATCTAGTGTGATAGACAAATGATGAAACTCTGGCTCAAGTGAGCTAAAGATGAACAGTTCACTGTGTTCACCGACATAATACAGGTATCTAGTGTAATAGACAAATGATGAACCTCTGGCTCAAGTGAGCTAAAGATGAACAGTTCACTGTGTTCACTGACATCTTACAGGTATCTAGTGTAATAGATAAATGATGAACCTCTGGCTCAAGAGAGCTAAAGATGAACAGTTCACTGTGTTCACTGACATCTTACAGGTATCTAGTGTAATAGACAAATGATGAAACTCTGGCTCAGGTGAGCTAAAGATGAACAGTTCACTGTGTTCACTGACATCTTACAGGTATCTAGTGTAATAGACAAATGATGAACCTCTGGCTCAAGAGAGCTAAAGATGAACAGTTCACTGACATCTTATAGGTATCTAGTGTAATAGACAAATGATGAAACTCTGGCTCAGGTGAGCTAAAGATGAACAGTTCACTGTGTTCACTGACATCTTACAGGTATCTAGTGTAATAGACAAATGATGAACCTCTGGCTCAAGTGAGCTAAAGAAGAACAGTTCACTGTGTTCAGACATCTTACAGGTATCTAGTGTAATAGACAAATGATGAAACTCTGGCTCAAGTGAGCTAAAGATGAACAGTTCACTGTGTTCAGACATCTTACAGGTATCTAGTGTGATAGACAAATGATGAAACTCTGGCTCAGGTGAGCTAAAGATGAACAGTTCAGTGTTCACCGACATCTTACAGGTATCTAGTGTAATAGACAAATGATGAACCTCTGGCTCAAGTGAGCTAAAGATGAACAGTTCACTGTGTTCACTCACATCTTACAGGTATCTAGTACAATATTTACCCAGTATCGTAGTAAGTTTTTACATGAAACCTGACAGACAAATGATGAATGTTTGAGCTTAAGATGAACAGTTGACTGACATCCTACATGTATCTAGAGTAATATTTACCCAATATCCTAGTAAGTTTTTACATGAAACCTGACAGACAAATGATGAATGTTTGAGCTTAAGATGAACAGTTGACTGACATCCTACATGTATCTAGAGTAATATTTACCCAATATCCTAGTAAGAATGGTTCAAACATCTGACTGAAGAATGTTATGTATTTATTTGTTGATTTTTTAACTTGTAACTGATCATCATCTATCATTACACCACAGTTGTGTGTCAATGTCAACATGGCATTCTCAAAATCCTAAAATAAAGAAATAAATACATAACAGTAATCAACAAGACATAAAACATGACATGATATATAGTTAACCACAACAAAAGTTACATTAGTTTGTAGTGTAATATCAACATTGAAAGTGTCTCATTAGAATACAAGCTCCAGAAAAGTGAGACCAACGGTTGCCAAGACCAACTGATCTGTGAGATATACATATTGTTTGTAACTAATGGTTTATTTAATTTACATTTAGGCTGATCAATTGGCCCTGCTTCATCATTTTCATCTTTATTTAAGATTTAAAACATCAAGAACATTGTTTTACTTTGTTTACATTAGCAGACGACAAGAGAAAGTACAAGTTATAACCCTTATAGCAACTGTACAATACAAAAAAATAAATAGACTTTTGTTTCTTCCGTTTTGATGCGTTTTTTATGTAAGACAAGACATAAAGACAGCTGCGTGTGACCTTGTCTTACATGGCATTGTCAGCCAATCAAATCGGCCGAGTATAATCAACGGGAAACTACGATAGTGTCAGATTGAAAGCCATATTTACAACAATACACACAAATAATTAAAACGCCTACCTTGCAAACTTATTTTAGTTATATTTTATCAAAATTGAAGCGTACACGAAACCAAATGACGTCTGATCTTTACGTTTTAAACTGGAAGTCTTCATATGACGTCATGTTGTTAATGTATTAAAGACGTCAACAACATTTCGCAGAATTTCAATTTGTGTGATTTTTAGACCAGGGATATGCAAGAATACATTTTTATGTTCAGTATTGCATTGAAGAATTCATGATAATAATTAAACGGTTCTTTTCAGGAGTTCATGCATGTGTACACAGGGTTGATGCACTCACAAACTTTACATAAACGTCCTTCTCTCCTAGCACGTGGTGATCTAGTTTCAGGGCCGAAATGTAAACATTGTTAAAAACGGAAGAAATAGGTTCTTACACTCGTCTCTATTGAAGATCTGGGATTTCTTTCACGAGTGTGAGAAATTCTGTCTTTTCACGAGTGGAGCGTAGCGGAACGAGTGAAAAGACGTAGAATTTCTCACACGAGTGGAAGAAATCCCAGATCTTCAATAGAGACTCGTGTAAGAACCTATTATTGTACAAAACAGAAAAAAATATTACTTTCGGTTGTACATTATGAAAAGAAATGTACGGTCATGTGTCATAAGTGGATTTTTCTCATTGGATTAAAATTATAGATGTATAATAAACTTATTATTGTATAGCTATATTATTGTCTTGATTTAATGTGGCATATAGTTTTAATTCTTTACCATATATATACCATTATATGAATCAACACATCTTGTTCTTATCCAAAAAACACAATACATATAAGTGTTACTTAAATAGATAAACAAGTCATCCCACTCAAAGGTTTTATTCTGAGTAATTAGTTAAACATTTTTAAGTTCTCTCCCATACATTTTAGTACCTTGCTAACTTAGTCCACTTACTAATTCTCTTCATAAAAAAAACAAAAAGAAATTTCATACACATCATTATAATATAAAGCTCACCTGTTTCGTATGACCAGGCATAAAAATAAAATCCCTGTTAAGAAGATTTTCTAGAAATTCATATTTACGGTAAAGCTCATCTGAAATATATAAGGTATTACATCTACAGACATGGTTGTTTGTAATCAATTTTACAGTCAAATCTGCTTGAAAAACCACCTGTATTAAGCAACAACATGTGTTTAATGACCATGCCTTAAAATAACAATAACAGTACATTCCATATCATTTTTACCTGTTTTTAGAGTGGTCTTTAAAGACAGGTTTGACTGTAGTTATTTGTACAGTCAAGTCTGATAAGTCAGTCTATTGACTGTAGTTAATTGTACAGTCAAGTCTGATAAGTCAGTCTATTGACTGTAGTTAATTGTACAGTCAAGTCTGATAAGTCAGTCTATTGACTGTAGTTAATTGTAGTCAAGTCTGATAAGTCAGTCTATTGACTGTAGTTAATTGTACAGTCAAGTCTGATAAGTCAGTCTATTGACTGTACTTAATTGTACAGTCAAGTCTGATAAGTCAGTCTACTGACTGTAGTTAATTGTACAGTCAAGTCTGATAAGTCAGTATATTGACTGTAGTTATTGTACAGTCAAGTCTGATAAGTCAGTCTATTGATTGTAGTTATTTGTACAGTCAAGTCTGATAAGTCATTCTATCTTCTATTATTTCCTAAATGTTACCAACAGATGATTTCTTACTCATCAATGTATTGCTTTATTATTATTTCACTGTATAATAACTCAACAGTTCTATGTTATTACTTTATTATTATTTCACTGTATAATAACTCAACAGTTCTATTTTTTATAAGAGTAATATAATCCATGACGATTATTAACATTTCTGTGACAATAGGATGAAACTTTATATATTTTTTATAATCAAGTAAATCCCACCACATATTTGCACCTGTCTCAAACCTGGATCTGGATTTTCATTGGGAAATGTTGAGTTCTTTTTTTATGTGTTCAATGATTTGTGGTGAAAAAGGTGATTGTTTTCTTTGTTGATATTTGTAGAATCACTGTTTAAACTTTCTTTTCATAAACACATTTGTTACATTATCCACAGTATTGTGTGTAATTCAGACACATTATCCTGACTCCATGTAAACTAGTTGTTGCTTCTCTTACACCTCAATTCTGCCTGTTAGTTTAGCAGAGAATCAGCAAATATCAATATTTCAGTCCTTAGTTTGACCAAAATGGTGATCAAACCCACAATCTACAACACACGAGGTGAGTATGCTAACTTATACTACACTGAGGTATAAATGGCTAAACAATATAAAATGTACATTTATCTAATATTAGTCAGTTGTTGTACTAATACAAATCACTTACTCATTGCAAGAGTTTCTTCTGTACATGAATTAATAGATAATGTAACCATGGCAACTCGTACAAAGATGTGCATTAATTGATTTTTATATAATGTCAGTATAAGATGCTGAGCTGCAGCTTGTATTAGTTCATCTTGACTTCCTCTGGTTGGGTGTTGTATTGCCAGGAGGTGTATAATGTCCTCACTGTCTACCTCAGCAATGTTCTTATGTAATGCTAGAGTACTTCTGATGACTGCATCAGCTGTCTCATTACCTAAATATAATTAGTTTTCAACATTAATAGTATAACTCATGCATGAAGTACCTTTTGGACAAAAGTTTACAAGTATGAAATGTATCTGAATTATTACCTGGTCCAATATCAGACCCAGTTTGGATTATCATACTTTGTTTCATATCAAGCAGTCAATATTTAAATTATCAAATGTCCTTACAACTGTACAAGTTTATTGAGTTGTCTGCATGTTAACCTTCTTATCATTGTTTCAAATTTTATTATCAGGAAATTGATAAGTTGGCGGTAAAGGAGAGCAAATGAATGATGTGATTTTATTAATCAGATTGAACGTCAACAAATTAGTCAATCAGTTTATGAGAATCCCAATCTTTAGTAATTGCTGCAGAAATTTTATGATTGCCATCATGAATTGATTGATCCATGTGAAATTAAAGTTTCTAAACATGTTGCAGACATAATTCCAATATTTTGTTCTGTAATTTTCCAATATTATCTTAATATATGCTGTATCCTTAACTATCTTTGAAAATTAGGACTTCACACCTGGTGCCATTAATATGCCTTGTGGGATGCTTACCCTTCCTCCAAGGCACCAGGTCCCACTCCTTTGTTTAGCTTTACCTTTGTACTGTTGTTTATCTTATATCCATATCATCCCCTCTACTCAAATACTCTTGGACTATCTATATATAGAATCTATTTGGAAATTGACAGATCAGAAATTTAAATTGGTTGAATATTTTTTTATTTGACTTGATTTTTTAATAATATTGTACAAATTTAAATTAACTAAAGCACATTAGCAAATTTTTAGTCTTTCCATGCATAAATGACGGGGTGAATGTTTGGTGACAGACACTAAGGGGACTACATAAGCTCATTCATACCTACGTTGGATCTCCTAATATGACTTTGTTTCCAACAATAGAAAGCAACTAATGTAAGCTTTGGTAGGCTGGAGAGGGTTTGTTTTTTTCTTCAAGAATATCTTAATTATCAACAAAAAGAGTAAACAAATTAATTAGCCTTTGTATGATAGGGTGATCATTTAATGTTTGATGACAATAAAAGAATTTGAGTGGCGGACATAAATTATGGTCAGTATCAATAATGAAAAAAAAATAAACTGATATTTGTGAAGAGTTATGAAGACTGAAGCAAATCACTGCTATGTCAACAACAACAACAACATTTTTATGTTTGTCCATTGTTCATAAGACACAGAATACAACTGTTTAATTCTCTAAGAAAGTTTCAAGATGTTCTAAATTTGGATATATTATTGAAAGGCTCACCAATCCTTACTGTAGAGGAGAATACTGAGATATTCGATGCTGTTCACCATTTCATTATTGGTAGTAGAAGATTCACATGATTCAATAAATTTTCCTTTTCTTTGTATCTGGTCATATAACATTGAAAAGTCTTCCTATATATACATGTAGCTCCAAATCTTTAAATTTTTCAGCTTAATTAATAGTTGTAAATCTTTCAATTATACAGGTCTCTCTTCCCCCTCCCCCCTTTTACTCAATCACAATCACTATTTTGTTTAGATATTTCCCCCCTTATTTACTTATTTGTCTCTTCTTCCTCCATCTCTCCCAAATTCCCTTTATTCAATCATAAATATATATACTGAAAAAGAGTTAATTCATATTGATATGGTGGACCTCACATAATTAGTGATTTTGATTTCATAATTTCAGTTTACATGTTGTATATATTGTGTATTAAATGTAAGTTCAGTCTATCCATCATTCTATGCCAATTCATCATCATTAATATTATAAATAATAATAGCTTAAATATAAAGCCATAATTTGGCTATTCCAAATTATATCATACCTATTAAAAAAAGAAGAAAAAAAACATTTTTTTTTTTTTTTTTTTTTTGTATGATCCTGCTATTAATATACATATTATATCATACCTATTAACAAAAAAAGAAAAAAAAAGAAAGGGAAAAATCTTTTTTGATTTGTTTGTATGATTCTGCTATTAATATACATGTGTTTATGCTTGGTAATTAAGATGAATTGCATGTATACATGATGGGTAGATTGATCTATGTCTTATGTAAATTGTGTTCAAATTGTTCCATCTTGTTGTTGGAGAGGATTTGTATAGGCATAGCCTGTTATCCAATCCTATTGATTTATCAATAAAATATTTGAAATGAACAACAACAACAACAACAATTTAGAAACATGGCTGTGATAAGCTGTGCAAATTGGTACCGATGTCCAAAATGTATTTTGCCCATACCATATCTATTGATAAATTGTTTTGTAACCTTTCTTAACATCAATATTAAAAAAAAAAAATGGTACTCCTTTGGTCAAACACAATATAAAATTATTCACACAAAATTTCAGCATAATAACAGTAGTCTTAATTAATATATATAGATCTTAGGAATGAACCAGTTTATATATGTGTGAAAACGACTATCATTATTTTATGGAATGTCCTTTGTTTGATAAAATCCGAAGTACATGTAATTTATTTGTAATTGGATAAAGAATTTAATCATTAGTGAAATAGATTTAAATATTATTTTATGGAAATGCAGAGTTTTCAGTACATCAAAATAAGGATACTTAAGGCTGTACTAGTGCTTAGAAATATCAACAATAGATTTAGCTAATCAAACAGGTCCTTTCTTTATAAATATCAACAATAGATTTAGCTAATCAAACAGGTCCTTTCTTTATAAATATCAACAATAGATTTAGCTAATCAAACAAGTCCTTTCTTTATAAATATCAACAATAGATTTAGCTAATCAAACAGGTCCTTTCTTTATAAATATCAACAATAGATTTAGCTAATCAAACAGGTCCTTTCTTTATAAATATCAACAATAGATTTAGCTAATCAAACAGGTCCTTTCTTTATAAATATCAACAATAGATTTAGCTAATCAAACAGGTCCTTTCTTTATAAATATCAACAATAGATTTAGCTAATCAAGCAAGTCCTTTCTTTATAAATATCAACAATAGATTTAGCTAATCAAACAGGTCCTTTCTTTATAAATATCAACAATAGATTTAGCTAATCAAACAGGTCCTTTCTTTATAAATATCAACAATAGATTTAGCTAATCAAACAGGTCCTTTCTTTATAAATATCAACAATAGATTTAGCTAATCAAACAGGTCCTTTCTTTATAAATATCAACAATAGATTTAGCTAATCAAACAAGTCCTTTCTTTATAAATATCAACAATAGATTTAGCTAATCAAACAGGTCCTTTCTTTATAAATATCAACAATAGATTTAGCTAATCAAACAGGTCCTTTCTTTATAAATATCAACAATAGATTTAGCTAATCAAGCAAGTCCTTTTACTATTATGTACTATGTTCATTTGCTTGACCCTTTTCTTTCTTTCTTATATTGTTTATACATCTATAAATAGAATTAATTTCCTGTATGCTTTGTTGTCATGTATATAATTTGTTGCAAAATGTAGAGATTGGACTTTAAATAATTGCTGTTATAACTTGTGCCCAATTCCTACAGCTAATATTTTGAACTAATTAAAGATGTTTAATTCTTCATATTCAGCAAAGGTATCTGAAGTTTTCAATGACTTTTTCATCAACGTAGCAAAAAATATTGGTAATACAAATGTTATTGTAAATAAAGAGCATCCTAGTGTATGTATGATCAAAGAAAATAAGCTGATTACTTATGATCTAAATTTTAAACCGGTAAGCTCTAATTTTGTTAGTAAGCAAATAAACAAATTGAATATTAAGAAAGCTACAGGTTACGATGGGATATCACCAAAAATACTGAAGCTATCTATGCCTTGTATTGTAGAACCAATTACATTTTTTATTAATAAGTGTATTGATGTATCAATTTTTCCAGATAAACTCAAGACAGCACAGGTTAGACCGCTCTTCAAGAAGAATAATATTTTAGAGAAAGGAAATTATCGTCCAGTAAGTGTTTTGCCAACAATATCAAAATTTGTTGACAGAGCTATTTTTGACCAATTAACAGATTTTTTCAATTTTCATTTTTATCCATCATTATCAGCTTTTAGGAAAGGTTTCGGATGTCAAACTGCCTTACTAAAAATTATTGAAGACTGGAAAAAAGCTTTGGATGAAAACAAATATATAGCAGCTATCTTAATGGATTTATCAAAAGCTTTTTTTTTTTGAAACTTGAAGCATATGGTCTATCAGAAAAGTCTATAAATTTATTAAACAGCTATTTGTCTGGTAGAAAACAATGTGTAAAGGTAAAAAATATTTGTAGCTCTTTTGAAACAGTGCATAAAGGTGTGCCACAGGGCTCAATTTTGGGTCCCATTCTCTTTAATATTTTTTATTAATGACATCTTTTATTCTGTTGATTTTAGTACTATATATAATTATGCAGACGATAACACTTTACCTTATGCCGATCATGATCTAAAAAATGTTATTTCAAAATTAGAGAGTGACAGTCAAAAAATGCTGGATTGGTTTGCAAACAATTTAATGCAAGCTAATCCAGACAAATTCCAAGCTTTGGCAATAGGCAAGAAAACATTTAAAGAACAGATTTGCTTTGATTTAAATGGTAGCAAGATAAAGTGTGAAGAACATGTTAAACTTCTTGGTGTTACAATAGATTATGAATTAAATTTTAATAAGCATATATCAGAAATTTGTAAAAAATCTGCTCGTCAACTTAATGTTTTGAAAAGAATTAGTAGATATTTAAATAAGCTAGGTCGACTAACTATTTACTATTCATTTATATTATCCAACTTCAATTATTGTCCTGTAACATGGCATTTTTGCAGTGAGAAAAATACTAAGAAAATGGAAAAAATTCAAGAAAGGGCACTCAGGTTTATTTATAATGACTATGTTTTAAATTATGAAGAATTACTGGGAAAATCAAAAATGGCATCACTTAAAGTTAGAAGATTAAGAAGTATAGCAATTGAAACGTTTAAAATTATACATAAAGAAAGCCCTATTTATTTACATGATTTAGTAAATATTAAAAAACATAATTATTCCTTTAGATACGAAAACACAGCTGATGTACCATCTGTAAAAACAACAAGGTATGGTCTGAAATCATTCCGTTATTTTTCAACCAAACTATGGAATGAGCTACCAAACCATATTAGATTAGAACAAAACTTAAATCAATTTTCAAAATTATTGAATACCTGGAATGGTGGCTCATGCCATTGTAGTGCTTGCATGTAAACAGTTTGTCTTGTTATGCTTTGTGTACTTAGTGCTATATAGTTTTAATAGTTTTAATATTACCCTATCCTGATCTGCTATTATGCTCTTAGATTCAGTTCTGATTAATTTTATATGAAACTGTATTTATGTATGAAAGAGTTTGCTTTTATGTATGTCTATGTATGCATGAGCTTATGTGTTATGCTTTTAGATTCAGTTCTGATAAATTTTATATGTAACTATTTATGTATGCATGAGTTTGCTTTTATGTATGTCTATGTATACATGAGCTTATGCTTTTATGCTTTTAGGTTCAGTTCTGATTAATTTTATATGTAACTGTGTTTTATGTATGCATAAGTTTGCTTTTATGTATGACTATGTATACATGAGCTTATGTTTTATACTAATGTCTATGCATGCATGTTTTTTTAGTTGTTTTGCTTTGTGATGTCATGTAATATGTGCTTGTAAAGTTATTTTATACTTGTATGTGCTTTTATGTAATAGTCGATTCAAAAGCTCACTAGAGCTTATGTTATGTGTTATAGATATTTCGACTTTAAATAAAACTTATTTGATTTCATATTAGTAATAATTTTACAGATAGTAATTCTTAATTCTGACTTCTCAGTACATTGTAATTCTATCATAGACCATAAATCCATTGTTCTGTTTTTAAAATACCAAGTCAGTTAAAGAGCTCTAAAGACCTCATGTTCTATGTTGTATCTGTATATATATCCTTCCGACTTTAAATAAAAAGTATTTTACTTTTACTTTACTTTAAATTTAGCAACTTTCTATTTCCAGGGAAGCTAATTTCACATGACATTGTAACACAATACGGTTGTTTCGAATCATTTCCATTCCGTCAAAATTTTGTTATTTTCGTCCGCCAGATCATGTGATTTCAATGGAATGTTAGGCACTAGACTTCCGGTGTCAATGTACACAACAAAAACTCCAATCGATATGCGCTGTTTTAACATTACTCAACATAAAAAAATCTTAACATTTTCTGTAAAAGACATATATCAATTAAATTATTTTATTTGTATCAAAGACCTCAATGCAGAGACATTTACTTCTTTAAAATTATTATTTTTTTCTTTCTTTATTTGCTGCTGTCAGCATCATGAAAGGAAAACGATCTGCCTTTATATATTTCTGATATCAGACATAGTGGGGTACCGAACACCAGTATTTATTCAGCCGTTTCCTTGCCATCTCCATATTACAATTACTTATAATCTACCGCATCTACGACTATGATATGCTGACTTTGTCACAGTAATAACGTAAACACCGGAAGTCGTCTGCCTAACATTTCAGACGTCAAGACACGAAAAAGACGGAACAGGGTCGGAATTGACATGATTCGAAACAACCGTATTTCATGGATTTTTTTGCAAAATAAAACCTATCTCTGATTTTTTTTTTAAAGGGATACTATAAAAAGGATGACATGTTGTAAGGTGGAATGCTGAGAGAAAGTTGATCAATGATGCATAAATTGGAACTGTATTAAATATTTAAAGGAGCAAAAATAACTTTATAATTAAAACTGGTCGTAGCACAGGGCAAAAGGGAACAAGTGTGTGTAACTTTGATCTTTATGGTTGAATTTTGCTTTTTAAGCTGATCATAAAAAAAATTCTTCTATCAAATTACCTGAATCGAACTCCTGGTAATTATCTAGAGATAAAAATAATAAAAGTATAAAAATTAAGATTTTTAAGTAATAATGGTTTCCTTAACAACTAACTTAATATGAATTTTAAATTTCTCTAGAATGTCTCCAGTTCAAAATTGTAGGACAAAATTTAACATTAGCTATGAGTTCAACAAAATCTACAATATTATCAACTATTTAAGAAAACTGACCTTGTCCACTGACATTTCTATTAGGAACTATTCCTGATATTACCTGTACATCTTACCTGGCCAATCAATATAAGCTCCCAGATTAGAAGCTTGTCGTTTTATCCATTCTACTTCCTTAATCAGCTGTTTAATTTGGATGCCATCTTTGTTCTGTACTAAAACAGCAGCCATTAATGACCAGGGGGAGATAACCATATGTTTTAACTGAAGTAAGACAACGTTATATCCCAGACTTTGTATTAATTTGTTTTCATCATCTGAAAGACTAGCAATGTACCTGAAAAATAAAGAAGATTCTAAATTTTTTATATTTTTTTATGATCCTGTCTTAGACATAATGGATATTAAGTGTACATTTTATTTTAAGAATTGCTTCATGAAATAATCACGTTATAAAATTGCAGTTTTTCAAATTATTTTAATAAACAGTGTTTATCGATGATTTGTACATTTTCCCTTCGATCTTTACATGTGATAATAAGAGGTTATTATAGGGCAATTTTCATATCACACCCCATATCAACCAGAGACACCCATATTAGCCAGAGGGCCGAAGGCCCAAGGGCTAATATTGGGGTCTTGGGTTGATATGGGGTGTGATATGAAAATTGACATATTATAACCTATTTATCATATACTTTAAATTCTATTTTTAAAAATAATGTTATTTTGAGAAAATTTTCTCATGTTATCTGCAAATAAATAGCAGAAATATTGATATAAAGCAGTAAAAGTGATATTTATTTTTCTTTGAAAATCAAACTGCAATCTATTCTTAAACAATGCAAATCGTGAAGAAATCAGCGTCCTTTGAAGAATTAATTCAAATATTTTGATGGATTTTTAAGAACTGTCTTTCATGTTAATATTGAAGAAATAAATATACTTTTTTTTCAATTAATTAACATTTTTCATCATGTAACAATCATCACCTTAAATAGGTCTGTGAAGTTTCAGAAATCCAAATGCATTAGATTTTACAAAATTTATGAAGAACAAGGAAAAATATAAAACAACAAAAGAATTTTCCCGAAATGTGAGGGTAAAAATGCAGACTTGATTTAGGCCTGTCTTCATCGGAATCACTAATATGTGTGCCTTTCATTATCATTGTCATGGTAAGTCTACAATCATTTACTTATATAGGGTTTAGTGGTGCTTTGATTATTTTTTAAACAAAAATAAATATATTGTTAATGCAACAGTATCCCTTTTTTAAAGACATTGCACATGTCTTGATACCCCCTTTCCCCTATCATATGTCATTGTTAAATTCTAAAAAGATATTACGCATGCACTCAAAGACGAAAAAAATAAATCTAACCGAACATAAAACTTCATATTTTGGATGACGGCAGATGTACAGTATCTTTTACATGATCAAATCGACTGCATTGGGAATCCACACTTTGATTGAATATGCAGACGACGGAAGTTTACAGCGCACGATTAATAACAGATTCGGACACCATCCACATTTTAAATTCCGGAATATAATATATATTTTTTAATTAATTATTGCAAAGATATTGGAACCGCTTTTAAAATGAAGCGATATTACTCTATAGGTGCCATTTTGCTTTAGCCATATCACAGCCCATGTAATAATAAGATATTATTACATGACATTTTCCATATCGGCCCTGGTATTAGCCCCAGACTCCCATATCAAGCCCGACAGCAAAGCTGGAGGGCTGATATGGGTTGAGGGTTGATACCACGGACGATATGGAAAATTTCATGTCATGATCTTTTTATCACATATTTTACATTGACCTTTTCCAAGCATTGACTTTTATATTGCAAAAAAGATCTTTGAACTGACAAATTGCGAAAATAAATCCTTAAGAGAGTTGACTTTGTTCAACTTGCAAATATTTTTGTTTCGAGTCTGGTTTCAAAAATATACCAAACAATGTCAATCTGTACAATGACGTTAGAAACTGTTTGTAAAATCTACCCAAGACGTTGACATTTGAATGGAAATTCCTATTCAACACGACGTATACATTTCAGCTTTCAAGTTATTCAAACTTTATTCCAATATGTTGAAAAGTGTTAATTTGATTGAAATACGATTTTACGCATATCTTTATGCATCATCTTTCTTTGTACTTGGACATATAATTTTTTAGACCACTGCGCAGATACAGGAAGTTGAAATCGGGGGCAAATACGGATATATGAGGGCTAATACAGAAATTTGAGGGCACTGAGGGCAAATAACCAACACTGACTTTTAGCTATTATTGGACATGCAAAAGCGAACATATTGCAACAAAATATGTGATAATAATGCCATATTACACCTCAATGTGATATGGATGCTATATTACACCTCATCATGATATGGACTTACCGTAACCATCTGTATTGCATATGCAAAATCAGACATATCTAAAGCAAGTATATGACAATATACATTTATTGCATGCTGGTGAGGGAAATATGAAAATTTATTCACCCAAGAGTATCATATTTCCCAACGGCAACGTCCGAGGGGAATATGATACTCGTGGGTGAATAAATTTTCATATTTCCTGAACCCGCATGCTATAAATGTTTTATTATACCGAATGAAACCAAGAAAACACATACATGTAAAATACTGCTGGCAAACATATTTTAAGTCCATTGGAACGTTGTCTCAGACATTTAAAAACCACATCCACAACAACATCATAACGGTCGCTTGCAAGTGATGCATTCCGAGTGCCTCTGACGTTTTCCTGTCAAAGAACGGTAACTCTGGCGGGAAAACCTGTGAGGCTTCCGAAGGGGTGGAATATGATATTTATTTCACGGAATATGATTTTTGTCCTGTGTGATCACGTGTTCTGATTTTTACCCATTGTCCAATCAAATTAATCTATTTATGGTTATTAATATATGAGGTATAATAATATCTTTTATCAAGCGACTAGCGTGATATTAACATAATATTACTGTTTTTTAATGTGACGTTATAATGACGTCACTGACATCATCTCACAAAATCCTTAATATATATACTATCGTTGATATGTTGTACTTGAAATGGACCTCTCATTACTTCTCACATCTTAGACTTTACATTCGATGCACGATTGAGAAGTCCATTCTCACAACATATCAATGATAGTATATATATATATATATATATATACACACGATTGAGAAGTCCATTCTCACAACATATCAATGTTAGTATATATATATATATATATACATATATTACACTTTACGTTTTTATTTTCCCTATTTGTCTTTGTTAGCGCAGCCGGTCACTATTTTCGTATATGGACCGGCCAAGTACCTGCATTATATTAGATAAAAAGAGTAATATAGCAAATAGTTCATGTCACTTCGGGTCATATGGCAGTATATGGACCGGTCCGTCACCAAAAAAATATTATATGGACCTCAGAAGCTTCGGTCCATATATTTGTTTGGTGACGGACTGGTCCATATATTGCCATATGACCCTCAGTACCATGAACTATTTGTTATATATTGCATGGTTGTTCCCCACTGGATTTCAAAGTTATATATACATATACCAAATATGTTAATAATTTAAATTTCTGAAATATATAGACCACTTTTTTGACAGTTTAAGAATAGTGTCCTTATTATCTTGATGTTAAAGCTGCCTCTTAAGTTATATACTAAATGATTGTTATACCTAGGTACTAGACTGTGAACACTACGGTCAACTTTCCCATCTGTAAATTTTCTTATTGATAATGGTTCTCCAAAGTGTACATGAACATTTCCAAAATCTTCTGATAATAGTTTTCTTGCTTTAAATAAACCCTGTAAATACAAATTGAATTAGCATTATGTCAAATAAAGTGCTATGCTTAGTGCAGCATGTCAACAAGGGAAAGTTGAACAAAGGCATATTGAAAGTAATTGTGGACAGAGTAAATTGTTGGACACAATAATATGATGGTTACAGTAATATGCTCTATCACTTCCTCAATTATACTGTTACTGTGTCTTATCATTCACTCTACATGAATCAAGTATCAGAAAAGATTAATTAGGTCCATTACAAAATGACATTGAATTTTATTTGAAACATTTATTAGTATTCAAAATAACATGATTGCAGAATAAATCTTAATATACCATTACATTTGATTCAAGAGTTGACTTGTCCAGAATGATATGGTGCAGATAATGTAGAGGAGCAGACCAGTCCAATGTATAGCAGCAAATCATACAGATAACTATTTCCACTTAGCAATTTGTATTCTTTTGCAAAATTCATATTTTTAATCAAATATATTTTTCTCAAACAAAATAGATTTGATGATCTCTAGTGATGAACAAATCAAACAAGAAAACCAGTCAATGTTACAGACTACTTACAGAAGTAGATTCCTTTGGCTTTGGGACACCCAGTATTTCATAGGCATACAGAGTTTCTTCTAAGATCTTATCATAACTTATACTGATAGGGATCACCATGATGTCTGGCATGTGTGCCTTAAAATAGGGTTCTAATGATGCTGATAACATACCTGTAATTAAAGTTATAAAATAATCTTACTCATTGTTGTGAAGTAAACAATTCTTCAGATAAAGCTGATGTTAATTATAGTACAGTCAAATCTATATATAAATGTCACTCAAGGGAACCTGAAATCATGGCCTTTATGAGCAGTTGCCTTTTATATACAGGTTAAAATTATATGCACTATTCATTAATGGGAAAAATGAATGCCCTTTATAGAGGTGTCCTTTATAGACAGTGATTTGTTATATAGAGGTGCCCTTTATAGACAGTGATTTGTTATATAGAGGTGTCCTTAAGGCGGGTTTGACTGTACATTATAATATTAGGCTTCTTATATACTGACTACATACAGTATAACCTCGTTAAACCGCCATCATCTGTCCAGCCAGATTTTGGTGTTATAACGAGTTTGGCGATAAACTGAGTAAGGACAGAAAACCGGAAGTCAACAGTTTGATTTTAAATTTGGAATGACTGACGGTTTGATTTTTACAAGTTTACCGGAAATGAGTATTATCACTTACAATTATAATATATATTCTAATATATATGTTTCATTTTGACAGTTGTAGAAAATTTCAGCATTTGTAAATTTAGCAGAATTTATTTTATCGAATTTGAAAAGAAAAAAATCTCCTGGAATTACGTTATTAGCACGTATACTAGCAATTTCCTTTAATATATATTAAATTCGTTTTTACGTCTTACAAATATTTACTCTCCATTTTATTTACAATTTTTGTTTACCACAACTAAAAAAAGAACAATAAAAATTTTGTTCTCACTCGTTGTCGTGTCACAAGATTAATCCTGTCCCTGGGGCAAATGTACAGTTAACTTATGAATAATTGATCATTAATTGTTTAAAGAAAGGTGATAACATATGCTTATTGAAGCAAGGGTGTTATACTTTAATTGAAAAATGTTTATACAACACTTAGAAGCATGTCACCGTCAGTGGATGATTTGGAAGTAAATTTGATTTCTATAACCGGAAGTTGTTAAAATCTATTCACATTTCTGTAGTTTTTACGCATGCATTCACAATCAAATAATTCACAACATGTTCACGTGGATTATAACCCATTAAAAGAAAGGCTTGTACTTATTTCTTCATTAATGTTCAGAAAGTCGAGGTGACTGGAGGACATCATTTTCCAATATATCGATGTCGAGCTGCTTCCCAAGTTTCATTGTTCGTTGGATTCTTAATTTCCACAATTTCTCTTTTGTCGAGAATCAAGCAAATTTCTTTTACGCTTAGGCGTCGACATTTTCAACACAAATGAAAAGAACACACAAACAAATATATTAAGTTTTATTCAGAATGAAAAGTATTCAGTTCAGGGTTGTAAAATTTTATTGTAAAGAAAACAATTAACTGTTTTCACAGCGATATCTATTTGCCTTGACTGCTTGTTTACTTACCTTTATTGACAGGCATTCTAAAATCACCGAGGTATGACATTATTGATTGGCATTATGATCGAGGTTTAAATAACAGTAAATTGACCGTTTGATCTTTAATTACTGTGGCGGATGGCGGTATGCGAGTTTGGCATTTTAACGGGGTTATTACTACATACGGAAAACGGGACTGCAGAAATTCTTGGCGATACGCGAGTTTGGCGGTGAATCGAGGGGCAATAAAGCAGGATTTTACTGTATTTATAATTCATAACATCAATAACCTATCACAAACATTTACTATGAACTGCGTCAATCTGTCATTTGCATATATTTTATCAATTGAAGAACGGAAGGTAGTGATGAAAAAGTAAAAGAAGATGGTCCCCACGAAATATTTTGGCACAATATTGCTTATACCAACATTGGTACGTAAAAAGTTGCATTTTTTTTTTATATATATATATATATATATATATATGCCCAACGTAAGCAAGCATCAATTATTTAATAAAAGAAGGTTGTGTAAAAAGTGTTGAATTAGTGGGGCAAAAAGATGCCAAAAATCATCAGTTTGAAAGAAGCCTTTTAAGTTGTTGGATCCAGTGGACTCACATTACATCATATATTTCAACTGTATTTTCTTTTTTTTTATACCATTTTTCAATAAATTAACATTGTTTTTAGTTTAACTTATCTTCAACATTTCCAATCAAGTTCTTTAAAAGCCTCATTTTAGTATTTCACTTCTAAAATCAATGATGTGCCATCCATAAATTTTGTAAATAAGTCCTATAGACAAAATAATGAGAACTTTACATAATGACCTACCAAATTTGGGAGCATACGATTTTGATGTTCTACTTCTTGTTCCTTCTACATAGAATTCTATTGGATGATCCCCATTAACAAGCTGTGATTGGACATATTCTGTAAATACTGCCCAATACAATGGATCATCTCCAAAACTTCTCCTTATATAGAAGGCTCCACTATTTCTCAACAGCCAACCAAAAAACTTCATTCCCATAAAATCTGTAAATAGAAATTCATCATCGGACAGGTTATTAACAGATTTAGATGAAGTATTATAATAGACATGTTTCAGAGTCAATAATGGAAGACTAATCATCAGACAGGTTGATATTGTGAATATATTTAGATTTAGATGGTGTTTTATAATAGATGTCATTCAGAGTCAATAATGAATGACTGTTAGGTTCTTACACGAGTCTATATTGAAGATCAGGAATATCTTCCATGCAGAGCTCCAGATAATTTTCAAGTCCAAAGGGTAATTACCACCTACTTTTGAAAATGGTGGGTATTTGCATATTTCCTTTGCACTGTTGTACTCTCTACTTCAGAAAAGATTGCTTACATGTACACTTTTAAAATTATGTTTGACACAAGTGTTATTCAATAAACGCAGAATGCAAGTGAAATGTATATCTCTGTTTAATTTGACACGATTGTGTCATGTTTATTATATTAATAAAATGTTGTAAATATTTTGTTCTGTGTTTACTTTATATAACTGACACCACACCCTGACAAGCTATTTGCATAAGAACTACATTAAAATACAATAGAAGTTTAGAAAAACATGTTCTTGCTCATTTTGAACAAACATGTTCCCAAATTTACTTTCGTTTTAGTTCTTACTTATTACGTAAACCACTCCTTAAAAGGAGCACCGCATTTATTTGTAATTTTGACCGCGATTAGATGATTTATCGTAAACATCCAATCAGATCTCTTTTGACATCGATGCTTAGAAAAGCAAACATTCGGTACCCCTCGGATGTATACGCTCTCTCCTTAGAAAAGTATAAAGGAAAGTAATTACGGGGAATTTCTCAAAGACAAAAATGCATTGTTAATGTACATGACTGTATTATCGTTAACAGCATACAAGTACGCTCCGAATTTGGAAAGTTTGCTTACACAGCAATATGTATGCGTACACTCTGATCTGATAATACATGCGTTTTTACTCATTTTTATAGCGTAAAAAACGCAGCTTATCTGGAGCTCTGTCCATGTGTGAGAATTTCAGTCTTCCAGGGTGGAGAGCAGAAAAATGAGGGTAACTGAAGTAGAATTTCTCAAACCATATATTAGTTCATATATTACGGCATATCGAATAATATACTTTGCGGATCAAAGGGAAAACTATTGACAAAATCAAAATCAAAAATTAAATGTTATAGTATTTGCATAAATTTATATACTACTGGCCATGTGGCACAGGATTGTAAACATAACAGAGCCTGAAACATTTACACTAAATCCTGAAGAATAGATTTTCAAATATCAAACAATCAGAACTGTTTTACGTGTGCTACCAATAACTAAAGTATAGATGACAAATTACCCATGGCCGCAGCAATAATAGGCAGTGGCAGATCATACGAGTAAAATATATAAGACATGAGTAAGAAGTCAAAGTAACTTCTATGGCTGGGCATCAACAACACTGGGTACTCTACCAACATTTCTCTAACCTAAAAAATCAAAAGAAGATTTTAATGACTTATGTTGATATCTATTATAATGATTCTGCATTCATTATCATGTTTAGTTTTAATATTTGAAATGAAAAAAATGTATTTAGTACACAATGATTCCTATTTACAAGAACGTATATATAGATGTAAAAGAATATGAGAATAAAGGTCATTTTAATACAAACAAATAATGTAAAGGAGCATCACTTTATATCTCAATAACATTGTATTAATGAGGAGTGTAAGTTTGTGTGGTATTTATAGTTAAGTAGTCATGGTAATTTCTATTTTTGGTTGATACCAGGTAAATGCTATACATCGACATCAATGTTATATTGGAAAATTATGTCTTTCCTTTATTCATTGCATTTCTTCAGATTATTATTATTTCGGGCCAAACTTTTATACTCGATAACCTGGGTTTGTATTGTGACGTCACCAACGTGTTCATCCGCCAACGACAAATTCAAATAGTCACATGAAATAATCGTAATTAAAATTAAGGAATCATTAAATTTTGTAGTAAAAATTTAATTATAAGGAATATTTGAAATTGTTGAACAGGTTATACTTGCATAACCTGGTTTGGGTCAGCTTACGCTTTTCATAAACCCCTTCGCTGTTTATTAAGCGTAAACTGACCCAAACCAGGTTATATCGTATAACCTGTTCAACAATTTCAAATATTCCTTAAATGTAATAACCTTTTGTATTCCTTCTGTATTGACATAAATCCGTTTAAACAAAGCCTTTAACACTTTGACTAAAAACATTGCAAATCCTCTGATAGCTCCTATTCTAAGGTTGTGAGACATTTCATCCATAACTTCTCCAGCTTGCTTCCACACCTCATCAATTGGTAATCCACTCTCAGCACAAACCTGCACAACAAAATGTAGATATTCACCTAATATACTACTTTAATTTCCTTTCCGTACAATACAAACATGTATACTGATAACAAATATATTGCCTACCACTGTATATTTTCTATTTATAACTCCTTTTGTCACCTCATGTATATTACAGCTGTGAATCTTTTTTTTTTAAATATAATATGTACATTGTACATAGAAATATAAATCTATAAAAAAAAGTTTCTTCATAATTTTATAGTTGAAATATTGGTGTTCACAAAATTTCCATAAATTGATATTCTTTTTTTAATACCTTCTGAATGATTTTTTAAAATGTAAAATGTACTAGACATAAGTGTGAAAGGACTTTATGATATTACAGAAAATATACTATATTGTCTTACAGGAAAATATGTATACCTGTTCAACTGCATACTTGACACGATCACTGTGCATGACATGTTTTCTGATATCGTCAGGAGTCCTAGGTTTGTTATACTTGTATACTGGTTCCTCTCTTGTTCTAAGGGACCAGAAAACATCACTGGTGTGCCTTCTGTCTTCTAAAATGTCTTCATAAATATCTTTTTGACGGACAGAAACCAGTCTTGGATTATCTGAAAATAAATTTGAAAGCAATTATGAAAGGTTATATTTAAAATGACCAGTCAGTGGCAATGGTGATGAGCCAACAAAATCTTTAGGTATTATACATGTACAGCTGTTTTATAATTAAGGAAGTAGAGGGGATATGGTATTCAACACCACTTTCAACAATATTTCAGCTATATCATGGCAGTCAGTTTTATTGGTGGAGGAAACCAGAGTTGTTGGAGATCAAATTATCAGACATTTCAGAGGGGGAGGTTGGGATCCCATTATCCGGTTTAACCCCACCACATTTTTGTGCCTGTCCTAAACCAGGACCTGAATTTCCAGTGCAATATGCCATTATCAATTTTGTGGTCAATTGTTTGAATTGAGAGGCGATTGTTCTCTATGTTGATATTGGTGGAATTGTTGACCATCACTGTTTAGATTCTTTTAATAATAAATGATATGGCGAATTAATAGGGTCTAAGGGAAGATCGTGCTGTAATCAAGTGTAACACTACTTTCTGAGGATAAGATGGTTATGAATGAATAGAAAAATGATTGGTGAAGCGATTTATATAAGGGTTTCAGATAGAAAATAAAATCCGATAACCACGAAACGTGCAGACCCAGAGTTGGAGCGGCAAATCCGCTGTTTTCCTTATGGAAAGTGCTCTGACGTCCCACGACTCCAGCAAGTCGAACAAAAAGCCGTCAGACGGCAGAGGAATCTCGGACTAGTGGTTTGTGTATGCAGATTAATTTATTATCGAGTGCATTAGTAATTGACAATCTTGTTGAAGGCGGTCAGTATTTTGGTAGAAGTAGAAAGACATTTATTTTTGTAATACACAATGTAACATTTCAGCAAGTGTATTCTATCATTCTAACAAGTACCTGACCCTGGCCTAGGAATGTGGTCACACCTACTTCATGACTTCTTATTTTAATGGATTATGAATGTATTGACTATTGATTGGGTCTATCTGGAATGGAGATTTCTAGAAACCATATTTCTAGTTACCTTGCTTGATCCAAGAATTTCTGGATTGGTCTGACATTTTACGCTTTATTTTTGGTCGTAAAGCAACCTTTAGAACGAATTCCAAAGTTCTGAAAATTTTGTTTGTTTGTTTGTGTCCTTTCTGTTACCAATCACCGGTTGACAATAAACAAGGCTACGATAGTAAACCAAGAACCAGTTCTTTGGGTGGTGTGATTGCTATTTTACGACATCAAAATTTCCAAATAATATGAATTCTAAGTGTTTATAAACTGCTAATAACATCATTATGTAAATTATCATTCTATAGTCTAGTATAGATATTTCTAAATCTTTGATAAAGCCATTTATGTTTTAAAAGTGTGCTGAAGATTGTCGTAAAACATGTTGATATTTTTTTTTATAAAAATTTAGAAAAATCGTCTGCACCGATTGTTCACTGAAGATCCTCTAATAATATGGTTTCGCAGCAATATATTTCACACAGAAATTTAATTTTCTTTCTAGCGATATTGATGTTTCTTTTTGTAGACCAAGCATCTTGCAAGATGTCTAATAAAAAGGAAAATGTAAATATATTATCCCAAATTGTAGTCGTAGACCTTTGCATTTGGCTTTGGCTTTGTATAGCTGCAAAAAAATTAACACTGTAATATGCACTATGCACTCATAATGCCGGTCATTTTACATCCCCATAATCGATTGACCCAATGCTCATTCATACTGAATTATGTTCTACCACTTCGGGTCAGGTAGAAGATGAGATCCATTATTTACTTCAAACCATAGGGAAATTTTTACTACATATTTGACATCTGAGTGTCAAAATTTTCAAAATTTAGATGACAAATGTAAACTCATATGGATCTTAAATAATGAAGACCCAACTATACTCAGATATCTTTGTCAATATCTTTTATCAACAACTATTTGATTAAATGGAATTGGAGATCTGCAAACTGGATGACCTGCATTGAGCATGAGAAAGAAAATATTCTTTTTGGCATCGTCCCTTGATGCTCACTGCTGGTTATCCAAAAGCTCTGATCCCTTTCCATGTTCCAAACAATATTCCTTCCACATCAACATGGCCGGTCTGCACTAGACACAAGTAGGACTTTATTCCTTTTAGCATCGACTCAAGGTGTCTCTTGCAGATTGGTGATGAATCACCTGATATATATGTAAATGTTCTCTCTCATCACCCCCCACCCCCTCATATATATGTGAGTAAGTGTATGTACGTTTATGTGCATATATCATCTCTTTTCCTGCCCGAGTGTGCCTGCACCACAATTATTGATATTTCACTGCGAATATTTAAGTTGATATATTGTTGTTGTGTATCAATCATAATTGTTATTTGTATTGTTGTTGTGTATCAATCATAATTGTTATTTGTATATGCCCTCCTGGGGCCCTGATTTGGTTAATAAACTTATTCTATTCTATTCTACCTCTATTGCATATCATTTATATAGTTTTACATCATTAATGGACACTAGTAGTAGTGAGGTCAGACCTATAATCCGACACCCCGGTAGTCCGATAGTCCGACAGACTAAGTACATTTAATAGCTATAAAATAAATATATGTTCATCGTGAGAAATATTCACTTGGTCAAGTTTTGTGTGTGAAAGCAGGATCCGTCGTCATACTGGCATTGCACGATTCTTATTGTGGTTTACAAATTACAGATACATATATTAAAAACTGGTGTTGAAAGATTCTTATATGGTTTACTGAAGCATATATTCAAAATATTTGATTAATTTTCAAGATATTTAGTATGATTTACTTTAGAGAATTAAAGAATACAGGTCCGAATATATTGTCTATATCTGGAATACGTACAAATGTAGCCTTTGCCTTTTGTTTCGGTTGGCTCATCTAACCAAGACAAACCAAGGACTTTAAAATTGGTATTTGTTGTTTCTCCGCTAAGCACACAGCATTAAGGAGAAAGAGCAAAGTGAAAAACAAACACATCTTTGTCGGACTATCAGGGTTTCGGATTGTCGGACCAGCGGGCTGTCGGATTATAGCTACTCTCCCGTACTAGTAGTGTACATTCGTTTGGGAGTAACCATTTCAACATGCATATGTTTGAATGGTCATAAAACTTGTCAACCAAAGTAAACCAACATCAGATTTTGACACATGCAGTTCTATTTTTGTTTCCATATTCAGAAAAAAGGGAATTACGGAAATACCTGAAATAACAGATATTCTAGTTTCTTTTACATATAAAAGATGACATTTAAAGCTCAGATTTCTTGAGATGGTTTTCCATTATTTCAGCATCATAACGTAACGTCTGACATATGAACCGATCATAATAACGCAAGATTTTATCAGGTGAAAGAAACTATTGAAAGTACATGATGAACTGTCATAAAGCAATTATTTACACATATCTTGGTCAGTTATGAATCTTCATGTACTAATTTGTGTATGTTTTCAAATAACACTTGTATTGTAAACCTACCTTTTGTTTACTTTTCTATTTTAGACTGTGCAAAGTTTTTTAGATGATGAACTTAAGAAGCTGGAATCAAGTGGCAGTAAATGTCCTCTTAAAAAAACAACAATTGAAACTGTCAATCAACTGCGATGGACTAAAACTGTAAGATATTTTTCGTTCTTTGATACAGGTAGATAATTTGTTTATCATCATGTCTCCGCATCACAGTTTACTTTGTAATTACAGCAAATCATACTCTTTAAATTTAATAACTTTATTGCAACCACAGTATTATTAAGCCTTGTGCTAAATGTTTAGAAAGAACATTTCAGAGTTATTGCTCATTTTCAAGTTTATATTGTTGCAATTCTGACAATAGAAACCATAAAATTGTATGATTACACCTCTCCTTATAATTAAATCTCATTGTTTTCTAGTTTAGCACACTTAATTGATTCTTGATTGTAAACATTTGGAGATACAATTTGATAAACATTTTGCAGCTGTTATGATGTACTCTGATTATCTTTTGTTACGTTAGGTTCAAATATGTACAAGAAAGACACTACTGCTATAAATTTAAATCATCTAACATACAGTCGTAGAAATTTAATCTGAAAGAAAAAATACTGGTACATTAATGTTTGTAAGAAATAATGGACTGTTGTTTCACGTTTCAAAGTCCTGGAGTATCATGCCTATCATTTTACCAGCATCCTATCTTCACTTGAAGTGAATATGAAAACATTTCATTTTTGTTTTTGCCCTTTCAGACAAGATGTCTTACATTGATTGTACCTTCCCACCAGAGGTGGTGTCATGAAGGCATCAAATCCTACAGGAATAATTGTTTTGTCCTTTTCACACTGGTGTTTAACAATGGTTGTACCCGTTCCCCCTGTAGTGATGTGATGATGGCTTAGAATACTGTTGTTTATTTCTTTTAAGACTTGTGTTTTACATTAATTGTACCCTTTCTCCTTGTAGTGATGTGACGATGGCTTAGAATCCTGTTGTTAATGCCCTCTAAAACTGGTGTATTACCCTTTTGTACTGAGATGATATCATGATGACTTCAAATCCTAGTTCAGTTGTTCTTGTCCTTTCACACTGACAGTGTTTTACATTGATTCTTTATTATTTTACAGAAAAAAGAGGCACTTCCTTGTACCATCAAACTCCTTACAGACAACAAGATTGATGGTTTTCTCTGGTCAGTTCTTGGTGATTTATACAACAGTTTAAACAAAGCATCAGATGCTAACTTCTGTTTTAAACAGGCTATTAAGTTGACAGGAAAGATAACCCCGTTCATACAACAATGGAATTATATTGGTCCATTTGTAATTGGAAAATCAGAATATGATGGAGATCCGTTGGAGGCATTTGGTGGAATATACAATGTGTCAAAATACAGTCAACATAAGAATCAGAAATTTTACTCTGAGTATTTACCTGGAGGGGAGATTTCATGGCGGGTTTACCAGCAAACAAGACCAGAAGAAGTAATGAAAATCACACCAAATGTCAACTGGAATGAGTTAGTTAGTACATTGAGTTCTATGGGAATAACTGAATGGCAGGGGTGGATTGTTGGAGAATTCACTGTAAATGAGAAAAATCAGTATGTCACCATTCAGTGTCATGGGGTTCATACCGTTTATATTGATAGGGTACCGATAACAGGTGATGTTTATCATAGGAATCAATACTTTTATGGTATACAGCTTAATAGAGGTGTACATAAAATTTATGTGAAGCTCCGGGGAAAGGTTGCTGCCAATGTTATGTGTGATATACAGATAAAATCCACACCTTTTGAAGTTTTAACACCACATTTCTTGCCAGATGTAGTCGATGGACATATATTTAGTAAACATATGACCATACCCATTGCTAACTATCACCATTCAAAATGGATTAAAGTTTCTAAGGTGAAAATATTAGAGCAATCAAAAGTAAATGGCATGAACTTTAAACTTTTGAATCAAGTACACATTGCGCCAGGACAGATTTTACCTGTTAACGTTATTTTTGATTCTTCGGAAGAACTGCCTTGTCAAGATATAGAAGTAAACTTAAAAATAACAACATCAGAAGGAAGTCAGGAATTGACTTTTACTTTGAGATGTAGGACATTAAAGGAATCATTTTTGTTCACATTTCTTGACCATGATGGGTCTATACAACATGCTGCAGCTATTCATCCATTGAGTGCTTGTAATGAAGAATCATGTCCTGTTGTTCTGACTCTTCATGGAACAACTGTACCACCACAGAACCAAGCAGACAGCTACAAACATATGATTGATGGACAGTTTATATATGGAGTAGAAGGAGCATGGTTATTGGCTCCTACAAGGTTTTGTATTTATGATTTCCTACATACTGTTTAACATGAAAAGTTTGGAACTATGTTCATTTTCAATCAATCAAAAGTATTTACAATTGACTGAGGAAGAGGTGGAGAAACATAGCGTAAACATATTTTATTCAGATTTTAGATTACCAATATGAAAGCAAGGAAGAGTACAGTTTCTATTTTTATGTAATACAATGAAAATAAAATATCACAACGTTCCAAAATACAATCTCAAAATCATAGAAACAGAGTCAAAATCAATACTCTAAGAGACATGTACATGACAATTCACTTTCCTGGCATGGTACAGGTACTTAAATAAGGGACATGTACATGACAATTCACTTTCCTGGCATAGTACGGGTACTTAAATAAGGGGATTATGGTGTTTAACGCCTCTTTCAATAATATTTCAGTTATATCGTGGCGGTCAGTTTTATTAGTGGAGGAAACTGAAGCATCCAGAAAAAAAAACACTGACAAACTTTATCATATAATGTTGTAACGAGTACAGATCTCCATGAGCGGGATTCAATCTCACAACTTCAGTGGTGATAGGCACTAATACGGTTGTTTCGAATCATGTCAATTCCGACCACGTTCCGTCTTTTTCTTGTCTTGACGTCTGAACAAATCGGCAGGCGACTTCCGGTGTTTACGCTATTACTGTGACAATGTCAGCATATCATAGTCGTAGATGTGGTAGATTATATGTAATTGTAATCACAGGGGCTAGGTGCATCCGAAATTTGTTCCCCCTGTGATTGTAATATGGAGACGCCAAGGAAATCGCTGAATAAATACTGGTGTTCGGCACCCCATTATCTGTCTGATATCAGAAATATATACATAAAGGCAGATCGCTTTCCTTTGATGATGCTGACAGCTGCAAATAAAGACAGAAAACAAATTTAATTTTAAAGAAGTATTTGTCTCTGCATTGAAGTCTTTGATACAAATAAAATAATTTAATTGATATCTGTCTTTTACAGAAAATGTTAAGATTTTTTTAAGTTGAGGATTGAACGTTAAAACAGCACATATCGATTGGAGTTTTTGTTGTGTACATTGACAGGAGTTCCATCGACATCACATGATCTGGCGGACGAAAATAAAAAAACTTTTGACGGAATGGAAATGATTCGAAACAACCGTAATATTTACAACCATACGATCAGGACCATGACAGCCACTAGGGCACTTAAATAAAAAGTGGCAGGTTCAAGTAGTTTTAAGGACGCAAAGAAATGATACGGTAATACAAGTGTTTTCCACAAAAGAGTAGAATGCCAATCCTCACATATAACTGTAAGCATGATTATTAAAATCAATTTTATCATATTTTGTAAAATCTATTATTTTACATTTTCTAAGACATGGAGCCCACAACTGGGAAGGACCAGGAGCTCTGACAGCTATGACAGCTTTAGATAGTCTCTCACAACTTACAATACAATATGATTGGTTGAGGATGAAAGCTGATCCTCATAGGGTTGTTTTTGCTGGTATGTTTCATTGATAAAAGGTAAAAATGGATATTTTATTTCCACTATGAATACCTGTAGGTAATGGATGAGGTATTTTAGTAAAAGTTCTCTGTTTTGTGTCAATGTTTTTGGAAGTCATTTTATCTGCCACTGCATAATGTGGACTGTTAAGACCAATAAAAATATACCTATAAACAGATAATAATTTCATATGATAAATCTCTTTTTGCTTTAAAACCGTTTATACTGAAACCTAGCAAAATATTTTAGATACATGATTGCATAAACAATTTTTATCTCATACATAAAAAGGTACATTTGACAGGACAGGACAAAAGACTGTGTATTAACATTAGAGTAGTTTGTTGGAAGTCCCACCTCCATTTTGTTAATGATAATGCAGATAGGGCTATCTGTAACCCACTGATTTATTATTTATGAAAAAAACATATAAGGTCATTTAGACTTAATTTAGTATGAAAATTCAATAATATAGTCAGTTTATACATTTTATTTATAGAAATGAGAAAATGAAGTTTAGTGGGACATGAAGCTTTAAACCTTGTAGGTTGACCATCTCAATTATATAATGGTTATCATGTTCACCATCAGTGTGAAAGAATGTGGATTCCATAATTGGTCATATCAAACCAAAGTCTAAAATGAGTATTTTCTGTGTAAGGAGTAAGAGCAAAGACTTAATGTGTCTTAGTACAACATTTTGTTTACATGTGGAATGTTGATTTCTTGAGCTACCACTGTTGAAAATTCAGTTAAATGTTGGACTAGAACCCGTGGCAAGTGAATTTTGATCAGGGAAAAGTGGATTTCCAAACCTTAGTTGTCTGGGCAAGTAAATTTCAACTACTGGATTGAAGAGTACATTTCAAATGATTTCAAAACTTTCTACTTTGCATAATTGTACAAATGAAGAATCAGACTTTGATTTAAATCATGTTTTCATAAGAAATTGTTGTCAGAAGTCTTGAGAGGATATTATAATGTAGGGGAAGGAAAAATGTGTTGTCAATGTCAGGGAAAAGCTTGTTATGTTCTGGTTGTTTTTCTCCAGTAATTGACGGAGCATTCTCACCCGGGGTATTATTTCCTGTCTTAACTTGCATTAATTTATTAATTTAATTATTAGAGTAAAAATTAAATTTATATTGGTTAAGAAAGGAAATGGTAAAATAAGGTTGCACACAATCCAAAGATTGTAAATATTGTTGCATGTCTCTCAACAATGCAAATTTAAATGAATAAGAACTAAAGAGACAAAATATATAGTGATGCTATAAAGAACCATTCTTGTCTTCCATTTGAAAAGCTCATGTGCGTGGCCCATATATGATGAACCAAAAGGATCAAATGTTTTTTTTTATCTTATTACATTGTAAAAAGATTACCCAACATTAGCTAATCACAACAGCTTTATTAATGGATCAAATGTCTTTCATTTAAATAACATTAAATCTAGCGACAAAATGAATTAATCTTGGAAAGTAAATTTGGTCTGTGAGTAAGTGAATTTTTGGTATGCACTTTCCCGTGGAATGTTGATGTTGCAGAAAAATCCTAGAAAATCCTAGAACAAATCAGACATCACCATCTCATCAAAAATAACTTGTGCCTGTTATGATATTTAAAAAATAATTATGTTAAACAACAATCACTCACTGATTCTCATTGTAGGTCATTCTATGGGAGGACATGGTGCTTTAAACTTAGCCACACATTATCCTGACAGATCATTAGCATTGATTTCTCTAGCTGGTTGGATAAAAAAAGAAGACTATGGTGACAGTAACCTGTTTTTCAGGTATTTGCACAGATTGATTGACAACCACCTTTGTTTGCATCCTTTAGCTACATTTTCAGCAACACTTCAATTGTATTGTGGCATCAATTTTATCAGTAATTTTGACATTTTCCCTTTAATCTCACCGTGTGATATTTCCAGTATCAATGACCTGATTCTTATATTGAAAATTATTGGTCAGTGTGATGTAAGTGTAAGAAAGCTTAGTAAGAACACTTTCTTGTAGAGTTAAAGATAATTTGTTTAAAACATACGGTTATGTAATTATGGTTGTGTAACTGCACTGTATTCAAATACTTTGAATCAGGTAAGGATGATTGACAGCTGATAAGAGAAATTGCGCAGTGCGTAAACATCAAAGTGAAAGATAACGATGATTGACCGTTCATATGGACTCGTCCATGCTGCCATCCCTTTAAAAGAAGAATAGTATGGCCCAAAATAGGGGTATATAAGGAGTGAGAAATTTGTATTTGGTTCGTCATTTTCTTATTGTAAATACGACTAGAAAGAGCTAAACGAGAAGAGCAGCGGTAAGAGTTTATTTTGATAGTTTTGGATAGCCACAGGATAATAGACAATCGAAGTTACCAGGTTGTTCTGGAGTTGTAATTTCCTTATGGAATGGTCACAATCTTCCAGAACAGTTAACTTGATTGTTCTATAGTTTGTGCTGTTTATATTCAGCATTTGTGAAACATAAGTGTTTCAAGGTTTGACAGAGTTTTGTGTTTGCTTTGTCTTTTCGTGGTTATATGAATTGTTTTATCATATATGTTTGAAAGTTGTTTTAATTGCAGTTTCCAGATGGTCTGGAAGTTAGTTTGCTGTAAAAGTCAGGGTCTGGGAATTGTTTTAAAGGATACATATTGTGTTGAGTTTCCAAACCATATGTTATTGTTGTAATTGTTCAGGAAAGTTTGGGTTTGACTTTCAATAGTTTGAGTATCAGTTGTATAGCTTCTCAAACTCCGTGAAAACGGATACGAACAAAGTAGAGTAACACGCCGTACACATTGCATAAGCACATTATGATGTTACAGATAAAAACAATAACTTCAGTTTTAAAGGTTTCGACATACATGATCACTGATACAGTATACTCAAAGCAGCTCAACCTATTGGACTAGTTGCGATGCCAGTGATAATATCTGTTTCGACCTTCAAAACTGCCATTATTATATATTTACTGGGTGAAGACATCAGAGTATATTTACTGGATGCAGAAATCAGAGTATCTAGAGAAAAACACTGCAATTCCATAAGTCTATGACACACTTAATCATATTTACGATTATGTTGAATAAAAGTTGAAAGAGTTTGGATGACTTGCATCGGTTGTGTAACTCAACTTAAATATGAATGATTGTATGTACAGGCAAGCTATATTATCTCAAGATATGATCAGCTATATTCTTTGATACATCAAATGAAAAAAAATATTGTCAGATCTTAATAGGTTTCAGGTTTATTCATCCCAGATGAATTGAAAGTGCAAAAATACTTACATATTAATTTCTTTTTATGATTTTCTGAAGTTTAACCTTTCCGACACCATATTTAGTTTCTGTGTTAGAATATCATGTCACCTGAAGTATCTTCAAACCTTTCTTTATAATCTTGCAGTGAAATGCTGGCTTCTGGTCAGAAATACAGCCTCATGTGACTCTCAAGTTCAAAAGGAAATTACATATTTTTCAGGCATGATATTGCATCAAGCCATGTGGACCCTAGTGTAAAGTTTATCATGGAAGCTTCCATAACAGAAAATGATGTAGACAGACATGTATCCAATTTAAAGGTAAATTATTCATGCTGCCAAATAATCAACCTTCCAAAATTGTGTCATATGAACACATCAATTATCAAGATATCTGACTTTTATCATTCTAGAGTTATGCCAACTGGTTATTACATCAATATATGATTTTAAAACTACCGGTAGCTTTAAATAGATAACATACAAGCCAAGTTTGTTCTCACAAAAGATAACATTTCACCTACAGAACAACAATAGCAACTCTGATCTTATATGCTGGATGGAATGAAACAAAATTTGAATAAAGTCCTTGGAGGTTCAGTTCTCTTCCAAAATTGTGTCTGTTGACAGTATCCACTTTCTAACATGTCTAACATAGTAATTCAAACAAATCATGTATTAATATCTCAGGTGAGTGACTACAGGCTCTTTGTAACTTTTTTAAGGGTTATTGTGTTATTGTGTTTGACACCACTTTCAATAATATTTCAGTTATATTATTGCGGTCAGTTTAACTGGTGGAGGAAACCGGAGTACCTGAAAAAAAACCACTGACCTGCCGCAAGTCACTGTCAAGCTTTATCACATAACATATCAAGTACACCTCACCATGAGTGGGATTCGAACTCACAACTTTAGTGGTGATAGGCACTGATTGCACAGGTAGTTGTAAATCCAACTACCATACGATCACAATCACAACGGCCCATTGTAACTTAAAAAAATATTATATAGAGAATTGAAGTGTTATATGTTATTTATTGTAGCATGTTCCTGTGTTTATAAGAACTGGTGGTAGTGATAGAACTGTTCCACCATACTATCTCAGAAGAATATATCGATTATTGAAAGAAATAGGAGCCATGGTTAATTATACAGAACTAGAAGGAAAAGATCATTGGTGGTGGGACACACAGTATGTAACACTTATTTTATGTCAAAATGCACCTAGCCCAAAGATCCAACTCCTAGCCAATAGGTCCAACACCTAGTCCAAAGGCCCAGCACCTAGCCAAGAGGTCCAACACCTAGCCCAAAGGTCCAATTGAAATATTGTCATCACTTTGCTTTCTTTGTCATTTGTAAGCTTTCCACTATTTAAAGTGCCAATTTTCAAATTAGCTTTTAGTAATATATTAAAGTCCATTGTTATATGTTTTGCAGATTTAGCTATTTCTATAGGCAAACTCTGTAATTGATCAATCAAGAAAAACAAATTAAACTGAATATTTTAATGAATTGCAGTTCTATACTTTGTAACTTTTTTTTACAGTATCTTACACTTTATTAGTGTTATAAACTATTAATAGTGACTCAACAAAAATCTCCATGGCTATTTAATTATTTTAGCAGTATAGGTTGATGGCTATAGTACTCTTACATATTGAATAAGAAAAGATTTGTATGTAAGTGAACTAGAAAGTAAATCTATCTGTAGCTCAGGTAATATCAAAATGTAAGTAATAACACTGTTATTGTTGTTCTTCATCTCTCAGTTGTGATGATCATGTCTTCAATGATGAACATAACACTTACAGTTTGTACCACAAAGTATAAGATTTCCTCTAAACTGTAAATCAGTTGTATTCTTAATTTATAACTGATTAAACACTACATCTATGTTCTTATTTTAATGGTTGTATCAGAAGATGAGTAAAGACTGGTTAAGGACAATAAAATTAGGAGTAAAATGATTTAACATTATGTGTAGTGATTAACAATTAGGAGTAAAATGATTTAACATTATGTGTAGTGTTTAACAATTAGGAGTAAAATGATTTAACATTATGTGTAGTGATTAACAATTAGGAGTAAAATTATTTGACATAATGTGTAGTAATTAACAATTAGGAGTAAAATGATTTAACATTATGTGTAGTGATTAACAATTAGGAGTAAAATGATTTAACATTATGTGTAGTGATTAACAATTAGAAGTAAAATGATTTAACATTATGTGTAGTGATTAACAATTAGGAGTAAAATGATTTAACATTATGTGTAGTGATTAACAATTAGGAGTAAAATGATTTAACATTATGTGTAGTGATTAACAATTAGGAGTAAAATGATTTAACATTATGTGTAGTGATTAACAATTAGGAGTAAAATGATTTAACATTATGTGTAGTGATTAACAATTAGGAGTAAAATGATTTAACATTATGTGTAGTGATTAACAATTAGAAGTAAAATAATTTAACATTATGTGTAGTGATTAACAATTAGGAGTAAAATGATTTAACATTATGTGTAGTGATTATCAATTAGGAGTAAAATGATTTAACATTATGTGTAGTGATTAACAATTAGGAGTAAAATGATTTAACATTATGTGTAGTGATTAACAATTAGGAGTAAAATGATTTAACATTATGTGTAGTGATTAACAATTAGGAGTAAAATGATTTAACATTATGTGTAGTGATTAACAATTAGGAGTAAAATGATTTAACATTATGTGTAGTGATTAACAATTAGGAGTAAAATTATTTGACATAATGTGTAGTGATTAAAAATTAGGAGTAAAATGATTTAACATTATGTGTAGTGATTATCAATTAGGAGTAAAATGATTTAACATTATGTGTAGTGATTAACAATTAGGAGTAAAGTGATTTAACATTATGTGTAGTGATTAACAATTAGGAGTAAAATCATTTTAACATTATGTGTAGTGATTAACAATTAGGAGTAAAATGATTTAACATTATGTGTAGTGATTAACAATTAGGAGTAAAATGATTTAACATTATGTGTAGTGATTAACAATTAGAAGTAAAATGATTTAACATTATGTGTAGTGATTAACAATTAGGAGTAAAATGATTTAACATTATGTGTAGTGATTAACAATTAGGAGTAAAATGATTTAACATTATGTGTAGTGATTAACAATTAGAAGTAAAATGATTTAACATTATGTGTAGTGATTAACAATTAGGAGTAAAATGATTTAACATTATGTTTAGTGATTAACAATTAGGAGTAAAATGATTTAACATTATGTGTAGTGATTAACAATTAGGAGTAAAATGATTTAACATTATGTGTAGTGATTAACAATTAGGAGTAAAATGATTTTAACATTATGTGTAGTGATTAACAATTAGGAGTAAAATGATTTAACATTATGTGTAGTGATTAACAATTAGGAGTAAAATGATTTTAACATTATGTGTAGTGATTAACAATTAGGAGTAAAATGATTTAACTTTATGTGTAGTGATTAACAATTAGGAGTAAAATGATTTAACATTATGTGTAGTGATTAACAATTAGGAGTAAAATGATTTAACATTATGTGTAGTGATTAACAATTAGGAGTAAAATGATTTAACATTATGTGTAGTGATTAACAATTAGGAGTAAAATGATTTAACATTATGTGTAGTGATTAACAATTAGGAGTAAAATGATTTAACATTATGTGTAGTGATTAACAATTGGAAGTAAAATGATTTAACATTATGTGTAGTGATTAACAATTAGGAGTAAAATGATTTAACTTTATGTGTAGTGATTAACAATTAGGAGTAAAATGATTTAACATTATGTGTAGTGATTAACAATTAGGAGTAAAATGATTTAACATTATGTGTAGTGATTAACAATTAGGAGTAAAATGATTTAACATTATGTGTAGTGATTAACAATTAGGAGTAAAATGATTTAACATTATGTGTAGTGATTAACAATTAGGAGTAAAATGATTTAACATTATGTGTAGTGATTAACAATTAGGAGTAAAATGATTTAACATTATGTGTAGTGATTAACAATTAGGAGTAAAATGATTTAACTTTATGTGTAGTGATTAACAATTAGGAGTAAAATGATTTAACATTATGTGTAGTGATTAACAATTAGGAGTAAAATGATTTAACATTATGTGTAGTGATTAACATAGAAATTGTTTCTACAGTGAAACCAATGATGGTGGAGTTGTTAATGACAAACAGATTAGACAATTTACAGCCAACGTTATACAACAGGAAACCAAATTTTGTCAGGAGAAAGACTGCAAACAAACAGATCAGAATAAATATAAAAAACCCATGGATTCTAGTTTTACATATACTTGTATTAACCCAGCATTTGGAGAAGGATTGCATGGCTTTCAAGTTCTACAACAAATTACGCCATTTAGACAGAGTAAAATTCAGGTACCTATAGTAATTGTTTTACTTACAGATCTGAATTAAAATGTTTATGTTATTAAACACCCTTACAAAGTATAGCAGACACACAAGAGTTAATCAATTCTTTCACAAGAGCATACTAAAGATAAGGGATAACTTTCATGAGGAAAATTAGCCTTCTTGTGATGGGCACATTATAAAAATGGAGAAATTTGACAAGCCTATTTCATGTACAGTGAATATACAGTCAAACCTGCCTTATGTGACCTTCCATGCGAATCTTTGAAATAGGACATAAGACAGTTGGTCGCTAAATACAGGTTTAATTAACTTGAAATGCAATGTGAAGAGAAATTGAAATTAAGGTCACATAATGCAAGTTGTTGCTTAATAGAGGTGGTCACTAAAGCAGGTTTAACTGTATAAAAAAGTCTATATCTGAAGGAACACGTTATAGTCTTACACCTATTGTTATAAGTTGTTTTTTAGCTCACCTGGCCATAGGCCATGTGAGCTTTTGTCATGGGTAAGCGTCCGTCGTCCGTCCGTTAGCTTTTCACATTTAAATCTTCTTCTCTGAAACCGCTGAACAGAAATCAGCCAAACTTGCCAGAAATGTTCACTGGATGGTCCTCTACCAGATTTGTGTTTTTGGTGCTGATTTGAAATCCAACATGGCTGCCAGGGTCCATAATGTGTTCTCATTGGCTGAAATTTTAAAAATCTTCTTGTCAGAAACCACTAAGTCAATTGAATTGTGACTTTGCAGGAATGATCATTGGGTGGTCCTGTACTAAAATTGTGAATCGTTTGCCGATCGGAAATTCAAGATGGCCGCCATGACTCGACTTAGTTTAACATTGGACCCTATGGGAATTTCACATTTTCATCTTTTTTTCTGAAACCACAAAACAGATTTGAACCAAACTTGGCAGAAATGTTCATTGGATGGTCATATACAAGATTTTTGTTTTTGGCGCTGATCGGAAATCCAACATGGCTGCCAGGGCCCATAATGTGTTCTGATAGGTCGAAATTTAAAAAATCTTCTTGTTAGAAACCACTAAGCCAATTGAATTGTGACTTTGCAGGAATGATCATTGGGTGGTCCTGTACTAAACTTGTGAATCGTTTGCCAATCGGAAATTCAAGATGGCCACCATGACTCGACTTAGTTTAACATTGGACCCTATGGGAATTTCACATTTTCATCTTTTTTTCTGAAACCACAAAACAGATTTGAACCAAACTTGGCAGAAATGTTCATTGGATGGTCATATACAAGATTTGTGTTTTTGGTGCTGATCGGAAATCCAACATGGCTGCCAGGGCCTATAATGTGTTCTGATTGGTCGAAATTTTAAAAATCTTCTTGTTAGAAACCACTAAGCCAATTGAATTGTGGCTTTGCAGGAATGATCATTGGGTGGTCCTGTACTAAACTTGTGAATCGTTTGCTGATCGGAAATTCAAGATGGCCACCATGACTTGACTTAATTTTAACATTGGACCCTATGGAAAAAAGTCTTCTCCTCTGAAACCAGTAAGTCAGTTTAAAGCAAACATGGGATGAATGGTCCTTAGGTGGTCAACTTTCAAAATTATGTCCTGTGACCCCGACCTCCATCCAAGATGGCAACCATCAGCGAACATAGTTTTAACATAGGACCCTATGGGAAATATATTTAAAAATCTTCTTCTCTGAAACCAGTGAGCCAATTTATAGCAAACATGGCATGGATGGTCCTTAAGTGGTCAATTTTCCAAATTGTGTCCAGTGACCCTGACCTCCATCCAAGATGGCCACCTTCAGCAGACATACTGTAGTTTTAACATAGGACCCTATGGGAAAAAATGTTTTAAAATCTTCTCCTCTGAAACTAGTAAGCCAATATAGCAAACATGTCATCGATGGTCCTTAGGTGGTCAACTTCCAAAATTGTGTTCAGTGATCCCGATCTCGGTTCAAAATGGCTGCCGTCAGCAGACATAGTTTTAACATAGGACCCTATGGGAAAATTGTTTAAAAGTCTTCTCTTCTGAAACCAGTCAGCCAATTTAAAGCAAACATGGCATGGATGGTCCTTGGGTAGTATACTTTCAAAATTGTGTCCGATGACCACGACCTCCATCCAAGATGGCTGCCATGAGCAGACATAGTTTTAACATAGAACCCTATGGCAGTATGGGATTTGAATAGTAACTTAGATGTATTCAGCATGCAGACATTCTTAAGAGGACTTATTTATGTCAGGTGAGCGATACAGGCTCACCTGAGCCTCTAGTTTTAATTTCATTTTTTGTGACAATTAATTTGATTGACCTATATAAGACAGCAGTTACTAGTGCTTCTTGATTTTCTCTGGGAACTGGAGCTTGCTCCACAACTAAAATAGTCACTCATTGTAAATTTTGCATCTAGGAAGAAAACTGCCTTTCCTCGCTGTAATGACTGCATCAGTAGTGTAATGGTTAGCGTGTATATGTTGAGTGTGGTAGATTGTCGGTTCAAGCCCGATCAGGTCAAACCAAAGACTAAAATTGTTGTTTGCCGCTTCTGTACTATGCACACATTATTTAGGAGTAAGAACTTGTTGTCTCAGAATCAGGATATTGAGTCTAGAGTGGAGCGACATGTCTACCAACAGACTGTTGTTTAAGTGATCTAGCACTATAAAAATCCAACTAAGATTGTTGATCTAGTACAAACCGTACATATCATGGAAATGCTACAATATAGCTGAACAATTTGTCACTTGGCATTAAACAACAATCATTCACTCACCTCATGTACATAACATTATATGCCATTACATCACCTACTGCATCCACATAACATTATATGCCATTACTTCACCTACTGCATTATAAATCAGGTATATTGTCATCACTATATGTTCATTGTTGTCAATTGTCAATAAACATTTTACTATTCAATCTTTTTCTCACAAACCTCAGGACCAAATGGAATAAACTTGGCAAAGGTACTACTTGGGTGGTCCTTAGCATTTATTATGATTTTTGTTCTGTTTGGAAATTACAGATGGCTACTAGGGTCAATATTGTCTTTGCTCAGAATTGAATCACTCGTTGTGTGCAAAGCAGTTTAGTTATACTTTCATAGTCTTGCTTTTCATTGGCTTGTACATAGGGTCAATCGCATGCGACCTGTAATAGGATTTTCTCAGTACTCCCACACCTCGACATATCAGTAAAGAGGAGCAGGTGAGATCTCTGATTTTAATCAGATTGGCTCAGAAACCACATATTACTGGAATGTTACATGCTAAGAATGTTCCTTACATAACCCTGTATAAAGTTATAATTTAGGACCCTATGGAAAAAGGATTAAATAATTTTTCACCAAAACTACAAATATGATTGATTTGATTTGATGATTTGATTTTTGGTGTTTAATGCCACTTTCAGCAATATTTCAGCTATATCATGGCGACCAGTTTTAGTGGTGCAAGAAGCCGGAGAGAACCACCGACCATGGGCAAGCAACTGGTAAACTTTATCACTTGCGGCTGCGAGTTGAGTGCACCCTTTTTTGTAATTTACAAAGCCGGGCGTGAACCCATGCCATATTGGTGATAGGCTTGTATGAGTTGTTAGGTAATCCAACTACCTAACTCATTGAGCCACTCTGAATAATCATTCAAGTCATTTGTATAATTTTGCATTTTTAGTGTGGATCAGATGACCATCATCACAGTAAAAGTAATACCATATAACCCAATGGGGATAATAATGAATATTTTTTCTCAGAAAGTACAAACCATCATTGTTTTGATTTGAGTGAAAAACAATATATTATTGTTAAAGTTGGATCTTGTTTGGTTTATGATGTATATTTTTTTCAGGGTGTTTTAAATGACAATGTACTGACAATTAATACAACAAATATACTGAAGTTTTCTTTCAAAAGAGATGTCGGTAAATTATGGTTACACCTTCCACTGACATTACAGGTATGTCTTCTTATAAGTTATGGACACTGAGACATTCAACAGACAATTCAATAATTTGAACTTTCTTATTTTTCATTCAATTTTATTGCATTGTTATTCTTGTATTTCTCAAAATCCTCATCTTTATGATTTATTTATGAGTCAATAAAGAAAATGGGCTATTTTTTTATGGAAAGGAGACTAAATAGACCAAATTCTGAAGTTTGCCATATTTGGAAGGTATACTCAAATTTTATTTTTCATCTAATTTTGAAGTCTTATTTATTATCTACACATTACAAAACAGAATTGAACTTTATGTATATACAATAATGTATAAACAAAATGAAATATACTTACATTTCAAACAAAATATTTACAGGTTGAAGGATCACAAGATTTAGATATAAAGGATGAATCCCTAATTCATTTATGTAAGAATAAGGGTAAGTGCTATGATTTTTTAACAGTCCCATTTTATTATGAAGTATATTTTTATTTGCTCAAGTAAAACAAAGGCAGAGATCAGGATTACATATACAGGATCTGAAGAATGTTTTATTTATATAATTTTAATTAAAATTTACTGGATTATTTTATTGGACATTCAATAGTTTTAATTAACTATACATTATATTACTATATTGTGGCTAATCGGTAGAGGAATTATAGTACCCTGATAAAACTGCCAAGCATTCTTAAATAGCTTTTGAACTATCAAACCAGGCTTGTTGTTCCAATGATTGATAATAATTGAAAATCAGTTGATAGCAAAAAAATGTTCATCAAGCAAAAAAATGTATTTTCAATTAAGTGAAACCATATTATATTCATAATTATATTTAACATTGCTAATTTCACCATCATTCTTTGTCACACATCAAGTAAAATATTTTTTTGCCATTGTGTTGTTGGCCTTCTTCGATTTATGGATTCTGATTACCCCTTTGGTATTTTCAAACTTTTCTTAAGATGAATGAAAATCTAATGTCACCGGCTGTATAAACAATGCAGTGATAAATTTTCCGATATATTTTACTTCACACATGCCTATTGTTGCACAAATTAATGATATCATTCCTAAGTGATTTAATGTATTTATACAGGACCATTGTACATACAAGCATTAAAATGTTTGATTTGTTTCTTTACATACATAATAATCTGTGTTTGTACATGTGTGTAATTTGTATAATACTGCAGTAAAGTGTAAAATATATCTTCTATTTAAAACATGCAGTCAAACCTATATTAAGAGTCACCTTTAGGACAAATCAAAAGTAGTCTCTTAAGACAGGTGACCTCTTAAAAGAGATTTAATTCATATGATATTTTCTATGACGGGAGAGGAAAAGGGTGATCTTTATATACAGGTGACTTCTTAATAGAGGTGACCACATAGGCAGGTTTGACTGTGTATTATCTTTTACAGACAAGTGGGAAGTTTGTAAAGGAGAAGTAGGAACATTAAGGGAACCTTTATCATATGGACCTGCTAGAAGAATTGCTGAAAACAAATTTTATGTTGTTGTTGGTAAGAAATTATAGGTCTGGCATATTTTATATTATACTGAGTATGCCAAATTATAGCCATATCATATCTTAGATAATACTGAGTACAGTCAACTCGTCTTATTTGCATAATGTAAATGTCAGAGAATATTATTCTATTATCCACAGCATATTAAATAATATAAATGAAAATGAATGGCAAGGGGGATGTTTCATCCTAGACCTTAACATATTTTAGCAAAATCGATATTGAAACTATGTACAGTAGAGTTCGTTTATAACGAAGTCCAGGGGACTCTCGATCTTAGTTCGTTATAGGCATCGTTCGTTATAAGAGAAACAATGTAGAATTACCTCCCCTTTTGAAAATCGTACAGTAGAACTTCGCTGGCTCGAACTTGAAGGGACTGTCAAAATCTGTTCTAGCTATCGGTAGTTCGAGCCACCGAGGTCGCGTAATTTTAGAGAGAAAAAAATCTGGTTCTGACCCGGGCAGTTTCATTACGCTATGATAACTGATGCACAATAAAATGGGCCTTTATCGTAAAAAAATATATAATCCGTTAGACAGTTCTCAAAGACTACGGCTTCTGAATACCTCTTTGGTATCTTCAAATGTTCCTTAGAAACATTTTTTCAACTTTGTTCACGATCTATTTTATAAACAGGAAATATGAGGTCGGGTATTAACACTTGGATCGATATCGGTATATAATGCTGATAATTCGGATATATATTTTTTAATGGCCAATTTTAAGATTGTAGCCATTTTCCTTTTTTTTTATTTGAATTTGAAGAATAATTGTTTCTTTTTGCTATTATATACACATAAAAACTCAGGTTAATCGAAATTTCAGAACGAGTACATTTCTTTGGGATACCCATTTCTTATGTTTTTGGTATTTAGATGAACCTTGAGACCACGCAGTTTTTTGTTTAATTAAAGAGTCTATCATCAAAGAAAAAATAAACAACAGCGAATGAATTAATCTCACACATGACTTTGTTTTTAATTTCTTTAGCTTGTGCATCCATTCATTAAAATTTAGATTACGTTTTATTAATTTTTAATGCAATAAATTAGCGCGTGTGTTATTAATTGACAACTTATTAATCACATCATTAATACCCATTTTATTTTTTGAATATTTTAAAGAAAAGTCTTGATTGACATCATTAACAACATCAAAGGTGGGATTATTGATTTTTCAATTATCAATAACGGAAGTGTCAAGTGCACTTGACCATTCTAATATGTGATCGTCCGTGCGTAACGGAAGACAGGTAAACGATTTGTTTGTTCAGCAATTTTCTTTGTTATATCATGTCAATTTTGAGTAATAAAAACGTTGTTTGGGTTTAAAATTCTCTTCGTTATAAGCCTGATTTCGTTATAAAAAATTTGTAATAGGCCTTCACAAATACATTGTTTAAATAGCGATGGGACCAGGGATTTATCTTTACTTCGATATAAGCCTGATTTCGTTATAAGCCTGTTCGTTTATAACGAACTCTACTGTATCAATAGTAAACCAGAATTTTATGAATTTTATAAAAACAAAATTTGTGACAAGATTAACCTGATAGAAAATAAAAATTCTTCTAAAATATCATTGTTAGCATATTACATTGACTCTGCAACAGATTAATACTCAAACTTTATATAAGCAATATTTCAAAACGAGAATATTTCAACAAGGATTGTACTACTTGAATGTATATGCTTCAAATTATTCATGTCATACCCGGTAATCATTTTATTTTCCTGACATTTTAGGTACTATAGGAGGATCAAGGTCAACTCTATATATTCAACAATTTGCTGTATACATAGCTAACTTATTTTTCTTGACATCTGATACACATGCTGTCATAATCAAAGATGAAGAATTAGTAGATGAAGATATAGGTAATGTACTGCCCTGACCTTATGAAGAAGACGATGCAGCAGTTTAACCGTTTATTATGACAAAGATGTGTGATTAGATCTGAAAGTACAAAATGCCAAAAATCAGTTTTACAACAATGTCAATTAAATTCATAAATCAAGTACACCTTGCATGTTATATTAGAGATCCCAAAATAATACTTGAGCGTTGACTGAAATTAGTGCATATTACAAAATGCATATCAATATTACCCAATAACCAGTTTACTACAATGTTTCCGATACCATAAACCAGTTCCAAAAAATGTAACAACTCAGTGTGTGAGTAAGTGTAGGTTTCACTGTGCAAGCACTGTATTACTCAAAGTGCAGCACTGTATATGAAAAAACACCTTTAAAAGTTGTACTGTAACCAACATTCAAAAAGTAATAACAAAGTGCGGTATTTACAATTACACCGATAACGGTGTTGAAATACACCAGCGTGGTACTGTATTTTTTCAGATCCACTTGCGTGGGGAGTGTTCTATATTTCAAAAATTGATAACGGAGGGCTTATCGCAACCCTTGGACATTATATACAATACAGAAATATTTATCCAAGTAAATTACAAACATCAGAATGTCAAAATAACCTTGAAATACTATGTGACACAAAAAATAAATGGTTCAGTTATCGATCGGCAAGTTTGTGTGTTTATAGCAAAAATACACTTATAAACCATGAAGAAAACAATGTGTACGCTTAGATCCTTACAATAGGACATGAAATAATTATATTTAACTTACTCCATTGTGTTCCAAAGGTTTCCAAAATGAAATAATGTAGCGCTGGGCTACTTGCCACAAAAGGTAAGCATGTTTTTGCATTACGTAAATAAGTCTGATCACGGGACTAGACAAAATTTCCAGTAAAGAAAATTAAAAATATGTTACATGACAGGTAATATATGTCATACAAAATAGATGGGGTGTTTATGGAACACCAGAATTGTCTCTCAGGAGATGTTCTTTAGTTATATCAGGTAGATGTATCATTATATTCAGTGTTATCTTCAGTGGCCATAATCAGTAAGATTTGTGAGTGTAACTCCAGCTTGAAGTAAGGTGTACTACTTTAATTGATAGGTTGTCTGTGATTTACAGAAAGTTAGAAACACTCCCCGTCATTAAAGCTCACTGACAATATAACTGAAATATTATTGAAAATGATGTTTAACACCCACAACCCAATCTTATTCTATTACCATTTACAGACTACTATCTTATCCAAAATGATGTATAGATTTACATATGGCTCGAGGTGAGGTATCTCCACTTTTACTTTTAGTGAGATAATATACCAGAAATTGATGCTTGGTGTTTTTTGAGGGAGCTTCGTCATCCTTTATCACTAACTCTGTTTTCCTTGATGTGGATGAAAAGTTGTCCTAGAAATCATATATCTATCAATCAGTTGATACATTGAGATCTAAATCGACTTACTATCAATCCTTGTCTCCTTTCATTGAATCTGTCATCCAGCGATTATCTTTGAGATCATCAACCGCATCGGTGGTGTAATGGTTAGTGTGTTTGCCTCAAGTGCGGTAGATCGTGGGTTCGAGTCCTGGTCGGGTCGAACCAGAGACTATAAATTTGGTATTTGTTGCTTCTACACTAAGGATGCAGGATTAAGGAGAAAGAGCAAAGACTGGTTGGCTCAGAATCAGGATAATGTGTCTGATTGGGGCAACATGTCTATCTGCAGATTGTTGTTTCAGTGAACTAAATGTGTTTGTCTAGTACAAAGCAGACCTCATCATCAACTCATTGAAAATTATCTTGTTCTCATCATGATATAGCTGAAGATGGCTAAGTTGGCATTAAAGAACAATCACTCACTCACTCCTTGAAATCAAGTGAGTAATATTTGATAAACAAAATTGTGTTAAATAGACCTTCTTTTCAAATTATCTCCCCTAGAATATTGTAGCTTTCTTTGTAAGAATTTTTATTGGAATTAAAGCTTTGTTATTGGTTTTTTTTTTCAGAGAACAAGAATTTAATTATTATTGGATCACCTAAAGAAAATTCAAAGTCTTCCATTTTCTTACAAAAAACACCAGTTAATGTCAAAGGTTTGTTTGGTTTATTGCTCAAACACAAGGACTGAAAAATGTATTTATAAAGAAAAGCAAAAATACTAAAGAAATCAGATTTGTGACTGTTTCTAACATCATGACAAACATTTCTTGTAGAAGAATAAATATACAGTATTTTATTTTAAATGGGGAAAATACAACATTCAAGTCGTAACCTCTGACCGTGATAACTTGTGTATCACCTATCATCTGTTTTTGTGTAATACGTATACATTATCTACTCATTCTGTCATCTTATGATACAACATTCAAGTCGTAACCTCTGACCGTGATAACTTGTGTATCACCTATCATCTGTTTTTGTGTAATACGTATACATTATCTACTCATTCTGTCATCTTATAATAATTATTTTAGTAAATAATTGATGCTCCTGTAGCACATTTTTCAACTTTAACTTTATTCAATAAACTCAGGTGCAACAGTCTGTTGCACCTGAGTTTATTGAATAAAGTTAAAGTTGAAAAATTATCAATTTTGATAAACCACAGGTATTTAAAATGTAAAAGGTAACATAGCATATTCAAAATAGTTCTTACATTTTTTTATGAGTAAAAAACCCAAACATGTACTAAAACAGATATTGCCCGACTCATTTCAGATTCATTATTTTCCATTTCCACCTGTAATTTTGATCATCCTCAGTCAATTTTTATAAACCATGTTAAAATGTAAAGGTAACATAAAATATTTAAAATATTTTTTTTTCTGAAAAAAAAATCAACAATGAATAAACAAACATGTACTAAATTACAGTCAGACCTGTCTTATGTGACCTTCTAAGGGAACAGTGAAATATGGTCACATAAGACAGGTGGTCACTTAATACAGGTTTAATTGAAATGAAATGCACTGTGAAGGGAAATAAAAATTAAGATCACATAATACAAGTTATTGCTTAATAGAGGTGGTCACTAAAGCAGGTTTGACTGTAGATATTGCCTGACTCATTTCAGATTCATCATTTTCCATTTCTACGTGTAATTTTGATCATCCTCGGTCAGGAGTTGCCACATTAGCACCAAATGGCAAGAAGAACCTAGCATTTATTCTGATGGGAAACTCCTATGATGGATTGTATGATGTAATATCATTAGCCACACCTACAATTCCACCAATGACGAGATCTCCTGTAAGTCATGTGATTACTGCTAAACTTTTGTATCTGTTTAACATAATACCAGTATCTACTGAGAAGATTTTAAATAACTTCTTTTGTGGAACAAAGTTACAAAAACTAAATAAATATAGAATTTTTATGAACATTAAAGAAGCATATAAATTTCACTTTATTTGTACTTATCTTATATGAATTAGTAAAAATGATTTCAGTTACATGTTTTAAGATTCCAAAATTATTTTATATTTTTAGATATTTTTTTTACAAATTCAAACATTTACTGCATATGTTTCAATTCAATAATTGATCATTTATATGAAGAAACTCAAATACAATTATATTTAACAAAAATTGTATACAAGAATGGATTTAAATGTTTGAAATGTCACAATTTATTTGCCCTTGTCCATATGGATATGCAGCTTTTGGTTTATACTCAATAACTTAAGTTCCACTGAAGCAAATCCTTTGAAATTTATACACAGGGTCAATGACCATCAAATGCCGGTCATGTTTAATGTCAGATTGCATAATTTTGTACCAGCTCATATACCCCAGGCTTCACAACCCTGCTTCTACAAAATTTCAGCTTTTTTTTATTGAAAAATCAGGTCTGATATTTTAAGACTTACTACTAGAATGTTATTTGACACAATTTTAAAGTTTGTCAGTGACTTGCGACAGGTCAGTGGTTTTCGCCGGGTCCTCCGGTTTCCTCAACCAATAAAACTGACCGCCACAATATAGCTGAAATATTGTTGAAAGTGGCGTTAAACACCATCAAACAAAAAAACCATTCTATTACATCAATGTATACCATGTCCTTACAAATAAAGACTTCTCTTGTTGTACAATATTATAATTTGAGTCAGTGAGTGAACGCAGGTCGGTGGTTTTCTCTTAGTATTCTGGTTTTACTCCACCAATAAAACTGACGGCCACAATATGGGTGAAATATTGTTGACACTGAGTGATGTTAAGCATGCATACATTAACCCTATTGTAGTAACTACTTTTTGACAAATGTGTTGGTGCCACTGAGTCTAATTTTTAGTAGTTTTTGAAGAGTAAACTGTAGATAGTATGATATTTAACCAAGTATCAGACTGTTCAAAAGAGTGAGTGAGTGATTGTTGTTTAACGCCAACTCAGCAATTTTTCAGCTATATAATGACAGGAACAAGTTATTTTCAATGAGATGATTGTTCAAATGACTTTGAAATAAACAAAGTATACAATTTGAGAGTAAAGTTATGCTATATGTAATTATTGCCTCCAGTAATATTACAATCCATGAATGTATTACATGAATCTTTTTTTTTTTCAGTTTTCCAACCTGATTCCAGATTTTATAGTGACAGGTCCAGACTTTGGTCTTAAAGGTCCAGGTGGATTATTGTGTATAGGATTCTGGGGGAATGACTGGGAATACAGACATGATTTATCTTCTTGTGTCTGTTAATGTTACAGTCTTCGCACTTACCCACTTGCCCAAAGCCCAGGTCAAGTTAAACTGGATTCAGACAAGTGAAAATTATGAAAAATATTTTTGAATAAATATAATTTTTTTCTAATTTTGGTTTTTGGGCAAGTAGGTGAAAAAAATTAAGGCAAAGACTGAAATGCACTCAGTTATATGTTTGAATAAATAGATTTTTTTCTTCTAAATTTGGTTTTTGGGCAAGTAGGTGAAAATAATTAAGGCAAAGACTGATATGCACTCAGTTATAGCTCACCTGGTCCAAAGGATTATGTTAGCTATTGTGACCACTTTGCGTCTGTTGGCATCATAATGTTTCATTGAGAGAAACTTTTGGTAGAGCCTATCAGAATTTGTGATGTTTGTGTCAATCCAAAGTTCAAATTGGATGCCATTAGCCAATAATGGAATTTGATTGTCTGAGCCTTAAAGTTTTACCATTTTGAAAACTACTCAGTGGTTTTAGATTTAATTTAATAACAACAGGTACCATGGGAAAATTAATAAAAACTTTTCGTAGAAAGTACAAATATGATTGACGCCAAACTGTGCTATGAATGATCTGGTCATTTTTATATGGATTGGAAATCAAAGTTGGCAGACTCCACTGGACAGATCCAATGTGGAAAATGAACATATAACTTTCAGAAACCATAAACTTGATTACATGTTAATACAAACTGTACATGAAGGATCATTGGATGATCCCTTACAAAGTTGGTATAATTTATGTGGATCAAAAATCCAAGATGGTCACCACAGCAGGTCTTAGTTTAACAAGAACTCTATGAGAAAATGAATAAAAGCTTTATCTCTACACAAAGTGAACCATCAAAAAGAAAACTGGTCTGATATCCAAGATGGTTCTGAACAAAGGCTATGTTTTTTTATGTTGGTCTGCAGATATTAATGAATATCCACTTCTCAGGAGAATGTTTTTAAAATGTTAAAATATATTCTATACAAACCTGATTGAACTAACAGTGTAACTAAAGATCAATGAATAATAAATGAATAATTTAAGACAGGATGAGTGATACAGACTCATGTGAGGTTATAGTATGTTACTGTACTAGTTATGATGTTATAATGGTTGTCACTGTTGATGGTTTACAGCTGTCTAAAGTTGTATAAACATTGAAATCAAATGTGTTATATAGATATCTTTATTATTTTTTATTTTTAACTTTGTTATCTTAGTGGTTTCAATGCTACCATTTATAATATTGAATCATGGTTTATTGGATATGTTTTTTATTGAAATTTACAGTGTCTAAATAATGTAATTATTAATAAAACTAAGTTTTTCCACCCTCAATTCTTCAATGGATATGATTGTAATATTACATAGAATTACATCTAAGCATGTTTTACACAAATTGTGTTTAAACGTTTATGAGTGTTTGAGCTTGATGAATCATTTTGGATTTTTTTTTAACTATTTTGAAGGTTATTGCCAAATTGTAATCTTTGTAAAAATGTTTGTGAATGGTTCTTTTATTAATCATCTGATGATGGTGTTTCTAAAATGTTATTTTTATGAACTAGATGCAATTTTTCTATTTGTCTTAACTGTTATTATGCCTTTACTATGTTACAATAAAATTTATTTTACTCTATATTCTTGTTAAAGCCAAAAAAATATGTTTATTCAGTGAAACCGGACCTCCTTGGGACCAACTTTTCTGTTCTATACGTTCAGAATAGACAGGTGTTCGGTTTATACAGGTTAGATTACTACAGATTTCCTTCATTGGAACTTTATTTAAAGTATGGATTATACAGGATTCTGGTTTATTCTGGATTCTTTTTTAGACAGGTTTATTCAAGATTTGTTTTTAGACAGGTTTATTCAGGATTATTTTTAGACAGGTTTATTCAGGATTCGTTTTTAGTCAGGTATATTCAGGATTCGTTATTAGCTCACCTGGCCAAAGGCCATGTGAGCTTTTGCCATCAGGTTTCGTCTGTCGTCTGTCGTTAGCTTTTCACATTTTAATCTTCTCCTCAGAAACCACTGAGCCAATTTAGACCAAACTTTTCTGAAATGGTCCTTGGATGGCCCCCTTTCAAAATTGTGTCCAATAGCCATGCCCTCCATCCAAGATGGCTGCCATTACTAAAAATAGAAATTTCTTCAAATGGCCAAAACTGCTCTATTTTAAGCCAGAATGTGCCCAAATTTGAACTGTATAAGCATAATGATGCGCTTTTTAACAAATATTACGGGATTTTTTATGAACTTTGAACTTTTGACCGATTATGCAAATTAGGCATAAATAAGCAAAAAATCATTTACAAATCTTCTTGTCAGAAACCACTTGGCCAATTTCAACCAAGCTTTGTCTGAATGATCCTTAGGTGGTCCCCTTTCAAAATTATGTCTGTCAGCGCCGTCCTGTATCCAAGATGGCCACCATTACTAAAAATAGAAATTTCTTCAAATGGCCAAAACTGCTCTATTTTAAGCCAGAATGTGCCCAAATTTGAACTGTATAAGCATAATGATGAGCTTTTTAACATATATTACGGGATTTTTTATGAACTTTGAACTTTTGCCGATTTTGACCGATTATGCAAATTAGGCATAAATAAGCATTAAATCATTTAAAAATCTTCTTGTCAGAAACCACTTGGCCAATTTCTACCAAATTTTGTCTGAATGATCCTTTGGTTGTCCCCTTTTAAAATTGTGTCCGTCAGCACCGTCCTGTATCCAAGATGGCCACTGTTACTAAAAATAGAAATTTCTTCAAATGGCCAAAACTGCTCTATTTTAAGCCAGAATGTGCCCAAATTTGAACTGTATAAGCATAATGATGAGCTTTTTAACATATATTACGGGATTTTTTATGAACTTTGAACTTTTGCTGATTTTGACCGATTATGCAAATTAGGCATAAATAAGCATTAAATCATTTAAAAATCTTCTTGTCAGAAACCACTTGGCCAATTTCTACCAAATTTTGTCTGAATGATCCTTTGGTTGTCCCCTTTTAAAATTATGTCCGTCAGCATCGTCCTGTATCCAAGATGGCCACCGTTACTAAAAATAGAAATTTCTTCAAATGGACAAAACTGCTCTATTTTAAGCCAGAATGTGCCCAAATTTGAACTGTATAAGCATAATGATGAGCTTTTTAACATATATTACAGGATTTTTTATGAACTTTGAACTTTTGCTGATTTTGACCGATTATGCAAATTAGGCATAAATAAGCAAAATATCATTTAAAAATCTTCTTGTCATAAACCACTTGGCCAATTTCAACCAAGCTTTGTCTGAATGATCCTTTGGTGTTCCCCTTTCAAAATTATGTTCGTCAGTGCCGTCCTGTATCCAAGATGGCCACTGTTACTAAAAATAGAAATTTCTTCAAATGGCCAAAACTGCTCTATTTTAAGCCAGAATGTGCCCAAATTTGAACTGTATAAGCATAATGATGAGCTTTTTAACATATATTACGGGATTTTTTATGAACTTTGAACTTTTGCTGATTTTGACCGATTATGCAAATTAGGCATAAATAAGCAAAAAATCATTTAAAAATCTTCTTGTCATAAACCACTTGGCCAATTTCAACCAAGCTTTGTCTGAATGATCCTTAGGTGGTCCCCTTTCAAAATTATGTCTGTCAGCGCCGTCCTGTATCCAAGATGGCCACCGTTACTAAAAATAGAAATTTCTTCAAATGGCCAAAACTGCTCTATTTTAAGCCAGAATGTGCCCAAATTTGAACTGTATAAGCATAATGATGAGCTTTTTAACATATATTACGGGATTTTTTATGAACTTTGAACTTTTGCCGATTTTGACCGATTATGCAAATTAGACATAAATAAGCATTAAATCATTTAAAAATCTTCTTGTCAGAAACCACTTGGCCAATTTCTACCAAATTTTGTCTGAATGATCCTTTGGTTGTCCCCTTTTAAAATTGTGTCCGTCAGCATTGTCCTGTATCCAAGATGGCCACCGTTACTAAAAATAGAAATTTCTTCAAATGGACAAAACTGCTCTATTTTAAGCCAGAATGTGCCCAAATTTGAACTGTATAAGCATAATGATGAGCTTTTTAACATATATTACGGGATTTTTTATGAACTTTGAACTTTTGCCGATTTTGACCGATTATGCAAATTAGGCATAAATAAGCAAAAAATCATTTAAAAATCTTCTTGTCATAAACCACTTGGCCAATTTCAACCAAGCTTTGTCTGAATGATACTTTGGTGTTCCCCTTTCAAAATTATGTCCGTCAGTGCGGTCCTGTATCCAAGATGGCCACTGTTACTAAAAATAGAAATTTCTTCAAATGGCCAAAACTGCTCTATTTTAAGCCAGAATGTGCCCAAATTTGAACTGTATAAGCATAATGATGAGCTTTTTAACAAATATTACGGGATTTTTTATGAACTTTGAACTTTTGCCGATTTTGACCGATTATGCAAATTAGGCATAAACAAGCAAAAAATCATTTAAAAATCTTCTTGTCAGAAACCACTTGGCCAATTTCTACCAAACTTTGTCTGAATGATCCTTAGGTGGTCCCCTTTCAAAATTATGTCTGTCAGCGCCGTCCTGTATCCAAGATGGCCACCGTTACTAAAAATAGAAATTTCTTCAAATGGCCAAAACTGCTCTATTTTAAGCCAGAATATGCCCAAATTTGAACTGTATAAGCATAATGATGAGCTTTTTAACATATGTTACGAGATTTTTTATGCTTTGAACTTTTGCCGATTTTTACCGATTATGCAAATTAGGCATAAATAAGCAAAAAATCATTTAAAAATCTACTTGTCAGAAACCACTTGGCCAATTTCAACCAAGCTTTGTCTGAATGATCCTTAGGTGGTCCCCTTTCAAAATTGTGTCCGTCAGCACCGTTCTATATCCAAGATGGCCATTATTACTAAAAATAGAAATTACATCAAATGGTCAAAACTGCTGTATTTGAAGCAATGATGGACTCATATTTGAACTGTATAAGTATAATTATGAGCTTTTTAACATATTATATTCTGGGTTTCATATGAACTTTTAACTTTTGCTGATTTTGACCGATTATGCAAATTAAGAATAAATAAGCAAAAAAATCATTTAAAAATCTCCTTGTCAGAAACCACTTGGTCAGTTTCAACCAAACTTGGCCTGAATGGTCCTTAGGTGGTCCCCTTTCAAAATTGTGTCCGGCAGCTCCATCCTATATCCAAGATGGCTGCCATTAATAAAAATACAAATTATGTCAAATGGCCAAAACTGCTGTATTTGAAACCATGATGGGCTCAAATTTGTACTGTATGAGCATAATTATGTGCTTTTTTACAACAGTTTAAGCCTCTCAGGGAAAGGCCACCAGGGTAAAATTAATTAAATATTTAAAAATCTTCTTCAGAACAATCAATCAAGCAATATTTGGTGTAGAACACTGATAAATCATGAGGATTCAAAATTGCATCAATGAAGGTCCTAGGATCAATGGGTCCAAAGTCTTACATAGGATTCAATGGAAAAACACCTATCAACTGTTTTGTCAGAAACTATTAGGCCAATTTGAATGAAACTTTGCTATAATGGTCCCCATTCAAAATTATATCCAACAGTTTCAGCTTGCTAGGGGAAAGGCCAACAAGGGGCCCAATAGGGTAAAATTGATTAAATATTTAAAAATTTTCAGAACCAATAATGTCAGTGCAATGATATTTGGTGTAGAACACTGACAGATCATGAGGATTCAATATTGTATCAATGAAGTCCTGGGTTCAATGGGGTCCAAGACCCATTGGTCCAAAGCGTACATAGGATTCCATGGAAAAACACCTGTGTAAACTAACTCCCGTCAGCTGTTACCATCACTTAGCGTCTGTCCATCATCCACCCATGCGTTGGTAAATAATACTATTCTCTAAAACCACACGGCCAATTTGAGCCAGGTGAGCGATTACAGGCTCCGGGGAGCCTCTAGTTAGACAGGTTTATTAGGATTTGTTTTTAGACAGGTTTATTAGGATTCGTTTTTAGACAGGTTTAATAGGATTGGTTTTTAGACAGGTTTAATAGGATTGGTTTTTAGACAGGTTTATTAGGATTGGTTTTTAAGACAGGTTTATTTGGATTGGTTTTTAGACAGGTTTATTAGGATTGGTTTTTAGACAGTTTATTAGGATTGGTTTTTAGACAGGTTTATTAGAATTGGTTTTTAGACAGGTTTATTAGGATTGGTTTTTAAGACAGGTTTATTTGGATTGGTTTTTAGACAGGTTTATTAGGATTGGTTTTTAGACAGGTTTATTAGGATTGGTTTTTAGACAGGTTTATTAGGATTCGTTTTTAAACAGGTTTATTAGGATTCGTTTTTAGACAGGTTTATTAGGATTGATTTTTAGACAGGTTTATTAGGATTGGTTTTTAGACAGATTTATTAGGATCCGTTTTTACACAGGTTTATTAGGATTGGTTTTTAGACAGGTTTATTAGGATTGGTTTTTAGACAGGTTTATTAGGATTGGTTTTTAGACAGGTTTATTTGGATTGGTTTTTAGACAGGCTTATTAGGATTGGTTTTTAGACAGGTTTATTAGGAATGGTTTTTAGACAGGTTTATTAGGTTTGGTTTTTAGACAGGTTTATTAGGATTCGTTTTTAGACAGGTTTATTAGGATTGGTTTTTAAACAGGTTTATTAGGATTGGTTTTTAGACAGGTTTATTAGGATTGGTTTTTAGACAGATTTATTAGGATTCGTTTTTAGACAGGTTTATTATGATTGATTTTTAGACAGGTTTATTGGGATTCATTTTTAGACAGGTTTATTTGGATTGGTTTTTAGACATGTTTATTATGATTGGTTTTTAAGACAGGTTTATTAGGATTCGTTTTTAGACAGGTTTATTAGGATTGGTTTTTAGACAGATTTATTAGGATTAGTTTTTAGATAGGTTTATTAGGATTGGTTTTTAGACAGGTTTATTCAGGATTTCCATGGAAATAAGTCACCTTATATCTGTACATTGTATGACATAGGTATCAAAGTGTTATCCATGGAAATAAGCTACCTGTCTGTATGATATTGGTACCAAAGTGGTATCCATGACAATTACCGTACATGAAAAGATGTTTTCCATGAAATTAAGCTACCTTGCATCTGTTCATTGTATGACATAGGTATCATAATGTTATCCATGAAAATAAGCTACCATGCATTACTTCTGTGTGTGATATTGGTACCAAAGTGATATCCATGTAAATTAGCTACCAGACATTTCTTCATTACATGGTATAGGTGTCATGAAGTTTTCCATGAATATACATGTAAGCTACCTTGCATCTGTTCATTGTATGACATAGTTCAAAGTATTATCCATGAAAATATACTACCTTCCATCTTCAAACATGTAGCATAGGTATCAGAAGGTTGTCCTTGAAAATAAGCTGCCTGGATGATGCAAGTATGTGATTCAGGTAAGGCAGTGTTATTCATGAAAATAAGCTACCTTGCATCACTCCTGTGTGTGATATTGGTATCAAAGTGTTATCCATGAAAATAAGCTACCTTACATCTGCCTGTATGTGATATTGGAACCAAATTGATATCCATGAGAATTGGCCACCTGAAATTTCTTCATTACATGATATATGTATAATGATGTTTTCCATGAAAATAAGCTACCATGCATCACTTCTGTGTGTGATATTGGTACCAAAGTGGTATTCATGAAAGTTAGCTACATGACATTCCTTCATTACATGGTATAGCTACTTTGCATCTGTTGATTATATGACATAGGTTTCAAAGTTTTATCCATGAAAATAAGCTTCCTTACATCTTTCAAACATGTAGAATAGTTATCAGAAGGTTGTCCGTGAAAATAAGCTACCTCAGATGATGCCAGTGTGTGATTCGAGTAACGAAATGTTATTCATGAAAATAAGCTACCTTGCGTCACTGATATTAGTACCAAAGTGGTATCCATGAAAATTAGCTGCCTTCATTACATGGTATATGTATCATAATGTTTTGAAATTCCATGAAGAAAAGCTACATTGCATCTATTGGTTGTATGATATAGCTACATTATGATATCTATATCGTACAATGAATAGATGCAAGATAACTTACTTTCATGGAAAATATTATGATACCTATATCATACATTGAAGGCACAGGCTACGAATACGACGGAAACGTATTCGTAGCCTGGGTTCTACAAGTATGACGGGCGGATGTTGTGACTAAATGATCAACCGGTTTCCGGACATGGACACCTATTTTACGGAAATTAATCACGCATTGCTAACATCTAGAGGCTACGAATACGACGGATTTTTGTTTTCTTAAATATATTGTTTTTAGACATTTATTACTGTGATACTATAAAGTTTAAAGAAAAAAAATATACATAGATATTTATAATTGAAGGATTATCATATACAATTTAAAATTTCAAATAAGACAATAGGACAATCAGGTTGTGGAATTCACTACCAAACCAGGTAGGTAATAGCCCAGACTTGGATGCTTTCAAGTCTGGCGCCCAATCATTCCTCTGTTGTTAATATATTATGTTGTATTTATCCTATAAACAAAAATGAAGAAAAAAAAATGTTTATTCATAAATGTATATATGTTATTCAAATTTTAGTTTCCCTAGCATGCCTTCTAAAAAGTCTTCAACACAATGAAGTTTAGAAGTATCCTGTAGATGTAGATGTGAAATACAATGTAAGATACGTGTGTGCATTTGACTGCATTCCCTCTACCCATTCGGATCTGATAGGATGCCAGTTGTCATTGAAAAACCTTATAACAGACTCCAAATGTGTCTGCTTCAGCTCTTCATATATCTCAAAGTAACTTCCACGTTTTTATATTTGGACCCAGTACCAAGCTTCCCTGAGCTACGCTTATAAAGTTGGACATAGTTATCCTGCTGGATTTTTTTTAGGGCACACTCTAAATCTGTAAAAGATTTATACTTTGCTCCAACATGGAGCGCACTACCATCGTCATCCATTTTGAAAATAATTAGTGTTGGGAAGTGTGAGTTGTACTCTGAGAAGTACTCATACCAGTGAAATCTATGGGCTTAATCGTGTATTGTAAGACTAGTTTTTCAATGCATCAGATTGTATTGGAATACAAATATAAACTACAAACAGAAAATGATATAAAATATTCATAAATTGTCATTTAATGAAATAAAACAGTATATTTAAGAAAACAAAAATCAGTTGTATTCGTAGCCTCTAGATGCTAGCAATACGTGATTAATTTCCGTAAAATAGGTGTCCATGTCCGGAAACAGGTTGATCATTTAGTCACAACTTCCGCCCGTCGTACTTGTAGAACCCAGGCTATGAATACGTTTCCGTCGTATTCGTAGCCTGTGCCTACATTGAACTGAAGCAAGAAAGCTAGTTTTCATGGAAAACATTAAGATACCTTATACATTGAACTGATGCAAGGGAGCTTATTTTCAAGGAAAACATCATTATACCTATATCATACAGTGAACTGGTGCAAGGTAGATTATTTTCATGGAAGATATTATGATACCTATAATATAGGCTATATCGTACATTGATTTTGTTTTTATCCGATCGGGGCTCGAACCCACGATCTACCACACTCGAGGCGAGCACGCTAACCATTGCACAACTGATGCGGTGTTTTTAAATAACAGCATTTGGAAACACAACGGGTGTCACTAGTGGAGCAAGAACTGCTGACCCTTCCGGGACACCTGAGTTCACCACGGTTATTAGTGGCGTTCGCGTTGTTCGATCTTTAGTTTTCAGTATATTGTTTTGTAGATCATTGTTTGTGCTTTTGTCCCTTTTCATTTGGTTACTGTGTTGTCCGTTCTTCGATTTATGGATTCTGATTACCCCTTTGGTATCTTCAAGCTCTTCTTGTGAATTTCTTTAATCTCGAAAAAAAAAAGTGATTGGTGCCTAGCGACTGAGCATGTAAGCATGTAGCTCAGTCCGGGCACATTATCCCGACTTCGAATCAATCATTATTTGTTTGACCTATAAATGCTGCCTGATGATTAGCGTGGAGACAGCAAATACTTAATAATCTTTTGTTCGACCCAATCTGAACGGCCGTACAACACAACAGAGAAAATAGGTCCTATGGGAATTTTGTTATTTAATGCCGTTAAACAACAATATGAGTTTAATCAAAATTTATGCGATATATTTTCTTTTTGAAATAATAGCATTTGGAAACACGACAGTATCAGATGGCATCAGAATGTCCACTTGTTTTGTCCTGAATTTCTGTAAAAGTGTACTCACGAGGTCCACCTGTTTTCACAAAGTGCTGACAAACAAATATATTCCTGGTTGAAAATACGCTCCTCCTCGTCATACAACATATCAAATTCTAATTTATTTTCCGCAGGCTGTTTCAACTTTGATGTCATACTGTCCTTTCTTTTACTGGAATCATTGATAAGCCACGTAGTTTCCCTCAGGATTGCCATGAACATAGCCAGAAATGAGTGGCAATTTGCTAATTTGCTTTAGAAGATGGCGACGCCGAGACGTCGGGCGGACGGTCTACAATTTTCATATGATCTATAGGAGATATAATTCCTAATTGCATGCATGTCATTTCTTGAACTTGAAAATGATACATTGAATCAATCTGAATTAAATGAAATAAAAATTAATGAAAACAATCAAATATTCGAGGTCCTGGACAAAATGAGAATCCGAGGCTAATCCAAATTAGCGGCGAACCCTTATCTGGCCTTAAGAGTCTACATGTATGTAAAAATGTCTGAAATACATGAATTTCGAATAATCGGGACTTTTTGACAACTATTGCCAATCGCTAAGTTCAAACAGTGCGATATACAGTGTACAGAGTATTTTGCATCAGCAATAACAAGGACGTCCTTTGTAATAATGATATCAATTATCGATGTTAAAGCCGTTTGATTTCGTTCAATCTTTTCTTCGCATGCTTTACTTAGACTTTGTGCGACATTTCTTCCCAGATTTGAAACCGATACGAAAATGGTGGTAAATACCATAACCACCCTTTTTTTTCTTTTTTTCTTTTTTTTTATTATTTATTATGCCTTGTTTGTCCTTGGTAGGATATAAAAAATATTTCCTTGTTGTTATTATGTACATTGTATGTTTATATTCCATATTGTCAATCATTGTAATTGCTATGCCCCTTGTGGGTCCTTAATTAGTCAATAAAGTATTCTTATTCTTATTCTTATTCTACTACAGAGACATGCCAAAAGTATTCGGTCACTGTAATTTTTTACTATATATTTCATATAAAACCACAATTTTTGAAAACATTATTCCAAAGTCAATTCTTGTTCGATTTTGATAAATTTTTTACCAACAGAAGCGAGAACGTACGTAGTTTGCTGTGACTATTTTAAAATATTTTTTGGGAGCACAGATTTTAAATATTCATGATTTAAACACAAACTTAAATTATTTGTCTTCAAATATACTATCATTGTATTGTATTTTTGACGTTCAAAATTTAGTTATGTGCTTAAATCGTGAACTGATAAAAATTATAGATTATAAATTTATGCTAAAATTACAGTGTAAAACTACATTTAATTCTGTTTTTGTTGGTAAAAAAATCATCAAAATCGAACAAGAGTCGACCTTGGAATAATGTTTTTAAAAAATGTGGTTTTACATGAAATAGATTTCTATATAGTAAAAAATCACAGTGGCACGTCTCTGTATATAAATCCTTGGTAAATATCCTTGATCACCGTTATTGTTTTAACAACTAACCTTGGCGACTTTTAGTCAGTCAAACTTTTCTCTTTTTTTTTTTTTGAAAAATATACACTTTTATAAGAATTTGGATATATGCTTTTTTTTTTTTAAATACTCTCAAGTTATGCAGTAAACCTTTCAGTTTATACGAACGGTCCTCACCTCTGAAAAACGGGTATGGCAAGAATTCTGCTCAGGGTAAGCAAAAATAATTGAAGAAAAAAGAATCTTGAGCGTTAAACGTTACTGTTAATTACACGAGGTAAAAATTTGTCGGAAACGGTCCAGAAGTAGATCTATTAAAAATAAAAATAAATGTAATGCCCTTTTAAATTTCGCGGTGTTATAATTCGATATTTCCCTTCCCATCATCCTCAATATGTGACGTCACGAAGCAAAACAATCTAAGGAATAAATCGGGACAGGGTGCTCTGATTATCTTGCAAATATTTGGTATTCTGTACAGTCTATATGGTTTTAACAGGAGCAGATAGATTAAAAGACAATACTGGCATCCTCGTCAGACTCTGAAAACGGTGGATTTTCGCCCCCACCGCGTAAAAAACAGCGAATTATTGAGAATATGCAGTCGAATGGCTGTCCACAACACAATGGAACAAGTGGTGAACCTGCATCGACTTCTCAACAAAATGGGGCTTGCCAGGCATTATCGAATGGCGAACTGAATGACAAGCCATCACAAACAAAACCCATGTCTCAAACTGATCAAGACATTGTTAGATTGATCGCTCAACACTTGAGAGGACTTGGATTGAAGTAAGAAACTTGTTGCAATGTTTTGGATTATTCGACCAAAAATTATGATAAAATGGATTTTATATGCCACAAATAAATAAAAATTAGGATTATATCAAAGGATGGATAATATTGTGATATATTAAAATGGAATAATAGTGTGGATAGATTATTCACCATGAGGGGTTCAATGGGGGATTATAAACAAACAATAAAAATGATGAAATGGGTTGCCAATGTTCACATGAAAAGTTCATGAACATCCAATATATTGAAAATTGATAGAAATTCATAAATCTTAAAATTTCAGAAAAAATGATGTATGTCGTATAATATCGATAAAATGATTTGACACAAATTTAATATGAGGGGGGTGGGGTAGGTAATTGCCCATATCTTTATTATGCGTACAGGTGTGTCTATTCAACGTTTAACACAGATTATTCAGATTCATGTTGTTTGTTTTTTTAAACAAAATTTTGCAAGTTTGAGCTAAATCAATATCTTCGTATATTTAATTTCGATTGTGTCGTTATTGCACGACATGAACGAGTGTTCCCTATGTATAGTAAAAAGGACCTAGTTTATCTGATGCAAGTTAAAACCTAGTCGTTAATTTATTATTTGCAAGCTTGTTCTCATTAATATAGCTGAAAGTGGAATGCTGCTCACTTATTGTTTTACAACATTCACAGTGATCAGGAAAGAGGGAATGATTATGGGCCATTGCAGCCCCATCATCACAACATTCAATGGACCATTTCAGTGTAGTCTTTGTAAAAACTAAAATATTTTATGGACCTTTTAATTTTTGTATGGGGCATCTACACAGAATTACAAAACTATGTATCAAACGGCCCATGGCCCCCTGCCTTTCCCAATCACCGATGATTCAATCACAAATGAACGAAAAAGTGCAAATCTCGCACCAGATTTTGTTGACGACCACTCCATCAGATTGGAATCTGAATTCCTTTCCCCTGTTTTTAGCAGTTTTGACAGAAGGCGTAACTCGCTTTGAATTATTGTTATTTTGTCCACAATATCATCCTCATTTAACTTCCTTTTTTGTTATTCGGGGAATTGAAAAAGTCAGTAATTTGACCCATGCATTGTTCACCAAGGTCACGCTGGAAACATACCGGTATTTTCTACAATCACCTAAACACTTTATGCAAAAAGACTTACATCAGACGTAAGCTTTATTTTGACAATGATTTTTACAGAAAATAAAAGTAGGAATTTTAGTTAACTTGCAAAATTTTACCGGTATTCTGGCTTGAACTTGCTAAATTGAATTTTCAATCGTATTTAGCAAGTATTTCCCTTGATATTTGATCCCTGCCTCTATCTGTATCAAGTAGGGAGAACTGTAACCAATTCTGGCATAGAGTCTATGAGGGAGAGCGCATGTATTTGGTCGCATGAGAGGCAAGCTCTAAAATCCTCTATTGAAGTATTAGGTATGGAGACACACAAAGTATGATTTCCTATAGGGGGTATACATCTGCTGGTTGTGCTCGATAAGTCCAATTAATTATAAATGGATATCTTATGTTGGCAGAATGTCTCGCATCCTTCATATCAAATAACTCGTGTAAGATCTGTTTTATTTCTGGACGGTGACCTAATTACAAAGTAAAATTTTCATACTTTACTCATTATATCATTTCAAATGGATGTCTTTTATTAGCCGTTGACCTTTTTAACTACTGGACCACATATAGCTATTAGCTAATTAGAAATTTTATCATACAACGTACATGTATATTGAAGAAATTGATCGTGTATGGAAATTATATAGCCTATAAATATATATGCATCTAGACAAGTCAACGATCATGCTTGCGTAGGCATTGGATTGTAAAAAATGATAGTGTGCAGAAAATTATGTGCAACAACATCACAAAATTAAAAGATAAACAATAGAAATTTCACATAACAGATATGCTTTTTAAATATAATGAGGGGCCGTCATGGTCGTGATCGTACAGTAGTTGGATTTGCAACTACATGTGCAATCAGTGCTTCTCACCACTAAAGTTGCGAGTTCAAATCCCACTCATGGCGAGGTGTACTCTATACAACTTTATGTGATAAACTTTGTCAGTGACTTGCGACAGGTCGGTGGTTTTCTCCAGGTACTCTGGTTTCCTCCACCAATAAAACTGACCGCACAATATAACTGAAATATTGTTGAAAGTGGCATTAAACACGATAAACCAATCTAAATATAATGATCCAAGTATCAATTTGACATCGACAAAAAAAAAATTCACTTCGTTGTGGAGTTTTAATGATAATGTTAGTTTTCTATAATAGCATCATTATAATGGTTGAAATTTTGATTATGTATTGTAGCCAAACAGCTGAACATTTGATCAAAGAATCAGGATGCATGTTAGAACATGCAGCTGCAGCCAAACTAAGGTCACATGTCATGGAAGGTGAATGGGTCAAGGTTAGTTACACAAAACTTGTACATGTATTTACAACATGTACAGTTGCCATGGATACACTAACTTCCATTTAGTTGTGTCCTTCATGTCTTTTTTACTGTCCAAATCTAATCTAACTAGCCAGTGAAATTTTTAATTGTCATAAATAAATTTAAAGCTAAATATGTTCAATTATTAATTAAAAAGAAATTGAAAATAATTGAACTTAAAATGATAGATGAATGAAGAGAAATAAAATACATGTAAAATCTGTGATTGACATTCTAAAATCAAGTACATCGGTAAAACATGATATTTGTCACAATCAACTTTATATTGTCTATTTTGGAAAAACAAATTATTTTACAAATCTTACAACTTTTAATTAGTAATGTAAGAATGAAGTTATGAAAAGAAAATTTAAACAGTGATGGTAAAAAACATTCCACCAGTATCAATAAAACTAACAACTACCTTTCACATCACTTACAACAAAAAAGACCACTACATATGATGTTAGAAATCCAGGTCTTGGCTTGGAACAGGCTCAAATGTGTTAGGGTTGAACCAGTAAATGACATCCCAACCCTCCTCCACTTCATAATTTGATCTCCAACAGCAATGCAGATGTAAACAATAAAAATCCTGAACAAATTTGTGTTCACTGAAAAGTACCACACAGTATCACAAAAATGAATGACAACATAAACATGGACAGAACAATAACATGGTCAATGAATGACAACATAAACATGGACAGAACAATAACATGGTCAGAACAATAACATGGACAGAACAATAACATGGTCAGAACAATAACATGGTCAGAACAATAACATGGACAGAACAATAACATGGACAGAACAATAACATGGTCAGAACAATAACATGGACAGAACAATAACATGGTCAGAACAATAACATGGACAGAACAATAACATGGACAGAACAATAACATGGTCAGAACAATAACATGGACAGAACAATAACATGGACAGAACAATAACATGGACAGAACAATAACATGGTCAGAACAATAACATGGACAGAACAATAACATGGACAGAACAATAACATGGACAGAACAATAACATGGTCAGAACAATAACATGGACAGAACAATAACATGGACAGAACAATAACATGGACAGAACAATAACATGGTCAGAACAATAACATGGACAGAACAATAACATGGACAGAACAATAACATGGTCAGAACAATAACATGGACAGAACAATAACATGGACAGAACAATAACATGGACAGAACAATAACATGGTCAGAACAATAACATGGACAGAACAATAACATGGTCAGAACAATAACATGGTCAGAACAATAACATGGACAGAACAATAACATGGACAGAACAATAACATGGTCAGAACAATAACATGGACAGAACAATAACATGGACAAAACAATAACATGGTCAGAACAATAACATGGACAGAACAATAACATGGTCAGAACAATAACATGGACAGAACAATAACATGGACAGAACAATAACATGGTCAGAACAATAACATGGACAGAACAATAACATGGACAGAACAATAACATGGTCAGAACAATAACATGGTCAGAACAATAACATGGACAGAACAATAACATGGTCAGAACAATAACATGGACAGAACAATAACATGGTCAGAACAATAACATGGACAGAACAATAACATGGACAGAACAATAACATAGACAGAACAATAACATGGTCAGAACAATAACATGGTCAGAACAATAACATGGACAGAACAATAACATGGACAGAACAATAACATGGTCAGAACAATAACATGGACAGAACAATAACATGGACAGAACAATAACATGGACAGAACAATAACATGGACAGAACAATAACATGGTCAGAACAATAACATGGACAGAACAATAACATGGTCAGAACAATAACATGGACAGAACAATAACATGGACAGAACAATAACATGGTCAGAACAATAACATGGACAGAACAATAACATGGACAGAACAATAACATGGTCAGAACAATAACATGGACAGAACAATAACATGGTCAGAACAATAACATGGTCAGAACAATAACATGGACAGAACAATAACATGGTCAGAACAATAACATGGACAGAACAATAACATGGACAGAACAATAACATGGACAGAACAATAACATGGTCAGAACAATAACATGGACAGAACAATAACATGGTCAGAACAATAACATGGACAGAACAATAACATGGACAGAACAATAACATGGTCAGAACAATAACATGGACAGAACAATAACATGGACAGAACAATAACATGGACAGAACAATAACATGGACAGAACAATAACATGGTCAGAACAATAACATGGACAGAACAATAACATGGACAGAACAATAACATGGACAGAACAATAACATGGACAGAACAATAACATGGACAGAACAATAACATGGTCAGAACAATAACATGGACAGAACAATAACATGGACAGAACAATAACATGGACAGAACAATAACATGGTCAGAACAATAACATGGACAGAACAATAACATGGACAGAACAATAACATGGTCAGAACAATAACATGGACAGAACAATAACATGGACAGAACAATAACATGGTCAGAACAATAACATGGACAGAACAATAACATGGACAGAACAATAACATGGACAGAACAATAACATGGACAGAACAATAACATGGTCAGAACAATAACATGGTCAGAACAATAACATGGTCAGAACAATAACATGGACAGAACAATAACATGGACAGAACAATAACATGGACAAAACAATAACATGGTCAGAACAATAACATGGTCAGAACAATAACATGGACAGAACAATAACATGGTCAGAACAATAACATGGTCAGAACAATAACATGGACAAAACAATAACATGGACAGAACAATAACATGGACAGAACAATAACATGGTCAGAACAATAACATGGACAGAACAATAACATGGACAGAACAATAACATGGACAGAACAATAACATGGACAGAACAATAACATGGACAAAACAATAACATGGTCAGAACAATAACATGGTCAGAACAATAACATGGTCAGAACAATAACATGGACAGAACAATAACATGGTCAGAACAATAACATGGTCAGAACAATAACATGGACAAAACAATAACATGGACAGAACAATAACATGGACAGAACAATAACATGGTCAGAACAATAACATGGACAGAACAATAACATGGACAGAACAATAACATGGACAGAACAATAACATGGTCAGAACAATAACATGGACAGAACAATAACATGGACAAAACAATAACATGGTCAGAACAATAACATGGACAGAACAATAACATGGACAGAACAATAACATGGACAGAACAATAACATGGACAGAACAATAACATGGTCAGAACAATAACATGGACAGAACAATAACATGGACAGAACAATAACATGGACAGAACAATAACATGGTCAGAACAATAACATGGACAGAACAATAACATGGACAGAACAATAACATGGACAGAACAATAACATGGTCAGAACAATAACATGGACAGAACAATAACATGGTTAGAACAATAACATGGACAGAACAATAACATGGTCAGAACAATAACATGGACAGAACAATAACATGGACAGAACAATAACATGGACAGAACAATAACATGGTCAGAACAATAACATGGACAGAACAATAACATGGACAGAACAATAACATGGACAAAACAATAACATGGACAGAACAATAACATGGACAGAACAATAACATGGTCAGAACAATAACATGGACAGAACAATAACATGGACAGAACAATAACATGGTCAGCGTATTCTCATTGTTAACCAACTACTAGTTACAATTAGGACTCACTGGGGTCTTTTGTAATTACCCTACACATGCCTAATAACCAACAGATTGTAATCAAGGGTTATGGTTATGGTGTTTAACACCACTTACAACAATATTTCGGTTATATCATGGCAGTCAGTTCTATTAGTGGAGGAAACCAGAGTACCTGGAGAAAACCATTGACCTGCCACAAGTCACTGACAAACTTTATCACATAAAATGTTGTATCAAGTACACAGGTTGTAATCAAAATTACCCTGGTAGTTACAATAATGTGTTTAAAGCATGTTGAACCGCATCGGTGGCGTAATGGTTAGCGTGCTCGCCTCGAGTGCGGTAGATCATGGATTCGAGCCTCGATCAGGCCAAACCAAAGACTACAGGTATTTGTTGTTTCTCCGCTAAGCACGCAGCATTAAGGAGAAAGAGCAAATACTGGTTGGCTCGGAATCAGAATAATGTCTCCAAGTGCCGAAGTGGGGCGACATATCTATCTGTGCACTGTTGTTTCAGTGAGCTAGCATTATAAAAATCCAACTCAGCTTGTTGGTCTAGTACAAAGCGGACCTCATAATCATCTCATTGAAAATTAACTTGTTCTCGCCATGATATAGCTGAATTGGCATTAAACAGCAATCACTCACTCACTTAAGGCATGTTGTGATAGAATCTAAGTCTTGCCTTGTACATCAGGTGGTTCTTAACCTTTGTTGAAGTGTTATATAATAAAATGCTATAAATGACAGATATTAAAGTTTTGAAACAATTGTTTTAATGAGTGAATTCTGTTACAGGCAGAAACTGATCTGGAGGATCTTAAATCTCTTATTGAATCGACACATGGTCTTATTGTAAGTACATGTATCTTATATCTATACAACTAAGAAGACGGTTGTTTTATTACAGAATAAAATGGGGATAAAAGTTTCTTCTCATAATCTGGATCTAAAGTAGGATTCAAACTGTTTGTCATCAGAAATTGATGCTTATGGGTAACATAACTAGCTAACGTGTCAGAATATGTATATGTTATGTGAATTGATTGATACCGAAAATATCAGCCTGTTGAGCCAGAATATGAAGTTTGTTGGCTAGTGAGCGAAGCAAACGAGTCACAAACTTCATATTCTGTCGAGCAGGCTGATATTTTTCAGTATCAATCATATTCACATTTAGATGACATGTTTATCATCCTTAAATCAAACATAAACACGGATATATGGTACATCTATAGGTTTCCATATTTGTATTTTCGCGGGAAAAATCACATGATTCAAAATATTTATCTGCCCTCACTCCTTTAAGCCAAATACACTTCAAAACATAGTTTGTAAATAATTTGTGCAAAAATACCATTCATTATTACAGTGAATGGTGGATTTTATAACGTAACTTGAGGAACATTTAACAAAAAAGCATAGTTCAAAGACGATGATTTAAAATAATGAAAATTTAAATGATTCACTCATTTTCATTACCAGTTTTGTTTACCAATTCTGTTCCGGTTTAGAAAGCACAAACGTCACACCCTTGATGATGACGTAAAAAAAAATGTAGTCCCAGCAGAGGAATCAAGAATTGTTTCAAGTACATTTTTGTAGGACGATGTTTGTTGATATTGCTGACTCGACAGTTCCTAATTTAATTTATGTTTTAAAAAATGAAATGTTTACTACCTAATGGTGTTGATGAATTTTATTTACTTTTGTCATCATCACAAGTATTATCATTTAAATGTTGGGAGAATTTGGTGATAACTTCTGCTCACTGTTGATAAGTCCTGCTCAGCTCACACAAACTTTTGCTACGAGTTTTGCTTATGGAGTCAACAGGTAGATATAGTGGGAGGGAAGGATGATAAGTAATTGATATCTTGTTTAGCATGACTTAATATCATAAAGTCACTGGTTTATTTGACCACAAATGCTATTTCAGTCAAGTCAGTGATGTCCGTTACAAAGAAAGATATTTTGCGGTGCATGTAATTATTAGTTAGATAATCATTGATGTATTTATTCTTTTTAGAAAATGAAGTTCATGCTTTTGGAACAGAAATACTTAGAACTCTTAGAAGATGGACGAGAAATGGATGCCCTTCAGTGTCTCCGACATGAGCTGACACCCATGAAATATAACACTGAAAGAGTTCATGAACTTAGTTCGTAAGTTATCAGAAACACTTACGTTTACAGTTCATGCATGATTAAACAGCCTTTTAGACTTAAGAATATTTTAACAGAGTATAGTCCACTCCACTTATAAGCACAGTTCCACCCAGTAAACCTGTCTAAACCAAACTCTATTTAAATCAGAATCCTGTATAAACTGAGCTTTAAATCAAGTTTCAGGTTGCTGATTTAATCTGTAAGCCAAACACCTGTCTATTCTGAACACAAAAGCTGGTCACAAGGAGGGTCTGTTCAGACAGGTATCACGGTATATTTTGTTAGTTATTATTAATAAGAATTGTACATGGTTTAGTGACAAAATACATGATGGGGGTTGTTGACACTTAAAACAGTAATACATGATACTAATGTACCTCCCTCAGAAAACATCAAGGAGGATTCAAATAAAGGTAGTTTATCAAGATATTACCTCCAGTCAAATGTTTCGTTTCACTCGTATACATAATTATCCTGGTAAATTTCATATTCCTGTCTTGTTATGACTTTTATTTGTTTGGTGATGTTCAACTAGAAGTATAAATAATGATAACCAGGTTTTTGTTGGTTTTGTGGTTGAGAATGTAAAAATCACTGCCATTCAAGGCCCTGATGTTAAAATTCATTTGTTAAGAGCCAATTTATCATTACAAAGAACTGATCGTATGTTGGAGAATAGGCCATGCGTAAGGATATAAACAACTGGGCCAGTAACATACTGAATAGCACCTATATTTGGATGGGTTTTTGTTAGCTCACCTGACCCAAAGGGTCATGTGAGCTATTGCCATCACTTGGCGTCCGTCGTACGTCGTAAACTTTTTCAAAAATCTTCTCCTCTGAAAGTACTAGACCAATGGAAACCAAACTTGGTTTGAATCATTACTAGGGTGTCTAGTTTCAAAATTGTGTCTGGTGATGCCGTGCACCAACCAACATGGCCGCTGTTATTAAAAATAGAACATATGGTAAAATTGCAGGTTTTTGGTAATAACTCAAAAACCGTTAATAATATCAAAAATCTGACATGGGGTAAAAATGATCAGCACATCAAGATCTACCTACCCTGCAATTTTGAAGTAAATCTGATTACCCATCTTGGAGTTATTGCCCTTTTTTCATCAAATTTGTAAAATTTTAATACTTTTTCGTCTTATATTTCAAAAACTATAAGAGATAAAGGTTAACTTTAAATTGCAAAAATGTGCGGCATATCAAGATCTACCTACCCTGCAATTTTGAAGTAAATCCCATTACTCATTTTGGAGTTATTTCCCTTTTTTCATCAAATTTTCAAAATTTTAATACTTTTCGTCCTTTATTTCAAAAACTATAAGAGACAGATGGTAAGTTGAAACTGCAAACATGTTCAGCATGTCAAGATCTACCTACCCTGCAATTTTGAAGTAAATTTGATTACCCATCTTGGAGTTATTGCCCTTTTTTCATCAATTTTTTTTTTTATTTTAATACTTTTCGTCTTATATTTCAGAAACTATTTAGAGATAGATGTTAAGTTTATTGCAAAAATGTGCAGCATATCAAGATCTACCTACCCTGCATTACCCATTTTGACCGATTATGCAAATTAGAAAAAAGGGGGGATGAAATTAAAAAAAAATCTTCTCCTCTGAAACTACTGAGCCAATCTCAACCAAACTTTGCTGAAATGATCCTTAGGTGGTCCCCTTTAAAAATTGTGTCCGTCAGCGCCGTCCTGTATCCAAGATGGCCGCCATTACTAAAAATAGAAATTTCTTCAAATGGCCAAAACTGCTCTATTTTAAGCCAGAAAGTGCCCAAATTTGAACTGTATAAGCATAATGATGAGCTTTTTAACGTATATTACAGGATTTTTTATGAACTTTGAAATTTTGACGATTTTGACCGATTATGCAAATTAGATAAAAGGGGGATGAAATTAAAAAAAATCTCCTCTGAAACTATTGAGCCAATCTCAACCAAACTTTGCTGAAATGATCCTTTGGTGGTCCCCTTTCAAAATTGTGTCCGTCAGCGCCGTCCTGTATCCAAGATGGCCACCATTACTAAAAATAGAAATTTCTTCAAATAGCCAAAACTGCTCTATATTAAGCCAGAAAGTGCCCAAATTTGAACTGTATAAGCATAATGATGAACTTTTTAACATATATTACGGGATTTTTTATGAACTTTAAACTTTTACCGATTTTGACCGATTATGCAAATTAGAAAAAAGGGGGGATGAAATTTTAAAAAAATCTTCTCCTCTGAAACTATTGAGCCAATCTCAACCAAACTTTGCTGAAATGATCCTTAGGTGGTCCCCTTTCAAAATTGTGTCTGTCAGTGCCGTCCTGTATCCAGGATGGCCGCCATTACTAAAAATAGAAATTTCTTCAAATGGCCAAAACTGCTCTATTTTAAGCCAGAAAGTGCCCAAATTTGAACTGTATAAGCATAATGATGAGCTATTTAACATATATTACAGGATTTTTTATGAACTTTGAACTTTTACCGATTTTGATCGATTATGCAAATTAGAAAAAAGGGGGGATGAAATCAAAAAAATCTTCTCCTCTGAAACTACTGAGCCAATCTCAACCAAACTTTGCTGAAATGATCCTTAGGTGGTCCCCTTTCAAAATTGTGTCCGTCAGCGCCTTCCTATATCCAAGATGACCGCCATTACTAAAAATAGAAATTTTTTCAAATGGCCAAAACTGCTCTATTTTAAGCCAGAAAGTGCCCAAATTTGAACTGTATAAGCATAATGATGAGCTTTTTAACATATATTACGGGATTTTTTATGAACTTTGAAATTTTCTCGATTTTGACCGATTATGCAAATTAGAAAAAAGGGGGGATGGAATTAAAAAAAAATCTTCTCCTCTGAAACTACTGAGCCAATCTCAACCAAACTTTGCTGAAATGATCCTTAGGTGGTCCCCTTTCAAAATTGTGTCCGTCAGCACCGTCCTGTATCCAAGATGGCCGCCATTACTAAAAATAGAAATTTCTTCAAATGGCCAAAACTGCTCTATTTTAAGCCAGAAAGTGCCCAAATTTGAACTGTATAAGCATAATGATGAGCTTTTTAACATATATTACAGGATTTTTTATGAACTTTGAACTTTTACCGATTTTGACCGATTATGCAAATTAGAAAAAAGGGGGGATGAAATTAAAAAAAATCTTCTCCTCTGAAACTACTGAGCCAATCTCAACCAAACTTTGCTGAAATGATTCTTGAGTGGTTCTCTTCCAAAATTGTGTCCGGCATTTCAGAACACCGACCAAGATGGCCACCACAGCCGAACTTAATTTAACATAGGAACCTATGGGAAATTCCCATAAAATTCTTTTTGTCTGAAACCATTTGCTCAATAAGAACAAAATTTTGATGAAATAGTCTTTGGATGGTTCTCTTCCAAAAATGTGTCTGGTGGTTCGACCCTTCGATCCATTTTTTTTTTTACCTGCAATTTTGAAATAAATCTGATTACCCATCTTGGAGTTCTTGCCCTTTTTTCATCAAATTTATAAAAAAAAAAATAATACTTTTCGTCTTATATTTCAAAAACTATAAGAGATAAAGGTTAAGTTTAATTTGCAAAAATTTGCAGCATGTCAAGATCTTCCTACCCTGCAATTTTGAAGTAAATCCAATTACCCATTTTGGAGTTATTGTCCTTTTTTCATCAAAATGTTCTCAATTTTAATACTATCATGTTATATCTCAAAAACTATTAGAGATAGAGGGAAAGTTTAAACTGCAAAAATGTTCAGCATGTCAAGATCTACAAAAAATTTCCCACAGTTAAAAATGTGCGACAGCTGTGAAGAGTTATTCCTCTTGAAATGCATTTTTTTGTTGACACTGCTTTTGGTTACTCAAATAATCAAAGGGAAGCAACTCTATTACAAAATGTGAAATCGGAAAAGCTAAATTTTGAGAATCATTGACATATATGTTTTTTTACAGCAATTTTGATAACTTACATTAAAGGGGGAACCCCTGCCCACATTTTTTTGTAGAAGGGGTCTGCAATGACGAAGGCTACATTTGTTAATTTTTTTTACCGAAGTTATCAAGTTTTATTGACTGATGTTGTTATTATACCCAGGTGAGCTATACAGGCTCCTGGGAACCTCTAGTTTTGTTGCTATTTGCCTATTTTACTAAGTCTAAACACAGTGAATCTGATTTTTAAAACCAGGAATATTGTACACCACAGATATAAAGTGAAATGTTTGTTGCAAGTTTATCTACTGATTCTTCATTTAAACTAGTTCCGATGAAAATCGTCATGATGATGTACAATTCTCGTCTTGAAACTACTTAAATACTTGAACCCAAAACTATGTGACAATTGAACAGGTTTTATTTACGATTTTCATCATTTATAGCTTGCCACATATTTTAAGAGGAAGTGTTTCTGTAATTTTCTGTTTTGTCATTAATATTTTCCATTGTACAGATACCGTATAATTTCTAAATTTGAGTCGTTCATTTTTACAGATATATGATGTGTTGTAACCCTGAAGATTTACGCAAAACAGCTAGCTGGACAGGAAAAGGAGCAGAGTCCAGGTCTTTATTGATAGAGAGATTACAATGTAAGTATAGATATTTGTATAAAATATTTGACAGTTTAATCTAGGCGATATGTGAGGTGAAGGAGTATCCAGGGCTCACATTGGAGGGCGATTCGGGCGAAGAAGTCGTCTTGTGAAGGTTGACTTCGCTTTCTCGTTGGTCGAAAGCGAAGTAAGTTGTCTTGTAATTTTGAAGAGTCGCCCTATGTCGCTGCCTGCATATTTTCTCCACTTGTCATTTATGAAAATGTCGATATCATGCACATGTTTATTGAAATCTATCGTATCCGTTAAGTATTTTGAAAGTGATTTTCTTGGAAAGTAATCCACTACGGTTTATAGAAACTTTAATTTCAATAGAGCTCATGTTTATTGTTTATATATGCCCGACTTAAAATAAAACTATTTGTATTTGTTTTTCGTAAACAAAGAACAATGGCACCATTTTGGAAAAGGGACGCAATGCGGTACTGTTGTATGGGAAATGTGGACCGAAATTTTTGTCCGAAGCTACTTTCAACAAAAACGAACTTTTGATTTATTTTGTTCTCATTTCTGTGACATAGAATCATAGTTCTCATATCAAATATGTTCATATATATATGCGAAGATTGGCAATTCAAAATTCGTTGAAATACACGGGACGCTTCAGATATTTATCCATCCGCATTGGTATTTTATGCTCGACACCGTGTTAATATTACGATCTATCGAACTGTTTATTTACATACGGACATGTGTAAACGTTAATGCATGTCCAATTAAAAAATATACTTTCCTCCATGGTTGCAATCTGATTTGAGGTCTGGCAAATAATAATTACAGCCTTTATATTCTTCTGTTTTTGACTGACAGTGTCAATATATGTTTGTGCTATATTTTCATTCCCTAGCTATATAGTTGGAACATTGAGCAAATTGACAGAGACATCGTTCTTCTGCTGAAGATTACACAAATATGAGTTATTACAATTTGTGTGGTATTGGATCACAGCACAGTAATATTTCAAAAGGAAAAGAGGGAGGGGGGAGTACATATAAAAAATCACTGGTATGCAAGACTCCAATAGTCAAGGTAGACAGAAATATAAATGTGACATTGAATAAATGTCCTTGAGGTAATTATGAATAAAAAAAAACCCAGAACAACTCAGTACAGACAACTTTTTAACTATTTACTAAATTTGGGCAGGGTAACTTCAGAGGGGTCGCGAAACAATGTTTCGATTAATTACAATTAACTTCTCCCAGAAGTCTCCCCACTTCTCTCTGTTGTCTCCCACTTCTCCCTGTGAGCTGTCTGAAAGAGAAGTCACTTCTCCCTCTAATTTTATTGAGAGCCCTGAGTATCATTAAAAATTCTTTTATCCTAATGCCCTGCTATGTTTGTCATAGAAGTTTGGTATAATTAATAAAGGATAGGAAATAGGACACTTCGTCATTGACACTTGACACCAGTAGATAAATACATTTTACAGGAAACATTTATCAACAAAAGTATTTGACAGAAATTTAAAAGAAAAGCTATCTAATTGTAATCTTAAAGGGTATTTAGTACTGCTACTGCAGATTACTAATAGATTGCTCAAAGTTACTGATTTAAACACTGTAAAATGAAGGGAGGAGCACTGCTAATAGATTGCTCAAAGTTACTGATTTAAACACTGTAAAATGAAGGAAGGAGCACTGCTAATAGATTGCTCAAAGTTACTGATTTAAACACTCTAAAATGAAGGAAGGAGCACTGCTAATAGATTGCTCAAAGTTACTGATTTAAGCACAGTAAAATGAAGGGAGGAGCACTGCTAATAGATTGCTCAAAGTTACTGATTTAAACACTGTAAAATAAAGGGAGGAGCACTGCTAATAGATTGCTCAAAGTTACTGATTTAAACACTGTAAAATGAAGGGAGGAGCACTGCTAATAGATTGCTCAAAGTTACTGATTTAAACACTGTAAAATGAAGGAAGGAGCACTGCTAATAGATTGCTCAAAGTTACTGATTTAAACACTGTAAAATGAAAGAAGGAGCACTGCTAATAGATTGCTCAAAGTTACTGATTTAAACACTGTAAAATGAAAGGAGGAGCACTGCTAATAGATTGCTCAAAGTTACTGATTTAAACACTGTAAAATGAAGGAAGGAGCACTGCTAATAGATTGCTCAAGTTACTGATTTTAACATTGTAAAATGAAGGAAGGAGCACTGCTAATAGATTGCTCAAAGTTACTGATTTAAGCACTGTAAAATGAAGGGAGGAGCACTGCTAATAGATTGCTCAAAGTTACTGATTTAAACACTGTAAAATGAAGGGAGGAGCACTGCTAATAGATTGCTCAAAATTACTGATTTAAACACTGTAAAATGAAGGGAGGAGCACTGCTAATAGATTGCTCAAAGTTACTGATTTAAACACTGTAAAATGAAGGAAGGAGCACTGCTAATAGATTGCTCAAAGTTACTGATTTAAACACTCTAAAATGAAGGAAGGAGCACTGCTAATAGATTGCTCAAAGTTACTGATTTAAGCACAGTAAAATGAAGGGAGGAGCACTGCTAATAGATTGCTCAAAGTTACTGATTTAAACACTGTAAAATAAAGGGAGGAGCACTGCTAATAGATTGCTCAAAGTTACTGATTTAAACACTGTAAAATGAAGGGAGGAGCACTGCTAATAGATTGCTCAAAGTTACTGATTTAAACACTGTAAAATGAAGGAAGGAGCACTGCTAATAGATTGCTCAAAGTTACTGATTTAAACACTGTAAAATGAAAGAAGGAGCACTGCTAATAGATTGCTCAAAGTTACTGATTTAAACACTGTAAAATGAAGGGAGGAGCACTGCTAATAGATTGCTCAAAGTTACTGATTTAAACACTGTAAAATGAAGGGAGGAGCACTGCTAATAGATTGCTCAAAGTTACTGATTTAAACACAGTAAAATGAAGGGAGGAGCACTGCTAATAGATTGCTCAAAGTTACTGATTTAAACACTGTAAAATGAAGGGAGGAGCACTGCTAATAGATTGCTCAAAGTTACTGATTTAAACACTGTAAAATGAAGGAAGGATCACTGCTAATAGATTGCTCAAGTTACTGATTTTAACATTGTAAAATGAAGGGAGGAGCACTGCTAATAGATTGCTCAAAGTTACTGATTTAAACACTGTAAAATGAAGGAAGGAGCACTGCTAATAGATTGCTCAAAGTTACTGATTTAAACACTGTAAAATGAAGGGAGGAGCACTGCTAATAGATTGCTCAAAGTTACTGATTTAAACACTGTAAAATGAAGGGAGGAGCACTGCTAATAGATTGCTCAAAGTTACTGATTTAAACACTGTAAAATGAAGGGAGGAGCACTGCTAATAGATTGCTCAAAGTTACTGATTTAAACACAGTAAAATGAAGGGAGGAGCACTGCTAATAGATTGCTCAAAGTTACTGATTTAAACACTGTAAAATGAAAGGAGGAGCACTGCTAATAGATTGCTCAAAGTTACTGATTTAAACACTGTAAAATGAAGGGAGGAGCACTGCTAATAGATTGCTCAAAGTTACTGATTTAAACACTGTAAAATGAAGGAAGGAGCACTGCTAATAGATTGCTCAAAGTTACTGATTTAAACACTGTAAAATGAAGAGAGGAGCACTGCTAATAGATTGCTCAAAGTTACTGATTTAAACACTGTAAAATGAAGGGAGGAGCACTGCTAATAGATTGCTCAAAGTTACTGATTTAAACACTGTAAAATGAAGGAAGGAGCACTGCTAATAGATTGCTCAAAGTTACTGATTTAAACACTGTAAAATGAAGGAAGGAGCACTGCTAATAGATTGTTCAAAGTTACTGATTTAAGCACAGTAAAATGAAGGGAGGAGCACTGCTAATAGATTGCTCAAAGTTACTGATTTAAACACTGTAAAATAAAGGGAGGAGCACTGCTAATAGATTGCTCAAAGTTACTGATTTAAACACTGTAAAATGAAGGGAGGAGCACTGCTAATAGATTGCTCAAAGTTACTGATTTAAACACTGTAAAATGAAGGGAGGAGCACTGCTAATAGATTGCTCAAAGTTACTGATTTAAACACTGTAAAATGAAGGAAGGAGCACTGCTAATAGATTGCTCAAAGTTACTGATTTAAACACTGTAAAATGAAGGGAGGAGCACTGCTAATAGATTGCTCAAAGTTACTGATTTAAACACTGTAAAATGAAGGAAGGAGCACTGCTAATAGATTGCTCAAAGTTACTGATTTAAACACTGTAAAATGAAGGGAGGAGCACTGCTAATAGATTGCTCAAAGTTACTGATTTAAAAACTGTAAAATGAAGGGAGGAGCACTGCTAATAGATTGCTCAAAGTTACTGATTTAAACACTGTAAAATGAAGGGAGGAGCACTGCTAATAGATTGCTCAAAGTTACTGATTTAAACACTGTAAAATGAAGGAAGGAGCACTGCTAATAGATTGCTCAAAGTTACTGATTTTAACATTGTAAAATGAAGAAAGGAGCACTGCTAATAGATTGCTCAAAGTTACTGATTTAAGCATAGTAAAATGAAGGGAGGAGCACTGCTAATAGATTGCTCAAAGTTACTGATTTAAACACTGTAAAATGAAGGAAGGAGCACTGCTAATAGATTGCTCAAAGTTACTGATTTAAACACTGTAAAATGAAGGGAGGAGCACTGCTAATAGATTGCTCAAAGTTACTGATTTAAACACTGTAAAATGAAGGGAGGAGCACTGCTAATAGATTGCTCAAAGTTACTGATTTAAACACTGTAAAATGAAGGGAGGAGCACTGCTAATAGATTGCTCAAAGTTACTGATTTAAACACTGTAAAATGAAGGGAGGAGCACTGCTAATAGATTGCTCAAAGTTACTGATTTAAACACAGTAAAATGAAGGGAGGAGCACTGCTAATAGATTGCTCAAAGTTACTGATTTAAACACTGTAAAATGAAGGAAGGAGCACTGCTAATAGATTGCTCAAAGTTACTGATTTAAACACTGTAAAATGAAGGGAGGAGCACTGCTAATAGATTGCTCAAAGTTACTGATTTAAACACTGTAAAATGAAGGGAGGAGCACTGCTAATAGATTGCTCAAAGTTACTGATTTAAACACTGTAAAATGAAGGGAGGAGCACTGCTAATCGATTGCTCAAAGTTACTGATTTAAACACTGTAAGATGAAGGGAGGAGCACTGCTAATAGATTGCTCAAAGTTACTGATTTAAACACTGTAAAATGAAGGAAGGAGCACTGCTAATAGATTGCTCAAAGTTACTGATTTAAACACTGTAAAATGAAGGGAGGAGCACTGCTAATAGATTGCTCAAAATTACTGATTTAAACAATGTAAAATGAAGGGAGGAGCACTGCTAATAGATTGCTCAAAGTTACTGATTTAAACACTGTAAAATGAAGGAAGGAGCACTGCTAATAGATTGCTCAAAGTTACTGATTTAAACACTGTAAAATGAAGGAAGGAGCACTGCTAATAGATTGCTCAAAGTTACTGATTTAAGCACAGTAAAATGAAGGGAGGAGCACTGCTAATAGATTGCTCAAAGTTACTGATTTAAACACTGTAAAATGAAGGGAGGAGCACTGCTAATAGATTGCTCAAAGTTACTGATTTAAACACAGTAAAATAAAGGGAGGAGCACTGCTAATAGATTGCTCAAAGTTACTGATTTAAACACTGTAAAATGAAGGGGGGAGCACTGCTAATATATTGCTCAAAGTTACTGATTTCAACACTGTAAAATGAAGGAAGGAGCACTGCTAATAGATTGCTCAAAGTTACTGATTTAAACACTGTAAAATGAAAGAAGGAGCACTGCTAATAGATTGCTCAAAGTTACTGATTTAAACACTGTAAAATGAAGGGAGGAGCACTGCTAATAGATTGCTCAAAGTTACTGATTTAAACACTGTAAAATGAAGGGAGGAGCACTGCTAATAGATTGCTCAAAGTTACTGATTTAAACACAGTAAAATGAAGGGAGGAGCACTGCTAATAGATTGCTCAAAGTTACTGATTTAAACACTGTAAAATGAAGGGAGGAGCACTGCTAATAGATTGCTCAAAGTTACTGATTTAAACACTGTAAAATGAAGGAAGGAGCACTGCTAATAGATTGCTCAAGTTACTGATTTTAACATTGTAAAATGAAGGAAGGAGCACTGCTAATAGATTGCTCAAAGTTACTGATTTAAGCACAGTAAAATGAAGGGAGGAGCACTGCTAATAGATTGCTCAAAGTTACTGATTTAAACACTGTAAAATGAAGGAAGGAGCACTGCTAATAGATTGCTCAAAGTTACTGATTTAAACACTGTAAAATGAAGGGAGGAGCACTGCTAATAGATTGCTCAAAGTTACTGATTTAAACACTGTAAAATGAAGGGAGGAGCACTGCTAATAGATTGCTCAAAGTTACTGATTTAAACACTGTAAAATGAAGGGAGGAGCACTGCTAATAGATTGCTCAAAGTTACTGATTTAAACACAGTAAAATGAAGGGAGGAGCACTGCTAATAGATTGCTCAAAGTTACTGATTTAAACACTGTAAAATGAAAGGAGGAGCACTGCTAATAGATTGCTCAAAGTTACTGATTTAAACACTGTAAAATGAAGGGAGGAGCACTGCTAATAGATTGCTCAAAGTTACTGATTTAAACACTGTAAAATGAAGGGAGGAGCACTGCTAATAGATTGCTCAAAGTTACTGATTTAAACACTGTAAAATGAAAGGAGGAGCACTGCTAATAGATTGCTCAAAGTTACTGATTTAAGCACAGTAAAATGAAGGGAGGAGCACTGCTAATAGATTGCTCAAAGTTACTGATTTAAACACTGTAAAATGAAGAGAGGAGCACTGCTAATAGATTGCTCAAAGTTACTGATTTAAACACTGTAAAATGAAGGGAGGAGCACTGCTAATAGATTGCTCAAAGTTACTGATTTAAACACTGTAAAATGAAGGGAGGAGCACTGCTAATAGATTGCTCAAAGTTACTGATTTAAACACTGTAAAATGAAGGAAGGAGCACTGCTAATAGATTGCTCAAAGTTACTGATTTAAACACTGTAAAATGAAAGAAGGAGCACTGCTAATAGATTGCTCAAAGTTACTGATTTAAACACTGTAAAATGAAGGGAGGAGCACTGCTAATAGATTGCTCAAAGTTACTGATTTAAACACTGTAAAATGAAGGAAGGAGCACTGCTAATAGATTGCTCAAAGTTACTGATTTAAACACTGTAAAATGAAGGGAGGAGCACTGCTAATAGATTGCTCAAAGTTACTGATTTAAACACAGTAAAATGAAGGGAGGAGCACTGCTAATAGATTGCTCAAAGTTACTGATTTAAACACTGTAAAATGAAGGGAGGAGCACTGCTAATAGATTGCTCAAAGTTACTGATTTAAACACTGTAAAATGAAGGAAGGAGCACTGCTAATAGATTGCTCAAGTTACTGATTTTAACATTGTAAAATGAAGGAAGGAGCACTGCTAATAGATTGCTCAAAGTTACTGATTTAAGCACAGTAAAATGAAGGGAGGAGCACTGCTAATAGATTGCTCAAAGTTACTGATTTAAACACTGTAAAATGAAGGAAGGAGCACTGCTAATAGATTGCTCAAAGTTACTGATTTAAACACTGTAAAATGAAGGGAGGAGCACTGCTAATAGATTGCTCAAAGTTACTGATTTAAACACTGTAAAATGAAGGAAGGAGCACTGCTAATAGATTGCTCAAAGTTACTGATTTAAACACTGTAAAATGAAGGGAGGAGCACTGCTAATAGTTGCTCAAAGTTACTGATTTAAACACTGTAAAATGAAGGGAGGAGCACTGCTAATAGATTGCTCAAAGTTACTGATTTAAACACTGTAAAATGAAGGGAGGAGCACTGCTAATCGATTGCTCAAAGTTACTGATTTAAACACTGTAAGATGAAGGGAGGAGCACTGCTAATAGATTGCTCAAAGTTACTGATTTAAACACTGTAAAATGAAGGAAGGAGCACTGCTAATAGATTGCTCAAAGTTACTGATTTAAACACTGTAAAATGAAGGGAGGAGCACTGCTAATAGATTGCTCAAAATTACTGATTTAAACAATGTAAAATGAAGGGAGGAGCACTGCTAATAGATTGCTCAAAGTTACTGATTTAAACACTGTAAAATGAAGGAAGGAGCACTGCTAATAGATTGCTCAAAGTTACTGATTTAAACACTGTAAAATGAAGGAAGGAGCACTGCTAATAGATTGCTCAAAGTTACTGATTTAAGCACAGTAAAATGAAGGGAGGAGCACTGCTAATAGATTGCTCAAAGTTACTGATTTAAACACTGTAAAATGAAGGGAGGAGCACTGCTAATAGATTGCTCAAAGTTACTGATTTAAACACAGTAAAATAAAGGGAGGAGCACTGCTAATAGATTGCTCAAAGTTACTGATTTAAACACTGTAAAATGAAGGGGGGAGCACTGCTAATAGATTGCTCAAAGTTACTGATTTAAACACTGTAAAATGAAGGAAGGAGCACTGCTAATAGATTGCTCAAAGTTACTGATTTAAACACTGTAAAATGAAAGAAGGAGCACTGCTAATAGATTGCTCAAAGTTACTGATTTAAACACTGTAAAATGAAGGGAGGAGCACTGCTAATAGATTGCTCAAAGTTACTGATTTAAACACTGTAAAATGAAGGGAGGAGCACTGCTAATAGATTGCTCAAAGTTACTGATTTAAACACAGTAAAATGAAGGGAGGAGCACTGCTAATAGATTGCTCAAAGTTACTGATTTAAACACTGTAAAATGAAGGGAGGAGCACTGCTAATAGATTGCTCAAAGTTACTGATTTAAACACTGTAAAATGAAGGAAGGAGCACTGCTAATAGATTGCTCAAGTTACTGATTTTAACATTGTAAAATGAAGGAAGGAGCACTGCTAATAGATTGCTCAAAGTTACTGATTTAAGCACAGTAAAATGAAGGGAGGAGCACTGCTAATAGATTGCTCAAAGTTACTGATTTAAACACTGTAAAATGAAGGAAGGAGCACTGCTAATAGATTGCTCAAAGTTACTGATTTAAACACTGTAAAATGAAGGGAGGAGCACTGCTAATAGATTGCTCAAAGTTACTGATTTAAACACTGTAAAATGAAGGGAGGAGCACTGCTAATAGATTGCTCAAAGTTACTGATTTAAACACTGTAAAATGAAGGGAGGAGCACTGCTAATAGATTGCTCAAAGTTACTGATTTAAACACAGTAAAATGAAGGGAGGAGCACTGCTAATAGATTGCTCAAAGTTACTGATTTAAACACTGTAAAATGAAAGGAGGAGCACTGCTAATAGATTGCTCAAAGTTACTGATTTAAACACTGTAAAATGAAGGGAGGAGCACTGCTAATAGATTGCTCAAAGTTACTGATTTAAACACTGTAAAATGAAGGGAGGAGCACTGCTAATAGATTGCTCAAAGTTACTGATTTAAACACTGTAAAATGAAAGGAGGAGCACTGCTAATAGATTGCTCAAAGTTACTGATTTAAGCACAGTAAAATGAAGGGAGGAGCACTGCTAATAGATTGCTCAAAGTTACTGATTTAAACACTGTAAAATGAAGAGAGGAGCACTGCTAATAGATTGCTCAAAGTTACTGATTTAAACACAGTAAAATAAAGGGAGGAGCACTGCTAATAGATTGCTCAAAGTTACTGATTTAAACACTGTAAAATGAAGGGAGGAGCACTGCTAATAGATTGCTCAAAGTTACTGATTTAAACACTGTAAAATGAAGGAAGGAGCACTGCTAATAGATTGCTCAAAGTTACTGATTTAAACACTGTAAAATGAAAGAAGGAGCACTGCTAATAGATTGCTCAAAGTTACTGATTTAAACACTGTAAAATGAAGGGAGGAGCACTGCTAATAGATTGCTCAAAGTTACTGATTTAAACACTGTAAAATGAAGGAAGGAGCACTGCTAATAGATTGCTCAAAGTTACTGATTTAAACACTGTAAAATGAAGGGAGGAGCACTGCTAATAGATTGCTCAAAGTTACTGATTTAAACACAGTAAAATGAAGGGAGGAGCACTGCTAATAGATTGCTCAAAGTTACTGATTTAAACACTGTAAAATGAAGGGAGGAGCACTGCTAATAGATTGCTCAAAGTTACTGATTTAAACACTGTAAAATGAAGGAAGGAGCACTGCTAATAGATTGCTCAAGTTACTGATTTTAACATTGTAAAATGAAGGAAGGAGCACTGCTAATAGATTGCTCAAAGTTACTGATTTAAGCACAGTAAAATGAAGGGAGGAGCACTGCTAATAGATTGCTCAAAGTTACTGATTTAAACACTGTAAAATGAAGGAAGGAGCACTGCTAATAGATTGCTCAAAGTTACTGATTTAAACACTGTAAAATGAAGGGAGGAGCACTGCTAATAGATTGCTCAAAGTTACTGATTTAAACACTGTAAAATGAAGGGAGGAGCACTGCTAATAGATTGCTCAAAGTTACTGATTTAAACACTGTAAAATGAAGGAAGGAGCACTGCTAATAGATTGCTCAAAGTTACTGATTTAAACACAGTAAAATGAAGGGAGGAGCACTGCTAATAGATTGCTCAAAGTTACTGATTTAAACACTGTAAAATGAAAGGAGGAGCACTGCTAATAGATTGCTCAAAGTTACTGATTTAAACACTGTAAAATGAAGGGAGGAGCACTGCTAATAGATTGCTCAAAGTTACTGATTTAAACACTGTAAAATGAAGGAAGGAGCACTGCTAATAGATTGCTCAAAGTTACTGATTTAAACACTGTAAAATGAAGGGAGGAGCACTGCTAATAGATTGCTCAAAGTTACTGATTTAAACACTGTAAAATGAAGGGAGGAGCACTGCTAATAGATTGCTCAAAGTTACTGATTTAAACACTGTAAAATGAAAGGAGGAGCACTGCTAATAGATTGCTCAAAGTTACTGATTTAAACACTGTAAAATGAAGGAAGGAGCACTGCTAATAGATTGCTCAAAGTTACTGATTTAAACACTGTAAAATGAAGGGAGGAGCACTGCTAATAGATTGCTCAAAATTACTGATTTAAACACTATAAAATGAAGGGAGGAGCACTGCTAATAGATTGCTCAAAGTTACTGATTTAAACACTGTAAAATGAAGGAAGGAGCACTGCTAATAGATTGCTCAAAGTTACTGATTTAAGCACAGTAAAATGAAGGGAGGAGCACTGCTAATAGATTGCTCAAAGTTACTGATTTAAACACTGTAAAATAAAGGGAGGAGCACTGCTAATAGATTGCTCAAAGTTACTGATTTAAACACTGTAAAATGAAGGGAGGAGCACTGCTAATAGATTGCTCAAAGTTACTGATTTAAACACTGTAAAATGAAGGGAGGAGCACTGCTAATAGATTGCTCAAAGTTACTGATTTAAACACTGTAAAATGAAGGAAGGAGCACTGCTAATAGATTGCTCAAAGTTACTGATTTAAACACTGTAAAATGAAGGGAGGAGCACTGCTAATAGATTGCTCAAAGTTACTGATTTAAACACTGTAAAATGAAGGAAGGAGCACTGCTAATAGATTGCTCAAAGTTACTGATTTAAACACTGTAAAATGAAGGGAGGAGCACTGCTAATAGATTGCTCAAAGTTACTGATTTAAACACAGTAAAATGAAGGGAGGAGCACTGCTAATAGATTGCTCAAAGTTACTGATTTAAACACTGTAAAATGAAGGGAGGAGCACTGCTAATAGATTGCTCAAAGTTACTGATTTAAACACTGTAAAATGAAGGAAGGAGCACTGCTAATAGATTGCTCAAAGTTACTGATTTTAACATTGTAAAATGAAGGAAGGAGCACTGCTAATAGATTGCTCAAAGTTACTGATTTAAGCACAGTAAAATGAAGGGAGGAGCACTGCTAATAGATTGCTCAAAGTTACTGATTTAAACACTGTAAAATGAAGGAAGGAGCACTGCTAATAGATTGCTCAAAGTTACTGATTTAAACACTGTAAAATGAAGGGAGGAGCACTGCTAATAGATTGCTCAAAATTACTGATTTAAACAATGTAAAATGAAGGGAGGAGCACTGCTAATAGATTGCTCAAAGTTACTGATTTAAACACTGTAAGATGAAGGAAGGAGCACTGCTAATAGATTGCTCAAAGTTACTGATTTAAACACTGTAAAATGAAGGAAGGAGCACTGCTAATAGATTGCTCAAAGTTACTGATTTAAGCACAGTAAAATGAAGGGAGGAGCACTGCTAATAGATTGCTCAAAGTTACTGATTTAAACACTGTAAAATGAAGGGAGGAGCACTGCTAATAGATTGCTCAAAGTTACTGATTTAAACACTGTAAAATGAAGGGAGGAGCACTGCTAATAGATTTCTCAAAGTTACTGATTTAAACACTGTAAAATGAAGGGAGGAGCACTGCTAATAGATTGCTCAAAGTTACTGATTTAAACACTGTAAAATGAAGGGAGGAGCACTGCTAATAGATTGCTCAAAGTTACTGATTTAAACACTGTAAAATGAAGGAAGGAGCACTGCTAATAGATTGCTCAAAGTTACTGATTTAAGCACAGTAAAATTAAGGGAGGAGCACTGCTAATAGATTGCTCAAAGTTACTGATTTAAACACTGTAAAATGAAGGGAGGAGCACTGCTAATAGATTGCTCAAAGTTACTGATTTAAACACTGTAAAATGATAGATTGCTCAAAGTTACTGATTTAAACACTGTAAAATGAAGGAAGGAGCACTGCTAATAGATTGCTCAAAGTTACTGATTTAAACACTGTAAAATGAAGGGAGGAGCACTGCTAATAGATTGCTCAAAGTTACTGATTTAAACACTGTAAAATGAAGGAAGGAGCACTGCTAATAGATTGCTCAAAGTTACTGATTTAAACACTGTAAAATGAAGGCAGGAGCACTGCTAATATATTGCTCAAAGTTACTGATTTAAACACTGTAAAATGAAGGAAGGAGCACTGCTAATAGATTGCTCAAAGTTACTGATTTAAGCACAGTAAAATGAAGGGAGGAGTACTGCTAATAGATTTCTCAAAGTTACTGATTTAAACACTGTAAAATGAAGGGAGGAGCACTGCTAATAGATTGCTCAAAGTTACTGATTTAAACACTGTAAAATGAAGGGAGGAGCACTGCTAATGGATTGCTCAAAGTTACTGATTTAAACACTGTAAAATGAAGGGAGGAGCACTGCTAATAGATTGCTCAAAGTTACTGATTTAAACACTGTAAAATGAAGGAAGGAGCACTGCTAATAGATTGCTCAAAGTTACTGATTTAAACACTGTAAAATGAAGGGAGGAGCACTGCTAATAGATTGCTCAAAGTTACTGATTTAAACACTGTAAAATGAAGGGAGGAGCACTGCTAATAGATTTCTCAAAGTTACTGATTTAAACACTGTAAAATGAAGGGAGGAGCACTGCTAATAGATTGCTCAAAGTTACTGATTTAAACACTGTAAAATGAAGGGAGGAGCACTGCTAATAGATTGCTCAAAGTTACTGATTTAAACACTGTAAAATGAAGGAAGGAGCACTGCTAATAGATTGCTCAAAGTTACTGATTTAAACACTGTAAAATGAAGGGAGGAGCACTGCTAATAGATTGCTCAAAGTTACTGATTTAAACACTGTAAAATGAAGGGAGGAGCACTGCTAATAGATTGCTCAAAGTTACTGATTTAAACACTGTAAAATGAAGGGAGGAGCACTGCTAATAGATTGCTCAAAGTTACTGATTTAAACACTGTAAAATGAAGGGAGGAGCACTGCTAATAGATTGCTCAAAGTTACTGATTTAAACACTGTAAAATGAAGGGAGGAGCACTGCTAATAGATTGCTCAAAGTTACTGATTTAAACACTGTAAAATGAAGGAAGGAGCACTGCTAATAGATTGCTCAAAGTTACTGATTTAAACACTGTAAAATGAAGGGAGGAGCACTGCTAATAGATTGCTTAAAGTTACTGATTTAAACAATGTAAAATGAAGGGAGGAGCACTGCTAATAGATTGCTCAAAATTACTGATTTAAACACTGTAAAATGAAGGGAGGAGCACTGCTAATAGATTGCTCAAAGTTACTGATTTAAACACAGTAAAATGAAGGGAGGAGCACTGCTAATAGATTGCTCAAAGTTACTGATTTAAACACTGTAAAATGAAGGGAGGAGCACTGCTAATAGATTGCTCAAAGTTACTGATTTAAACACTGTAAAATGAAGGAAGGAGCACTGCTAATAGATTGCTCAAAGTTACTGATTTAAACACTGTAAAATGAAGGGAGGAGTACTGCTAATAGATTTCTCAAAGTTACTGATTTAAACACTGTAAAATGAAGGGAGGAGCACTGCTAATAGATTGCTCAAAGTTACTGATTTAAACACTGTAAAATGAAGGGAGGAGCACTGCTAATGGATTGCTCAAAGTTACTGATTTAAACACTGTAAAATGAAGGGAGGAGCACTGCTAATAGATTGCTCAAAGTTACTGATTTAAACACTGTAAAATGAAGGAAGGAGCACTGCTAATAGATTGCTCAAAGTTACTGATTTAAACACTGTAAAATGAAGGGAGGAGCACTGCTAATAGATTGCTCAAAGTTACTGATTTAAACACTGTAAAATGAAGGGAGGAGCACTGCTAATAGATTTCTCAAAGTTACTGATTTAAACACTGTAAAATGAAGGAAGGAGCACTGCTAATAGATTGCTCAAAGTTACTGATTTAAACACTGTAAAATGAAGGGAGGAGCACTGCTAATAGATTGCTCAAAGTTACTGATTTAAACACTGTAAAATGAAGGAAGGAGCACTGCTAATAGATTGCTCAAAGTTACTGATTTAAACACTGTAAAATGAAGGGAGGAGCACTGCTAATAGATTGCTCAAAGTTACTGATTTAAACACTGTAAAATGAAGGGAGGAGCACTGCTAATAGATTGCTCAAAGTTACTGATTTAAACACTGTAAAATGAAGGGAGGAGCACTGCTAATAGATTGCTCAAAGTTACTGATTTAAACACTGTAAAATGAAGGGAGGAGCACTGCTAATAGATTGCTCAAAGTTACTGATTTAAACACTGTAAAATGAAGGGAGGAGCACTGCTAATAGATTGCTCAAAGTTACTGATTTAAACACTGTAAAATGAAGGAAGGAGCACTGCTAATAGATTGCTCAAAGTTACTGATTTAAACACTGTAAAATGAAGGGAGGAGCACTGCTAATAGATTGCTTAAAGTTACTGATTTAAACAATGTAAAATGAAGGGAGGAGCACTGCTAATAGATTGCTCAAAATTACTGATTTAAACACTGTAAAATGAAGGGAGGAGCACTGCTAATAGATTGCTCAAAGTTACTGATTTAAACACAGTAAAATGAAGGGAGGAGCACTGCTAATAGATTGCTCAAAGTTACTGATTTAAACACTGTAAAATGAAGGAAGGAGCACTGCTAATAGATTGCTCAAAGTTACTGATTTAAACACTGTAAAATGAAGGGTGGAGATGGTAGCATCAGAATAAGACATCTGGGGATAACAAGAAAAAAGAATTTACTCAGTTTCAAAGTTTAAAGGAAATTATAGAACGGCTGAATTTTGTGTCATTGTTGGTGTTACATCTACCTATGAAATCAGTACTTGTAACCACTAAATTTGTGAGGTGAATTGCTGCCAGTGATGAGGTTAATATAACTTGATATGATGTATTGATAACAGTACTATATCAGGTGTTTTGTATTTGTAGCATTTCTACCACCATCTGTGATGTTACCACCCAGGAGATTACTTACGTTACTAAATCAAGCTGTTGAATTACAAAAAGACAAGTGTCCATACCACAACACCAAGATTGATAACAATTTGGATGCTGTATCATTGCTCATTGACCATGTCTGTAGCAGGTAGGTAATCTTGAGGATTTATCATTAATCTAAGATGAACATTTTGTTACACTGTTCCTTGGAAAAATACTGTAAAAGTATTAATATTTGCAGTGTTTTAATTTTTATTATTTTCGATGTCAGTAATAAACTGAGAAAACTAATACACGTGAAAAACTCTGCACAAATATTAACCTGTTCAAGATTGGAAAATCCAAATCTGAAACCAACCAAGAAATGTAATTTGAATCAAGTTTAATTATCCTGTATATTTGATTTATATGTATATATGCAAAACTGTTGTACATGTATATATTGATTTTTACTGTTAATAGCCAATTAGAGCAAATGCATATGATATGAGACATTTTGTTAATTAAATTCTTTTATTTTATGGGTACAATGGTAAATCGTAAAAGATTAACATGTTTTTAATTATATTTTGAAATAACGCAAATAAAACAATACCCGCGAATACATCTGTAAACCAGAAACCACGAAAATTGTAATCTGACAGCGAAAAATTATACTTTAACAGTATGATTAAATTATATAGAATTAAAAATTAGCAATGTTTTGTAATTGTTATTTGAGGAATTTTTCATTTTTTGGAATATAAATATAATCCTTATCACTCGTTAATATTTTCTCATTTATTTTCATTTAACAGAGAACAGTTTCCGTCCACAACAATACAGATATTGACAGACCATTGTGATGAAGTCTGGTTCTGTCGCTTCTCACCAGATGGCACCAAACTTGCTACTGGTTCAAAAGATGGGTCTCTAATCGTGTGGGAAATAGATATGGTTACATATGAACTAAAACACAGACGTTCCTTTGAGAACCATGCCTATGGTGTATCATTTATAGCCTGGAGTCCTGACAGTTCACATATAGTGGCTTGTGGTCCAGATGATTGCTCAGATCTATGGATGTGGAATATAGAGGTAATCAGACCCTGTTATGACTTCCAAGACAATGCATATGGAAAAGCTGGAATATATCATTTGGTTGATTTGATGATTTTTGGTGTTTAATGCAACTTTCAGCTATATCATGGCGACCAGTTTTAGTGGTGGAAGAAGCCAGAGTACCCAGTGAGAACCACCGACCATGGGCAAGCAACTGATAAACTTTATCACTTGTGGCTGCGAATCGAGTGCAATCTTTTTTGTAATTTACAAAGCCGGGCACGAACCCAAGCCGTATTGGTGATAGGCTTATATGAGTTGTTAGGTAATCTGACTTATTGAGCCACTCAGGCCCTTATATCAGTCAGTTTCACCCTTTTATATCTATACAGTACAATGTAGTAGCAAAACCACATTATGACTGCCACGGTATAGCTGAAATATTGTTGAAAGTGGTGTTAAACATCATAAACCTAAACCACATTGTAATGAGTAGAATTAAATTTAACAAAGGTTGAAGTAATAAATTTAACCATGGTGTGATTTCTGAACATGTAATATTACACACAAATAATTACTTCTGAAAACATATACTTATTATAAAGCTATAAAAAGACAGAAAACTAAATTGGAAAAGTACAAATGAGACATAAAGATTAGATTAAATTTATTTTATTGCTAAATATCTAAACAAATGCATTAGACATAAGTTATGTCAACTTGCAAAGGTCTTTTTTTTTTTTACAAAATACATGCATCACATTATACATGCAACACTAATTGAAAAACATAAATAATAAATATTAAAAAACCACGGACCTGCCACAAGTTACTGACATACTTGATCACATAATATTGTATTAAGTACACTTCGCTATGTTTGGGAATCAAACTCACAACTTTGGTGGTGATAGACACTGATTGTATACAGTAGTTGTAAATTCAACAACCTTAAGATAACGTCCACAATGGCTCCTTAAGGTATATCATTTATTGTTACTAATTTACAACCATTCTATTTCAGACTGGAAACCTGCGGTTTAAAATGAGTCAGTCCCAAGAAGACAGTTTAACTACAGCAGCCTGGCATGCTGATGGGAAAAAATTTGTAACAGGTGGAATAAGGGGACAGTTTTATCAATGTGTAAGTTAAATCTAAAGATGATTGATATCTGTTAAAAATTTTAATTGAATCAAAATTGTTTTCCTTGACTTATTATCATCAGGTCTTTAACTTATTATCATCAAACAGAATTAAACTTTAGATTTAAAGGATGTACCTTGGACGGTCCATTACAAACTGAATTTTTGTTTCAAATGTGGCTGCCATCACAGGATATAGTTTCAACATCATAGCCTACGTGAAAATGAAAAAAACAATTCTATATACTTGATTGAACCCAAACTGTACATGAATAATGTTTTGATGGTCCATTTCAGTTTTTTTTTTGTCGATCAGAAATACAAAATGGTGGCCATTACAGGACAGGTTTAAAATAGGACCCTATCGGGAAATGTTTTAATATTCTTATCTGAAAACACTTAACCATTTGGCTGCATACTTTAATGGAATGTTTCTTGGGTGCATTTTTTGTTTCGATCGGAAATCCTAGATGTTTGCCACTTTAGAACATCGTTTTAACATGGAATCCTATTAGAAAATAAAACATTAATTTTTATCAAAAACTGTAAATTTGATTGAACCCAAACTGCACATGAATAATGCTCCCTTACAAAATTATAATTATTTATGAATAATTTTCTTTCAAGTGTTGTTTGTTAGTGACTTGCGGCAGGTTGGTGGTTTTCTCCGGGTACTCCGGGATATAACTGAAATATTGTTGAAAGTGGTGTTAAACACCATAACCCTAACCCCTTTCAAGTGTCCCATATGTGATGAGTTGAACCTGATCAGCCATGGGTTACCAACAATGCATTTCAGGTATAAAAGACTGTTAGCCATGTCCAACTAGTTTTAACATTGATAGCTCAAAATGCAAATCAGATGTAATTTATAACATTATAAATTATATAAAAATGGGTATGTTTCATTTGCAGAACATTCTTTTGATAGAATAAACTTGTAGTTTGAGTAAATACATGTAATTTACAAATGTTTGTATAATTTCAGGATTTAGATGGTAATATAATGGATTCTTGGGAGGGTGTAAGAGTACAAAGTATGGCTTTCCAGGTAGATGGTAAATATGTATTAGCTGCTGATACCCACCATAGAATAAGAGGATATAATTTTGATGAATTAACAGACTTTAATGTGTGAGTTATAACACTTTTTACTGGGTTTTATTCCAATACAATACATGTTTATGATTAAGATTGAACAGAAATTTATGCAGAATGAAGTGTGTCTTGAAAGACAAACCTCTTTTATGAGACCACTTTAAATCGTTATATCTATTTAATAATTTATCTTACACAAACTTCTTTTTATGAAACCCTCTGCCTTCAAAGTCAATATGTTGTTGACATATGTGTTGATGGTCTCTCTACCTTCAAAGTCCATATTTTGTTGACATATGTGTTGATAGTCTCTGCCTTCAAAGTCCATATTTTGTTGACATATGTGTTGATGGTCCCTCTGCCTTCAAAGTCAATATGTTGTTGACATATGTGTTGATGGTCTCTACCTTCAAAGTTCATATTTTGTTGACATATGTGTTGATGGTCTCTCTGCCTTCAAAGTCCATATTTTGTTGACATATGTGTTGATGGTCTCTCTGCCTTCAAAGACCATATCCTGTTGACAAATGGCTCATATGTCTCTTTGCCTTCAAAGACACTGCATGTTGGAAGATTTCTTTTGCAGTAAAAAGTGGTTACCCTGTTGTCACATTCCTCCTATATTTTAGATAATGATTTTATGATATATAGATTAATAATAGAAAAAAAACACTGTCTTGTACAAATGCACTGGTATAAAAAAAATTAAATATGATAATACGAGGGTTATACATGTACCATTTTTGACTAATCCTTCCAGCACGATATCAATGGAGTTGACCTTTCTAATTATTTCATTATCAGACATGAGGTATGAGTTATTACTGAGAGCTTCATGAGGTGTGAGTTATTACTGAGAACTTCATGAGGTGTGAGTTATTACTGAGAGCTTCATGAGGTGTGAGTTAATACTGAGAGCTTCATGAGGTATGAGTTAATACTGAGAGCTTCATGAGGTGTAAGTTATTATTGAGAGCTTCATGAGGTGTGAGTTATTACTGAGAGCTTCATGAGGTGTGAGTTATTACTGAGAGCTTCATGAGGTGTGAGTTATTACTGAGAGCTTCATGAGGTGTGAGTTATTACTGAGAGCTTCATGAGGTGTGAGTTATTACTGAGAGCTTCATGAGGTGTGAGTTATTACTGAGAGCTTCATGAGGTGTGAGTTATTACTGAGAGCTTCATGAGGTGTGAGTTATTACTGAGAGCTTCATGAGGTGTGAGTTATTACCGAGAGCATCATGAGGAGGTGTGAGTTATTACTGAGAGCTTCATGAGGTGTGAGTTATTACTGAGAGCTTCATGAGGTGTGAGTTATTACTGAGAGCTTCATGAGGTGTGAGTTATTACTGAGAGCTTCATGAGGTGTGAGTTATTACTGAGAGCTTCATGAGGTGTGAGTTATTACTGAGAGCTTTGCTCACACTATTCTATTGTTCAATATTTTGTATTAGATGACAGTATTAATTTGATTACAGAATTCAGGAGGATCAACCAATCATGTCTTTCACTTTAAATGAAGCAGGACGATTAGCTCTGTTAAATGTAGCCACCCAGGTATGTAATCTTAAGATGAAAGTCTTAATATAATGTATTTTCTTGATATGATCTACATGTTTTCAAAGGGGGGCGTGATGGTCGTGATCGTATGGTACCGTCTTTTTGTGTCTATTAAACGCACTGGTGCATAGAACGCACCCCCTTTCCTCCCCAAAAAAATCTGAGGAAAATTCTAGTTCCTATCTATAGAACGCAGGGAGATTTAGTAAAACATTCACTGCAGAAATCCTTGTTCAAACGGCAAAATACTGCTTACCACAGATCACGTATTTGTTAATCCATGTATTTTTGATAAATTTTAGATAGGGAAATGTTAAATTAGTTTTGTTAAAAGAGTTTAAATTGATTATTCTACATGTTGCAAGCGAAAATTAGCTGTTTTGTGAATGCAGGAAGTTTATCGGTAATGTTTAATTTGAAAACAAGTTCAAAACGGCAATGAAAATGATACGGATGGAGCAGTTGATTTTTTTGTCGTTCTTTACGTGAATTATGATTATGAACCGTTCATGTGATCAAAGATAGGCAAGTTTGGGTCAAACTTAAAATAGGAAGTAATTACGATCGATTCAAATAAAGAGAAAACAATACAAAAGTAATAACATTAATTAAGACCTGATCAAAGAGATTATAATTTCTTTTGAAGTGTACTCATATTGTAACAATGCTACAATATATTATATAATATTGACAGGTGTCCCAGTATGTTCAATTATCTTTTCACACCTTGTTATACAATATACGGTCCTTGACCTTGTCAACTGCTGTAAAAATTGATAATTCAAACAAAGGTTCAATACCCAACACAGGTAATTTCACCCCAGGAAAAAATAGATTGAAAAAAAGTAAAATATCACACGTCTGATAGCAAACATTTGACAGTTATTCCTGCATTCGTATGGACAATTAGTTCCGAACAACAACACCAATGCACAAGTATGATTATTGACAAACATCGAAAATATTTACATACCTTTCAAAAAGGCAATGAACAAGCAATAAATATAGTTTTTATACAATTTTATTTTAAATAACACATATGTAATGAACACAATTAATGTTATTTGAACATTAATTCATTGATCATTGGGAATATTGCCGTCGGTGAACTCAAAGCTATGCGTGACCTAAAAAAAATTGTCTGATACTTGCTCTTATGCATAAAACGCACCCCACCTACAAATTATAATTTTAAAGCATAAGACCGCGTTCTATACGTACCAAAAAACTACCTATTCAATCAGTGGCTACCACACAAAACAGTTTTTTGGAAGTGACCAGTTGCAAGACAAAAATATTTCGTCATCGTCTCCCTTTGCTTTGTTGAAATCAATATATCCGTTGATAGGCTAAAGGAAGCACCTCATTTTATGTACATGATTTTTATTTGTAATATTGTTCTCGGCATAAATATTAAGCTGATATACTACTCGCTTGGCATTAAAGAACAATCAATCAATCTTTAAGAAAATGATAAATAATTAATGTTTGTTTAAAGACACTTTTAGCAATTTTAAGCTAAATTTGATGTTAAGAGAGCTTTGGAATACATGGCTAATATGTTAAAGATGTATATGAGTTTTATTTCTGAAGTTGTAATGCAATGAGGGCCCGGATGGCTCAATGAGTTAGGTAGTTGGATTACCTAACAACTCGTTCAAGCTTATCTCCAATACGGCATAGGTTCACGACCGGCTTTGTAAATTACAAAAATGGGTGCACTCGACTCGCAGCCGCAAGTTTACCAGTTGCTTGCACATGGTCAGTGGTTCTCTCCGAGTACTCTGGCTTCTTCCACCACTAAAACTGGTCGCCATGATATAGCTGAAATATTGCTGAAAGTGGCGTTAAGCACAATAAACAAATAAATAAATAAATATAATGCAATGTTTTATTTTTAGGGTGTTCATCTATGGGATATAAAAGATAAATGTTTATTAAGGAAATTCCAGGGAGTAACACAAGGATTTTATACAATACATTCCTGTTTTGGAGGATTAAATCAAGATTTTGTAGCCAGTGGTAGTGAAGGTAACTAATGTAAAGATCATAGTGTAAGGAAAGTTTGAAGATATCAATGGGATAATCGGAGGCCATTAATTGAAGGACAGACAATGTAATAGACAAAATAAAACAAGAAAAGTGACAAACAATGATTTTCAAAACACTACATAGAAAACTAAAGATCAGGGCACCCCACTAAAAACCAGGGGTGAACTCTTATAGAAAACTAAAGATCAAGGCACCCCACTAAAAACCAGGGGTGAACTCTTATAGGAAACTAAAGATCAAGGCACCCCACTAAAAACCAGGGGTGAACTCTTATAGAAAACTAAAGATCAAGGCACCCCACTAAAAACCAGGGGTGAACTCTTATAGAAAACTAAAGATGGAGCAACATGCACCCCACTAAAAACCAGGGGTGAACTCTTATCATATGAAAACAATTTAAACATACGTTTGTAATGTGTAAGAACTCAAAGCCATTGTTTACATTTATGTCACACAGGATGTCACGGAGGAAACTGTTTGTTTTTAAGAAATAGTACTCAGAACTGTTTTTGAGGTAAAAAGCTACAATCCTTTACAAACATTCCTGTTTTCATCCTGATCTGGAAAAATAGATGGCCACGGTGGGCATTTCTTATTTCTGATTAGCTGAAGCTGTGTAGACCAGAACTTTTTTTTTCTTTTTAACAAGGCTCATGATATTTGGCATGTGGGTGCTTCAGCTTAAGACTTAACGCTATTTTATCCACCTGAGAGTTTTATGAAAGTTGTCGGTGACACTGTTAATTTAGATAAGAAGAACAGGCACTTAAGTTCTACAGCTATCAACACAAAAACAGGAGATTTTATGATGTAGCTGACTGATATACAAAAATTCATGCCTGTCATCCTAATGAATTACTAGTATTAGATTTACTTTTGTTTAATTGAAGGCTAATTGATTATTATATGTCATACTGTCTAATTGATGGTCAAGCAACACTATTAACTTATTACAATTAGCGTTTGTACAACCCAGTCCAGATGTTACCAAATTCCAATTAGACTAGGGACCGTTGTGGTTATGATCTTATTGTAGTTTGATTTACAACTACCTGTGCAATCAGTGCCTATTACCACTAAAGTGAGGTTGAATCCCATTCATGGCAAGGTGAAGTCGATACAACATTATGTGATAAAGTTTGTTAGTGACTTGCGACAAGTCAGTGGTTTTCTGCAGGTACACAGGTTTCCTCCACCAATAAAACTGACCGTCAAGATATAACTGAGATATTGTTGAAAGTTGCATTAAACACCATAACCCTAACCCTATCCCAATTAGACTAAGATTTTTGTTTTATTTTGTTTTGTTTTTTATTTTTCAGATCATAAAGTAAATTTTGTTGTCTGTTTTTTTTCCAGATTATAAAGTATATATTTGGCATTTAAAAAGAGAGATGCCTATATATGCATTAGAAGGACATACAAGAACTGTTAATTGTGTTCATTGGAATTCTAAACTTCCTGGAATGTTAGCTAGTTCTTCTGACGATGGAACTGTTAGGGTGTGGGGACCTATGGATAAACTAAAAACCAGTGAGTATTCTCTTTCCAATCTGAGATTAAGCATAATTGTTACTCGATTCTCACTCAATTATTATTGATTTTTATCGGTTCAAAGAAACAGATAGACAGAATCATTGTAGGTACTATGAGAAATGTTGTCCGAAGCATCTCGTAGCCTAGCAAGTCTTTGATTAATTTTCCTTATTTTATATGATAGGGCTTTGTTAATTATTTATTTATATTTCCCACATCAACATCACATTGTTTGACATTTTAGCCTGAGATGTTGACCGTCAAAAATAAATTGCTCTGATTTCTATTCTTATGAAAGTAAAACATCTTTAATCTGAATAGTTGTCAGTTCTACAAAAGGTAGTACCTTACAGTTTACAAAGAGTATCAAAATTTTTCAATTTTCAAGCAAACGTGTCCAGGACTGGGTTGCACAAACCTTACTTAAATTTAAGTGTCAATTAAAACTTAATTGACACTTAAATTTGCTTGAAATGTACATTGAATTAATTTACACTTAAGGTTTAATTGAGACTTAAATTTAATTGACGTTTGTGGAACTCAGTCCTGATTGTTAACAAAATAAAACCCTTACTTTTAGTTATACATTTGTATCTTTTGTTCATCCAATTTAGATGTAGACCAAGGGATAAATTTGTTATCTACGTTCATATCCATAGAACTGGAGATTTTAAAAATCATATTGTTAAACTCTCCATACCCTACACTTTGCAAAGAGTATCTAAGTTTTCCAAATTTCAAACAAACTTTCTTGATAATTCAAAATATGTTACTTTTATATGATATATTTGTTTCAACTGACCTCCTAAATCATTCATATAACATATTTTTATTCTGTATAGGTAATGGCTGTGAAGAATCAGGAAGAAGTACACCTGTATAATATAACATATATTTTATTCTGTACAGGTAATGGCTGTGAAGAATCAGGAAAAAGTACACCTGTATAACATAACATATATTTTATTCTGTACAGGTAATGGCTGTGAAGAATCAGGAAGAAGTACACCTGTATAGCATAACATATATTTTATTCTGTACAGGTAATGGCTGTGAAGAATCAGGAAGAAGTACACCTGTATAACATAACGACTCCTGTAGAAACAGCAGCAATTACCTCTGTGATCTCATCTGCCATGACTCATAAGGAACAACAACTCTGTGCATTTATAACATTTGTCCAGGAAAATAGACACTATCTCATATACATTGATATGATACTTCCCATTTACAGCTCCTTTGGACCAAATCGCTGTTAGAGTTATTGTGATCACTTGGTGTTTTCTGTCAATATATAGTAGTACTCTCAAATACATGATTCATGACCTTATTTCTATAATATAATGGTTTCATCATGAGAGTAGTCAGTACTACATAAAGGCTTCTTTAGAATTAATGCCTTCAGCATATTTTTGACACCAATGACCAAACGATCTTAATAACAACCAGATGTACACTACTAAAGAAAAAGTAGGTGTTCATTTGAGGAGTACTTGTTAAGCAGTCACTTTTCCAAATGAGGGGGCCATCGAGGTCATGATCGTATGGTAGTTGGATTTACAACTACCTGTGCAATCAGTGTCTTATCACCACTAAAGTTGTGAGTTCAAATCTCACTCATTGTGAGGTGTACTCGATAGAACATTATGAGATCAAGTTTGTCAGTGACTTGCGACAGGTCAGTGGTTTTCTGCGGATACTCTGGTTTCCTCCACCAATAAAATTGACTGCCATGATATAACTGAAATATTGTTGAAAGTGGCGTTAAACACCATAACCCTAACCCTCCAAACAGGCATTAAAAATCATTTCTTCCACAAAATCAAAATTGCTGAAAATGGCATTATGCCAAACTTCAAATGCTATACTATCTAGTGCCATTGAATATTACAGCTTTGTTTACATTGTGACTGTGTGACTGTTACTATAGATTTTAGTTTATAGGTGAGCTGTACAATCAAATAGTTGTCATTAGTATTTGTCAGTGCAAGACCAAACACCATGTTTTAAATGGTCATGAAATAATGTTTTTTTAGAAATTTTTCTTTAAATCTCATTCGGTATATTGATACCAAGTTCAGTCCACGCATTCACGACTGACATTTAAAACCATGGCTTTATGCATTTGTAAGGAGATATCGTTCAATCCATTTAATCAGAAAACACATTCCTACAAGTTATTCAGTCAGATTGAACACAACATACATACAATCATACTGTTTGCCCTATTGATTCCGGTGTACTTTATCAGTTTAAAGCATAGTAAAATAAAACTGTTAAGGAGCTTGTCATTTAACTTAATTATTCTTGTGTATTTTGTTTAATTAGGATCCTTATCAAGAACAAGTCTATTTTCTTAGAAATTTAGTATTGAAAAATATTTGTTTTTTAAGGTATACCTCAATATCATGTATCTATGAAGGTCAAAGTTCATGGCTTTTTAACCAGTCTTGAGATCAAAGTGTTTTTTAAAGAGTGATTGGTGATAGAAAGATGAGACAGTTATGTCTGTTTTTTGTGATGCATGCTTTACTATTGACATTATTTTTGGTTTGTTTTGCTGTAGATTTTCATTTTTGATGTTTATTTTAACCCCTAATGCTACACGTCTTGATAAAGTGCTGGATTTGATCTTCATTTAAAACCAAATACCTCAGAGTAATGTTTAATATCAAGTCATTTACATGTAAAATCTTTGTCACCAGTTCTTCTCTAATGTCCACATAAACAAAACATGTTGAGTATTTATTTATATATAATCATTTAGAAGGTGATTAAATATCTTGTCATTTTTAAATCTGTTAAGTCATTTAATGAACCAATTATTTGTATTGAAAGATATTTGAATGAGTTGGGATTCCATTATCAAGTTTAACCCTTTCACATGTTTGTGCCCAGCCCAAGCCAGGACCTAGATATAAATAGGCTCCTTACATGGTTTTTTTCTGTTTCAATCTACAAAATTTTAAGACTTTGTACCAACATTTTACCATTATATTAATAATGCCTAGCTTGTCAAAGATTATTGATTATCATTGCAAAGTTTTGTCGACTAAATACAATAAAAGAAAATTAAAAAAATGGGGCATGCAAATATGTTACATATAAAGATCTTTATGTATTTGTCCTGCCTTATGACCACAGATTTTCTTGGCTTTATGATCTTTTTGTGATGTCCATTCACACCTCTGGACAATTTATTTCTGTGATATACATGTAACCATAGTTTGTCAACTAATTTCTACAGTGTTCTGACGAGATTATATAATACAGGTCAAGTTTACCATTGGGTAATCTTTCCCCTTCACGTTTTTAACTAGGGTGGTAGGGACCTAAAATGGCCAGTATTGAAGAGGAGAGTTGTTACATAATATTGAGCAGATATTGGAACATTGCAATGAAGAATGTTAAATAAAATTAAGTCCATTTTGGATATAGTACAGTTTCCTAGGCAACAAAACATTCAAATTAAATTTATAAAAATGATGTAGTAATACATATAGAATAACGGTAATTGTGATGGTCAAGACAGACATTATCACTAGTATCACAGGGAGTCCAATAGAATGAGCTGGGATACTATTAATAATGTATGTTGAAACCTTCTAAACTGGCATTATTGTTTTTATCGGTAATGCTATGTTGTGTTTGACGTCAGGCTGAAAGATACTTTTATTAGATAGTCCGTTGATACTGACAGTATCACACAGTGAGAAAAATATGTACAATATCACTCGGCGAGATCAAAGGAAAAATGTCTAAATTACCTATAAACAATCATATCGTAGATTGACTATAACTAGTAGACAAATGAGGAATAAAATGTGTGAAATCCAGTAAAATTCAGTGACACTTTACGTCCATGTTGATTTTATTTTGCTCATTCTGATATGCTGCCATTGTATCATACTGCCTTTATTCTGTTTTAAGTTTTCTACTCAAACATCCTTCATAGATAAACACTTTTATCTATTATGATTGTTTCACACACACTCAATAAAAAAAGACAGATGATAAGTGATACGATTATCACTGGTTCTTTTGTTAAGACCAGGAAGTGAATAATGACTTAGTGTATTAGAGTACATTTAATCTGTATAGAAACTGAAGGATTAAGGACTTTATTCAAAAAGTTTTTATAAAAAAAGATGTAATTCACAAACCAATATGATATTAGATCTATGTAGTCAAATCAAGGTGTTATGTAATGTGATTTATTAGATCATGCTGTCCATCATTTATGCAATCTCACATGTTTTCTGTTGTAAAATTAGGTGATTTTTGTATTTTTTAAATGATGTCTCAAACCAAAAGTTTTGTAATAATATATTAGAAATCTGTTATTTATGATAAATATTGTACAGATTTTTTTTTCTAGATCTTTATATTTATACTCTGTGTCATCCTTACAATATTCAGCTAAAATGTACGAGAAATTATTCTTCCCATGTTTCATCAAACTAAAGTTTTTTTGGAAAAAAATAATTATACCCCCGCTCCAGCAGAGGAGGGGTATACTGTTTTACCTCTGTCCGTCCTTCCGTCCGTCCAAAGATATTTTTCTCAGCAACTATTGATGGCAGAAATCTGAAATTTGGTCACAAACTTCATATAGGTACGCCATATTGTGGGAAGCGTTTTTGGACCCGTCGTCAGACTCCGACTTCCTGTTTGCCGACTTAGTTGGTTTTTATACACATTGAACATATATGCGGGGGTATCATAAGTGAGCATTAGCTAACAGTTCATCTTGTTTGGTGTGACTTAAAACCAACAATAATTTCTCCTTCATATCCCATATATTAATGTAAAACATTCTTGCAGGGATTTAACATTGCATATTTCGTCAGCTAGCATCACCAAGTAAATAAATGAACTCAGTGTTAATCATCTTTAGCTGAGGAGAATGTCTGATAGCCAATCAAAGACGACTGTTTTCATTGTATCAGATTTTATCTTCTACCATTGTTTTAATTAAAGTAGACATTCTACATTAAATTTGAACACACAGTGCTATTTTAATTGTATTCTCTTCTATGCAACTCTTTCTAAACCACTCAACAGAAACCAAGCAAACATGCACATATTTTTATACAGGAAATAAACATTAGAGTAAACTAAAGGTGCAGTGAAAAATAGACAATCCAGAGACAAGGGCAACACAAGACACAGGACGAAGACAAACAGTTGACAACCTCATAGTTTTTTTTTTATTACATTGATTTCTGCTGTTTTCATTAACAGGGATTTTCTAATGTAGTTCTGAAGGGGCTCACGTATCTAAGCCACGTCCCCTACTAAATAATTCAACAGAAACAAAATAAACTTGTATGTACACATTCTTCAGTAGGAAGTGGACATCTTGAACGTTCAAATTCATTTTTTTTACGACATTTAGAAAATACAAATGTACTTCTTAAATATTATTTGAAAATATCACATATAGAAACCTAATATTAAATATCTAGCATATATATATATATATCTGTGTGTGTGCACATCTGTAAAACCTTGCCTATCTTTAATTTGAGTTAGAATTACATTTTTCAAAGCTTAAAGCTACTTACTCCTTATGCACACTTTCATAGCTTTGATTGATGAAACGTCTTTAATACTGGTTTGTTGAACATTTTGCTGAAAAGGAATGTCTTTTTCGAGATTTTCAGTAAAGTCTATACAGGTAATTAAGTGCAAGCACTGTTTTTAGCATGTTCACTTAAATTTTTAGTTACCTACAGGAATGATGATGAATTGACCAGATCAGTTGGTCAGTGAGCATGAGTGTTTTTGTGACTCCTTGAAGGCTTTTCCAGTATCAATAATGATCAACAGCTCAATGTTTATTCACTGCTCTTAAACAGTGAATCAATTGATTGACTAAATGTGATGGATAATCCCTTGAACAAAGATGCTATTTAACGTGAGATTTCTAAATACATATACATATGTACATATTTTTTTTCAACAGTAAAGAGTAGAGACTCCATTAACCGATGGATGCTTTGAGCTAGGTCTAGTTATCAACAGTTAAGAGTAGAGACTCCATTAACCGACTTTACCTTTGAGCTAGGTCTAGTTATCAACAGTTAAGAGTAGAGACTCCATTAACCGACTTTACCTTTGAGCTAGGTCTAGTTATCAACAGTAAAGAGTAGAGACTCCATTAACAGACTTTACCTTTGAGCTAGATCTAGTTATCAACAGTAAAGAGTAGAGACTCCATTAACTGACTTTACCTTTGAGCTAGGTCTAGTTATCAACAGTAAAGAGTAGAGACTCCATTAACAGACTTTACCTGGAGCTAGATCTAGTTATCAACAGTAAAGAGTAGAGACTCCATTAACTGACTTTACCTTTGAGCTAGATCTAGTTATCAACAGTAAAGAGTAGAGACTCCATTAACTGACTTTACCTTTGAGCTAGGTCTAGTTATCAACAGTAAAGAGTAGAGACTCCATTAACAGACTTTACCTGGAGCTAGATCTAGTTATCAACAGTAAAGAGTAGAGACTCCATTAACTGACTTTACCTTTGAGCTAGGTCTAGTTATCAACAGTAAAGAGTAGAGACTCCATTAACTGACTTTACCTTTGAGCTAGGTCTAGTTATCAACAGTTAAGAGTAGAGACTCCATTAACCAATGGATGCTTTGAGCTAGGTCTAGTTATCAACAGAAAAGAGTAGAGACTCCATTAACCGACTTTACCTTTGAGCTAGGTCTAGTTATTAACAGTAAAGAGTAGAGACTCCATTAACCAATGGATGCTTTGAGCTAGGTCTAGTTATCAACAGAAAAGAGTAGAGACTCCATTAACCAACTTTACCTTTGAGCTAGGTCTAGTTATTAACAGTAAAGAGTAGAGACTCCATTAACCGACTTTACCTTTGAGCTAGGTCTAGTTATCAGCAGTAAAGAGTAGAGACTCCATTAACTGACTTTACCTTTGAGCTAGGTCTAGTTATTAACAGTAAAGAGTAGAGACTCCATTAACCGACTTTACCTTTGAGCTAGGTCTAGTTATCAGCAGTAAAGAGTAGAGACGCCATTAACTGACTTTACCTTTGAGCTAGGTCTAGTTATTAACAGTAAAGAGTAGAGACTCCATTAACCGACTTTACCTTTGAGCTCGGTCTAGTTATCAACAGTTAAGAGTAGAGACTCCATTAACCGACTTTACCTTTGAGCTAGGTCTAGTTATCAACAGTAAAGAGTAGAGACTCCATTAACAGACTTTACCTTTGAGCTAGATCTAGTTATCAACAGTAAAGAGTAGAGACTCCATTAACTGACTTTACCTTTGAGCTAGGTCTAGTTATCAACAGTAAAGAGTAGAGACTCCATTAACAGACTTTACCTGGAGCTAGATCTAGTTATCAACAGTAAAGAGTAGAGACTCCATTAACTGACTTTACCTTTGAGCTAGGTCTAGTTATCAACAGTAAAGAGTAGAGACTCCATTAACCGACTTTACCTTTGAGCTAGGTCTAGTTATCAGCAGTAAAGAGTAGAGACGCCATTAACTGACTTTACCTTTGAGCTAGGTCTAGTTATTAACAGTAAAGAGTAGAGACTCCATTAACCGACTTTACCTTTGAGCTCGGTCTAGTTATCAACAGTTAAGAGTAGAGACTCCATTAACCGACTTTACCTTTGAGCTAGGTCTAGTTATCAACAGTAAAGAGTAGAGACTCCATTAACAGACTTTACCTTTGAGCTAGATCTAGTTATCAACAGTAAAGAGTAGAGACTCCATTAACTGACTTTACCTTTGAGCTAGGTCTAGTTATCAACAGTAAAGAGTAGAGACTCCATTAACAGACTTTACCTGGAGCTAGATCTAGTTATCAACAGTAAAGAGTAGAGACTCCATTAACTGACTTTACCTTTGAGCTAGGTCTAGTTATCAACAGAAAAGAGTAGAGACTCCATTAACCGACTTTACCTTTGAGCTAGGTCTAGTTATTAACAGTAAAGAGTAGAGACTCCATTAACCGACTTTACCTTTGAGCTAGGTCTAGTTATCAGCAGTAAAGAGTAGAGACTCCATTAACTGACTTTACCTTTGAGCTAGGTCTAGTTATTAACAGTAAAGAGTAGAGACTCCATTAACCGACTTTACCTTTGAGCTAGGTCTAGTTATCAGCAGTAAAGAGTAGAGACGCCATTAACTGACTTTACCTTTGAGCTAGGTCTAGTTATTAACAGTAAAGAGTAGAGACTCCATTAACCGACTTTACCTTTGAGCTCGGTCTAGTTATCAACAGTTAAGAGTAGAGACTCCATTAACTGACTTTACCTTTGAGCTAGGTCTAGTTATCAACAGTAAACAGTAGAGACTCCATTAACCGACTTTACCTTTGAGCTAGGTCTAGTTATCAACAGTTAAGAGTAGAGACTCCATTAACTGACTTTACATATTTTCGGAAAATCGCTAAGAATGACCCAGAATATAGGTAATCAGTCCTTATGTGACTTTAATCATTTGTTGTACTTCTTTGTTGTGGAGAATACATCATTGACATATTCAAACAAATACATTATCAGTCATATTTTTACTGTGCCATGTGAGGTATTTACCATTAAAATGTCCAGCTTGCAATATTGAATAAATGATCTATTGCAAATGTCATTGAAATATGTACAATGTATTTTGTTTTCATTAGTTTTGATTCTGAGTTATCACAAGTTTTTTCTTTCAGAAAAAAAAATAACTTCAAATGGCTGATTTTTGTAAATGTTCAAATCTAATAGATATGATTTTGATTTTCTATTTGGGCCTTAAAAAAACTGAAAGTTTTGTGAAGATGAGTTACTCCTGTAAATGTCAGCATGTATCTCTTCAGAGTTGACAAGAGATATAAAAATACTTCATTATAGTTTTAGCACTTCGTGTTTCTATTTATTTGGAATGTACAAACAAGTGCTCCCTCGAGTAGCATTTGTTGAACAGAGTAATTGTTTATTGTTTTTGAATGATTATATTTTAATTAGCAATATATTTAACTTTGTGAATATAATTTATATGTATTTTAATTTGTATGATAATTTATTTTATTGGCATGATTTCTTTGTTGGTGAATGAGTACATTCAGTGCTTTTAATTTTGCAACATAAATGATATTACAATGTTTGTTTTGTGTATACTATAAATGTTTATGATAATTTTCATTATGTATGATCCAGAGTCTAAAATCTGACATTAAAATGCATGAATTCACTAGTTCAGGCCTTATAATCATAAAATATTTTTGAGTACAAATTTTGTACTCAAACTTCACATTTATCCAATCAGAACAATGTATTTATTTGATACAGTGTTCTGATTGGCTGATTGTTGAGTATAAGTACACACTAGTACTCAAAAGTTTTATGACCCGAAGGCTTGGTCTGGGTTGTACAACATATGCTTATATTTAGTAGTCAATCCAAATTCAATCTTCATTGTCACTATTATTTATGTACAAGTCTTCTTAATTATAATTTATGCTTAAGCAATATTTTGAAACCAATTTCAGACGTTAAAAAAGAACATATCACCATTATGTTATTCAAATTTTTTTTAAATCTTGAAATGCCAGTTTCTTGTCAACCCACGACTGTTTTAATTATTGCTGGCAAACATTTCCAGAATACTTCCGTCATTTAAATATATGGTATAATCAACTCTGCAAGACCTAATATAAAGTTTATATTTATGTTAAGTTCATGAAGTTATTATTGAATACTAAGCTAGAAATTACATGTATACCTTCAGTTTCTTATACAAAACAAGATCAGATATTTGTTGAAAAAAATTACATGTGTACCTTCAGTTTCTTATACAAAACAAGATCAGATATTTGTTGAAAAAAATTACATGTGTACCTTCAGTTTCTTATACAAAACAAGATCAGATATTTGTTGAAAAATCTTTATTTGAAATTATTTCATTTCCTATCTTATCTGAAATTGAAAATTATATCATTAAATTGCTGAGGGCTGAATATAGATAAGACACAAATTAATGTCTTTAGATCACAGACTAAATTTTCAGTCATTCCTTAAATGAAATGGTTTCTCTGCTGTCACTGAACTGTAAACTAATGCATTTAAATACACATTTTTAGTGTAAAAATCAATTATAAATTTCCACCTTTGGTCATCACTAGATTAATTCATTATGATTGTTACAGTTCTAGTGGAAGTTTTAAAAACAACTAAAGAAAATTAAGATCACCACATACATATCAATCTGACAATCACTTTGAAAGTTTCTGTCATTAATGACAAGTTAACTTTCATATCTTTAGTTATAACATGCAAAAATTAGCAATGGCTGCAGAATAATTTTTTGAAGTTTTACACAAGCTAATTGGTTTGGGTAAAGAAAAAATGATTTGAGCATGGATAAATGAATATATTGTTTAGAAGGATGATTGTATAACACTTAACACAAACATTTTGTATATTCTCAATAAACATTATACTTTATCTTGGCTTTGTATTATCTGACCTCATACACCTCGAGTGGAGTAGTCTCAGTAGATCATGGGTTCAGGCCTTGGTCAGGTCAAAGCAAAGACTATAACATTGGTATGTGTTGCTTCTCCTCTAAGCAGGCAGCATTAAGGAGTTAGAGCAAAGGCTTGTTGACTAAGAATCATGATTATGTGTCTGAGTTTAGCAACATGTCTACCTGCAGACTGTTGTATGAGCTAACATTATAAAAATCCAACTAAGCATGTTGGTCTAGTACAAAGTGGTCATTATTATCATCTCATCAAATGTAACTTGTTCTTGCCATGATATAGCTGCAAAAATTTGGCATTAAATAACAATCAATCACTCATTCCAGTATTATCTGATATCAGAATACAAGTGAATATATTTTTTATAAAATAGGGTAGGATCTACCTTATTTTTGGCTGTATTGTAAACAAGATGAATAAAATTTGTTTGTTAGTGACATGCTGGTGTTCGGTTGTCTTTCAGGGTACTATTGTTTCCACCAACAAAATTGACAACTTTCATGTTTTTCTCAGTGTTAATGTATTTGTTTAGCTAAGTTATTAGATGGATAAATAACAATGAAGACATATTGTAAGTTCATTGTTTAATATTTGTTTATACAAATTTGCATATTATCAATTTGAAAAAAATAGGATACGACTTCATAACACATAGCAATAAACAACAAATTATGCAAAATACTACAGATTTAATACACATTTCTCATTGGACAAAATACACTGAAAACTTCAAATTTTCATGTCAAATCTGTTTGATAGAAAATGGATTAAATTATTCTAATACACAAAGCTGTTTTGAAGATATTAAAGTATGTAAATAAAGAAATGCTAGAAAGATGGGAGCAATTATTTTGATAAGACAACAAAAGGAAATAGTGAACTTGAACTTTGCTGCATACACACTCTTCAAATTAGACAAACTAAAAACACACTTTAAGGATGATACACATTAATATTTCAATCTGATATAAAAACCAAGCTACAGAATAGAAACATATTTACTACTGTATTGTTGGTTGACCTTTCACCTTAATTGGTTGATCATTGACTTTAGTCTAACATTAATAATAATAAGACCCTGGTTGTAACACTTCAAAGAGTGATTGATACAGACTTCATATTCCTAGGTGATATTAATGGAATTACTATTCAAAAGCTAATTCACAGATACAATCATGCTGTAGCAACAACATATGGATACATACACTGGTACAAGAATACTCCACTCTTCATTGGTTAAAAAAGTAGAAAATTTAATCACAGATGATTATTACAGGGTTAGTCAAATTGGAGAGGCTACAATAGTCTCACAATAAATTAATCTTCTTATATACAAAATAAATTTCATCCAATATTTGTTATTGTATATATATATTATTACAGAGCTGCTTATATATTTAACATAGAACACATATTATTTATAATGAGATCACTAGTATATGTTATCTGGATGTGAATTGATTGATACCGAAAATATCAGCCTGTCGAGCAGGCTGATATTTTTCAGTTTCAATCATATTCATATTCAGATGACATGTTTATCATCCGTTTATCATCCTTAAATCTAACATAAACACGGATACATCTATATTTGTATTTTCATGGGAAAAATCACATGATTCAAAATATTCAAAATACGCTTCCCCAAAACATAGTTCATAAGTAGTTTGCAAATATACCATTCATTTTTACAGATTTATATAAATGTTAAGATAGTTGAATTTTTCCTTTAATGGTGATATTCATTGTTTTTTTTATTACAAACATCAAAGTCGGCAATAGGATTCACCGGTTTTGTTTACCAAATCCGTTCCGTTTTAGAAAACACAAAGGTCACGACCTCGCTTATGACGTCTCAGCAGAGGTTATCAAGAATTGTGACAAGTACATTTTTGTAGGACGATGTTTGTTGATATTGCTGACACGACAGTTCCTAATTTGATATATGTTTAAAAAATAAAATGTTAACTAGCTAATGGTGTTGCTGAATTTTATTTACTTTTGTCATCTTCACAGGAATAGTCATTTAAATGTTGGGAGAATTTGGTGATAACTCCTGCTCACTTGATAAGTCCAGCTCAGATCACGTGAACTTTGATACGAGTTTTGCTTATGGAGTCAGCAGGTAGGTATAGCGGGAGGGAAGGATGATAATATAATTTATTAAGACAAGTTTTCTGGTATCAGCTTACCTAAATCTCAAACGTTGTTACACAAACAATCGCATTACTAATCAAGACTTGTACATTAAACATTTATAATGTTTAAATAGGACTATGTTATATGTGACTAATTACTTAAGATGTAGTACCAGAATATTGAAAATTAGGATCTAAAACCAATATGGTTCCATACAAACATGCCTTAGATTGTTTAGAACATGGAGTGTAGTTGTGATATGGAAAAAATCAGGGTAACCATATGTCTGGATAATATTATTAAAAGTTTTTACACAGTGAACACCTACGGTATTAGTTAAGGTTAAAGCCTCTGTCAACAATATTTCAATTTTGGGAATAAAACTAGGTTACACTACTGATAGCACATATTAATAGTGGTTGAATTTTTCAAATAAAAAATCACAACCGTTTGAAGAAACATGATTGTCATCCCTTTTAAGAGAAGCCATGCTGAAAATTTGCATCAATATCACAAAGTCAGATGAATTTTATTTTATGTACATTTTGACATCAATGTTATCAATATTTGCCTGATTTCGGTTAGGAGATACTAATATATCAATAGGGCGACAGAAAACAAATTAAGGTATCTTTATACTAAAAACAAGTGTTAAATGTCATGGGAGATAATTGTAATTGAAAAAACCCATTGAATAAGTCTATTATCAAGTATGCTGAATAACAAGTATGGCTGAAATATGATATTTTTTCCAATGAAAAATATAGAAACATCACCTCTGATTACTTTTATTAATACTAAAGTCTTGTTATATCATGATGGTCAACTTAAGGTGGAAAAGGAAACTGGAGAATTCGAAGAAAAATAATCTACCATGGTAGCTTAAAATTTACAGACAAATCTGTCAAATCCATGTTCTTGTGTAGAATCCTACAGAAATTAGAGCAATAAGATTCTCCTTTCATCTTATTACAAAAAGTGTGGTAACAAGAATTCTGAATACAGATGAATCTCCTTAATACATTAACCTAGAATATCTTGTGTGGTAACAAGAATTCTGAATACAGATGAATCTCCTTAATACATTAATCTAGAATATCTTGTGTGGTAACAAGAATTCTGAATATCTTGAAGTTAACATTTGGCATTTACCTTAATATTACCCTAGATAACTCACACTGCTATTTTTAAAGCAAACTAATCGGTCCTGTTGACTTCGATAAAATAAAACTTTTAATATCATGATTTAAACAAAAATAATATATAATACATTTAATGTACTAACAAAAATTATTCTACAACTATAAATGCACCAAACATGATTAAATTCTGACAATATTTTGTGACCTGTTACAATGAGATCTAAATTACCAAAGGTATCAAATTTATACAATTATCACTTGATAATGATGACAAACTGCAAGTAACAAGAAATTCTAATGCAGTTGTTTATTTAACATCTTTTCTGATTGAATGGTGTCAAATAATTGCTGACATCAGATACATGATTGACGTAGTAAAACAGATCGTGCATGCCAACACAATATATCTGATTAATTAAAAATGAAATTAATGATTATTTATCAAAAACTGCATTAGAATAGAGTAATTGTTATGTATTTTAAGATTTACCTACATCAATTGTGATTTGATGGTCGCGAATATCTGTTTACGCTTCACATGTAAACTCAATTTGCAACCATCAAATCAAGAATCATAACTTAAGACTGTTTTTGTTAGAACAATGAGCATTAAGATGATACATCCCCCTTCCCTGCATTATAAATAATATACATAGCCTGTAGTATGTGATCTAAATTATGTCTGTATGTTAAATAGTCATATGTTACAATAATATTGATAAATATTCAAAACCCTCAAAAAATGGCACAATCTGGTTTGACACAAGTATGTTTTACATAGAAAGTAACCTCAGTGAGACAATCTGAGGGCCTGGATTAAGATATATTCTATACAAACACACATGGAAACTATGAAAATGATCATATTAAATATAAAATATTCTACCATACATCTCTCAAACAAACTTTCTGTGAAATCTAAACAAAAAAATACTTTATGTGATTGTGTCATTTTTATCAATGGATCTTGATTTCTTTGTTTATTATTTTTTCCATTTCGTTTTTATTGATCAACGATCTTTTTTATTTTATCTTTTTTTCTAATTATGAATTTATGAGAAATAGTTGTTTTTAGTCAACAGATGGCATTGATTACACTGTAGAATGTTTTACATGTTATTACACTTTATAAATTGATTACATTGTAGAACGTTTTACATGTTATTACACTTTATAAATTGATTACATTGTAGAATCAATGTTTTACATGTTACTACACTTTATAAATTGATTACATTGTAGAATCAATGTTTTACATGTTACTATACTTTATAAATTGATTACATTGTAGAATCAACATTTTACATGTTATTACACTTTATAAATTGATTACATTGTAGAATCAATGTTTTACATGTTATTACACTTTATAAATTGATTACATTGTAGAATCAACGTTTTACATGTTATAACACTGATTACATTGTAGAATCAACGTTTTACATGTTATAACACTGATTACATTGTAGAATCAATGTTTTACATGTTACTACACTTTATAAATTGATTACATTGTAGAACATTTTACATGTTATTACACTTATAAATTGATTACATTGTAGAACGTTTTACATGTTATTACACTTTATAAATTGATTACATTGTAGAATCAACATTTTACATGTTATAACACTGATTACATTGTAGAATCAATGTTTTACATGTTATAACACTGATTACATTGTAGAATCAATGTTTTACATGTTATTACACTTTATAACTACCAAACAACAGTCAAACATATATATTTTGTTTATATAATTGTAGTATATGAACACAAAAATTAACTTGGGTTTATTTCTGAGTACGTTTTAGTTACCGGTATTCATTGTATACTTAACAAGGGTTTTAGTCAGAAGCAGACTGTGTCTTAAAAACAGACTGGGCATCTGTCATCTATCATGTCATCCCATTGGTCTATAAAAATATATCGCTTACATGTATCTGAATAGCCCATCAAGTATTGTCCAAAATGCCTGTATGGCAATTCTGCATCTGAATTTAGCATAGAAGTAATTAACACTCTGATAAATCCATGACAGGCACTATCACATTCAAACAATGCCTACCATTAGTATTTTTCATTTATTTACTTTTAATATTTTGGAAACCCCATCAGCAATAACTAATCCTTAAATATTTTAATAAATAACTAATTTCAACATAAAAATTTTCCAACAATTTTGTAAAATTACTAAATATATATAGTACTCCATTCTCTGATTCATATATCAATTTAAACAAACGAACATCAGTACATTTTACATAAATACTTTATATTATGGTATAAAATGCATTTTAATATTTACCGCTTGCATTTGATTCACAAACTCACACACTCTAAATCACACTACATGAAGCACAAGATATGGGACTGCTTAAACAAAATAAATTTCACAACAAAATAAATGCAAGAAAAAAAATATAGGTACAATTATAACATTCTCTAAAATCTTAAGTAGGAATAAAAAGTCAAGATTTGAACCTGAAGGTTAGAAGTCACTGACTGTGATTGGTGGAATTTCTGGATCTAAACTGGATGTCTTGGCTAACCTCAGTAAAGTAACAGTCATCCTGTAACACAGATAGCATGCTACAGTCCTTTTATTAGTGAATAAATCATCCTGAAAAAATAAACACTATTTACTTCAAGATAAAATCAATTATAACTACTGTATAGCTCTTTGTATCTGTGGTGTCAAAATATGGTGTTTAAAAAAAAAAAAAATAATAATTAATTGTTAACAGACTACAGTAAACTAATAATTTTAAAACGATATAGTAATTTATTTGATTAATATTTAATTATTATTTCATTAACTGGTATCCTAATTAATCCACCTTTGATCTGATTGTAATGTTATTTTTACAATAAAACAGATGATTGTTGAATGTCAATTTGAATGCCGATAAATGTAATTTTTTAATCAATGTTACTTTAACAATAAAGCAAGTAACTGTTTATTGGCGATTTTAATACCCTTTTTTATTACCAATTACATTGATTTTCTTTTGTAAATGTGTTGATTTGTTTGTAATAAACTTTATAGTTGAGTGACATCACCTATATCTACTAGTAGATATTAGGTTACAGTATCTCCTAACTAAATATTTCTTCAAGTACCCTGCCGAATGTTTCTCTACCTTTTTTTGTCTCTGGCACTATGTATCAAATTATGAAATTTTGGATGTGTTTATATATTTGGTGCTTTTGGTCAAATATGCCAATAGCGCCAAAATAAAACCACTGCCAAATATAGGTGTTGTATAAAAAAAAATTGTTTGATTTTAGTGAAAATTCTTTTGGAAATTGTGTAAAAGCTTCAGTAGAAATCCGTCTCTTGGATCCTTACAGAGTCAACAGCTGAATTTTTTTATTTCTTGGCTCAAAAGTTTGGTTAATGGCTCATTTAGTAGGGCCATCGTGAATGTGATCGTATGTTAGTTGCAATCAGTGCCCATCACCACGATCATTGCGAGTTCGAATCCTGTTCATGACAACATGTACTCAATACAATATTATGTAATAAAGTTTGTGAATGAATAGCGGCAGATCTGTGATTTTCTCTGGGTACGCTGGTTTTCTCCATCAATAAAACTGACCGCCATGATATAACTGAAATATTGTTGAAATTGGCATTAAACACCATAACCTTAACCCTAACTCTCATTTTGTAGAAAATTATTGATCTTTCTAACAGTGTAAAAACTTGAAGTAAGAATTTAAACCAAGAATGAGCTGTCTGTCATTATTTTCTGAAAAGGCAAGTAGTAGTCTTTGCTAGTGTTTAAGAATATAAAAAAACCTTGTCTCATTCCTGAGATTAAAACAACATTCGTAACTCAAAAAAGTTGATAAAATATGGAAAAAGCAAGAGGGTTGGATCTGGAAATGAATTTTCACCCAAACAGATTTAGCACCATATGAATTCATGATTGCTTTATTTGCACCAAATTTTTTTTTGGTATAAATAGAATCTTTGCTTGTATTTTTTTTTTTAATTTTTACAAATTGTGTGCAACAGTTATACATACCAGTATAAAAATATAAAGAAGAAAATAAGATGAGATCCCATTTTAATAAGATTTTCTTTCATGTACGTCTTCAGTTGTTGTCTGTTGTGTATTTCTGTAGGGTCATATATACCTATATCACCTGAAGGTTTGTTTACTAATCTAAAAATAGAAATAAAAGTTATGATAAGTTAAATAAATGTTCTATATTCTTGCTTTTTATACAACATTTGGCCGTCAGAGCTTTATTCATTATATAATTTTCCTTAATTGGAAAAAGAAATGAACTAGTATATATATAATAAGTTAGTTTTGCAATACTAAGTTTCACAAAGAATTGGGTATTTATAAAAACTTCTAAAGCAGGAGAAACAACTTGAGTATTCAGGGCTTTCAATATTTTTCAATTGTACCAGTATCATTAATATCGTATACAACACTTTAAAATGAGGAGGTACCAAAATCCATTTTAGGAGGATAAAAGTATCTGGTACCTCCCCTTATTGTAAGGCATGGGTAGTGCATACTAGCAGTTCTAAATTTCTTGTACAACATGGTTGATCCAAACTGAATTTCTCTTGTTATTATAAAATCAGATTTATATAAACCCAACATTAAATCAACATTATAATTAGGAGATAACTGTATTGTATTTGAAAATTTCATGGCATCAATTGGAGATTTGATGGTTGCAAATTGAGTTTACTGGCGACATGTTAGCGGAGCCTGTAAACGGATATTTGCAACCATGAAATCGACAATTGATGCCGTGAAATTTTCAAATACAATACAGTTATCTCCATTCTAATGTAATCATGTGTATAGATGTGTACTGCCACATTATTGATAAGATGACGTAAGCGGTAATCAGCTGACAGATGAGTGAATAGTGGAAACATTCTTTCGTCCGCCAAAAAAGTAGTTCCATGTAAGACCAGATGAATTTGGGGCGAAAATAAAATGGAATGATAAAAAGACACAAAATTAAATTCGAGAATTATATAATACACATTAATTTCATACGAACTACACAGTACTGTAAAGCTGCAATAATGTAAATATTGAAAGTGAAAGTAAACACACAAATTTCAAAATGGTGATGTCCAGTTGTTGCTGTTGGCGATAAAAAGCGTGGTGCACTTTAATTACTTGGTAGTTGAACAGTCTGACGGATTCATTATATACATTTATAGTAGAGTTGTTGATCTCAAACTGTCTGTTATGTTTGTAAATACATCCGCACAATGATATGTGATTCGGCTAAAATTCTAAAAATATCTCATGCTATTTCAACCGTGTAATTGATACCGTGAAAATTACAGCATTGTCCAATCACAAACCAGGAATATTAAACAACTACATTAGAATGTATTTTATATATTTGTAGTGTAAAAATCAATTATAAGCCATAAGAGCAGCCTCGTCAAAATATTACCATGTGTTACTAAACATGTGATGTACATATCGTCGTGTCAATCTTATAATGATACATGTCCATTTTTTTCGACAATATGACTTATGGTATCCGTGACTTTAATTGTCAATGGTGTATCTCCCTATATAAGTCATATAATGAAATATACTGGTTTAAGACAATTTGAGAAGTGTTATAATGTTATATCTCCAATGTTTTTATTCGACGGCCCAAACTTTGACCGCAGATATCTCCATTTCTACAAAAATGGACATGTATCATTATAAGATTGACACGACGATATGTATATTTAAAGGTAAAATAAAATAATTCATAAAATGATATACAATGTAATGACCAGAAACAAACAGTCTATAGAAAGTATCCTAACAGTTAATTTGACAACTCCTCATTGAAATCAATAGTCTCTCACTAATAGGTATTACAAAAATAAGTTGGTGTAGATTAATGTAAATACTTTATATAGTGTTTGGAACAATGGCCTTGACCTACAGACCACAAAATCAACAGGTGCACTGGGTACAATGTGATCAAATTTGGTAAACATCGAATGTTCAGTAATGAAAATTTCATTTTTTTTGTAAGTGACTATTGACCTGCTGACACCATAAGCAATACATTGTAGGCTGATTGTACAATCTGATCAAGTTTTGTAAAGATGCTGCATATTGAGCAGAAAAGCAGAAAATTGTACAATCTGATCAAGTTTTGTAAAGATGCTGCATATTGAGCAGAAAAGCAGAAAATTGTACAATCTGATCAAGTTTTGTAAAGATGCTGCATACTGAGCAGAGAAGCAGAAAATTGTACAATCTGATCAAGTTTTGTAAAGATGCTACATACTGAGCAGAGAAGCAGAAAATTGTACAATCTGATCAAGTTTTGTAAAGATGCTGCATACTGAGCAGAGAAGCAGAAAATTGTACAATCTGATCAAGTTTTGTAAAGATGCTACATACTGAGCAGAGAAGCAGAAAATTGTACAATCTGATCAAGTTTTGTAAAGATGCTGCATACTGAGCAGAGAAGCAGAAAATTGTACAATCTGATCAAGTTTTGTAAAGATGCTACATACTGAGCAGAGAAGCAGAAAATTGTACAATCTGATCAAGTTTTGTAAAGATGCTGCATACTGAGCAGAGAAGCAGAAAATTGTACAATCTGATCAAGTTTTGTAAAGATGCTACATACTGAGCAGAGAAGCAGAAAATTGTACAATCTGATCAAGTTTTGTAAAGATGCTGCATACTGAGCAGAGAAGCAGAAAATTGTACAATCTGATCAAGTTTTGTAAAGATGCTACATACTGAGCAGAGAAGCAGAAAATTGTACAATCTGATCAAGTTTTGTAAAGATGCTGCATACTGAGCAGAGAAGCAGAAAATTGTACAATCTGATCAAGTTTTGTAAAGATGCTACATACTGAGCAGAGAAGCAGAAAATTGTACAATCTGATCAAGTTTTGTAAAGATGCTGCATACTGAGCAGAGAAGCAGAAAATTGTACAATCTGATCAAGTTTTGTAAAGATGCTACATACTGAGCAGAGAAGCAGAAAATTGTACAATCTGATCAAGTTTTGTAAAGATGCTGCATACTGAGCAGAGAAGCAGAAAATTGTACAATCTGATCAAGTTTTGTAAAGATGCTGCATACTGAGCAGAGAAGCAGAAAATTGTACAATCTGATCAAGTTTTGTAAAGATGCTGCATACTGAGCAGAGAAGCAGAAAATTGTACAATCTGATCAAGTTTTGTAAAGATGCTACATACTGAGCAGAGAAGCAGAACAATCTGATCAAGTTTTGTAAAGATGCTGCATACTGAGCAGAGAAGCAGAAAATTGTACAATCTGATCAAGTTTTGTAAAGATGCTACATACTGAGCAGAGAAGCAGAAAATTGTACAATCTGATCAAGTTTTGTAAAGATGCTGCATACTGAGCAGAGAAGCAGAAAATTGTACAATCTGATCAAGTTTTGTAAAGATGCTACATACTGAGCAGAGAAGCAGAAAATTGTACAATCTGATCAAGTTTTGTAAAGATGCTGCATACTGAGCAGAGAAGCAGAAAATTGTACAATCTGATCAAGTTTTGTAAAGATGCTACATACTGAGCAGAGAAGCAGAAAATTGTACAATCTGATCAAGTTTTGTAAAGATGCTGCATACTGAGCAGAGAAGCAGAAAATTGTACAATCTGATCAAGTTTTGTAAAGATGCTGCATACTGAGCAGAGAAGCAGAAAATTGTACAATCTGATCAAGTTTTGTAAAGATGCTACATACTGAGCAGAGAAGCAGAAAATTGTACAATCTGATCAAGTTTTGTAAAGATGCTGCATACTGAGCAGAGAAGCAGAAAATTGTACAATCTGATCAAGTTTTGTAAAGATGCTGCATACTGAGCAGAGAAGCAGAAAATTGTACAATCTGATCAAGTTTTGTAAAGATGCTGCATACTGAGCAGAGAAGCAGAAAATTGTACAATCTGATCAAGTTTTGTAAAGATGCTACATACTGAGCAGAGAAGCAGAACATTGTACAATCTGATCAAGTTTTGTAAAGATGCTGCATACTGAGCAGAGAAGCAGAAAATTGTACAATCTGATCAAGTTTTGTAAAGATGCTACATACTGAGCAGAGAAGCAGAAAATTGTACAATCTGATCAAGTTTTGTAAAGATGCTACATACTGAGCAGAGAAGCAGAAAATTGTACAATCTGATCAAGTTTTGTAAAGATGCTGCATACTGAGCAGAGAAGCAGAAAATTGTACAATCTGATCAAGTTTTGTAAAGATGCTGCATACTGAGCAGAGAAGCAGAAAATTGTACAATCTGATCAAGTTTTGTAAAGATGCTACATACTGAGCAGAGAAGCAGAAAATTGTACAATCTGATCAAGTTTTGTAAAGATGCTGCATACTGAGCAGAGAAGCAGAAAATTGTACAATCTGATCAAGTTTTGTAAAGATGCTACATACTGAGCAGAGAAGCAGAAAATTGTACAATCTGATCAAGTTTTGTAAAGATGCTGCATACTGAGCAGAGAAGCAGAAAATTGTACAATCTGATCAAGTTTTGTAAAGATGCTGCATACTGAGCAGAGAAGCAGAAAATTGTACAATCTGATCAAGTTTTGTAAAGATGCTGCATACTGAGCAGAGAAGCAGAAAATTGTACAATCTGATCAAGTTTTGTAAAGATGCTGCATACTGAGCAGAGAAGCAGAAAATTGTACAATCTGATCAAGTTTTGTAAAGATGCTGCATACTGAGCAGAGAAGCAGAAAATTGTACAATCTGATCAAGTTTTGTAAAGATGCTACATACTGAGCAGAGAAGCAGAAAATTGTACAATCTGATCAAGTTTTGTAAAGATGCTGCATACTGAGCAGAGAAGCAGAAAATTGTACAATATGATCAAGTTTTGTAAAGATGCTACATACTGAGCAGAGAAGCAGAAAATTGTACAATCTGATCAAGTTTTGTAAAGATGCTACATACTGAGCAGAGAAGCAGAAAATTGTACAATCTGATCAAGTTTTGTAAAGATGCTACATACTGAGCAGAGAAGCAGAAAATTGTACAATCTGATCAAGTTTTGTAAAGATGCTACATACTGAGCAGAGAAGCAGAAAATTGTACAATCTGATCAAGTTTTGTAAAGATGCTACATACTGAGCAGAGAAGCAGAAAATTGTACAATCTGATCAAGTTTTGTAAAGATGCTACATACTGAGCAGAGAAGCAGAAAATTGTACAATCTGATCAAGTTTTGTAAAGATGCTACATACTGAGCAGAGAAGCAGAAAATTGTACAATCTGATCAAGTTTTGTAAAGATGCTACATACTGAGCAGAGAAGCAGAAAATTGTACAATCTGATCAAGTTTTGTAAAGATGCTGCATACTGAGCAGAGAAGCAGAAAATTGTACAATCTGATCAAGTTTTGTAAAGATGCTGCATACTGAGCAGAGAAGCAGAAAATTGTACAATCTGATCAAGTTTTGTAAAGATGCTGCATACTGAGCAGAGAAGCAGAAAATTGTACAATCTGATCAAGTTTTGTAAAGATGCTACATACTGAGCAGAGAAGCAGAAAATTGTACAATCTGATCAAGTTTTGTAAAGATGCTACATACTGAGCAGAGAAGCAGAAAATTGTACAATCTGATCAAGTTTTGTAAAGATGCTACATACTGAGCAGAGAAGCAGAAAATTGTACAATCTGATCAAGTTTTGTAAAGATGCAGCATACTGAGCAGAGAAGCAGAAAATTGTACAATCTGATCAAGTTTTGTAAAGATGCTGCATACTGAGCAGAGAAGCAGAAAATTGTACAATCTGATCAAGTTTTGTAAAGATGCTACATACTGAGCAGAGAAGCAGAAAATTGTACAATCTGATCAAGTTTTGTAAAGATGCTACATACTGAGCAGAGAAGCAGAAAATTGTACAATCTGATCAAGTTTTGTAAAGATGCTGCATACTGAGCAGAGAAGCAGAAAATTGTACAATCTGATCAAGTTTTGTAAAGATGCTGCATACTGAGCAGAGAAGCAGAAAATTGTACAATCTGATCAAGTTTTGTAAAGATGCTACATACTGAGCAGAGAAGCAGAAAATTGTACAATCTGATCAAGTTTTGTAAAGATGCTACATACTGAGCAGAGAAGCAGAAAATTGTACAATCTGATCAAGTTTTGTAAAGATGCTACATACTGAGCAGAGAAGCAGAAAATTGTACAATCTGATCAAGTTTTGTAAAGATGCTACATACTGAGCAGAGAAGCAGAAAATTGTACAATCTGATCAAGTTTTGTAAAGATGCTGCATACTGAGCAGAGAAGCAGAAAATTGTACAATCTGATCAAGTTTTGTAAAGATGCTGCATACTGAGCAGAGAAGCAGAAAATTGTACAATCTGATCAAGTTTTGTAAAGATGCTACATACTGAGCAGAGAAGCAGAAAATTGTACAATCTGATCAAGTTTTGTAAAGATGCTACATACTGAGCAGAGAAGCAGAAAATTGTACAATCTGATCAAGTTTTGTAAAGATGCTGCATACTGAGCAGAGAAGCAGAAAATTGTACAATCTGATCAAGTTTTGTAAAGATGCTGCATACTGAGCAGAGAAGCAGAAAATTGTACAATCTGATCAAGTTTTGTAAAGATGCTGCATACTGAGCAGAGAAGCAGAAAATTGTACAATCTGATCAAGTTTTGTAAAGATGCTACATACTGAGCAGAGAAGCAGAAAATTGTACAATCTGATCAAGTTTTGTAAAGATGCTGCATACTGAGCAGAGAAGCAGAAAATTGTACAATCTGATCAAGTTTTGTAAAGATGCTACATACTGAGCAGAGAAGCAGAAAATTGTACAATCTGATCAAGTTTTGTAAAGATGCTACATACTGAGCAGAGAAGCAGAAAATTGTACAATCTGATCAAGTTTTGTAAAGATGCTGCATACTGAGCAGAGAAGCAGAAAATTGTACAATCTGATCAAGTTTTGTAAAGATGCTACATACTGAGCAGAGAAGCAGAAAATTGTACAATCTGATCAAGTTTTGTAAAGATGCTGCATACTGAGCAGAGAAGCAGAAAATTGTACAATCTGATCAAGTTTTGTAAAGATGCTACATACTGAGCAGAGAAGCAGAAAATTGTACAATCTGATCAAGTTTTGTAAAGATGCTACATACTGAGCAGAGAAGCAGAAAATTGTACAATCTGATCAAGTTTTGTAAAGATGCTACATACTGAGCAGAGAAGCAGAAAATTGTACAATCTGATCAAGTTTTGTAAAGATGCTGCATACTGAGCAGAGAAGCAGAAAATTGTACAATCTGATCAAGTTTTGTAAAGATGCTACATACTGAGCAGAGAAGCAGAAAATTGTACAATCTGATCAAGTTTTGTAAAGATGCTGCATACTGAGCAGAGAAGCAGAAAATTGTACAATCTGATCAAGTTTTGTAAAGATGCTACATACTGAGCAGAGAAGCAGAAAATTGTACAATCTGATCAAGTTTTGTAAAGATGCTACATACTGAGCAGAGAAGCAGAAAATTGTACAATCTGATCAAGTTTTGTAAAGATGCTACATACTGAGCAGAGAAGCAGAAAATTGTACAATCTGATCAAGTTTTGTAAAGATGCTGCATACTGAGCAGAGAAGCAGAAAATTGTACAATCTGATCAAGTTTTGTAAAGATGCTGCATACTGAGCAGAGAAGCAGAAAATTGTACAATCTGATCAAGTTTTGTAAAGATGCTACATACTGAGCAGAGAAGCAGAAAATTGTACAATCTGATCAAGTTTTGTAAAGATGCTACATACTGAGCAGAGAAGCAGAAAATTGTACAATCTGATCAAGTTTTGTAAAGATGCTGCATACTGAGCAGAGAAGCAGAAAATTGTACAATCTGATCAAGTTTTGTAAAGATGCTGCATACTGAGCAGAGAAGCAGAAAATTGTACAATCTGATCAAGTTTTGTAAAGATGCTACATACTGAGCAGAGAAGCAGAAAATTGTACAATCTGATCAAGTTTTGTAAAGATGCTACATACTGAGCAGAGAAGCAGAAAATTGTACAATCTGATCAAGGTTTGTAAAGATGCTACATACTGAGCAGAGAAGCAGAAAATTGTACAATCTGATCAAGTTTTGTAAAGATGCTGCATACTGAGCAGAGAAGCAGAAAATTGTACAATCTGATCAAGTTTTGTAAAGATGCTACATACTGAGCAGAGAAGCAGAAAATTGTACAATCTGATCAAGTTTTGTAAAGATGCTACATACTGAGCAGAGAAGCAGAAAATTGTACAATCTGATCAAGTTTTGTAAAGATGCTACATACTGAGCAGAGAAGCAGAAAATTGTACAATCTGATCAAGTTTTGTAAAGATGCTACATACTGAGCAGAGAAGCAGAAAATTGTACAATCTGATCAAGTTTTGTAAAGATGCTGCATACTGAGCAGAGAAGCAGAAAATTGTACAATCTGATCAAGTTTTGTAAAGATGCTACATACTGAGCAGAGAAGCAGAAAATTTTACAATCTGATCAAGTTTTGTAAAGATGCTACATACTGAGCAGAGAAGCAGAAAATTGTACAATCTGATCAAGTTTTGTAAAGATGCTGCATACTGAGCAGAGAAGCAGAAAATTGTACAATCTGATCAAGTTTTGTAAAGATGCTACATACTGAGCAGAGAAGCAGAAAATTGTACAATCTGATCAAGTTTTGTAAAGATGCTGCATACTGAGCAGAGAAGCAGAAAATTGTACAATCTGATCAAGTTTTGTAAAGATGCTACATACTGAGCAGAGAAGCAGAAAATTGTACAATCTGATCAAGTTTTGTAAAGATGCTACATACTGAGCAGAGAAGCAGAAAATTGTACAATCTGATCAAGTTTTGTAAAGATGCTGCATACTGAGCAGAGAAGCAGAAAATTGTACAATCTGATCAAGTTTTGTAAAGATGCTACATACTGAGCAGAGAAGCAGAAAATTGTACAATCTGATCAAGTTTTGTAAAGATGCTACATACTGAGCAGAGAAGCAGAAAATTGTACAATCTGATCAAGTTTTGTAAAGATGCTACATACTGAGCAGAGAAGCAGAAAATTGTACAATCTGATCAAGTTTTGTAAAGATGCTACATACTGAGCAGAGAAGCAGAAAATTGTACAATCTGATCAAGTTTTGTAAAGATGCTACATACTGAGCAGAGAAGCAGAAAATTGTACAATCTGATCAAGTTTTGTAAAGATGCTACATACTGAGCAGAGAAGCAGAAAATTGTACAATCTGATCAAGTTTTGTAAAGATGCTGCATACTGAGCAGAGAAGCAGAAAATTGTACAATCTGATCAAGTTTTGTAAAGATGCTACATACTGAGCAGAGAAGCAGCAAATTGTACAATCTGATCAAGTTTTGTAAAGATGCTACATACTGAGCAGAGAAGCAGAAAATTGTACAATCTGATCAAGTTTTGTAAAGATGCTACATACTGAGCAGAGAAGCAGAAAATTGTACAATCTGATCAAGTTTTGTAAAGATGCTACATACTGAGCAGAGAAGCAGAAAATTGTACAATCTGATCAAGTTTTGTAAAGATGCTACATACTGAGCAGAGAAGCAGAAAATTGTACAATCTGATCAAGTTTTGTAAAGATGCTGCATACTGAGCAGAGAAGCAGAAAATTGTACAATCTGATCAAGTTTTGTAAAGATGCTACATACTGAGCAGAGAAGCAGAAAATTGTACAATCTGATCAAGTTTTGTAAAGATGCTACATACTGAGCAGAGAAGCAGAAAATTGTACAATCTGATCAAGTTTTGTAAAGATGCTACATACTGAGCAGAGAAGCAGAAAATTGTACAATCTGATCAAGTTTTGTAAAGATGCTACATACTGAGCAGAGAAGCAGAAAATTGTACAATCTGATCAAGTTTTGTAAAGATGCTGCATACTGAGCAGAGAAGCAGAAAATTGTACAATCTGATCAAGTTTTGTAAAGATGCTACATACTGAGCAGAGAAGCAGAAAATTGTACAATCTGATCAAGTTTTGTAAAGATGCTACATACTGAGCAGAGAAGCAGAAAATTGTACAATCTGATCAAGTTTTGTAAAGATGCTGCATACTGAGCAGAGAAGCAGAAAATTGTACAATCTGATCAAGTTTTGTAAAGATGCTACATACTGAGCAGAGAAGCAGAAAATTGTACAATCTGATCAAGTTTTGTAAAGATGCTGCATACTGAGCAGAGAAGCAGAAAATTGTACAATCTGATCAAGTTTTGTAAAGATGCTACATACTGAGCAGAGAAGCAGAAAATACCAATATTATAGTCTTTAGTTTAGATTGAAACCACAATCTTCAATATTTGAGGTAAACAAGCCCACCATAACACAACTGAGACACTCAATATGAAGATGTTGGATGAATACTTACTCTCACAATGTCGATTTGTATAATACATGTAGTTAAACCAATGGCCTTTGACTGGTGTACATTAATATTGTACCAGTGACAATATTTTTATTTTTTAGCTTTCTCATCACAACATCATACCAACAGTATACTTACTTGTACACCAGCCAAGCAGTTACAGGAGCATACATTAGGAATAATATCCAATGTGCTGTCACCAACAGTAGAACTGCTAATACTTACTTGTACACCAGCCAAGCAGTTACAGGAGCATACATTAGGAATAATATCCAATGTGCTGTCACCAACAGTAGAACTGCTAATACTTACTTGTACACCAGCCAAGCAGTTACAGGAGCATACATTAGGAATAATATCCAATGTGCTGTCACCAACAGTAGAACTGCTAATACTTACTTGTACACCAGCCAAGCAGTTACAGGAGCATACATTAGGAATAATATCCAATGTGCTGTCACCAACAGTAGAACTGCTAATACTTACTTGTACACCAGCCAAGCAGTTACAGGAGCATACATTAGGAATAATATCCAATGTCATTTCACCAACAGTAGAACTGCTAATACTTACTTGTACACCAGCCAAGCAGTTACAGGAGCATACATTAGGAATAATATCCAATGTCCTGTCACCAACAGTAGAACTGCTAATACTTACTTGTACACCAGCCAAGCAGTTACAGGAGCATACATTAAGAATAATATCCAATGTGCTGTCACCAACAGTAGAACTGCTAATATACATTGAGCAATAACTTCTAATAAAACCCACTGAAAATATACAAAAATAAGATTTAAAAATCAGATTTTTAACAATTTTAACTGTAATTAGAATACACTAGGAATTTGTATTCAATAATTTTTACAATGTACTGGTAGAATGATTCTGGATTATGAATACAAAACTCATACAAGGCTTAGTAATAATCCTAATTTTATGACATAGCTAAGTCTTAATGATGACCACAAGACCTCGTCTTACTCCTAGTTTTATATTGATTACCAAGACAGGATCTAGATTTCATCAGCTAGACATTGTCTTCTTTGTGTTTTGAGTGAGTGAGTGATTGTTGTTTGACACCAATTCAGCAATTTTTAAGCTATAGCCTATATCATGACGAGAACGAGTTAATTTTCAATGATATGATGATAAGGTCTGTTTTGTACTTGACCAACATGTTACCATTGCTGGATTTTTATAGTGTAGCTCAATGAAACAACAGTCTGTGGATAAACATGTCACCCAACTCTGACACATTATCCTGATTGCAAGTCTTTGCTCTTTCTCCTTAATGCTGCATGCTTAGCGGAGAAGCAATAAATACCAATTTTATAGTCTTTGGTTTGACCTGATCAGGTCTCGAATCCACGATCTATCACACTCGAGGCAAGCACACTAACCATTACACCACAGATGCGGTTTTGTGGTTTGAAGTGAAAAATAAAAGATCATTGTTTCTTTTTACATTCTAGACTTTTCTGGAATGAAAAGAATCCTTACCTTGTTAAATTTATCTTATGCAACCTTTTTTACAATCTACTCTAGATTCTTTTGTAACAAAGGAATACTTGCCTTATTTAGTTTTTCACAACAACTTGTAGCATTTAAATAATCACATTCTAGATCTGATAATGTGATAACCTGAACATATCGTCAAGGAAACATATTTCTATTTATATTATAAATATATTTCTACACACTTTCATGCAAAATTCATTTGAAAATAACATATATTTTTTCCCATAATCTGTTCAAAATTGTAATGTTGTAACAACTTGTTGTGAATTTTGTATTTGCTATAAAATTATCCACCGATTTTTTATAAGGCTATTCAAATATCTACATTTATAAGAAAATTATGTTCAAATTCTTTTGTCCTTTCCATTGCTCTTGCTAGAACGGGTACCATTCTGCCCTTCATATGGGAAGTAATTTATATAAAATAATGAAACTGGAGTGCATTTAATCCGTTGAGATTAGATTGCAGTATACATCATATCATGCATTAGCTGTGGAACTGTAGCCCTTATGGCCCTAGGCCAGTTTTCTGATATTTGCGGAATATCAGAAAACTGGCCAAGGACCATAAGGGCTACGGTTCTGCAGCTAATCATGCATGTGTGATGATTTTGCCTTGGAAAAGAGGGGCTTTTTTTATGTATTTCATTTTTTTAAAGTTTCAAATGAGAACACAATACTGGTTTGACCACAGGCACTTTTTTATACAATGACATAGTCTCTACATTGTTGTAAAGTAGTAGTGGGGATTGGATGATGGATCATTGATGGAACAAGTGTCATTGTTTTGGCCGTGGGTTTGGGTCTACTCTGTGACTTAGTTTGACTGTTCTGAGCTGAACCTGACACGATTATTAATATTTTGTTATGCTGCACTTGTAAATACTACACATGGTTTTTATTGGAGATGGGATGTTCTACATGCCAAATCGCAAATGACATGGCTATCCTTAGAAGGATGTGAAGATACAGAGGTAAGGTAAGGATCACTGTCACTCAGCAATGTTAACATCGATGAGCAGATAATATCATAAAAGGATACAAAATAAACAACTAAGAACAATAATGCTCCCTCGTCTATCACAGAGAAGACAAATAACCAGGAATCCACACCCATGGTTGATTCCTCTTTTGGTTTTAAATATTTTCTGTTACTGAAATATATTGATATATTAATGGCTACGCAAAACAGTAAACATGGTACCAGTCTAAAGAACGGGTGTACCTTGTAAAAACGACCATATAAACTTGACTCAAAATCATATTCTAATTGTATTCTTAATATAATTTTCAATCGTATGAATAAATTTACATAAAATTTAATATCTATAAAGTAATTTACTCTGTTTCTCATGCTATAGACATGGAACTTATGTGGATTTTTTTATCTGGAATTTATTTTAAGAAGATATTAGAAGTTATCTCCCTTAAAAAATAGCATTCTTGACAACTCAAATCAATTGATGAAATGGATCCACTTTTCTTAGCTTACAGTTGTTTTAGACGAAAGAAGTATCAAGAATGTGTTGATATATGCTCAGAACTATTGGAGAAGAACCCATATGACCAGGTAACTAAAGCTAAACTTGATTAAAAAAATAATAAATAAAAATACATATTGTTGATAGTGTTGTGTCAACTTGTGTGATGAATTCAAGTCACTTCGGCACCTAGGTTAGTCATTTCGGCTCCAAGTTAAATGGCACTTGGTCAAATCGGCACCTTCCGATAGTCAATTCGGCACCTATGTATATATTTTTTCATTTGTACATTGGAAAATTATAACTTTATTGATATTTTAGTGATTAATATTTAAATGTATATATGTATTTGAATGAAACATGTTATCTGTAAAATGTTCATTCCTCCACATTATTGTTCGTCCGGACTCGCGACATGAACACGGACCACTGATGTTAATTGATTTGTTTAATTTAATCATTTATTTCTTTAACGAGGTTTAATTTGTTTGCATAATCATATATTTTTAGACGTTTCATTCAGAGCTGAGATGAATACATGTACAAGATTACTACCAAAATAAACATCAAAGATTTCCAGAGTATATTTAAAAGAAACACATCTAATCAATGTTAATCAAGCGGCATGTTAGATGTATTGAATTTATATTATAAGTATTTATTTAATGAAAGGAAATAATTAAAATTAATTAAACGCAATCCAATTTAATCGTAATAACTAAAAAAAAGTTCGTTGATTGACTGTATAGATTATATTTGGTACTAGCTAATAAATCCAACTTTCTTTTTTTATTTTTATATAAATATTTTATTATTACAATGTACTAAATTATTTTTAATACTGGTGCCGAACTAACCAACCTTCGGTGCCGATTTGACTATGTAGATAGGTGCCGAAATGATCAGGTGCCGATTTGACCTGATACCCTTGTGATACCCCTCACTCAGTACAGATTATTCATAAACATCTAAAGAAATTTATTATTTTAATGGAAGACCAGAATAAATAACATATTTAAAGGACATAAAAGATATCAAAGGGATTGTGATAATAGATGGGGTTGAAAAAGTTTTGCTTGCAATGAGCAGTCAATAACCATGTTAGTCTGAGATTCCTCTGCCATCCGACAGCTTTTTGTTCGACTTGCTGGAGCGATTCCTCTGCCATCCGACGGCAGAGGAATCTCGGACTATAACCATGTCAGATACACTGATCAGAAAACATGAATATAAAGTTTTAATACAAACTCACTGAACAACACAAGTTTATCTTAATAAGTGGAATGTTTCACTGATCATAATCAAGGTGTCACTTAGCTTCTTTAAATTATTTTTTGCCATTGATTTAGGCCTCATGGACGTTGAAGACTAGAGCACTTACAGCTCAGGTTTATGTTGATGAGGTAGATGTAGATGAAGAAGGCATAGCAGAAATGGTGATGGATGATAATGCTATAGCCCAGGTGTCTAGACCAGGAACATCTCTGAAGCAACCAGGAACAGGTCATGGTGGACCCAGTCAAGGTGTCAGGTGAGTATTATTATGTTTGATCATGATCAAGGTGGAAGGTCAATACTTGCACTTTGGTTTTTTTTTATCAAATCAGAAGTAATGTATTTTTATTTTTTACAGCATTCTTGACCACATCGGTGGTATAATAATTAATATGCTTGCCACGAATGCCGTAGACCATGAGTTTGAACCCTGGACGGGTCAAACCAAAGACTATAATTTGCATTTTGCTGCTTCTTCACTAAGCACTTAGTATGAAGGAGAAAGAACAAAGACTGGTTGGCTCGGAATCAGGATAAATTTTTTATGTGTCAGAGTGAGCAACATGTCTACAAATTGACTGTTCAGTGATCTAGCACTATAAAAATCCAACTAAGCTTGTTGGTCTAGTACAAAGCAGACTTCATTATCATCTCATCAAATGTAACTTAATTTCGTCACGATAGAGCTGAAAAATAGCTGATTTGGCATTAAACAAGAATTACTCGCTCACTCACTTTACAGAATTCTTAAAGTGAAACCTATAATTTCTGCTTCTAAAGAAAATGCACAATTGATATAGAACATGCTACTGATACGTGAAGATGCTTCTTCTTCAAACTTTAACCTTATGTAATTCAATACATGTTTTTACACTGAAATCCATATGATAATAGTTATAATATGTACATTTTTGTAGACCTATGTCTCAGTCAGGTAGACCATTGTCAGGGTTCACACGACCAGGAACACAAGGAGGTAGGCCTGGTACTATGGAACAAGCCATAAGAACTCCACGAACAGCACACACTGCACGACCAGTCACAAGTGCATCAGGCAGATATGTTAGATTGGGCACAGTAAGTTTATTATTGTTACTTTATGCAGATAACTTGTTGATTATTGTCAGATATGACAAGTATTAGTATAACTGTTCTACTTTCTATTCATTCTGTGATATTTTGTTTTGAAATGCTCATTTCAGCCAGAGTTGATAAGTCTTTTTCAGAGTCCTTATGTCAATTTTTGACATTTTTATTATTAACGAAAATTGTGTAAAAAAAATGGGGTTTATGGTGTTTAATACCACTTTCAACAATATTTCAGTTATATTGTGGTGGTTGAAAGTAAAGGTGATACTGAATGTTTTTTCTGTAAATATAAATTAATTTACTACATTCTTCTTAAGATGTATGAAAACACATGTACAACATATTATGAAAAATTGACATGGATACTTTTATGATTGTGTTAATTACTTCCCTTGATAGGCTTCCATGTTGTCAACACCAGATGGACCATTCATCAACTTAGCCAGACTGAACTTTGCAAAGTATGCCTCTCGTCAAAACTTAGCTAAAGCTTTGTTTGAGTATATATTTCATCATGAAAATGATGTCAGAAATGTAAGTACAACTTGTAAGTTTTTTTTAAGATGATATGAGTATTATATGATTGATATGAGTTTGTGCCATGAGAGCTTTCACCAGTACCCACTTTGAGTATTATAATATTGATATGGGTTTGAGCCCTGGGAACTTTCACTGGCACCTAGTCCGAGATTCCTCTGTCGTCCGACGACATTATATATTATTGCTAGAGCCGTCGAATGTCAGAGCGCAATATATACGGAAAACAGCTGATTTGCCTCACCAGCTCTGGGTCGGCACATTTCCACGTTTCGTGGCTATCGGATTTTATTAACTATAAGAAACCCTTATATAAATCGCTTCACCAATCATTTTTCTATTCATTCATAACCATCTTACCCTCAGAAAGTGGTGTTACACTCCATTACAGCACGATTTTGCCTTAGATCCTATTATTCCGCCATTTGACTTCCATTTTCGAATCTACACACGTGATCTCGCGATACTAACTGAATGATGACAGCAACGCATTGCATGATGGGAGCTAATTAATGCAGCGTGCCAAATTATTTGGAGCATTATTTGCATACGTAAACAACATTCAAATCACATGGAAGACGATACATTTAAGCGTATTCTGCATGAACAGTCCATCTACAGATCAAAGCAGAGCAGAAGGAAATAATACAGAATGTGTTGGAAAGAAGAGATTCAATGGCAGAGTGTTACCAATGGGCTTCGGAAAGAGCATGTGTTACGTTCCCCCTTTTTGTTTTTGGACAAGGTACTACATTTTTTTTCTTATGGTTATCTGTAATTCACTAAATTTGCTGTTAAAATCATTACCAATCAATATAATCAACTGTATTAAATTTTATGTTAATTGTTCTGCCTTAACAGGCACCTATGATTGGCAATAAAAATATTTGTTTGTTTGTTTATATGCAAATCATCTCCCATGATACATTGCGGTAATCGTAGTTTTCTCGTAGTCACGTGACAAATGTTTGAAAAATGGAAGACAAATGTCGAAATCATAGGATCTAAGGCAAAATCGTGCTGTAATGGAGTGTAACACCACTTTCTGAGGGTAAGATGGTTATGAATGAATAGAAAAATGATTGGTGAAGCGATTTATATAAGGGTTTCTGATAGAAAATAAAATCCGATAGCCACGAAACGTGGAAATGTGCTGACCCAGAGTTGGAGAAGCAAATCCGCTGTTTTCCGTATATATTGCGCTCTGACGTTCGACGGCTCTAGCAATAATATATAATGTCGTCGGACGACAGAGGAATCTCGGACTAACTGGCACCCAGTTTGAGTATTATATCCATTAAATGTTTTGTCATGATATTTGGATTGAAGAACAACAATCAAAGAATTGTCCAATTAACATATTACCAAATAACCTTTTGGGGCCTATGTATTCAGTGCCTAGCACCACTGATGTTGTGATTTCAAATCCTGATTAGGGTGATGTGTACAACATTGTGTGATAAAGTTTGTCAGTGACATCCGACAGGTCGGTGGTTTTCTACTGGTCCTCTGGTTTCCTCCACCAATAAAACTGACCGCCACGATATAGCTGAAGTATTGTTGAAAGTGGCGTTAAACACCATAAAACAAAAACAAAACCAAATAACTTTGCGTCAGATTTCTTTTTCTCTCATTTATATTAATATCTCTTCTGTTTCAAGTTTGCACGGAAATGTAAACAAATCTATAATGCTATCCCTGACTGTGTAGTTATTGAATCATGTATATGATTTCCACAGTATAAATCAATTTCTATTTTGCCAGTGTACCAATACTATATTTAATATCATTTGCATAATAATCTCTGCCTTTTTGCTAATTTTATATAAGCAGTGTTTTTGCAAGTCATCATTTTAGAAACTACATGTACATTGTAAATTTTACAAAATCAAAATAACACTAATGTTAAAATACACTGAAATTTTATTAAAAATGTGATTTATGATGGTATTTGTTTTGTATATTACAACAGGCATTAGAGTTAGCAGCTTTAGCTACCGAAGCTTGTCAGTTTAAAGATTGGTGGTGGAAAGTACAATTAGCTAAATGTTATTATAGGTAAGATGTTAATGTAATTTCCGTCATGAATGATATCACTTGGATCCTTCGTCTTCCCATCGTCAACCGTTTGTTAACTTTTTCTCATTTTAATCATCTGCAAAACTGCTCAACCATATGGAACCAAACTTGGCAGGAGTAATTCTTGGAAAGAGGAAAACGATTAGTACAAATGAAATTGATCCTCCATTGGGATTAGGCAGTATGGAGCCTCAAAGGGGAAAATGAACAGTATATAAATCTTGAAATTGTTCTAAAGAACCAGCAACAGATATGGTACATTATTTTCTGTGCAGTATCAAATTGTGATATATCAATTTAGATTTATACAAACAAAGGTCTCAGAGTGTTCTATGGGGCCCAAACCCAGTCAGTTCAAAGTCTGTGGTATATGAGTCTTGGGGGGTCTAAAGTTTTACATAGGATGCATCAGAATAAATTTTAAAATAGTATTCTCAAGAACCTGGCATGTAAATGTAATTGAAGTATCCTCTCCAAATGGACATTCTATATTTGTATTACAAATAAAACTAGTATGGTCTATAGGGTCCAAGTCTTGAGGGTCCAAAGGTTAAAATTGTCTGTAATGAGAAAACTTTTAAGCAATTATTTTCTTAAGCAGTTATGGAAATTCAATAATATATGGTGTATATCATCATTATGATATGTAGACTCCAGCTTTTACACATAAAGGCCCCAGGGTGTATGGGGGTCGGAACCAATATCTATAAACTTTTTGTTATTAATGGTAATGAAATTATGATGTACAGTATAATAAATCCTGAAACTAAAATGATACAAATTTCAGATTAGGAATGTTTCGTGATTCAGAACAGCAGTTAAAATCAGCACTAAAACAACAAGACATGGTAGATCCCTTTCTCTACCTCTGTAAAGTATATGTTAGACTTGATCAACCTCTCACTGCTGTAGAAGTCTATAAACAAGGCTTAGAAAAGTTCCCAGGGGAGACCACTCTTCTTACAGGAATTGCTAGGATTTATGAGGTAAATATTTTATGTAAGACCTACCAATCAATAACAATAATCTATAATATTTAAATTTATAAGGGAGATAACTCTGGATCTACTTATATGAATTGGTTTTAGAAGTAATATTTAAGATAAGATAAATCAGTAAAACAGCAGTAGAGATTACATGATGTTCCCAGGGTAGACTACCCTACTTACAAGAATTAATGAAGTTGAATTAAATTTAACAAATAATAAGTAGTAAAAAGGATGTTAAAGTTTTTTTGGGATAGACAACAACTCTTTTAATAGGAATTGTAGCAAACAAAATTAATAAATCATATTCATGTAGTTTAAATGTTTAGATTTAGTAAATAGTGATTCTGACAAATATCATCTATCATGTAGAGAGATCATACTAATCATAAAAATATATGATATACCAATATTCACTATATATACTGCTATTTTAAATGCATTGTGGGTATTTAATGCCATTGTCAACTATATTTCAGCTATTTCGTGGTTGTCAGTTTTATTGGTGCTGGAAACTGGAGTACCTGGAAAGACTGTCGCAATTCACTGACAAACTTTATCACATAATGTTTTAATTGAGCACATCTGCATTTAGCCATGGAAGGAAGGTATCAAACTCACAACTTTAGTGGTAGACATAGATCTTATTGATAGATGTAAATCCAACTACAATATGATCACAGTCATACAGCTCTTGATTTGTTTATATACCTGATAGTAACATAAACTGTTTCAACAGAATTTAAATTGTGTGGTTAGTATTATAGAGGAAGATAACTCATAGTAAATGTGACATTTTTACAAATATGTTTTCAGGGTTTGAGTGAGATGGAGAATGCAGTAAAATTTTATAAAGATATATTAACCTATGACAGTATGCATGTAGAAGCTATTGCTTGTATTGCTACACATCATTTCTACACAGATCAACCAGAAATAGCACTTAAATTTTACAGGTACAAATATATCAAATTATAGTTAATATCTACTGATTTTTACACCAGGCCTTGATATCACATTGGTTTCAGGAAGATTTATTTGTGACATTATATGTGGAAATATATAGGAATATAGGAACTACATGTAAAAGGTATCATGTCACTTCATTTGACATGCTGTTAGTGATGTGTATCAAAGTAAAACAATTGTGAAACATTTATGTATGAAAATGGTAAGGAATAAGGAGAGTGAAATAGATGTATAAATTACCCATATGTCACCTCTTACAGGTATATACAAATAGGAGGTGAAATATCGGTAAAATTGCATGAAAAGGGTAATTAGATTAATTTGTACATTTAATTTTTTCAACGACGATAATCGTTATTATTTGACCATACATATTTGCGGATGATCATGGATTTGTATTAATCAAAATCACACAAACATTTCTGAATTAACAGCAGGCAAATTTTTACTCCAAGTTATCGAGGAAAACTACTTTTAAGAGTTTGGTATATCTAGACTCTACTTGTATAGTTTTCATTATAAGAGTTCAGTATATCTATGTTGTATGTGTATAGTTTTCATTATTAGAACATTTCTGATGGATTCAGTACCTCTAGTGTTGTAATTAATGGTTACAATTACTTTTAAACTAAATATTCAAACAAGTCTTGAATGTTGCACAGCTTACGTTATTTTTTTAATTCTAAGTGCATCAGGGTAAACACCACCTCAATATTTAATAATCATATTGTTCATTGGTGAGCAACACTCCAAAAATGCCTCTGACATGGAAGCAAAAAGAGTATTTGTTATCTGTTAATAAACTCTCTAAATTGATTCTCCAATCATTTAATAATATAATAAATGCAAAGGATGCTGTGAACACAAAAGGACAACCAGGTTGTCAATATAAGCAGGGATAGATATGTATTGAAATGAACAAAGACATAACTGACTGTTTGATATTGAAAAAAAAATGTTGTTATTGTTAAAATTAATGATCTATTTGATCTATATTATTTAAAAAAAAATATAATACTATCTAAATGTTATCTTTATTTAACAATTAAGCACCATTTTGATATGATACTTTACAAAACACTGTTTATTTTGTATTTAATTCCTTAAAAAAACATAAGATGATAATTGTATTCATTTTAATTTTCTTTTCATATTCACATATGTTGATTTACATTATGACATTAAAAACTAATTAGTCAACAAAAGCAACATCAAGGGGAATAACTTACTGTTTACTTAACATAAACAAGTATACAAATTGAAATGATTCTGAGTGATATAATATTAATTAGCCACTTATAATTGTTCTTTGATGTGCTTAAAATCTATTATTTATCATTGATCTACTTTACAAACTCAAAATTAATTATCTTTTGTTAAAGTAATTAATTAATTATTAATGAGAAATTATTTTTCCTTTCATCTAATAATTTCTCAATAATGTACTATACAAATAAACTTGATTTTTAAGTATATATATTGGGCTAAATGTAGGGAAACAAAATTAAAACTAATAGTTACAAGTAAACAACAACATTGATAATGACAGACATCATTATGACAGACACCGTTAGACTGAGGATGTTTTTACTGGTTCATGACAAAGCTGTTCATCAGATCATCCACCTAGGTAAGAATTATCTAAATATTTAACATTATTGGTTTTTAATAGGGATGGTAAACCGTTCAGAATTTACTAACCGATTACTCGGTTAACCAGTAGATATCATTGTTCAGATGTAATCTTGCAAGAGACAAATCAATAAGGCGATGTCAATAATAAACTTATATTACATAAAGAATTTTACTGTATTTCGTGAAGGAACCTTATAATCTGGAGCTAGGATACTCATTAAATTTAAAAATCCTTTGCCTTCTACGAGTTTTAACAGCATATAATCCAATACCACCATTTCAACTATTGCTCTTGTAATGTGTTCATTCTGGGAAGATGACAATTTCCGTGATGTATTTACCGCTAACGTTTGAGGTTGACTGAATATTTTTAATGGCGGACTAATATTTTACGAACAATAGTGTATTATATTTGGATGTACATATAAACTATAGTGTATTATATTCGTGTGTATATATTGGAAGAACATTTTAGTCTGTAACATATTTTAAGACATTTTTAAACTGGTTGATTTAATAAATAACGTATATTGATCCACGATCTCCTATATTGGAGGTGAAGATAAAGAATACAGAATACAGATCATGGTGAATTTGCAAATGTTTTTCAGGCGTAAACCATCCAGAAATATCTGATGAATGTTTTAGCTTTAAATGATTAAGCATATTGCTAGTTCCTCCCATATATGTCATTTCTAAATTGCACAGTTTGCATTTCACAATTTACAACTCTCCATCTTGTTTAAAATACGACCAAGCTTTCGATTGTGGTGGAGGCATTTTATAATGAAACTTCAAACATTTCAATTGCAAGTTAATTAGACAGATGAACAGTTTTTACAATTGTTGTGATTAGTAATGGTTGTAAAAACATGAATGCCCGAGGGATAGTTATCGTGTCTTATCACAGTTATTTAATTATTGATTTAATCCGATATCTAAGTTTATTTACTGTTACACTATACATGTACTTTAAATATTTTTTAACTTTTATGAATTGAGAAAACAGTGACAAGATCAAGATATTTTCATCATATTTTATCAAAACTTAACGAATAATCGAATCACAAAATAGCTAACTGGTTACGATCTTTCCGACGGTTAACCGGTTAACCGAGTAATCGTTGCCATCCCTAGTTTTTAAGGATAGAATATGAATTGCATAATTTTTTTAATTGTGTGTTAGCATTTTTATTTTGACAGAAATTGCATTATCAATAAAAAAAAATAATTCATTATAAATTGAAGGTTTATTAAATTGAAATGGAAAACAATTTAAAAGTTATCTGTAGTTTTTTTGTGCTAAGCAAACTTTCAATTTAAATATTTTATTCAACTTTAATTCCGTCTTCAATTGACCAGATCTTAATTACTTATTTTATTATGAAGAATTATTTCATCATATTGACTCATTATTATTTAAATGAAAATGGTGTTTGGTTATAAATCACTTATATTCATGTATTTCATAGATTATCTATTTACATTTCCTTACAGATAGATACATCAAGAGAGTAAAAAGACGGGCTATGTACAATGTACGTCAAGGAAACAAAGCTCAAGCTTTACATCTTTTACACAGGAAGTCTGTAGCTGTGGGGTTAAAACACACATATCGTCTGTATCGTCTGAGGAAGTGGCATCAATTACAGGACCTTGTTGTGAGCATGCTCAGTACATTACGTCCTGACCAGATAACACTACCAGCACCAGAACCTGCTAATGACTCTGGATATGAAGGAGATCAGATGGAACTATATGCCATGTCTTTAATGGTAGCCCAGTGTAACTTTGGTAGAGCTGTTTGATGGAACTTTATGCTAATTCTTTAATGGTAGCCTAGTGTAACTTTGGTAGAGCTGTGTGATTTACCACCTGCCAGGGAGTATGTTTGGTTAACTTTTTATGTTACAGAAACAAGATCTCCTGCTGAAACAAGATATTTATATTTTATGAAAGACAGTGCTAATTGTTAATTTGATATATTATGTGTATGTTGTATATATAAGATTATTAAATGTATTGTAAGATGTTTTAAGAACATACATGTATTCCCTGTTAGATAATGTTGGTTTATATAGTGCTAGAAACAACAGTCTGTAGGTAGAAATGTTGCTCCACTCTTGACACATTATCCTGCTTCTGTGCCAACCAGTAACCAATTCATTTTAAGGACTTCTCGAGCTATGTTTTTATTCGTAATCAAACGATATTTATATCTAGTATTTCATCGCCTTAAGATACAAATTGCTTGAGGTACTTTTCTAGTAAAGAAACCCAGATCTTTTGATGCTGATTTCTACTGATTTAACTTCCTACTCCGCGGTTCAGCAATCCTGTACTCCGAGTTCAACATGTCCATTCATTTTTTTTTTCGCCGCAGTGAGCCATATCCATTTTTCAATGATCGTGCCTTTCAAAACTCCAATTGCTCGGAAAGGAGAAGCTTTAAGATTATGAGATTTTGACAGATGATTGGGCATTGCATACAGAGATTGATGTGGAAATAAAATGGTGTGAATTTGATGTTTTCTGTCATCAAACTTGAAATTTCACAAAAAAATAATGTAAATTTCATGTTCAACAGCCGATAACTTCAAGAATGTCCAGTCATTCGCATGCAATTTGACATCATTTGAAAGCAAAGTCATTTCTAAAATGTTGGATGTAAATATTTTGTCAAAATGATAACTTATTGTTGCGGAGTGATGTAAAGAAAATATCCTACCTGTTGTCGTTATTATCGTGCTTTCTCCGCGTTTTACATATCCTTCTGAGTTTGGCATATCAGTATGAAGGGGGTGAAATACATTTTGGCCACCACAGTATCTGATTGACTGAAATATGAAAAATAAAAAGTATCTGATTGACTGAAATATGAAAAATAATATCTACAGAAACTACTGGGGTATTTGAACTGAAAATTTGTAGGAATGTTTACTGTATTATGATTAATGTAGCATAAAATAAAAAATGTACAATATTATGTAAAGAAACTGTGATGGTCAATAATTCCACCAATATGAATAACATCAATAACCACCTCTTACCTTAAACAATTGAACACAAAAAAGACTATGGTATATGACATAGGAAATCCAAGTCATGGAAATGTAAAGAACAAAATTATGGCAGTGTTAAACTGACCCACTCCCTCTGATTATTGGATCTCCAATGAGTGGAGGGCAACATTTTTTGTTCAGTGTACATGGGATAACATGGAATAATAGTTTTTATTGTGAAATTCAAATAAGTTATGTATTGATTAAATAAATTTATGCTTTACAGAGTTTTTTTTATTACCATAAATACGAATATATCATTTTATCCTGGACTTGTTCTTTTAGAGCTAGCAAAATGCATTGACTGGATAAATGTTCGTTATATACTGTCACTGACCGAATTATAACTTTTTCTGGTACCCCTGTCACATGTTACCTGTTGAGCTTTGGGAAGCTAGAGGTAAAATCCAGTTCACTTCAGTGTGTATTCGGCACAAAACTGAGGAAAGACTTGGTAAACCTCACCTTTATCCCAGTTTTTAGCCTCATACACATAAACTTAATATTTTAAGACACTGCACTAATATTGTCTATGTATCTGTCAAGATGTAAGTAGTATATATATGATGTTAGTCTTTCTGTATGTTTGTGTTTGTGTATCCATCTATCCATAATATTCCTTAAACATGTCAACATTACTCTCTGTTTAACTATTATGAAAAATTATAAACTGCTAGATGTTTACAGATACATTATAGATAAATTGATCTGACAGATCTTGTGCCATTCATATATGCAAGAACAATGAATGATGGTTGTACTGATTGAGAAGATACCTCCTGGAACACTTACAAATATCCTCAATATATAGGTCACGATAAAGTTACCTCAGGCAAAAGATCTACAAGGCTTTTTGTCTAATGGAAAATCAACAATAAGATTACACTACTGCAGCAACCTGTTAATTAATTAATTATTGTTTTTGCTCCGTTTCTTATTACCGGTATTAAGTCTCCCAAACAAAGTTTGGGGGACTTATTGTTTTTGCTCCGTTTCTTATTATTATTTTTATTTTTATTATTATTATTCTTATTCTTTCTTTCTGCGAAGCATGAACTTGTCCAGGGCAGATCTCAGGAACTACAGGACAGAATTTCATGAAACTTGGTGGAGTTATAGATATATGTTTCTAGTTGATCCTAAAGTTTTCAGATTTGTGGTAAAGGGGGTCCAAGCCATATTTATGGGGGTTCAAAGAGGGTGGGAGTTACTATAGAATCCTATGGGAAACTTGAAATGTTGTACATTAATGTTGATAACTTCTAACTGGATAATGATAGAGACATAAAATTTGACATTGTGATAGGTCACCATTAGAGGAACAATTCTGCATTTTCAAAATTTTCAAGATGTCTGCCATTTTCAAAATGGCTGCCAAAACACGGCATAAAAATGGGGGGTAAAAAATCAACATTGTCCGATATCATCAAAATTTGATATGTGGGTAGATAGTGTCAATGGCCGGTTTGGTAGACTTCATAATCGTTAGATTATAATCATATCTTGTTATTATTATTATTCTTCTCTTTCTCCTTTCTTTCCGCGGACCATGAACTTGTCCACGGCAGATCTCAGGAACTACCCGACAGAATTTCATGAAACTTGGTGGAGTTATAGATATATGTTTCTAGTTGGTCCTAAAGTTTTCAGCTTTGTGGTAAAGGGGGTCAAAGTCATATTTTGAGGGGCTCAAAGGGGGTGGGGGTTACTATAGAATCCTATGGGAAAGTTGAAATTTCGTACATTAATGTTGATAACTTCTAAATGAATAATGATAGAGACATAAAATATGACATAGTGATAGGTCACCATTAGAGGAGCAATTCTGCATTTTCAAAATTTTCGAGATGTCTGCCATTTTCAAAATGGCTGCTAAAACACGGTATAAATAATGGGCGGTAAAAATTCAACATTGCCCGATATCATCAAAATTTGATATGTGGGTAGATAATGATGTCCCGAATTGATTTCCAACATTGAAAAATTTCTACCGGTCGCCATTTTCAAAATGGCCACCACAATACCGCAAAAATTCAACATTGTCCGATATCATCAAAATTTGATATGTGGGTAGATAATGATGTCTCGAATTAATTGCTGACATTGAAAAATTTCTACCGGTCACCATTTTTAAAATGGCCACCACAATACCGCAAATATTCAACATTGTCCGATATCATCAAAATTTGATATGTGGGTAGATAATGATGTCCCGACATTGAAAAATTTCTACCGGTTGCCATTTTCAAAATGGCCACCACAATACCGCACAAATTCAACATTGTCCGATTTCAATGCCATTTCATATGTGGGTAGATTATGATGTCCCGAATTGATTCCTGACATCGAAAAATTTCTACCGGTCGCCATTTTCAAAATGGTCACCACAATTCCGCGCACATTCAACATTGTCCGATTTCAACGACATTTCATATGTGGGTAGATTATGATGTCCCGAAATGATTCCTGACATCGAAAAATTTCTACTGATCGTCATTTTCAAAATGGCCGCCACAATACCGCACAAATTCAACATTTTCCGATTTCAACGACATTTCATATGTGGGTAGATTATGATGTCCCGAAATGATTCCTGACATCCAAAAATTTCTACCGGTCGCCATTTTTAAAATGGCCACCACAATACTGCACAAATTATAACATTGTTCGATTTCAACGTCCTGAATTGATTCCCGACATTGAAAAATTTCTACTGGTCGCCATTTTCAAAATGGCCGTCACAATACCGCAAAAATTCAACATTGTTCGATTTCAAAGGTAGCTTTTAATTTATTTTTTAAACTGGTTGTCTGGCCGGTTTGGGAGACTTCATAATCGTTAGATTATAATCATCTTGTTTGTTTAGTGATAATAAAATAGCCATCCATTATTAATTTTGATATTTTATTTAGAGTTACTCCCCTTCTCTATGAATTTATTTATAGTTATTCCCCTTTGTATGTGTATTGCACAACTATCTATCTAGTTATTGATCTATTTATAAAGTATCACTAACTGACAAGACATTCTGTTTGTTCTCTCCTTCTCTATGATTTTATTTAGAGTTACTCCCCTTTGTATGTGTATTACACAATTATCTATCTAGTTATTGATCTATTTATAAAGTATCACTAACTGACAGACATTCTGTTTGTACTCTCCTTCTCTACATCAATTTAAATACTTCAGAATCCACTTAATAGCCATAGCCTTCAGTGTTAATTATAGAGATTATAAACTGATGGCTTTACCATATGTTTCTGTCAAGTACCTATACATCCTCTTATCTCCTGTCAATTATGAACCCCCCTTATTGAACATAATACATTATTTTATAGTTCTATGCATTTATCAATGATAATCTGTGGTTTTTGTTACTTACTAATTTGTAGCTTGACTACTTCCTGTCTTACTGAGTTTATTTCTTCGTGGAAAGCCATGATTTACACACCATTGTGCATTATAGAGTTCTTATTTATTTTATCGATATAAATGTTTTAAATAAATTTACTGAAAATATACATGTATAATTATCAATTTTTTCCCAAAAATGATTTCCCTATTTTCAATTTGTCAAATAAGCACTAAAAACTAGTTTAACCCTGCCATCCATGGTAGATACCCTATAGACATATTGTATGTCTTGATTTGGTATTCATTTACAAATTATTAGTTGTGTAAGTAGAAATTTAAACTAGTAAGCTATGTGTATTACTACTACATGTAGGAACAATTATGTAGCACTTGTAGACCATTTCCTACAAACTTACACAAACGGAAATAAGATACATTATCTTACAGGAACATCAGATGACATATTAGGTACTTGATTATTGTACCAGTTCATCTACTGAGGGGTGTAAATATGTTCAATAGTTTTTTTTAGGATGCACTGTTTCTGGCCCAAAAATAGTTCTACCGATATGTCCAAATACAAATATAACACATACTGGTATTTCCCAAATTAAAAAAAAAATTACATAATGGAACTATTCAAATATTAGAACCTTAAAATATTAAGAAAAATTGTCGATTATAGAGCTTGCTTATTAATGAACTTTGAATTTTTTACTCTTTTTGCACCCCTTGTTTGCAAAAACCATTGGTATGAGAACATCTAAACTCAAACATTACCTGTGTTGTACTATAACTAAAGTTATTATCACAAGAATCAGTGACAGGAAGTTAGAGCAATTAAATAGCTGTCCAACAAACACTTTTTTAAAAGACATTTTTGACCCATCATTTGACATTGACCTGTATTATTTATATATGATAGAGTACTAGAACCTATTGTTAACAGAATTTACATTAATACATCAATATTTAACTATTTAAATCAGGTCAATAGAAAAATAAAAGGATTGATTTGCTTCCGTAATTATTCAACATTTGGTCATTACATGCTAAAATAGAACTTTAGACAGGATGCTATTAAAAAAATTGGATTACCAATCGACCTTTGATTTAATAATTTTATTGTCATAGGTATAATATTACTGATAAGGTCAGAAAATAATGTCTTAATTTACATGTAAAGTGACATTGATGATTGTGTTATCTAGGTTAACTTAAATGTCCTTTATCTAGTGGGGACACACACCCACAGTAAACCTAAGGACATATCTCATCAATATATTGTATATTATTAATATTTATTAAATGATAGAAAATTATGGAATATAGAGGTGATTTACTGATTAAAACACATTTATATACATAGTGATGATGTTCTTCATCTATACATGATTTTGATGACTTTCCATATTTATAGACAAGTTTATAATTTTTACCACATTTATACATGAATTAATTATTTTTTTGACATTTGTACATGAATTGATGATTATTTTGAACATTTTAAACAAACTGATGAATTTCCACATATATTCTTCAGATTTTTTTCCTTCAAAGTTCAGTTTTTTAATAAGACTAAAAATATGTATTAGACGGTACAGCAACAGCACAAAATAATAAAACGGAATTTTACGACTATCCATAGTTCAGTCCTGTAAAACTTTGGTTCCTGAGTGTCATTAAAGAAGAGTTGTTTCCCTTTTAACTACTGTGATGTATGGCAGATCTATTATATATTGATTTGAAAGATACAAGGAACTTAATTTTGGACAACCATTCTTTCAAATTCTGGGGATTTTTAAGGTTTTGTTAAAGGAATTTTTCATAAATTATGTTAATGTTCCTTTATACTTGTTTTTGACCAATTTATCACTTTTTATTTCTCTTATATGTGATATAAGGTAAGGATGGTTATTTCATGTATAAATTGTTTGCTGCCTATAGATATACATGACATAAATGTACGTACCTATAACCATCACAATCAAGTAATTTAAACTTCAGATGCCCACATATGTCACAATCAAGTGATTTAAGATTTAGATACCCTCATGTTTGTTTCAAATACCAGAAAATATAATACTTGGTATTAAAAATGTGTCATTAGTTTACAGTTTGTTATTGATACAGGAATCATGGTATTCGCTAAAGTTACAAGATACCGAACAAAACAAAAAGATACCACATTGTCAGAACAGTTGCAAAATCTGAAACATAGGCAAAATGGATATCCCTAACACACATGTGACCACTCACTTTCCTGGCTTGATTCAAGAATTTCAATAAAATTTGGCAGGGTTAAGCTAGTTTTATGAGCCAAAACCTCCCCTGGTAGTGAAATGATGTGGTAACTAATCATAACATGTTAATTGTTCATTATTTGATAGGCTTCATTGCATGCATATCAGTTTTTTTACTCTAGTAAGAAATCACTTTGAATAAAGGCATCCTAACCAGTAAATAGCAGACAATATAAAGTTAGCTGTCTCTGGTTTACATTATTTTGTATTTATAGCAATATAAACTATGTACAGTAACCAGAGTTAATGATTAAAAAAAAATACATAGATCTACCTCATGTTATAAATCAATTCTTATATTTTCTTTGATAATTAAAACCTATGATCCACCCATATGTTAAATATTCTCCTGCTTCAACGAATAGTTTTTTCTTCATTTTTTAACCTGGTGCTATTTCCAGTTTGTAGTTAATGGTTTTTAAATTGAAAGATCAACTGTTCAAATAATTTTTTTTACATTAATTAAAGAATAATCAGAGGACTTCATCTAGGGTTTCCATGTTTACACATGACTCTTATGGATAGTTATCTGGAATTCTCAATGGTGTGATACTTTCAGGATTATCATATGTGAAGACAAATGTGATTATCATATGTGAAGACAAATGTGATTATATTATGCTGCACTATACAATAATTTCTTTTTTACGTAAATATAGCTGTTGCAACCTAGTGTCTTTATTCCTGCACTGTGTAATAATAAAGGACTCTTGTCATGTATTTTCAGATACTAGTTCAGGGCTAGAAATTAACTTCTTTCACCACAAGCAAAACTTTGCTAGTTGCAAAAAACATACTGACCTGACTAGCAACCAAATTGAACCCGAAATTTATGCTTCATAATATTATAAGTATGTTGATAAAATAATTAAAACAGTAAAGTTTAATGTGATTTATTGAACTAAGTCACAAAGTCCCTCTCTCTGGTCATATTGCATTGTGAAAGTTGTCTATTGTAATGTGATTTATTGAACTAAGTCACAAAGTCCCTCTCTCTGGTCATATTGCATTGTGAAAGTTGTCTATTCGTCTATTGAACACATTGAAATGTTCTTTAAATTTTAAAATTGTTACAATGCAATGGGTTTCCTGAACTGTGCAATAAATAAGGACTCTTTTCATATATTTGCATACTATTGTTACGAATGAGTTTTACTAAGCTATGCAATAATTAACAACTCTTGTCTTATATTTTCAGACGATTGTTACAAATGGGTGTCTATAATGCTGAACTGTTTAATAATTTAGGACTGTGTTGTTTTTATGCCCAACAGTATGATATGACATTAACATGTTTTGAGAGAGCCTTGTCTTTGGCAGAAGAACAGACTATGTCAGATGTGTGGTTTAATATTGGACATGTTGCCTTAGTAAGTAGAATCATATTTGTAGATCATAACTCAATTTTAGTATTTCTTGTGTATGGGTGAAAGTTGATTACATTGATAAATATTTGTCCAATAATATATTTCATTGTCTGTTTGTATTACTTGATGATCTTTTGACAAATATACATTGATTTTAATGTTGATTGGAAATCCAAGATGGCCACCACTGAAGATAGGACCTTATTGGAAAAGAAAGAAAAAAACAATTTTCACAGAAACTAGAAAGTTGATTGAATCCAAACTTTTCATTGATAATTATTTGGTGGTCCCTTGCAAACTTGTCAATTTTTGTGTGGATCAGAAATATTCAAGTTGGTCAAAATCTCAGGACATTGTTGAACTATATAGATATGAATTAAACGATTTTTTCCAAAACTAGAAACTTCAATGAACCAAAACAGTGCATAAAAACAGGCGACTGATATAGGTGTAGGTGAACCTCTTCTTTAATCTTGTTCATTAATTGAATATAAATTAAAAAAATAATGGAGTATGGGTGTGAATTGAAATCCAATGTTATAGCCATTACAGTGTTGTATAAATAGTAATGCCTGTTTATTTTTATTGCAGTTTATAGGTGAAATATCATTAGAAAACCATTATTTTCTACTGCAGGGTATAGGGGACGTGTCATTAGTATACCAATGTTTTCTACTGCAGGATGTAGGTGACATGTCATAAGTATACTAATGTTTTCTACTGCAGGGTATAGGTGACATGTCATTAGTATACCAATGTTTTCTATTATAGGGTATAGAGGATGTGTCATTAGTATACCAATGTTTTCTATTGTAGGGTATAGGTGACATGTCATTAGTATACCAATGTTTTCTATTGTAGGGTATAGGTGACATGTCATTAGTATACCAATGTTTTCTATTGTAGGGTATAGGTGACATGTCATTAGTATACCAATGTTTTCTATTGTAGGGTATAGAGGATGTGTCATTAGTATACCAATGTTTTCTATTGTAGGGTATAGGTGACATGTCATTAGTATACCAATGTTTTCTATTGTAGGGTATAGAGGATGTGTCATTAGTATACCAATGTTTTCTATTGTAGGGTATAGGTGACATGTCATTAGTATACCAATGTTTTCTATTGTAGGGTATAGGTGACATGTCATTAGTATACCAATGTTTTCTATTGTAGGGTATAGGTGACATGTCATTAGTATACCAATGTTTTCTATTGTAGGGTATAGGTGACATGTCATTAGTATACCAATGTTTTCTATTGTAGGGTATAGAGGATGTGTCATTAGTATACCAATGTTTTCTATTGTAGGGTATAGGTGACATGTCATTAGTATACCAATGTTTTCTATTGTAGGGTATAGAGGATGTGTCATTAGTATACCAATGTTTTCTATTGTAGGGTATAGGTGACATGTCATTAGTATACCAATGTTTTCTATTGTAGGGTATAGGTGACATGTCATTAGTATACCAATGTTTTCTATTGTAGGGTATAGGTGACATGTCATTAGTATACCAATGTTTTCTATTGTAGGGTATAGGTGACATGTCATTAGTATACCAATGTTTTCTATTGTAGGGTATAGGTGACATGTCATTAGTATACCAATGTTTTCTATTGTAGGGTATAGGTGACATGTCATTAGTATACCAATGTTTTCTATTGTAGGGTATAGAGGATGTGTCATTAGTATACCAATGTTTTCTATTGTAGGGTATAGGTGACATGTCATTAGTATACCAATGTTTTCTATTGTAGGGTATAGGTGACATGTCATTAGTATACCAATGTTTTCTATTGTAGGGTATAGGTGACATGTCATTAGTATACCAATGTTTTCTATTGTAGGGTATAGGTGACATGTCATTAGTATACCAATGTTTTCTATTGTAGGGTATAGAGGATGTGTCATTAGTATACCAATGTTTTCTATTGTAGGGTATAGGTGACATGTCATTAGTATACCAATGTTTTCTATTGTAGGGTATAGGTGACATGTCATTAGTATACCAATGTTTTCTATTGTAGGGTATAGGTGACATGTCATTAGTATACCAATGTTTTCTATTGTAGGGTATAGGAGACATGTCATTAGCATACCAATGTTTTCTATTGTAGGGTATAGAGGATGTGTCATTAGTATACCAATGTTTTCTATTGTAGGGTATAGGTGACATGTCATTAGTATACCAATGTTTTCTATTGTAGGGTATAGAGGATGTGTCATTAGTATACCAATGTTTTCTATTGTAGGGTATAGGTGACATGTCATTAGTATACCAATGTTTTCTATTGTAGGGTATAGGTGACATGTCATTAGTATACCAATGTTTTCTATTGTAGGGTATAGGTGACATGTCATTAGTATACCAATGTTTTCTATTGTAGGGTATAGGTGACATGTCATTAGTATACCAATGTTTTCTATTGTAGGGTATAGGTGACATGTCATTAGTATACCAATGTTTTCTATTGTAGGGTATAGAGGATGTGTCATTAGTATACCAATGTTTTCTATTGTAGGGTATAGGTGACATGTCATTAGTATACCAATGTTTTCTATTGTAGGGTATAGAGGATGTGTCATTAGTATACCAATGTTTTCTATTGTAGGGTATAGGTGACATGTCATTAGTATACCAATGTTTTCTATTGTAGGGTATAGGTGACATGTCATTAGTATACCAATGTTTTCTATTGTAGGGTATAGGTGACATGTCATTAGTATACCAATGTTTTCTATTGTAGGGTATAGGTGACATGTCATTAGTATACCAATGTTTTCTATTGTAGGGTATAGGTGACATGTCATTAGTATACCAATGTTTTCTATTGTAGGGTATAGGTGACATGTCATTAGTATACCAATGTTTTCTATTGTAGGGTATAGAGGATGTGTCATTAGTATACCAATGTTTTCTATTGTAGGGTATAGGTGACATGTCATTAGTATACCAATGTTTTCTATTGTAGGGTATAGGTGACATGTCATTAGTATACCAATGTTTTCTATTGTAGGGTATAGGTGACATGTCATTAGTATACCAATGTTTTCTATTGTAGGGTATAGGTGACATGTCATTAGTATACCAATGTTTTCTATTGTAGGGTATAGGTGACATGTCATTAGTATACCAATGTTTTCTATTGTAGGGTATAGGTGACATGTCATTAGTATACCAATGTTTTCTATTGTAGGGTATAGAGGATGTGTCATTAGTATACCAATGTTTTCTATTGTAGGGTATAGGTGACATGTCATTAGTATACCAATGTTTTCTATTGTAGGGTATAGGTGACATGTCATTAGTATACCAATGTTTTCTATTGTAGGGTATAGGTGACATGTCATTAGTATACCAATGTTTTCTATTGTAGGGTATAGGTGACATGTCATTAGTATACCAATGTTTTCTATTGTAGAGTATAGGAGACATGTCATTAGCATACCAATGTTTTCTATTGTAGGGTATAGGAGACATGTCATTAGCATACCAATGTTTTCGTTTGACGTTAGCTAATAATAATGATCATGCTGAAGCGTATAATAATTTGGGTGTTTTAGAACTCAGAAAAGGACATATAGATTTGGTAAGTATATATATAAGATAACAGTGTTAATTACAGCTATTGTGCATAGTAGAATATTTTGTTGTCTACATAGCTTCAAAAAGAATGATCCTGCTAGTCATCACACTCAATACCAACTTTTCTGGACCGAGCGTTGGACATTTGAGTGAAAAAAAAGTACACCATGGACATTTGAGCGACGACAGTGGACATTTGAGCAAACAAATTCCAATTGAGCAAAGCTGGACATAAAGTTAACGGAAACAAATAAGAGAAATGTATAATTGTTGATGGTCACAGATATAGAATTGATATAACATTAAACAATAGAGACATATCCTGGAGGTGTGTAGTTAAAGGATGAGAACAGATGTAGACATACAATTGGTTTTAAATGAACAAAAATGTGCACATCCATATGCCAGATGACAGACAGGTGGAAATACATATTCTAAAGGTTAACACAAAATGTAAAGCAATAGATGATCTCTCAGCAAGGCCACCTAAAATTATTAGAACTGAGTTACAGTATATGGACCAGAAAATGTTTAGCAATGCAATATGTTTAATCTAAATCTTTTTTCTCTCTCACTAATATGGGTTATTAATTTTTCGCTCAAATGGGTTACAAGTTGTTGCCTTTATGTCCGTTTTTTTCCGCTCTTCTGTCCTGTCAATTCGCTCAAATGTCTTTCACTGTTCTGTACCATTTAGTAGTCATGGTTGTATGGTAGTTGGATTTACAACTACCTATGAAATCAGTGCCTATCACCACTAAAGTTGTGAGTTCAAATCCCGTTCATGGCGAGGTGTACTCGATACAACATTATGTGCTAAAGTTTCTCAGTGACTTGCGGCAGGTCAGTGGTTTTCCCAGAGAACTCCGGTTTCATCCACCAATAAAACTGACCTCCACGATATAACTGAAATATTGTTTAAAGTGGTGTTAAACACCATGATCCCAATTCCAAACCCCCGCCCCCCTGGACCATTTAAACCTCTGACAGCAGAAAAAAATTACAACAAAAACTGATGGTCAGATAAGAAGCACAAACAATGTGTAGTAGGGTTGATGTTTGACACATTAGAAACACAGTCAATGGTTTCATCTTCTTCATTACACTCATTATATATTATTCACTGTTCTTCAGTTTAATTATTTGGCTAATGGAAGTTTGATATAACTACATATAAGGTAATTAATTGAAACAAAACGTTGTACTAACAGACAGGACAAGCCAGAAATGAGTCAAAACATTGCTTCATAATATATAGAGTTAATATACTTATACTGTCCAAAAGTCGTGATTTACAGGCTAAAACACTTGACATATTTGAGGTGATGGTACTTGATGGATAATGTAGTGACAACATACTTTCTGTATTATAGTGATAAATGTAATTTTAAGTTTTTATGTAAATCACTGTCATGGTAAAGCTATTATAATCTAGTACATATATCTTAGTTTGAAATAGAAGTCAGAGATTTATAATTCTAAAATTAAGACTATAGAATAAGATGAATATGCAATATTATTACATAAGGCTCTATTTTACTGTTTTTCTATTGGCCAGAAGCAATACACGTGACATTCCATTTTCTAACATATTAATTAGCAAAAAACAATTTCTGTGCAATAAATAATCATATTGCACTCTCGTGCAAAATCAATGAATAAAATTACGTGGCACGAGAGTACAATATGGTTTTATTGCACAGAAATTGCTTTTTGCTATCTACGTAAGAAAATTTTAAAAATTTTAAAAATTTTAAAAATATTTCAAAAATTTTTAATTTTAAAAATTTCTTAAAATTTCATTTTTTTTTATAAAAATTCTAAATTTTCATAAAATTTTCAAAATTTCATAAGATTTCAAAAAAATTCAAAATGATAAAATTTTCAAAAAGTTTCAAAGTTTTCATAAAATTAAAAAATTATAGTAAAATAGAGCCTTATGTAATAAAACAATTACTACACTGCTCCATAATAAGTGATTAACAATGTTTTTTAAAACGAGATGACTGAGAAACGTCCTCGAGTTTTAAAAAGCATCTGATTATTTTATCGCTATTTTGTATTCATAATTAAAAATTTTTGTTGAGATACTGACATTTTTTTAAACACAATTAATATTTTATATCGTTAATCACTTAATTATCAAGAATTTGGTAATGTGACGTCATTATAACGTCATATTAGAAAACAAGATAATACTACGTGCGTCCTTGACAACGCTTAGCGATTAGCGATAATTGGAATCATCTCATGTGCCCACATGATATGAAATATAATTATCGGTTTTAAACATCAAAGGGAAAATAAACAAAATAGGGATAAAACCTCATATTGATTTTGTTCAAGTGCAGTAATTGTATAATATTATGGCATTTGTCAGAAAAGAATGATTTTATTTCCTGCTATGGATAATCTAAATATGATAGGTAGTGTTCATGCTGTAGACATGTATTTACAATAGGTCTACATATAATGCTATGAAATAATGATTTGATTTTGATTTTTGGTGTTTTAATGCCACTTTCAGCAATATTTCAGCTATATCATGGCGACCAGTTTTAGTGGTGGAAGAAGCAGGAGTACCCGGAGAGAACCACCGACCATGAGCAAGCAACTGGTAAATTTTATCACTTGTGGCTGTGAGTCGAGTGCACCCTTTTTTGTAATTTACAAAGCCGGGCACGAACCCACGCCATATTGGTGATAGGCTTGTATGAGTTGTTAGGTAATCTAACTCATTGAGCCACCCAAGCCCTTCTATGAAATAATGGTTAGAATTTAAAGTACATTTTGTATTATGGTTTGTATATTTTGATTGGATGAGTGTTAGTACCTATAAATACATCACTAGAAACAATGTATATTAGAATCATCCTTTTTCATGAAAAAAACACTGATATATTGATTAAACTTGACTTTCATGTATGTTTTACTAATGGAGTGAGTGATTGTTGTTTAACGCCAACTCAGCAATTTTTCAGCAATATCATGGCGAGAACAAGTTAATTCTCAATGAGATGATGATGAGGTCCGTTTTGTACTAGACCAAAATGCTTAGTTGGATTTTCATAGTACTAGTCCGAGGATAGACATGTTGCCCTACTCTGACACATTATCCTGATTCTGAGCCAACCAGTTTTTGCTCTTTCTCCTTAATGCTGCATGCTTAGTGGAGAAGCAACAAATACCAATTTTATAATTTTTGTTTCGACTCGATCGGGACTCAAACCCACAATCTACCACACTCTAGACGACCATGCTAACCATTCATTACACTACCGATGCAGTTCATACTAGTGGTATGTTTTTCTTAATGCCAGATTTTTTTTACCCAAACTTTTTTCAAAACAATACAAATGTTTTTGCTGACAACATAATCATACATCATTATGCCATTTGGTAAAAGTATGCCAAAAGGTGGCAACATTTTAGATATTATTATAATCCACGATATGGGAGTAGAACATTGTTTTCGTTCCAACTGGATTCATGGAGTATGTGAGCTGAGAACTCATGGTTTTCTTTAATATAGATCTTGGCTATATCACATAAAGTTCCCTGTTGAACTTTGACTTTGTATCAGCTGGTATACCTCAAATTACACAGAACCTGAATAACTTATGATATATAGCTGTTGTATATATGAAATTTACAAAATTAATTAAGGTTGTACAGACCTAATTTTTATTTGCTTTTGATATTTGTATATTTAACAACATGAATCAGACTTTTCCCCTGGGGGTCTATTTTTTTATTTTCTTCATAACTGTTAATTTCTGAAAAATTGATCAATCTTTGTCAAAATTTATAATGGAGTTATTTTTCATTTTATGTTTCTGTCATCTTTCATGACTAAAAGTTTATTTATTTCTGTTGGTAATACTGTGGGCTTTGGAACTTTGTTGTTGTTTTTTTATTTCGTGGCTTTTGTTTCCACATAGCAACTTTTTTGAGCATTTGACATCATTTTAAGCCGTACTTGTTTTTCAAATCATAATTTCTTGAATTTAAGATATATATTATAAATCTGATTTGCTGTCATCATGTGAGACAGGGTTCCTATAAGTCCATCAGAAATATTATTTTCATGTTTAATACTATCAATGTGTAACTGATATTTTATTTTGTATAGATTGGTTGTCACATTATATAACAATTCTGTCTGTTGAATAATGTTTATTTTATTTTGTATAGATTGTTTGTCATATTATATATGTGATGAATCAAGCTTTAGAAAATAGATGTTTGTTGGGTCTTTAGTTAGCTATACACTAACATCTATAGGCTTCCTGTAGGGTCATGTCAGGGGTCGTATTGTCAACCGACAAATCAACTATGAGTCTACCAAATCTTGAGGTGTTAAAAACCAATCACACCCCGAGAGCTATTCTCCAAATTGGTCAATATATTTGACTGTTTTGCGTATGATTAGGAGGTCAAAGATGAATGTAAAGTTACATATCATGACCCCCATAATAGATGTCGTTAGATGTTAGTATATCTCCAACAAATCAAACAAACATCTAATGGTCATTGGATTGGTGATGAATGGACATTTTATTTTGTACAGATTTGTTGTCATATATTTATATGGCAGTATCATCATCCACTCAGTAGTAAATGTATATTTTATTTCCTACAGATTTGTCTTCATGACAATATCATCATTCATTAACAATTATTTACCGGTATATCTAAGTTATTTTAAAATCCCAATCTTTTCTGTTTATGGAAAATATGATTTCAAAATGATAACTGAAAAATATGACATGGTATATGTATTTTCACAAAGACTTTTGTACAAGCAAATTATCATGTCCACTCTCCTTATGTGGAGTATTAAGATATTGTCATTTGATACATCTTCAGAGAATAACTAGATTACTTGTCATAAAACTGAGAGTTTTATTACCATTATTGGCCTAACATATTGTGTTGTAGAAATATCACCTTGACACTAAATATAGGGAGGGGAGGTAATTACACATTTATTTATTAATTGTTGTATTTATTGAAATTAAGGACTGTTACTATGTTATTAAGTTACATCACGACCAATGTTAAGTGTAAGAATGTATATTAATCAACAGGTGTATACAGGTAAATGATTTATTACATATTATTGTCATTATACTTGATACACAGTTTATATTAATTGTTTATGTCAGAGTTGTACCCCCAGGGGACGGATCCGTTATGTATTACATACATTACAGGGTAAATCTAAGTTTAGGTGTCCATTATATAAATTAAAGGGTTTGGCTTTGAAGTGTGTTGTATCTATGGGTTATTGGTATATTCTTTATTAAACATTAATTAGTCTCTTAAATTAAAGTCAAAAGATAAAGATTTGGACCTTAGTTATAGATTATATTCTCATCAAACATACCAGATGTTAATTTACAGGATTCTAAAAGTTATTGAAAGTACATGTATGTAATAATTCAAAAATAATCTGATGTTGATACATAAAATGAATTGATGTACTTAATAGAGTCTTAGAGTCCTACTTGTATCAACACTCTATGATTATATCAAATATAGAGGGTACAATACTGTCAATGATTATATACTTACAAGTGTATATGTATCAGTCATCATATTGAAGGTCTCATTCAGACATAGAACAAATTATTCTACCTCTGTAGGGCATATATTGACTAGTTTTTATTATCTTGCATTGATGTTTTGCTTTTCATTGTTATTTTTTTTTCTTACATAAGGCAAAAGTAAAAATTAAACAAATTAAAAGCAAAAAAACCCAAAAGATAAGAAAAACTATGTCATATAGAGGCAGGAGAATTCTGTCTAATTATAACACTCCATGTACAGGGACAGTATAATGTTAAATATAGAGATTGGTTTTATACAAATTAATAATAATTCTAACATGACGTCCTTCTTTTGCTTTGTAAACAAACGAGCGATTTATCAATTGGGTATAATCTCATTAGCACGTGCGCCGGTTCATGTGACTGACTTTCCTGTCATAAATGTACCTGTTGATGAATTATCGTCTGCTCGAATTGGGCAGCATAAATTGTGTGCGACATTGTCTGCAAACGTAAATATAAATTACCGTCTTCCAATCAAAGTATACTACCGTATTTGTACTCTTAGACAAATCAGAATCGAAATAAATCATGGAAGCCAGAATCTGTTTTGAGTATTAACATGGGTTGGCGGATATTAAAGGGATAAAATTTACTAATATCCGCCAACCCATGTTAAAACTCAAAACACATTCTGGCTTCCATGATTTATTTCTTAGATATAATATAATTGTATAATTATACACTAATACCTTTATTTTTATTAATTATTTTGTATTTACAGGCATGGTCATTCTTTACCTATATTTTTTATTAATTATTTTGTATTTACAGGCATGGTCATTCTTTACCTATATTTTCAATAATTATTTTGTATTTTCAGGCGCGGTCATTCTTTCAAGCAGCATATGTCATTGCTCCACATATGTATGAACCACACTATAACTGGGCGGCACTAGCTGATCAGGTGGGTATCACAAAATTATATTCCTTTGACCTTCCCTAGAGTAAGTGTAAATGGGGGGCGGGGGTGAAAATAATGTAGTTGCCTTCAACATACAATGTAACTGTTACACTCAGACAAATTCTAGATGAAACTGATTTGGTCTAGTGAATGAATTGTCAAGTTCAAAAAATAATATTATATTTATTATTAAGGAAATGTATAAGTAGCAGTCTAGCTTACGGTTATTGTTAAAAAAAAAGCCAGACTGCTACTTATACATTTCCTTAATAATAAATATAATATTATTTTTTGAACTTGACATTTAAGAGTAAAATATATTTGTTTTCAATCTCCTAAAAACAATGTCAATTTATTGTAATGTTTTACTCAGCTGACAAATACTCATATAAAGAGTAGTTTCCCTTTAATGTTAGTAATTAGTACACTTTGGCTCCCTAGTATGAAGTGGGTTTGTGGTATTTAATTCGTAGTTTCCCTTTAATGTTAGTAATTAGTACACTTTGGCTCCCTAGTATGAAGTGGGTTTGTGGTATTTAATTCAATGGTTGTTAATACTTTCAGCTATATCATATGGTAAGGTTAAGTCATCGAGGAAGGTGATGTACGTGGTATAAACCACATTGTTACTATAAGTACCTTGTATTAACCACAGTCATTAAGAACCTGGTCAATTCTCACCAAGTCCAGCATAACTTGTACTTATATATACCTCATTAATGATAGCAGTCTATATACAATATGTTCCCTTCAACCACTTGACCACAGTGTCTTCTATTGTGGTAAAGATTAAGTTTGTATTTATCAGGAATGCATCTATGAGGGAAGAGGGATCGGAGACCAAATTCATGCTAATTATTAATTCATTTTTATCAATAAAGTTATACAATTAGTTAAATTCTGATTCAATTTTAAGCTTAATTTTGTATATTTAAAAAACATTTTTTGCATATGTTAAAAAAATATACCTTTACATTCCCCAAGAAAATAAATATACCTGGTACATTTACCGGTAATATCAGTACTATTTGTACTGAAATAAAAATATGATTTTGTACAAATCCATGAAAGATTTTAGATGATTAAAGAAATAGGATAGGAGAAGTATAGATTGATGACCAAAAAAATACGTAGATGGGCAAAGATGGGATGAATTGTAAAAAAAAAAGCAAAATAAAGAAGATGTATTGAAGCCCTCCAGGTGAAACGGAGGACATTAAATTATGTGACTGATCTTAAAACAAATGTAAAACATCTTCTAACCACACCTGTATTGTCTCTAATGCATAACGACCCAGTGTTGACCACAATATATACAGGGTGGTATGGCCAAATCAGGTGTAAGATCATGTAGACATTCCTAGAAGATTGATAATAAATTGTCTTCTTTTCTTAAGTCAGTTATACAAAATGGTGAGTGAGTGAGTGATTGTTGTTAAATGCCAAATGAGCCATTTTTCAGCTATATCAAGGAGAGAACATGTTACATTTTGACAAATGATAACGATGTCCACTTTGTACTAGACCAACATGCTGAGTTAGATATTTATAGTGTAAGTTCATTGAAACAACAGTCTGCAGGTAGACATATCACTCCACTCCATGCAGTTAGTTTATGTGACGCCAGCATGATTTGTATATACATGTAACCCTATGTGATGGGGAGGTCCAAAAATTGTCAAGCTACAAAGTTGTATTAAGACATATTTTGGAGTTTTTATCGTTACTACACCTGTCATTTTATTAGTTCACCTGGACCTTTGGTCCAGGTGAACTATTGCCATCACTTGGCGTCCGTCGTCTGTAAACTTTTCACATTTCAAGCTTCTTCTCCGAAACCAATGGGCCGATTGGAACCAAACTTAGCAGGAATGTTCCTTGGATGGTCCTCTACAAAGTTACTGTTTTTCGTTCCAGTCGGATATTCAATATGGCTGCCAAGGCCAATAATATGCTCTGATTGGCTGAAATTTCAAAGATCTTCTTCTCTGAAACTAATGAACTGACTGAACCCAAACTGTACAGGAATGATCATTGGAATGTCCTTTACCAAGTTACTGTTTTTTATGCCGATCGGAAATCCAAGATGGCTGCCACCGCAGGACATAGATTAACATTGGACCCTATGGGAAAATATTCAAATGCCTTCTTCTCAGAAACTACAAATATGATTAAAGCCAAACTGTACATGAATGTTCATTGGATGGTCCTCTACAAACTTTACGTTTTTTGTTCCGATATGAAATTCAAAATGGCGGCTACGGCAGGACTTAGTTTAACATTGGACCCTATCGGAAAAATGTTTCAAAATGCTTCTTCTCTGAAACCACTTGGACAGTTGAAACCAAACTGCCCAGGAATGATCATTGGAAGGTCCTCTATAAATTATATGTTTTTTATGCCGATCGGAAATCCAAGATGGCCGCAACCGCAGGACATAGATTAACATTGGACCCTATGGGAAAATATTCAAATGCCTTCTTCTCAGAAACTACAAATATGATTAAAGTCAAACTGTACATGAATGTTCATTAGATGGTCCTCTACAAACTTTAGGTTTTTTGTTCCGATATGAAATTCAAAATGGCGGCTACGGCAGGACTTAGTTTAACATTGGACCCTATGGGAAAAATGTTTCAAAATGCTTCTTCTCTGAAACCACTTGGACAGTTGAAACCAAACTGCCCAGGAATGATCATTGGAAGGTCCTCTATAAATTTTCTGTTTTTTATGCCGATCGGAAATCCAAGATGGCCACCACCGCAGGACATAGATTAACATTGGACCCTATGGGAAAATATTCGAATGCCTTCTTCTCAGAAACTACAAATATGATTAAAGCCAAACTGTACATGAATGTTCATTGGATGGTCCTCTACAATCTTAAGGTTTTTTGTTCCGATATGAAATTCAAAATGGCGGCTACGGCAGGACTTAGTTTAACATTGGACCCTATGGGAAAAATGTTTCAAAATGCTTCTTCTCTGAAACCAAACTGCCCAGGAATGATCATTGGAAAGTCCTCTACAAATTTTCTGTTTTTTATGCCGATCGGAAATCCAAGATGGCCACCACCGCAGGACATAGATTAACATTGGACCCTATGGGAAAATATTCAAATGCCTTCTTCTCAGAAACTACAAATATGATTAAAGCCAAACTGTACATGAATGTTCATTAGATGGTCCTCTACAAACTTTAGGTTTTTTGTTCCGGTATGAAATTCAAAATGGCGGCTACGGCAGGACTTAGTTTAACATTGGACCCTATGGGAAAAATGTTTCAAAATGCTTCTTCTCTGAAACCACTTGGACAGTTGAAACCAAACTGCCCAGGAATGATCATTGGAAGGTCCTCTACAAATTTTATGTTTTTTATGCCGATCGGAAATCCAAGATGGCCGCAACCGCAGGACATAGATTAACATTGGACCTTATGGGAAAATATTCAAATGCCTTCTTCTCAGAAACTACAAATATGATTAAAGCCAAACTGTACATGAATGTTCATTGGATGGTCCTCTACAATCTTAAGGTTTTTTGTTCCGATATGAAATTCAAAATGGCGGCTACGGCAAGACTTAGTTTAACATTGGACCCTATGGGAAAAATGTTTCAAAATGCTTCTTCTCTGAAACCACTTGGACAGTTGAAACCAAACTGCCCAGGAATGATCATTGGAAGGTCCTCTACAAATTTTCTGTTTTTTATGCCGATCGGAAATCCAAGATGGCCGCCACCGCAGGACATAGATTAACATTGGACCCTATGGGAAAATGTTCAAATGCCTTCTTCTCAGAAACTACAAATATGATTAAAGCCAAACTGTACATGAATGTTCATTGGATGGTCCTCTACAATCTTAAGGTTTTTTGTTCCGATATGAAATTCAAAATGGCGGCTACGGCAGGACTTAGTTTAACATTGGACCCTATGGGAAAAATGTTTCAAAACGCTTCTTCTCTGAAACCACTTGGACAATTGAAACCAAACTGCCCAGGAATGATCATTGGAAATTCCTCTACAAAGTTTCTATTTTTTATGTCGATCGGAAATCCAAGATGGCCACCACCGCAATACATAGATTAGCATTGGACCCTATGGGAAAATGTTCAAATGCCTTCTTCTCAGAAACTACAAATATGATTAAAGCCAAACTGTACATGAATGTTCATTGGATGGTCCTCTACAAACTTTACGTTTTTTGTTCCGATATGAAATTCAAAATGGCGGCTACGGCAGGACCTAGTTTAACATTGGACCCTATGGGGAAAATGTTTCAAAACACTTCTTCTCTGAAACCACTTGGACAGTTGAAACCAAACTGCCCAGGAATGATCATTGGAAGGTCCTCTACAAATTTTTGGTTTTTTATGCCGATTGGAAATCCAAGATGGCTGCCACCGCAATACATAGATTAACATTGGACCCTATGGGAAAATGTTCAAATGCCTTCTTCTCAGAAACTACAAATATGATTAAAGCCAATATGTACATGAATGTTCATTGGATGGTCCTCTACAAACTTTACGTTTTTTGTTCCGATATGAAATTGAAAATGGCGGCTACGGCAGGACTTAGTTTAACATTGGACCCTATGGGAAAAATGTTTCAAAACGCTTCTTCTCTGAAACCACTTGGACAATTGAAACCAAACTGCCCAGGAATGATCATTGGAAGGTCCTCTACAAAGTTTCTGTTTTTTTATGCCGATCGAAAATTCAAGATGGCCGCCACCGCAGGACATAGATTAACATTGGACCCTATGGGAAAATGTTCAAATGCCTTCTTCTCAGAAACTACAAATATGATTAAAGCAAAACTACATGAATGTTCATTGAATGGTCCTCTACAAACTTTACGTTTTTTATTCCGATATGAAATTCAAAATGGCGGCTACGGCAGGACTTAGTTTAACATTGGACCCTATGGGAAAAATGTTTCAAAACGCTTCTTCTCTGAAACCACTTGGATAATTGAAACCAAACTGCCCAGGAATGATCATTGGAAGGTCCTCTACAAAGTTTCTGTTTTTTTATGCCGATCGGAAATTCAAGATGGCCGCCACCGCAGGACATAGATTAACATTGGACCCTATGGGAAAATGTTCAAATGCCTTCTTCTCAGAAACTACAAATATGATTAAAGCCAAACTGTACATGAATGTTCATTGGATGGTCCTCTACAAACTTTGCGTTTTTTGTTCCGATATAAAATTCAAAATGGCGGCTACGGCAGGACTTAGTTTAACATTGGACCCTATGGGAAAATGTTCAAATGCCTTCTTCTCAGAAACTACAAATATGATTAAAGCAAAACTACATGAATGTTCATTGAATGGTCCTCTACAAACTTTACGTTTTTTATTCCGATATGAAATTCAAAATGGCGGCTACGGCAGGACTTAGTTTAACATTGGACCCTATGGGAAAAATGTTTCAAAACGCTTCTTCTCTGAAACCACTTGGATAATTGAAACCAAACTGCCCAGGAATGATCATTGGAAGGTCCTCTACAAAGTTTCTGTTTTTTTATGCCGATCGGAAATTCAAGATGGCCGCCACCGCAGGACATAGATTAACATTGGACCCTATGGGAAAATGTTCAAATGCCTTCTTCTCAGAAACTACAAATATGATTAAAGCCAAACTGTACATGAATGTTCATTGGATGGTCCTCTACAAACTTTGCGTTTTTTGTTCCGATATAAAATTCAAAATGGCGGCTACGGCAGGACTTAGTTTAACATTGGACCCTATGGGAAAAATGTTTCAAAACGCTTCTTCTCTGAAACCACTTGGATAATTGAAACCAAACTGCCCAGGAATGATCATTGGAAGGTCCTCTACACGGTGTGTGTTTTTTATGTCGATCGGAAATCCAAGATGGCCACCACCGCAGGACATAGATTAACATTGGACCCTATGGGAAAATGTTCAAATGCCTTCTACTCAGAAACTACAAATATGATTAAAGCCAAACTGTACATGAATGTTCATTGGATGGTCCTCTACAAACTTTACGTTTTTTGTTCTGATATGAAATTCAAAATGGCAGTTACGGCAGGACTTAGTTTAACATTGGACCCTATGGGAAAAATGTTTCAAAACGCTTCTTCTCTGAAACCACTTGGACAGTTGAAACCAAACTGCCCAGGAATGATCATTGGAAGGTCCTCTACAAAGTTTCTGTTTGTTATGCCGATCGGAAATCCAAGATGGCTGCCACCACAGGTCATAGTATTAACACAGGACCATATGGGGAAAATACAGAAATATATTCTTCTCTGAAGCTATTGCACTGATTGAACCTAAACTGTGCATCAATCATTGGAAGGTCCTTTACAAACTTTGTGTTTTTTATGTTGATCGTAATTTCAAGATGACTACCACTGCAGGACATAGTTTTTACATAGGACCAATTGGGTTTTTTTTTAACCAGGTGAACGATACAGGCTCTTGAGAGCCTCTGGTTTTAAGTTCAGACTACATAGTAGTAACCAAGTCATTATTAAACAGGATAAAACAATCCCCAATGATAATTATGTGGTAGTATTTGATAGTTCCAGTTTTTTACCCTTTCTGATGGCAGTTTTTGACCCTATCTGATAGCAGTTTTTTACCCTATCTGATGGCAGTTTTTTACCCTATCTGATGGCAGTTTTTTACCCTATCTGATGGCAGTTTTTTACCCTATCTGATGGCAGTTTTTGACCCTATCTGATAGCAGTTTTTGACCCTATCTGATAGCAGTTTTTTACCCTATCTGATGGCAGTTTTTTACCCTTTCTGATGGCAGTTTTTGACCCTATCTGATGGCAGTTTTTTACCCTATCTGATTTTTTTAACCTATCTGATGGCAGTTTTTTACCCTATCTGATGGCAGTTTTTTACCCTATTTGATGGCAGTTTTTTTACCCTATCTGATGGCAGTTTTTATGGCAAAATCTTATATTTTAGTTTTTGACCCCCCTTGATGTCAATTCCGTTTTTTTACGGAATCTTACTTTTTTAGTTTTACCCTTCTTAGTGATATTAATTTGGCAGAATCTTATTGCCAGGTATTTTATTTTTTGACCATGACAGGATGTTTATATGATTTGAGTATTTCAACCTCCTATTTTCTAATTATTGATAGCATCGTAAGTTTTCTATTAGCCAGATATTACAGTTACTGAAATATGATAATCTTTAAAGACAACAAAGAATTACAGAATCTTGTACAGAATCAATTTACTGAGTGGTCCATTAAATGTCGTTAGATCCATCCAATCCTGTTGACATTTTACTGCTCTAATTGTTTTTATACTTTATTATGTTATATTTACAATTGTATTTGGTGTCAAGATTATAATGGTACCATTTATAGCAGGATTTCCTCCATTATTGTGTCAGAATCAATGTGAGGGTACTTGAAATGTTTCTAGTAACTATAGTTTCTCCCAAAACATATTACTCAGATGATCAAAATATGCTGTGAGATGGCTAAAAATATGTTATATAAAAACACAATAAATATCATTTGTGAAGCTATGGATAAAAGGTTCAAATATCAAAATGATAAAAATGATGAATTCATAAAAGTAAAAAGTAGAAAGAAGTAAGAACCCGCCATTCTTACTGTTCCCGCCATTCTTACTGTTTTCTTTCATGTATTCATAGTTTTATTATTTTGATATACAGTCAGACCTGTATTAAGAGGTCATCCTTTGGACCAAGAAAAAGTGGCCTTATAAGACAGGTGACCTCTTAAAAGAGGTTCAATTCATATAATATTTTCTATGACAGGACAAGAAAAAGGTGACCTTTTAATACAGGTGACTGCATAATAGAGGTGACCACATGGGCAGGTTTGATTGTATATACTTTTAACGGTAGCTTGACAAATGACATGAATGATAATGTCATCTGTTATCGTTAACTTTTTCACATTATTATAAAGTAATCAACCAAACTAATAATTGTTAAGAGTACATTAAGACTTGTATAAATGGGAATATGATTCTCCATCGGGAGGGGTAAATAGGAAAACAAAAGGGGGGAAATAAAGTAAATCTTTAAAAATCTTCTCATGAAACAGCAAACGGAATGCCACAATATATATTATACAGCATCATTTTTAAATATAAAATCATATTTGTACAAATGAAAGCCCAGGCTCAGTGAAGCTTGAGTACTTGAGGTACCTTAGGCTGCAATATATATTTTCATCAGAATCAGTAATGGAAAGGCAAATGTGCCTCACAAAAATCACTATTGTGATATGTATTTTCAAGCTTTCACAAATAAAGACCCCAAGATCTATAGGTCTGTCTACCAGGGTCCATAGTTTTACAATGGAGCTATATTTTTAAATTCCATTTGATACCTATCAGTAAAGAAAATATAGCTGTACAGTCTTTGTCACAAAGGATCAATGGGTTATACAGATTGAAGCTTGTTCAAATCAACACCTCGAGATCGACTCTGTGCAAATTTTAACATAAGCTCTAATTCGAAATGTCTTGCATATCTTTTATTTTTGTAAAATAAAGCATGGAAAATAGAACTGTATTGAACATTAAACATCATTGTGATATATAGATTAGATGTATGGTGTTTAATGCCACTTTCTGCAATATTTCAGTTATATCGTGGCAGTCAGTTTTATTGGTGGAGAAAACAAGAGTACACGGAGAAAACCACCAACCTGCCGCAAGTCACTGACAAACTTTATCACATAATGTTGTATCGAGTACACCTTGCCATGAGCGGGATTCGAACCCACAACGTTAGCCTTATGATACTAGTATATAGGTTCAAGCATCAACATCTATATCCAAATTTTATCAATGGCTGCAATGAGGACAATTGAAAGAGATCTTCTTAAGAACCAGAACGTGCAATAGTTATTCAAAGTTTGTAATAAAGGTTCAAGCTTGAAAGATTGTAATCTTTGAGAATCTAGGAATTCTGGAGTCCTACTTTGGGGTACAAATGGAGATCCCACAGTCTCTTGCATCCTACCATGGGATACAAATGACATATAGGCTATGCAGATTCAAGATTGCACAGATAAAACCCTCTGGATCTATATGGTCCAAATCGATGGGTCCACAGTTTACCTATGATAGATTAGGTAATAGTTTAAACATTATGTCATTATAACTTTCCCCACTTAATAAAATAAACAAAGTAAAAAATGTACCTCTAGGGAGGATGACTCAAGTTATATTGATCAAAATTACCATTTACAAAAAATACCAAAAAAAATGTTTTTGATCCATCTATTCATTGGCTGAGATTGAAATCAGAAATCACAAATCATTCAACCAGCTTTCAGTATAGTCTGATAATGTCCCACCATAACTGTCAATGTATATAAACTAGGTTCTAATTTTATTATTGTGTTTGGCCTAAATGTCTGGGGGTCAGGTGGAGGACGGTTTTTACACTTAATTAAATCTAATCATCAAAGGACTATAGTTATATAATATTAGTGTATTGGACTTGTCACTATCAATACATTTAAAGCTAATTAATCCTGAATCATCTCCATATCTCTATAAAATTTATTGATAAATTATAGATTTCTTTTCTAGCAGATGATAAAAGATGCTTTCAATTGAATGGTAGCACTATTTTTTTGTAATAAAATTTGAACATAAATTTCAAATATTAAGTTAGAATGTCTGTGACTAATGAAAATTAACCAAATAAAGTCTAAATAAAGGTAATTAATATTACTAGAAATGCTTAATAAATCATCTTAAACCATAGAATTACCTTAAATATAAATAAAACTCTGCCATCTTCCAATTTTTAATCAAAGTAAAAGGTTTTTATGAATAATTATTTACATTCTTTTTCTAAAGAAAATTGTTTATAGGATAAAATATGAAATAAAATGTCACAGGCTTTGTTATATTATACAATGTATTATCTTTATAAACTCAATCTGTCATCTTCCCTAGGGCTACATAAGCCATTTTATAAAATTGATTATTTTATTCAGCCTTTGTCTATTTCAAATTTTTGCTGAAATGACATTTTGTGCCTTTGCACTACAATATCCCATAGTCTGTATTTTGTTATGAAATAAAATGTCATTTCCATTGAGTAAATTGTTCAATGTAAAAGGATTGATACAGTTTATAAGGACCAGTAGAACCAGATATTTTTATTATTTCTTTTAATTGTTGTTTGTCTCTGTCTTGGACAACGGTTTCCTATCATTAGAATTAACTAACTGTCCTAAGTTTTAGTGCTGGGTACTGGTGACGGTTCCCAGGACTCAATCTACATAGTTCCCCTAGGTCATAGATAGGACATGCTCTCTTGGGAATAGTCAGTTTATTAAAAAAAAACTTAACCGAGGGTGGTGTGTGTGGAGAGTGTCACATTAAAGATGCCTTGTGTAGATTTTATAAAGTAGTAGACACATTGTAACTGCTACAGAAGGACTATATTTATTTGTCCTTGCACATTTCCCCATACTTTTCCCATGGAATTCAAAAGTCCCATTCCTCCTTCATTCCAGTATAATTTTATGTATAGTTGAACTTGTTCTCATCCTGAATAGGCATGAAAAATTTCCTGCTGGACCAACAATCAGTCAGCATGTGTCCATCCATTGTTAACTTTTTAACATTTAAATCATCTTCCTAAGAACTTTTTGACTAATCAAAATAACCTTGACCCATGTGATGAGGTCTAAGATTCAATCATATACAACTGAAGTTGATCACTCGTAGACAGGAGCCCTTACAAGGAAATTCAGTCAATCTTGAATATTCTTCTCTTGAAACGGTAATAGAAATGTAATTATATTTTCTATCAAGTATCTTTGTGATATGTAGATTTATGTTGATACAATTCAATAGAAAGATCCCTGAAGGTTTAAAATTTAACTTAGGAACAATTAAAAGATCATCTTCTTAAGAACCAGCATAATTATGATATAAAGATTCATGCTTGTACAAATAGAAGCCTCAGGATCTGTAGGGCTCTCAAAAGTTAATAGGCTGCAATGATAAATCATTTATAAAATCTTTTTGCATATTAACCAGCTGCATGGTTTGAAAATTGTATGAAACATAATTATGGTATGCAAATTCAGGATTGCACAGATAAGATCACAATGAGTCTTGCATTTAGGACAAAATTTAGAAAAAAAGGTTGCATTTGAAAAAATTTAAAGCAATTCTCTCGAACCAGAAATGGAATTGCAATTAACTTTGCTATGATGCCTCATTGCAATCTGAAGATTAAATTTTATATCAATAAAGGTAATATATCTAGTTGAGCAATAAATAGTACAATACACGTAGTTATGAAAACCTTTATACCAGGTGAGCCAGAAAGACTCATGTGGGCCTCTGGTTGTGTAAGTCTTTGCAAAAATATGAAATAATACCAGTTGAGTAAAACAATCTTTTTGTATGTTAGATTTCAGACTATACAATATCTTGTAAACTTTACGTTTGACCTTAATTTTCTATTATTTAAGGGCCCGGGTGACTCAATAAGTTAGGTAGTTGGATTACCTAACAACTCATACAAGCCTATCACCAATACGGTGTGGGTTCATGCCCCCACGCCCGGCTTTGTAAATTACAAAAAAGGGTGCACTCGACTCGCAGCTGCAAGTGATAAAGTTTACCAGTTGCTTGCCCACGGTCGGTGGTTCTCTCCGGGTACTCCGGTTTCTTCCACCACTAAAACTAGTCGCCATGATATAGCTGAAATATTGCTGAAAGTGACATTAAACACCAAAAATCTAATCAAATCAAATCATCATCTATTATTTATTTTTACAGTTGGGAGATTTACAAAGCAGTTACAATGCAGCCAAAAGAGCTGTTGATGCCTTCCACGAACATGTAGATTCTAAAGATTTATTGAAGCAACTTAAACATCATTTTTCATTACTATAGTGTTTATGTCATATCTGCTCTCATCTGTGATATATTTAATAACTTTATAAAATGACAATGACATCTATGAAATGTTTTACAATTGTTATGTACATTATCAATGTTTTATTAAATTCATTTATGACAACATTTGTTTTATATATATATATGGGAATTAACAACAGAAATTGACAATTTTTGTGTCAATTACTTCCATAATAATATTTAAACAGTATATAACGAGGTTTAAATTATGATTATTGTTCCATTTCAATGACAAATGTAAGGGTGATTGATTCTATACAATTATAGCTTTGTGATGATGTCAATGTCAGGATTTATTGACCAGGTTAAAGTATATTAACTGAGACATAGGCTGAGGCGATATATATTTTTACATGATCTACAGTATAAAATTTGATTCACAATCTACATGTCGTAACTACTCTTTGAACGAGCAGCTGTATTGAATTCTAAAATTCAACTTGTTGATAAATCAATATAACAGAATATCAGAACATTGCTGACCTCAAGAACTAGTTTTAATGAGAATTTAAGGAAGTCAAAAACATCCAATGTCTACATTTTACTCTCAGCGCAAGCATATGAGGACACCGATCCTTATTATTCACGGCGGGGACATTCGTGTCGTTCCGAAGAATCAGCAACGAAAATTTAATTGTACTCGGTATGAAGCATCACTGTGAAATTGAGATTCAAGCCTATGTAAATAGAACCCCTAATGTGTATGGAATCCATCTTATGAGGTACAAGGTTTAACACGACCTACAGGAGTAGCAATGCACTGCAGTTGTATTTGGCATGATGCAATATTGTTATATGCAGATTAAGTTTTGTTTAAATGAATGTCTTGTGATCTATTGAGTTGATTGATTTCATTGAGATCAAAATTTAATGCTATATAATAGCTACAAAATCCTTACCAGGTGAGCAATACATGTGGATTATATTTATTGTTACAGTGTTTTTGACTCCCCTTCAACGGATGAGTCATAGGTATTACTTTTACGATGATGTCACAAGTTTTTCTGATTTACTCAGTTTCTCATCTACTTTTCGTCAGATTCACCATATTTGGTGGTTTCTTCAATATATGTATTGTGACTTTCTAATATTTCATGCTCTGTTGACTTCAGAACTATGGCCTATTTATACAACTACACATGATAAGTAAAGCATACTTGTGTACACATTTGTTCTGTCGGCTAGACATTTGTCAACTGACACTTGATATCATTTTCACAGACAATATATATACTGTAAATATTGCTGTTTGTGAATATTGTGTGTTTCACAACCTCTGCTTGTCCTAGGTGAGCCATATTAGGTTGTTGATAGTTAGAAACATCCACATCTTGCATCAATATATGTCGTGTGACATTTGACTATTCTTTACGGTCCAAACACTAATCTACAAGCCTTTTCCAAATCTTGAAGGTAGTAAAATCAAGCATACACAGTGAACTATTGCCCTCTTGGTCAATATGTTTTTCTTTCTTTCCATAAATGGATGGTTTAAGATGAATGAATGGTTACCTGGCATCTACCGGTAATTTTGATCAGATTGTTGTTCATGCAACATGTGTGATTAAAACAGTTTCTCAAAGTCAAATTTTCATAGTTCTCTACCGATATGATGGTTACAGCACTTCCATGCACACACAAGTGAAACATTTCAGAGCGTATTATGGTATCTTTTTCAGATTTTTAATTGTATAATAGTTTAATTATGTCTGCTTCCTTTCTGTCATAAAACACTAACCATATATCATCTTACCAACATAATTGGTCAATACATTCATTATATGGTCTACATAACACCCAGGAAAATATCACATGACCTATACCTCATATTCATTGTCTGTGACAGTATTAATTTCGATCTGTTTTTTTAGCTCATCTGACCCAAAGGGTCATGTGAGCTTTTGCCGTCACTTACTTTCCGTTGTTTTCACTTTTCAATCTTCTCCTCTGAAACTATCGAGTACTTGGTCAGTTGGAACCAAACTTTGCAGGAACATTGTTAGGAAGGTCCTCTACAAAAAAAAATCCTCATTTAATTTTGATCGGACAAAGCACATAGCCACCCTCATGCATTCTTGTTTCTGATTGGATACTATGCAAAAAACTTCTAACCTGAAACTACTGTGCCAATTGAAACCAAGCATTGTAGGAATAGTGTTTGGAAGGTCCTCTACAAAACTGCTTCATTTCATTTTGATAGGACAACAAACATGGTTGCCACAAGCATTTCCTGTTTCTTATTTGCCAATATACACAAAAATCTTCTTCTAAAACCACTAGGCCTATTAAAACCAAACTTTGCAGGAATGGTGTTTCGAAAGTCATATACAAAAATTCCTTATTTTGTTGCCACCATTGTCAATTGTTTCTAACCACTACATTTAGTCAGCACGTAGAATTACCGTCCCTTATTTTTTTATTCATTTCCAAAAAACAAAAATCTTTCAAGTTGTTTAAAGTGATTGGAAATCAGATTTAACAAGTACAGTTTGATTAAAATATTACCAAAACACATAGAAATTCCTCATAACAATTTTGTTAAAAAAGAATTGTTAAAAAATGCAGATAACAAAATGTTGATACCATTTATTATGTAAAAGAGGATTCCTATTTAGTTTGTAATTGTACATTTATGATTTGTTTTGGAGGTAGAAAGTGACATTTTGTAAGATATTAAATTTGACTCTGATATGATTAAACTTTGCAGGAATTATCTATATGTAGTCCTCAAATTCCTCATTTCATACTGATTTGACATCCAGTATTACCAACAGAGGAGAAGGCAATATCTGATTGCCTGAAATGTGAAATAAAATCTCTTCAGAAACCATTGGATGGTCAGTCAAGTAACGGGAAACACGACACTTTTGGGCTTGCTGTGAACAAACGGAAAACGAAGGCTAACACCACCCATTCCTAATAAATGGGCCAAAATGTGAAATGATATAGTTTCCAGACTTAAATATCCGGCCTTTCCCTTAAACATTTCTTTTCATATTTTAATACAATGTTAATATGCACAGAATTTGAACTAAGTTTGATTTACGCGTCCCGGATCTCACCTGCATTGAAACACAAGCCGTAAAACTGCAAAAGGAGTGAAACTATTAACTAAATTAAAATCATGGTTGTTATGTATCCATGCAGAGTATTCATGTTAAGGTTATTGAGAGTATAAATCAATGTTACTTATATCACATTGGGTCCAATTGTGAAAAACAAAAGGGTCACAAAAAAGCAAATACTTTTAGGTTCATTTCTCAATAACCATGCTTTATGGGTAAACCATAATTGGCCAACTCATTGACTGAGCATATCAGCTCGAAATCTACTGAGAATTTTGGGAATGTGATTTTAATGAGCAATAGATTATGATATTTGGTCCTCTTTGTTTTTGTAAACAAGTGATTACATGAAACTAATAATTATAAATTACATTTAGCTTCCTCGGTATACACTACTTTTATATTTTGTGTAAAAGGACGGGACGGATTGTGATTACGACAAACAGAACATATCTGTGGTCATGTGTGACATAGATACTACGTAACGGTTAACCATGTGATTGAGCAATACAATAAATTATTTTGTTTTCTTTTTATTTTGTTGTTGTTGTTTGTTAGTTAATTTATTGTCTGAATGTAAGTTTTTTTTTTATTCGAGGGGGGAGGGGGGTATCCGATAATCAGCTAGTTTATGACAGTTACAACCTGGTGAGTGACATAGGCTCAGGTGAATCTCTACATGTTATATATATGAGACAACAACAAAAAAAACATATATCATAACAACCATATATCATAAAAAAATCATATATCACAAAAAAAACATATATCATAAAAAAAAATCACTGCATGTAATTACAGGTACCCGGTAGTTTGTTTTTGTGACATTTTGACTATTGAAAAACTTTAACTGTAATGTGGATAAAAATTGATCTTATTTATCCCTCTACCTATATCAGTTGTTTATTAGTGTGTTTACTTGGCAAAATATCATATAATATCTTAATGTGAAATGACAAAATATTATTTATAGTATTCAGGTATTTAAGAAACAATAATTTATTTGTGATCGTCTGAAATATTGTTGAAAATGGCATTAAACACCACCAAACAAACAAACAATCAATTTGTATGTGTATGGACAAAATTCCTCCAGTTTGTCTCAATTAATGTATAAATATAAAAAGTTAAATAATTCTGAAACTCTCCCTCTCCTTGTTATTATCAACGTCTACAGTAGAGGATTATATGGGTCACAGCCCTTTGTCAAGGGCTTTTTGTAACCCCACCGTAATTACCAATGTCTACAGCAGATGGTTCTATGGGTCAAGGGATGTTTGTAACTTTATACCCCTTTTTCATCAATCATTTTCCTAAAATAGGGTTTGCCATTGTTGAAACTTAAACTCTACCCTGTCCTGCATCCCCCAAATTATGCTGGGTAACTGCAGTAATGGTAGATTCACTAAGAGTCAGGGTTAGTAAATTTGATAGAGATTAATATTCATTATAATTTATTCCATGACCTATATGTATTTAAAAAATGTATGTACAATTTAATGTATTGTTGATACAATCTGAATGTTATATGATGCAAATCAATTGCTTATAAAAATCTAATATGAATTGCCTCTCCTTATAGTTAACCTAGCTGAAGGTTGAGGTAAAAAAGGACCCTTGTTAAAAAATCAATCCTTACTTGTTTGTAATTAACATTTTTGTGGCACAAAACTATTATGTATATGAGTGGGTGACATATCTCAACAGGAGTTGTAAAAAGGTATTCACACTTTGATTTAAACAAAAAACCTGAATGAATCAATTTCATTCATTTGAAAAATATTTTGTAAAAATTATAATCGGTTACGGTCCACAAGATAGCTATGGCAAATTTTAGATAGCTAGAATACATCGGTTTTATACTGGATTGCCCACGAATAGAATTCCAGCTGTTGTTTATAATTCACTCTCCATTTTTAAATATGAGTAGGATGTGTGTTTAAATGCCTTTTGATCATCATTATCCTTCTTAAGGTAAAAAAAATAATTTGAAACTAACAGTTCAGCACAAAATTAAGTGGAAAAACAAAATTATGTTGTTCATGCAGTTGAATTATATGACAGGCTATAAAAATGCATTGACACTTATGCCATAAATATTAGGCATAATAAATCCATTTTATTCATTCATTCAACATAAATTCACTACAGTATAAAAATAGTGAATTGACTGTTTACTCTAAGTAAAGAAAATACATGATACACTATTTAAACTTCAAATAACAAAGCATATGGAGACATACAAGGTCATAAAGATAAAATACATGTACGAGGCAAAATGATTAAGCATAGAGAAAGATTGCTTGCTTGTTTGCAAGTAAATAATGTCGAGGTTTGTTAATTGAACATAATTAAGGACCATATCCTGTCAGCGTTACTTTGTTCACACTTCATGAACAAAGTCTTGTTAAAGTGAAGGTGATAACTGATATATGCCTATCAAAAGTAAATTAAAATGGTATGCAGTCGCGTGGGCTACAAAATTATTTATCATAAATCTATTAAACGTAATCTAAAAGTAAATTCAAAGTCAGTGAAAGAGAAAGCATATACATCTTTGATACGACCAAAATTAGAATACAGTAGCTGTGTCTGGGACCCTCATACCAAATCTAACATCAGTAAACTCGAAATGGTCCAACGCAGAGCGACCAGATACACCTGCAATAGATTCCATTACACCAGCTCTCTCACGAACATGCTTACAGAACTCAAATGGCCACAATTACAACTGAGAAGAACAAGAACACGCCTCATATTCTTCTACAAAATATACATCATCTAGTTGCTATATATCCAACCAACCTACTAGTACCACCTGACAGTAGAACACGACAATATACACACAGCCACTCATATACAAGCTTAGACTCATATAAATACTCCTTCTATCCGAAAACCATTGTACAGTGGAACCTGCTCCCAGCTGCTGCTGTACAATGTCCCACACTTGACAGCTTCAAAGAACAGATACCACTATAAGTTCTCCAACAACACATCTAATTATCAGTCTACATAGTTTTAACCACACTGCACCACTGTATATAGTTATCACATTTATTTTGAACAAATAAAAAGTATCTTAGGTGAAGTAAATCAAAAAGTTTTCAATAAACGTCAAATGATAGCCCTACTGAACAGCAATTCACCAAAACTTCTCAATATCATTGTTAATGTTATGAATAAATGCATGTCCAAGAGAAATTCATCCTAGTCAACGTTTATATAACAAATAAAATGAGTACATTTTCACTCTATATATATATTCAGGGGCGGATCCAGGGGGGGGGGGCGCACCCGGCGCGCGCCCCCCCCCCTAAAATTGGAAAAAATATGATTTTTTGGCGTAAAATCGTGATTTTTCACACGAAATACCCCAAAAATGTTCGCGCCTCCCTCCGCTCGGCGCAATTTGTTTAAGTGCGCCCCCCCCCCCTAACTTGAAATCCTGGATCCGCCCCTGATATTTATATATATACGTATGTAAGCTGATGCCACTGTCGCTCCCACATGTATTGAATGATATTATATATATTTTACATGTATATCTTTCTTTATGTGTCATAACCATCTATTGTAAATGTGTTAAGAACGTTATCATAAATTTGTTTTACCCACGCATGCACGGCACATAATCGTCAATAAGATGACGGCATGCGGAAATTGAAAGAAGAAGAGAAGAAGAAATGTTATCAACAAGTGGTTATTACCAAAATGTGATTAAAATTTGTAAGTAAAAGTATGTTTAAAAACAAAAGTGGAGAGCATGGTTATACATCTCCCACCGCTCTCTGGTAAAACCAAATTAATACTAAATACATGTATAGTAAATTATAAACTTTCTAAGAAAGCAAATATGAACCATACGACAGACCATCAAAATTAGACAAACAATAATAATCATATTAATGAAGAAAAAAAACCAATAAGAAATTTTTATATAGGTCATGTGCCCACGGTAAATTTAAAAAAGAAGAAGCACAAGTGACTGTTTAAATTTTAATGATTCAATGTCTTTTTGTGTCATATTTATTTATGTTTTAATTACAGTTGATAGATCATTTTATTCACTAGAAAATAAATCAAGAGAAAACCATATTACTGCACAATACTCATAATTTAAAAAAAATTGAATATTCTTCGAGGATATTCTAAAAATCTGCGGACGTCTAAGAAGACACTTTGGGAATTCCACTGAAATATACAATTTGTGTATATTTATAATCAATGATTTCATTGGCTATATTCTGGAATGTAAGTATCGTAATACAATGTCCACATCATACCTCATTATAAGATTTAAATTATTCTTCATGTAATTTTACCTAATGTTTATTATTCTGACAAATTATATATTTCAAGCAAATAGGGACATTTAATTTGCATTGAAACTTGAATTCCAAACGTTGGGACAACCCTAGGATGTTAAAAATATCATCCAATCAAAATCCATCTTACAGAAAAGTTTTGCTCTATGCTAAGTGCGCTCCAAATAGGGAAGTTGATAAAGTTTGAGTCATAAACTGAAATGTTTTACGAAAATTGTATTGTTTACTTTTAAGTTTATAACTGCTTGAGTAATTTGATGTCATCATATAATATAGAAGTGAAACCGGAACTTAGTCCATTACACCAAGAATTAAATAGACGGTGAGTAAACAACGAAAACAGTTGTTATTTTCTAGAACGGGATCGGCCATTTCTTTCACCAGAAATTTGACCTACTAAAAAGTTGTAATACTATCGTTTTTGTGTCATTTGGAAAACATATCTACTTTCAATTGGAGACAACGTGTGCAATTGTTTTATCAGAAATTTATTCAGATTTCTTGTATTTCAACAGATATGGTGAGCTAAATATTTTACCAGAGTGTGCTAATGAAAATGTAGTTAGTGTATAAACTGACATCCGTTTTGACCCAGCCTTAAGTTTATATATTTCCGGATTTATTAAACTGTGATTAAATCAGAGACAGCACCATTCGACAAAATGGCAATGGATGGTTCTTGGGAATTAAACATTACTGTAACAGACTTGGCAGTGGACAAAACCCTTAGAGTAACTGGTGACCTTCACATGGGTGGTGTTATGGTTAAACTAGTGGAGGCCTTGGGTAAGACATTATAATATTTTACTTGTAGATTTCAAGGAAAACAAGTTTATTACATTTCAGTATAAGTTTATATCTATCTATCTTCATTGCTTAATCCACGGTTATAAAAGGTTTAACTCTAATTTGTGATTGATCATTGAATGAAGCTGTTAAAAAGTGAAAGTAGAATCATAGGAGTCTGAAATTACATTGTAGGGTCAGTTACTGACTATTGACTGTCATCATACCATTATAGAACATATATGATTTCTTTGATCTGACAAAGGTTAGAAAAGTAGGATGCTTCTCGATAACTGACAAATTTGTCTTTGGAGATCCAATTATCGAGAGGTGGTTTTGGATCCCATTAAATGGTTAAAAAAAGTCTGGTTTAACCCCACCACATTTCTGTGTCTGTCCCAAGCCAGGACCTGGATTTCCAATGTCATATGTCATGGTCTTTTCATGTTCAATGATTTGAGGTTAGGAATGCTTGTTCGTTTTGTTGATATTGGAGGAATTGTCGACCATCACTATTTTAACTTTCTTTTCATAAAATAACTTGAACTAAAAACTGAAGGGTATTTGATATGCATATATTGCCAGTAGAAATTGGTATTCTTTAATGCATAACAGATCTGATGTTTTACTTGGCAATAAGGGTCATTTACAGATCAGTAGACTACTGTCCTCATACATTATGAACAAAATGTAGCTGCCCACATGACAGGAATATTCATCTCACTTCGATCAAGTAAAATTTTGCCAAAAAGATAGTTAGCATAACATTGTAATAAATTGTTTGGCCATATTGTTATCATACCTAATTGTGAGGACTGCATGATCTGTTTGTTGTCAGTGTTACAATAGGCACATGGCATTGCCAGAAACGATTTGGTGAAACATCCATACACCGTCACCGGTATAAATTATAAAATTGACTGTAATCATACAATATGTGATGTTAGATAGAGGATGAGAATGTCCTTTAATATGTGATGTTAGATAGAGGATGAGAATGTCCTTTAATATGTGATGTTAGATAGAGGATGAGAATGTCCTTTAATAGTGTCATGTGTCAAACTAATCATAAAATATGTGATGTTAGATAGAGGATGAGAATGTCCTTTAATATGTGATGTTAGATAGAGGATGAGAATGTCCTTTAATATGTGATGTTAGATAGAGGATGAGAATGTCCTTTAATAGTGTCATGTGTCAAATGACCTTTTTTTCACTACCATTAGCGTCAAGTGGACATTAATTTTTTTATTGTGATTTGTCAAACCAGGTTTTTGGATCTGCCATTTAAATGTCAGATTGGAAGATATTTTGAGCAAATTTTTACTGTGACCTGTTTTTTTTGTATTCATACCTCATTCCCATCCTGTTAAAATATACAGATATCCACATAATATGGTAATATAGAAATGTTAGACAAGTAACTCCCAGTACATGTGAAAGTGACATTATTAAGGACTGAATTTAAGGTATACCCGTAAAACAGAGATGACAGACTTACAACTGTAATCCTGAACTCTTTATTTTATATAGAAGGGTACCTTTTTGTTTTTCATTGAATAAAATTTTTACACACAATGTATATTGCCACACATACAAACTATCAGAGATCCTTTAGGAAAATTTTGACCAAAGTCCCCACCAAAATATATGGAGTCCCTATCATGCATTCTTTGTAACAATGTTATCGAGATGTAAAAAATGGTGGGTTCCAAACACAAGTGATGAGTCCAGGACTCCCCTAGACAAGCTGCAAGTGCAAGTATATCTGACTATCATAGGTCTACATGTCAATTTTTTTTTGCACAATAAACACCCTATCATGTTATCAAAATATATATACCGGTAGCTACATGTATATTAAATCATTAAAATGAACGTTTGATGAAGTCCAGATCAGTGTAGAATAACTGAATACTTCTCTGTGTTGTTGTATATAGTTAGTATAATGACCTATATAGTAGTAATCTAAAAATTATATTGTTGTTGCCAAGAATTACAATGCTTAATAGCCTGAAGTGTAAATTATAGTGATAACAGCACATTCTATTTAGCTTCAGCCAATCTAACTCATTGACCCATTAAATATTAAATAATGCCCATTAAGGATAGTCTATTTATAAAGCCAAGGAATTTATGTATTCAGTAGTTACCTATCTTGGTCTATTTATGTGCAATGAACCAAGAAGTTTAAACAAACATAATTGTATGGTTATGATTTACAGGTCAAATAAAATACTATCAGAGAAAGATTATAAGCAATCATCCCTTTGTATATAGTATACATTGTATATTAAAACTATAACATTCCAGCAGTACTAAGAATAGATCATAAGATTTAGATAAAACAAATAGATATAGTCCATGCAGGTTTAATGAAATATAAAGTTGAGTTCTTGCATGTACAGGTACATGTATGATAAAAGTTTTTTTTTTACTGGTATTGTAATGGTATATATACATGTAATAAAAACAAAATACATCAATTTAAATATTTTTTTCTATAGAATTTTGAATACAATTTTTTTTATTGAGTATAAGACAAAAAAAAATACCAACATATAAACATTTTATACTACAATGTATATCAGACCAAAAAGCCTTTTATTTTCACATTATTTTTGTTTGTCTTTTTTAAACAAAAAATATCCTTGTTCAATAATAAAGATTTTGAATCAAATTTCCATATTTTGGTCATTTATATATAGCTATCATGTTTCATCAATTGATATGAGGAGAAACCAATTAATCATTGATGCAATTTTGGATTTTTAGCGATTATATATTAATCTTGATGAGATCAAATAGTATTGACCAGCTGATTACTATAGCATGTAATATTATATAATTTCCTCTGACATTCACTAAAATGATTGTTAGTTTGTTTTCATTTCATTAATTTCTGTTGGATATCGTGATTGGAAATTGATTTGTTTTGGAAAATCTGCAATAATATTTTTAACAGTATAAATGGTCACCAAAACAATATGATAACTAACCACAACAACAGTACAAACCACACTTTGGCAAATAACATGAAACTTGTAAACACTGAAGTGATAATGATAGAAGTTGATGGCAATCTTCATGTAGGTCCTACCACCCTGGTTTAGAACAGATACAAAAATGTGGTGGCATTAAATTTTTTAATAGGATTTGACCTCCCCTATATAGATCTCCAGTAACTTGTTCATATACAGAAGATGATCCTATTCCATCCAAGGGGCAGTCTTGGTTGTGGTCGTATGACTGTTTGGATTTGCAACTACCTGTGTAATCAGTGCCTATCTCCACTACAGTTGTGAGTTCGAATCCCACTCAGGGCGAAGTGTACTCGATACAACATTATGTGATAAAATTTGTCAGTGTACTGACTTACGATAGGTCTGTGGTTTTTCTGGGTACTCCAGTTTCTTCCACCAATAAAACTGACTGCCATGATATAACTGAAATATTGTTGAAAGTGACGTTAAACACTCTAACCCAGTCCCTATTCCATCTATGTAATGATGTATTATAGGGGCATGTAAAGTAATAAAACCATTTTTTATTTATTTTTGAATGATAATAATGAATTAAAATACCGCAAGGTAAATAAGGCAAAATTAGAATTGTAAATTCAATTAAAAAAATTTTGTTTATGCATATTCGATCCTTGTGGTGTATACTCATAAATATCAATACAGGTGTATTAGGGGTGTATAATTACATTAAAGAAAGATTGCTCAAGATTATCTATTCTTATTATCATGACTTATCAACAGGAAATACTGCTGTGTTATTTGTTTTAAGATTTTATTTAGAATTTAACATTCAAAGCAACCACATATTTAACATAAGTGTATTGACTGTTGGCCTAGAAATTAACTGATAAACTTCTAAAATTAAAATTAAAACTTTAAATATTTGGTGCACGTTTCAGCTATGAAATGTTGATGGCCAGACAATAACAGTGTATATGAATATTACATGTAATAGTTGGACTATCCTAGAGCTAATTATAACTTAAGAATGTCAAGCTAAGGACAGAATTGTTTTGTTGAACTATGATGTACAAGTGTATATATTACTGCCTATATATATATACACACTAAGTCTACTGTAAAGTCAATATTTACATTGGTTAGTGTTTACATATGTAGCCGATGACCCCAGATTGAACATACAAAAAATGTACTCAAAATAGAATACGAAATACTTTATTAAAGAAAGCTCAATCATTGAACATTAAGGTTGACAAAGATTATGAGATAGTACATGAAAGAATGACATAATAAAATAACAAATAAAATTATATATTATAGATCTATACTTAATCTTTTTCTTTATGTTGGTTCATCAAGCATTACATATATATTTAGTTTAGTAAAAGTTTATTTGTTCAAATATGATATACAAATGTAGTTCTTAATGGAAATTAAATGTTCTTTTTTTTAAATGACAATGAAGTCAACATTTTCCAGAGTTATCTTAAGTCTCCTCCTCAATACTGACATATCCTCCATTGTACTTTGTCTTCCTCTACTGAGTACTGAATGCTGTTCTTAGGTTTTTGCCACATGACCTGGCTGCATTCACTATATACTCCAGCTTTTTCCTGTGGCAATCTCATCTTCTGTCTGTTTATCAAACCCAATTTCACCTTTTTGCCTACATGATTGAAGGAAAATTTTGGCGAGTCCAGGACTCATTTAGGCGAGTTTCAAGAATTTGGGATGATTTTAATGTTTGAAAACTCTTTTTCTTGGTCATGAAGATTGCTGAAATAAAGTTCAATCACTGGATTCTCAACAACAATCTGTTGGTTTTCATGGTGTTTAATGCCACTTTCAACAATATTTCAGTTATATCGTGGCAGTCAGTTTTATTGGTGGAGGAAACTGGAGTACCTGGAGAAAAGTCACTGACAAACTTTATCACACAATGTTGTATGACTCGCCCTGAGCGTGATTCGAACTCACAACATTAGTGGTGATAGGCACTGATTGCAGAGGTAGTTGTAAATCTAATTACCATACGATCACGACCAAGACGGCTTGATTCTTGGGTAATACTAGTACAACAATGTACTGCTTATTAGACAAACATATGATAATATACATTGTTGTACTTATATTTGACCCAATTACAATTACAATAAGTTAAACAAATTAGATGTCAGTGTTGTTGAATTTGATTAAACTATCTGTGTATTGTTGTTGACATGATGACAAATATATATATAGGATAGAAAAATCTGTTCCCTAGAAAAAGGTCAAATATTAAAAAAACAATCATCATAAAATGTATTAATCATTTAGATATACTGGTACATGTACAGGTATGTTGCACTTTAAAATGGACTTACAATGTACAATGTAGCATGTGTACTGAGAAGGATATTATTTAAACAATGACTGTACAGTTTGAAATTAACATTAAATTTTATCTTGAAACTTTCGTCTCCTATTTGTCGGAAATTAATATTAAATTTGGTGCTTAAGATCTAAGCCTGGTGCAACCAACTTTCTTCTTAGACACATTCGAGCTCGAATTCAGTCTCGCTAATACATGTATTGTCATGATTATTTACATGTAAATTATTTTAAACTTTTTGTGAAGATGTATCAGTTTTGAAAGAGTTGTGTCACTTTATTTATAAATACTGCAGATAATTTAAATAACTGAATAACACTGCTTCAATTTTATTAACAAAATCTACATATTAATGCCTAAAATATATTATTGTTTGTCTGCACTAGACACGAGGAGGAATGCTCATTGCTAATCTTAGTAGATGCAATACATTTCCTGAAGCACTGTCCCTTGGTGTCTGTTGCAGATAAACGATACATCTATTTATTCCCATTTTAGTTTATTACTTGAACTGCTTGCTTTCCTGGATCAGACACGGGGAGAATCGAAATGCGATTCTTAAGCACCATCCCCTGGTGTCTCCTCCAGCTAAGTAATCACAGTCCTTTCATCAAACACATGATGTTTTACTACTTGAACCGCTTGCTTTGCTGGATCAGACACGGGGAGAATCAAAACACAATTCTTAAGCATCGTCCCCTGGTGTCTCCTCCAGCTAAGTAATCGCATACATGTAGTCCATTCTTCAACCATATGATACACTGCAACTATACATTACTCATTGCCTCTCCTCGGGTCGTGCTGCCGAACACGGCCTATTTATTTATTTATTTATATATTTTTTGTAACATATCATTTAAATAGTTAAGAATTGTCTTGTTTAAAAACATATATCTCCATTCTGTATTGTTGTAACTGTTGATATAATTATGAATGTATATTTGTTATTGCCCCTTGAGGGACCCTAATTGGAATAAAAATATTGTATTGTATTGTATTGTAAACTTATAGCATTTGATGTTTTATTGTAAATCCTTACCCCTTGTGTGAGGCCATTATTGCTCTGTACATAATCTTATCTTATCTAATAATCACAATATAGTTTTGATCAATGTGTCAGAATTTCTTCCACTGAGGAAATTATTATACCACACTCCCCCCATGAAATGATTCTAGTCCTAGCTACAATATAAAACTCTTATTTGTTATAGATTTTACCAGCTTATACATTGTAAATGATCACATTATTAGGAATAACTTTATCATTATAAAATACTCCTTATTGACCAACCTAGAAACATATATACATTTATTTACATCTCTTTAAATTGGCTCTCTAATCTTTTGCCTTTGATCGTACTTGATGGAGGTTATTCCAGAAATGTGTTGCATGCACTATATCAGATATCTATGTTTTTTATTGATAATTTCCTACTTGTTTTCTTGTAGATATTGCAATGGATTGGTCAGATCATGCTCTCTGGTGGCCAGAGAAAAATACATGGTTATCACGACCTCGTACGACCTTAGATCAGTATGGTGTAGGAGCTGATGCACGATTACTTTTTACACCTATGCACAAAGTTATGAAAGTACAAATACCAGATCTACAAATCCTTGAGTTGAGAATGGATTTTTCATGTAAAGTTTTCTCAGCAGTTGTACAACTTTGTAAAGAATTAGGTAATTATCATATATCTTGAAGACTTAGCTAATAGCTAATGAGTCTATCATCACAGATCAGAAGTACATTGTATTACTAAATAATTGCAATACACAGAGTAGAAGATTACAGTAGAACCTGTCCAATCTAACACACCAAGGGACCAGGGAAGTGTGTCGTAATGTACAGGATGTCAGCATACCAGAGTTTTATTTAGTTAACAGAAATACTTTGGTACCATAAATTTTGTCGAATGACACAGGATGTCGGGAAAACTCAGGTGTCGGATTGCACAAGTTCCACTGTACATACAGTACAGTCAGAGACATAATGTGATAAATCACTGTGATAGACGTATCACTCATCTCAGTGATTTGGATATATCTTTTGTCCTATTAAATATATCTTCAAAATTTCTTTTACATTTAGAGTGTTACTTACTATCACCCAAAAGGCATATCAAAATAAGTAAATAGATTAAACAGACCAAAAAATATATCAGTATCACTAAGAAGAGTGATACGTCTATCACAGTGATTTATCATGGTATGTCCCTGACTGTACTGTATATGCCTGAGACTTATTAAGTACAGGAAGACAAGACATAGATGTTCCTTTCTAATGTCTGTTGTGAAAAATGGAAGTGAAAAAGAAATGTACATGTACATTTTACTTCTCCTAGGCCTATTACAAACACACTATTGACCACATTACAACCTATTTAATATTTCATCGCTAAGCTACCTTTGATTTCATTTAAATAATCAATTCTAAACATCAATGGCTGATCATTCCTCATTTAGACCGGTTAAAAAAACTGAACACATCACATGAAATTCCATTAGCAGTGATTGAGCTAGGCACCGGTCTCCGAACATTTGCCCACCTTTTTCTCAAATTGTCCTGAAGAACTTTATAAAAATTAGTTTAATTATTAGAGAATGTCCTGAACAAATTTGGATAAAACTGGATTTCAAAGTCTAGCTGAAACACTGATTAGTTGAATGGTATGTTGATATATAAGAAAACTTTGCAAGATGTTTTGTTAAGTTAATAGTTGTAAAATGTTTATCCATTCAGGGGAGACAATCAATGCATCCTTGTTAACTTTTCAGGTATAAGACATCCCGAGGAAATGTCTGTAATGAAATACATGGATAAAGATGATTTAAAAAAGAACATTAAAGAGAATTTAAACCAAAAGAAAAAGAAACAAGATTCAATGGAAAATCTGGGTGTCAATGGCAACGGTGTCTATCATTCTCCCTCAGGAAGCATTGAAAGACTTAGTCCTTATCACAGCCGCAGTCCAGCAGGACCATCACCTACTGTAAGTACATTATTACCATTCATGGAAGTATTCCTTATAAATCTATGTTCCAGTTGATCTCCATGTTATGACTACCTGAATATACAAATAATGTACATGTGTTTCATATCAAACTCTCCAATACATATTTTCCTTTTTATAGAATAACTGAATTCATATGGATTTAAGTTTAAATGTGTGTGTATATATGTATCTGACTTGAGTTATCTCCCTTGTTCAATCTATCACTATGCACCTATTAGCAAATTTAGGGTCAATATTAAATAAGCAATTTATGCTTCTTCTGTCAAATTTTATTATGTCAACTTTGACAAGTAATAAAACATATATATACAATTGCTATAGAAGATATACAACTCCAAGGTCTATTTTCATGACATGTAAGTATTTATTTTTCAGAATACTATAGGAAGAACTCCAGGATTTAACTACAGTGCTAATTCAGTGTCACCATACAATACATTAAATGCTAATGGAACATTATCTCCTGGATCTATGTACAGTTTATCTTTTGAAAGTGCAATGGAAAATGCTTTGGTAAATAGTCCACAAATTTCTATTAAAGACGCTGCTCAGTTCTTACAAAAACCCAAAAATCTGACAGAAAAAGCCAGACAAAACTATGCGTAAGTATAAGTTTTCTACCATATCATATTTTTCGTCTTCAAAAGCAGGTATCTGGCTGATAATATTTGTTGTGGTTTTCAGCTGCGTTTAGTGACTTATCAGATGTGATTACATAACCATATGTTTTTGATAAGGAATTCTGACATTTTATAGATGTATCACTGTATGATTGTACCAATTATACTGAAAGTAAACATTTAGTCATGTATACCAGAACTTATGTAATATTTACGTCTGAATTGAACTATCCTTGATATTTGATGACATTGCATGGAAGCAGGAAGTAAATCTATATTAGCAAGGACTCTTTTCAAATTGTTTTTGTACTGGTTTTATTGTTTTTATCATACAGCCATGCTGTGTGAAATATTAAATAAAATGTTGACAGGGGATGAGACTGTATTCTAGATGTGACTTTTATGATATAGTCACAGTTACAGTATAGACTACTAGTGTGGTAATACATTGTACTTCATACTAGTGGTGTACCGATCATCGGAAACATCGACTAATCAGTCGGACGTCATCATACGATCCGATGATCGATTCTTAAACCTTGTGGTGATTCTGATTCTATAGTGTCTAAAATATGTATGCTTAACTTTGTTCTTTGGTTGGTTTTTTTTTTCTGTCTCCATACTGACAAAAATATTGCAGTTTTATCCCAGCTGGGTTTTTTTGCCCTCAATACTGATAAACATCTGGCAATTTTGTCCAAGCGTACTTTTGACACTCAGTCAATACACATATTTGGACTAGTCTATTATTTATCTACTTCCCGGAATAGTCCATTTTATATCGGGTGTTACACATATGGAAAACGATCTTTTGTTTTGTTCTAAGTTAATGTTTACAAATGGAAATATTGTAGTTTGTAAATATATTATTTGATTTTATTCAAATCTTTACTTTTGTCAAACACATATTTGGACTAGTATATTATTTATCTATCTATATCAGGTGTTACACATATGGAAAACGATCTTTTGTTTTGTTCTATTTTAAAGTTATTGTTTACTAATGGAAAAATTATAGTTTATAAATTTATGATACAATTTTATTCATATCTTTACTTTTGTCAATCATACTCTTGAAATAAAGGCTATTTGATTAATTATAGTCAGTAAATACATTTAGCAGGCAATTGTCACCGATGATCGATCATCGGTCGATGTTGATATAACGATCATCGATCTTGAAAATGTTACCGATTCCCATCACTACTTCATACTATAAGTGATTGTGTCTGGATGTTTAACGTCACATTGAACCATATTTCAGTTATATTGTAGCAATATGTTTCATTAGAGGAGGGATCCAGAAAAAACCACAGACCTGCCACAAATCACTAAATCACACACTTTATCACGTAAAATTGAATTGAGCACACCTTGCCATGGACGAGAATATCGATCTCACAATTTACAATGGTAGATGTAAATCCAGCTTCCATATGGTCATAGCTATAGCAGCCACTTATACTGTAGGTGATGACAGCTAGAAAGTATTTTACCAATTGATACATATAAAGCAACTTTTTCAGAACTTCACACAACAATAATGTATTTATCATGTTTATCCTAGCAAGGTCAACTGTAGAAGATATTTATTTTTGTGTTGCCTCCATCACAGAGTTAACATATAGTGCAACAGGCAACACACATGTATCACTGAATTGGGGGACAGGCAACACACATGTATCACGGAATTGGGGGACAGGCAACACACATGTATCACGGAATTGGGGAACAGGCAACACACATGTATCACGGAATTGGGGAACAGGCAACACACATGTATCACGGAATTGGGGGACAGGCAACACACATGTATCACGGAATTGGGGAACAGGCAACACACATGTTTCATAAAAGACAACGACATGTACATATATTTTTCAATAATTTGTACACTAACCTGATTTTAGTAAATTTATACACAATAACAATCAATTAAAGAAATTGCTTGGCCGTACTTTGAACATTGTTGCTTGGCCACACCCTATAGTGTCAGTTCATCCATGTTGGAAAGTTGGTATTTTGAGGTCAATTTAACCCTATTTGGAGAATAAACATGGTAAAGGGTGAATATTGACATTTCATATACATTTGTGTCATTTTAGTTTATACTGTAATAATGTCAAAAATGAATTAATTGTTTGAAAAAATGTGAAGGAAAAATATATGAAACAAATAACAATTGTGATACCACATTGTGTGAGAAATAGAAGAAGAATGCAAAGAGACCTTTGCAATATTATATAATATTCAGGATTAATACAAGATATATTATACAATCAATACCTACATTATATATGTGACAGATGGAGAACTAAAAATACCACAATTAATTCTCTTGCACAGATTTATCCAGTTGTCAGAAATATTACAAATTTTACTTGCATGCATGTAATCAGCATTTAAAATGTAAATATATACAATGTTTTACACATGTACATTTTTGTACGTGGCCTTTGTCCTGTATCGGTGGCCTTGGTCCTGTATCGGTGGCCTTTGTCCTGTATCAGTGGCCTTTGTCCTGTATCAGTGGCCTTTGTCCTGTATCGGTGGCCTTTGTCCTGTATCAGTGGCCTTTGTCCTGTATTGGTGGCCTTTGTCCTGTATCGGTGTTGTTTTTTACTTTACTTGTGATGGTGCTATATGACACCTTTTATTATAAATGTATTTACACTGGATGTATTTAAACTTAAAAGAAGAAATATAAAACTGCCTGGTTACATATGATATATAAATTTACAATATACTTTTGTTGTCTGGTTTATCAGTTTAACACATCTGTGATTTGGTATTTTGGGTCAAACTGTTCTGTCACATGTAATATTTTAACATGTAAATTTAAATCTGTACTGTAGTTGTTTAATGTCTAAATATTGTACTTGAATTAAGTCAGTGTTGGATATTGTGGACTAGAGCCTCACATGTGACTACATGTATATCACTCACAGACTCGCCTGTAATGTATCCTTCCCCAGGCCTTTCAATAACGGGTGGTACCAGGTACTTTTACCTGCCTAAAATGGTCTTTGGTACCTCCTGATTTTAAAGAGTGTTGTATAAGATATTCATGATAATTGTTCAAGTTTTAATAAAAAGTACCACCTGTAAATAGTGAAGTACTGGTACACTTGAAAGATATTGAAAGCCCTGCTTCCCCAGGTTACAAGTTATCAATTTAATTATGATTTATGCATATATTTTAACATTTCCATGTTGTGTACTTTTATACTGTTTCCTACAGTGCAGATGACTATTCTTTTAGAATTTCATATCAACATAAAAAAAAAAAAAAAATCTGTTGAGGATACAGACCATTATGGATTTCCAATTGGCAAATAATTTTGTAAATTTTCTAGAGACAATCCAGGGAACATTCCAGCCAAGTTTACTGTGATAACACTAATAGATTGTTCATTCCTTAATCATGTATATGACTGGACTGTACATGTATATACATATTGGTACCTTATTATAGCATCTGAGAGCAACAGATCAGGTGTATTAAAATTTAAGGTTTGTCTGATTCTGGCTACAGTTGATTGTTTACAGTGTATAAAGAGATACCAAACATCTGAGTTTAGTTGATTGTTTACAGTGTATAAAGAGATACCAAACATCTGGGTTTAGTTGATTGTTTACAGTGTATAAAGAGATACCAAACATCTGGGTTTAGTTGATTGTTTCCAGTGTATAAAGAGATACCAAACATCTGGGTTTAGTTGATTGTTTACAGTGTATAAAGAGATACCAAACATCTGAGTTTAGTTGATTGTTTACAGTGTATAAAGAGATACCAAACATCTGAGTTTAGTTGATTGTTTACAGTGTATAAAGAGATACCAAACATCTGAGTTTAGTTGATTGTTTACAGTGTATAAAGAGATACCAAACATCTGAGTTTAGTTGATTGTTTCCAGTGTATAAAGAGATACCAAACATCTGAGTTTAGTTGATTGTTTCCAGTGTATAAAGAGATACCAAACATCTGGGTTTAGTTGATTGTTTCCAGTGTATAAAGAGATACCAAACATCTGAGTTTAGTTGATTGTTTACAGTGTATAAAGAGATACCAAACATCTGAGTTTAGTTGATTGTTTCCAGTGTATAAAGAGATACCAAACATCTGAGTTTAGTTGATTGTTTACAGTGTATAAAGAGATACCAAACATCTGGGTTTAGTTGATTGTTTACAGTGTATAAAGAGATACCAAACATCTGAGTTTAGTTGATTGTTTACAGTGTATAAAGAGACACCGGTACCAAACATCTGAGTTTAGTTGATTGTTTACAGTGTATAAAGAGATACCAAACATCTGAGTTTAGTTGATTGTTTACAGTGTATAAAGAGATACCAAACATCTGAGTTTAGTTGATTGTTTCCAGTGTAAAAGAGATACCAAACATCTGAGTTTAGTTGATTGTTTACAGTGTATAAAGAGATACCAAACATCTGAGTTTAGTTGATTGTTTCCAGTGTATAAAGAGATACCAAACATCTGGGTTTAGTTGATTGTTTCCAGTGTATAAAGAGATACCAAACATCTGGGTTTAGTTGATTGTTTCCAGTGTATAAAGAGATACCAAACATCTGGATTTAGTTGATTGTTTACAGTGTATAAAGAGATACCAAACATCTGGGTTTAGTTGATTGTTTCCAGTGTATAAAGAGATACCAAACATCTGGGTTTAGTTGATTGTTTCCAGTGTATAAAGCGATACCAAACATCTGGGTTTAGTTGATTGTTTCCAGTGTATAAAGAGATACCAAACATCTGGGTTTAGAAATCTTAAACTTAATATAGGTTTTAATATGAATATTGTCAAATTAAATACCAATAAATATATATTTTATTACAAATACATTTTTTTACAGATGGTTAGACTCATCAAAGTCTTTGATGGAACAAGGCTGTCGAGAGAATGATTTCGTGGTGATTAAATTTAAATATTTCTCCTTTTACGATTTGAATCCGAAGGTAAGTTTATGTTTATTTAGTTGTGGTTTTTGTGGTCAACATAGTATTTAAGACAGAACAGTGACCTCCTCAATGTAAAGTAATACTTTTTAATTCATAATTGTCTGTAGTATTACCTACCTGTACCTATCCTATAATGGAGTCTAACAGCTTTAGCTGTAGGGTAATAATAGGATTAATAAACCGCTCCATTTAATAACAAATATATTTTTCTATATCCTGGGTAGGTATGATAGAGAAGAAAAATTGTTTATGTCTTTCAGTATGTTTGTTGTTTTTCTTTATCATAGCATAGCTAGGGCTTATTAAAAAGGAAAACAATTGTTGTTTTTTTTATAAGACTAAGATTAGATATAGTATTTAAATCCAGACCTTGTTGTGTTTAGGATGAGAACTATCAATTTCTTCTGGAGGGAGACATTATTTCATCATTTGTTATCCAAGTTAAATACAAAATACCAGTACATGTGTAAAGTAATTTTTGTTTGTCTTGGACCATAAGTAATAAATTGTTTGTTTGCCCAGAAGTGACCTACAAGAAAAAAGATGCCTACTTGAATTCTCTTTTTCTTCAAAAACAATTTTTTTTAAATTTCTTATAAACTCCCAGTTCCATAGTAATAAGGTATTTTATTCCAAAGTTTTCTGTATTTTAGAGGGAAAACAAGAATTCCATACCAACATTTTGTACCTACCCATGTCTAACACCTATATGTCAGGTTTGGACAAACCTACCCATGTCTAACACCTATATGTCAGGTTTGGACAAACCTACCCATGTCTAACACCTATATGTCAGGTTTGGACAAACCTACCCATGTCTAACACCTATAGGTCAGGTTTGGACAAACCTACCCATGTCTAACACCTATAGGTCAGGTTTGGACAAACCTACCCATGTCTAACACCTATAGGTCAGGTTTGGACAAACCTACACATGTCCAACACCTATAGGTCAGGTTTGGACAAACCTACCCATGTCTAACACCTATAGGTCAGGTTTGAACAAACCTACCCATGTCCAACACCTATAGGTCAGGTTTGGACAAACCTACCCATGTCCAAACCTGACCTATAGGTGTTAGACATGGGTAGGTTTGTCCAAACCTGACCTATAGGTGTTAGACATAGGTAGGTTTGTCCAAACCTGACCTATAGGTGTTAGACATGGGTAGGTTTGTCCAAACCTGTCCAATTTTTCTTAAGTTTTCATTGAATATTATACATATGATAGTATAATATACAGGTGTAAAATGATATCATGGAGAATATCTGACAGGTAATACATTAGTATACTTATCATATGACTAATACATATTATGTCTTAATTGTTCTTTAAAGATGTTGTGTTTCATTAGAAATCTACCCAATAAGTTTGTAAGGAGGAAATACTTGGCAGATATTTTTAAAGATTGGAGTCTCGCCAACCCATCACTTCTACTTTGTAACATCCATGCATCTCTCTCTAGCTTTACTCTCTACAATATCTATCATATTCAAATATATGTGGCTGTTTATATTATAAATCAAACAATGTATATATTTCTACCTTTTTCATTAAGAAGGTAAAACTAATACACAATACATCATCAAGTAACCAACACAAAACAGGTGTTTTTTGACCTTGCAATCTCCTCTTCAACAAAATATTTCTGCAAATTTGCCTGCAGTTGTAACCAAGATTTTGTAGGTCACTGTTTAGAGGTCAATACAATAATTTTATCATAGTATTTTTATTGTAAATGCTCCTGGTTTTCACACGGGAAGAAGAAGAAGACAACTTGGATTGTGTATTTCAAATATTTGAGGTGTTTTTCTATTATTTACTGGTACCTAAAATGTCAACATTTGTTAAATAGTTATTCAAATATTGTAAAACTCAAATGCATTCCATCCATTAATACTTAATAAAATAAACTGCATTTTAAAAAAAACGTGGGTATTTTTTAAAATTAATAAACTTTTGAAATGTATAAAAGTATGTAAGTTATTTAAATGGTGTACTTAACACTGAGTTGATATTTCCTGTTTTTTAAGGTCCTTGTTTAAGAAATGTTTACAAGACTTAACTTTTATATATAATGTAGGATATACGTGATTAGTTCATTATTTATATCATTTACACGTGTTCACAGTTTCTTTGTAAATCCCACTCAGTTCATATCTTCTTTAATTTTCCCTATAAAATTGAAAAAGGAAGTTTTTTGTTAAATGTAAAAAAAAATTATTAAGATTTCCAAAGCAGTAAGAGCATTATATACAATGAACTGTTTTCACAAAATTAATATGATATTTGTTAATTTTCCCTCTGAAATTGAAAAGGGAAGTTTAATTTAAATGCCAAAGAAAATGATTAAAGATTTCCAAAGTAGTACAAGCATTACAATGAAATGTTTTTCACAAAATTACTGGTAATCTGATTTTTGTCTTTATCTTGGCTGTAGCACAATATATTTTGATATGATTTTTGTCTTTATCCTGGCTGTAGCACAATTTATTTTAATACAATAGTTAAAACAATCAATAAAGTTAGGAATTTGAGAATAATAGTTTATCTTATCTGTTTAATTACATCACTAGCTGTTCACTACAGGGAGTCTGGCTGGCAAGAGTTAAGACTATTGATTATCTCAAAGTGCATTGTCAGCTCAAAATTTGCATTTTTTAGTGAAATCTAATTTACACTTTATTACATATATATAATAGTAGATAAATTCCATGGCTTCATAAGCATGAAAACATTTGTCATAAAAATATAGGTTTCAATTGTCTGGATGTCATAATACATATACAATGAAACATGTCTAAACCGTATCCTGAATAAACTGGAATCCTGTATAAACCAATACTTGAAATAAAGTCCTAATCAGAGGAGGCGCAGCGCGTTGGTGTCGTGTGCAAATAGTTGCATGTTGCACAACCGGAAGTCAGCATCAATATATCGTTATCTGATGAGAGTGACATTATCGATTTTTCAGTGTTTTGCTAAGCCGATTACAGCGTTCATGGATGATTACTAGCGAGTTCCTCTCTTTAAATTATTGATAGATATCTATATATGAATGGAATTTACATAAGAATGTTTGGGTTGAATGTTAAATGTGATCATCTGCAATTTTAGAGAGGGACATTTTGTCGCCATCTTGTTTTTCATTCATAGCGTCCTCAACCGATCAACATTAAAACTGATAATTTGTAAAATCTGGTGGAGACTATTCCTATCCTTTTTAGTATGACATAGATCAATCATAGTGCTTCCAATATTTCTTTAAATCTCCATCCATTACACTACAATTGACCTTGAAAATCCCCCCAATTTTTAGCTCACCTGTGTGAGCTATTGCCATCACTTGGCGTCCGTCATCCGTCTGTAAACTTTTTCAAAAATCTTCTCCTCTGAAAACAATGGGCCAATTTAAACCAAACTTGGCCTGAATCATCCTTAGGGGGTTCCCTTTAAAAGTTATGTCCAATGACCCTGCTGACCAACCATCATGGCCACCATGTCTATAAATAGAACATTGGTAACAGTGCAGGTTTTTGGGTAATAACTCAAAAAACGTTAATAATATCAGAAATCTGACAGGGTTAAAAATGATCAGCACAGCAAGATCTAAGTAATAACTACCCTGCAATTTTGAAGAAAATCTGATTACCCATCTTGGAGTTATTAGCCTTTTTTCGTCAAATTTTCAAAATTTTAATATTTTTCGTCTTATATTTCGATAACTATCAGAGATAGAGGTTAAGTGTAAACTGCAAACATGTTCAGCATGTCAAGATCTACCTACCCTGCAATTTTGAAGTAAATCTGAATACTCATCTTGGAGTTATTGCCCTTTTTAAATCAAATTTTTAAAATTTTAATATTTTCGTCTTATATTTCAAAAACTATAAGGGATAAAGGTTAAGTTTAAATTGCAAAAATGTGCAGCATGTCAAGATCTACCTACCCGGCAATTTGTAAGTAAATCCCAATACCCATTTTGGAGTTATTGTCCTTTTTTTTTTTATCAAATGTTCTAAATTTTAATACTTTCATCTTACATGTATATCTCAAAAACTATTAGAGATAGAGGGAAAGTTTAAACTGCAAAAATGTTCAGCATGTCAAGATCTACAAAAAAGTTTCCACAGTTGAAAATGTCTGACAACTGTGTGAAGAGTTATTCCTCTTGAAATGCATTTATTTGTTGACTTTCACTGCTTTTGGTTACTCAAATAATCAAAGGGAAGCAATTCTATTACAAAATGTGAAGTAGGAAAAGCTAAATTTTGAGAATCATTGACATTTATGTTTTTTTTACAGCAATGTTAATAACTTTCATTAAAGGGGGAACCCCTGCCCAAATTTTTTTGGAGAAGGGGTCTGCAATGACGAGGGATACATTTGGTATTTTTTGACCGAAGTTATCAAGTTTTATTGACTGGTGTTGTTATACCCAGGTGAGCTATACAGGCTCCTGGGAGCCTCTAGTTCATGATTTGTCATATCAAACATCTCTTGTGAAAAATTGAATCCATAGAATATCATATTTTAGCCATTTTTATAATGATTATGCGATTTCACAGTAAAACATATTGAAAACAAATTTAGACAGCTGGATAAATTCAGGTTTAATTTAAGTAATTTTTTTTAAGAGATGTTTTCACTTCTACGTCCATTTTTAAACTGAATCGTAAACATACGATTATCGATAATATACTTGCTATGTGCGTGTCGTGTGCAAAACGTCGCGCCTCCTCTGAGTCCCAATGTAGGAAATGTTTGTTAAGTTAACCTGTATAAACTAAACACCTGTCTATTCTGAACACACAGGCTGGTCTCAAGGAGGTTTGTCTTAAGACAGGTTTCACTGTCAGTGTATCTATTGTCACTTTTGGAATATATATATCATATCTGATATGGTCTATTGGCATTGATAAATATTCACATGATATATACCATATCCTGCAATTGAAGGTAAAATTGTGCAGAATACTTTTATAGTGGGATGAAGTTTGACTGTAATTCTACTAGAATTATTGTTTAAAAAAACAACTGCTTTTTGTCTGAAAATAAAAAGTCTTTTGAAGTAAAATGTTTAGATAACTTAATTCTATTTTTATACAGTTTGTTTCTTTTGAGCCTAGCTAATGAAAATCGTGTGTATTATATAAAAAAGAGATGTACAGAAATAGATCCTATAGTACTTTAGATATCTGGTAAATACAGATAACCACATCATTATTATGTGTAAATGAACCCTATCATAATTACCAATTAGCTTATAACAACCATATCACAATTTACAAATTAATCAATATAATAAGCTGATAAACTGGTCTTATCTGTACAAACACCCAAATATTTTACTTGTTCAAATTTTTTTTATTGAAAGATTTTTAAAGGAAAGCTTTAAAACAAAAATGTATATAATCAATAATTTTATGATCATAAACATTTCATCAATCATTTCTTGTTTAAAATACTACTTGTTCCTGCAGTAATGCCCTGAGAATCCAATTCCTCTAAATTTGTCATATGTAAAATTTGTACAATGTTTGAGGATATCAGTATTTTGTATGAAAAAATAACCTGGATGTGTCAAGAGTATTTACCAGGGATAAATTATAACTGAAAGCAACTACGACAGGACCAAATGTTTACATTGAGATATCCTACTTGTCAGAGTAGGATATTATAATGTTCAACTGTATTTTACATGTTAAATATACCACACATTGAATCATATATACATTTACATTTACATGTCAATTTTATTTCTACCCAATTCAGCAATTGTGATATTCCTGAGTAAAGCAAATCCTGATCAGGATTCCCCCCATTCTGTAAATGCATGGAATAGTTAGTTTTCTGTATTTATTGTTGTATGATACTGGTCAGCTTAATAAGATTTACAAGCCAATGAAATGCTCAATTCATCTAAAAAAAATTTCAGTATGATGCTGTTAGAATTAACCAAATTTACGAGCAAGCCAAGTGGTCATTGTTGTCAGAAGATGTAGACTGCACAGAAGAAGAAATGATGATGTTTGCTGCAATTCAGGTAATTTACTCTCAGTTCAGGTAATTTAGTCTTAATTCCGGTAATTTACTCTCAGTTCAGGTAATTTACTCAGTTCAGGTAATCTACTCTCAGTTCAGGTAATTTACTCTCAGTTCAGGTAATTTACTCTTAATTCAGGTAATCTACTCTCAGTTCAGGTACGGTAATTTACTCTCAGTTCAGGTAATTTACTCTCAGTTCAGGTAATCTACTTTCAATTCAGGTAATCTACTCTCAGTTCAGGAAATTTACTCTCAGTTCAGGTAATCTACTCTCAGTTCAGGAAATTTACTCTCAATTCAGGTAATCTACTCTCAGTACAGGAAATTTACACTCAATTCAGGTAATCTACTCTCAGTTCAGGTAATCTACTCTCAGTTCAGGTATTTTACTCTCAATTCAGGTAATCTACTCTCAGTTCAGGTAATCTAACAGTTCTGATAATAAACATGAACAGTACATGTGCTGCTATCAAAATTAAACTGGAAATCGTCACTGGGCAGTATAACTTGCATGCTGGAATTTCAAACGTTATATTTCTTGGTGGGTGTGTCAAGTGAAGCTAGAACAGTAAAATAGCGAAAAATATTGAATTTCTAATATTAAAAGAAATCTAATTCTAAAATATAATATAATAAAATATGCTCATTGTTTATTTGTAGCTTCAAGTTCAGATGCAGTCAGGTCAGCCACAACCTAATGAATCAATGATGGACAGTTCAACTTTGTCTAATCATTTACAAAATGATGATATTGATGCTGACCTTACAACTCTAGAAGAATCATTAGATAGCACTGTTTTATCATCAGCAGGAGATATTACTTCTATTCCAGAACTCAGTGGATATGTTAGATATTTTAAGTAAGTCTAAGTAGTGTTGCACAACATTCAAACAACCGCATCGGTGGTGTAATGATTAGCGTGCTCGCCTCAAGTGTGATTAAATCGTGGGTTCGAGCCCTGATCGGGTCCAACCAGGGACTATTAAATTGGTATTTTTACTTCTCCGCTAAGCACACAGCATCAAGGAGAAAGGGCAAAGACTGGCTGGCTTGGAATCAGGATAATGTGTGAGTGGGGCGACATGTCTATCCGCGGACTGTTGTTTCAGTGAGCTAGCACTATGAAAATTCAACTAAGCGTGTTTGTCTAGTACAAAGTGGACCTCATCATCATTTCATTGAAAATTAAATTGTTCTCGCCATGATATTGCTGAAAAATTGCTGAGTTGGTGTTAAACAACAATCACTCACTCACTACATTCAAACCGTGTCAATGTTGAAGAGACAAATTGACTTTGAATTAACTAAATATTAAAGTTTTCTGTAGTAAATTGGGCTTTTATTTTCACATCAGAGTTTTACAAAGGCAATTGCAGGATTCATTACAAAGGACCTGTGGCCTTCTTAACTTAAATAAGATAATGCATTTCAAATTTATGGAGACATATTATGGAGCATCTGTAATGACAACTACATATGAAGTATCGTATTGTATCAAAAGTAATAGTATCATGAGCAAAATTAGGATATGTATATTATCTTTGAGGAAGGCGTATCGTTACACCCCTAACAAAGTTGACATTTTTGGGTGTTGATTAGATGACCACTGCTGCTGAAAAGGTTTTTACTGGCTCAAATTTTGATGTATCTTATTCTGTTATACTAGAAATCTGATTGAACCTAAACTCTACATAGGTGATAATTGGATTATAAACAGGTAATGGATGTTCCATTGAAACATACATGGAACCCATGAATGACCCTTTTAAGTCACTTCCATGGGCAAATGAAACATATTTACCAAATGAAAATGCAGCAGAAAAGGTTAAATTGTTACTGTGGTTGGTCACCAAAGTGCCATCGCTGAGTACAATGTATTTTCAAATAGAACAGCCCCAGGTGATACAGCTCATGTGAGCCAATAGTTCCATGATATTAACATCTGTTTAAAAGATAAAGGGTTACCAGTTCAGTTTTTATCACAAAATAAAAATTATTAAAATTGTTCAATATCAGTATTTTATTTTATAAACGTATATTTCAGACCAAAGAAATTAACATTGAAAAGTTACAAGAAAGCTTTCTGTAGATTTAAAGATACTCACATAGCATTTTATAAAACAGAAGAAGACTCGAACAGCACCCCAGCAATGAAAATCAATATTAAAGGTATAAAATACACAGTGACACGGGACAGACAGATGAATCACAATTCAGTGTAGAAGAAAGAGCTGTCATGGGCATGATTCTGTGTTCATTAGATTTAGATCTAGTTATGCAGTTAGTGCTTATGATCTATAAGCTTGTTAGTTTGATTCCTGCCTTGAGACAAGGTGTACTCAATACTACATTATGTGATCAAGTTTGTTATTGACTTGAGATCAATAGTTTTCTCTAGGTACTGTGGTTCAGTGAGGTGTACTGAAAAATAGACAAGATACTCAGAACATCATTAAACGACAAATCAATTAAATCAAATATTTGATTTCTAATTAAGGCCGCACACAGTGCAAATGAGTATATATAATAACACATTGTGAAAAAAGTAATGATTGAGTAAAGGGTACATGACAACACATTATCATATATAAAAATAAATTAAAGGACATATCTACCTACATGCTTGACAGTCAAATAATAAATAGATGGCTTGGATCAAGAGTAACATGATATCCTATACTACTGAAGAGATGACAGGATATATACTGTTAACATTTAACATTTGTCAATAATCAACATAACATCCTTCTATTATTTTAATTTTGTACTTTTACAAACATGCCATTAAAATTGTTATAATAGTATTATTGTAGTATTAAATTACATTTAAATACAGAAACATCCTGTATAAAATTGACATCATGTGACAGTGTACCTTTAGTCAGTGATATCTCACAGGAAGTGGAAGTCCCTTTACTAAATGGAATGCAGGTTCTCAGTGAAGATCAAATATCTTTTTATGTATCTTGTGACATGTATGTTATTGTAATACAGGATGATCTTCCTGTATACATGTACTTGATCACTAATTGACAGAATAATACTGGTACTATCTAACCCTTTGTGTGTATTATTATTACAATAAACAATAGATAATATTTTTACTAGTACAGACACATTTACAAAAAAATGGGAAAGACACAATATGCACGTGATAACTATATGATTAATACTTAATTTAAAAAGGTGACAGGTCAGTGGTTTTCTCCGGGTACTCCGGTTTCCTCCACCAATAAAACTGACCTCCACGATATAACTGAAATATTGTTGAAAGTGGCGCTGAACACCATAGACCTAAACCTAAACCTTAATTTAAAAAGGAGGGAAAAAAATGGTGATTATTATATAATATCTCTGTCTATATTTATGTATTATTGGAGAATGGTGATTATTATATAATATCTCTGTCTATATTTATGTATTATTGGAGAATGGTGATTATTATATAATATCTCTGTCTATATTTATGTATTATTGGAGAATGGTGATTATTATATAATATCTCTGTCTATATTTATGTATTATTGGAGAATGGTGATTATTATATAATATCTCTGTCTATATTTATGTATTATTGGAGAATGGTGATTATTATATAATATCTCTGTCTATATTTATGTATTATTGGAGAATGGCTATTCTAATGTTAAAACATTCATTAATAAATGAGGGAAATATTGGAAATATTGTAGTAGATTTAGTCTTACATCTACTTGACCAAACTTCAGGGAAACTTACAGAGGAGACATACCATGTACATTTACAACTTTTTCTTATAATGCATTATTTTGATGGAGTTGGTGCTGATTTACATTGTAATTAAGTTGACTTGAAATCCATACAACTCTAAACTGAGTCTATCACGTTTAGACTTATAGAGATGAACCTCTGTGTAGATGGATTGTGTAAGCTGTAAATGTTTTTTTATTCTTTAGAACAGAGATGTTTAACCTATGTGTAGATGTATTGTATGACTTATGAAATGAAACCATTATATTTACAGGCTGTGAAGCTCACCCAGATTTAAACCTGTCATCTCAGAAGTATGGGATCAAATTATTTGTTCCTGGTTCAGATGGCATGTCAGAAATCTGGCTAAGATTTGAAAGTGTAAGTATTTTGTAATTGTAGACATTGCCTTGTATGTATGCCTCTGTTGTCAATTGTATAGTTGTCAGATCTGTGTCTACCTATGTAATCAACATGTGTCAATGTTATTGTTAGTTGTGATGTGTATTCAATACAATTGTGTATTTAACGGACATATGCTATATATAGATAATTATGATTTGAGTACAGTACTCTGATAGTCTTTATTTCTAGAACACAGTAGTTATGTTTTGTCTTTCTGAAAACATTGAACACTTTCAGATCAACAATTGAAAAATAAATTTATTCTTGATAGTATTAATATTTATAAAATTTTGTGCAATTAATATTGTATGCAAACATGCAACAGGATATATATTTTTGTTTTTTAGATAGGAAATGTATTTTGCTTGATCATTGCATGTAATTAACAGGATTATTCATTTATCTGGTACATGTATGAAGTACCGTATTTTACGGGCGATAGGTCGATATTTTTTTTCCTCAACACGCTGGCTTCGACCTATCGTCCACATCGACCTATACAAGGATGAAGTTAAAAAAATCTGGAATCCCTAAATAAAAATGACGATTTTGTTTACGGTATACCTTGAATTTGCTGTAGGTTTTTTTTCTGAATAAGAAGACTGAAATCATCGATGTTCTTGGGGAATAAAAGTATACTAACAAGGGGTGCAATTCCGTGGAAAAAATGTTCAACATCTGAAAAAAATCAATAATATTCAATGATTGAAGTGTTAGCGAAAATCAGTTCAATATTGAATTGTATAATAAAATATATACTATAAAAAATGTATGTTGATGAAAAAAAATCACAGGGTGGATCGTTTTACAATATAAAATTATTGTCACAAAATATCTAAATATAGCTATATAGGTTTTCCATCTACCACGAGCATGCGCACAGGGTTTTAGTAAAAAATGGCGGTTGCATTACATCTCACAATAATTTGAATACACGTGGAGAACAAGCTTTTTATACTAAATATACTGGAAAATAATTATCGATTTCGTTAAACTAGAATGTTCTACACTTGAATTGGTCAATTAGGAACAAATAAAATAATCACCATGAGATAATCAACACAGGTGAACATCAGTCGGCACTTAATTATCCTGATCAGCTGATTGAAAATTTACTGGACCGAGACGATCACATAATTTGTGTACTACTAATTAAACACAGTTTAAAGGTATGTCAATAAAACTGCACAAGGTGATACATTGTTTTGACAGCTTGATTATTTTATTGTATGAATATCCGTTTACCATCTATTGTGACACCCACAGATGGCCTGATTTGAATGTCATCGATGTCTGGCTTTACAAACCAGACTCCCCATAAAAAACAAGTTTAAAAACAAAATTTTTTTATTTTATTTAATTTTCATAATTATTTCGTTTATGACACATTAGAGTAGTATTCTTGAGTTAATACTTACATATACTTACCGAAGAACATCGTTATAGGACAAATGTTTACCGTTGTAAAAAAAAAAACCACAAAAAGTTTGATGTGACGATACTTACCCAAGTTGTCATCGGCATCCTCAACCTATGGAATGCTTCGACCTATCTTAGTATTTACCCAAAAATTTAGCCGAAAAGCAGCAATTCGACCTATCGTCCCCATCGACCTATAGTCCGTAAAATACGGTAAAGTGGAATACAGTCTACAAATTAAAAGGACCATTAATGTTAAAGAAAAAATCAAACAAATGAGAGTGAAGCTTTATTTATATGTTGTAATAAAGCCTTTAAATCACGTTTAACAGATTATTATGCCTTACATATTTCGTCTTAAATTTTAAGTCAAGATATAAACTGCATAATAATCTATTCAACATGATTTATATGGTTTACAGCAAAATATAAAATACATTTGTCACCTACTGATTTAAACCATGACAAGCATTTAGTACAATGTGGTTTCTACTTGTACAGGAGGAACACTACTGTCGATGGATGGCAGCATGTAAATTAGCATCTCAGGGGAAGACAATGGCCGACAGTTCCTACGTTACAGAAGTAGAATCGCTGAAGATATTACTAAGTAGACAACAACCTGCCTTATCACCAGCACATGTACAGTTACAGTTTGATGTGAATGTCAATGCTGAAGACTTCGTAGCTCCACGATATCATAAAAAAATTAAAAATAAACTGGTATGACTGATTCTATTTATAAGATACTAAATATGTTTGAATGATGATGTTGTGAGTTAAACATGAATACCCTACCAACAATGTCTAAATTATCACTGACTGTCATTAATAATGAGACAGAAGCTAATCTTTATTTTTATGTTTTGTACATCATTATTTCTCCTTTTTCTTTTGGCCATTGCATTGTCTGTCCTTCAATTTACGGCTTCTGATTAATTACCTTTTCAGACTTATCTAAGCACACTACTTGTTTTAAGCATTTCTATATATTTTTTAACTGCATCTGTGGCGTAATGGTTAGCATGCTCATGGTAGATCGTGGATTCGAGCCCCAGTTGGGTCAAACCAAAGAATATAAAATTTGTATTTGTTGCTTCTCCGCTAAGCACGCAGCATTAAGGAGAAAGAGCAAAGACTGGTTGGCTCGGAATCAGAATAATGTGTCCGAGTGGAGCGACATGTCTACCCTCGGACTGTTGTTTCAGTGAGCTAGCACAATAAACATCCAACTCAGTATGTTGGTCTAGTACAAAGTAGACATCATCATCATCTCATTGATAATTAAATTGTTCTCGCCATGATATAGCTGAAAAACTGCTGAATTGACATTAAACAACAATCACTGACTCATTCTAAGCACACTACCTCTTTAGGACGTTTCTATATATTTGCTTTTGAAAGGTTTGTTAACTTGTCCTAATGACAGGAAATAAATGAGTGCATCATGTTTGTAGTGTACAACACACCTTGTATATAAACACAACTTACAATGGTTGTTGTAAGGCTAATTGTCTTGTCTATATACTTTATCTTAATTTTAACAATTATTGGAAAAGGATTGTAAACTCAGTCCATCCATTTCTTTTGGGGAATCACTTATCCTGCTTGTCATTTGTTTTTGGGAAACTGCATGGATATTATTTGTTTTGTGGTATCCCTCGTCCTGATTATCTAATTTACAATTACTTTAAATTCTTTATTGACAGATATAAGGGAAGGTCAATAATTAAGAACAATAATACAGTTTTGTATTTTTTAACCTTACAGGTAGTACAAAGAATAATGGAAGCTCATTCAAATGTACAAAATTTGAATTTAGTTGAGTCTAAGATGGCATACATTAAGGCCTGGCAGGCTTTACCAGATTTTGGTATCAACTATTTTGTTATGAAACAAAAGAACAGCAAGAAAGAGGTAAGTTTTAAACATTATTTATAACATTATTTGTAATATACAGTCAAACCTGCCCATGTGGTCACCTCTATTAAGTCAAACCTGCCCATGTGGTCACCTCTATTATTAAGTCAAGCCTGCCCATGTGGTCACCTCTATTAAGTCAAACCTGCCCATGTGGTCACCTCTATTAAGTCAAGCCTGCCCATGTGGTCACCTCTATTAAGTCAAGCCTGCCCATGTGGTCACCTCTATTAAGTCAAACCTGCCCATGTGGTCACCTCTAATAAGTCAAGCCTGCCCATGTGGTCACCTCTATTAAGTCAAACCTGCCCATGTGGTCACCTCTATTAAGTCAAACCTGCCCATGTGGTCACCTCTATTAAGTCAAACCTGCCCATGTGGTCACCTCTATTAAGTGAAACCTGCCCATGTGGTTACCTCTATTAAGTCAAACCTGCCCATGTGGTCACCTCTATTAAGTCAAGCCTGCCGATGTGGTCACCTCTATTAAGTCAAACCTGCCCATGTGGTCACCTCTATTAAGTGAAACCTGCCCATGTGGTCACCTCTATTAAGTCAAACCTGCCCATGTGGTCACCTCTATTAAGTCAAACCTGCCCATGTGGTCACCTCTATTAAGTCAAACCTGCCCATGTGGTCACCTCTATTAAATGAACTGTTGAGTCAGTGAGCCAGTACTATTATACTCTGATTCAACATAATGTATCCAGAGTGGAGTGACATGGCGTGTGAACTGTTGAATCAGTGAGCTAGTACTATTATACTCTGATTTAACATAACGTATCCAGAGTGGAGTGACATGGCGTGTGAACTGTTGAGTCAGTGAGCTAGTACTATTATACTCTGATTCAACATAATGTATCCAGAGTGGAGTGACATGGCGTGTGAACTGTTGAATCAGTGAGCTAGTACTATTATACTCTGATTCAACATAATGTATCCAGAGTGGAGTGACATGGTGTGTGAACTGTTGAATCAGTGAGCCAGTACTATTATACTCTGATTCAACATAATGTATCCAGAGTGGAGTGACATGGCGTGTGAACTGTTGAATCAGTGAGCTAGTACTATTATACTCTGATTCAACATAATGTATCCAGAGTGGAGTGACATGGTGTGTGAACTGTTGAATCAGTGAGCCAGTACTATTATACTCGGATTCAACATAATGTATCCAGAGTGGAGTGACATGGCCACCTGTGTGAACTGTTGAATCAGTGAGCTAGTACTATTATAATCAAACTAAGCAGGTTGGTATAGTACAAAGTAGGCAGCATCATTTTGTTGAAATGTAACTTGTTCTTGCCATGATATAGTTGGAATGTTGCTGACTTGGCCTTAAACAACAATCACTCACTCACTATATCCTTATATTATTACATTAAAACATTGTCAGTCTTGTTGTGTTAAAGAAGAAAGCATTGCCAATTGTACTTTGATATAAACATTTAGCTCTGACAAAATGGACTTTTGACTACATTTGCTTGTAAACATTTTGCTCTGATGAATTTGTTTTCCTTACAACTGCTTTTAAGCATTTTGCTATAACTAATTATTACCATTTTACACAACTTATACAAATACAGTCAATATTATTTTGATATGAATTTACTGTTCAAATAATGCAAATCATAGATTCTTGCTAAATGCAAGATGTTTCTCTATGATGAATTATGATTTATTAAATGAGAGATTATTGACAAGATATGGTTAGTTGTCTCCCTTACTTAACCATGGGTGCTATAATTGACATTACCTTGTACTTTGTCATCGTTCTACATTGTTTTCTTTGTAGGAATTACTCGGTGTAGCTTACAACAGAATAATGAGAGTAGACTTACACTCTGGTGATGCTATAAAAACATGGAGATATAATACTCTGAAATCTTGGCATGTAAACTGGGAGATACGACATGTTATTCTAGAGTTTGAGGAAGAAACATTGAACTTTTCTTCCCTTAGTGCAAGTTGTAAAACTGTTCATGAATTCATAGGTGGTTATATTTTCCTTTCTATGAGATCCTCAGACAAAAATCAGACATTAAATGAAGAATTATTCTTAAAATTAACGGGAGGATGGAATTAATTCATTTATGATGACCTCTGTGCATCACCTGAAGGTCATTACATCATCAAACAGGAGTGGAGGAAATTCAGCAATAAAGATATGGCAAACCATTGAGTCTTGGGAGAGTTTTAAAAATTGACAATGAAATTATTTTAAGGTATAATTCATTATTCACTATTTATCATACAGAAATCACATAAAATGTGTACAGTTTTTTTATATTGCATGTCGCTATAGAGGAGATAGAGTCGTGCTGTTTTATATGTTATCAGATTTGGAATGAAATAGTAATTATTTGTATTCAGACTTGCAGTCTGTAGACAGGATGATAATTATCGGGGGCCGTCGTGGTCGTGATCTTATCGTTGTTGGATTTATAACTACCTGTCCAATCAGTGCCTATCACCACTAATGTTGTCAGTTCGAACCCTGTTCATGGCGAGGTGTACTAGATGCAACAGTATGTGATTAAGTTTGTCAGTGACTTGCAACAGGTCAGTGGTTTTCTCCGGGTACTACGCTTACTTCCACAATATAACTGAAATATTGTTGAAAGTGGCATTAAACTCCATAAACCGATAATTATCATTGTGTTATTATGTATTATTTTAATGGCAATTTAATCATTATTATCTACATATTTAACTGTTGTTCTGTGATAGAGTGTTGATGTTACGTGTTATCACAGTTTTGAACCATGTAAATTAGATTTATTGTCGTTTCATTATTATACCAAAATGTTTGTTTGTTTATTTTTATTATTTGAAATATATAGATAAAATGAATACACAGTCATATTCTCAAGTTGTTCTTATTTCTTAGCTATAGTTGATGTTAAAATACAAATATATTTCCTCATTAATAATCTAAATGTGACGTAAAACGATCTTGTGATCTATCTAGTATATATTTTAGAGAAGTACATTTTAATTTTCATTTGTAACAGCTAAAATTAAAATACCATATATCACAGGTTATATTTTATGTTTTGCATAAACTTCTCCAATACAAATCCTTCCACTTGTATGTACTGTATTTTTCATACTATAAGGACACGACATTTTAACTTCAAAAATATGTTTACCATTATAAGCCAATGGTGAATTATACAAAGTAGACCTATATTCCATGGATATTTATAATCCATGTAGACCTGCAATCTATGTAGACTTATAGTCCATCAAAACTTAGTTAATGTTGACCTCTAGTCCAGATTATACAGTAGTTGAAATTGCTGTTAGTCTAAAGTAGAGCTATGCAGACAGATAATAGTTATTGTCCCGAAACTTGACCTATAAACTCACAATATCTTGTCCTAATATTTTAAGTCTCGTAAAACATATTGAGATATTTGAATTTTGTTTCTACTCATCAGTAAGATGGGCATGTAAATCTAGAAACCATTTATATGTATACTATTTGTTATAAGCTTTCACTTGTCATAGTTGTAGGTTGTTCCACTCCCAGCTCCTTTATTGGGAGAGTGGGGGATGGGCAACTTATTCTGCCCAACTATGCCCATCCTTATTTAATAATCTGAGTATAAAGTGTCTATTTTAGAATTTAAATACTTTTTTGGATAGAGATGCAGTCCCGACCTTCTTTTACACTTGTATAAGAGATCAAAATAATACATTCAAAATTGTTGGAAACAACCTTTAATTATATTTTAGAATATATTCTATTAAATTTATAGATACTGTGTGGTCAAGTGGAAGAATTATAGTACAACTACTATTGCATTATGAATAACGAAAATAAACCACGGGTTACCGAACAATGCAGTAATTCATGAATACACTAATATTGTTTTTTGGTTACGAGTGATTTATTTTTGATATTCAGAATACAAGAGTAATTATAAGGTTCTACTTTCAAGACAGTGTGGAAGGGTTAATATATATACAACATTCTATACCAACATATTTAATATATCATGATCTAGCTACACCCAATTTAGATAATAAATATTTATTCAGACATTTTAGAGAACTTTTCTGTTACAATGAACATAAAATGTTTTAATTTGTTATTGTTGAATATTTATTTATTTTTGTTTTATATATTATTTTGACACGTTTGCTGTAGCAGATATCGTATATATGTGTTTTAAGCTGGTTTGTGTATGTCTACCTTTATAGGAGTTGTAATAGTGTTTATAGACTAAGGATTAATATAGGGGATAAATAAGTCTTCCTCATCTTAATTAAAATATTTGGTCAATATTATTTTGATTTAAACATATTTTATTGATAAATAACATATAAACTTTTTTTCATAATACAATAAATCATAGGATTCAGAAAGAAGCATAACACTTATATTAATCTGTTTCCTATAGTAAATATTAGTAGTGATATATGACAGTGTTCTGCATTTATTATCTTAACAGTGTTCTCTATTTATTGTCTTGACAGGGTTATTTTTGTATAATCATTCACAAGGTAAGGCAAAAAATACTTCAACATTAGGTTTTATATATTCACATTCAGACATTTTATCTTCAAAGAAGAAAAGTCAATTATTGTGGTCTAAATTCTTCCTCAGGTAAATTTACTTTAAACGTTTTCAAATTTGGGGCATTTCTATGGTCAATCTGTAAATTTAGTATAAATAATAGTGTATTCACCCTGATAGTGTTTTTCTACCTGTAGTTATATTTTACAGATTTAAGTTTTCTTCAGGTAACATTAATACAAGGTTATTTTGAAGTAACATTTACCACTCGTTTTCTCGTCTACTCAGATTTGAAGTATTCAGATCATGGTAACTTTATTATTATTTTATTCTCAAGGAAATATTTTATTTAGTTACAGAGCATTAATGAATTTGACTGTAGAGGTCGTAACTGAAAAAATGACTGTCTTTCTGTCCGTGATATAATCTAGATTTTTTTGTCTATTGGACATCTAATCCATTAGAAAATAAAAGTAAACTTAAGATGAGATAAACAGTTTTGAATGGATATGAGTTGTAATATGCTACCATATTTTGTATTTTAAGCTTCTTTCGACAAACAGGCTTCAAATTATTAATGTTGGATCAGCTTAAAAAAACATTTTGAAACAACAACAAAAAACATTATGAAACAAAAAAAAACATTTTGAAGCAAAAATACATTGTGAACCAAAATGATCAGAATGACAGGTCATAGTATGACAGTAACCATTAAAAACATTGACAAAAGATAATGATATAGACCTTGATCCCTGTATATGAAATCCTCTATATGCTTCTGATATGTAATAAACAAGAAGAAAAAGGAACTTGTAAATTTACTTTTGCTTAAATTATTTGTGTACATACCAACCTTATATATAATATTATACCAAAACAACAACTGTATGTTTATTTCATTTATAAAAAATACATAGAGATTTTATATTTTATTTCAGATCTCCTTCGTTGTTATAGCTTATTTTGATTCTGTGATTTGTATGGTAAACAAACACTTTCAGTGACCTGACAACTTTCATCATGATGACTTTAGATCGGTGCTATTCAAAATTAGAATAAACAGTAAAAAAAATATGATACATTTGAAAAGCAAAATTGACATGCTTGTAAATACATGTATTTTGAATTGAAGGTGAAGGTCATTATAACATCAACAGACTATTTATAACTCTGTGCCGTGTAAACATTTTGTTTAGTGGTTTTTGTTTTTATACTGGTTCTCTTTAAAGTTAATTCCTTGTCTATGGCGTAGTTAACACCCACATGACATTAAACAATTAATCAGATCTTAATTTACTATTTTAGACACTATTGCAAGGACTTCTTTACATTGAAGAAATGTCACTGGTTTTAAACAGTTGAGAATTGTTTCAACATTAATAATAAGTTGATTTTGTATTGGAAATATATGTACTTTCTCTTTGTATAAAATATATTTTTTATGTGTCACAGTAAAATGGCTGACATATCATTAATGAAGGAAAACTTGCCCAGTCCATATTGTTCAACACCACAAAGTCTTGTACACCTTTTTAATATGTTGAAGGATTTTCTGTGAATCCTATTTAATTTATCTGTACAATATAATTCTTAAATACCACTGTGTTTGACTCTCAAATATATCAAATATATTTTTTATAATCAATCTGATAAGAAAAATGTTCTCCACAAACAATTGTAATGAAAACGAAAAACAAGAAAATTGTTGTTCCCTCCCCTTGTTTTAATCTAAATGCAAACTGGATGTTCTGTTCATTTACATTCATATCACTTCTTATCAATTTGTTATCATAGAATTTTTGTTTAATTCAGCTCAATATTTTGATTTTATGGGATTTAGAAATTTGATTTTCAAAAAATTGTTATAATATTGAATGTATTTCATATGATTAAAGGCTGTCAGCTTAAAAAATAAAATGTATGTTAACTTATATTTGTTGACTTTCTTTGTCACACTTCATACATATAACCGCATCAGTGGTGTAATGGTTAGCGTGCTTGCCTTGAGTGTAATGGTTAGCATGCTCGCCCTGAGTGTAATGGTTAACGTGCTCACCTTGAGTGTAATGGTTAGCGTGCTTGCCTTGAGTGTAATGGTTAGCGTGCTCGCCTTGAGTGTAATGGTTAGCGTGCTCACCTTGAGTGTAATGGTTAGCGTGCTTGCCTTGAGTGTAATGGTTAGCATGCTCACCTTGAGTGTAATGGTTAACATGCTCTCCTTGAGTGTAATGGTTAGCGTGCTTGCCTTGAGTGTAATGGTTAGCGTGCTCGCCTTGAGTGTAATGGTTAGCGTGCTCACCTTGAGTGTAATGGTTAGCGTGCTTGCCTTGAGTGTAATGGTTAACATGCTCGCCTTGAGTGTAATGGTTAGCGTGCTTGCCTTGAGTGTAATGGTTAGCGTGCTTGCCTTGAGTGTAATGGTTAGCATGCTTGCCTTGAGTGTAATGGTTAGCGTGCTTGCCTTGAGTGTAATGGTTAGCGTGCTTGCCTTGAGTGTAATGGTTAGCGTGCTCACCTTGAGTGTAATGGTTAGCATGCTCGCCTTGAGTGTAATGGTTAGCATGTTCTCCTTGAGTGTAATGGTTAGCGTGCTTGCCTTGAGTGTAATGGTTAGTGTGCTTGCCTTGAGTGTAATGGTTAGCGTGCTCGCCTTGAGTGTAATGGTTAGCATGCTCGCCTTGAGTGTGATGGTTAGCGTGCTCGCTTTGAGTGTAATGGTTAGCATGCTCACCTTGAGTGTGATGGTTAGCGTGCTTGCCTTGAGTATAATGATTAGCATACTCACCTTGAGTGATGGTTAGCGTGCTCACCTTGAGTGTAATGGTTAGCATGCTCACCTTGAGTGTGATGGTTAGCGTGCTCGTCTTGAGTGTAATGGTTAGCATGCTTGCCTTGAGTGTAATGGTTAGTGTGCTCACCTTGAGTGTGATGGTTAGCGTGCTCACCTTGAGTGTAATGGTTAGCATGCTCACCTTGAGTGTAATGGTTAGCATGCTCGCCTTGAGTGTAATGGTTAGCATGCTCACCTTGAGTGTGATGGTTAGCGTCTCGTCTTGAGTGTAATGGTTAGCATGCTTGCCTTGAGTGTAATGGTTAGTGTGCTCGCATTGAGTGTGATGGTTAGCCTGCTCATCTTGAGTGTAATGGTTAGCATGCTCGCCTTGAGTGTAATGGTTAGCGTGCTCGCCTTGAGTGTAATGGTTAGCATGCTCACCTTGAGTGTGATGGTTAGCGTGCTCACCTTGAGTGTAATGGTTAGCGTGCTCGCCTTGAGTAATGGTTAGTGTGCTCGCCTTGAGTGTAATGGTTAGCGTGCTTGCCTTGAGTGTAATGGCTAGTGTGCTCGCCTTGAGTGTAATGGTTAGCATGCTCGCCTTGAGTGTAATGGTTAGCGTGCTCGCCTTGAGTGTAATGGTTAACATGCTCGTCTTGAGTAATGGTTAGCGTGCTCGCCATGAGTGTAATGGTTAGCATGCTCGCATTGAGTGTAATGGTTAGCGTGCTCGCCTTGAGTGTAATGGTTAGCGTGCTCGCATTGAGTAATGGTTAGCATGCTTACCTTGAGTGTAATGGTTAGCGTGCTCCCCTTGAGTGTAATGGTTAGCGTGCTCGCCTTGAGTGTAATGGTTAGCATGCTTGCCTTGAGTGTAATGGTTAGCGTGCTCGCCTTGAGTGTAATGGTTAGCATGCTCGCCTTGAGTGCTGTAGATGATGGGTTCGAGTCTAATCAAAGACTATAATATTGGTATTTGTTGTTTCAATGCTAAGCATGCATCATTGAGGTGGAAGAGCAAAGACTGGTGGGCTAGGAATCAGGATAATGTGTCTAAGTGGAGCAACATGTTTATACTTACGAGCTAGCACTAAGAATCCAACTAAGGGTGTTGGTCTAGTACAAAGCAGACATTATTATCATCTCATCAAAACAACAATCACTCACTCACTGAATACTTAAAACATTCCAAATGTAACCAATCAAGAACTAGTCAGTCAGAGGTGGACTGGTCGTAATGGAATTGGAGCAAAGGCCAGTGGGCTGCTCAGATAAGCAACATATTGATGAACAATGGGGCCACGATAGCTGACAGATGCCCAATCTGCTTCTGGTGTCAATTGCAGTTAAAAACTGGATACAAAGATAACAAAATGATATGAAAAAGAATTAACATTACCAACAGAATTACACATGACTGTATGATGTAACAACTTGGAGTGTAATAAAAATGTACATATCTAATTTAGTGCACACAACACGTTTCTGGAATAACCTTCATTGGCTATATAAGGGTAATAACAAAATTACCGAACTCCGAACAATCTTACAAAGGGAAAGTCAAAACTCATAACTATATAAACAGTCAACAACCGGAAAACTGTGAAAACCATAATGACCCTGACTTGGTACAGGCATTTCTAAAGAAATGGTGGGTTGAATCAGATTTTAAAGTGCCAAATAAAATGTACATATCTAATTTAGTGCACACAACACGTTTCTGGAATAATCTTCGTTGGCCATGCTCAAAAGTCAAAATATTGGAAACCCAAATAAAATAACAACTTTTTAGGAGCAAGTAAACCAAAAGGTTCTAAACAGGATAGTAACTTTGTTTCCATTGTCTGTCTGTTGCTTTTCACATTTCAATCTTTATCTCTGGAATCACTTGAGGATCATATAATGCTAGGCATACCTTTGAAGATTATGTAATGCTAAGCTTCCTTTAAGGAGGATGTAATCCCAAGTATATCTTGGAGGATAATGCAATGCTAGACATACCTTTGATGATGTAAAGTTAGGCACATTTTGTTGGTGGATTATGTACTGCTAGGCATACTTGGGAGGATATCATACTGCTAGTCATAGCTTGGAGTATGATGTAATACTAGGTATACCTTAGGGGAGGATACATTGCTAGGATTACCTCGGAGAATGTAATGCTATATATACCTTTGATGATGTAATAATTAGAGGATCATGTAATGATAGGCATACCTTAGAGGCTCATGTAATGCTAGGCATACTTTAGAGTATCATGTAGTACTAGGCATACCTTGGAGACTTGTAATGCTAGGCATACCTTAGAGGATCATGTAGTACTAGGCTTACCTTGGAGGCTCATGTAATGCTAGGCATACCTGAGAGGACCATGTACTACTAGGCATACCTTGGAGGATCATATAATGCTAAACGTACATTGGAAGCTCATGTAATGCTAGGCATACCTTGGAGGCTCATGTAATGCTAGACATACCTTGGAGGATCATATAGTACTAGGCATACATTGGAGAATCATGTAATGCTAGGCATACATTGGAGGCTCATGTTATACTAGGCATACCTTGGAGGCTCATGTAATGTTAGACATACCTTGGAGGATCATGTAGTACTAGGCATACATTGGAGGCTCGTATAATGCTAGACATACCTTGGAGGATCATGTAATGCTAGGCATACCTTAGAGGATCATGTAGTACTAGGCATACCTTGGAGACTCTGTAATGCAAGGCATACCTTAGAGGATCATGTAGTACTAGGCATACCTTGGAGGCTCATGTAATGCTAGGCATAGCTGAGAGAACCATGTACTACTAGGCATACCTTGGAGGATCATATAATGCTAGACATACCTTGGAGGATCATATAATGCTAGACATACCTTGGAGGATCATGTAATGCTAGGCATACCTTAGAGGATCATGTAGTACTAGGCATACCTTGGAGGATCATATAATGCTAAACGTACTGTAAGCTCATGTAATGTTAGGCATACCTTGGAGGATCATGTAATACTAGGCATACATTGGAGGATCATATAATGCTAGACATACATTGGAAGGTCATGTAATGCTAGGCATAACTTGGAGAATCATGTAATGCTAGGCATACATTGGAGGCTCATCTTATGCTAGGCATACCTTGGTAGATCATGTAGTGCTAGGCATACCTTGGAGGCTCATGTAATGCTAGACATACCTTGGAGGATCATGTAGTACTAGGCATACATTGGAGGATCATATAATTCTAGGCATACATTGGAAGCTCATGTAATGCTAGGCATAACTTGGAGAATCATGTAATGCTAGGCATGCATTGGAGGCTCATCTTATGCTAGGCATACCTTGGAGGCTCATGTAATGTTAGACATACCTTGGAGGATCATGTAGTACTAGGCATACATTGGAGGCTCGTATAATGCTAGACATACCTTGGAGGATCATGTAATGCTAGGCATACCTTAGAGGATCATGTAGTACTAGGCATACCTTGGAGACTCTGTAATGCAAGGCATACCTTAGAGGATCATGTAGTACTAGGCATACCTTGGAGGCTCATGTAATGCTAGGCATAGCTGAGAGGACCATGTACTACTAGGCATACCTTGGAGGATCATATAATGCTAGACATACCTTGGAGGATCATATAATGCTAGACATACCTTGGAGGATCATGTAATGCTAGGCATACCTTAGAGGATCATGTAGTACTAGGCATACCTTGGAGGATCATATAATGCTAAACGTACTGTAAGCTCATGTAATGTTAGGCATACCTTGGAGGATCATGTAATACTAGGCATACATTGGAGGATCATATAATGCTAGACATACATTGGAAGGTCATGTAATGCTAGGCATAACTTGGAGAATCATGTAATGCTAGGCATACATTGGAGGCTCATCTTATGCTAGGCATACCTTGGTAGATCATGTAGTGCTAGGCATACCTTGGAGGCTCATGTAATGCTAGACATACCTTGGAGGATCATGTAGTACTAGGCATACATTGGAGGATCATATAATGCTAGGCATACATTGGAAGCTCATGTAATGCTAGGCATAAATTGGAGAATCATGTAATGCTAGGCATACATTGGAGGCTCATCTTATGCTAGGCATACCTTGGTGGATCATGTAGTGCTAGGCATACCTTGGAGGCTCATGTAATGCTAGACATACCTTGGAGGATCATGTAGTACTAGGCATACATTGGAGAATCATGTAATGCTAGGCATACATTGGAGGCTCATGTTATACTAGGCATACCTTGGAGGCTCATGTAATGCTAGATATACCTTGGAGGATCATGTAGTACTAGGCATACATTGGAGGCTCGTATAATGCTAGACATACCTTGGAGGATCATGTAATGCTAGGTATACCTTAGAGGATCATGTAGTACTAGGCATACCTTGGAGGCTCATGTAATGCTAGGTATAGTTGAGAGGACCATGTACTACTAGGCATACCTTGGAGGATCATATAATGCTAAACATACACTGTAAGCTCATGTAATGCTAGGCATACCTTGGAGGATCATGTAGTACTAGGCATACATTGGAGGATCATATAATGCTAGGCATACATTGGAAGCTCATGGAATGCTAGGCATAACTTGGAGAATCATGTAATGCTAGGCATACATTGGAGGCTCATCTTATGCTAGGCATACCTTGGTGGATCATGTAGTGCTAGGCATACCTTGGAGGCTCATGTAATGCTAGACATACCTTGGAGAATCATGTAGTACTAGGCATACATTGGAGAATCATGTAATGCTAGGCATACATTGGAGGCTCATGTTATACTAGGCATACCTTGGAGGCTCATGTAATGCTAGATATACCTTGGAGGATCATGTAGTACTAGGCATACATTGGAGGCTCGTATAATGCTAGACATACCTCGGAGGATCATGTAATGCTAGGCATACCTTAGAGGATCATGTAGTACTAGGCATACTTGGAGGCTCATGTAATGCTAGGCATAGCTGAGAGGACCATGTACTACTAGGCATACCTTGGAGGATCATATAATGCTAAATGTACACTGTAAGCTCATGTAATGCTAGGCATACCTTGGAGGATCATGTAGTACTAGGCATACATTGGAGGATCATATAATGCTAGACATACATTGGAAGCTCATGTAATGCTAGGCATAACTTGGAGAATCATGTAATGCTAGGCATACATTGGAGGCTCATCTTATGCTAGGCATACCTTGGTGGATCATGTAGTGCTAGGCATACCTTGGAGGCTCATGTAATGCTAGACATACCTTGAGAATCATGTAATGCTAGGCATACATTGGAGGCTCATGCTATACTAGGCATACGTTGGAGGCTCATGTAATGCTAGACATACATTGCAGGATCATGTAGTACTAGGCATACATTGGAGGCTCGTATAATGCTAGACATACCTTGGAGGATAATGTAATGCTAGGCATACCTTAGAGGCTCATGTAATGCTAGGCATACCTTGGAGGATCATGTAAGAAGAGTTTGAAGATACCAAAGGGGCAATAAAAATCCGTATATCGAAGAAGAACAGACAACACAATGGCCAAAAGAATAAGTACAAAAGGACAAAACGATCTACAAAACATACATATAAAACTAAAGATCGAGTAACACGAACCCCACTAAAAACCGGGGGTGAACTCAGGTGGATCATGTAATGCTTGGCACACCTTGGAGGATCATAAAATGCTAGGCATACCTTGGAGGATCATGTAGTACTAGGCTTACATTTGAGGATCATGTAATGCTAGGCATACCTTGGTGGATCATGTAATGCTAGGCATACTTTGGAAGTTCATGTAATGCTAGACATACCTTGGAGGATCATATAATGCTAGGCACACCTTGAAGGATCATGTAATGCTAGGCATACCTTGGAGGACCATATAATGCTAGGCATACCTTGGAGGATCATGTAATGCTAGGCATACATTGGAAGATCATGTAATGCTAGGCATACATTGGAGGATCATGTAGTACTAGGCATACATTGGAGGATCATGTAATGCTAGGTATACCTTGGAGAATCATGTAATGCTAGGTATACCTTGAAGGATCATGTAATGCTAGGCATACATTGGAGGATTATGTAATGCTAGGCATACCTTGGAGGATCATGTAATGCTAGGCATACATTGGAGGATTATGCAATGATAGGTATACCTTGGAGGACCATATAATGCTAAGCATATCTTGGAGGATCATGTAATGCTAGGCATACATTGGAGGATCAGATAATGCTAGGCATATCTTGGAGGATCAGATCATGCTAGGCATACCTTGGAGGATCATGTAATGCTAGGCATACATTGGAGGATCAGATAATGCTAGGCATATCTTGGAGGATCATGTAATGCTATGCATACCTTGGAGGATCATGTAATGCTAGGCATACATTGGAGGATCAGATAATGCTAGCAATATCTTGGAGGATCATGTAATGCTAGGCATACCTTGGAGGATCATGTAATGCTAGGCATACCTTGGAGGATCATGTAATGCTAGGCATACCTTGGAGGATCATGTAATGCTAGGCATACCTTGGAGGATCATGTAATGCTAGGCATACATTGGAGGATCAGATAATGCTAGGCATATCTTGGAGGATCATGTAATGCAAGGCATACCTTGGAGGATCATATAATGCTAGGCATACCTTGGAGGATCATGTAATGCTAGGCATACCTTGGAGGATCATATAATGTTAGGCATACCATGGAGGATCATGAAATGCTAGGCATACCTTGGAGAATCATGTAATGCTAGGTATGCCTTGGAGGATCATATAATGCTAGGCGTACATTGGAGGATCATGCAATTCTAGGCATACATTGGAGGACCATGTAGTACAAGCGTACATTGGATGATCATGTAAAGCTAGTTATACTTTGGATGATCATGTATGCTAGGTATACCTTGGAGGATCATATAATGCTCGACATACCTTGGATGATAATGTAATGCTAGGCATACCTTGGAGGACAATGTAATGTTAGGCATACCTTGGAGAATCATGTAATGCTAGGCATACCTTGGAAGATCATGTAATGCTAGGCATACTTTGGATGATCATGTATGCTAGGTATACTTTGGATGATCATGTATGCTAGGTATACCTTGGACGCTCATGTAATACAAGGCATACCTTGAAGGATAATGTAATGCTAGGCATACCTTGGAGGATCATATAATGCTAGGCATAGCTTGGAGGATCATAGAATGCTAGGCATACCTTGTAGAATTATGTAATGCTAGGCATACATTGGAGGATCATGTAATGCTAGGCATACTTTGGATGATCATGTATGCTAGGTATACCTTGGACGCTCATGTAATGCAAGGCATACCTTGGAGGATAATGTAATGCTAGGCATACCTTGGAGGATAATGTAATGCTAGTCATACCTTGGAGGATCATATAATGCTAGGCATACCTTGGAGGATCATAGAATGCTAGGCATACCTTGTAGAATTATGTAATGCTAGGCATGCCTTAGAGGATGTAATGCTAGGAATACCTTGGAGGATCATGTAGTGTTACGCATACCTTGAAGGATCAGATAATGCTAGGTATACATTGGAGGATCTTGCAATGCTAGGCATACATTGCAGGATCATTTAATGCTAGGCTTTCATTGGATGATCATGTAATGCTAGGCATACCTTGGAGGATCATATAATGTTAGGCATACCTTGTACAATCATGTAATGCTAGGCATACCTTGGAGGATCATGTAGTACTAGACATACCTTGGAGGATCATATGATACTAGACATACGTTGGAGGATCATATAATGCTAGGCATACCTTGGAGGATCATGTATGTTAGGCATACCTTGGAGGATCATGTAATGCTAGGCATACCTTGGAGGAATATGCAATGCTAGGTATACCTGTGAGGATCATGTACTGCTAGGCAAACCTTGGAGGATCATGTAATGCTAGGTATACCTGTGAGGATCATGTACTGCTAGGCAAAGTTTTGAGGACCACATAATGCTAGGTATACCTTGGAGGATCAGATAATGCTAGGCATACCCTGGAGGATCATGTAATGCTAGGTATACTTTGGAGGATAATGTAATGCTAGGCATACCTTGGAGAATCATGTAATGCTAGGCATACCTTGGAGGATCATGTAATGCTAGGCATACTTTGGATGATCATGTATGCTAGGTATACCTTGGAGGATCATGTAATGCTAGGCATACATTGGAGGATCAGATAATGCTAGGCATATCTTGGAGGATCATGTAATGCTATGCATACCTTGGAGGATCATGTAATGCTAGGCATACATTGGAGGATCAGATAATGCTAGGCATATCTTGGAGGATCATGTAATGCTAGGCATACCTTGGAGGATCATGTAATGCTAGGCATACCTTGGAGGATCATGTAATGCTAGGCATACATTGGAAGATCATGTTATGCTAGGCATACCTTGGAGGATCATGTAATGCTAGGCATACCTTGGAGGATCAGATAATGCTAGGCATACATTGGAGGATCAGATAATGCTAGGCATATCTTGGAGGATCATGTAATGCAAGGCATACCTTGGAGGATCATATAATGCTAGGCATACCTTGGAGGATCATGTAATGCTAGGCATACCTTGGAGGATCATATAATGTTAGGCATACCATGGAGGATCATGAAATGCTAGGCATACCTTAGAGGATCATGTAATGCTATGCATACCTTGGAGAATCATGTAATGCTAGGTATGCCTTGGAGGATCATATAATGCTAGGCGTACATTGGAGGATCATGCAATTCTAGGCATACATTGGAGGACCATGTAGTACAAGCGTACATTGGAGGATCATGTAAAGCTAGTTATACTTTGGATGATCATGTATGCTAGGTATACCTTGGAGGATCATATAATGCTCGACATACCTTGGATGATAATGTAATGCTAGGCATACCTTGGAGGACAATGTAATGTTAGGCATACCTTGGAGAATGATGTAATGCTAGGCATACCTTGGAAGATCATGTAATGCTAGGCATACTTTGGATGATCATGTATGCTAGGTATACTTTGGATGATCATGTATGCTAGGTATACCTTGGACGCTCATGTAATGCAAGGCATACCTTGAAGGATAATGTAATGCTAGGCATACCTTGGAGGATCATATAATGCTAGGCATAGCTTGGAGGATCATAGAATGCTAGGCATACCTTGTAGAATTATGTAATGCTAGGCATACCTTGGAGGATCATGTAATGCTAGGCATACTTTGGATGATCATGTATGCTAGGTATACCTTGGACGCTCATGTAATGCAAGGCATACCTTGGAGGATAATGTAATGCTAGGCATACCTTGGAGGATAATGTAATGCTAGTCATACCTTGGAGGATCATATAATGCTAGGCATACCTTGGAGGATCATAGAATGCTAGGCATACCTTGTAGAATTATGTAATGCTATGCACGCCTTAGAGGATGTAATGCTAGGAATACCTTGGAGGATCATGTAGTGTTACGCATACCTTGAAGGATCAGATAATGCTAGGTATACATTGGAGGATCTTGCAATGCTAGGCATACTTTGCAGGATCATTTAATGCTAGGCTTTCATTGGATGATCATGTAATGCTAGGCATACCTTGGAGGATCATATAATGTTAGGCATACCTTGTACAATCATGTAATGCTAGGCATACCTTGGAGGATCATGTAGTACTAGACATACCTTGGAGGATCATATGATACTAGACATACGTTGGAGGATCATATAATGCTAGGCATACCTTGGAGGATCATGTATGTTAGGCATACCTTGGAGGATCATGTAATGCTAGGCATACCTTGGAGGAATATGCAATGCTAGGTATACCTGTGAGGATCATGTACTGCTAGGCAAACCTTGGAGGATCATGTAATGCTAGGTATACCTGTGAGGATCATGTACTGCTAGGCAAAGTTTTGAGGACCACGTAATGCTAGGTATACCTTGGAGGATCAGATAATGCTAGGCATACCCTGGAGGATCATGTAATGCTAGGTATACTTTGGAGGATAATGTAATGCTAAGCATACCTTGGAGAATCATGTAATGCTAGGCATACCTTGGAGAATCATGTAATGCTAGGCATACCTTGGAGGATCATGTAATGCTAGGCATACTTTGGATGATCATGTATGCTAGGTATACCTTGGAGGATCATGTAATGCTAGGTATACCTTAGACGCTCATATAATGCTAGACATACCTTGGAGGGTAATGTAATGCTAGGCATATCTTGGAGGATAACGTAATGCTGGGCATACCTTAGAGGATCATATAATGCTAGGCATACCTTGGAGGATCATGTAATGCTAGGCATACCTTAGAGGATCATGTAGTACTAGGTGTACATTGGAAGATCATGTAGTACTAGGCATACCTTGAAGGTTCATGTAATGCTAGGCATACCTTGAAGGATCACGTAGTACTAGGTGTACATTGGAGGATCATATAATGCTAGACATACCTTGGAGGATCATATAATACTAGGTGTACATTGGAGGATCATGTAGTACTAGGCATACCTTGGAGGATCATATAATGCTAGACATACCTTGGAGGGTAATGTAATGCTAGGCATACCTTGGAGGATCATATAATGCTAGGCATACCTTGGAGGATCATGTAGTACTAGACATACCTTGGAGGATCATGTAATGCTAGACATACCTTGGAGGATCAGATAATGCTAGGCATACCTTGGAGGGTAATGTAATGCTAGGCATACCTTGGAGGATCATATAATGCTAGGCATACCTTGGAGGATCATGTAGTACTAGGCATATCCAGGAGGATCATGTAATGCTAGGTGTACATTGGAGGATCATATAATGCTAGGCATACCTTGGAGGATCATGCTATGCTAGACATACCTTGGAGGATCATGAATGCTAGGCATACCTACAAGGATGATGCAATACTTTGGGGAATGACATCATGCTAGGGATACCTTGTATATATATTTATATACTGTGAAATCACTTTTATTCGTGGGGTACCAATTTTCGGGGTTTTCGTGGGTAGGCTGATCCACGAAATTAAGAATCCATCGAACAATGAAACTTGGGAAGCAGTTTGACATCAATATATTGGCAAATGCTGTCCTCAAGTGACCTCGACTTTCTGGACCAGCTGCATATGGTACAATTGACAATTTTAATGACAAAATAAGTACGAGCATACCTTTTAATGGGTTATAATCCACGTGAACATGTTTGTGAATTATTTGATTTTGAATGCATGCGTAAATGACGGCGACACGCTTCTAAGCATTGTATAAACATTTCTCTATTTAAGTACAACACCCTTGCTTCAATAAACATATTTTATCACCTTTCTCTAAACAATTAATGATCAATTATGCATAAGTTAACTGTACATTTGCCCCAGTCCAGGATTAATCTTGTGACACGAATACAATTTGCAACACATAAAAACGAATTTAATATATATTAAAGGAAATTGCTAGTGTACATGCTAATAAAGTAATTTCAGTAGATTGTTTTTTATTTTCAAATTCGATAAAAATAAATTCTGCTAAATTTACAAATGCCCGAATTTTCTACAACTGTCAAAATGAACATTTTAATATCCACATTCCACTTCCTATTACATAATTATACGACTCGTCTGTCTAATGTATTGAAGATTTCTCGAAGATTTGCTACCTAACGAAACTTATATATTAGGTTGAAAATATAAAATCCACAAATTTTATTTTGGGTACAAACACAAAATCCACGAATTTACGAACTTGTAATTTTTAACCAAACCACTCAAATTGATGCCCACGAAGAAAATACTTTCACAGTATTTATTAAGCTAATGAAACTTATTACTGTTTAACAGAAATTTTCCATCAGTCTCATGACAACCATGGTTAGAGGTGGAGGATACAGGAAATAAACAAACAATGAAAAAAGATGGTCAATAAACTTTGTATAACATACACCAAACCCTTCTTTTTATCATCATAAACAAATGGACTATAAAAATATCACAGATTTATTAGTATAATGTTATAACACCCTCTAACAGCACATCAATAAAACAAAAAAATGTTTGTAAAATGTATTTAGTAGCATAAAAACACATTTATATCAGTCACTGAGATTTATGTAAAACATCTTGATTAAGACAATCTGACTACAATAACTATAACAAAATCACTTTAACTTGAATAAATGCATTATAATATACAGGTATATAAGTATTAAAATTATGCAATTCTGTAAGATTGTATGTTCATTGTCAATAAAAACAAAACAGACTAGAACTTTATGGCATAAAGCATCCTGAATATGTTCTTGACTTTATAAAACAGACTAGAACTTTATGGCATATTGAATACTGAATGTGTTTTTGGCTAACAAAAACAGACTATAGTTCATTCTTGAATGTGTTCTTGACTAAAATAATAGATTATAGTTCATTCTTGAATGTGTTCTTGACTAAAATAATAGATTATAGTTCATTCTTGAATGTGTTCTTGACTAAAATAATAGACTATAGTTCATTCTTGAATGTGTTCTTGACCTTAAAACAGACAACAGTGCATTCTGAATAAGTTCTCGACAAAACAAAAACAGACTATAGTGAATTCTGAATAAGTTCTCGACAAAACAAAAACAGACTATAGTGAATTCTGAATAAGTTCTCGAAAAAACAAAAACAGACTAGTGTATTCTGAATGTGTTCTTAGCTAACAAAAACAGATTATTGTTCATTCTGATTAAATTCTTGACTAGAAAAATAGAATATAGTGCATTCTGAATAAGTTCTTGACTAAACAAAAAACAGATTACAGTGGATTCATGAATGTGTTCTTGTCTTTAAAACAGACTATACCTATATGACATAAAGCATTCTGAATGTGTTGTTAGTGCATTTGAAATGTGTTCTTGTCTTAAAACCAGACTAGAATATACTATAATGCCCCCTGATAGTAAACTCTTGATTTTTAACAGGCAAGATATACAAAACAAAATAAAAATACATTTAGGCAGAGATAACCTGTACAGGAGTCTGTATCGATCACATGGTTATCCCTATGATCTATTTATAGTAACATCAGTCATGCTGGAGAATCTGAGGTTCACAGGAGTTTGTATCAATCACATGGCTATCCCTATGATCTATTTATAGTAACATCAGTCATGCTGGAGAATCTGAGGTTCACAGGAGTTTGTATCAATCACATGGCTATCCCTTTGATCTATTTATAGTAACAGCAGTCATGCTGGAGAATCTGAGGTTCACAGGAGTTTGTATCAATCACATGGTTATCCCTTTGATCTATTTATAGTAACAGCAGTCATGCTGGAGGATTAGCAGGATCATCAGATAAATTTGTGAAAGTAGACAGCCTAAGAATGATTCAGCACAAGTTTGGTTCATATTGTCCCAGTGGTTTTAAAGGAGAAGATTAAAAAAAGTGAATGAGGATGGATGATGCACAATGAAGCTGAGTGATGGCAAAAGCTCACATGACCCTTTCAGTCAGGTGAGCTAAAAAAAAATCCCAAAATATAAATTTTTGTGGTTTTTATGGATATGACAAAAACCATAAAATCATGAAGTTTATATTCAATATGGGAGGTTATACTTGCTAAACAACTAAAATTTTAATAAAAATATTGTTTTTTGAGAATCCACAAAAATTAATAATACTAAATAAAGGATTCATAATAATAAAAACTAAACAATAGACCTAGAACTTGTCAAATCCACCAGACTTGCTTTCCAAAATAAAGAATAATTAATGAATTTAGAAAATAGAACCAATTTTACCCATCAATTAACTACGCATGATTAGATAGTATCAAAAATGCTTTAGTGACAGCAAATCTTGATTGTTGAACTGTTAAAAAAGGAGTTGAAGCCTTGAGATACTTGTAGGATGTATTTTTTGTGAGTTCTGTACACTCAGGTTTTAAATATGAGATTTCACATTTGTATGCATACCATGTCAACCTTGGTGATTCCTAGGTGATCAAAGATGGATCAAAGCTGCCTATAGATGCATTGGTAATATTTCCATGACTCAACAGTTGATATGTATTTGGTATTTTTGTTCAGAAATAAGCATCAATCGTATGTTATAAATCAACTCCATAATTTAAATTAAAGAATAGGGGAATTGATCATAGCTTTTGACTAGCGAAGACGATAATGTTTATATACAGGTTACTTATTAACAAGTGTATAATTTGTATATATAATCTTACAAATGATCTTTCTAGACTCAAGGTGATATCTGAACACTTCAATTATTCCATGATGTAATGAAATGAGTACTATGTTTTATTTTCAAGATATATTTAGAGTAATAAAGGGCTACGCCAGGTGCAGCATTATACGACAGCCTCTTTTCCAAAATATTTGAAATTCTCTCCACTTTTTTGGCCCATTTTACAACAAAAACAATAATAGTTAAATACAATGCATTGCATTTTTCTGAAATGGATTTAATTATAATAAACCTAATCCAAAACAAATAAACAATAAATTATAGAGACCAATATAAATGAAAACACCATATTTGGCCACTTTGTGCCTCTTTTTTTTCTAAAACTGTAAGAGCCAGAATCTCCATTAACAATCCCAATGTTGTGGTTTTTTTTGTTTTTTTTTTGTAATTTTCATTTTTTACAGACAATACTGAACAATTACACAACAAGACAAAATATACTGGCAAATTATAAAATAACATTGTAAAAAAGACTAAAGGAGAGATGTATAAATAATGCAGGTAAAACAATGGACATATATAAATGTATCAATATAGACATATTATTAACCTATATTATTCAATAATTTTGACCATTTTTCTTCATGTTTAATCAAATCTCCTGTAATTACTGCTGTATATTTTTCGACTTTTTCTCTACTTTTCAGTTTAGCCTTTAAAAGTTCAGTGGTTGGCAAATGATTGGACCATTTACAGCAATGGATAAAGTGCTTTGCAAAAATCCCAATGTTGTGCCGAAGATCATTATGCTAAAATTTCAGAAGTGTTAATCAACTAGAAAAAAGTTATTGTATAGAAACCATTGTGTGTACAAATTGAAAAAAATGGTCAACTGATTTATACTTTTAATGGAGAGGGATATCGGTTGGCATGGTTATTATTTGTTGTTTTTAATTCAGTAATTATCTACAAAATAAAGTGCAATAGTATTTCTTATCACCAGAACATAAAACAAATTAAATTTCTACAAAAATGGCAAACCAGTGTTGAAGTATAAAGTAATAATGTTTAGGTCATGACCTGTTTACAATGACCTAAATTATGCATATGGAAATACATTTATAAATATGGCATTCCTAGGTTTAGATAAATTGTGCTTTAAACTACTTTTATTGTCAAATTTTGTCAAAACCAAGCTATTTTAACCTTCTTCTGATATGTTTCCATGGTTATAGATATGGTATTTATCCACGTTTCAATCCTTATATATTGGCATGTCACCTCAAGTTAAAATTTAAGAGGCATAACACAAATATATTAAATGCTGAAATCAATCTGACAAAAATCCCTTTGAATAAATTTGAAGCAAAAATCCATTAGAACAATTTGAAGCAAAAATTACTTAGAACAATTTTGAAGCAAAAATCACTTTGAGCAATTTTGAAGTAAAACCTTTGGAGCAATTTTGAAACATTTTAAAGCAGATACTTTCAATAGCGACATTAAAAACACACAATAATAAAAACATTGATATATAATACTAGAAGGTTGCATAGCAGTATAAAATAATTCTTATTTTCCTCAATAAACATGATTTTTATCCAAAAGCTCAGCACACATTGTTGAATGATAGCCCTATCAGTATTCACACATCCTTCTGGTTATAAGTATGATACTTGTCCATTAATATCAACTGAAAGTGTCTTCTATAATTTGACTATTTTCTTGTCTGTGAATTTCACCTACACCGGTGGCAGGAGCACCCAAATGGTCTCTTCCAACATAACGTAGCTGAAATAATATACATATTTGTTAAAACTATTTTAAACCAGAGGCTTACCTAGGTATTCATGCACAGTTTTGGGGGTTTTGTATTTTCTGAGATAATGATTTTTTCCTACAAAGTTTGGTTCCAATTGACCCTGTAGTTTCAGAGGAAATGATCAAAATGTAAAATGTTTACAAAGACGTCAATGCAAAATGGATGCGAGACGAAAGTGTTGGTAATAGCTCCCATGACCTTTTGGGTCAGATAAGCTATATATGGTAGAAATATTGTATAGATAACACAGGAAATCTTTCCTCACCAATTGAATCACCATATTCAGCCATTCCTCTTGTTGTTGGTGATTTGAACATTTTATTATAAGGCCATGACTCTACATTTCTGAGCTGATTGAACATGTTACACAGCCGAACAGTTTTTATGTTACTATATATATATATTTTTTTTTTTTATAAAAACCCGTAAAATTTCATCTGCTAATTTCATAAATAAATCATTTTAAAGAGTCATCTGTATAGAATGTTCGTCTGTTATCACGAATGTCTATACAGTCAATAAAAGTAGTAAGAGAAGAACTATATGAAATGCATTCAGGTTGTTGTTCTTCATTTATAATATCATTATTTGTACAACCATGTAACCTATAATCACATTTAAAAAACTCTAATTACAACAAACTTAATGTGAAACATGTGTTTTTTTGTAAGAAAATAGTTTATAAGGTAATAATTTAGCTTCTGAACTCAATAATTTCTACTAAAATACCATTTCTGATGAAACGACATGTTTACTTTATAGCCAACAACATGTTTACCTTATAGCCAACAACATGTTTACCTTATAGCCAACAACATGTTTACCTTATAGCCAACAACATGTTTACCTTATAGCCAATGACATGTTTACCTTATAGCCAATGACATGTTTACCTTATAGTCAATGACATGTTTACCTTATAGCCAATGACATGTTTACCTTATAGCCAACAACATGTTTACCTTATAGCCAACAACATGTTTACCTTATAGCCAATGACATGTTTACCTTATAGCCAATGACATGTTTACCTTATAGCCAACGACATGTTTACCTTATAGCCAATGACATGTTTACCTTATAGCTAACAACATGTTTACCTTATAGCCAACAACATGTTTACCTTATAGCCAATGACATGTTTACCTAATACCCAATGACATGTTTACCTTATAGCCAATGACATGTTTACCGCATAGCCAACATGTTTACCTTATAGCCAACAACATGTTTACCTTATAACCAACAACATGTTTACCTTATAGCCAACAACATGTTTACCTTATAGCCAATGACATGTTTACCTTATAGCCAATGACATGTTTACCTTATAGCCAATGACATGTTTACCTTATAGCCAACAACATGTTTACCTTATAGCCAACAACATGTTTACCTTATAGCCAATGACATGTTTACCTTATAGCCAACGACATGTTTACCTTATAGCCAATGACATGTTTACCTTATAGCCAATAACATGTTTACCTTATAGCCAATGACATGTTTACCTTATAGCCAACAACATGTTTACCTTATAGCCAATGACATGTTTACCTTATAGCCAATGCCATGTTTACCTTATAGCCAACATGTTTACCTTATAGCCAATGACATGTTTACCTTATAGCCAATGACATGTTTACCTTATAGCCAATGACATGTTTACCTTATAGCCAATGACATGTTTACCTTATAGCCAATGACATGTTTACCTTATAGCCAACAACATTTTGAAATCTTGTAGAGACAAATGACCAAGCTCCCATGTTTCTGTGTTCTTCTTGGCTCCAAATAAAATCTAAAAGCAAAAATATACTGTATTTCATAGATGCTAAAAATATACATTGTCACACTATGATAATACGGTTATGTTGTTTAACGCCACTTTCAACAATATTTCAGTTATATCGTGGCGGTCAGTTTTATTGGTGGAGGAAACCGGAGTACCCGGAGAAAATCAACGACATGTCACAAGTCACTGACAAACTTTATCACATAATGTTGCATCGAGTACACCATCGCCTGAACAAAATTCGAACTCACAACGTTAGTGGTGATAGGCAATAATTGCATTGGTAGTGGTAAATCCAACTACCATACGATCATGACAATGACGCACCCTCTCCCCCTATGATACTAGAAATCTATATTACTTTTAGATACTTTCTTCATAAGATATTGTTTATCAAATTTGATGGAATCATAAAGTATAATTTATAATTGGCCTTGTTTCCTATATCAAATTTCTGATCAACATTTAAAAATCTATGTAACATTTCAGCAATATTTCCTTTTGAATGGTTCAATGGTTTCAAAGTAGTAGATTACAATAAGTTTCTGTACTTTGGCTAAAATAGTTAAATTGTTATAATTTGTGAAATTAATATCTCATCTAAATACATAGCTTTGTGATACAGTCAAACTTGTCTTAATTATCACCTTGAATTAGCTGTTACCTGCTGCAACGGTCAGTTTAAAAGCCTCCTGACCAGTTTCATGTGTTTTCTTAACCCAAATAAACAGCAACTTCACTAATATGGTCAGTGATCACTCAAAGCTAATCCCATCATATTAATTTACCAGTATTTAACATTCAGTTTTTATTCTAGACTTGAAACATCATCAGTAATTAATTTCCAAGGTGTTGTCAATACATGATTGTACTATTTAAGCTTTCAGACTGTTGAATGGTTAACTAATTAACTGTAAATCATTACAAAACAGCTGCAATGTTTTCCAATAAATTAAATTTTGGTAACAGTAATACATAAATCACTTCAGACTGGTCCAGATCGACAAATCTTAAACTAGAGAAAGTTGATCTGGTGATCACAGATACCCCCGCATTCCAAATTTTGAATGAGGCAATGAAAGGAATGAAACATGTCATGGCCATAAAAAATTTACAAATTCTTGTAATTGACAATGTAGTAAACTTTTTATTGCTTGCCAAATTAATTTAAATCAGATTACCTGTAATCATTTCCTTTTTTCTTTCACTATTTACATCAAAACACTGATTATAAGACATATGATGGAAACACACTTGTAATAAAGGAATGCTGAGAAAAGTGAACTAGTGTAACAATTGGTGTAATGTCTCCAGGAAGATCAAAGTTGATATACATATGGTGTTAAAGTTTGAAAAGATTTGGTTGAGCGTTACTTTTATTTTCCTCCAGAAACCTTTAAAGTCCCTATCTTCTAAGAGAAAAAGGGCCATAATTCATGAATGGTAAATGTCAATTTCACCATAATCGAATTTAATCTGTATTTTATGGTACATCGCATTGTGTTAAAATTTGAAAAGATTTGGTTGAGTCGTACCTTAAATATCATCCGGAAACCTAGAAAGTCCCTATTTTCTAAGAGAAAAAGGGCCATAACTTATGAACGGTAAATGTGAAATACACCATAATCAACTTAACCTGTATTTTATGGCATACAGCATTGTATTAAAGTTTGAAAAGATTTGGTTGAGCGGTACTTTAAATATCATTCGGAAACCTAAAAAGGTCCCTATTTTCTAAGAAAAAAAGGGCCATAACTCAGGAACGGTAAATATGAAATACACCGTAATCGAACTTAACCTGTATTTTATGGTACACAGCAATATGTGAAAGTTTGAAAAGATTTGGTTGAGCGGTATTTTAATTATTATCCGGAAACCAAAAGTGTGATGGACGGACGGACGAACGGACATGAGGATCCCTATATATCCCCGACTCTTGTCGAGCGGGGGTATAATAAGCTGTCACTTGTCTTTTATCTGGTCATTTTTCCTTTGTTCCAAGAGTGACCATTGTATACAAGTTTGACTATATATCTCAATACTAAGGAGTATGGCTTAACCAAAAGAACACACAACCTTTCTTCTCACACAAGCTTGTCATTGATTGTAACTTATTTATATATATTTTACCAGATAATGACTAGCACTTGATCCCTGTAGCAACATAACATTTTTATTTAAGATTGAAGTAGATGAAGTTTAAAATGCACATGTAGGTACATCTAGAAAGTTACTGACTTACTAATCATACTTCATTATTAATAAAGTTACTGACTTACTAATCATACTTCATTATTAATAAAGTTGCTGACTTACGAATCATACTTCATAATTAATAAAGTTACTGACTTACTAATCATACTTCATTATTAATAAAGTTACTGACTTACTAATCATACTTCATTATTAATAAAGTAGCTGACTTACTAATCATACTTCATTATTAATAAAGTTACTGACTTACTAATCATACTTCATTATTAATAAAGTTGCTGACTTACTAATCATACTTCATTATTAATAAAGTTGCTGACTTACTAATCATACTTCATTATTAATAAAGTTACTGACTTACTAATCATACTTCATTATTAATAAAGTTACTGACTTACTAATCATACTTCATTATTAATAAAGTTACTGACTTACTAATCATACTTCATTATTAATAAAGTTGCTGACTTACTAATCATACTTCATTATTAATAAAGTTACTGACTTACTAATCATACTTCATTATTAATAAAGTTGCTGACTTACTAATCATACTTCATTATTAATAAAGTTGCTGACTTACTAATCATACATTATTAATAAAGTTACTGACTTACTAATCATACTTCATTATTAATAAAGTTACTGACTTACTAATCATACTTCATTAATAATATATTTACCTGTTGCATTAGGATATTTCTTCATCTCTTGTTGAATTTCTGCTGTAGGGAACGGACATAAACTCTGAAATAAACAAAATCTTACTTATCTATATTCTAAAACACCTACTGTTAATACACATAGCAAAGTGTAAACAAACGAATCATTAATATCTTATCATGTAATATTAAAGCTAGTAGTAGATTAGTTAATCTATAACAGTTACTATAGCAATGCTTTATTTTACAAAATGAAAATAGTTACCATTCTACAAATCTATAACAGCTACAACAGTAATATTTTATTCTACAAGACGAAAATAGTAACCATGGCAACATTTTATTCTACAAAATAATAGCTACCATGGCAACATTTTATTCTACAAAATAATAGTTACCATGGCAACATTCTATTCTACAAAACTGGTAGCTACTATAATAACATTTCACTCTATTAAAAGGAACTCTCTAATTAAGAAATAATTCATGGATCCCATTAGTTTGTAGATTTTAACATAGGTAACATAGTTTTCATATAAACTGTATCCCCAATGAGAGCAAAACATGCAAGGAAGATAATGTTACCCATGTAGGCAGTATGGGAAATGCCTCTCATAACAAAAGCCACTAACTTTCTGCTTACAGTTGGTTTTTTTTCTATATAGAAAAATACCCCAAGTTGTATTTAAGCTACTGACATTTTTCAATTTGATGGCATTTGTTTTTATTTTGGCAACATAAATAAATAAAATGCTCACAAAATTGCAAAATAAATCAGAAACCAACATTATACAATTAATAACTTTTCATAAGGTGGACATTGTGATAAATCAGTGTCCACCGAAATGAAAAGTCATCAATTGTTTTATTAAATGACACATTCTAAGTGTAATTTTGGGGTGAAAATTGTGAATTGTTGCTGTTTCTTAGACGTTTCCATTTATTCTTTTTTATTTGTAGTTGCTTCAAACCAACAAACACCAGTTTTTAAAGCTTGACATTTCTAATGTTTCAAAACAATAAAATTGATTAAGAAAAAACGAATACAATTTCAAAATTTTAACAAATAAAATATCAAAACGTGTCTTAACTTCTGGTTCTACTGACGAATCTGCTTCGTTCATTTTTGTTTACTAACAGTCATCTGCTGATTACCGAAGTTCGTTAGCAAGACTGCCTCTGATTGGTTGAGGTTCAAAATGTCGGCCAATCAAATTTATCGATATTAATCAGTCTACTGGTTTTTCCCTGTTACTATATTTGGGTACGTACTAACTGCGACATGAGATTTATTAACCTCACGCGCAAAATTGCGCGGTGGACATGTAGTTCTGTTAGAGGAAGCAATGAACCTTCTAAACCAATCAGAATTAAGAAAATTCATAATCATTTAATAAATATCAATGTTCCTAGCATTTATTGGAAATAACCTTACTGGTAGATGAAAATTTACAAAATTCAAAGTCGATAGACAGATATCGTTAGTATTTTTTTCGAAAAAAGGATAGGCACATTTTGATATTTGTATGCATCACGGTCTTGTATCAATAAATAAAATCACTCAGAAATGATGTCAATAATTTGTCTGGCAATATGTATGTTCCAAGTATAATATATCAAGAATTTTAGAGTAATATACCCGTTATATAGTCAATGAAGGACGTCATATGAGAATAACTTATAATACTTATCTTTTTCCTAACAAAATATTTTACTTATAAGCAATCATGTATACTTGTTTAATCATCTTTTGATCAAAGAAAAAAGAGTGCGTGTGTACTATACATAAAAGTGTATTTCAATACAATCAATTACCACAAAAGTTTAGAATGTACAATAGCTTGAGTATGCCTCAAAGTGATAACCAAGAGACATGTTCTAATATACCTCTAATCTCACAACTGCTGCATCATTTAACTTCCTGGAATCTCTTTCTTTATCCAGTGTATAGTAATGTTTACCACTACAGAAGATGACCTTTTTGACCTTATCACCTTTGACCTTGGCATCACCAATCACAGGTAGGAATGATGTACCAGGTGACATATCTTCTAAGGATGAAGTAGCAGCAGGAAGTCGTAACATGACTTTAGGAGCTGCCACAATTAGAGGTTTCCTGAAGTTTCGTATCACCTGTAATAGGAGTAATAACTTTAAAATAAAACACAATCTTTTGCAGATCTTTTATACTATAAAGTATAGAGGGTCAGCACATGCTAGTTATTGCTGTTATTATAAGAGTGCATTGATATTGACACGAACACATTAAATAAAGGATAAGAGACGGACAACGACAATGCCATATTATTACCACAAAAATGTTGAGGTCACATAAAAAGCTTTAAAAAAATCAGGACAAATTACAACATCCTGATTACTGTAATGGGATTGAGTATATTTATTTAAACAAGGAGACAACACAAGAAAGACAGGAGCACACAAATAATTCTTCATTAATACAACAGGAGCACACAAATAATTCTTCATTAATACAACAGAATCATACAATTAATTCTGCATTAATACAACAGGTTCATACAATTAATTCTTCATTAATATGACAGGTTCATACAATTAATTCTTCATTAATACAACAGGTTCATACAATTAATTCTTCATTAAAACAACAGGTTCATACAATTAATTCTTCATTAATACAACAGGTTCATACAATTAATTAATTAATATGACAGGTTCATACAATTAATTCTTCATTAATATGACAGGTTCATACAATTAATTCTTCATTTATACAACAGGTTCATACAATTAATTCTTCATTAAAACAACAGGTTCATACAATTAATTCTTCATTAATACAACAGGTTCATACAATTAATTAATTAATATGACAGGTTCATACAATTAATTCTTCATTAATACAACAGGTTCATACAATTAATTAATTAATATGACAGGTTCATACAATTAATTCTTCATTAATATGACAGGTTCATACAATTAATTCTTCATTAATACAACAGGTTCATACAATTAATTAATTAATATGACAGGTTCATACAATTTATTTTTCATTAATACAACAGGTTCATACAATTAATTCTTCATTAATACAACAGGTTCATACAATTAATTAATTAATATGACAGGTTCATACAATTAATTCTTCATTAATACAACAGGTTCATACAATTAATTAATTAATTAATACAACAGGGTTCATACAATTAATTCTTCATTAATACGACAGGTTCATACAATTAATTCTTCATTAATACAACAGGTTCATAAAATTAATTAATTAATATGATAGGTTCATACAATTAATTCTCCATTAATATGACAGGTTCATACAATTAATTCTTCATTAATACAACAGGTTCATACAATTAATTGATTAATTAATCAACTAATACAACAGGTTCATACAATTAATTCTTCATTAATATGACAGGTTCATACAATTAATTCTTCATTAATACAACAGGTTCATACAATTAATTCTTCATTAATATGACAGGTTCATACAATTAATTCTTCATTAATACAACAGGTTCATACAATTAATTCTTCATTAATACAACAGGTTCATACAATTAATTAATTAATATGACAGGTTCATACAATTAATTCTTCATTAATACAACAGGTTCATACAATTAATTAATTAATACAACAGGGTTCATACAATTAATTAATTAATACAACAGGTTCATACAGTCAATTAATTAATATGACAGGTTCATACAATTAATTCTTCATTAATACAACAGGTTCATACAATTAATTAATTAATACAACAGGGTTCATACAATTAATTCTTCATTAATATGACAGGTTCATACAATTAATTCTTCATTAATACGACAGGTTCATACAATTAATTCTTCATTAATATGACAGGTTCATACAATTAATTATTCATTAATACAACAGGTTCATACAATTAATTCTTCATTAAAACAACAGGTTCATACAATCAATTCTTCATTAATACAACAGGTTCATACAATTAATTAATTAATATGACAGGTTCATACAATTAATTCTTCATTAATATGACAGGTTCATACAATTAATTCTTCATTTATACAACAGGTTCATACAATTAATTCTTCATTAAAACAACAGGTTCATACAATTAATTCTTCATTAATACAACAGGTTCATACAATTAATTCTTCATTAATATGACAGGTTCATACAATTAATTAATTAATATGACAGGTTCATACAATTAATTCTTCATTAATACAACAGGTTCATACAATTAATTAATTAATATGACAGGTTCATACAATTAATTCTTCATTAATATGACAGGTTCATACAATTAATTCTTCATTTATACAACAGGTTCATACAATTAATTCTTCATTAAAACAACAGGTTCATACAATTAATTCTTCATTAATACAACAGGTTCATACAATTAATTCTTCATTAATATGACAGGTTCATACAATTAATTAATTAATATGACAGGTTCATACAATTAATTCTTCATTAATACAACAGGTTCATACAATTAATTAATTAATATGACAGGTTCATACAATTAATTCTTCATTTATACAACAGGTTCATACAATTAATTCTTCATTAAAACAACAGGTTCATACAATTAATTCTTCATTAATACAACAGGTTCATACAATTAATTCTTCATTAATATGACAGGTTCATACAATTAATTAATTAATATGACAGGTTCATACAATTAATTCTTCATTAATACAACAGGTTCATACAATTAATTAATTAATATGACAGGTTCATACAATTAATTCTTCATTAATATGACAGGTTCATACAATTAATTCTTCATTAATACAACAGGTTCATACAATTAATTCATCATTAATACAACAGGTTCATAAAATTTTTAATTAATTAATATGACAGGTTCATACAATTAATTCTTCATTAATACAACAGGTTCATACAATTAATTAATTAATATGACAGGTTCATACAATTTATTTTTCATTAATACAACAGGTTCATACAATTAATTCTTCATTAATACAACAGGTTCATACAATTAATTAATTAATTAATACAACAGGTTCATACAATTAATTCTTCATTAATACAACAGGTTCATACAATTAATTCTTCATTAATATGACAGGTTCATACAATTAATTCTTCATTAATACGACAGGTTCATACAATTAATTCTTCATTAATACAACAGGTTCATACAATTAATTAATTAATATGACAGGTTCATACAATTAATTAATTAATTAATACAACAGGTTCATACAATTAATTAATTAATACGACAGGTTCATACAATTAATTCTTCATTAATATGACAGGTTCATACAATTAATTAATTAATACAACAGGGTTCATACAATTAATTAATTAATACAACAGGTTCATACAATTAATTAATTAATATGACAGGTTCATACAATTAATTTTTCATTAATACAACAGGTTCATACAATTAATTAATTAATTAATACAACAGGGTTTATACAATTAATTCTTCATTAATATGACAGGTTCATACAATTAATTCTTCATTAATATGACAGGTTCATACAATTAATTCTTCATTAATACGACAGGTTCATACAATTAATTCTTCATTAATATGACAGGTTCATACAATTAATTATTCATTAATACAACAGGTTCATACAATTAATTCTTCATTAAAACAACAGGTTCATACAATCAATTCTTCATTAATACAACAGGTTCATACAATTAATTAATTAATATGACAGGTTCATACAATTAATTCTTCATTAATATGACAGGTTCATACAATTAATTCTTCATTTATACAACAGGTTCATACAATTAATTCTTCATTAAAACAACAGGTTCATACAATTAATTCTTCATTAATACAACAGGTTCATACAATTAATTCTTCATTAATATGACAGGTTCATACAATTAATTAATTAATATGACAGGTTCATACAATTAATTCTTCATTAATACAACAGGTTCATACAATTAATTAATTAATATGACAGGTTCATACAATTAATTCTTCATTAATATGACAGGTTCATACAATTAATTCTTCATTAATACAACAGGTTCATACAATTAATTCTTCATTAAAACAACAGGTTCATACAATTAATTCTTCATTAATACAACAGGTTCATACAATTAATTCTTCATTAATATGACAGGTTCATACAATTAATTAATTAATATGACAGGTTCATACAATTAATTCTTCATTAATACAACAGGTTCATACAATTAATTAATTAATATGACAGGTTCATACAATTAATTCTTCATTTATACAACAGGTTCATACAATTAATTCTTCATTAAAACAACAGGTTCATACAATTAATTCTTCATTAATACAACAGGTTCATACAATTAATTCTTCATTAATATGACAGGTTCATACAATTAATTAATTAATATGACAGGTTCATACAATTAATTCTTCATTAATACAACAGGTTCATACAATTAATTAATTAATATGACAGGTTCATACAATTAATTCTTCATTAATATGACAGGTTCATACAATTAATTCTTCATTAATACAACAGGTTCATACAATTAATTCATCATTAATACAACAGGTTCATAAAATTTTTAATTAATTAATATGACAGGTTCATACAATTAATTCTTCATTAATACAACAGGTTCATACAATTAATTAATTAATATGACAGGTTCATACAATTTATTTTTCATTAATACAACAGGTTCATACAATTAATTCTTCATTAATACAACAGGTTCATACAATTAATTAATTAATTAATACAACAGGTTCATACAATTAATTCTTCATTAATACAACAGGTTCATACAATTAATTCTTCATTAATATGACAGGTTCATACAATTAATTCTTCATTAATACGACAGGTTCATACAATTAATTCTTCATTAATACAACAGGTTCATACAATTAATTAATTAATATGACAGGTTCATACAATTAATTAATTAATTAATACAACAGGTTCATACAATTAATTAATTAATACGACAGGTTCATACAATTAATTCTTCATTAATATGACAGGTTCATACAATTAATTAATTAATACAACAGGGTTCATACAATTAATTAATTAATACAACAGGTTCATACAATTAATTAATTAATATGACAGGTTCATACAATTAATTTTTCATTAATACAACAGGTTCATACAATTAATTAATTAATTAATACAACAGGGTTTATACAATTAATTCTTCATTAATATGACAGGTTCATACAATTAATTCTTCATTAATACAACAGGGTTCATACAATTAATTCTTCATTAATATGACAGGTTCATACAATTAATTCTTAATTAATATGACAGGTTCATACAATTAATTAATTAATACAACAGGTTCATACAATTAATTCATTAATATGACAGGTTCATACAATTAATTCATTAATATGATGGGTTCATACAATTCATTTCTTAAATTTCACTAAGTGTAATATATTACCTGTCGTCTCAATAGGTGATAATATTGAGCTGGAGTTGTAGGGTTGACAACTTGTAAGTTAACATTGTCTCCATCTACTTTGTGCTCACTACTATCAGTTAACTGTAATTACAAAATACAAAATGTAATACAGTAATGATAAAATAATACAGTAATTATAAAAATGATACAGTAATTACAAATTGATACAGTAATCATAAAATAATACAATCATTACAAAATGATACAGGAATTCAGTGCTCTTACACCTTAATGCTGCATGCTTAGCAGAAAAGCATCAAATACCAATTATAGTCTTTGGTTTGACCCGACAATCTACCGCAAGCACGTTAACCATTCCACCACTGATGTGGTTGTCTGTTTTGTTTTAAACATATTTTATTCACAACTTTTTATGAATGGGATTGAGCAACAGGCTATGCCTATATGGTTGTCAGTTTTAACCCTATCTATAATGTTTTACTAATCCTGTAATCTTTAGGGAAACAGAAGTACTAATACTTTGTTATAATAGGAAGTTTAAACAGTGATGGTCAACAACTCTAAAATATAAACAAAACTTACAACCACCTCTTACCTCAAACCATTGAATACAAAAAAGACCATGACATATGGCATGAAAATCGGGATCCTGGCTTGGGAAAAGTACAAAAATGTGGTTGTGTTAAACCAGTTAATGGCATCTACAAAATTTTTGTAATATTTCCAAACTTGCATGCATGCAGACTCAACTCAATTATGGTTACCAGTAGCCAGGAGAAAAGTAAATTTCAATAAGAAGGCATGTTACAATATTACAAGGGGTGTTACAAATCACATTTCAGATCTAAAATATATAAATTTTATGGTTATATAAATGTTCTATAAAAAGAAAAATACACTTGGAAAGTGGTGAAGATGAGAAAGGATTCGATGATCACCAGCTAATACATGCAGGCAAAAAATATCCATGCTGAAATGCTTTTTAATCATTTAATAGACACACTGGCACACTTGTGATGGATATATTTTTCAATCTTTTTTAAATTGGAGAATAAAAGCTTGCAAGAACAAATCAACATTTTGAAAAGCCCAGCAATCACTCTGACAGAATAAATACTCTAACTCTGAATGGATATGGTTCATATCACTAGATAACTATATATCTTACCTGGAGAAACCTCTATACCCTACAAGAGGAATGTTCAGGTCCTGCTCCATCCATACCATGAGGTAACAACATCACTAGATGACTATATATCTTACCTGGAGGAACCTCTCTACCCTACAAGAGGAATGTTCAGGTCCTGCTCCATCCATACCATGAGGTAACAACATCACTAGATAACTATATATCTTACCTGGAGGAATCTCTCTACCCTACAAGAGGAATGTTCAGGTCCTGCTCCATCCATACCATGAGGTAACAACATCACTAGATAACTATATATCTTACCTAGAGGAATCTCTCTACCCTACAAGAGGAATGTTCAGGTCCTGCTCCATCCATACCATGAGGTAACAACATCACTAGATAACTATATATCTTACCTGGAGGAATCTATCTACCCTACAAGAGGAATGTTCAGGTCCTGCTCCATCCATACCATGAGGTAACAACATCACTAGATAACTATATATCTTACCTGGAGGAACCTCTCTACCCTACAAGAGGAATGTTCAGGTCCTGCTCCATCCATACCATGAGGTAACAACATCACTAGATAACTATATATCTTACCTGGAGGAATCTATCTACCCTACAAGAGGAATGTTCAGGTCCTGCTCCATCCATACCATGAGGAATCTCTCTACCCTACAAGAGGAATGTTCAGGTCCTGCTCCATCCATACCATGAGGTAACAACATCACTAGATAACTATATATCTTACCTGGAGGAATCTCTCTACCCTACAAGAGGAATGTTCAGGTCCTGCTCCATCCATACCATGAGGTAACAACATCACTAGATAACTATATATCTTACCTGGAGGAATCTCTCTACCCTACAAGAGGAATGTTCAGGTCCTGCTCCATCCATACCATGAGGTAACAACATCACTAGATAACTATATATCTTACCTAGAGGAATCTCTCTACCCTACAAGAGGAATGTTCAGGTCCTGCTCCATCCATACCATGAGGTAACAACATCACTAGATAACTATATATCTTACCTGGAGGAACCTCTCTACCCTACAAGAGGAATGTTCAGGTCCTGCTCCATCCATACCATGAGGTAACAACATCACTAGATAACTATATATCTTACCTAGAGGAATCTTTCTACCCTACAAGAGGAATGTTCAGGTCCTGCTCCATCCATACCATGAGGTAACAACATCACTAGATAACTATATATCTTACCTGGAGGAATCTATCTACCCTACAAGAGGAATGTTCAGGTCCTGCTCCATCCATACCATGAGGTAACAACATCACTAGATAACTATATATCTTACCTGGAGGAACCTCTCTACCCTACAAGAGGAATGTTCAGGTCCTGCTCCATCCATACCATTAGGCAACAACATCACTAGATAACTATATATCTAACTGGAGGAATCTATCTACCCTACAAGAGGAATGTTCAGGTCCTGCTCCATCCATACCATGAGGTAACAACATCACTAGATAACTATATATCTTATCTGGAGGAATCTCTCTACCCTACAAGAGGAATGATCAGGTCCTGCTCCATCCATACCATGAGGTAACAACATCACTAGATAACTATATATCTTACCTGGAGGAATCTATCTACCCTACAAGAGGAATGTTCAGGTCCTGCTCCATCCATACCATGAGGTAACAACATCACTAGATAACTATATATCTTACCTGGAGGAATCTCTCTACCCTACAAGAGGAATGTTCAGGTCCTGCTCCATCCATACCATGAGGTAACAACATCACTAAATCACTCTGAAGCAACCATTTTACTGAAAGTTAAACATGACTACATATAGTGTTGTGCTAAGAGTACTCCAAATCATATTTGCTTTTTTGTTTACTTTTTGATCTAATGAACCACACCATCAACATATTTTTAATCCATATAAATTAAAAATTAAACTTTCTTTTCAAAATGAGAAATGAAAATTTAATGAAAACTAGAAAAGAAGTATGCCCCCACACTTGATAATTATGGACAAAGTTGTTTTGTTAGGAGTGATTTTTTTAAAAATGAAGTGTGTCTGTAAGACACAAATGATGCCCCCGCCTGACCATAAGAAGGAAATGAAGTCCAACTACCTGTCATTTTGTGAATATTTGACCAAAATCCCCCCCCCCCCCCCCCGACTTCTCATCACGGGGGCATAAAAAAATGACTAATTCCAACTACCTGTCATTATCAAATATTTGATGATAATTAAAATCCTGTGGACATGCACACCTCCATTATGTGTATAAACATCCTGCAAAATATTAAAGCTGTAGGAGGAGATAGCCAGACAAACCATGTTCCCTTTATGCAGCTAGTACAAAAAAAATGACTAAGTCCAACTACCTGTCATTTTGAGAATATTTGAAGAAAATCAAAATCCTGTGGACATGCACACCTCCATTATGTGTATAAACATCCTACAAAATATTAAAGCTGTAGCTCCAAAACTGTAGGAGGAGATAGCCGAACAAACCATGTATCTATATCCGGACGGACAGGGGTAAATTAATATGCCCCCGATTCTTCGTCGCGGGGGCATAAAAAAATAAGTCAGAAAGATTATTACTGTGTAATTCTTCACTTTCAATAGACACAATCAATGACACGACTGGTAAAACCACATCGAGTGTGATAGATCGTGGGTTCGTGGGCATACCAAAGACAGTCAAATTGGTATTTGTTGCTTCACTGCTAAGAACACAGCATTAAGTAGTAAGGGCAAAGACTGGTTGAAATCAGGATAATTAATGTGTCCGAATGGAGTGATATGTCGACATAGATGTCCACCTGTGGACTGTTGTTTCAGCGAGCCAGAACTATAAAGATTCAACTCAGCATATTGGTCTAGTACAAAGCGGACATCATCATCAATTCATTGAATATAACTTGTTCTTGCCATGATATAACTGAAATATTGCTCATTTGGCATTAAACAACAGTCACTCACTAATTCAGAACTGATTAAATAATTATTACTGTCATGAGATATGGTCTGACATTAAATATTTGTAACTCTTTTGATTTGTTAACAACAAATTACTAATACATACATTCTCCTCTAGCAATATAGGTATCAATCATGATTTGTTAACAACAAATTACTAATACATACATTCTCCACTAGCAATGTAGGTATCAATCATGATTTGTTAACAACAAGTTACTAATACATACATTCTCCACTAGCAATGTAGGTATCAATCATGATTTGTTAACAACAAGTTACTAATACATACATTCTCCACTAGCAATATAGGTATCAATCATGATTTGAGCTCCATTGAAGAAATCACCAAACTGTGCCTCCCATATAATTAGATTCTTAGGGTCATCTATACTCATACCATACTCAAATCCCAACACTGCTTCCTCAGAGAGGCAGCTATTAGCTAACTGAAAGTTAAATCAAAAGATCTAGTAAAATCATAAAAAAACATTACTGAATTCTTCATTAGATTTATATAGCTTTCAGAAACTAATGTACATCACATGGTCATTTGATCAATTCTATTGGTCAGAGATACATAATTATTACATAAAGTACATCATCCTCATATGCTTTAAGGCTAGGGTTATGGTGTTCGACACCACTTGCAACAATATTTCAGCTATATTGTGCAGGTCAGTTTTGTTGGTGGAGGAAACCAGAGTACCCGGAGAAAAACCGGTGACCTGCCACAAGTCATTGACAAACTTTATTACATAATGTTGTATTGAGTACACCTCGACACAAGTTGCAGGATTCAAGCTAAATTTTTAGTGGTGATAGGCACTAATTGCGTAGGTAGTTGTAAATCATACTACCATACAATCAGGACCACATGGCCCCTCCATTAATTATGAAAATTATATGTTTAACAAATGCCATGTAGAAATCTAATTTAGTACACATGACTCGTTTCTGAAATAACCTACATCAGGTACTCTCTTAGTCAAAACATTGGAAAGCCAAAGTAATTGAAAGTTCTTTGTGACTTAGATTACTATGTGAAAACATCAGAAGCTATTAACCTGTGTGGGCACCAATTTCTCTTCCATTTAATAGTGTATATTATCCATATCTTTTTTTCCATTTTTGTGTGTGTATTATTCAATATATAAATATCTGTGTGCATGCATGCATGCATGTGTGTCTGTTCATTATAATTGGCAGCAGTTAGAGAAGCCCAGTTAATTTTTTTACTTCAGTGAATTCTCTCTAAATAGAGCCCGGACAGATAAAAAATGAAGTCCCAATGAAAGAAATCTTTGTTAACCTAAATAAACCAAATATCAGTCTATTCTGAATAAAAATGTCGGTCATAAGAAGATTCTGTTTAGTCAGTTTTCACTATTAATTTTTTCAATGAACATGACAAACCTCTAGAAATCCTTTTTGATCCTCTGTAATGTGATTGAGGGGTATCCATACACCGTCAGTTTTCTGGTCTACTATCATACCATGACGATGACTAAATGTTCCACGTCCTACATCCTGCCCGCTAATTCTCACATTAAACCCTGTGTATATATAAACCAAACAAATATATAAACCCAACAAATATATAAACCTAACAAACATATAAACCCAACAAACATATAAACCTAACAAACATATAAACCCAACAAATATATAAACCCAACAAACATATAAACCCAACAAATATATAAACCCAACAAATATATAAACCCAACAAACATATAAACCTAACAAATATATAAACCCAACAAATATATAAACCTAACAAATATATAAACCTAACAAATATATAAACCTAACAAATATATAAACCTAACAAATATATAAACCCAACAAACATATAAACCCAACAAATATATAAACCCAACAAACATATAAACCCAACAAATATATAAACCTAACAAATATATAAACCCAACAAATATATAAACCTAACAAATATATAAACCCAACAAATATATAAACCTAACAAACATATAAACCTAACAAATATATAAACCTAACAAACATATAAACCTAACAAATATATAAACCTAACAAATATATAAACCTAACAAATATATAAACCTAACAAATATATAAACCTAACAAATATATAAACCCAACAAACATATAAACCCAACAAATATATAAACCCAACAAATATATAAACCCAACAAATATATAAACCCAACAAATATATAAACCCAACAAACATATAAACCCAACAAATATATAAACCTAACAAATATATAAACCTAACAAATATATAAACCTAACAAACATATAAACCTAACAAATATATAAACCTAACAAATATATAAACCTAACAAATATATAAACCTAACAAATATATAAACCTAACAAATATATAAACCTAACAAATATATAAACCCAACAAATATATAAACCTAACAAATATATAAACCCAACAAACATATAAACCCAACAAACATATAAACCCAACAAATATATAAACCCAACAAACATATAAACCCAACAAACATATAAACCCAACAAATATATAAACCCAACAAATATATAAACCCAACAAATATATAAACCCAACAAACATATAAACCCAACAAATATATAAACCCAACAAATATATAAACCCAACAAATATATAAACCCAACAAATATATAAACCCAACAAACATATAAACCCAACAAATATATAAACCCAACAAATATATAAACCCAACAAATATATAAACCCAACAAATATATAAACCCAACAAACATATAAACCCAACAAATATATAAACCCAACAAATATATAAACCCAACAAATATATAAACCCAACAAATATATAAACCCAACAAACATATAAACCCAACAAATATATAAACCCAACAAATATATAAACCCAACAAATATATAAACCCAACAAATATATAAACCCAACAAATATATAAACCCAACAAATATATAAACCTAACAAATATATAAACCTAACAAACATATAAACCTAACAAATATATAAACCTAACAAACATATAAACCTAACAAATATATAAACCTAACAAATATATAAACCTAACAAACATATAAACCTAACAAATATATAAACCTAACAAACATATAAACCTAACAAATATATAAACCTAACAAATATATAAACCCAACAAATATATAAACCTAACAAATATATAAACCTAACAAACATATAAACCTAACAAATATATAAACCTAACAAATATATAAACCTAACAAATATATAAACCTAACAAATATATAAACCCAACAAACATATAAACCCAACAAATATATAAACCCAACAAATATATAAACCTAACAAATATATAAACCTAACAAATATATAAACCCAACAAACATATAAACCCAACAAATATATAAACCCAACAAACATATAAACCCAACAAATATATAAACCCAACAAATATATAAACCTAACAAATATATAAACCTAACAAACATATAAACCCAACAAATATATAAACCTAACAAACATATAAACCCAACAAATATATAAACCTAACAAATATATAAACCCAACAAATATATAAACCCAACAAATATATAAACCTAACAAATATATAAACCCAACAAACATATAAACCGTAACAAACATATAAACCCAACAAATATATAAACCCAACAAATATATAAACCTAACAAATATATAAACCCAACAAACATATAAACCCAACAAATATATAAACCCAACAAACATATAAACCCAACAAATATATAAACCCAACAAATATATAAACCCAACAAATATATAAACCTAACAAATATATAAACCCAACAAATATATAAACCTAACAAACATATAAACCTAACAAATATATAAACCTAACAAATATATAAACCCAACAAATATATAAACCCAACAAATATATAAACCTAACAAATATATAAACCTAACAAACATATAAACCTAACAAATATATAAACCCAACAAATATATAAACCTAACAAATATATAAACCTAACAAATATATAAACCCAACAAATATATAAACCCAACAAATATATAAACCTAACAAACATATAAACCTAACAAATATATAAACCCAACAAATATATAAACCTAACAAATATATAAACCTAACAAATATATAAACCCAACAAATATATAAACCCAACAAATATATAAACCTAACAAATATATAAACCTAACAAATATATAAACCCAACAAATATATAAACCTAACAAATATATAAACCTAACAAATATATAAACCTAACAAACATATAAACCTAACAAATATATAAACCTAACAAATATATAAACCTAACAAATATATAAACCTAACAAATATATAAACCTAACAAATATATAAACCCAACAAACATATAAACCCAACAAATATATAAACCCAACAAATATATAAACCCAACAAATATATAAACCCAACAAATATATAAACCCAACAAACATATAAACCCAACAAATATATAAACCTAACAAATATATAAACCTAACAAATATATAAACCTAACAAACATATAAACCTAACAAATATATAAACCTAACAAATATATAAACCTAACAAATATATAAACCTAACAAATATATAAACCTAACAAATATATAAACCTAACAAATATATAAACCCAACAAACATATAAACCCAACAAATATATAAACCCAACAAATATATAAACCCAACAAATATATAAACCCAACAAATATATAAACCCAACAAACATATAAACCCAACAAATATATAAACCTAACAAATATATAAACCTAACAAATATATAAACCTAACAAATATATAAACCCAACAAACATATAAACCCAACAAATATATAAACCTAACAAATATATAAACCTAACAAATATATAAACCTAACAAACATATAAACCTAACAAATATATAAACCTAACAAATATATAAACCTAACAAATATATAAACCTAACAAATATATAAACCTAACAAATATATAAACCTAACAAATATATAAACCCAACAAACATATAAACCCAACAAATATATAAACCCAACAAATATATAAACCCAACAAATATATAAACCCAACAAATATATAAACCCAACAAACATATAAACCCAACAAATATATAAACCTAACAAATATATAAACCTAACAAATATATAAACCTAACAAACATATAAACCTAACAAATATATAAACCTAACAAATATATAAACCTAACAAATATATAAACCTAACAAATATATAAACCTAACAAATATATAAACCCAACAAATATATAAACCTAACAAATATATAAACCCAACAAATATATAAACCTAACAAACATATAAACCTAACAAATATATAAACCTAACAAATATATAAACCCAACAAACATATAAACCCAACAAATATATAAACCCAACAAATATATAAACCTAACAAATATATAAACCTAACAAACATATAAACCTAACAAATATATAAACCTAACAAATATATAAACCCAACAAATATATAAACCCAACAAATATATAAACCTAACAAATATATAAACCTAACAAATATATAAACCCAACAAATATATAAACCCAACAAATATATAAACCCAACAAACATATAAACCCAACAAATATATAAACCCAACAAATATATAAACCCAACAAATATATAAACCCAACAAATATATAAACCCAACAAATATATAAACCCAACAAATATATAAACCTAACAAATATATAAACCTAACAAATATATAAACCTAACAAACATATAAACCTAACAAATATATAAACCAAACAAACATATAAACCTAACAAATATATAAACCCAACAAATATATAAACCCAACAAATATATAAACCCAACAAACATATAAACCAAACAAATATATAAACCCAACAAATATATAAACCCAACAAATATATAAACCCAACAAATATATAAACCTAACAAATATATAAACCTAACAAACATATAAACCTAACAAATATATAAACCTAACAAACATATAAACCCAACAAATATATAAACCTAACAAATATATAAACCCAACAAATATATAAACCCAACAAACATATAAACCTAACAAACATATAAACCTAACAAACATATAAACCTAACAAATATATAAACCTAACAAATATATAAACCTAACAAATATATAAACCTAACAAATATATAAACCTAACAAACATATAAACCTAACAAATATATAAACCTAACAAATATATAAACCTAACAAATATATAAACCTAACAAATATATAAACCCAACAAACATATAAACCGTAACAAACATATAAACCCAACAAATATATAAACCCAACAAATATATAAACCCAACAAATATATAAACCCAACAAACATATAAACCCAACAAATATATAAACCCAACAAACATATAAACCCAACAAACATATAAACCCAACAAATATATAAACCCAACAAATATATAAACCCAACAAATATATAAACCCAACAAATATATAAACCCAACAAACATATAAACCCAACAAATATATAAACCCAACAAATATATAAACCCAACAAATATATAAACCCAACAAACATATAAACCCAACAAATATATAAACCCAACAAATATATAAACCCAACAAATATATAAACCCAACAAATATATAAACCCAACAAACATATAAACCCAACAAATATATAAACCTAACAAACATATAAACCTAACAAATATATAAACCCAACAAACATATAAACCCAACAAATATATAAACCCAACAAATATATAAACCTAACAAATATATAAACCTAACAAACATATAAACCTAACAAATATATAAACCTAACAAATATATAAACCTAACAAATATATAAACCTAACAAATATATAAACCTAACAAACATATAAACCTAACAAATATATAAACCTAACAAATATATAAACCCAACAAATATATAAACCCAACAAATATATAAACCCAACAAATATATAAACCTAACAAATATATAAACCTAACAAACATATAAACCTAACAAATATATAAACCTAACAAACATATAAACCTAACAAACATATAAACCTAACAAATATATAAACCTAACAAATATATAAACCTAACAAATATATAAACCTAACAAATATATAAACCCAACAAACATATAAACCCAACAAATATATAAACCCAACAAATATATAAACCCAACAAATATATAAACCCAACAAACATATAAACCCAACAAATATATAAACCTAACAAATATATAAACCTAACAAATATATAAACCTAACAAATATATAAACCTAACAAATATATAAACCTAACAAATATATAAACCTAACAAATATATAAACCCAACAAACATATAAACCCAACAAATATATAAACCCAACAAATATATAAACCCAACAAATATATAAACCCAACAAATATATAAACCCAACAAACATATAAACCTAACAAATATATAAACCTAACAAATATATAAACCTAACAAACATATAAACCTAACAAATATATAAACCTAACAAATATATAAACCTAACAAATATATAAACCTAACAAATATATAAACCTAACAAATATATAAACCTAACAAATATATAAACCCAACAAATATATAAACCTAACAAATATATAAACCCAACAAATATATAAACCTAACAAACATATAAACCTAACAAATATATAAACCTAACAAATATATAAACCCAACAAACATATAAACCCAACAAATATATAAACCCAACAAATATATAAACCTAACAAATATATAAACCCAACAAATATATAAACCCAACAAATATATAAACCCAACAAATATATAAACCCAACAAATATATAAACCTAACAAATATATAAACCTAACAAACATATAAACCCAACAAATATATAAACCTAACAAACATATAAACCCAACAAATATATAAACCCAACAAATATATAAACCTAACAAATATATAAACCTAACAAACATATAAACCTAACAAATATATAAACCTAACAAATATATAAACCCAACAAATATATAAACCCAACAAATATATAAACCTAACAAATATATAAACCTAACAAATATATAAACCTAACAAATATATAAACCCAACAAATATATAAACCTAACAAATATATAAACCTAACAAACATATAAACCTAACAAATATATAAACCTAACAAATATATAAACCTAACAAATATATAAACCTAACAAATATATAAACCTAACAAATATATAAACCCAACAAACATATAAACCCAACAAATATATAAACCCAACAAATATATAAACCCAACAAATATATAAACCCAACAAATATATAAACCTAACAAATATATAAACCTAACAAACATATAAACCCAACAAATATATAAACCTAACAAACATATAAACCCAACAAATATATAAACCCAACAAATATATAAACCTAACAAATATATAAACCTAACAAACATATAAACCTAACAAATATATAAACCTAACAAATATATAAACCCAACAAATATATAAACCCAACAAATATATAAACCTAACAAATATATAAACCTAACAAATATATAAACCTAACAAATATATAAACCCAACAAATATATAAACCCAACAAATATATAAACCCAACAAACATATAAACCCAACAAATATATAAACCCAACAAATATATAAACCCAACAAATATATAAACCCAACAAATATATAAACCCAACAAATATATAAACCCAACAAACATATAAACCCAACAAATATATAAACCTAACAAATATATAAACCTAACAAACATATAAACCTAACAAATATATAAACCTAACAAATATATAAACCTAACAAATATATAAACCTAACAAATATATAAACCTAACAAATATATAAACCAAACAAACATATAAACCTAACAAATATATAAACCCAACAAATATATAAACCCAACAAATATATAAACCCAACAAACATATAAACCAAACAAATATATAAACCCAACAAATATATAAACCCAACAAATATATAAACCCAACAAATATATAAACCTAACAAATATATAAACCTAACAAACATATAAACCTAACAAATATATAAACCTAACAAACATATAAACCTAACAAATATATAAACCTAACAAATATATAAACCTAACAAACATATAAACCTAACAAATATATAAACCTAACAAACATATAAACCTAACAAACATATAAACCTAACAAATATATAAACCTAACAAATATATAAACCTAACAAATATATAAACCTAACAAATATATAAACCTAACAAATATATAAACCTAACAAATATATAAACCTAACAAATATATAAACCTAACAAACATATAAACCTAACAAATATATAAACCTAACAAATATATAAACCTAACAAATATATAAACCCAACAAATATATAAACCTAACAAACATATAAACCTAACAAATATATAAACCTAACAAACATATAAACCTAACAAATATATAAACCTAACAAATATATAAACCTAACAAATATATAAACCTAACAAATATATAAACCTAACAAATATATAAACCCAACAAACATATAAACCGTAACAAACATATAAACCCAACAAATATATAAACCCAACAAATATATAAACCAAACAAATATATAAACCCAACAAATATATAAACCCAACAAATATATAAACCCAACAAATATATAAACCTAACAAATATATAAACCTAACAAATATATAAACCTAACAAACATATAAACCTAACAAATATATAAACCTAACAAATATATAAACCTAACAAATATATAAACCTAACAAATATATAAACCTAACAAATATATAAACCCAACAAACATATAAACCGTAACAAACATATAAACCCAACAAATATATAAACCCAACAAATATATAAACCCAACAAATATATAAACCCAACAAACATATAAACCCAACAAACATATAAACCCAACAAATATATAAACCCAACAAATATATAAACCCAACAAATATATAAACCCAACAAACATATAAACCCAACAAATATATAAACCCAACAAATATATAAACCCAACAAATATATAAACCCAACAAATATATAAACCCAACAAATATATAAACCCAACAAACATATAAACCCAACAAATATATAAACCCAACAAATATATAAACCCAACAAATATATAAACCCAACAAACATATAAACCCAACAAATATATAAACCCAACAAATATATAAACCCAACAAATATATAAACCCAACAAATATATAAACCCAACAAACATATAAACCCAACAAATATATAAACCTAACAAACATATAAACCTAACAAATATATAAACCTAACAAACATATAAACCTAACAAATATATAAACCTAACAAATATATAAACCTAACAAACATATAAACCTAACAAACATATAAACCTAACAAATATATAAACCCAACAAATATATAAACCCAACAAATATATAAACCCAACAAATATATAAACCCAACAAATATATAAACCCAACAAACATATAAACCAAACAAATATATAAACCCAACAAATATATAAACCTAACAAACATATAAACCTAACAAATATATAAACCAAACAAATATATAAACCCAACAAATATATAAACCTAACAAACATATAAACCTAACAAACATATAAACCAAACAAATATATAAACCCAACAAATATATAAACCCAACAAATATATAAACCTAACAAATATATAAACCAAACAAACATATAAACCTAACAAATATATAAACCTAACAAATATATAAACCTAACAAATATATAAACCTAACAAACATATAAACCCAACAAATATATAAACCTAACAAATATATAAACCCAACAAATATATAAACCCAACAAATATATAAACCTAACAAATATATAAACCCAACAAACATATAAACCGTAACAAACATATAAACCCAACAAATATATAAACCCAACAAATATATAAACCCAACAAATATATAAACCCAACAAACATATAAACCCAACAAATATATAAACCCAACAAACATATAAACCCAACAAATATATAAACCCAACAAATATATAAACCCAACAAATATATAAACCCAACAAATATATAAACCCAACAAACATATAAACCCAACAAATATATAAACCCAACAAATATATAAACCCAACAAATATATAAACCCAACAAACATATAAACCCAACAAATATATAAACCCAACAAATATATAAACCCAACAAATATATAAACCCAACAAACATATAAACCCAACAAATATATAAACCCAACAAATATATAAACCCAACAAACATATAAACCCAACAAATATATAAACCCAACAAATATATAAACCGTAACAATATTTAGAACTAATTTACTTTTTTCAGAGATTAGCATGACATTGTAACCAAAATAACATTTTGCATTAAAAACAATTTAGTTTTACAAAATAAATCTACTGTTTCTTATGTGTATCATTTTAAAACCTGCTGCAAGAAATCATTATATGTTACTTTGCTCAAAAAGATTAATGGAATTGTATTGTTTCCAACACAGTCACATCAACTTATTACACCTTGGTACAGATGATCAATAGATAAAGCTTCAACTGGAGCTCAGTCTAAATCAACCTCATCAACTGATCACACCTTGGTACAGGAGACCAATAGATAAAGCTTCAACTGGAGCTCAGTCTAAGTCAACCTCATCAACTGATCACACCTTGGTACAGGAGACCAATAGATAAAGCTTCAACTGGAGCTCAGTCTAAGTCAACCTCATCAACTGATCACACCTTGGTATAGCAGAGAACCAAGAGCTAAAGCTTCAACTGGAGCTCAGTCTAAATCAACCTCATCAACTGATCATACCTTGGTATAGCAGAGAACCAAGAGCTAAAGCTTCTGCTGTAGCCCAGTCTAAGTCAACCTCATCAACTGATCACACCTTGGTATAGCAGAGAACCAAGAGCTAAAGCTTCAACTGGAGCTCAGTCTAAATCAACCTCATCAACTGATCATACCTTGGTATAGCAGAGAACCAAGAGCTAAAGCTTCTGCTGTAGCCCAGTCTAAGTCAGCCTCATCAACTGATCATACCTTGGTATAGCAGAGAACCAAGAGCTAAAGCTTCAACTGGAGCTCAGTCTAAATCAACCTCATCAACTGATCATACCTTGGTATAGCAGAGAACCAAGAGCTAAAGCTTCTGCTGTAGCCCAGTCTAAGTCAACCTCATCAACTGATCACACCTTGGTACAGGAGACCAATAGATAAAGCTTCAACTGGAGCTCAGTCTAAATCAACCTCATCAACTGATCATACCTTGGTATAGCAGAGAACCAAGAGCTAAAGCTTCAACTGGAGCCCAGTCTAAGTCAACCTCATCAACTGATCACACCTTGGTACAGGAGACCAATAGATAAAGCTTCAACTGGAGCTCAGTCTAAATCAACCTCATCAACTGATCACACCTTGGTATAGCAGAGAACCAAGAGCTAAAGCTTCTGCTGTAGCCCAGTCTATGTCAACCTCATCAACTGATCACACCTTGGTACAGGAGACCAATAGATAAAGCTTCAACTGGAGTTCAGTCTAAGTCAACCTCATCAACTGATCATACCTTGGTATGGCAGAGAACCAAGAGCTAAAGCTTCAACTGGAGCTCAGTCTAAATCAACCTCATCAACTGATCACACCTTGGTATAGCAGAGAACCAAGAGCTAAAGCTTCAACTGGAGTTCAGTCTAAGTCAACCTCATCAACTGATCATACCTTGGTATGGCAGAGAACCAAGAGCTAAAGCTTCAACTGGAGCTCAGTCTAAGTCAGCCTCATTAACTGATCATACCTTGGTATAGCAGAGAACCAAGAGCTAAAGCTTCAACTGTAGCCCAGTCTAAGTCAACCTCATCAACTGATCATACCTTGGTATAGCAGAAAACCAAGAGCTAAAGCTTCAACTGTAGCCCAGTCTAAGTCAACCTCATCAACTGATCACACCTTGGTATAGCAGAGAACCAAGAGCTAAAGCTTCTGCTGTAGCCCAGTCTAAGTAAGCCTCATTAACTGATCATACCTTGGTATGGCAGAGAACCAAGAGCTAAAGCTTCTGCTGTAGCCCAGTCTAAGTCAGCCTCATCAACTGATCATACCTTGGTATAGCAGTGAACCAAGAGCTAAAGCTTCAACTGGAGTTCAGTCTAAGTCAACCTCATCAACTGATCATACCTTGGTATGGCAGAGAACCAAGAGCTAAAGCTTCAACTGGAGCTCAGTCTAAGTCAGCCTCATTAACTGATCATACCTTGGTATAGCAGAGAACCAAGAGCTAAAGCTTCAACTGTAGCCCAGTCTAAGTCAACCTCATCAACTGATCATACCTTGGTATAGCAGAAAACCAAGAGCTAAAGCTTCAACTGTAGCCCAGTCTAAGCCAACCTCATCAACTGATCACACCTTGGTATAGCAGAGAACCAAGAGCTAAAGCTTCTGCTGTAGCCCAGTCTAAGTAAGCCTCATTAACTGATCATACCTTGGTATGGCAGAGAACCAAGAGCTAAAGCTTCTGCTGTAGCCCAGTCTAAGTCAGCCTCATCAACTGATCATACCTTGGTATAGCAGTGAACCAAGAGCTAAAGCTTCAACTGGAGCTCAGTCTAAATCAACCTCATCAACTGATCATACCTTGGTATAGCAGAGAACCAAGAGCTAAAGCTTCTGCTGTAGCCCAGTCTAAGTCAGCCCCTTCCTCCATTTTCTGCTTTCGCCTGTCCATATGTGTTTTCTGTATAGTAGGGTGAACATGCTATAAATAGAATATAGTAGATATATTAGAAATTTCCATTGTCAGGTTTTCCATGCTCAAATTTATAAATTTATGTAACAAAAATATGATTTGTTTACTTATTAAAATTTGAGGATTTTATGATTTTATGAATTATTTTCTAATTGCATGTTGTGAAGCACTCAATATCATGGCTTGCTGGTATCCTAAAAAAACCAATGAAAATTTCTTTCCAATGAATAATATATTTACATATATAAAAAGTAAAGTAGAAATACTCACCAGATCAGAAGGTACTGTTACAGACTTCACACCTACATATTTCAAAGTATCTACTAACACACCAGTGTCCCATGAGGTCACTGATTCACCTGCTTGTTGACATTCTGACCAGGCTGATTGAAGATGAAACGGCTGAAAGAGAAAAAGATTGACTTAGTCAGTCACTTCCACTTGTGTGTGTATAATGGTACCATCTACTCTACCGAAGAATTGAAAAAACAAAGTTCTTTGAATAGATCATTTGTGGTTCAAAAATTAACATTAACAAACTCAGTTAGCTTTAATTTCAAAAGCAAAATGAAATGTTTATTTAATGGTATTTTTGAAATATCAAGATTTCTAAATTAAATAAAAAATAATGCCAATAGTAAAATGATAACATTAATTACCACTCTTTTGATATACAAAATATTAATATGACAAAAATCCAAAACAAATATATGGTTTTAATCTTACAACTTGCATGTTTTGATTGATTTTAATAAATTTTATAAACAACATAATTTACCAGTTTGATTATCAACAAAGGGTCACTAATGACGATGTAACTTCTAAAATAATGTCATCTAGACAAACATAACTACACCCAAATACAGTCAAACCTGTACTTGAAGGACAAGCATAGATGTCAAACTTCTACAATATTGGAGTTATTTTAAAGAAAAGATCATTTCAAGGTTAGTTTTGTAATTACAGTCAAACCTGCCATAAAGGGCCCCTCTATATAAGTGTATAGAATTTAACCTGTATATAAAGGACAACTGCTCATAAAGGTAACATTTCCAGGTTCACTTGACTGCCCTTTATATACAGTTTTGACTGTATTTCTATTAAGAGTACAACTAACCTTTGGTACATGTTTATCTACTATATCCAGATTGTCAGATAATTCTTTATTCCAGTCAGCTATTGTCTTGTCTATATCATCTTTACTACAGATACCGTCAGTCTACAAATATATTTTATACCTATTATTTTGCTGGAAGAAATCTTTACCTTTCATTCTCTGTTTTATCATCTTATTTCACTAAACACTTTGTAAAACTGTCTCTTAAATGTGTATAAATAATAAGACAATTACCCAGAGAAACTACAGGGTTAGGATTGGGTTTTGGTGTTTAATGCCACTTTCAACAATATTTCAGTTATATCATGACGGTCAGTTTTATTGGTGAAGGAAACCGGAGTACTAGCAGAAAACCAACGATCTGTCGCAAGTCACTGACAAACTTTATCACATAATGTTGGATTGAGTACACCTCGCTATTAGCGGGATTCGAACTCGTAACTTTATTGGTAATAGGCACTGATTGATAAGTAGTTGTAAATCCAACTACCATATTATCACGGCAACCCAGAGAAACTACATGATGAGATATCAAACAGGAGATTCTGTAATGTACATTTGTAGTTTAATGATATTAAACAAAAGTACCTAAAAAAGGATTTGTATATTGCATACCATTGAGTACTATGATAGATATCCCACTATATCTATTATTATTTTTTTATTATTTTCATCTAAATATTTCAATATAGAACAAATGTAGATATTATACTCTTCCAGCACAAGTACTTGCAAGATCCCAAAACATGATTTGTATGTACATGCAAATAATATCTCAGAAATTTCTTAAATGTTTCTGTTAAAAATAAGGTAATTTTAATTGGAAATCAAGACAGGTGATAATACAAGTCACAATGGTAAATGATGGGTTTAAAACAACTGTCTACAAATGACAGATCACCATGACTACAAAAACTATAACATACCAATACTTACAATTAATTGGTCAGAAAACATATCAGGAATACTTTTTCTCTGGTTAATAACATTATACATAGTAGGCTGTGTAAAGGTAGGATCATCTAGTTCATTATGACCATATTTACGATAACATATAAAGTCTATAATAACATCTCTACCAAACCTCTGTTGATACTGCATAGCTATTGATGTGGCTCTTATCACTTCCTGCCAAAATCAGGGATAAAATCTAAATAGTTTGGTTTGGTCTGGTTTGATGGTGTTTAATGCCACTTTCAACAATATTTCAGTTATATCGTGGTGGTCAGTTTTATTGGTGGAGGAAACCGGAGGACCCGGAGAAAACCACTGACCTGTCACAAGTCACTGACAAACTTTATCACATAATATTTTACACCTCACACTGATCGAGATTTGAACTCACAACATCAGCGGTGATAGGCACTGATTGCATAGGTAGTTGTAAATCCAACTACATACCATCATGGTCACGACGGCCCCTAAAAATTAAATAAGATGATGTTCAAAATTCACATCAAAAGTAAAAACTGTCAAGTGTCAATTGCAAATAAAAATCTGTAAAAAAAGTTGATGGCACAGAAAGCTATTTATACTTTAAACACATGTATACTATGGGTTTCATTAATTTTCCTGAGTATCAATTTTCATGGATAAGCGGATAGTGAGAATCAGTGAGTGATTGCTGCTTAACGCCAATTCAGCAATTTTTCAACTATATCATGGCGAGAACAAGTTATTTTTAATGAGATGATGATGAGGTCCGCTTTGTACTAGACCAACATGCTGAGTTGGATTTTTTTATAGTGCTAGCTCACTGAAACAACAGTCCGCAGGTAGATATGTCGCTCCACTCGGACACATTATCCTGATTCTAGCCAAACAGTCTTTGCTCTTACTCCTTAATGCTGCGTGCTTAGCAGAGAAGCAACAGATACCAATTTTATAGTCTTTTACACTACACATTTATTGTTAAATTTATTTTGCACTCCCATAAATATACAAGATATGAATAGTAACTATCATACTGTGAAAGTACTTTTCTTCGTGGGTATCAATTTTCGTGGTTTGGTTAAAAATTACAAGTTCGTGGGCTTGTAAATTCGTGGATTTTGTGTTTGTACCAAAATAAAATTCGTTGATTTTATATTTTCAACATAATAAGTTTCACTGAGTTTCAAAACTTCGATACAGCTTCAATACATTAGACAAATGAGCCGTAGAATTATGTAATCGGAAGTGGAACGTGGATATTAACGTGTTCATTTTCTCTATATTTTTTTTTTTTTACATATATCAACTTAGAATCGGAACAAAATCAGCTTTTGAATTTCATAATTATAGATCAGTGCAAATCAGTGTTATTTTATCGAATTTGAAAATCAAAAAATCAATCTGAATTATTTTATGAGCACATACATTAGCAATTTTGATCAATATATTAAATTTGTTTTTATGTTTTACAAATATTTAATTTCCATTTTATTTCCAATTTTTGTTTTTCACAACTAAATAAGAACAATAAAGTTTGTTTTTTCTCATTATTTTGATTCCAATGACAGATTGTACTTGTGAAATTACTACAACATGTTCGATCTTTTATTACCCCTATAAGCTTTATCTCCGATTGCTGTTGCCGTGTCACAAGATTAATCCTGACCCCAGGGAAAATGTACAGTTAACTTATACTTAATTTAAAGAAAGGTGATCAAATATGTTAACTGAAGGGTGTTATAATTCAATAGAGAAATGTTTATACAAAACTTAGAAGCGTGTCACTGTCAGTGTATGGTTTGGAAGTAAATTTTATTACCGGAAGTTGTTAAAATCTTTTCACAACTAAATATTTCTGTCGTTTTTACGCATGCATTCAAAACCAAATCATTCACAAACATGTTCATGTGGATTATAACCCATGTCCCCTATGCAGCTTGTCCAGATAGTCCAGGTCACTCGACGACAGCATGGTGATATATGGATGTCAAACTGCTTCCCAAGTTTCATTGTTCGTTGGATTCTTAATTTCGTGGATCAGCCTACCCACGAAAACCACGAAAATTGGTACACCACGAATAAAAGTGATTTCACAGTATTACTATCTGTTTCTGAACCAGGTACAAAATCAATTTCACATACCACAATAATGTATCCTCAAGGTATCAGTTAAAGACTCCTTATGAGAAGTTGGTAAATATCTCTGATTACAAGGTTTCAAAGATATAACTAATATTAGGAATATTTGTAGACTAGTTCCACTAAAAATAACTAATATTAGGAATATTTGTAGACTAGTTCTACTAAAAATAACTAATATTGGGAATATTTGTAGACTAGTTCCACTAAAAATAACTAATATTGGAAATGTTTGTAGACTAGTTCCACTAAAAATAACTAATATTAGAAATATTTGTAGACTAGTTCTACTAAAAATAACTAATATTAGGAATATTTGTAGACTAGTTCTACTAAAAATAACTAATATTGGGAATATTTGTAGACTAGTTCTACTAAAAATAACTAATATTGGGAATATTTGTAGACTAGTTCTACTAAAAATAACTAATATTGGGAATATTTGTAGACTAGTTCCACTAAAAATATTTTAATGTAAACTTGATCATCAGATTTCATCCTGGTTTGCACAACATTGTTTTTTTAGTGTTGTATGTGAGACTTTCTGTGAATTGCGTTATTGGTTTCCCACCGGCTTTCTGATTGGCTCCTCACTACATGTTTAATCAATGGAACAGCAGACACTTAGATTATCCTAAATATGTAATATTCCTATATATTGTTATTCAACAACTGTTATTCAAAACACAAGCTATCAATCTGTATTTACTTTTAACAAATGTATATGTTTGAACTCCTCAAGATTCCACCTAGAAACAAAAGGAACTCAATATAGATACTTCCTTACCTCAGGATAATCAGCATTCACATGTATTACTGGATAATTGTTAATTTTAGCCAGACAATATAGATACTTCCTTACCTCAGGATAATCAGCATTCACATGTATTACTGGATAATTGTTAATTTTAGCCAGACAATATAGATACTTCCTTACCTCAGGATAATCAGCATTCACATGTATTACTGGATAATTGTTCATTTTAGCCAGACAATATAGATACTTCCTTACCTCAGGATAATCAGCATTCACATGTATTACTGGATAATTGTTAATTTTAGCCAGACAATATAGATACTTCCTTACCTCAGGATAATCAGCATTCACATGTATTACTGGATAATTGTTAATTTTAGCCAGACAATATAGATACTTCCTTACCTCAGGATAATCAGCATTCACATGTATTACTGGATAATTGTTAATTTTAGCCAGACAATATAGATACTTCCTTACCTCAGGATAATCAGCATTCACATGTATTACTGGATAATTGTTAATTTTAGCCAGACAATATAGATACTTCCTTACCTCAGGATAATCAGCATTCACATGTATTACTGGATAATTGTTCATTTTAGCCAGACAACTGCTGTATAGTGATGATCTACAAATTAAAGATAAATTTCCTCTGTTATAGTGTAGAAATACTATATGTTATTCAGGTTCTACACATGTGATTTATCGTTGTCTGACCCCTAGTCCTGTTACACACAAAACTATAAAACTAACATTTGCTGTTACTCTGATAAAGATGTGGCATGATGGAGTAAGATAAGCATGTGGCATGATGGAGTAAGATCAGCTGTTACTCTGATAAGCATGTGGCATGATGGAGTAAGATCAGCTGTTACTCTGATAAGCATGTGGCATGATGGAGTAAGATCAGCATATGGCATGATGGAGTAAGATCAGTATGTGGCATGATGGAGTAAGATAAGCATGTGGCATGATGGAGTTAGATCAGCATATGGCATGATGGAGTAAGATCAGCATGTGGCATGATGGAGTAAGATAAGCATGTGGCATGATGGAGTAAGATCAGCATATGGCATGATGGAGTAAGATCAGCATGTGGCATGATGGAGTAAGATAAGCATGTGGCATGATGGAGTAAGATAAGCATGTGGCATGATGGAGTAAGATCAGCATGTAGCATGATGGAGTAAGATCAGCATGTGGCATGATAGAGTAAGATAAACATGTGGCATGATGGAGTAAGATCAGCATGTGGCATGATGGAGTAAGATAAGAATGTGGCATGATGGAGTAAGATCAGCATGTGGCATGATGCAGTAAGATCAGCATGTGGCATGATGGAGTAAGATAAGCATGTGGCATGATGGAGTAAGATCAGCATGTGGCATGATGGAGTAAGATCAGCATGTGGCATGATGGAGTAAGATCAGCATGTGGCATGATGGAGTAAGATCAGCTGTTACTCTGATAAGCATGTGGCATGATGGAGTAAGATCAGCATGTGGCATGATGGAGTAAGATCAGCATGTGGCATGATGGAGTAAGATAAGCATGTGGCATGATGCAGTAAGATCAGTATGTGGCATGATGGAGTAAGATCAGCATGTGGCATGATGGAGTAAGATCAGCATGTGGCATGTTGGAGTAAGATCAGCATGTGGCATGGTGGAGTAAGATCAGCATGTGGCATGATGGAGTAAGATAAGCATGTGGCATGATGCAGTAAGATCAGCATGTGGCATGATGGAGTAAGATCAGCATGTGGCATGATGGAGTAAGATCAGCATGTGGCATGATGGAGTAAGATCAGCATGTGGCATGATGGAGTAAGATAAGCATGTGGCATGATGCAGTAAGATCAGCATGTGGCATGATGGAGTAAGATCAGACTTCTTGTCTTAAGAGTATAATATATCAGTGAAGCAACATGTCTACCTATAGACTGTTTAAATCAAGTAGAACCATAAGATCTAACTAAGTCTGTTGGTCTAGTACAAAACAGGCATCATAATTACATCGTTTCTCATCACATGTCACTTGTTCTTGCCCTGATAGAGCTGAAGAAAAGCTCACTTGATATTAAACAACAACCAGTCAATCAGTCATCTAATACTAAGACTGACTTAGGCCTGCACAACCATCCACAATCAATTACAAGATCCTGATACCTGTCTATTATACAGCTGTTAAAATATTAGTCTATATAGACCAGCGGTAGAAAATCAAAAAATAAAATGTAATGAACCCATGGGCTACACACCTATATCATATGTCATTGGAAACAGGAATGACGGGACTCTCAGAATAATGATGCCGTAAAAGTCAGAAGTGGTTTTTGCATAATTAAGGTCAGAGGTTAAGAAAAATTTGTTTTTCGCTTTCGACTTTCGTTCGAAAAGTGCATTTTCCTTAAAAATGAAATTCAATTCCACAAGTTTGATGGTTTTTTATTTGAGGGACCACATATCAAATTAGATTATTGAACCAAAATTGACGTCGAAATGACTGTTTTTGGATGGGAATGGGATTTTTCAATGTAAGTGACTCGTATTTGCTTCCATAAAACAATGACCTTGACCCAAGGTCATCCCTATTTACGTAATAATGACGTTTATTTATGTTTCATTATATTTTGTATATATACTGTTCGATACAATAGAAGTAAATCAAAACATACCCGATTCGCCCAACACAGGTATTTTTGTAAGTCTGTATTTTGTCAGTCCCTAAATAGCTATGAGCATTGTACATCTCATGTGAACCCTTGTAGTTTTTTTTATTAAAGTGATTCATAAATAAAAACACCCTTTTAGACATTTTGAATGTTTAAAACCACAAAATATACATATTTCATTCACCATCGTAATCCGAAACCCAATTATTATCAGATTGGGTGTTTGGATAATGCATTTGATATGGTCAATTGCACATGGAGATATTCAGGGAATCAAATAAATACAGTTGTTTTTATGATTTGTTTTAAAAAAGACACCTCTACTATTAATCGTCTGTATACCTCATCTTGACGTACTTCTGCAGCTTTAATAAAAGTTTCTTTGCCCCTATCGGTAAAAAAGTATAATTGTTCAAGGCTTTTACATTCACAAATGATACATTGGTTCCAATCAATTGAAGGTTTACTCCTCTTAGCACTAGATGGAAGAAGTTTAAGTGGGCTACCAAACTGTGCCATTTTCCGGAAAACACTCACAACAGTTCTGACAAATGATTTTCTAACAACTTGTAAACACTAATTAAATTCTCTACAAACAATATTTCAAACCACCTTTTGTAACTAAAACGCTACAATTAACAACAGCAAATGTTAACAATGAAGGGTGACAACAATTAAATAGATAACACAAGAATATAAGTAATTATTAAGAAAATATGCGAAAACAACTTTGGTCTTGATGCAATAAGATTTGATCGGACTGAGGATTATAATTTTAAAAAGTCACGGGCAAAATATCCGGAATCATTTTCTACTTTCGATATGTTGATGTACATTTAAAAACGGTCCAAACCTCTTAAAACTAGTAGAAATTGGCACTATAATGATAATGTTTTATGTAAACTATGTTTACACTTTTGCTTTAAAAAATTTGAGATCAATTTAATGAAAGTATTTCTTCTGACATAATTTTAAAAGTGACCGTTAAAATATTTACCACATCTGCTGGTTTCAAAGAAGCCAAACTGATGAAATAAAGGTTATTTTAATAAGATATTTTGGCTTATTTTATTTATTTAAGTTAAATTTAAAAACTACAAGTGCAACAGATTGCCGAAGATGCATGAATCATGTATAATATTGAATTCTATTAATTCTAGAAAAATTTAGTTTTCGTGATAACGTGACCATACGAGTTAAAAGCATAACCTAGCATTTGAAAGTATATTTAGGTGTGTAGTCGATGGGTTGATCTAACTCTTTAAATAAGCGACTTTTTAGATTTCGTCGCTGGCCTAATAGTAATTATATTTTGAAAATTTAAAAGAAATGATGATTTATTTGCGATAACAAATATTATTTACATTTTAAATAAATTCTAATAACTCACCTTGCTCTACTAGCCTCTGTTGTGAATCCTATCTGATTATTGACAATGATATGTATACTACCACCAACATCAAAATGTGGACAATCAGCAAAAACAAATGTTTCTGCTACCACTCCCTGTAAAATATTTAATAAAAATATAAATACATCTCAGATTTATTGTCCAAACTTATTTTTTTACCTTAGTGCACATTTTACAAACTGGTAAAAATAAAATTCCTTTACAGACTGACTGTATAAAATTCCTTTACAGACTGACTGTATAAAATTCCTTTACAGACTGACTGTATAAAATTCCTTTACAGACTGACTGTATAAAATTCCTTTACAGACTGACTGTATAAAATTCCTTTACAGACTGACTGTATAAAAGAAACAAATACCTAAATGTTTATACAAAAATGTATACTGATTGTCAAATTCAATACGTCGACTTCTCCGATTAAACCAAACAAATACATAGTAGGTAGGTAACAATTTACAGACAAAAGGTAATATTTCTGATGGTTGGTTTGATGGTTTATGGTGTTTAACACCACTTTCAACAATATTTCTGCTATATCGTGGTGGTCAGTTTTATTGGTGGAGGAAACTGGAGTACTCAGAGAAAACCACAGACCTATCGCAAGTAACTGACAAACTTTATCACATAATGTTGTATCGAGTACACCGCACCATGAACAGGGTTCAAACTCACAACTTTAGAGGTGATAGGCACTAGTGGTGTACCGATCATCGGAAACATCGACTAATCAGTCGGAGGTCATCATACGATCCGATGATCGATTCTTAGACCTTGTAGTCGATTCTGATTCTATAGTGTCTAAAATATATATGCTTAACTTTGTTCTTTGGTTGGTTTTTTTCTCTGTCTCCATACTGACAAAAATATTGCAGTTTTATCCCAGCTGGTTTTTTTTGCCCTCATACTGACAAACATCTGGCAATTTTGTCAAAGCGTACTTTTGACACTCAGTCAATACACATATTTGGACTAGTATATTATTTATCTACTTCCAGGAATAGTCCATTTTATATCAGGTGTTACACATATGGAAAACGATCTTTTGCTTTGTTCTAAGTTAATGTTTACAAATGGAAAAATTGTAGTTTGTAAATATATTATTTGATTTTATTCAAATCTTTACTTTTGTCAAACACATATTTGGACTAGTCTATTATTTATCTATCTATATCAGGTGTTACACATATGGAAAACGATCTTTTGTTTTGTTCTAAGTTAATGTTTACTAATGGAAAAATTATAGTTTATAAATTTATGATACAATTTTATTCATATCTTTACTTTTGTCTATCATACTCTTGAAATAAAGACTATTTGATTAATTATAGTCAGTAAATACATTTAGCAGGCAATTGTCACCGATGATCGATCATCGGTCGATGTTGATATAACGATCATCGATCTTGAAAATGTTACCGATTCCCATCACTAATAGGCACTGATTGCACAGGTAGTTGTAAATGCAACTACCATAGGATCATGATCACAATGGTCTTTGTAATATTTCTAATTTCCCCCCAAATGAAATAGTAATCTGTTCATATGAAAAATGCTGTAAAACTCATTGTCATTTTGTTTCTCACCTGAGCAGCAAATGAAGCATCTCCATGTACCTGTACACATAAAACTTGTTGGTCTGTATTGTCTGACTCACTGTATTCTCCTACTTTTAATCTTTGTTGTTTAGAACGTACTTTACCAACTGCTACTGGATTGTTTGCCTATTACAAAAGGAATGCTTTCATTTAAATAAATAAAACTACTGCCATTAAGTCAGTACATAATACAGTAGAATGTCAGTAACTTGAACTTAAATGTACAGTCAAAATATGTTCGAGGAATTGGTAGTTGGAGATGCAGAAGTTTCGTAAGTTCTGAGGAAAAAAAACAAAATCTGGTTCTGGTACCGGAAAGTCTTATTATGCTATGATAAACAATTGATTTATGAGAAGTAAAAATAAGCATGATTTAGATATAGTTTTCAAAGGTTAGAAACTGTATTTTTCCTGTTTTCACAATCTATTTACCAGGGAGAAAATACAAAGTCGAGTGTTTACAGCTAATACCAATATAACGTTTGATAATCTGACTATTTTAAAGTAGAATTTTGATATTTTAGCATATGATCATCTCTTAAAAAAGTATTAGATACAATTGTATTATATTTTTAGTAACATGGATATTGCTCTGGTTGGTTATCATAGATTAACAGCATTGTATTGCTAGTTCATTTCTATTTTTAATGTTTTGGTTGTTAGGTGAACCTGGAGATCACATATTTTTTTCAGTTTGATATTATTCAACTCATGACGATTAGAACAAGGCTTGTTTCTGCTCTTTTCAGACATTTTTGCAATTGTTTTAGACTTTTTGATATTGCAGGATAAACACAATAAACATACATGTTAGTAAAAACAAAATTGATTTGCACTAGTTGAGAAACAGACCAGATAAGCCGACTATGGGCTCACCTTTTTTCTTCTTTCTATAGCTCGTTCAAATAATTTTTATATTTGCCGACAAGGTATGCTTATTGTGTATGTATAATAGTAGACATTAAAAGTTACCTCTAAATGTGAGGGAGTAGGTATGAGTGACACATGGATATCAAGTTACTTCTAAATGTGAGGGGTTAGGTATGAGTGACACATGGATATCAAATTACCTCTAAATGTGAGGATTAGGTATGAGTGACACATGGATATCAAGTTACCTCTAAATGTGAGGATTAGGTATGAGTGACATGTGGATATCAAGTTACCTCTAAATGTGAGGGGTTAGGTGTGAGTGACACATGGATATCAAGTTACCTCTAAATGTGAGGATTAGGTATGAGTGACACATGGATATCAAGTTACCTCTAAATGTGAGGGGTTAGGTATGAGTGACATGTGGATATCAAGTTACCTCTAAATGTGAGGGGTTAGGTATGAGTGACATGTGGATATCAAGTTACCTCTAAATGTGAGAATTAGGTATGAGTGACACATGGATATCAAGTTACCTCTAAATGAGAGGATTAGGTATGAGTGACATGTGGATATCAAGTTACCTCTAAATGTGAGAATTAGGTATGAGTGACATGTGGATATCAAGTTACCTCTAAATGTGAGGGGTTAGGTATGAGTGACACATGGATATCAAGTTACCTCTAAATGTGAGGATTAGGTATGAGTGACATGTGGATATCAAGTTACCTCTAAATGTGAGGATTAGGTATGAGTGACATGTGGATATCAAGTTACCTCTAAATGTGAGAATTAGGTATGAGTGACATGTGGATATCAAGTTACCTCTAAATGTGAGGGGTTAGGTATGAGTGACACATGGATATCAAGTTACATCTAAATGTGAGGATTAGGTATGAGTGACATGTGGATATCAAGTTACCTCTAAATGTGAGGGGTTAGGTATGAGTGACACATGGATATCAAGTTACCTCTAAATGTGAGGATTAGGTATGAGTGACATGTGGATATCAAGTTACCTCTAAATGTGAGGGGTTAGGTATGAGTGACACATGGATATCAAGGTACCTCTAAATGTGAGGATTAGGTATGAGTGACATGTGGATATCAAGTTACCTCTAAATGTGAGAATTAGATATGAGTGACACATGGATATCAAGTTACCTCTAAATGTGAGGGGTTAGGTATGAGTGACACATGGAGGTCTTTCCCATGATACTGAATGTCCTCTGATGTATCTACAATACAAACAAAAATAATTTGATTATCAATAGAGTATAGAAGGAATGTAATGTTGTAATCATGTTCAATGACCTGGTGACCTGCCCTCTTATCTCTTGATTTTACATAACTAAATCATAATTTTCTAGTCATGATTATTTTATTCTAGCAAAGTCAAATTACTTCTACTAATTATTAGCATTAATAATAACTCCAAACCCTATGTATGTAAAACAATTATTTGTAACAGCCCTCCTAGCGTTGCTTCCCTAGTGGGTATGACTAATATTTACATGATCAACAACATGGTAGGTGCTGAAAGCAAAATCAGTCTGCACAAGTGTGATTTCTAAATGATTAAAGCTTGTCTTGAGGTAAAGAAAAAAATTGAACATTTTTACGAAAAGTATTTCTACCACATGAAATAATAGATATACAAATTAGTAGTCCCTATCTTCAAAGATGACATTTCAAAATCAGATTTCTTGAGATCATTTTGTCTTATTTCCTCATCCTAACATAATCAATGACCTACCATCTGAAAAAAATCCCTGGAAAACACTTGACCATCTCAAATTTGACATGATATGATACCATGAAAGTGTTTCATTATTGATAAAAGTTTATCTCTAAGTGTATAATTTTAAAAGACAGAATACTTTGCTGATGTTATTAGTAAATATTTTGGACTATATGTTTGCATGTCAAACTTTTCTATAAAAGACTTCTCACATCGAATGTTAAATTCATTCCCTTAACCTATACTCTATAGTCTTCAAAATACAGTACTTTTAACTGACTTTCTACTATTAATATGACCACAAGAGATCTAATAACTAACTGTACTTACAAAGATGAGATAAAACATCACCGCTTCCTTTAGCATTAGGTGGTAGCTCTGATTTTCCTTTCATCTACAATAAATGCAAACAATTTGTTGAAAACAATCAAATATTCTAATGCTGTTGTTTATGTAACATAACATCTTTTTTGATTGGACAACGTCAAATATTTGCCAACATCAATTGCACAATCGATGCCAAAATAATATATCCGGTTAATTAAAAATGCAATTTAATATTCTTATTTATCATAAATCGCTTTAGAATTGAGATAACTAAAACGTGTCACCAGTAAACTCAATTTGCAACTATTAAATCAACTAGAGGCTCAGTGGGCTGAGCCTGTGTAGCTCACCTTTCATTCTGCTTTGAGGAAACTTAATACAGAACCTTCCATAGGTGCTTCCCAACAAGTTTCGGTTCATTTGGTTAAGCAGTTACAGAGAAGTAGATTTTTAGAAATCAACCAATCAGAAACAAGAATGGCCTGTGACGGCCATGTTTGTAAACGGATTGGAACTAAATTTGCAATCTTTATAGAGGGACTTCCAAGGATGCTTCCTGCCAAGTTTTGATTAATTTGGCAAAGCGGTTTCAGAGGAGACGATTATTTAGAAATCAACCAATCAGAAACAAGAATTGCCTGTGGTGGCCATGTTTGTTAACGGATCGGAAATAAATGAGCATTCTTTATAGAGGACCTTCCAAGGATGCTTCCTACCAAATTTCGATTCATTTGGCAAAGCGGTTACAGAGGGGAAGATTCTTTAGAAATCAACCAATCAGAAACAAGAATTGCCTGTGGTGGCCATGTCTGTAAACGGATCAAGACGAAATGAGCAATCTCTATAGAGTACCTGTCATAGATGCTTCCTGTCAAGTTTCGGTTCATTTGGCCAAGCGGTTTCAGAGAAGAAGATTTAAAAAAATCGGCCAATCAGAAACAAGAATTGCCTATGGTGGCCATGTTTGTTAGCGGATCGGAACTAAATTAGCAATTTTAATAGAGGACCTTCCAAGGTTGCTTCCTACCAAGTTTCGATTCATTTGGCCTAGCGATTTCAGAGGAGAAGATTTTTTAGAAATCAACCAATCAGAAACAAGAATTGCCTGTGGTGGCCATGTTTGTTAACAGATCGAGACGAAATGAGCAACCTTTATAGAGGACCTGCCATAGATGCTTCCTACCAAGTTTCGGTTCATTTGGCCAAGCAGTTTCAGAGAAGAAGATTTTTAAAAATCGGACAATCAGAAACAAGAATTGTCTATGGCGGCCATGTTTGTTAACGGATCGGAACTAAATGAGCACTCTTTATAGAGGGCCTTCCAAGGATGCTTCCTACCAAGTTTCGATTCATTTGGCAAAGTGGTTTAAGAGGAGACGATTTTTTTAGAAATCAACCAATCAGAAACAAGAATTGTCTGTGGCGGCCATGTTTGTGAACGGATCGGAAATAAATGAGCAATATTTATAGAGGACCTTCCAAGGATGCTTCCTACCAAGTTTCGATTCATTTGGCCAAGCGGTTTCAGAGGAGAAGATTTTTTAGAAATCAACCAATCAGAAACAAGAATTGCCTGTGGCTGCCATGTTTGTTAACGGATCAGGACGAAATGAGCAAACTTTATAGAGGACCTGTCGTAGATGCTTCCTACCAAGTTTCGGTTCATTTGGCAAAGCGGTTTCAGAGGAGAAGATTTAAAAAAATCGGACAATCAGAAACAAGAATTGCCTATGACGGCCTTGTTTGTTAATGGAACGGGACAAAATGAGCAATCTTAAGAGAGGACCTTCCATAGATGCTTCCTACCAAGTTTCACTTCATTTGGCTGAGGGGTTTCAGAGGAGAAGATTAAAATGTGAAAAGTTAACAGACAACAGACGATGGACGCCAAGTGATGGCAAAAGCTCACCTTGCCAAAGGCAATGTGAGCTAACAATGGATGCCAACATAAATACAATTATTTCCTAATTACAGGAGAGAGAGAGAGAGAATGTATTGAGAAAAAATTATGAATATATTTCTTACAAAGTTTACTGTGAAATGAGCGAGTGATTTGTGCTACACGAAAGGTGATAAATTTTTCAGGTATATCACGTCAAGGATAGGTTACTTTTTTAGTCAAAATGCTGAGTTCAATTCTTATAGTTCTAGTTTACAGATACAAGTCCACAGTTAGACATTTCACTCCACTTGGACACATTATCCTGATTCTGAGCCAACCAGTCTTTGCACTTAATTCTTTAATGCTATGTACTAAGCAGAGAAGCAGCAATACCAGTTTCAGTCTTTGGATTGACCCGACTCAGAATCAAACCTATTATTTACCACACTCAAAACAAGCACATTAACCATTCCAAACCATGGCAGTTTACAATTGAAGTTATATTTTGACACATAAACAAATGTCTTTTTCACAAATTCTTTTACTTTTGAGAAATAGCATTAAAAAAAGGCAATAATGCCTTCAAAACCGATTAAACTTGCATAATAATATGCAAATCGGTATATGGCAATAAGCAAGTATGCAAAGTTTAAAATATTGGAGGAATTGTACATACAAACCTTGTGACAGATAGACCAACAGGACGAAAATAATAATCCCCTCCCCCAGAAGTTTAGTTTCAGACACCTAAAATATTTCAGAAATTTTGTTTTCAACTTACCACCAAAGATACCCTTTAACATACAGGAACCCTATACTGACCTTTTAAAACCTGATTACAGGTGGGAACATTAACATACGGGTACCCTATACTGACCTTTTAAAACATGAATACAGGTGGGAACATTAACATACAGGTACCCTATACTGACCTTTTAAAACCTGATTACAGGTGGGAACTTTAATATACAGGTACCCTATACTGACCTTTTAAAACCTGATTACAGGTGGGAACATTAACATACAGGTACCCTATACTGACCTTTTAAAACATGAATACAGGTGGGAACTTTAACATACAGGTACCCTATACTGACCTTTTAAAACATGATTACAGGTGGGAACATTAACATACAGGTACCCTATACTGACCTTTTAAAACATGAATACAGGTGGGAACTTTAACATACACGTACCCTATACTGACCTTTTAAAACCTGATTACAGGTGGGAACTTTAAAATACAGGTACCCTATACTGACCTTTTAAAACCTGATTACAGGTAGGAACATTAACATACAGGTACCCTATACTGACCTTTTAAAACATGAATACAGGTGGGAACTTTAACATACAGGTACCCTATACTGACCTTTTAAAACCTGATTACAGGTGGGAACATTAACATACAGGTACCCTATACTGACCTTTTAAAACCTGATTACAGGTGGGAACTTTAACATACAGGTACCCTATACTGACCTTTTGAAACATGATTACAGGTGGGAACTTTAACATACAGGTACCCTATACTGACCTTTTGAAACATGACTACAGGTGGGAACATTAACATACAGGTACCCTATACTGACCTTTTGAAACATGACTACAGGTGGGAACTTTAACATACAGGTACCCTATACTGACCTTTTGAAACATGATTACAGGTGGGAACATTAACATACAGGTACCCTATACTGACCTTTTGAAACATGACTACAGGTGGGAACATTAACATACAGGTACCCTATACTGACCTTTTGAAACATGATTACAGGTGGGAACTTTAACATACAGGTACCCTATACTGATCTTTTGAAACATGATTACAGGTGGGAACTTTAACATACAGGTACCCTATACTGACGTTTTGAAACATGATTACAGGTGGGAACTTTAACATACAGGTACCCTATACTGACCTTTTGAAACATGATTACTGGTGGGAACTTTAACATACAGGTACCCTATACTGACCTTTTGAAACATGATTACAGGTGGGAACTTTAACATACAGGTACCCTATACTGACCTTTTGAAACATGATTACAGGTGGGAACTTTAACATACAGGTACCCTATACTGACCTTTTGAAACATGACTACAGGTGGGAACTTTAACATACACGTACCCTATACTGACCTTTTGAAACATGACTACAGGTGGGAACTTTAACATACAGGTACCCTATACTGACCTTTTGAAACATGACTACAGGTGGGAACATTAACATACGGGTACCCTATGCTGACCTTTTGAAACATGACTACACTGTACAGGTGGGAACTTTAACATACAGGTACCCTATACTGACCTTTTGAAACATGATTACTGGTGGGAACTTTAACATACAGGTACCCTATACTGACCTTTTGAAACATGATTACAGGTGGGAACTTTAACATACAGGTACCCTATACTGACCTTTTGAAACATGATTACAGGTGGGAACTTTAACATACAGGTACCCTATACTGACCTTTTGAAACATGACTACAGGTGGGAACTTTAACATACACGTACCCTATACTGACCTTTTGAAACATGACTACAGGTGGGAACTTTAACATACAGGTACCCTATACTGACCTTTTGAAACATGACTACAGGTGGGAACATTAACATACGGGTACCCTATGCTGACCTTTTGAAACATGACTACACTGTACAGGTGGGAACTTTAACATACAGGTACCCTATACTGACCTTTTGAAACATGATTACAGGTGGGAACTTTAACATACAGGTACCCTATACTGACCTTTTGAAACATGACTACAGGTGGGAACTTTAACATACAGGTACCCTATACTGACCTTTTGAAACATGACTACAGGTGGGAACTTTAACATACACGTACCCTATACTGACCTTTTGAAACACGATTACAGGTGGGAACTTTAACATACAGGTACCCTATACTGACCTTTTGAAACATGAATACAGGTGGGAACTTTAACATACAGGTACCCTATACTGACCTTTTGAAACATGATTACAGGTGGGAACTTTAACATACAGGTACCCTATACTGACCTTTTGAAACATGACTACAGGTGGGAACTTTAACATACAGGTACCCTATACTGACCTTTTGAAACATGATTACAGGTGGGAACTTTAACATACAGGTACCCTATACTGACCTTTTGAAACATGACTACAGGTGGGAACTTTAACATACAGGTACCCTATACTGACCTTTTAAAACATGATTACAGGTGGGAACATTAACATACAGGTACCCTATAATGACCTTTTAAAACATGACTACAGGTGGGAACTTTAACATACAGTACCCTATACTGACCTTTTAAAACCTGATTACAAGTGGGAACATTAACATACAGGTACCCTATACTGACCTTTTGAAACATGACTACACTGTACAGGTGGGAACTTTAACATACAGGTACCCTATACTGTCCTTTTGAAACATGACTACAGGTGGGAACTTTAACATACAGGTACCCTATACTGACCTTTTGAAACATGACTACAGGTGGGAACTTTAACATACAGGTACCCTCTACTGACCTTTTGAAACATGACTACAGGTGGGAACATTAACATACAGGTACCCTATACTGACCTTTTGAAACATGACTACACTGTACAGGTGGGAACTTTAACATACAGGTACCCTATACTGACCTTTTGAAACATGACTACACTGTACAGGTGGGAACTTTAACATACAGGTACCCTATACTGACCTTTTGAAACATGACTACATGTGGGAACTTTAACATACAGGTACCCTATACTGACCTTTTGAAACATGATTACAGGTGGGAACTTTAACATACAGGTACCCTATACTGACCTTTTGAAACATGACTACAGGTGGGAACATTAACATACAGGTACCCTATACTGACCTTTTGAAACATGATTACAGGTGAGAACTTTAACATACAGGTAAGAAAATTAAGTCTTCCTCTGTGGGGCATACACATAACTATGTTAGATACATTTTCTGAAAGAAAGATATTTATATCTACAAAAGATGTTTGTCAAATTATGTTCTTTTAGGCTGCTTCAATATAAGTCAGATTTTTACATCAAATAATGTCTCCTTTCAATTGTTTCTTCCTAGTTCTACAAACCATTTTATTTATATATCAGTAGCTGAATGCTGTCTCAGGATTCAGATAAAGGGTGACAACTCTTTCAACAATATTCTAGTTTTCATCTGTAATATATATATTTTGTTCTATGATCTCACTGAAGGGTATTGTGAGTATAAAAGGACTGACACTAATATTAATACTGAAGATTATCAGACAGCCTGATTTCAAACAAATTATGATGTTACCGATAAAACAACAATAACATCAGTCACTAGATTTATTAAGAGATGAAAGTGTTCAATGATGAAAAAAGAGGAACCCATCATTTACTAGATGGGCACATTCTATTCGAAATATTTTGCTGGAAAAAAAAAATAGGAAATCTACTATTCAGAGGAAAACTTTCATTTCTGGATAATGTATGCCTCAACTTTCATTCTATATACATGTACATCATAAAAGTTTTGTTTAATTTTCATGGGAAATGTGTTTTCATTTCGATTATGTGTCAATAAGGGTTAGAGTTAGGGTTAAAGTGGTTAATGCCACTTTCAACCATATTTCAGTTATATTGTGGTGGTCAGTTAAATTGGTGGAGGAAACCGGAGTACCCGGAGAAAACCACCGACCCGTCGAAAGTCACGGACAAATATTATCACCTAATGTTGTATCTAGTACACTTCGCCATGAGAGGAATTTGAACTCATAACTTTAGTGGTAATGGCAACTGATTGCACAGGTAGTTGTAAATCCAGCAACCATATGATCACAACCATGACATCCCCCTGTCAATAACAATTATGTATTTGAGCGAGAAGGAAAATAATATTGACAGCTATTTTTTGTTTTTGCTTAATTTATACAAGATAAAGACAAATCATAAGTGTACCTAACCTTCCTTTATATATCAACTTACTTTGAACACTTTGTGAGAATATTTCATCAAAGATGGCCATCATACTTTCTCCACCTTCTCCTCCATACCTCTTTACTGTGGTAAACTTATTGGCAAGAAAGTGATCAAAAGCCTAAAACAACAAGTAACTAGGAAGAACTGTTTTAGATACCTAAAACTTATGTCTCCCCTTAATGCGGCCATCTGTACAACAATAAGTTACACAAAAATGTTATGGCCCAGAAAAGAAAATACTATTTAAAAAACAATTATTTGACCTTGAGGTCAAAGGTCAAGGTCCCACGAAGGTCATTAGGATATGTGACACACCACCTTATGGTCATGCATCCACATACCAAATATAATTGACCTATCTGGAAAGACAAAAAAGTTATGGTCCGGACAAGCTTCGCTGAGAAGAAGCGGAAGAAGAAGAAAAAATCAGACTAAAACGTTCGAAGGGGAGACATAATAAACTTAGATCAACATTTAATATTCTGATCTGATCCTTTTTTTATCTGGACACCGATTTGATTGTATCTTACTTTCCTCTATGATATAATATAAATAAACATAAAATAAAATTACCAACAGAGTTCCTTTACTTTGGCCGTAACATGAGATTTTGATATATTTACATATGTATTACACAAACCTGACATTTTAGCATCAATTTTGCCAGCTCAATTTTTCTTTCATTAGGTACCGGTGTTTTTCTCTGAGATTCGAATACATCAATAAACCATTCTCTCTCTTCTGCTGTCTAAAATGAAGTTGTATAGGCAATTTACAGATTCAGATATTGGTATCCTTGCTTTCAAGAGTTCCTTCCCCTTAATAGTGAAAACGATATTTATCAACCCTGTTACAATTTTCATTGAACACAGAATATAACTGATTACAAGTCACATCTGTTTGTATTACTTATCATGCTAAACTAATCATGTTTGATCTGGTTTATTTTGATTTATAAATTGTATTGATCCAGTAGGTCTTATAAGTTTTATTTTTTTATAAAGGAAAACATTTGGGAGAATGATGAACAATGATAACACATAATTAATGTACTACATATTCATGTTAACATTAAACATCTTAGTGAAATATCTGGTTGAACAAATGGTCAACTTTAGAAGCACCATAAAATCATTTCCACTGTTAATTTTCTTTTTCAAATTAAAACATCTGGTGCAACTCTGAGGTTCCTTAACCTGAAGTCTGTGAAGACAGAGGTACAAAAAATATAAAACAGAAATGTCTGGTTGTCCTGCTTATCTTTTAAATATCAGACAGAAATGTCTGGTTGTCCTGCTTATCTTTTAAATATCAGACAGAAATGTCTGGTTGTCCTGCTTATCTTTTAAATATCAGACGGAAATGTCTGGTTGTCCTGCTTATCTTTTAAATATCAGACAGAAATGTCTGGTTGTCCTGCTTATCTTTTAAATATCAGACGGAAATGTCTGGTTGTCCTGCTTATCTTTTAAATATCAGACGGAAATGTCTGGTTGTCCTGCTTATCTTTTAAATATCAGACGGAAATGTCTGGTTGTCCTGCTTATCTTTTAAATATCAGACAGAAATGTCTGGTTGTCCTGCTTATCTTTTAAATATCAGACAGAAATGTCTGGTTGTCCTGCTTATCTTTTAAATATCAGACGGAAATGTCTGGTTGTCCTGCTTATCTTTTAAATATCAGACGGAAATGTCTGGTTGTCCTGCTTATCTTTTAAATATCAGACAGAAATGTCTGGTTGTCCTGCTTATCTTTTAAATATCAGACAGAAATGTCTGGTTGTCCTGCTTATCTTTTAAATATCAGACGGAAATGTCTGGTTGTCCTGCTTATCTTTTAAATATCAGACGGAAATGTCTGGTTGTCCTGCTTATCTTTTAAATATCAGACGGAAATGTCTGGTTGTCCTGCTTATCTTTTAAATATCAGACAGAAATGTCTGGTTGTCCTGCTTATCTTTTAAATATCAGACAGAAATGTCTGGTTGTCCTGCTTATCTTTTAAATATCAGACGGAAATGTCTGGTTGTCCTGCTTATCTTTTAAATATCAGACGGAAATGTCTGGTTGTCCTGCTTATCTTTTAAATATCAGACAGAAATGTCTGGTTGTCCTGCTTATCTTTTAAATATCAGACAGAAATGTCTGGTTGTCCTGCTTATCTTTTAAATATCAGACAGAAACGTCTGGTTGTCCTGCTTATCTTTTAAATATCAGACAGAAATGTCTGGTTGTCCTGCTTATCTTTTAAATATCAGACAGAAATGTCTGGTTGTCCTGCTTATCTTTTAAATATCAGACAGAAATGTCTGGTTGTCCTGCTTATCTTTTAAATATCAGACAGAAATGTCTGGTTGTCCTGCTTATCTTTTAAATATCAGACAGAAACGTCTGGTTGTCCTGCTTATCTTTTAAATATCAGACAGAAATGTCTGGTTGTCCTGCTTATCTTTTAAATATCAGACAGAAATGTCTGGTTGTCCTGCTTATCTTTTAAATATCAGACAGAAATGTCTGGTTGTCCTGCTTATCCTTTAAATATCAGACAGAAATGTCTGGTTGTCCTGCTTATCCTTTAAATATCAGACAGAAATGTCTGGTTGTCCTGCTTATCTTTTGGAGTTCTTGGTCTGAACTGAATAATCTGACAAAGACCCTTTTTTTTTTTATTGTTTTGGAATAGGCAGGTGTTCATATTAAAAAAATTCAATGTATACATGTACCTGTACATGATCATACTCCACAGCTATTGGTCCACAGTAAATTTCCTCTAATGTATTCACTAGTTCTGTCGTTGTCAATCTAGTTTGATTTGTACCAATAATTCCTTCCACATTGAACTGATTTGAGGACTCAGTAGACAATCCATACAGTGACAGACCTAACTCTGGTGGGGCACTGTGGATAAATCATAGTACAAACAATATACTAATATTGTATACATGTACCAATGTCACTATATCTATAATTCACTATTTTATATATACAATGTACCTTATGGTAGTTGGATTTAATAACTACATTTGTACCTGTGCAATCAGTGCCTATCACCATTAATGTTATGAGTTCGAACCACGCTCATGGCGAGGTGTGCTCGGTACAACATTATATGTATGTGATGAAGTTTGTCAATGACTTGCGACAGGTCTGTGGTTTTCTCCGGATACTCCGGTTTCCTCCACCAATAAAACTGACCGCCATGAAATAACTGAAAAATTGTTGAAATTGGCATTAAACACCATAATCCTAAACCTAATGGATCAAGTGCAGTCTTTTTATCTGTCAGATACTTACGTTCTTTGTTGAAGTCCTAACGGATCAAGTGTAGCTTTTTTATGACCATGTTTTCTATAAGCTTCTGCTAATCTGAATATCTGAAAGTTTTCACTTGTTATATCAAGTGATCTTCCACCTGTAACATAAAACATATTGTTAGTAACGTAATTTAGAGTAAAAATAAATATTGTATAAAAAAGTTGTGCAGTTCTAAAAAGCATTTTCCAAAACAAATGTTTTAAAATTGGGATGAAAGATCAAATTCTGATACAGACCCAGCCCCACAGCCACCCATTTTACCCTTTATCTCAAAGAAGGCAATAGTTACATAGTAACACAACACATTTTTCTGGAAGGGATTTTCCTAATTGAATTCATTGGAAAAAAAACATAACATAATGCAAGCAAAATTGGGGTTAACTTGTATAATAAAACTAAATGTGTGAGAAATGCTCTACATGTATTAAGAAACTTTCTATTGATGGAGAGATGGATATTTAGGAGATGCTGCCGGAAACAGACTCATCAAAATTTGATGTCGATATTGAGAAAGCTACTGACTGAGAAAGACTCAGATATACCAATATCTTACATCTTTACGTTAAAATTATTTGAGGTCAGAGGTTGTTGATGTTGGTGGAATTGTTGACTATCCCTGTTCAATCTTTGTTTTCATAACACAATTATTACAGGATATGCAGGTCAAAACAGCACAGACGATACATGACGTCTTCAAGATTTCTATATCAGACCAGAAATGACAGGACACAACTTAATGTCTGGGGGAGTATGCAGGATTGCATCTCCTATTCTTCAGAGGGGTCTAATGCCCCTTTAATTTGTATTATAAACAGGAAAAATGTGTTGAAGATTGGTCCACACTGGGTTCCAATAAAGGACACAAAGGAAAATCTCATCTGGCCTTCCTTTTTATAAAATGGGGAGTTTTTCAAATTAAAAGGGCATTCTTACATTCTTAGATGCAACCTAATTTTTTAAGATATTTTTTTTTTTAGTCTTAGTTTGATCGATTGCCGTATATTAATTCTGTTTTGTGTACCAGTTACAGATTGTAATCAATAGTTAAAATGTACTTCAATTTGACCTTAATCACCGACCTTTGACAGACAGGTTTTATCTTTAGTTTAGATCAGTTTGATTCATATATATATCTATTTCACAACTTTCTCTTTCACTGTTGATCAGGTTTCAATTTTTGTATTAATAGTCTTTAATGGCATTGATAGTAGAGAAAAAATGAATATCAAGTTACAGCAAGGATTTGTATAGTAGAAAGGATATGAATATCGCAAGATTTAACATAAATTGTATATAAGTATGTTGCATGGCGAGAACAAGTGAGATTACCCATAGTGCAATTCGTTGACGATGCACGTGCCTTGATTAATGGTGGAAATTTTCATCGCTTCAACATTTTAAACCAGTATTTGTAAATATATAAAATCATAATTACAGGTATAAAGTGAAAATATTTGTCCTAAATACCAATCATTAATAAAGTATAGACTTTTTGTAGATGTATCACCCATATTTCATCAATAATTGACATTAATCGATTTGCCCTTTTGACCTTCATAATCCCGCCTATTATGGGTGGTCAAGACTCAAATTTAAATTTCAAACTCCTCTCTTCTCTCATCATACCGAATATTGAAGCGGAGCCATCATTTTTGTGATAATATAAATATTTTTCAATGAATAGAAGGAGTTTTATTGAAAACAGTGCTCCCGATTTGTATTTATTAAGGATTGTTTACCATCATTTGTCAAAATGGTGGCGTTCTGGGTGGAAATGTGGGCGATCTATTTAGAAATCAATAAACTTCCTTGTTTACATGAAATCGACATACCAAAGTGTATAAATGTGTATTCAATATATAGAACAAAGCTTGGCGTGATTGGTTTCTTTGTTTTATCATTTTTAATATGTTTTTAGATGTATGATACTCTACTGTACTTTTTTTTAAATTTTACGTGTATGAGGGGGCGATACAGAAAAAAATAAAAAAAACTTTTTCATTGAACCTATCGGATTGTTTTGTGTACAGTATGTGGCCAAAAGTATTGCCACATGTAAATAAAATCCCTATATAATCAACCAAAACCATATTTTTCAAAAAATTATTGTGAAGTCATTTCTGGATAGATTTTAACAAATTTTACACCAAAACATTCAGAATTTTCTATATTTTGACTGTTTATTTGCTCATTATGTTTATATGAGTGGTTTTTATTTGTACATGATTTAAACATAACAAATAAAAATTGACTTTGATTTTCCTATATATTTCAACTAAAAATAAATCCTAAAAATTAACAATCCTGTTTAAATTATGTACAAATAAAAACCACTCATATAAACATAATGAGCAAATAAACAATCAAAATATAGACAATTCTGAATGTTTTGGTGTGAAATTTGTTAAAATCTATCCAGAAATGACTTCACAATAAAAAAAATTTAAAAATATGGTTTTGGTTGATTTTTTACGTGTGGCAATACTTTTGGCCACATGCTGTAGTGTAGTATATAGACGATGTATAGCACGAACTTTGATGCAGTTGGTTGATTTTCCTACGAATTCTCAAGGCATTTCAAAATGAATAAATTAATTTTTGCTCTGTTGTAGCATAAAGCCTCGCCACGAGAGATAAAGCGAGAAAATACAAGATTCGTATTCTTTCTACAATATGTGGACAAAAGTATTGGCGCATGTAAAAAAATCCCTATATAATCAACCAAAACCATATTTTTTCAAAAAATTATTGTGAAGTCATTTCTGGACAGATTTTTAACAAATTTTACACCAAAACATTCCGAATTATCTATATTTTGCTTGTTTATTTTCTCATTATGTTTATACGAGTTGTTTTTATTTGTACATAATTTTTCCATGATTGTTAATTTTTTTGATTTATTTTTAGTTGAAATATATAGGAAAATCAAAGTCAATTTTTATTTGTTGTGTTTAAATTATGTACAAATAAAAATCACTCATAACAATATAATGAGTAAATAAACAATCAAAATATGGACAATTCCAAATGTTTTGGTGTACAAATTGTTAAAATCTATCCAGAAATGACTTCACAATAATTTTTTGAAAAAATATGATTTTGGTTGATTATATAGGGATTTCTTTACATGCACCAATACTTTTGGCCACATATATAAATCCTTGACCTTGATTAGTGATCGGTAAAATTTCAGATTTCTTTTACAATAATTAAATACAATTATCAGATAGTAATGGATCAGTAACCCCCACAATCGACGGCTTCTTACTTTTTAATTATGGTCTAATTATTTTATTTTGAAAAGAAATGTAAATTATTTTGGTTGACTTGAGGGCGCACACCTCCATTGTTAACCAATCAGAGGACGATGAGACGTCAAGTTTTATTTGCATGATCATGCGTTATTTAAGAGTTTTGAGGTGCATGTCAACCTTTATGCGTGGAACATTGTGATAAATCTTTCTGTCTGTGTCCATATATTCCATTTTCTGAGTGATAATGGGCTACGCACACATAAAATGGTCTAAAAGTAGTTGGAATTATCGTGCGGACCGGACTCAGCAACATATTGACATTGTTGTTAAAAGTTAAATAGTTTTTCCTTACCTCTTTCAACGAGAGCTAGAAGTTAACATGTGCGCGGGAATTTACGAACTTCATAAGGTGCTTGCATCACAGGCACTTGTTTCTGTAAAAAATATATACCTTATATATTATACATTTTTTTACAGAAACAAGTGCCTGTGACTTGCATCGCCAGTTTAATAAATAATAATAAATAACAATTTTTATTAAAGAAAGTTCAATACAGAAATTGTCTATTCACCTGACAAAGATTCTGTCTGCAGAGTGCAGTAAAAGAGGGACAACAAAAATATTGTGAAACTGTTTACTCGCGTAGTGGCATAAATCACATGTGGATTTTGAAAAACTCTAAAGATCTTTTGGATAACCTTAAATCAAGATCTTTCTCTCAGATATCCTCCATCAAAACTTTTGATTTTTCAACTCTATATACCACCCTACCGCTTGACAAATTAAAAACCCGCTTAAAAGAAGCAATTCACAAAGTTTTCAGTCATAGAAACTATGGCCCAAAATTTAATTTTTGTGTTAGGCTACAATTCCACATATTTTTCAAACAAAATTCAAAAAGGTAAAACATGCTAGTTTACTCCGAGGAACAAGTGATCAGTATGCTGGAGTTCCTCATCGATAACATATTTGTCTCCTTTGGAGGGACACTGTTTCAGCAGGTCGTCGGCATACCAATGGGTACGAATTGTGCCCCTCTTCTAGACGATTTATTTTTATACTCGTATGAGTCGGAGTTTCTTCAAAAGTTTGTAAAAGATAAGAAGATCCATGAGACTAGAGCCTTTAATTTCACATACATGTATATTGATGACGTTTTATCTATCAATAATTCTAGATTTGCATAATTTCTTCCATTGATATATCCTCCAGAGCTGGAAATTAAGGAGACCACAGATACAGCTTCCTCCGCATCATTTTTGGACTTATACCTCGAATTTGACGACAGTGGTCAACTCAGTACTAAAATTTATGATAAACGGAACGACTTCAATTTTAAAATCATAAATTTTCCAAATATGTGCAGCAATATACCAGCTTCTCCTGCATATGGTGCTTACATCTCGCAATTGATTCGCTATGCAAGGGCCAGTAGCAATTATTCTGATTTCCTGAAACGTCATCTTTATCTGAGAAACAGGCTACTGGACCAGGGCTATAAAAAGATTCGCCTTATTCGATCTCTTAAAAAGTTTATATTCCGATACCAAGATCTTGTCGAAATATATTCCGTCTCTGCAGAGACGATAATAAACGATGGATTTTCACATAGTGAAAATGTATAAAGATAAAGAAGTCAACAAAAATGTCAAAAGTATTTTTTTATCAATGTGTGACGTAAAAGTGTTTTTGACATTTACTTCACTGAATTTGGTACTGCTTTGACAACTATTTTATCTATTTTGTTCCAGTATTGTTATAAATACTGTTATAGTGACAGCCGGAACCTTTGAGTCGTAATGAAAGCGGGAGGATTGGCGCTTTAAAATCTGATTCAACCCACCATTTCTTTAGAAATGCCTGTACCAAGTCAGGATCATTATGGTTTTCACAGTTTTCCGGTTGTTGACTGATTTTGTCTGTTTATATACTTATGAGTTTTGACTTTCCCTTTGTAAGATTGTTCGGAGTTCGGTAATTTTGTTATTACCCTTATTCACAGAGAAAGTAGAGAAATTGCATAAAAGACAATAAAATTTAGATGTTTTTGCGTGGCGACTACAAAACACCGATAGAAGATATGCAGCAGACCCGGCAGTGCCGGATTTATCATTTGTTCTTGGGTGTGCTTAAGCACAGGGTCCCGTTTTCCAGGGGGCCCATCTTCCTGCCAAAAAAACGATGGATTTTTGCTTATGTGGTGCAATTTTAAATTTGAAGGCGTTCTGTTTCGGAGCGATTCCATACATAATGATAGAGTTGAGTAGTCCATGTGAGTGTGCCACAAAGCAGGCAGTCATGACAGTGGCTTAGTGGTATAGAAACCAAATTATTAGGGGGCCTCTGGTTATTGTCAAACCAAATGTTTAAGATGAACTCAGTCACGCTTACGTGTCAGTGCAATTTTAAATTTGACGGCGTTCTATTCAATTTGGACACTTATAGAAGAATGTAGTAGCATAGATACTGGAACAGTGAAAAACAACGCTGCTGCTTAAAATAGCTATTGATAGAAATTTACTTTAAGAACTTTATTTTTCAAGTCTTTGCCTGACCTAATATAATGTAATATTTTGACTATTCCTAAATTTCCTGAGCATGTATGCCTGACTGCCTGTGTAGGCCTACCGGGTCTACCTCCTTCAGGACCCAAGTAAGGGGCCTCACAACTTAACTAGCATAGGGCCCCATTTGTCCTAAATCCGGCACTGAGCAGACCTAATCTTCATGGTAAAATCTTGAACCTAACATGCAGCAGGCCTAATGTTCATGGTAAAATTCTTGCAGCTAACATGACGACCTATCGATTGTGTAGCAAGGAACACGATGATCGATTACTTATTTTATTCCGACATGTCCTAAATTACACATCCAGTGATCTTATTTATATTTATAGACTAAAAGCTTGCTTCAAGAAAACCGGCAATGCTTTACGAATGGAAATATTTTCAAAGAAATCTGTGGTTCTGAGAGTATACTGCTAAAAGTTATTATCTACTGTTCAAACTTTCATTTCTTCAAGAAAAACCAGAGCTTCATGAGATTTACTGTATAAACATAAAAGTACATTTCCGTCCTCATCAAAGGCAGCGCCAATGGAAAGAGGCACTGATAACACCATTATTTAAGAAAGGAGACAGAGTAAAGGCATCAAACTATCGTCCTGTATCCCTGACCTCTATATGTTGTAAGATCATGGAACATATACTGCACATTAACATCATCAGTCATCTCGAGGCAAATAACATCATGTCTGAAAATCAACATGGATTTAGCAAACATAGATCACGCGAAAGCCAACTGACTATCACACTCCAGGAACTTGCAGATGGAATCAATAGCGGAGATCAATTGGATTGCATATTGCTAGACTTTTCGAAAGCATTTGATAAACTTGCAGATGGAATCAATAGCGGAGATCAAATGGACTGCATATTGCTAGACTTTTCGAAAGCATTTGATAAAGTGCCACACCAACGCCTATTGAACAAATGCAGTTACTATGGCATCCGATGGAACACACTACTATGGATTGCTAGCTTCCTACATGGCCGGACACAGCAGGTTGTATTGGATGGAAAGAAGTCAGAAACATCGGACGTAACATCTGGAGTACCCCAAGGAAATGTAATGGGACCGCTTCTATTTCTCATATATATTAACGTCGTTACGATCTGCCTGAATTGGTGACATCTACGGCAAGATTATTTGCAGATGACAGCTTACTTTACAGAAAGATATGTAAAGAGGAGGACACCATCTTACTCCAAAAAGACCTTGATAATCTACAACAATGGGAAGACACCTGGCTTATGCAGTTCAATCCAGATAAGTGTGAGGTACTACGAGTAACAAACAAAAGGAAGCCAATTGTCAATAATTACACCATACATGGGAAAACATTGGAGTTAGTGAAGAATGCAAAGTACCTAAGCCTTAACATCAGCCATAATGTATCATGGAACCATCACATAGGCACAGTAAATAAGAAGGCGAATAACATCAATGCGTTCTTGAGCAGAAACACCAGCTCCTGTCCTAGTAAAATCAAGACACAATGTTATACTACTCTAGTTAGACCGATTATGGAGTATGCCTGTATAATTAATATGGGACCCAGTTACACAGAAAAACATAAGAGAATTGGAAATGGTGCAAAGAAAAGCAGCACGTTTTGGCACTGGGGATTATAGAACCACCAGTATTGTAACTCAGATGCTAGAAGCTCTGCAGTGCATGACTAAATTACAACAACGCAGGAAGAGAGCAAGTCATCATGCTCTATTGCATTGTAAACCATCTTGTTGCGATTTCACCAGAACCATATCTTATACCGAGGGGTGTAGCACTAGCTGCAATAATGTAGCTCCTGTGACAAACTTGTGTCTCGGCAGAGCTACAACGCGGTTCCATTCGTCACAATGGAGCAACAAAAAGTTGCAGTTGAAACATAAAAACTCACTATTTACGCTTCAAACATTTCATTATAACTATTACTGATGATCCCAGTCCTTGTTAAATCGGTTTGGCTGAGAAATATATGCTTTTCAAAGGTAGCAACAACCTTGTTCAAATTTATCGATCGTTTGCCATAACCGGAAACTACGGAAGGCGGAGCTTTTCTAAATATGGTATTTCTTACTACACGTAGTAAACGGCTGATGTAAACATTCACGCCTCAAATCGCCAAATATGGTATCGACATCCAAATAGTGAGGCCGGAAATGATGAAATTCAAAATGTTCAGAGAGAAAGTAAACATGGATTTTTATTTTGTGGGAATTACATTCTAAAATACTGGTAGGTGATAAAAACTTGTTATAATAATGGACAAAAGGAAAGGTTATGTCTTATTATTGATAAATGCAGGCGTCAGAAACTCTGTAAGCGACCGCAGAAAATCTCGGCGGCTGCTCCATTACGTGTAATGGCATCCCGTTATAACCCTTGCGAGTAAGCGAGTATTTAGGGTTTTATTATTAGAACTAGTGTAGCACTAACAACTAGAAGACACGACACCAGGTTACTGCTACCTTACTCGAAGATACAAAGTCACCAACAATTAGTTTTCCATCAGCAATCCGTCTATGGAACGAATTAATAACTGCTGTCGTAACTGCCTCCACCTGGAAGGATTCAAAGACAGCCTCCAGACAGTTGCCATATATTAGACATGCCGGTTTTAATTGTATACCGTATACCACCACGATGGCTTTTAACATTTGTAAATAGTTTGTTGGAAAGATGTTTCCATTGGGCATGTGTAAATAGTCATTTGCGATAATACACCACAGGTGGTTTGCAAATTAATGAAAGAAGACGAAGAAGAATTTTAAGATTCCGGCAGTGAACACCAAAACAAAGGATAAAGGTGACTGTGCTATACACTATATTACACTGTATATAATTAATTAAGGGCTCACATTCATGAGCATGCATCGCTCACCTAGTAAAGAAGATTCAGTGAACTATTGCATATCTTAACATCTGTTATATAATGTTGATCTCCAAGGACTTAAACCCAAATAGAACCTCGAGTCATTTATTGCTCTAAATTTGTATTTTCATATCATAATGCCGATTCATGCAAAATTCCATTGCATTTACATCCCTGGTTCTTCAAAAGAAGAGTTTCAAGAAGACAAATACATTTCTGTCGGACTATCAGACTGTCGGACTACAGAAATGTGTTTGTTTTTCACTTTCACCGTTCAAGAAACGACAGCAACAATGTAAACATTCGCGGGAATAAATCTAAAGATCTAAAGCTTTAGTTTGACCAATTTTCTTGACTATTTGTTTGAATTTGTACTTGTATGACGGAATTTTTTCATTCACTTAAATGAAGAAATAGAAAACTTCTTTAAATTCAATGGTAATCTCAAAATGACGACCATACGATTTTCGAGGGGGGTATTTTGGATCGAATTAAATCTTTTTCGTCTTCTTCGCCGTTAAATTATTATTTTTTTCGACATAGCCGATGTAGCAGGCAATTTGTTCCGGACTGAGTGAGTGATTGTTGTTTAACGCTAATTCAGCATTTTTTTCAGCTATACAATGAGGAGAACAAGTAAATTTTCAATGAGATGATGATGAGGTCCGCTTTGTACTAGACCAACACGTTGAGTTGGATTTTTATAGTGCTAGCTCACTGAAACAGCAGTCCGTGGGCAGACGTGTCGCTCCACTCGGACACATTATTCTGATTCCGAGCCAACCAGTCTTTGCTCTTTCTCTTAATGCTGCGTGCTTAGCGGAGAAATAACAAATACCAATTTTATTTTCTTTGGTTTGACCCGACCGGGGCTCGATCCCACGATCTTCCGCACTCGCGGCAAGCACGCTAACCATTACGCTACCGATGCGGTTTGTTGCGGACTGAAAAGTCTTGGCTAGATGAGCCAACCGGAACAAAAGGCACGATATTATTATTCATGTGGCAATGTACATTTAACTTATGAACAAAATTGTAATATATTTAAATATGTTTTGATTATATTAAATGTTCAGAAAGATTCCTCATCGTATAACTGGAATTGAATTGGGTGAACATGCACATCACATAAGTCCATCTTAATTTTATTTTTCCTTCTGTTTGTGAATATTCATCATTGATTTGTTATTAGTGCTATATATAGTAATTGCATGCCTTTTATGTACTTATTTAATGTAACAAATTGTAATTTGTAGAATACTTCATAGGTTTGTTTAACTCGTGTCTAATCCATTTTGTCTATTTAATTGGCAAATAAATTATGTTTAAACTAAACTAACAAAAGGCAAAGGCTACGTATTCCAGATCTAGACAATATATTCGGACCTGTTTTCTTTAATTCTCTAAAGTAAATGTTTTGAAAATTAATATGATGACAATATTTTTAAATATGCTTCAGTAAACCTTATAAGAATCTTTCAACACCAGTTTTTAATATATGCATCATTAAACCACAATAAGAATCTTGCAGTTTGACGACGCACCTTGCTTTCACACACAAAACTTGACTAAGCGAACATTTCTCATAAAGAACATATATTTTATTTTCATAGAATAGCTATTAAATGGACTGTCGGACTACTGGACCGTCGGACTATCGAAGTGTCGGATTATAGGTCTGACCCCAATCATAACCCATAAATGGAGTGATTGAGTGAGTGAGTGATTGTTGTTTAACGTCAATTCAGCAATTTTTCAGCTATATCATGGCGAGTTAATTATCAATGAGGTGATGATGATGTCTACTTTGTACTAGACCAACATGCTGAGTTGGATGTTTATTGTGCTAGCTGCACACTGAAACAACAGTCCGAGGGTAGACATGTCGCTCCACTCGGACACATTATTCTGATTCTGAGCCAACCAGTCTTTGCTCTTTCTCCTTAATGCTGCGTGCTTAGCGGAGAAACAACAAATACCAATTTTATAATCTTTGGTTTGACCCGACCGGGACTCGAACCCACGATCTACCGCACTCGAGGCGTGCACGCCAAACATTACGTCACCGTTGCGGTTCCATAAATGGAAGGACAGAAAATACAATGGCCAAAATAAAAAAGGACAAACAACGATCTACAAAACACTACACAGAAAACTAAAGATCGAGTAACACGAACCCTCACTAAAAACTAAAGATCGAGTAACACGAACCCCACTAAAAACTGGGGGTGAACTTAGGTGTTCCGGAAGATATTTGATTTTTTTCTCATTGCAGTCCATTTTATTCATTTGATCACAAGTACTCAGAAATCCTTTACTATAGGGTCTACATTTCTGTGAACTTGAATATACATATCACAACAATGAGCCACGCTACTTTTAACATTTTCACATTGCAGTTTGTCAATCTTAAAACACATGCATATACCCTGAAATTTTCTTTTGTACTAAGCATTCTGCATCACATAATGATTACATGCCTCATTCCTAATACATTATGAAGGAGAAAGAAAAAATACTGAAAGGGTAATCATAAACTGTTGTAGTGAACTCAGGAATGATTCTGGTTAGAATATAAAATAACTGAAAATCAATGAAAATATCTGAAACCATCTACACCCCTTCAAAAGGGTCATTTTAAAAACCTGTTCCGACTGTATCCTGCAGAATTTTTGTTTCAGAGGAAAATAGCTGAAATCAGTAAAATCCCTGTGAACAAAACCTATATCTCTTTCATTTGACCCCATAAACCCTATCAATTATAATAAAAGAATTACATAGTCTGTAAATATGTGACAAATCTCAAAGTAAACAGTTATCAAGGAATATCTGTGTCAGATTACCATGGTAATGTTCTGTTTGTTGTAGTCACAATCACCTCCTCCCTTTCTCTTATCACCTGATGCGTAACAAAAGTAACACATGGATGCCACTAGTGGAGCAGGAACTGCTAACCATTCCAGAGCTACCCTTTTCACGTCTGTTTTTTGTGGGGTTTGTGTTGCTCAATTACGATGTTCATTGTTTGTCCTTTTTGTCCTTTTTCTTAAGCCATTGTATTGTCTGGTCCTTCCATTTACAGCTTATGATTGCTCCTTCAGTATCTCTGGTCCTTCCATTTACAGCTTATGATTGCTCCTTCAGTATCTTTGGTCCTTCCATTTACAGCTTATGATTGCTCCTTCAGTATATCTGGTCCTTCCATTTACAGCTTATGATTGCTCCTTCAGTATCTTTGGTCCTTCCATTTACAGCTTATGATTGCTCCTTCAGTATCTTTGGTCCTTCCATTTACAGCTTATGATTGTTCCTTTGGTATATTTGGTCCTTCCATTTACAGCTTATGATTGCTCCTTCAGTATCTTTGGTCCTTCCATTTACAGCTGATGAGTGCTCCTTCAGTATCTTTGGTTCTTCCATTTACAGCTTATGATTGTTCCTTTGGTATATTTGGTCCTTCCATTTACAGCTTATGATTGCTCCTTCAGTATATTTGGTCCTTCCATTTACTGCTTATGATTGTTCCTTTGGTATATTTGGTCCTTCCATTTACAGCTTATGATTGTTCCTTCAGTATCTTTGGTCCTTCCATTTACAGCTTATGATTGTTCCTTTGGTATATTTGGTCCTTCCATTTACAGCTTATGATTGCTCCTTCAGTATCTTTGGTCCTTCCATTTACAGCTTATGATTGGTCCTTCCATTTACAGCTTATGATTGCTCCTTCAGTATCTCTGGTCCTTCCATTTACAGCTTATGATTGCTCCTTCAGTATCTTTGGTCCTTCCATTTACAGCTTATGATTGCTCCTTCAGTATCTCTGGTCCTTCCATTTACAGCTTATGATTGCTCCTTCAGTATCTTTGGTCCTTCCATTTACAGCTTATGATTGCTCCTTCAGTATCTTTGGTCCTTCCATTTACAGCTTATGATTGTTCCTTTGGTATATTTGGTCCTTCCATTTACAGCTTATGATTGCTCCTTCAGTATCTTTGGTCCTTCCATTTACAGCTGATGAGTGCTCCTTCAGTATCTTTGGTCCTTCCATTTACAGCTTATGATTGTTCCTTTGGTATATTTGGTCCTTCCATTTACAGCTTATGATTGCTCCTTCAGTATCTTTGGTCCTTCCATTTACAGCTTATGGTTGTTCCTTTGGTATATTTGGTCCTTCCATTTACAGCTGATGATTGCTCCTTCAGTATCTTTGGTCCTTCCATTTACAGCTTATGATTGCTCCTTCAGTATCTTTGGTCCTTCCATTTACAGCTTATGATTGTTCCTTCAGTATCTTTGGTCCTTCCATTTACAGCTTATGATTGTTCCTTCGGTATCTTTGGTCCTTCCATTTACAGCTTATGATTGTTCCTTTGGTATATTTGGTCCTTCCATTTACAGCTTATGATTGCTCCTTCAGTATCTTTGGTCCTTCCATTTACAGCTGATGATTGCTCCTTCGGTATCTTTGGTCCTTCCATTTACAGCTTATGATTGTTCCTTCGGTATCTTTGGTCCTTCCATTTACAGCTTATGATTGTTCCTTCGGTATCTTTGGTCCTTCCATTTACAGCTTATGATTGTTCCTTCGGTATCTTTGGTCCTTCCATTTACAGCTTATGATTGTTCCTTCGGTATCTTTGGTCCTTCCATTTACAGCTTATGATTGTTCCTTCGGTATCTTTGGTCCTTCCATTTACAGCTTATGATTGTTCCTTTGGTATCTTTGGTCCTTCCATTTACAGCTTATGATTGTTCCTTCGGTATCTTTGGTCCTTCCATTTACAGCTTATGATTGTTCCTTCAGTATCTTTGGTCCTTCCATTTACAGCTTATGATTGTTCCTTCAGTATCTTTGGTCCTTCCATTTACAGCTTATGATTGTTCCTTTGGTATCTTTGGTCCTTCCATTTACAGCTTATGATTGTTCCTTCAGTATCTTTGGTCCTTCCATTTACAGCTTATGATTGTTCCTTTGGTATCTTTGGTCCTTCCATTTACAGCTTATGATTGTTCCTTCGGTATCTTTGGTCCTTCCATTTACAGCTTATGATTGCTCCTTTGGTATATTTGGTCCTTCCATTTACAGCTGATGATTGCTCCTTCAGTATCTTTGGTCCTTCCATTTACAGCTTATGATTGCTCCTTCAGTATCTCTGGTCCTTCCATTTACAGCTTATGATTGCTCCTTCAGTATCTTTGGTCCTTCCATTTACAGCTTATGATTGCTCCTTCAGTATCTTTGGTCCTTCCATTTACAGCTGATGATTGTTCCTTTGGTATATTTGGTCATTCCATTTACAGCTTATGATTGCTCCTTCAGTATCTTTGGTCCTTCCATTTACAGCTGATGAGTGCTCCTTCAGTATCTTTGGTCCTTCCATTTACAGCTTATGATTGTTCCTTTGGTATATTTGGTCCTTCCATTTACAGCTTATGATTGCTCCTTCAGTATCTTTGGTCCTTCCATTTACAGCTTATGGTTGTTCCTTTGGTATATTTGGTCCTTCCATTTACAGCTTATGATTGCTCCTTCAGTATCTTTGGTCCTTCCATTTACAGCTGATGATTGCTCCTTCAGTATCTTTGGTCCTTCCATTTACAGCTTATGATTGCTCCTTCAGTATCTTTGGTCCTTCCATTTACAGCTTATGATTGTTCCTTCAGTATCTTTGGTCCTTCCATTTACAGCTTATGATTGCTCCTTCAGTATCTTTGGTCCTTCCATTTACAGCTGATGATTGCTCCTTCGGTATCTTTGGTCCTTCCATTTACAGCTTATGATTGTTCCTTTGGTATATTTGGTCCTTCCATTTACAGCTTATGATTGTTCCTTCAGTATCTTTGGTCCTTCCATTTACAGCTTATAATTGTTCCTTCAGTATCTTTGGTCCTTCCATTTACAGCTTATGATTGTTCCTTCGGTATCTTTGGTCCTTCCATTTACAGCTGATGAGTGCTCCTTCAGTATCTTTGGTCCTTCCATTTACAGCTTATGATTGCTCCTTCAGTATCTTTGGTCCTTCCATTTACAGCTTATGATTGTTCCTTCAGTATCTTTGGTCCTTCCATTTACAGCTTATGATTGTTCCTTCAGTATCTTTGGTCCTTCCATTTACAGCTTATGATTGCTCCTTCAGTATCTTTGGTCCTTCCATTTACAGCTGATGATTGTTCCTTCAGTATCTTTGGTCCTTCCATTTACAGCTTATGATTGCTCCTTCAGTATCTTTGGTCCTTCCATTTACAGCTGATGATTGTTCCTTCAGTATCTTTGGTCCTTCCATTTACAGCTTATGATTGTTCCTTCGGTATCTTTGGTCCTTCCATTTACAGCTTATGAATGCTCCTTCAGTATCTTTGGTCCTTCCATTTACAGCTTATGATTGTTCCTTCAGTATCTTTGGTCCTTCCATTTACAGCTTATGATTGTTCCTTCAGTATCTTTGGTCCTTCCATTTACAGCTTATGATTGTTCCTTTGGTATCTTTGGTCCTTCCATTTACAGCTTATGATTGTTCCTTCGGTATCTTTGGTCCTTCCATTTACAGCTTATGATTGTTCCTTCGGTATCTTTGGTCCTTCCATTTACAGCTTATGATTGTTCCTTTGGTATCTTTGGTCCTTCCATTTACAGCTTATGATTGTTCCTTCAGTATCTTTGGTCCTTCCATTTACAGCTTATGATTGTTCCTTCAGTATCTTTGGTCCTTCCATTTACAGCTTATGATTGTTCCTTCGGTATCTTTGGTCCTTCCATTTACAGCTGATGAGTGCTCCTTCAGTATCTTTGGTCCTTCCATTTACAGCTTATGATTGCTCCTTCAGTATCTTTGGTCCTTCCATTTACAGCTTATGATTGTTCCTTCAGTATCTTTGGTCCTTCCATTTACAGCTTATGATTGTTCCTTCAGTATCTTTGGTCCTTCCATTTACAGCTTATGATTGCTCCTTCAGTATCTTTGGTCCTTCCATTTACAGCTGATGATTGTTCCTTCAGTATCTTTGGTTCTTCCATTTACAGCTTATGATTGCTCCTTCAGTATCTTTGGTCCTTCCATTTACAGCTGATGATTGTTCCTTCAGTATCTTTGGTCCTTCCATTTACAGCTTATGATTGTTCCTTCGGTATCTTTGGTCCTTCCATTTACAGCTTATGAATGCTCCTTCAGTATCTTTGGTCCTTCCATTTACAGCTTATGATTGTTCCTTCAGTATCTTTGGTCCTTCCATTTACAGCTTATGATTGTTCCTTCAGTATCTTTGGTCCTTCCATTTACAGCTTATGATTGTTCCTTTGGTATCTTTGGTCCTTCCATTTACAGCTTATGATTGTTCCTTCGGTATCTTTGGTCCTTCCATTTACAGCTTATGATTGTTCCTTCGGTATCTTTGGTCCTTCCATTTACAGCTTATGATTGTTCCTTTGGTATCTTTGGTCCTTCCATTTACAGCTTATGATTGTTCCTTCAGTATCTTTGGTCCTTCCATTTAGAGCTTATGATTGTTCCTTTGGTATCTTTGGTCCTTCCATTTACAGCTTATGATTGTTCCTTCGGTATCTTTGGTCCTTCCATTTACAGCTTATGATTGCTCCTTTGGTATATTTGGTCCTTCCATTTACAGCTGATGATTGCTCCTTCGGTATTTTTGGTCCTTCCATTTACAGCTTATGATTGTTCCTTTGGTATATTTGGTCCTTCCATTTACAGCTTATGATTGCTCCTTCAGTATCTTTGGTCCTTCCATTTACAGCTTATGATTGTTCCTTTGGTATATTTGGTCCTTCCATTTACAGCTGATGATTGCTCCTTCAGTATCTTTGGTCCTTCCATTTACAGCTGATGATTGCTCCTTCAGTATCTTTGGTCCTTCCATTTACAGCTTATGATTGCTCCTTCAGTATCTTTGGTCCTTCCATTTACAGCTTATGATTGTTCCTTCAGTATCTTTGGTCCTTCCATTTACAGCTTATGATTGTTCCTTCGGTATCTTTGGTCCTTCCATTTACAGCTGATGAGTGCTCCTTCAGTATCTTTGGTCCTTCCATTTACAGCTTATGATTGTTCCTTTGGTATATTTGGTCCTTCCATTTACAGCTTATGATTGCTCCTTCAGTATCTTTGGTCCTTCCATTTACAGCTGATGATTGCTCCTTCGGTATCTTTGGTCCTTCCATTTACAGCTTATGATTGTTCCTTTGGTATATTTGGTCCTTCCATTTACAGCTTATGATTGTTCCTTCAGTATCTTTGGTCCTTCCATTTACAGCTTATGATTGTTCCTTTGGTATCTTTGGTCCTTCCATTTACAGCTTATGATTGTTCCTTCAGTATCTTTGGTCCTTCCATTTACAGCTTATGATTGCTCCTTCAGTATCTTTGGTCCTTCCATTTACAGCTTATGATTGCTCCTTCAGTATCTTTGGTCCTTCCATTTACAGCTTATGATTGCTCCTTCGGTATCTTCAAACTTTTCTAATGAAGAGGAAGCATTGGGATCATATTAACTGTTGCCTCAATAACCAATATCATATTATAAATATTGGTTACTGTAATGCAGAGCGTTACAAATGTCCCCCAATCGAACAATACAAGTACCAGTGGTATGAATGAAGAATAGTGTGAGAACATAGCAAGAAATAATTAGGGTCCAGTTTTTGACTCTATCATGTTGGAAACCAAATATCGTCCAAATCGGAGGATTTTTGTATTTTGGCAGCCATTTTTGGTTCAAAATGGCCACCATAGCAAACCAAAATGGTTGCCATATGGTGCAGCATGTCTTACTCCCTGTAAATATCCATTTCCATTGAAATCTGTTCAATTTTGAATTTTTAACGATTTTTTTGATTTTTATATTGGTGGCCATTTTGAAAATATTAAAAACAAAGAGCACAACTTTGAGTGATGATCTATTTTTGTGTCAAGTTTCAAAAGGATCCGTTGTATGGTTTGAATTTAACATTTTTTGCACCTTGGTTACCATGGCAATGGCTGCCATTTTGAATTTTTTCAACCCACCCCACCCCCCCAAAAGCTGCTACACACTACGGTGGATATTCCTACAAAGTTTTATGAAAGGGATAAAAAAAAAATTGAATCCCCCCTGTTTTGTTTCCATGGCAACAGCAGAAAAGTTTGTCCAACCGATTCCGATTTTTTTGGCTTATCTCGTTCCACTAGATGTGGATGTTGTTCCTTACAAGTTTCATCAATTTCTGTTCTGCGAGTAACCCGCTATGATCATTTTTGTGTTTTTCAATTTTTTTTTAGCATTTTGGCCGTTTCCATGGCAACGGCAGCCATTTTGAAAATTCCAAAAGTAGTCTGCACATCTATTCATAGTGCTTAACATTCCTGTGAAGTTTCATTGATTTCCGTTCCGTAGTCGCAGAGAAATGTGTCGGACAAACTTTTGGCAGAAGAAAGAAAGAAAGAAAGAAAGAAAGAGGAAGAAGAATTATAAGAAACGGAGCAAACACAATATGTCTCCCAAACTTCGCTTGGGGGACATAATAATAGGACCTACATTATCAGTGACTTCTGTCATGCTTATTTCTGTGCATCATGTAGCTGCAGTCAGTTATGTTGATAAACACAACCTAGACACATTAATCATATTTTCATTTATTTCATTCTTAATAAATCAACAAGTAACAACAATTTTATAAATTATTTTAAATAGATGTAGCTACCATGGTTACATCATGGAAATTCTTTTGAATATATCCAAAAGAAACTCTACCTCAAATCTTATAATTATACAGAAAATCATGTTTATGTAAACTGTAAATAGAACAGTGGCTCAAAAATAGTTGAAAATGGTAGTGAATAAAAATAATTAAAAGTTAATCACCAATGTTCCTTATCTCTTTTAAAATACTATGCTAAAATAAAATAAAATGTTGACCAATATAGCGATTGCTTCACAAAATAATGTTGAATATTCTAAATTATTTTTTCATTAAATGACACTTTGTTGGTGTGTGATCATCAATTTCCATTCAAGATTTCGGTTAAGCAATAATAACGAAGAAAAAATTCACAATTGCTGCAAATTTGGTTTATATTGACTTGATAAAAAGTTTCAACATAAATTTAAAATTTTAAAGAAGAGAAGGTTATCAAAATGACAGATTATTTCTGGTCTATGGAGAAACATATGATGGTAATTACAAACATTGGTCTTATATGGTTCATTATCATAATGGACAATAAAAAATGCAAAAGATGAAGAAAAAATATAGCAAAATACAATATTTATCATAACCTTGTAGGCAACATGGATCCTAGTTAAATAACAATTCATTTCCATGAAAACATTAAACAACAAATGTCATTTTGATCATTAAAACACTTTACTCTGTTAACAACTTATATGTATAAAGCCACATCAGTATAAATATCAAAATGAAGGAACTGCACAAAGAAGTTTAACTTCTGGTTACAGAAAAACAATACATATAAAATGTCTTTTACTTAAACATAACAATCATTTCAAGAAAACCATCTTTACACATTCCACCTTTTTGTGGTGCCACATGAAATTTTAAATCTCTTCATTATCTATATAATACACATCACTTTTGAGAGAATACATTTGGCTGGCAGTGATAGGGATAAGGGGAATTCCTCAAGGCTTGGGAAATACACAAAAATATGGCACAGCTAAACTGTTAAAGTGATCCCAACCTTCCCCTTTTTGATAAATATACATCCTTCCTAATTATTTATTTTTCAATTTTGTATTTAAAGCATTTTTGTTTTATCACTGATAAATATACAATATATTGTATAAGTAAATTGTCGGAAAATATAAAATTTTTGTATTTGCTTTAGAAACAGGTAGAAAAGAGAGCATTTGGAAAGGTTTTCTGGTCTGTTTCGCAGCGAGTGCAAATTAATTCTATATTCACAGACAATGTACATATGTAGTTTTTATCCTGCCATGTCAAAAACTCCAAAACAACTGCTAATTTGTCTGAAAAGAGCAGAAACAGGAGTCTATCTAATCGTTTTCAATGGTGTCATTTATTTTCCGTGGTGATAAAGTTACCGTTTCTTACCTTCACTCTACGTGAATCGGGTACCAGAAAAACTTTATTTGGTCTATGACTAAATAACATTGAAAATTATTTGACCCCTTTATTAGTATTCAAAATCACAAAATTGCAGGATAATGTCAGGAATTTTTCCTATCAGATTGGCTTCATATAACATACACACATTAAACTTGTCTATTAAAACCAATACACATGAATAAATTTGGAATTTTATGTGTATAGTAAAAAACATTTATTTCATTCTCAATATTTGAAATCCTTGGAATTCTGGACAGCAGCCTATTCCAATATAAACATGTTATCACAATTAGGTGGTTAGGTTCAGATAGGTTAACTAATGTACATGTTATATAAGTATATTTATAGATGTGTCTTACTTTTATGTTGTGGCACAGATACATTAAACTAACATTACATGTCATGTGTTTGCCTGAGTATTTGGGTCACATTAGCAAATTATGAGTACAATATAATTCAAAAATACTTGTAATTCAGTACGAAATAATATGTCACAACCTTAAAATGAGAGTATAGCACTTCACTCACTGACTCTAATAAATGTTCATTAAAACGAATAGCATTGGTTACAGTAAGTAGTTTGGCAAGGGAAATAACATAATGAGCATGTTCGTAATTTCACCAAACTCATCCTGGAGTAACTAATATCAAATTAAAATGTCCATCCATGGTCAATATCTTCAACTATAGGTATCCTTTACATATAAGTTACACATAGAATCTATATTTATTATTATAATGGTGCTAAGTGAAGAAAATTGCAACAGTAGGAAAGAAAAAATGCTATTAAAATTAGCCTTTAAACACTGTCAATATGTAAATGCTATTAAAATTAGCCTTTAAACACTGTCAATATGTAAATGCTATTAAAATTAGCCTTTAAACACTGTCAATATGTAAATGCTATTATCATTTTGTGAGATATATAAAAGAAATTCAGATCAATTATTGAATTTATTTTCCAATGACAAAAGGGAAAGCATACCAAAAGTCATTAATTACTTTACAGAAACTCTTCCAAGATTTACAATGGATGATTTTCAGTCTCACTTCCAGAGGTCAATAATTTTAATAAATTTTCACCCAATATTGCACAGCCCTTAAAATTTCATGTAACATGAATTTATCAGAGATGTAACAATGCACCATACAGCCTTGATCTACTATATGTGGCAGTCAAAAGGAAAACAGCCTTGATCTACTATGTGTGGCAGTCAAAAGGAAAACAACCTTGATCTACTATGTGTGGCAGTCAAAAGGAAAACAGCCTTGATCTACTATGTGTGGCAGTCAAAAGGAAAACAACCTTGATCCACTATGTGTGGCAGTCAAAAGGAAAACAGCCTTGATCTACTATGTGTGGCAGTCAAAAGGAAAACAACCTTGATCTACTATGTGTGGCAGTCAAAAGGAAAACAGCCTTGATCTACTATGTGTGGCAGTCAAAAGGAAAACAACCTTGATCCACTATGTGTGGCAGTCAAAAGGAAAACAAGTATTCAGAATATATTGTAGTTACTAATGTCCCTAACAAGCTACATCTACCATCTTGTCTCCACAACTCTAGTAGCAAACAGGATGATGAGAGATATTGAATACTAGAATTGTTTTGATTGGTTTAAAAGAAACATGAGCTATTATATAACTGCTATAGAAATAAAAACTTCCATAAAAATATAAAATTTCATAATTCAAACAAATTTGAAAAAAATACAGAATATTTACACTTTTTTGACAATGTACAGCAGCATTATTTATGTCATATTCTTAATAAATAAATAACAATTAAATACAGATATTTAAATTTACAAAAATATAAAACTAAATAATTAGGCACGATTGAGATTGTCATGACTAATAAGGATTTCAATTAAATAACATTCATACTTATGTAAGACTAGATAAATCTCCTGATTCATACAGAAATAAGAGACTGACATATGGCTGAAATCTATCACTCGTACTGTAGTGTGAAGAATTATTTCAGTCTAACCTTTTGACAATTACCAACATTAAATTCTTCTGTATCTTCTTCTTTTCTTATTCTTGATATGATTTGAGTACCAAAACAATCATGTCCATCCGTCTTGACAATTTAGAAACAAAGTACTAATGATTGTATTGCACATTTACTACTAAATCATTATCATAAAAAGTGTCATGGCAAAAATAACAAGGAACCAAAATAGAAAAAAAATAAGAAGACTTAATTAAAACAATAATAAAAGGTTTTCTTATTGAAATTATGGCACAGCAAAAGTTCACATAAAATACTGAAACAAGCATAAAGAGTATTGAGACAAACACAGGTATACAATATATTTTATATTTTGATTAGAATTATATGGAATGTTTTAGAATAATAAACAAAATTAGTCACAATCATATAAAAAGTGAAAGACAAGTGAATACTGAATGTTTAAAAGGAAAATAAAGAAGTTGTAGTTCTTAAGACATTAACAAAATATAAAAAAACCAAATGTTTATCTATCCATTTTCAATACTATCAATACTAGTACAAAGATTGTATCACAGTTGAATTTGAAAATAAGTAAAAAAGAACCAACAAGTAAGTAAAATATTCCTCATCCCTTGGATAAAAGTAGTCCGTTAATATAGGTGAAAAAGATTTTTCTATTTTAAGATAAGCTACATGTACACGAGCATTTTCCTGCAAAATTGTTTTCCATTGCTAAATTAAATTGTCGATTTATTGATATACATCCGTGTCTTTGCAGTATATTAAATTTATTTCATAATAAAATATATAGACCATATCCTTAAAAGCTACTACAATAGCGATAAATACCAATAATAATTTATTTGACCCACATTTTGCAGGTGACCTTCTCCTGTGCCCCTCTATTTTCATATATCTAGAACACTGCTTAATCCAAATGACTAGAATATACATATTATAGTTAAATATAAAAAAAATAATGAAAACAACATACTCTGTATATAATACCAGATTACCATTGAGTATTTAAAGTATATTTTCAAAGATCTATTTGATTTTATTTCAGGAGTTAAAAATCTTGGACCACCTCACTAGCCCAGGGCTAGCATACTCCCAAATATTACTTGTCCTGGTCAATACCGTGATTTCATGAATCCAACTTGCAGACTTGAACCCTTGTACAACGACAGGGGGGGGGGGGGGTTTTCCTTTTCTCCACTGGTTTTTCAATTTGCACGCCGGAAAACTTTAATAAAGATTGTTGACTCATGGTCATTAATCAACTGTTATCAATTTATAATTAGCGTAAGGATAAATGTTATTTTTATACATTCGGAAACCAGTAGAATAGCTCGAACCGCATGACACATTTATTTAAGGAAAGCGAAACTAGACAGTGTGAAGGTAACGAACGGAAACAAGGAAACGTGGTCATTGACGAGTCGGGTGACATCCAATGCATATTTTTTTTACTAACCCGTCGACTGAAGGTAACAAACAAGCTGAATATAAGTAGATACGCGAATATTGACAAGTTTGTCCATATCCGATATATTTTTTTACTAGCCCGTCGGGCATACAGCTGATTATTTTAGCTAGCCCAAATGTGGAAATTACTAGCCCCGGGCTAGTGGATTTTTTAACCCCTGTTATTTGTTCAGCAAATATTTCCGTTCTTGTTAATTCTAATAATAAGTAGTTTCTGTTAGTATTACTAACTAAAATCCAGTGAAAGTATATATATATACATATACCTATATATACAGCTACTAGACTTTATTTTATTATGCAACATCTGAAACAAGAGGCCCTTAAGAGCCTGTAATCACTCACCTAGTTTTCAATTTGACGTCTTAATTTTATAGAAAAATTCAGAACATATCTTAAACAAGTAAAAATTTAACATTCAGCAGATTTCATCTAAAATCTTACCTATTTTTGTCATTTCAAGAAATGTTTACTTCAGTGATGGCAACAATCATGAATGGTGCATGGGGCTATCATACACAATATTGAATGTGGACCAGCCAAAGAGCTAATTTTGGTTATATTTTGTTTATTGTGTACATACTTGCTTAAAATTCAGCTACTTCCATCTTAAAACAAAGAAGTGCTGTCTATCTAAATAAATTTCTATTTTTAGTAATGGTGGCCATTTTGGATAGAAGGTGAGCCTTATGAATACAGCTTAGAAATGGGGCCACCTAAGGACCATGGTAGTAAGGCTTTGTTTAATTTGGATAATTGGTTAAGATTTTAAATTATATTTTTGTCAAAATCTGACTAATTTGCACATTTAACCAAAAACTGGCAAAACTATACATTTCACAGAAAACCAAGAAAATATGCTGCAGAAATGTTTATTGTATACCTACAAGACTACAGTTTAAGTATCAGCTACTTCAATCTCAAAATAAAAAAGGCTTTGCTGTTTGATTTTTTTTTTAAAGTTGATGTCGACAGCCAACAGATGCCAAGTAATGACAATATAAGTTATTTACGTTCCTATCCATAGATATGGAGATTTTAACACCCTGAAGTAGCCAAGTACACCCTGAGGCACAGCCGAAGTGTGTACAGGCTACTGAAGGGTGTTAAAATATCCATAACTACTGATAGGAACGTAGACAACGAATTTATCCCCGGTTATAGTAAAAAATAAGACATTTTGGACCCCGGCGGCCCACGTAAAAGTGACGCTTTCTTTGTTTTTGGAAAGAATAAGTAAACAATATATGCTTCGAGTGTTTTTTACCCAGTGTAGGGTATTAACTTTGGTAGAACCCTACAGTTGATCAAAGTAACAGCTTTATATTCAATATAAAGTCAAAATTTGATTTTGGAGCACAACGTCACGAGCTTTAACGTCATATTATCCCCGTTTTGAAAATTATAGCAACATTTGATTGGTTAAATGGCTAGTTACACCCGGTAATATGGCCTAGCAACACCCGGGAATATGGGTTTTTTATACCCGGTATTTTAACCAATCAAAAGTTGTCATAATTTTCAAACCGGGAATAATAGCTCATATGACCCTGTGGGTCAGGTGAAGTAAACAGGATACCCTTTAAAAAGATTCCAGCTTTTTAAATTGACAAAATCAATGCTATCACTGAACTGTGGAATGCTTAGCATTTGTAATATGGCTTCCTCCTACAAATCCACCTCACATCACATTTCTTCTTATAAAACATGATTCATTGTACATTTCTAAAAGATAAGTGCTACCATATTTGAACTTTCAATAAAGAGTATTCTTTATTATAACTTAAAATAAATGCAAGCTCTCTTACACCTTTCAACATAGACCTCTCCTTTCATGACTTTCAATATAAAGGCCACCCCTTAAATAATTCTTTATAAAGGCCATCCTCATATAAGGTCACTTTTTTTTCTAGGCAAAAGGTTTCAACAATAAGAGAGAGACAATTGGTTACTTCTAGTAGCTTCATTCATGACATAAAACAGTATTAAAAATATATATTAAAATAAATAATTTTGGCATGGTTTTAACTAATGTGTCTTATTATACGATAATGTCAAGATAAATACAATGACTTTGTCACAAATCTTCAAGGTATGGAAACAAATGGGTTAATATAAAGTAAGCTAGGTCTTTGTTACCCCAGTATGATGTATGTGATGTCAGCATTGATATATAACTATTAGAAAAACTGCCTTGTCGAATCTGGTAATCTATTCTGTATTCTAGATCTGGAAAATATATTTTACAATTAAACATGAGATCTGTAATTTTTGTTTGAAGTCAGTCAAGAAAATCTCATTAATATTTGGTATCAGTTTTTGTACTGTACAAGTCTTAGTGCATCTGTAAACTGTAAAAAATAAAATTGATGGAAGTCAAACTTTATTGTTGTTTTAAAATGAGTAGCATTACAGTCAGTTATGTTTACCCCTAAGTACTAGTGAGGGGTAAAATGTATGAAAAGTAATGTCTTTCCAAGATGAAACATGAATGAATTATCTTGATTATAATTTGAAAAAACTAGTACAGGAGGAGGTAATTGATGAACAATTAACTTTTCGTTTTTTTAAAGTTACCCGAGAAAACCACTGACCTGTCGCAAGTCACTGAAATAAGGAGATTTTCAAATGAAAAGAAAAACCAGTATTTCATCCAATGAAATAAAAATGTTTATTTCACTGTGTGATGTTATAGTACCAAAATCGTCTCAATCTAATATATGTTTTAGTATTCGGCAATGAAAAAAAGTTCTTTTTTAAACGTCTAATTGGCACAAACAAAAGTGTAAATCTATGTAACAGTATAACTACTCTTGTATTCAAAATGTCAAAAATAATTCACTCATAACAACAATGATGATTCAGTCATGTGTGAAGAAGTGTACTCAATATAATTCTATGTGATAATTCGTCAGGGAAACCAAAAAAAAAAAAATCTGGGACAGAAATCAATTGTTCACTCATGCATGGCCGATGACAAATTACATTTATATAATCTCAATTTTTTGTATAATTTTTAATAAATGGTCTATTAAATATTTGCAATATATCTTTCAATATAATCTGAGAAAGGATATAATTAATTGTTTAACATACAAAGGTAAAAAAAAAAAAGTACCTGTTTGTTCAATAGATTCCAGTCTTGTTAATTCTGCTTTCTTTGTTTCTCTATCAAAAGAAATTTGAATTTCCTCCCCTTCTTTCTCCATCTTCTGTAAATTCTTTAATTCTACACTCAGATTGTCCTTGTTTCCTTTTGTTTTGAATAAATGACCAACTGTAATTATAGATTATGCATGTCAGTAATATAAAAATATGTATTTTTTAAGTTTTAAGTTAAATATTTTAATATCCCGCCACATTTTTGTGTCTGTCCCAAGCCAGGACTTGAATTTCAAACGTCATATTTCGTGGTCTTTTTTATGGTCAGTGGTTTGAAGTGAGAGGTGATTGTTCATTTTGTTGATATTGAGGTAATTGGTATAATAAGATCAGATCTTTGTAAACAAACAATAAAAAACACATCCACTTAACACTTGAGTATTTAATGCTGTTCTTCATCTCAAAGGCACAAAATCTCTTGGGTTTTTTAAATTGTTTGTTTTAAATAATGCATGTAAAAATATATGAAGGTTATTGATAGATCCAACCAATCTGATCATTTTATAAGAAATTTCATCAATATAACATAGATATGTATGGAGACATACACAGATTCAGATTCAATATTTTATCAGCATCTCACCTTATGCATACATACATAAAATAACAAATAATGGAAGGTTGAAAGCTATATTAACTGATGTCTGTATATGTACTGTTAACATTTAAATTGAAATAGGTTATTTTGTTCATTAACTTGTCTTATGATAGCATTTTGTATCTACCACATACAAAATGTATGTATATAATGCTTTCAAAAATCCTGAAGTTTTTTTTATTCCCAAAAACTTAATTGTCAGTTATATATTCATATAATCTATGGATCTTTTGTGAAAGATATGTGCTTGTCTCACCTGGAGTATAAAACAATAGAGCTAAATAAAAGTGGAATTACATTTACATAAAACATAATATTGTTCTGCAAGTGAAACATTTTGAAAAAGTGGAATTACTTTAAATTTAAAAAAAATGATAAAACCATTTCATCATAAAATCCTGAATCCAGCCATATATAAATCTAAGTTAAATGCAATGTATATATAAAATAACATATAAAGTATGTATATATAAAATAATATATAAAGTATGTATATATAAAATAACATATAAAGTATGTATATATAAAATAACATATAAAGTATGTATATATAAAATAACATATAAAGCAACTAAAACATAAATACAGTCAAACCTGCATTAAAGGGCACCTCTATATAACAAATCACTGTCTATAAAGGGCACCTCTATATAACAAATCACTGTCTATAAAGGGCACCTCTATATAACAAATCACTGTCTATAAAGGGCACCTCTATATAACAAATCACTGTCTATAAAGGGCACCTCTATATAACAAATCACTGTCTATAAAGGTCACCTCTAAATAACAAATCACTGTCTATAAAGGGCACCTCTATATAACAAATCACTGTCTATAAAGGGCACCTCTATATAACAAATCACTGTCTATAAAGGTCACCTCTATATAACAAATCAGTCTATAATGGTCACCTCTATATAACAAATCACTGTCTATAAAGGGCACCTCTATATAACAAATCACTGTCTATAAAGGACACCTCTATAAAACAAATCAGTCTATAAAGGGCACCTCTATATAACAAATCACTGTCTATAAAGGGCACCTCTATATAACAAATCAGTCTATAAAGGGCACCTCTATATAACAAATCACTGTCTATAAAGGACACCTCTATATAACAAATCACTGTCTATAAAGGGCACCTCTATATAACAAATCACTCTATAAAGGACACCTCTACATAACAAATCACTGTCTATAAAGGACACCTCTATATAACAAATCACTGTCTATAAAGGGCACCTCTATATAACAAATCAGTCTATAAAGGGCACCTCTATATAACAAATCACTGTCTATAAAGGGCACATCTATATAACAAATCACTGTCTATAAAGGACACCTCTATAAAACAAATCACTGTCTATAAAGGGCACCTCTATATAACAAATCACTGTCTATAAAGGGCACCTCTATATAACAAATCAGTCTATAAAGGGCACCTCAATATAACAAATCACTGTCTATAAAGGGCACCTCTATATAACAAATCAGTCTATAAAGGGCACCTCTATATAACAAATCACTGTCTATAAAGGGCACCTCTATATAACAAATCACTGTCTATAAGGGACACCTCTATAAAACAAATCACTGTCTATAAAGGGCACCTCTATATAACAAATCACTGTCTATAAAGGGCACCTCTATATAACAAATCACTGTCTATAAAGGACACCTCTATATAACAAATCACTGTCTATAAAGGGCACCTCTATATAACAAATCAGTCTATAAAGGGCACCTCTATATAACAAATCACTGTCTATAAAGGGCACCTCTATATAACAAATCACTGTCTATAAAACAAATCACTGTCTATAAAGGGCACCTCTATATAACGAATCACTGTCTATAAAGGGCACCTCTATATAACAAATCACTGTCTATAAAAAGCATCTCTATATAACAAATCACTGTCTATAAAGGGCACCTCTATATAACAAATCACTGTCTATAAAGGGCACCTCTATATAACAAATCAGTCTATAAAGGTCACCTCTATAAAACAAATCACTGTCTATAAAGGGCACCTCTATATAACAAATCACTGTCTATAAAGGGCACCTCTATAAATCAAATCATTGTCTATAAAGGGCACCTCTATATAACAAATCACTGTCTATAAAGGACACCTCTATATAACAAATCACTGTCTATAAAGGGCACCTCTATATAACAAATCAGTCTATAAAGGGCACCTCTATATAACAAATCACTGTCTATAAAGGGCACCTCTATATAACAAATCACTGTCTATAAAACAAATCACTGTCTATAAAGGGCACCTCTATATAACGAATCACTGTCTATAAAGGGCACCTCTATATAACAAATCACTGTCTATAAAAAGCATCTCTATATAACAAATCACTGTCTATAAAGGGCACCTCTATATAACAAATCACTGTCTATAAAGGGCACCTCTATATAACAAATCAGTCTATAAAGGTCACCTCTATAAAACAAATCACTGTCTATAAAGGGCACCTCTATATAACAAATCACTGTCTATAAAGGGCACCTCTATAAATCAAATCATTGTCTATAAAGGGCACCTCTATATAACAAATCACTGTCTATAAAGGGCACCTCTAAATAACAAATCACTGTCTATAAAGGTCACCTCTAAATAACAAATCACTGTCTATAAAGGGCACCTCTATATAACAAATCACTGTCTATAAAGGGCACCTCTATATAACAAATCACTGTCTATAAAGGTCACCTCAAAATAACAAATCACTGTCTATAAAGGGCACCTCTATATAACAAATCACTGTCTATAAAGGGCACCTCTATATAACAAATCACTGTCTATAAAGGACACCTCTATAAAACAAATCACTGTCTATAAAGGGCACCTCTATATAACAAAGCACTGTCTATAAAGGACACCTCTATATAACAAATCACTGTCTATAAAGGGCACCTCTATATAACAAATCAGTCTATAAAGGGCACCTCTATATAACAAATCACTGTCTATAAAGGGCACCTCTATATAACAAATCACTGTCTATAAAGGTCACCTCTATATAACAAATCACTGTCTATAAAGGGCACCTCTATATAACAAATCAGTCTATAAAGGACACCTCTATAAAACAAATCACTGTCTATAAAGGACACCTCTATATAACAAATCACTGTCTATAAAGGGCACCTCTATATAACAAATCAGTCTATAAAGGGCACCTCTATATAACAAATCACTGTCTATAAAGGGCACCTCTATATAACAAATCACTGTCTATAAAGGACACCTCTATAAAACAAATCACTCTATAAAAGGCACCTCTATATAACAAATCACTGTCTATAAAGGGCACCTCTATATAACAAATCACTGTCTATAAAGGACACCTCTATATAACAAATCACTGTCTATAAAGGGCACCTCTATATAACAAATCAGTCTATAAAGGGCACCTCTATATAACAAATCACTGTCTATAAAGGGCACCTCTATATAACAAATCACTGTCTATAAAGGACACCTCTATAAAACAAATCACTGTCTATAAAGGGCACCTCTGTATAACAAATCACTGTCTATAAAGGGCACCTCTATATAACAAATCACTGTCTATAAAGGTCACCTCTATATAACAAATCACTGTCTATAAAGGGCACCTCTATATAACAAATCACTGTCTATAAAGGGCACCTCTATATAACAAATCAGTCTATAAAGGGCACCTCTATAAAACAAATCACTGTCTATAAAGGGCACCTCTATATAACAAATCACTGTCTATAAAGGGCACCTCTATATAACAAATCACTGTCTATAAAGGTCACCTCTATAAAACAAATCAATGTCTATAAAGGGCACCTCTATATAACAAATCACTGTCTATAAAGGACACCTCTATAAAACAAATCACTGTCTATAAAGGGCACCTCTATATAACAAATCACTGTCTATAAAGGGCACCTCTATATAACAAATCACTGTCTATAAAGAGCATCTCTATATAACAAATCACTGTCTATAAAGGGCACCTCTATATAACAAATCACTGTCTATAAAGGGCACCTCTATATAACAAATCAGTCTATAAAGGTCACCTCTACATAACAAATCACTGTCTATAAAGGGCACCTCTATATAACAAATCACTGTCTATAAAGGGCACCTCTATAAAACAAATCATTGTCTATAAAGGGCACCTCTATATAACAAATCACTGTGTATAAAGGGCACCTCTATATAACAAATCACTGTCTATAAAGGGCACCTCTATATAACAAATCATTGTATATAAAGGGAAGCCTTATTTTCCCCATTAATGAATAGTGCATATAATTTTAGCCTGTATATAAAGGGCAACTGCTGATAAAGGGCATTTTCAGGTTCCCTCGAGTGGCCTTTATATACAGGTTTGACTGTAAATACAAAAATAATATCTACGATGCCGTGCACCATCACCAAGCATTATACTAACTAATAGAGGATATCCTAGGCTGCCTGGCAGGAGAAGTTTCAGCACTTCCCGGCACCTCAACCTCCATGCTAGTCATGTTATCTTTCTCAAACTTGTCACCTTTCTCTGTGGCTATCTCCATTGAACCAACTGTCTCAAACGCTGCATAGGCTTTAGATTTCATGGTTTGGTATGGTACCTTGTTAGTTGCATCATATTTATGTATTGGTAAAGGCATAACGGTTGAATAATGCTTCAATATTAATGGTTCTATCCTGTATGCCTATAAAAACATGTCACAGTCAATATACAGATATATCTACACAGAAACTAATAAACAAAATCAATGAAACATTTATTAAAGTTACACGATTATGTGTATTATACAGTGTTAATATGTATATAGAACACTAATGCTGAACAAAAGGTCAAACATGTATCTCTAGTTCAATCTACACAGATGTTACTTCTAAAAGACAGAAATCATTAGTAGTGACATGCATTATCTAACTGACCATGAATATTGAATTTGTAAATGTACTTTCAAAAATTACCATTGGGTTGCCAAATATTTATAAAAACAAATTTTAGCTCAGTTTTTGTTAGATTACTTTGGAATTCAACTTATCCAAGGTAAATTCAATGGTAACCAACTACAACTGGACCAAATGCTTAGTTTGAGATATCAGAGGAAATGACTTTTTTGAGATAATAAGGATTTACTCAATGTTTATAAAATGTATAAATCAAGCTTTACTCTTAATAAGTAAAAACAAACTTCAAAATAACTTTATATACAAAGAGTTTGATGAAGGCTCATACTAAAATGTAAACACAAAATCCCCCTCTCCCACCTCCCAAAGAAAAAGAGCTGCACTCTATGACTAGCTGTTATACAGTTTACAGACAGAGAATCTCAAGCAGACATATAGACTTACCACAGGATCATATGGATGATACAGGTTGAAGAGACGTCTACACACAGACGGAGACAAAATATGGTCAATGGTTCCTTTAGATGAAGGTCTAACACCTCGTAAGGCTAAGAAGACAGCCAGTGGAGAGCCCACACAAAACAGATTCTCTACCTGGAAAATGGAATAAACTTTATATTATTCATAAACAAAATGTCTGATGGATGTACAATTTAAAAATGTGAAAATACTGCCACACTTTCTCCTTGCCACAAAATAGAGAATCTATAAAAATAATTCATCCACTTACATTTCACGCCATATTGAAAAAGAAAATAATTGCTGAATGGAAAATAACTATACATGTATATGAAAAGACGGCCTTTCATTATGCATGTACTAAAAATTAATCTAATTAAAATCAGAACACAGTGAGATCAAAGGGAAAATATTATCCTTAAGTTTTTTTAAATTAAAAGTAAGACTGCTTTTCAGATATCTAAAAGAAAAAAAAATGGCCTATCTATCTACCCACTTAAACAATTGTAACTCGAGTTATATAGCAAATCAGTAATTTTTTTCAGAACAAAATATGGTAAAAATAGATCTTGAAGGCAACAAGAGTTAAAGTTTAAAGGGTATGGTTACACTGTCATATACCAGGCCGATTGTACGAGTTAATTGTAAACAATGTTAAATCTTACGTGAAACTTCAAACTAGAGTTTCCAGATGAAGTTTGTTTGTCATGTACATTTGTCAACAGGCATTCTAATTCATTCACTCTGAAAAATAATATATTGTAATAAACATTCACCATGCTAAATTTATTATTGACGTTATTGATGTATGCCAGCATAATAATCTTGGTCTGTGGCAGCAACATATTATATTCTTCATTTATAATTTTATTTTGTATAATATCATAATAGTAAGGCAGTGGCTAGTGGCTAGGGCATACATGTATATTCAAATATTAATGTTGTTTTCTACCAAACTTGTACAAATATTGAAAATGTATTAAACTGGAAGCTCGCATGAATCTGAATTGCCCACCACATTATTCATGCACTATTGTGCCATTTGTGGTTCAGACAAGTTTGGGTCCGGTAAGCAAAAAAAAATGTTTACTGATATTACATAACTAAGTAAAAAACAATACTATGCTACAAACCTTTTCTTTGCTTCATTTAATTCACTCAGAAGTTCTGCTGAATCTTTAGCCTGTTCTGTCTCCTCATCCTAAAATAAAAGGGAGATCAATACTGCTAAAAAGGCATCCATTTTACCCTTTAAGGATACAGACAAAATGAATACAAGTATATCAAAGAGATGAAAGTGCTCGCTGATGAAAAAGAGGAAACTTCCTATACAGTGCACTTAAATCTTCATTTTCTAGCTGTTTAGACCAAGTTTGACTTAAATCTTCATTTTCTAGTTGTTTAGACCAAGTATGACTTAAATCTTCATTTTCTAGTTGTTTAGACCAAGTTCGACTTAAATCTTCATTTTCTAGCTGTTTAGACCAAGTTTGACTTAAATCTTCATTTTCTAGCTGTTTAGACCAAGTTTGACTTAAATCTTCATTTTCTAGTTGTTTAGACCAAGTTTGACTTAAATCTTCATTTTCTAGCTGTTTAGACCAAGTTTGACTTAAATCTTCATTTTCTAGCTGTTTAGACCAAGTTTGACTTAAATCTTCATTTTCTAGTTGTTTAGACCAAGTATGACTTAAATCTTCATTTTCTAGCTGTTTAGACCAAGTTTGACTTAAATCTTCATTTTCTAGCTGTTTAGACCAAGTTTGACTTAAATCTTCATTTTCTAGCTGTTTAGACCAAGTTTGACTTAAATCTTCATTTTCTAGTTGTTTAGACCAAGTTTGACTTAAATCTTCATTTTCTAGCTGTTTAGACCAAGTTTGACTTAAATCTTCATTTTCTAGCTGTTTAGACCAAGTTTGACTTAAATCTTCATTTTCTAGCTGTTTAGACCAAGTTTGACTTAAATCTTCATTTTCTAGCTGTTTAGACCAAGTTTGACTTAAATCTTCATTTTCTAGCTGTTTAGACCAAGTTTGACTTAAATCTTCATTTTCTAGCTGTTTAGACCAAGTTTGACTTAAATCTTCATTTTCTAGCTGTTTAGACCAAGTTTGACTTAAATCTTCATTTTCTAGTTGTTTAGACCAAGTTTGACTTAAATCTTCATTTTCTAGCTGTTTAGACCAAGTTTGACTTAAATCTTCATTTTCTAGCTGTTTAGACCAAGTTTGACTTAAATCTTCATTTTCTAGCTGTTTAGACCAAGTTTGACTTAAATCTTCATTTTCTAGCTGTTTAGACCAAGTTTGACTTAAATCTTCATTTTCTAGCTGTTTAGACCAAGTTTGACTTAAATCTTCATTTTCTAGCTGTTTAGACCAAGTTTGACTTAAATCTTCATTTTCTAGCTGTTTAGACCAAGTTTGACTTAAATCTTCATTTTCTAGCTGTTTAGACCAAGTTTGACTTAAATCTTCATTTTCTAGTTGTTTAGACCAAGTATGACTTAAATCTTCATTTTCTAGTTGTTTAGACCAAGTATGACTTAAATCTTCATTTTCTAGCTGTTTAGACCAAGTTTGACTTAAATCTTCATTTTCTAGTTGTTTAGACCAAGTTTGACTTAAATCTTCATTTTCTAGTTGTTTAGACCAAGTATGACTTAAATCTTCATTTTCTAGTTGTTTAGACCAAGTTTGACTTAAATCTTCATTTTCTAGTTGTTTAGACCAAGTATGACTTAAATCTTCATTTTCTAGTTGTTTAGACCAAGTATGACTTAAATCTTCATTTTCTAGCTGTTTAGACCAAGTTTGACTTAAATCTTCATTTTCTAGCTGTTTAGACCAAGTATGACTTAAATCTTCATTTTCTAGTTGTTTAGACCAAGTATGACTTAAATCTTCATTTTCTAGCTGTTTAGACCAAGTTTGACACATATTATTTCCTATTATTTTCCAAAAAAAAAAAAAAAAAGAGGAAATCTGTTGATCAGGAAAAAACTTTCATCTCTGAATATCAACATGTTTTCATTTTCAGCAGTATTTCAGATAACAGGTGTAATCTTTGTTTTATATACAACAGGTGCATGCTTTGTTTACATGTGAACTATAATCTGGGTATCAAGGGATCTAACAGAACTGAGTACATGTATACTATAATCAAGGCAAAATTTTTAACTTTTCTTCTTTTTTATCGTTCCTACCGAATATAGACCACCTTCAACAAACAAGTTCAAGATTATGTTCCTGATTTTGTCAAGGTTGAGAATTATGATGTCACCATTAACTTATTTCTCTGAGAATTTATACCAAACCTTTATTTCCTGCAGTAGCACATTCTTTAATCTGTAAACATAAGTGTTTTTCTAATTAATATTGACTTCTTAACTCCTGTAACAGTTAGTAATAGTTTACATACTTACAATGACTTTAGTGACAAACTGGTCATACAAAGCTATTGGATTCCAACCTGTCAGTATATCATAGGTAATAACAGCACCTAAAACAAGTATACACAAATTTACATGTTTAATGTATTATCACTTACACTGCTCTATTTTGAAATATAATTATCAGACTTATAAGCAGTTATTCAAAAAAGAGGAATCCAGTACATGTCACAAATAAGTAATTATTAGGAATAAAAGTTTATTTTGACACAAAAACAATGATCAGATATTCCCACAGAAAGTAGAATGCTGATTGGCCAACAGATTTAATTATTCAAACTGCAGTCTGTGTTAAACTTTGAGCCCTATGACTTGGGCCACATAGACCCTGTGACTTCAAATTGAACAAGCATTAATCTATATATAACAATGGAACTGCACAGAAAATATAGAAACATTTCTTATGCTTATTCTTAAGAATTTTTTTTGGTTTAAATTATTTAATTTTTTCTCTTTTATGGCACCTACTATCCCTTCTATTGGTGGATCGATATCATTTATATAAATTAAAACCTTCTATTGGTGGATCAATATCATTTATATAAATTAAAACCTTCTATTGGTGGATCAATATCATTTATATAAATTAAAACCTTCTATTGGTGGATCAATATCATTTATATAAATTAAAACCTTCTATTGGTGGATCAATATCATTTATATAAATTCAAACCTTCTATTGGTGGATCAATATCATTTATATAAATTCAAACCTTCTATTGGTGGATCAATATCATTTATATAAATTAAAACCTTCTATTGGTGGATCGATATCATTTATATAAATTAAAACCTTCTATTGGTGGATCAATATCATTTATATAAATTAAAACCTTCTATTGGTGGATCAATATCATTTATATAAATTAAAACCTTCTATTGGTGGATCAATATCATTTATATAAATTAAAACCTTCTATTGGTGGATCAATATCATTTATATAAATTAAAACCTTCTATTGGTGGATCGATATCATTCATATAAATTAAAACTTTCTATTGGTGGATCAATATCATTTATATAAATTAAAACCTTCTATTGGTGGATCAATATCATTTATATAAATTCAAACCTTCTATTGGTGGATCGATATCATTTATATAAATTAAAACCTTCTATTGGTGGATCGATATCATTTATATAAATTAAAACTTTCTATTGGTGGATCAATATCATTTATATAAATTAAAACTTTCTATTGGTGGATCAATATCATTTATATAAATTAAAACCTTCTATTGGTGGATCAATATCATTTATATAAATTAAAACCTTCCATTGGTGGATCAATATCATTTATATAAATTAAAACCTTCTATTGGTGGATCAATATCATTTATATAAATTAAAACCTTCTATTGGTGGATCAATATCATTTATATAAATTAAAACCTTCTATTGGTGGATCAATATCATTTATATAAATTAAAACTTTCTATTGGTGGATCAATATCATTTATATAAATTAAAACCTTCTATTGGTGGATCAATATCATTTATATAAATTAAAACTTTCTATTGGTGGATCAATATCATTTATATAAATTAAAACCTTCTATTGGTGGATCAATATCATTTATATAAATTAAAACGTTCTATTGGTGGATCGATATCATTTATATAAATTAAAACCTTCTATTGGTGGATCAATATCATTTATATAAATTAAAACCTTCTATTGGTGGATCAATATCATTTATATAAATTAAAACCTTCTATTGGTGGATCAATATCATTTATATAAATTAAAACCTTCTATTGGTGGATCAATATCATTTATATAAATTAAAACCTTCTATTGGTGGATCAATATCATTTATATAAATTCAAACCTTCCATTGGTGGATCAATATCATTTATATAAATTAAAACCTTCCATTGGTGGATCAATATCATTTATATAAATTAAAACCTTCTATTGGTGGATCAATATCATTTATATAAATTAAAACCTTCTATTGGTGTATCAATATCATTTATATAAATTCAAACCTTCTATTGGTGGATCAATATCATTTATATAAATTAAAACCTTCCATTGGTGGATCAATATCATTTATATAAATTAAAACCTTCTATTGGTGGATCAATATCATTTATATAAATTAAAACCTTCTATTGGTGGATCAATATCATTTATATAAATTAAAACCTTCTATTGGTGGATCAATATCATTTATATAAATTAAAACTTTCACTTGGTGGATCAATATCATTTATATAAATTAAAACCTTCCATTGGTGGATCAATATCATTTATATAAATTCAAACTTTCTCTTCCCACATATCATCTCTGGCAAAGTTGGTTCCATTTGATTGAGCAGTATTATATTGTAGGAGAAAATTAAATGGTGGAAAAGTTAATAACGAACCACAGATAGATTGATGACCTAAGTGGGCTAAGGAAATGGTTTATTTTAAGAGTGGTCTACTGTAAGAATTCTTACAAAAAACAAAAAAAAAACGTACCAAGAGAATGAGCAATAATTGAGACTTTTCCTCCACTTGGAATGAAGTATGGATTCTTACAACAGAACAATTCAAACAGTCGATTCATCTGTGTCTGTAAGCTCTGGGTAATCTGAAAATAAAAATATTTTTATCTATCTAATTTTGGTTTTCAAATGATACCAATAATATAACTAGCAGGGACACATTGCATTGTGTTAAATCTAACCATCTTATTTAATGTTAACAGTAAATTACAAATTCTGCTCACATTTCCTTTATTTCTAATTTTTATTTTTAAAAACATTTTATTGTTTTTACACTATTATTACAGAATGCTTTATAATGAAATAATTCTGTACATAATGTTCTATATTATAATTCTGTACATAATGTTCTATATTATAATTCTGTACATAATGTTCTATATTATAATTCTGTACATAATGTTCTATATTATAATTCTGTACATAATGTTCTATATTATAATTCTGTACATAATGTTCTATATTATAATTCTGTACATAATGTTCTATATTATAATTCTGTACATAATGTTCTATATCATAATTCTGTACATAATGTTCTATATTATAATTCTGTACATAATGTTCTATATTATAATTCTGTACATAATGTTCTATATCATAATTCTGTACATAATGTTCTATATTATAATTCTGTACATAAAGTTCTATATCATAATTCTGTACATAATGTTCTATATTATAATTCTGTACATAAAGTTCTATATTATAATTCTGTACATAATGTTCTATATTATAATTCTGTACATAATGTTCTATATTATAATTCTGTACATAATGTTCTATATTATAATTCTGTACATAATGTTCTATATTATAATTCTGTACATAATGTTCTATATTATAATTCTGTACATAATGTTCTATATTATAATTCTGTACATAATGTTCTATATTATAATTCTGTACATAATGTTCTATATTATAATTCTGTACATAATGTTCTATATTATAATTCTGTACATAATGTTCTATATTATAATTCTGTACATAATGTTCTATATTATAATTCTGTACATAATGTTCTATATTATAATTCTGTACATAATGTTCTATATCATAATTCTGTACATAATGGATTTTTATAGTGCTACGTACCCCACTGAAACAACAGTCCATGGATAGACATGTCGCTCTACTCTGATACATTATCATGAATCTGATCCAACCAGTTATTGCTTTTTCTCGTTAATTTTAATTTAAGCAACTTGTATTGTTCAAAAACAAACAATACAATTTGTTAACAATAAATTTCTCGTTAAAGCTGCATGCTTAGTGGAGAAGCAAAAATACAAATATAGTCTTTGGTTTGACGACTGGAGCTCAAACTCACGATCTATCATACCTGAGGTAAGCATGCTTACAATTACATCACTGATAGACTCACCTCTGATCTGTATAATGCTTACAATTACATCACTGATAGACTCACCTCTGATCTGTATAATGGACTGGTATAGTATAAAATGTCCATAGCACTGCTGTTTAACAATGATCTTAATCCTGACATCTTGTTTGGTGTAATTGAATCGACTGTATCTGTTTATAAAAAAAATATTTATAGTGAAACTCATTCAAATATCAAACATATCTCCAGAGGCCCTGAAATATTAGTATGCAACCAAATGTTGCTATAAACTATTTGCCTTAAATATATTTAGGAATGGAGGAATTTGACAGCTGTGATGTATTACTGTATGTTCTAATACAGTTTACTTTACACACATTATAACTCCAAAATTATAAGTACCGGTAGTAATTCCTACAAATAATTCCCCTATTATTGTTAGGTAAATAATATCTTTTAAGCTTTTCTACAGGTTTCACATGAAGTTTAAAATAAGTGACATCCATATATATATATATATCTAATATACATGGTATCCAATCTGAAATATACCTCAGATAATCATCATAGTATTTATATAATTAGTGGCAAATAAGAAAAAATAATCTGCTGGAAGTTGTCAAAAATCATATTTTCATTTTTAATTTCTTACAATTCAGATAGCTACTCTCAAATGCAAGTAACTTTTTATCTAAACCCACGAGGTATTCAAATTTGTGCCAAAAATATTTAGGTTTCTGCTTACTTTCAGTTTTTGTGATATCTTAAATGGTTTAATTTTGATCTAGCAGTGTAGGAATTCATATTTATTTTATGATCTATTTGATCATACATCCTTCTGCTTGATTCCTAGATTTAGTGGAATTACTAAACTTTACTATACAAACATTATAAATTCAAAGTAATGATATACACAACATTAAACAGAGACAGATCAAACAATATTCACAATGAAAAAGAATGTCTTGGATCATTTTCAACAGTAGATCAAGTGTGAATTATAAAAAAACAACTAGTAAGAATAATGTAAACCAAATATTAAAATGGTTGACTCTTACATTTATAAGTATTCCGATTAATAGGTTAAACATGCAAAGTGAAATTCTTATATTAGTGTAAACATATTTTATTAATCAATGCATATGAATATAGTACAACAATTTAAATACAACAATAGTAATGACTATGAATTAATTAAGAGGATCCGAAAACAAGTTATTAAATTTATATAAATCCGTATCCCAAGTTTAATTAAATCTACTTTTAATAATCTCAGAAGTTAGATTACGTTGTAAGGATCAGTGAAATGATAATTGTATTTTACACCATAAGGGATGAATTGTGCAGGAAAGTGAAAAGGGTTGGTGAATTGTGAATTACGGGGTAAATCGTTTACTACTTAAAATGAACTTTTGTACTGACAAGATTTCTGTGTTCTGGTTAATTGTTAACTCATTAGATCCTACCAATAGAAGTTCAGTGGACAAGGGAATAGGAAGGTTAAGGGCAAATATGTGGCGTTGTCTAGGTATGTTATAGTCAGGACAGTTGAGAAGATAATGAGTAGGAGTCTCTATAGCACCACATGTACAATGCAGTGAATTTACAATATTTTTCCGAAATAGATCGGAAATAAAAGCTTCTTATATTAGTCCTTGACATTTAATAAACAAGTATACAGGTATTAACTATTACAGGTCAAATTACCTCCATCTAAAGTCAAACTGGATCTCCATTCTACAGGTAAAAATTCTGCTCGTTTGTTGTCTACGTCAAGTTGTGGGAATGTCTTGTTTTTAATGATTACATATTTATCTCTCAGTCTGTAATTATAATAAGAGTGTAAACTGAATAGAAGGTCCACTTAAAATGTATTCAATCTTATTCTAATCATTTATATTTTACCTCTGATTTATTATTCTTATTTATGATTTGTTCCTTTATTCTGGTTTTGACATTGATAACAAGGAATTAAATGTGAAAAACAATATTGTATTTGAAATCTAAAAAAAGTTGCTGGAAATAATCTTCTGAAGAATGACAATTTTGTGTCAGTAAAAATAATATAGAAATGCATCTTTACTTTAACTCTTCATGGATAATACAATCAAATTTTTGTGAATCTAATTTGTTTTCAAGTACACAAGTTTTATATGTAATTTTATGCAAAGTAGATTTATATGAGTCTTATTTGTTTTGATCCTTTTCTTTCCTTTTAAGCATTATGATAGGTTTTAATATTTTCTCATATTAATCTTTTTCACTGCCTATTAGGGCATTACTAGCTCATATGTAGAAACCCAGACAATATATAAGTTATGGTGATACCACTCTTTTTTTTAAATTAGTTTAAACATATTTTTATTTGTTAAATATTACAAATAGGGATCCGACACAAGTTTTTTCAACTTATGAAGTCTTCTCCCAAATACAGTCATTTACAATATGTATTAGCATGCGCAATGAAATGATATAATATGATACCACTCTACTAACATCTATAAATAAAGTGAGGAAACGGCTACTCATCAACACATATCTGTATCAATTAAGGCAACAAACATAAAACAATAATTCTCTTTCAATATCTGGAAAAACAGATACTTACTCTCTACAGCTTTTTATAATACTACCAGTTTCCATCTTCTGTCCTATTCCATGAACTACAAATAACAGATGTGTTATGTCTGGGGGTTTGTCATCCATAACAGCTTCATACCGGTAACCTCTTAGGAGTTTTGTTCCAGCTGTGTAAAAAAAAAGAACCATAAAATGATTTATAAATATCAAACCAGTAAAAAGAACCATTAAATGATTTATAAATATCAAACCAGTAAGTTTTTGCTCCTTTACTAAGAGATTGTTGCCAAGTGATCAATTTTTCAGCTACATTTGTATATCATGGCTCAAGATGAGAACAAGTCAAATTTCTATGATAATGATGCCCCCCTTTGTACTTTAGCAACACTTAATAAATTTGTATAGTGCTAGCTCACTGAATATAACGTGTGGCCTTTGGTGGGTGTGGTTCTATAAGAGGGGGACTACAGTATAAAAGTCATGATACATTTTTGTAAATTGTTGTCAATAGTCTGCTTTACATTGTACTATTTACGAAGTCATTATTACATTTTACCTTTCTGTAATCCAAGTTTACTTCCTACTGCTCTAGCAAATCTAGAAGGCCTTGATTCACTATACATGTAAATCTCATTGGGTCCACACCACTCAACATAAAACTCTTCAAATCGTAACTGATGGAGAACTGAAATCATACAATATGTACCAATTAAATATTCAGTGATGTGTAGGTGTCATAGTTCTATTAGAAATCTGATGCTATAAGATCTTTTATATATAAGATACATAAAGTTTTTATTTTAGCTTTATAATTATTTAAAAGACTTAACCATTTTAAATAAAATTCACTTTTTGTTGCACCTACTTTTTTGCATGCAATCCATTAATTTCCATATTTCTTAAAACTACATTGTATACAATGCTAGCCATTAAACAAAGGCCTGCACATTGTAGTTTAATGTACCATGTACATCTACAACTGTATGTTGTTATTACTATACACTGCTAGCCATTAAACAAAGGCCTGCACACTGTAGTTTAATGTACCAGGTACATCTACAACTGTATGTTGTTATTACTATACAATGCTAGCCATTAAACAAAGGCCTGCACACTGTAGTTTACTGTACCAGGTACATCTACAACTGTATGTTGTTATTACTATACAATGCTAGCCATTAAACAAAGGCCTGCACACTGTAGTTTACTGTACCAGGTACATCTACAACTGTATGTTGTTATTACTATACAATGCTAGCCATTAAACAAAGGCCTGCACACTGTAGTTTACTGTACCAGATACATCTACAACTGTATGTTGTTATTACTATACAATGCTAGCCATTAAACAAAGGCCTGCACACTGTAGTTTACTGTACCAGGTACATCTACAACTGTATGTTGTTATTACTATACAATGCTAGCCATTAAACAAAGGCCTGCACACTGTAGTTTACTGTACCAGGTACATCTACAACTGTATGTTGTTATTACTATACAATGCTAGCCATTAAACAAAGGCCTGCACACTGTAGTTTACTGTACCAGATACATCTACAACTGTATGTTGTTATTACTATACAATGCTAGCCATTAAACAAAGGCCTGCACACTGTAGTTTACTGTACCAGATACATCTACAACTGTATGTTGTTATTACTATACAATGCTAGCCATTAAGCAAAGGCCTGCACACTGTAGTTTAATGTACCAGGTACATCTACAACTGTATGTTGTTATTACTATACAATGCTAGCCATTAAACAAAGGCCTGCACACTGTAGTTTACTGTACCAGGTACATCTACAACTGTATGTTGTTATTACTATACAATGCTAGCCATTAAACAAAGGCCTGCACACTGTAGTTTAATGTACCAGATACATCTACAACTGTATGTTGTTATTACTATACAATGCTAGCCATTAAACAAAGGCCTGCACACTGTAGTTTACTGTACCAGGTACATCTACAACGGTATGTTGTTATTACTATACAATGCTAGCCATTAAACAAAGGCCTGCACACTGTAGTTTACTGTACCAGGTACATCTACAACTGTATGTTGTTATTACTATACAATGCTAGCCATTAAACAAAGGCCTGCACACTGTAGTTTAATGTACCAGATACATCTACAACTGTATGTTGTTATTACTATACAATGCTAGCCATTAAACAAAGGCCTGCACACTGTAGTTTACTGTACCAGGTACATCTACAACTGTATGTTGTTATTACTATACAATGCTAGCCATTAAACAAAGGCCTGCACACTGTAGTTTACTGTACCAGGTACATCTACAACTGTATGTTGTTATTACTATACAATGCTAGCCATTAAACAAAGGCCTGCACACTGTAGTTTAATGTACCAGATACATCTACAACTGTATGTTGTTATTACTATACAATGCTAGCCATTAAACAAAGGCCTGCACACTGTAGTTTACTGTACCAGGTACATCTACAACTGTATGTTGTTATTACTATACAATGCTAGCCATTAAACAAAGGCCTGCACACTGTAGTTTACTGTACCAGGTACATCTACAACTGTATGTTGTTATTACTATACAATGCTAGCCATTAAACAAAGGCCTGCACACTGTAGTTTACTGTACCAGATACATCTACAACTGTATGTTGTTATTACTATACAATGCTAGCCATTAAACAAAGGCCTGCACACTGTAGTTTACTGTACCAGATACATCTACAACTGTATGTTGTTATTACTATACAATGCTAGCCATTAAGCAAAGGCCTGCACACTGTAGTTTAATGTACCAGGTACATCTACAACTGTATGTTGTTATTACTATACAATGCTAGCCATTAAACAAAGGCCTGCACACTGTAGTTTACTGTACCAGGTACATCTACAACTGTATGTTGTTATTACTATACAATGCTAGCCATTAAACAAAGGCCTGCACACTGTAGTTTAATGTACCAGATACATCTACAACTGTATGTTGTTATTACTATACAATGCTAGCCATTAAACAAAGGCCTGCACACTGTAGTTTAATGTACCAGATACATCTACAACTGTATGTTGTTATTACTATACAATGCTAGCCATTAAACAAAGGCCTGCACACTGTAGTTTACTGTACCAGGTACATCTACAACTGTATGTTGTTATTACTATACAATGCTAGCCATTAAACAAAGGCCTGCACACTGTAGTTTACTGTACCAGGTACATCTACAACTGTATGTTGTTATTACTATACAATGCTAGCCATTAAACAAAGGCCTGCACACTGTAGTTTACTGTACCAGGTACATCTACAACTGTATGTTGTTATTACTATACAATGCTAGCCATTAAACAAAGGCCTGCACACTGTAGTTTACTGTACCAGGTACATCTACAACTGTATGTTGTTATTACTATACAATGCTAGCCATTAAACAAAGGCCTGCACACTGTAGTTTACTGTACCAGGTACATCTACAACTGTATATTGTTATTACTATACAATGCTAGCCATTAAACAAAGGCCTGCACACTGTAGTTTACTGTACCAGGTACATCTACAACTGTATGTTGTTATTACTATACAATGCTAGCCATTAAACAAAGGCCTGCACACTGTAGTTTACTGTACCAGGTACATCTACAACTGTATGTTGTTATTACTATACAATGCTAGCCATTAAACAAAGGCCTGCACACTGTAGTTTACTGTACCAGGTACATCTACAACTGTATGTTGTTATTACTATACAATGCTAGCCATTAAACAAAGGCCTGCACACTGTAGTTTAATGTACCAGATACATCTACAACTGTATGTTGTTATTACTATACAATGCTAGCCATTAAACAAAGGCCTGCACACTGTAGTTTACTGTACCAGGTACATCTACAACTGTATATTGTTATTACTATACAATGCTAGCCATTAAACAAAGGCCTGCACACTGTAGTTTACTGTACCAGGTACATCTACAACTGTATGTTGTTATTACTATACAATGCTAGCCATTAAACAAAGGCCTGCACACTGTAGTTTACTGTACCAGGTACATCTACAACTGTATGTTGTTATTACTATACAATGCTAGCCATTAAACAAAGGCCTGCACACTGTAGTTTACTGTACCAGGTACATCTACAACTGTATGTTGTTATTACTATACAATGCTAGCCATTAAACAAAGGCCTGCACACTGTAGTTTAATGTACCAGATACATCTACAACTGTATGTTGTTATTACTATACAATGCTAGCCATTAAACAAAGGCCTGCACACTGTAGTTTACTGTACCAGGTACATCTACAACTGTATGTTGTTATTACTATCTGTATGAAACACATTTGACCCTTCAGCATTTAGTGGACAGTTTAAATAAAATATAAAAAACAAGCAAACATCTTAATTTTGTACTTAAAGATTCTGCAAAGTTTTAAGATCTAGAGGTACTTGCAGAAGTTAGCTGCACAAAACATGTACTATTTTATACAATTTGGACTTAAAGTTCAATAAAATGCAAGCTGAAGTTCTGTGTAAAATCTAAAAAAATCTTATTCAATTCCACATGAACATTTTAATCATTACATGTACATGTATATCAGATTAGTTACTTGTTAACTGTGTAATATTAGTCACATCAGCTTTTATATTTGATTGTTTGTTTGATGGTGTTTAACACCACTTTCAACAAATTTCAGTTATATCGTGGTAGTCAGTTTTATTGGTGGAGGAAACCAGAGGACCCGGAGAAAACAGGGTTGGCGAAAAGCCGTCAATACTAGTATTGACCGGACCGGTGGTCAATACTGGTTTTAACCGGTCAATACTGGTCGATTGGAGTAAAAGCCAGATAGGATTATGAAAATTGATTACTAAGAGGGTCTTTTTAGTGGGGGGTATCTATTTTTAACTTATAATGATTTTAGGTTAGTATTTCTTTAATTTAATAAAATAAAATATAGAATGAAAGTGTCTAATTTAGATTTCATTATAAATCATTTGGTTAGAAACCATACATAAGAGAAGCCATGAAGAGTAAACCCCCTATAAACTTTCCATTTCCTGCATTCAGAATCATTCTGTCTCACATATGAATGAACTTTAAACATTTTATTGTTTCAAGCTGGCCACTTTTTTACCCTTTTCCTTCTTATGAACACGTTTATTGGGGTTATGTTGCTTTAGCAATTTATATTTCTTAATTGACCACCTGTCAGCCAAGTGTACAGCACTTTAATTAAGCTACCTGTAACTTACCTGTTGCAATCACACATTTTGAATTAAATAAATCTTTATGTAATTATAAATGTATTTAGTACTGTACCTGAAAACGTGCCTTAAATAGATTTCAATAGTAATCCAGTGATGTTTTAAGATATTCAACAGATTAATACAGCAATAAAAATTTAAATTGGGACTCCAAATGAAAATGTTCATCATTTTAGATATGAAAAAGAACAAATTGACAATTTTTCACTTAAAATAATAGTATTGACCAGTATTGACCGGGACGGTTAAAACGACTGAAAATGTTTGACAAAACATAAGATTGAGTAACACAAACCTTACTAAAAACCTGGTATGAACTGATGTTTTCTGAAAGGGTAGAAAATCCTGCTCTACAAGTGGCACTCGCCGTGTTACAATTACTATTATTATATTTTAATCTATATGATAGATTTTGATTGGATTAAATTAGTCATGTGATAATAAAAAAATTGAGATGTTTTGCCAAAATTTGCACTGCCGGGAAAGAACTCTATTGTTCCCCGCCGAACAACACCTATTGTTCCCCGCCGAACAACCCAATTTTCCCCCACAAGGGAGATAACCTATAAAACATTGACAAAAATACAATAAAACAATTACGGCCCTCTGTGTAGGGAAACATCCAGATTTGTCAACCCTCTGCGGGTTGTTTTCCCCCTCAGGTTGACAAATCTGGATGTTTCCCTACACAGAAGGCCGTAATTGTATATTGTTTCAAATCCGGTGATAAATCATGAAAGATGAAATGAGGACGGGATTGTGATTACGACAAACGGAACATATCAGTCGTCATCTGTGACACAGATATTCTGTAAAGGGTTAACCAAGTCCTAAAACATTCGAAATGACGATTTCAGCTTTATGTTGTTGTTGTTGTTAGATGGTGTTTAACGCCACTTTCAACTATATTTCAGTTATATCATGGCGGTCAGTTTTTATTGGTGGAGGACCCGGAGAAAACCACAGACCTGTCGCAAGTCACTGACAAACTTTATCACATAATGTTGAACACCTCGCCCTGATTGAGATTCAAACTCACAACATCAGTGGTGATAGGCACTAATTGCATTGGTAGTTGTAAATCCAATTACCATACGATCACAGCCACGATGGCTCCTCAGCTTTTATGAAATCAAGGCGACAGACTAACATATTAAGAAGTTGACTAAAATTTTTAATTTGACGAAAATACCAATCTACTCTTGTATATCAAGCTCCTCATCACACACAATTTATGATTTAAATCCTTTACATCAGAGGTTCAAAATATGATTAAATATTATTTGACTTTCTTGTAATAGATATTGTACAATAATATTTATTGGTACATGTATTATCATTTATACTATAGCATGTTTATACCTGGCTTCTTGCCTTTTGTAGGAGATGGAATAAATTCATCCAATCTATGACCCATGAACTTGGCAATATGTTCAGTTTCAATCTGTTGACTGTAGTCATCCTCCAATGGCTGCCAGATCTGGTCATAGAACCACAGGCCTCGTGTTATATCCGATTCATCACCTATAAAAATAAAGACATAATTTTGTTTGTATTTACATCTTCAATGATAATAAATACCTTCCTTCAACTTTAACTCAAGTTATACTTTATACTGGCATTCATTACATTTAGAATAATTTTAGTGAGTGAGTGAGTGAGCGATTGATTGTTGTTTAATGCCAACTCAGCAATTTTTCAGCCATATCATGGTGAGAACAAGTTACTTTTCAATGAAATGATGATGAGACCAACACGCTTAGTTGAATTTTTATAGTGCTAGCTCACTGAAACAACAGTCTGCGGATAGACATGTCGCTCTACTCTGACACATTATCATGATTAAGAGCCAATCAGTCTTTGCTCCTTAATGCTTCTTTGGTTTGACCAGACTGGGGATTGAACCTATTATGTATTTCACTCGAGGTAAGCACACTACCAATTATACTACTGAGGCGTTCTTGGTGAGCTAAAATTATTGAACTTAACAGAGATACTTGTAACTTGTATATGTGAGTCCTGGACTCATCATTTGTGTTTGGAACTCGCGATTATTTACAAAAAAATAACAAAGTATGCACTAGTGGGACTCATGACTTTTGGTTGGGACTTATCAAAATTGTATCCTATCATTAAGGATATCTGACTTAGAATAAAGTGCAAAACTAACCATTTAACATGTGTACATGTAATTGTTCTTTAATTCAATTAGCCATTCTATTTCTGCTATTTGTTCATTTCTATAAAAAAATATCTTCCTAAACCTGAATATGGAGGGTAGGATGAGGGGGGTTGTGACTTGGGTTTGTTAGGTTATAATATGGAAAGCCTGACCGTTGACCACAGTGGAAAACATGTTTGGAGAGTGCCACGCCCCATGCATGTTAAAGACATCTTTTGTGAATTTTGGAAAAGAGTATTGTAGCCACTACAGAAGAAGAAATTTTATGTCCATAGCAAAATCATCATATTTTTTTCACTGGCAGTCAAAAGCGGTTACCTGCATTTTATATATTGTTAAACCTTTTCTCATCAAATGTAATTGCATATAAGTGGGAAAAAACATTTTTGCCATACTGCTACAAAAGTAGGTTATTTTGACATTTTCTATTGTAATGAGATATAATGGTAGCTTTAATTTGGCTATAAGCACCTTCATGGAAAAAGCACGAAAAGCTTATTTCAAGATTAAAAAAACAGTAAGCTTGAATAATCCAGCTAGATTAATAGAAAAACTTTTTGATTGTTTAATTTCACCAATTCTTTTATACTGTAGTGAAATCTGGGGTGCCTTTTGTTCCTTAAAGGACTCCGACCCTTTCGAAAAGCTCCACCTGAAATTTATAAAAGAAACTCTTGGAGTAAATTGCAAAGCCTCAAATGATGCTTGCCGAGCAGAACTAGCTCCACTTCCACTTGTATAAATTTTCTAGATCATATACCTTTTTGTACTTTCATCAGACAACACCTTAATATATCAAATATATAATGCTACAAAAACTTCAAACCCATGGATTAAGAAAACAAAATATTTACTCGATAGCCTTGGTTATTCATATATTTTATATGTGAATTTTAAACATCAACTGATAAATATAAAGCAAAGAATAAAAGATCAAAATTTACAAAATCAAAACAGTCTGTGCCAAAAACATTTTGACAAACTACATGTAGCCCGAACAGCATTTTAGAAGAATTTTTTCTATTTGATTAAGTAAATTTTATACAATTTTTAATAGACAGGGGCATAGGGCTACAGGTTTTTGGCACAGACTGTCAAAATAGCAATATTTGTCAATCTTCTAAGCTAAACTTCTTTAGAACTTTCTACAATATGGGACAAAGACCTTCATATGTTGATAGTTTAGTTAATATTTCGGAGAGGACTGCAATTTCTACAATTCCATAAAAATATTCCTACATCAGAAAGATTTTGTACAGTTTGTAAATCTGGAAAAATTTTAAATGAAGAACATTTCCTTATACATTGTCCAGGATATGAACTGCAAAGACAAATATTTGTAAACAAAATTAACAAAATAGTACCAGGATATATAAAACTGAGTAGTTTCCAAAATAAAACTTCTTCTTAATAGTAATTCATCAGTAATTCTTAGAATGTCCTCTTTATTCATATCAAGTTGTTTCAAAAATAGAGATAGTCTGATGTGAAATACATTATGTATATTATGCATAAATTTTTAATATTAGGTTAGGTTAGGTCATCTATGGACGCTGGCTCTCCACCACTATATCCACCTCTACTTCTTCCTTGATATAACTTATATTGTCATATACATGTATATATTTCATTTGATGTAAAACCATACTTCACAAACTTGTCATACTGTTACATTGTATATGGGCCCTAACCATTCATTTTATAAATGAGTTTGTGCTAATAAAGTATTTGAATTTGTATATAGAAAAAAAATGTATTTGGAAGGGTATATAAAATCTTGTTGGTGTTTGGTTCTCAGAGCTATTTATTGTATCCACAAAATGAAAAATAGCTTCAAAATTAAAAATGTCAATGAGATTACATGTACATGTACCGGTAGGTCACTTAGGAAATGAACTGTATAGGCTATACCAAGAAACTTATGACATACCAGACCAATATACTGGTCTGCAGTTTTTAAGTGCAACATCTACTTCATATAGTCCTCCTCGAACTGAAATTACATCATTATCGATGATATCTTCATCCTCATTGATTGCTTGGAGTGCTCTAAACCTGCATTCCAATCTGAGAGAATCATATCCAATAAATGAATGCCAAGTTTTATCAGATCTTGGTTTATAAAACCACCTTACTTCCTCTGGACGTAGATTATCAACAAGTTCATTAACTGGAAATAAAACATTTCTCTGTCTTGTCAAAGGAGGAGTAGACCTTGATTCACTTGCAACAGAAATTGATGAACTAAAGCAGTCACTGTCTGGACTTTCTTCTTCATCGGATTCAAAAAGTGAAGGATAAAGTCTGTCGTTTGAACTTCTACTAGAAGAAGAAAGTCTGGAATTTATCCCATCTCCAAGAGACCCAAATTCACTCATCATGACATTCTTTTCTTTTATGTCCGACGTCAGACGGAAACTGTCATTTTGAACACCTGATTTTGACAAATCTATTTGGACCTTCACCTTCAGCTCATTTTTATAGTTTCGGAGAAATCTCAAAATATTAATAAATATTCAATAATCTTTAAAAATTGCCTTAAATAATCATATTTTATGATTAAAAATTAGCAAGAATAAATATAAAATCACCATTAGGCCCGTAATATCGTTTTTAAATTTTATACGAAATATTAGATCTCAATAAATAAGAAGTTCAAGCGCCTTGTTCAAGCATTGCATTAGACGAAGTTAAAGTTATTGCAGAAACAGTTTGACAAGTGTCATACTTTATTATTATTAGTAAGAAAAATAGAATATGAATGTGTTTTATTTACTTTGTTCAAATTAAAGAACATTTTATATCACTAGATGATAATTTTAAGGTCACCTTTGACAGCACTTGGAGGAAATGATCCCCCCCCCCCTTTTTGAATTTTTTTTCTTGATTTCGTTATATTTTATTTTAAAAAAAGTTGAAAAAATGTAGACTTGTGAGATTGATAAATAAATAAATTACAAAAGGTGGGGGAGGGGATTCTGACCTCCACTCCAGGTTCCAGTGGCTATTACTATTAGTCCAGTCAATTTGTGAAAGGCCCGGAACAAAGTGTAAAAGAAAACACCCTTCAAACATGACTATATACTTCACAATCACATTCTCGAACCAGTAACTTCAGCAAAATACCTTGGAGTTACACTACAATCGAACCTTAAATGGAACACGGGCGCTCGTGGCACGGACTCACCACCCCCCTTTTTTCTAACTTTCTGTTTACAAATTTATTTTCAATAAAAAAAAATTATTTCTTTATTATTTCATCTCTTTTTCCTTATTTTAACTTGTTCGTGTCAATATTCATACAATCTTATGTTAACATTAAATTGCATGTGTCGACCCAGTATATAATACACAAGGCATGCAACTCGGCAGGTTTAATAATACATTTTTGGAACTTTTCTGACCCTATCGTTGAAGTTAATGCAGTTGTACGTCACTTCCGTCTGCCGTGGGTCCTTATACGAAAAATTTGGCAATAAATGTGTGAAAATCTTAAAATTCTGGAGAACTGAGCTATCTTATGCACAAAACAAAAACAGGGGCAAAAAGATGCGTCTTTTAGGAATGGATACATGTCCTAGTTTGAATGACATAATGGAAATAAGGTGCAATAAATGTACTCGAAGCGAGCAGGGGTACGATTTTTAAACCTGCCGAGTTGCATGCCTTGTGTATTATATACTGGGTCGACACATGCAATTTAATGTTAACATAAGATTGTATGAATATTGACACGAACAAGATAAAATAAGGAAAAAGAGATGAAATAATAAAGAAATAAAGAAATTTTATTGAAAATAAATTTGTAAACAGAAAGTTAGAAAAAAGGGGGATGGTGAGTCCGTGCCATGCGTGCCTGTGAAATGGAACACCCACATCAACAATATCACTTCAAATGGAAATAAATCTCTCGGATACTTAAAAAAGAAATTTTCAAATATCGAACCCTGAGGTAAAATCTCGGGCATATCAAGCACTAGTGAGGCCAAAACTTGAATACAGCTGTAGTATCTGGGACCCTTGTACACATGACAACATAAACAAACTAGAAATGGTTCAAAGACAAGCTGCTCGCAATGTTCAAAATAATTGCCATAATACTAGCAGTGTCACTTCAATGATTGACACTCTAGGTTGGCCAACTTTAGCTGAGCGCCGTCTTAAAACCAGATTGATCATGATGTATAAAATAACACATGCTTTAATTGCTATCCCAAACAACATACTCATCCCAACTGACAGCAGAACTAGAAAATCACACAATCAGACATTTAGGCATATAACAACACAAAAAGATACATACAAATGGTCATTTTTTTCCACACACTATAGTACAATGGAACATCTTACCACAGACAATTATCTCAAGTCCATTAATAGACTCTTTCAGAGAACAGCTAACACCCACTGTTCTCTTAAACATTTAAATTTCAAATACAATTGTACATAGTTTTAAGTTTTTTTGTTTTATTCACACTTTTGATTTCACTTTATTTCACTTTCATGAAATTTATGAAAATATTTTTGTAAATACCCACGCATGCAACAGTACGTAATCTTCAACGTCTTGAAGGAGTACTATATATCTAAAGAAGAAGAAGAAAAGAAAGAAAAAGCAGCCTATTATCTTTATACACATGTATAAAGAAATATATAAAGTCCCCATACAAATAATATTAATGGGAAATGCATGAATTTAATCATGAAAAATTAATGATTTGGTCTTGAAAATTATTGACGGCCATTGCACTCCGTACGGCATTGTAAAGTACGGATTTGTCTTGGGCACTGCTGACAATGAATAAAATTAAACAGATTGTAATTAAAAATTATTCATGACATGATAAGTATGCATTAATATAAAGAGAAATAAATACATACTAACAGTCGAAATATGATATAATAAATGCACCAGAAATGTACACCCTTTCCCATTTTACCAGACGGAAAGCAGACAATTTTTTCCAGACCGACATATTGTGATAATGCGTTCCTTAAAGAAGTTTATTTCACAAAATAAACATTCAATTCCTAAAAACTTTAAATATATGAAACAATGGTACGTGAGTTTTTGTCATCACTTGGCATCCGTCGTCTGTCATCTTTTCACATTTTAAACTATACCTCTGAATCTGCTTAGCCAAATTAACCGAGACTTGATAGGAAAAATCTATGGAAAGTCCTCTATAAAGTTTGCTCATCTCATTCCAATCTGTTAACACACATGACCCCCATAGGTAATACTTGTTTCTGGTTGGTTGATTTCTAAAAAATCTTCCCCTCTGAAACTGCTTAGCCAAATCATTTTTGGAAGGTCCTCTATAAAGATTGCTCATTTCATCCTGATCCATTACCAAACATTGCTGCCATAGGCAATTCTTTTTTCTGGTTGCTCAATTTCTAAAAAATCTTCCCCTCTGAAACTGCTTAGCCTGTACAAAATGTCCATGGGTGCCATAGGCAGTTCTTGTTTGTGATTGGCCAATTAAAAAATCTTCTCTAAAATCATTTGGCCAAATTAATTGAAATTTGGTAGGAAACACTTATGGAAGGTTCTGTATAAAGTTTCCTCAAAACAAAATGACAGGTGAACGACACAAGCTCAGCCCACAGAGCCTCTCGTGTTTTTTTTGCATTATCATGAGTATCCACTTTATTTACCATATTGTATTATACTCTATACTATTTCAATTTTCAGGTAATCAATTGAGGTGATGAAGGATGTGGCCACTTATTATTAATTTTGCCAGAGCATATGTTCCATACTTAATATGGCCCGTATCAGCTGTGATTGGATTTGTAGGATATAACTTTGAATCTATTATTGGAAGAAATCAGACTCCATGGAAAACGAAGACTATTCAAGAGGAGAGAGATGAAAGAATATTACAGGAAACAAAAGACTGTGATATTAGTGATGTTCCAAGTTTAAAATCTAAGACAGACATACCTAAGACTGTTTTAGACAGGAATGACAAGAGTAAACTTTTACATAATAGTTGATATCCAATAAAAAGCCTTTATAATGTAGTATATTATAGTTTACTGTACATGTAGTATTTGTCTGTTCCTGTGATTATACAGTCAATATTACTGTTGGTTAAAGATCTAGACTTCTTACTTAAAGAAAAACCAGAGTCTTGTTTTATGCATCAGTTTTGTGTCATTTTCAATATTAAACTGGAATTATCTTACTGAATTCACACACTGAATATTTAAAAGAACTGACATCAGAATTAACTGATTATTTTATGTAACAAATTATTATATCCTACCTATGATAGTATCCAGGGGATAAAATTTGTGTACAATTTTTATTCTTCTGGGATAAAATATTTAAGAAATTTTATCCATTGTGTAAAAATAATATCCTTTCCATAAGATATTATTTTTTAAAAACTTAGGATAACATTTCTCTGATATAATATCCCAGATGGATAATAGTTGTACACAAATTTTATCCCTTGGACAATATAAAAGGTATTAAGTAGAAAAGGAATTTGATCCAGAATACTTTAATTTATGTAAACAAGGGACATAATAAAAGTCTAAGAGTCCAATATATATTTATAACATTAACATGTCATATGCAACTATTACGGTCATAATTAGGTTCGATAACTCTGTAATGACTTCTCGACTGTAATTAATTATGATCTAGCTTTCGATAACCCGTTCATATCAGAAACATATAAAATAATATGTCTCTGGTCATATATCCTTGATTATACTGATATAACAGGTAAAATGCATTTTTTTAGGTAATAATTAAGCGAATTAATTTATCTGAAAACAAATATGAGAGTTAAAATATTATTCAGATGAATTATTTAATGTAATTTTTACATTAAAATGTGAAATTTACTATTCAAATTCTTCCATTTAAAAAATAATCGGTTCAAAACATTACATTCTTGCAGCGAAAAGTGAAGATTTAGAAAATTAAATACCTATGCTCGAGGTTACAAAAGATTGAAACGCTAAATAAATGTTTATGAGTTGGAAAGGATAGCCAAAATCGGGATGCATAATGTTGCCTATTCATTTTGTCGTTTCCCCCCTTTTTTGTTGTTTGGTTTTTGTTAATAAAAGGTTTTGCTTCTGTGCAAGAATGTAGTTTTTATTTAACAGGATAGCCAAAATCGCTTACTCTTACATTTTTGTATATTTTGTTGTGATTTTTACTGGTCGAATTATATTATTTAAAAAGTGTGTGAATTGATATTATTTACCTGTACAATAATACAGGAAATAATCACACCGGGGGTTCTGATATTTTTATGGCTTTGTGTATAGTTAATTAGGATGTATTGTACTCCTCTGTGTGGACTTCACTTCTCCAAACAATTTACATAATTGTAATAAAAAATATCAATTCACATTTGACAGGACAGAATCAAGCCAAGTGCTAAAAATTACAAACAAACATTATTATCGGCATGTTCACAAAGTTGCTAAAGAGGAAAATGCACACTCTTATGAAATAGTTTTAATTAAGTGTAATATTTTTAAAGTGTCGAATAAATGAGTGAAATAGATGATCTATACACTGATCTGTCAAATCCGCGTACTATGAAACATGAACACTACTTCCGGTGAGCTCCGCCATGTTGGATTTTTCTTGATCGATCTTAAAAAATTGGTCATTTTCAAATCAAATTGGAAGTAATAAGAACACAAATTAAACTGTTAAGAACTCGGTTTTCGGAAAGATTAATTATTCAGCTTCTACAAGATATCAGCATAAATTTTTTTCTTATTAATTTTATTGATCAAATTTGACAATTTCCATCGACTGAATTTACAAATTATCGTAAATTCATAGGGATTGTACATGATTTATCGAGATTTTTATGCACTTTTTAAAAATTGATTTGGAAGTATTTTCTCGTTAAATTAAACTGATACAAATAATATTTTTTTATCGATAAACATTTCAAGATGATGTGGATATCAGCATAAGTTTTGTATATTGAGCAGTTTGTTTTTCAATTGCGATTTAAAGTTCAATCACCGTGCATTCTTTGTTAATTTAAATGACACCTATAATGTTGGCGACTACGTCATCAAAGTCACGTGATGACTGAATAAGCTGGATATGTTACAAAAGAAGTTCAAATAATTTAATTGAAATAAAATGTATAAAACCGGGCTGGTTTGTTGGGTATATAAATAACGAGCTGATCCTAGTTATATATAATTTATTTCGTCATCTATGGGGGTTTTAACCCTGTAAATAACAATTAACAGGTAAGTATATGAAATACACATTCACACGATGAAATTGACATTCAAGTACAAAAGAATAACATGTAAACACAATAACATAAATCAATACAATAGTAAACAATAAGTTGTATCTTGTTTTCGACTAAATATAAGGTATGAAAGTGTATGAATAAAATATAAAGATTTACGGTTGTGAACTGTGTTAATATTGCATATGTTTTAAAGGGATTCCGTAGTACAAAATATAGTATCTGTCAAGCTGTTTTAATATCACGATAATATGAAATATCTGTATCCGACAGTGAAATATCGTACATGAAGAATAGCAATTCTTGTGAATAAAATCGTATTCGCAAATTAACCAATTTACGAATTAGTATACACACAAACAAAGTTTGTTTACAAAGTTACACAATACAATTACAAAACACTCAATTACCTGTCTGTGGGACCAGGTTTCACCAAATTAAACACATTGTCGGTAGGCTACATGATAGCAATTCTCCTGAAAAATATACAATTAAGGATGCTCTCAGTTTCTTGCATAATCAGCAAAATGTATAATTGCTACTCAATATTTCAATCCGGCATTAGAATATCATTTACATCATGTTATGCCGCATTTCATAACCAAGTTCATTTTTACATTGAAACTATTAAAAATATATTAGAAAATAATTACTCACTGTTATTAAACAATAATTAAGGAAATTCAATACAGTGATTATCAAGTTAAAAACTATTATCAATTAACGTAATATACTTGTAGTTTTCTACGTTTCACTCACTCATTCATTCATTCATTCATTCATTCGTTCATAAAAAAATGGTCAGGTCGAAGGTCTAAGTTTCTAATTTCCCCAAAATGAATAAATACAGAAAATGACAAGAAAAGCATAAATACCTTCAATTATAATCAGTTGGAATATAATTCAATAAAGATATTCGAATTCCAAAGAATCAGTATCAGAAATTTGTCGAGCGTCTTGGACCTTCCAAAGCCAATACCCGTTTTTAAATCTAACTCAAAAGCGAAGAATCAATCAGAAGGACTGAATTCAGAATTTCGGAAACTTTGAACCAATAGAAAGCATGATAAGAATATCCAAGGAAAGAAATGATTCCAAGGCATGTGACATACCAAGCATGTTCATCCAGGTGTGTCGTTATCTAATCAATAAACAATACTAGAGTAGTTTTAATGAGATCGATAATTATAGCTCATTTAATAATTTATTAATATAATATATAAAAGTAATTATATACAAGTTGAAATATTTTATTTAAGACATATGCGAAGTTGTTAATTACTGAATACATAATTATGAAATAAAACTATTACTATGGTAAAATACACCCTATCACATTCTCCCCCGCCTTGCAGAAATGGTGTCCCCACCATTTAATACAATAAGAAGAGTGACAGTATTCAATAATTAAATATACAACTATATGTTTTCGGTCACAAGCTTCAGTAACGCTTTTCCGATGTCCTTTTCTGATGATGGAAACATTCCTGAAAAAGCTAGACCTTTTAAATACTCTGCTTTCCGCATCCAGTCTGGTTGTTGCAACATAACATATTCGCCAGTTTTCATCCAGGCTGGTTTGTTTCTTCTACGTGCAGACTTTCTAAAGACAGTGTTATCTTCATCTTCGTCCTTGTCTTCGTCTTCCTCTTCAGGGCCCTGTTGTCTTGTCCTTTCAGGACTTAACTCACCAGTTCTCTCTTCTATAACTGGTAGAACATCAGTCTCTGCACGTGTATTCGATGATTCTTGAAAAGATGTTTCAGTATTCACTGTAGATTCTGACAAGTTAGAATCTGTGTCTGTGTCTGTTGTTTCAAAGGTCTCTGTTGTGTTCGATGTTGTAATCGAATCGTCTATCTCAATTGGTGTCGGTTCTGAAGATTGTCTGTCTATCGCTTCTGTTTCCTGATGTTGGGCGTCCCCTGTAACATCAGTTTCCTTCACTTCATCTAACTCTGGCTGAGATGTGTATGGTTCAGATGATGGACCATCTATCTCTGCAGATTGAGTAGTTTCTAAGAAGACAGATTCCTCCTCTGTTTGATCTTCATCGCTAGGATCTGGAATGTTTATCTTGTTTCTGTTTGGTAAATGGCCTATTGGTAAAAGTAAGTTCCGATGTAGTGTTCTGTTTTTACCGGTACCATTTTCTCGTCTTACTACAAAAACTGGGATATCTAAGTTTGGTTGCTTGAGTACGACATACGGGTTATCTTCCCAATGATCGCTGAGTTTGTGTTTTCCATCCCATGCTACTATCTTTACTAAAACTGTATCGCCAACTTCTACAATGCCTCCTCTTGTCTTGAGATCATACCCATCCTTTTGATGTTCTTGGGCTTTCTTTGTGGTTGATAAGGCAATCTTATATGCGCTTTACATTCTATCTTTTAATTCTTTAATATATTTTGAAGTTGGTATGTTGTTGTTGTTACATGGATGAGTGTTGAAGGTTATATCTACTGGAAGTAATGGTTCTCGTCCAAATAGTAGAAAGTACGGTGTCATTCCAGTAGTGTCATGCTTAGTGCTGTTATACGCATGAGTCATGGTGTTGACGTGCGACTTCCAATCCCTTTTCTGTTCTGGGTTGAGTGTTCCAAGCATTGATAGTAGTGTTCGGTTAAACCTTTCACAGACACCATTTCCTTGTGGATGGTAAGGTGTGGTGCGTGATTTTGTCATACCAGCAAGTTCACATAACTCTTTGATTAGTTTGCCCTCAAAGTTGGCACCTTGGTCACTGTGTATGCGTTTGGGAAAACCATAGTGGACAACAAAGTTGTTCAGAAACGCTTCAGCTGTTGTTCTTGCTGTGGTGTTTTTGGTTGGTACCGCTAGCGCATACTTAGTAAAATGGTCGGTGATGACTAGTATGTATTGATATCCTCCTTTAGATGTTTCAAGTCCAAGAAAATCCATACATACTAGTTCCAGAGGTTGTGAGGTTGTTATGCTGACTAAAGGAGCTTGATCCCTTCTTGGGGTTTTCCTTTTCAAGCATCTATCGCATGATGAAATCCAATCCTCTACATCTCTAGTTAAACCATGCCAAAAAAATCTATCGCGAATGAGAGATGTGGTTCTGTCTCTACCCTGGTGGCCCATCTGATCATGAAGAGATCTTATAATCATTGATCGATGACTTCGTGGTATTATAAGTTGGAAGTGTTTCTCTCCGGTTGTACTGTTGGTAACTAACCGTCTAAGTACCTTGTCTTTTACCTGTAAGTTATCAAAATTCTGGAAGAGAACACGGTGTTCTGGAGTCTTAGGGACACTGGATCTGCGTGGCTTCTGTCCTGACATCACCTGTGAAATCCAAAAACGAAGAACTCCATCTTTATTCTGAGCGTCTGCTAAGTCTACCCTGTTAGAAATGAAAGGATCTGAAAGATGATTAGTGATCTCAGCTGAAAAAGAAATAGTTTCTATAGCTGGCACTGAGATAAAATTACAAATAGCCTGTACTGATGCTAATGGTAATTCACTGGTGTTGTCGGTGATGTTTGCTAGTGCTGGTAATCTTGACAATGCATCTGCATCTGCGTTGTTTACTCCGGGTCTGTATTTAATTTCAAAATTATAAGATGAAAGTGCAGCAATCCATCTTTGAGTAGTGGCATCTAACTTTGCTGACGAAAGAACATAGGTAAGTGGATTGTTGTCGGTGTAAACGATAAATTTGGATGTCATGAGGTAGTCACTGAATTTATCAGTAACTGCCCACTTTAACGCTAAGAATTCTAGACGATGAGCTGGGTAGTGCTGTTCTGATTTGGTGAGTCCACGACTTGCATAGGCAATGACACGCTTATGACCTTCTTGTTCCTGATAGAGGATAGCTCCTAATCCGCGTCCAGAAGCATCTGTATGTAATTCAAATGATTGAGTAAAGTTTGGATAACCAAGTATAGGCGGTGTAATAAGACAAGATTTCAAGGTGGTAAAGGCGTTTTCTTGTGCTTCTCCCCAAGTCCATGCTATTCTAGAATTCTCTACTTTAGACTTCTTTCCTTTCTTTTTCGTAGTTACTGGTATAAGATTCGTCAATGGTCGAGCTATTCTGGAAAAATCCTTGACAAATCGTCGGTAGTAGCCAACAAAACCTAAAAACCTTCTTACCTCTTCAGGTGTTGTTGGTGTTGGCCAGGACTTAACCTTTTCAATTTTATCAGGATCTGGCTCTATTCCGTGCTCGGATACTACATGTCCGACATAGCGAACTTTTGGCATGAAGAATGAACATTTCTTAGGAGAAAGTTTCAATCCTGTCTCTCTCAGTCGTTGGAAAACCAAATCAATTCTGTGAAGATGTTCCTCGTAAGTATCTGAAAATATGATGACATCATCTAAGTAAACAAAACATATTTTCAAGTTCAGGTCTTGTAGAATGGTTTCCATTAGTCTTTGATATGTAGCTGGACTGTTTGCTAATCCAAACGGCATGCGTTCATATTCATAAAAGCCTAGTGGGCCTACTGTAAATGCTGTTCTCTCTTTGTGTTCTTCTTCTATCTCTATTTGATGATATCCTGATTTCATGTCTATGACAGTGAAATATTTGTTACCAGCTAGTCCTTCCAGAATCTCTTCTATCCGTGGTAGTGCATGTGCATCTTTGATGGTGTTCGTGTTTAGTTGGCGATAGTCGACACACATACGTAGTTTCCCATCCTTCTTTCGACACAGAACGATATTCGATGTCCAAGGAGAGTGCGACTGTCTGATGATTCCACTAGCCAATAGTTGGTGGATGTGGTCTCTCACCTCCTCGTACATCGTAGGTGGTATATGTCTGTGTTTCTGTTTGAAGGGTAGATCATTCGTGAGGTCTATCCTGTGTCTGACCATGTGGGTATGTCCGATGTCTAAGTCATCCTGAGACATGATATCGGTATAGCTCTGTATCAGTTCTTTGCCCTTATTAATCTGACATTCGGTTAGTCCATCAGTACATATAGTTAATTCAGATGTATCCATGTCTGATTCTGCTTCTTCTTCATACTTCTGTATGCTCGGTATATGTACTGGTTGTAGTTCACAAAGGATGCTATGTGGTGATATGGATACGGTTCTGGTTGATATGTTGGTGATATGTACATCAGTTGTCTCGTGGTTGTGATATGTATATGACACGACTGTTGGGGTAATATCCAAATCGAGAGGTATTGATGATCGTTTGGTTGGTTGTATCAGTGCACACACAGGGTGGTATGGTAGTTTCCTGTCCATATATCCTGAAATGACGACTTCTGAATTTGGTTGAATTAATATTGTTTTCTTCTCTGCGGATTTAATGACTGCTAATTTGTTCTGTTGTCTGCGTAAGTTACGTTCTCTCAAGGTTAAACATCTTAAAGCCATATAAACAGAAGTAAATAAATGTGCATCCTGTAAATACTTATCCCCATAAGTTCCTTGTAACTGGTCTATAAAGGAAGAAAGAATATTAGTTCCAATTAAAACTGGTACAGCTGAGTTATAGTTGCTATCTGGTACCACTAAAAATAAAAAAGTTTAGAATCTTTCGAATGTGTGCCACGAGAACCTAGTATGGTTAAATCGACCTCAATAAAACCTTCATATGGCAATTCTTGCCCATCAGCGCATTCTATTCTGAGTAACTCTTTAATAGGATGAATAGGTAAATCTGAAAAATTATCAATGTAAAAGGAATGGCTAACTGTAGATACTGATGAACCTGTATCAATTAAAGAAATAGTGTTAATAGTACCTACAATAACATTAACTTCATTTGAAGTCCCAACTAAACTTGATAAATAGTTTTTCTTGGGGCGTGTGTGTCCTCGACCAAGCATATGCCCCTCTATGTTGGCCTCTTGAAGTTTAACCCTGCTGTTCTACTGTGGTCTAACCTTGCCCTGCAACCAATTTGGATGTGTCCTGTTTGACCACACCTATAGCACCTCGGGAGACGATCTTCATCTCTATTATACGTCGATTGATGCCCTTGATGTCGGATGTTCGGATAAGTAGAATGAGTATTGTTTTGACCATGACGATTGGTTGGCGTGGTATTATATCTTTGATCATGACGAGTAAAGTTGTTCCTAGATGCGATAGATGCTTGTCCTCGTCCTCTCCAATTACGATGAGTATCTTCGGAGGAATGCGTGTTAAATTGTCTATTCTGTTTTAGTTCTTGTATATCAGCTGCCATCTGTTGTATTGTAGCTCTTATATCCTCATTGGTGCTTTGTGTTTTTGGTGTCATCATCTTTGTGGTTGCTGTTGTTACAGTTCTTCTTATATTTGTTTCATGGTCTCGCATTTCCTTTTTTAAGGTGTCGAAATCTTTGACAATATAGTGGAGATGTCCAGATGTATCTTGTAGATGTTGACTAAGTCCACTCCAAAACCTTGAGCAAAGTTTCTCATTCATTTCCTCACGTCTTACCACGTTTTCTGACACGCTTTGTATAGTAGATCCTCTATTCGATTAGCCCAAGTGGTCACATCTTCGTCGGTTTTCTGCTGAGCGTCGTAAAACTCTCTCATTAATAAGTCATCCTGAATGGAGATTCCATATGCACTCTCTAATTTGTGTAAGAGGGTTTCAATGTTTGTGTCAGCGCCTAGTCGCATGGCTATACGGGCAGCTTCGCCCTTCAGTGATCGTCTAACGGCCATGTCGACTATATGTGACGGAAACTGAGATCTTCTGAGTGTGTCTACTTCGTATTTCCATAAGTCATAAGGAGCTTCTCCTTTTCCCAGTTCCCCAAAGAAAGTTGAGATCCTAGGAGTATAGTTCATCGTTCCGTGACTAGTAGTATCTACCGGTATTGAAGAATTTGTATTAGCTGATGTTGTTGTCCTTTGGTTTGGAGAAGTTGTGTTAACGTTGTGGTGTTGTCTAACTTCTGGTTTTACAGTGTCTGCGACATAATTTGCCATCCAGTTTCTGAGACCTTCCGGACTAGATAATTTAGGTTTCGTCCCTAATGTCTTAAAAGCAGATATCAATGCTTCTTGTTCATCCTTAGATAAATCGATGTCTTCATATGGTGTGTCATCAATGGTAATAATGGCGTCACTGTTCTGGCTTGCCATTCTCTAATATTTGAAGTACTAATATCTTTAGTTCAAATTAGAATCAAAATTACAAAAATAATTCAAAGTGGTATCAATATAGACTTCCTGAAACAATATATATATATACATACAAGAAAATGTCTAATAGATACAACAATATATAGCAATATATTATATAAAAACAATCAACACATAAGATACATGTATGTCATTTATAAACATCTAGTGCATGAAACAACTGTATTGTATTAAAGTATAATTCAACAATCTTATATCAAGGACAAAGACAATAGTAATGATTAATATGATCAATAGGTAATAATACTGTAATATATATGTATATATTAAGTCAAGTCACAAGAAACACAACAGTATGGGTATAACACAGTATAATAATTTTTAATTTTAAATTAAATTAACCACAATGAGTTAACTAAATAAATGTATGACTATGTGGTCTCGATATGTATCAATTAGTTGTCTTGTCAATATAGATGAACACTGTGTACACTGGTTCACTCTTAGGAGTTGCTTCTAAGTATGTGATAAAGTTGTCTCCAAGTGATAAGCTGTCTAAGTGATAAAGTTGTTTCTAAGTGATAAAGTTTACAAATGTATCAATGTCCTTATACAATAAAAAAATATACCTTTCTGCAACAAGTCTGGAAGCTCTTTTTTTTTTTTTTTTTCTTTTGGTTGCAAAATAACACGATTGTAGTCGGTATAATCAAATGTCGCGTTTTACGGTTCATACGGTATCGCGATGCTAGCTATATACGTATGTATTACAATGAGTATGTTGACTGATTTTGTCTGTTTATATAATTATGAGTTTTGACTTTCCCTTTATAAGATTGTTCGGAGTTCGGTAATTTTGTTATTACCTTTATTTATATGTGAAATCAAATAATAAAAATTCAATTATATCAACTAAGTTCAAGTCCAGATGAGTGTTAACTCAAATAGTCAAAGTTGAAAAGTGTTCAATCAACAAGAACCAAAAAAATAAAAAATAAAAATAAAGTCCACTAAACTATCAACCAGTACCAAAATGTCAAAGTACTACTATAGAATATCAAAGGACCAACACTAAACTAAAGTCAAGTTCACTTCAAATAGTTGTCAAACCTCAATGTAAACAAACAAAATCCTAAACCGAGCTGATCCTAGTTATATATAATTTATTTCGTCATCTATGGGGGTTTTAACCCTGTAAATAACAATTAACAGGTAAGTATATGAAATACACATTCACACGATGAAATTGACATTCAAGTACAAAAGAATAACATGTAAACACAATAACATAAATCAATACAATAGTAAACAATAAGTTGTATCTTGTTTTCGACTAAATATAAGGTATGAAAGTGTATGAATAAAATATAAAGATTTACGGGTGTGAACTGTGTTAATATTGCATATGTTTTAAAGGGATTCCGTAGTACAAAATATAGTATCTGTCAAGCTGTTTTAATATCACGATAATATGAAATATCTGTATCCGACAGTGAAATATCGTACATGAAGAATAGCAATTCTTGTGAATAAAATCGTATTCGCAAATTAACCAATTTACGAATTAGTATACACACAAACAAAGTTTGTTTACAAAGTTACACAATACAATTACAAAACACTCAATTACCTGTCTGTGGGACCAGGTTTCACCAAATTAAACACATTGTCGGTAGGCTACATGATAGCAATTCTCCTGAAAAATATACAATTAAGGATGCTCTCAGTTTCTTGCATAATCAGCAAAATGTATAATTGCTACTCAATATTTCAATCCGGCATTAGAATATCATTTACATCATGTTATGCCGCATTTCATAACCAAGTTCATTTTTACATTGAAACTATTAAAAATATATTAGAAAATAATTACTCACTGTTATTAAACAATAATTAAGGAAATTCAATACAGTGATTATCAAGTTAAAAACTATTATCAATTAACGTAATATACTTGTAGTTTTCTACGTTTCACTCACTCATTCATTCATTCATTCGTTCATAAAAAAATGGTCAGGTCGAAGGTCTAAGTTTCTAATTTCCCCAAAATGAATAAATACAGAAAATGACAAGAAAAGCATAAATACCTTCAATTATAATCAGTTGGAATATAATTCAATAAAGATATTCGAATTCCAAAGAATCAGTATCAGAAATTTGTCGAGCGTCTTGGACCTTCCAAAGCCAATACCCGTTTTTAAATCTAACTCAAAAGCGAAGAATCAATCAGAAGGACTGAATTCAGAATTTCGGAAACTTTGAACCAATAGAAAGCATGATAAGAATATCCAAGGAAAGAAATGATTCCAAGGCATGTGACATACCAAGCATGTTCATCCAGGTGTGTCGTTATCTAATCAATAAACAATACTAGAGTAGTTTTAATGAGATCGATAATTATAGCTCATTTAATAATTTATTAATATAATATATAAAAGTAATTATATACAAGTTGAAATATTTTATTTAAGACATATGCGAAGTTGTTAATTACTGAATACATAATTATGAAATAAAACTATTACTATGGTAAAATACACCCTATCACATAATTATAGCTCATTTAATAATTTATTAAAATAATATATAAAAGTAATTATATACAAGTTGAAATATTTTATTTAAGACATATGCGAAGTTGTTAATTACTGAATACATAATTATGAAATAAAACTATTACTATGGTAAAATACACCCTATCACATGTACTTAATTTTAGAGAAAAAATATCCTAATTTTTTTCACGAATAAGATTTCTTTAATTATAAGACATATTGAATAAAACGTTTTAGTAACATAGAATATTAAGGATATAATATAAATGATATAATGTCCCATAGGATAATCTTTCATTCTAAGGATATAATATTAATGATATAATGTCCCATAGGTAGAGATGCCGACTTATCGTTATTTCGGCCGCCATTTTGTTTTCCGGTAGCTGCTGATACATGAAAATGCAATTTTTGATGTCAGATTTTTACAGATAATACTATATAAAGATATAATTTTTTTACATTAATTAATTATCTAAACATTGTTTGAAATCTTTAAAAATTTTGTTTCTTTTAATATGGAATCGTTTAAATATAACGTGTTCGAATCGAAATCGCTGTTTTCGGAATTTTACCATTCGCGGCACGGTTTTTTCACCAGGGTCCCCCATTTCAATCAATCGTAACTACTCGGCCATTCTCGCTACCCTGCAAATAACCTCGTATGCATTAGGCGTATAAATCGCACTACTTTTCACATGTCAGTTACATGAAAGTTTGATAAAGTTATATTTTAAACAATTTTCTATATTTCATTTAAAGTTTTAATTAGTTTTGCATGATTAGATTTTACTTAGTATGTCTTCCATATTGGATTTTCGTGGGCTATATTTTTGTGCAGCTTAACTTAACTTAACTTCCGGCAAACAATTTAAGAAGAATTTCTACTATGTACGTACGAGGTTATTTGCAGGGTAGCGAGAATGGCCGAGTAGTTACGATTGCCATTTCAATGCCTTGCCCGGCATGTTCCTGACGTTATATAGTTCTATAATTATTATCCAATTAAAGCGCAGATTCGTAGCTTGCGTATGGTCACAGTCGCTTCCGATTTCCTGAGCATGCTAAACGGAAAAAGGTCGTCTCAAAAGTTCCAAGATGAACAAATCAATGAAAAATTTGGAGTAGCGTTCTCCGATGGCGATATTTGTATTTTCTGTTACAATATCAACGTAGGAAGCATACCATCTCAACCATATTAGATCGCGAACACAGATGATTTTTAGTATTTAAAACGCCCCTAAACATGTCTGAAGGAGAACGTCGTACATCGTTGGAAGTGGAAAGTAAATAGTAACGTCAACGACGCTGGTTGTAACACAGGTGTTATCGTAGGTATGTATAAACCTTCTTCTCAATGTTTTAAACGTACGATTTATTTTTTGCATTGCTTCTTTTCAAGTAGTTTATGAAAAACTTCTTGTCAATTTATAATACTTCCAACTTGCGTTCAAAACAAAAGTAAACAAACCGAAAAGGGGGGGGGGGGTGTAAACAGAGATGAAAGTTTTCCTCTAATCCGCTGATTTCCTCTTTTTTTTAAGGAAACTATTTTGAAATAAAATGTTTCTAGCTTGGTCCAAACAACTAGAAAACGAGGGTATGGGCTCTAGAATAGGAGTTTCCTCTTTTTGCATCAGTCAATCACTTTCTTCTATAGACTATACTACCTGGTATATATAGTCTGTGTACAAAATATTTGGGTTTTTTTTTATACTAGACTATAGTCTTCACTCTTCAGAAAGTTTATTCTATTCTTATTTTTGTCATGGTGCTACATTTTTATTTGTATTTGCCAGCTTCCATGGATACTCTACCATGATTGAATATTTACATACTAAATTCAAATAAAAGTAAACAAAATGTTATAACTTATTGCATACATATGTATTTGTAGACCAATGAAAAAAATATACCAGTGTTTCTGCTAATATTCTCGAAAAGGGGAAGGTAGTATAAGTAGACAAAACATAAATTTTTACCTACCGGTAGGTTATACAGAACGAGGATCTGACTTTAACTTTGTCCAAAAATGTCAATAAAAACTTTGGGGTCAATACCAAAAATTTGAAACTCTGGTAATTTTTTTTGTCTAAATACATTGTGAATTTATATTTATTATAATAGTAGTTATGAAAGGATAATAAGTACAATGTAGACTAGTTAGAACTGTTTCTTTGTGGTCCCTTCCAGCTTCTGTTGTTTTTTTCCAGTTTACCTGACATTATGCTTTGCTGGTCAAAGACGTGTGTGATCCAAGCTGGCCTTGGGATATTACCTGAACTTGGGACTGCAGGATAATATACAGCTGATCATGAGTTCATAATTTATATCATAATGAAATATTTAGTTTTACATGTAGCTGGATTTATTCAGACTACAATACATGTGACAATAGATGATGTATTTCAAAAATGCACCAGATATTTCCTGAATAATAAATGAATGAACTTAATATTTTGGTTGTTTTCATTGAACATGTTTTAAGAAGCAAATTAGAATAGTAATGGGCAAGACTGAAACTTTGACACAGAGAGTAGGGTTAGGGGGTGGGTTATGGTGTTTAATGCCACTTTCAACAATATTTCAGTTATATCGTGGTGGTCAGTTTTATTGGTGGAGTAAACCGGAGTACCTGAAGAAAACCACAGATCTGTTGCAAGTCACTGACGAATTTTATCACACAATAATGTGTTATCAAGTACACCTTAAGTTACCATGAGCGGGATTCGAACGACATGGAGAGTAAGATTGAAACAAATGTACTTGCTCAAATTGTAATAAAGGGAAACCTGAATATAAACAGCATCCTATATAAACAACATAACTTTATTTTAAATAAAGTTCCAGGTTCCAGATGTAGCCTTTTGTAGGAAATGTGTAAACCGTGCAAATAATATCCATCTGTTTTAAACACAAGTTGATCTTAAGGAAGTTCAGTTTAGAGGTGTTTCACTGTCATGCTTGTTGGGTGGTTGATGCATATAGCATCACTTTCAGCAATTGTACAGCTACATTATGATTGCAAGACATTGAGGTAGGAAAACAAAAACACCTACATGTATATCAAGCCGACCAGTTAAATTTTCGGCAAGGGGCAGGTGTCTGGAATCTTCACCCCTTGGAGGGATTACATATTGGTGGTATATATGAAATGGAAAGTATTTAGTTTAAGTTATTAGTTACTTGAGGTTATAGATTTTTAAAATATCTTTAATTTGGTACCTTGATCAAATTCTGACTAGAAACGATGGAGTAATCTTAAAAAACGTAAATTTACGCAACAAATTTTAAAGCAATGGCAGCCATTTTGTTTTCAAAATGGCCACCATTATGACAATTATTCCGTAATAAAATGCTAAAGCAAATAAGAGGTCATTGGTACAAACCTACATATCCATTTTTTTCAGTGATACATTGTATTAATTATATTGATAAAAAAATTGATCAAATTATCTTGGAACAGGTTCCCTGTCTGAGGAATTTTATGAAAAAATGGCAGCCATTTTGAACAAAATGGCCGCCATTTCTTGTGTCGACAAAAAAACATCACGTCCAACAGAATGTGCACAACACTGTGGTATTGTCTTCAAAATTTTGTACGGATATCATTTTTAGTTTAGGAAATATGAAGCTTTTTGTGTCATTTTTCCATATAACTGCTGTGAAACGGTGCCATTCTCAAATAGTGTTGAACACTAATTGCACACCCACCTTTATGGATTCATAATTCCACAAAAAGATGTAAACGGTGATTCATATGTTATAATTGCACTCAACACAAGTATTTCTACACACAATTTCTTCTATTATGATGCCAGATAAGTTATTTTCTGACAAAATTATGGCAATGTAAGCCATAATGGACCTTTCGGTCAAGATCAAAAGTGGCTCCGACACATTTTGGACAGTAAAACAAATGGCGAATATTACTTCAAACATGTTCAGTTTCATTTTTCTGACAGAACAACTTATAATCTATGGAAAAAAACAAAAGTAGAGACATTATCTGCTGTTTGCACAAAAAATCAGAACTCTAAAACAGTCATTAAAACCATTATTGATGGCGGCCATCTTTGGAAAATTATTGACCAAAAATAGGCAATTTCAAATGCTCATAACTTTTGAACCCTTCATCCGATTTTTACAAATGAAGGCTCAAAAGTCTTCTTAGATTGAACTCTATCTAATGGTTAAAATACAGCAAGCATCCCCTGTAATTGATTTTTGACTGGCATCTCTACCATAGGATAATCTTTCATTAATTTTATATCCTAGGATATAATCATTTTTATTCATTTTTTATCCCTTAAGGATAATAAATCATTTAAAGATTTTATCTACAAAGGACAAATTAGCTAAAATATTTTATCCATCAGAGAGGATAAAATATTGATGACAAGGATGTTTTTTCCTTTTTCATTTTGTCAATTAAAACCATGAAGATATTTTTTCTCTGAAATTAAATCCCCTAGGACATTTTATATTAGGGATGATTGATATTTATGATTACAATTATACATATCACAGCAATTTGAAGCTTAGTTGAATAAATGCATACATGAATGATGAGTCAACATCTGAAAATCCTATCCTACATATGTCTGTCCTTACAACAGTGATACAGACTCGTATCTCCTGTTTGATTAACCAATCAAAGTGCATGATTATTCTAGATATTTCTCTCCAATAGAATATACTTTAGTGCTCTGTACTAGCATTATGTTGATGTTTTTGCAATAGGTAGTTATAAATGGTGTCTATTCTCTATCATTTGTTATTTAAGAAATAATTCATTAAAGCCATAGTTTGACTGTTTGTATGTAGTTTTAATATGGCGAAATTATTTTGGTAAACATTTTATCCAGAGCTATAAGCAAGGGATAAAATGCAATGAAAATAGTTTTACTCATGTTAAAATGTCATACAAATTAAGGCTTCCATGAATTTTTTCGATTCTAATCTTCATGTTTACAGTAATTTTTTTGTAAACAAATATTGCAATTAAGTATTCAGTTACTAACATTTTTCAATTTGATGACATTCTGAATATACAGGTTAAAAGCTAGGTGTTCGTTGTCATAAGCTTTTTCCAAAATCTTCTTCTCGGAAACCATTTGTCCAATTATAACCAAAGTTATACTAAATTATCCTTTGGTTGACAACTTTCAAAATGTTATCCAATGATCCTGCCAATCATCAAATATGACTGCTGCTACTATAAATAAATCATGTGATAAAGCAAACATACAGAGCCTTTAAAGACACATTTTCCCACCAAATCAATTAATATGTGAACCGTAGTTGTATTTTCATATAATATGTTTTGTTGATTTTTTCCCAAAATATGCAAATTAAGCTGACTTTTTTATTCCAAATTTGACTGGAATAGTCATTAATTGGGTACAATGTAGTCTCCTTTCAAAATGGTATCTAATAACACAAACCCCACCCAAGATGGCCACTCTTACTAAAAATAGAATTCTTCAAATGACCATACTTGTAATAAGTAGATGCAAGTTTACCTGAAGATTTAATGTAATGAGTTGTTAAATACACGTATAATTAATGTTCATCTGTTGAAATTAGTATTGATGAGTTTTTACCAAATATATGTATACAAATAAGCTTATTAAAAATATGAAATATAAATCTTCTCTGACACCAGTGAACTTATTTAAACCAAATCTGATTTTGATACTGTCTTTATATGCTCACATTTCCAAAGATTGTAGCCCTCCATATGAGGTTGCCACCACTGCTAAGGTCGTCCCGAATATAGCTGAAAAATTGCTCGCTGGACGTTAAACACCAATCAATCAGTCAAAACCACTGCTAAGCAAATTTTTCTCAGAAAGTTTTTTTTTGCATATTTTTTTATCCAACTATCAAGCAGTTTAAAAAGAAGATAAACAGGATATTCTCCAAATCACCAGTCTTAGTCTATCAGGGAGTTTATTGTTCATATGATTTTGATGAAAGTCTTTTTAATAAATTCCTTAGAAATAATTTATAACATTATTATGCAACTAATATGAATTTTAGATGCCTAGAGCCTTTCTGATGGAAATATGTCCAGCATCTGTCAGTCCTTATGTCATAAACTTCTTATTCAGAACCTCTGCATGCCCAGAAACCAAACTTACATGTACCACACTTAATGTTCCTCTAGTCGACCTGAAGAAGTGTTATCTTTTTGAAGCAATTAGAAATCAAAGATGGCTGCCCTGGCCTGACTTGCCAAGACATTTTCGACTTAATCAGAGCTATTCCAAATCCAACATGGCTGCATCTGAATAGCAGAGACATTTTTTACTTTTTCACACTTCTACTTTATAAGAAGTCACCAGACGAAATTCGAAATCAAACTGCATACTATGTCACCAGACTCTCCAGAACTGATAGTGAAGCAAAAATCACAAAGTTTAATTTTTATATCCTTGGGTTGTAATTTGACTTCCTATGTCTGTCACCTCTGTCACCTATTGCAGATGAAATTTAAACTTGAACATAGAAAGAAAACTCCAGCTTATATTTTTTCCTAAGAGGAAATATTTACTAAAGAAATAAAGTAGTCTGTTTTTGCACATTAATCACAGATTATCCACTGAAAATAAAACCAGAAATCACTATTAAAATATATTTATAATACATTCATAATGTTTGAGATTTATGTAATTTTATTTTGTAATCTGTAGCACTTTCTATTTGGTAAAACCGCATCGGTTAGTGTACACGGTAGAGCATGGGTTCGAGCCCCGGTCTGGTCAAACCAAAGACTAAAAAATTGGTATCTGTTGCTTCTCCCCTAAGCACAATGAAGCACACAGCATTAAGGAGAAAGAGCAAAGACTGGTTGGCTCAGAATCAGAATAATGTGTCCGAGTGGGGTGACATGACTATCCGCAGACTGTAGTTTCAGTGAGCTAGCACTATCAAAAACCAACTCAGCGTGCTGGTCTAGTACAAAGCAGACCTCATCATCATTCATTGAAAATTAACTTGTTCTCGCCATGATATAGCTGAAAAATTGCTGAATTGGTGTTAAACAACAATCACTCACTCACTCTATTTGTTAATTACAAATTTATTGAAGACAAAAACTCATATAAGGAAGGTAGATACATGTAGTCTCGACCAGGTTTAGGTACACGAATGTAAATTGTATATGTTTAAACAGAATGGGAACATATTATTGTGTCATCTTGGGTAAGTTTTGACTGAGGAAGGCAATGTGATACGAAATGGTATAAATATGAGATATAAAAAGAGAGGAAATTTTTGTAATCGGTGCATGTGACAAGGTGATTTTGAAGACTGATTATATTGTTTACTCTGGGTACCGTCGGTTTCCTACACATGGCAACTAGTACCAATATGTGAAACAAAAGTTCAGAAATATTCCCTGGGTTAAAATTCCGCAAAATTAACACAAAGCTCAATTGCTTCCACGTAGCCACATATCAGTAAAGGGGAGAACTGTAAGAGATCTGATTGAACCAAACTTCTCATGTTCAATAAGAAACCATGAAGGTATTTAAGGAATGTAAAAACATAATTTAACACATGACTCTAGGACAAATTGTTTTAAAGCCACAGAACTGTGTCTTGCATGACCATTGATTGGATTGTAATGATGTAGTTCCTGCTTTTTAATAGAGTAATACACTGGGTTGTATTTTATATAGCCAGCTAACCAAAACAACAGATCGCAAGTAAAAGATAGGCAGTCAAGAATAGCCACGAATCTTATTCTTACAACAAATGATATTACGGAATCCATTCAATGAGGAAACAAATTTTTATTTAAAATATAAGGAATGCCTGGATATTTTATTTGAAATAACTAGGAAATATCATATAGATCATAGAATCATTCTAAGCGGAGACTGGAATTGTGATTTGACGGGAAAGGTCTCTCCAAGACAGAAAAAACTAGAAGCATTCCTACAAGAATGTGGATACCTCCATAAAGCAACAGGGCATACCTTCACGCATCCAAATGGTCATGATTGTTCCACAATAGACTACATATTTCCGCATCAACAGTTTGATAAAGAAATGACAGAAGTCATTAAACTAGACTTATTACCTGATAACACCTTGGATCACTACCCATTAATCACACAACTGGTCGCTAGCCTAGATATTAAGGAAACCATGAAGGAAAAACCTGGATTTACTAGGACAAACTGGAAAAAAGTAGACAAAGATGAGTATCAGCAGACTTTGAAAGCCAAATTAGAAAAAATCTCCTTTGAGCAAAACCATGAACATACTGACACCCAAACACTCATGGATATATTAATAGAGGCTAGCCAAGAAGTAGCCCCGAAACGTACCAAGCGTAAAGCGAAACATATGAATATCTGGAATGACGAAATAGCGATTGCTTTAAAAAAAAAACAAGAAAGCATTATATGAATGGAAATTAAATGGCAAACCGCAATACGGACCATTTAAAGATCAGAAAAAGAGTACTAAAGCGAAACTGAGAGGAGCCCAGAGGCGTGAAATTGCCCTCCAAAGGAATATGAATATGGAAGAAATCATGAATGCCCAATTCAGAGATAGTAAGACATTTTACAAACTTGTAAACTCCTACAGAAAAAGACCGTCAGTTCAGATAGAAGAACTCATAGTTGGTGATGAGACATATACAACCCCCGAGAACATCCTAGAAGGCTGGAAAAAACACTTTGAGACACTAGCAACACCAGCAGAAAATGATACTAAAAACTACACCAATACTGAATTCGACTTAGATCTTATATATGAAATATGCACAGATATGAATAAAGAACTTACTTTCTCTGAAAAAGAATTAGAGGAAGCAATTAGATCCTTAAATTCAAAGAAGGCCCCAGATGTATATGGCCTAACAGCAGAGCATCTTAAGTACGGAGGCAGTACACTTGTCAATTACCTAACTGAGCTCCTAAATAACATCTGCAAGGCTGACAGCACCCCAGACCTTATCAAATTAGGAATATTATCACCAGTGTTCAAGCGAAAAGGATAAAAAAATGAGGCTAAATATTACAGAGGAATAACAGTACTTCCGGTAATAGGCAAATGTTTAGAATTTCTATTACGTAATAGAATAAGAGAAATTGTAGATGAACTACAAAATAGGCTACAGAGAGGTTTTACCCCGAAGGTCGCTCCACTGTACTGTGCCTTAATCTTATATGAATGTATCCTAGAAGCACTAGACAAGAAAATCCCCATCCATGTCGCTTTCCTGGATGCAAAGGCCGCATTCGATGTTGTAGGTCACACAAGTCTGTACAGGAAGTTGTTCCTATCGGGAGTAAGAGGAAAATTGTGGCTCCTCACATACCATCTGAGTCAGGGAGCAGTAAAATGGAAAGGTACTACAATGGAGCCATTCGCCGTCTCACAAGGCGTGCGCCAGGGAGGTGTTCTTAGCACCGATTTATATAAGCTATACATAAATCCACTGCTAGACTAAATAGAGGACAGCGGTATAGGTATGCAGATAGGAACAATTCCCTGCTCGGCACCAACATGTGCAGATGACGTCTCATTAATAGCAGATAGCGAAAAAAATCTCCAAATCTTAATTGACACGGTAGTAAACTACAGTAAACAAGAAAATTATAAATTACAACCTGCAAGGAGTGCAGTAATGTCTTTCAATACAAATATGGAAAACCCTGGTTATAACTACACTATCAACAATGAATCCATACAAAAGCCAGATACTATAGTTCATCTAGGGATCACTCATTACAGAAACTATAGGAAACCAACATCTACACAAATCCAACAAAATATGGAAAAATCCAGGCGCACATTGTATAGTCTCTTGGGAGCTGGGTTACATGGGAAGAATGGACTAAACCCAACAGCTTGTTTACATCTATTGCAAGTCTACGTAATTCCTATTCTGACATATGGGCTAGAAATATTACTTCCATCTAGAACTGAGCTTCAAACTTTGGAAATATTTTATCGAAAAATACTAAAGCAGATACTTTCAATCCCAACAAATACAGCAGACCCAGCCGTTTACATCCTGGCAGGTGTGATACCGATAGAAAGCCGGATACATAAACTAGCTCTAGGCATGTACGCCAATATATGTAGGACATCAAATTCAATTGAAAGGGAAATAGCAGAAAGACAACTATGAATGAAAGCAATAAATGATAATAGCTGGTTTTCAAAACTTAAACAAATATTAGCTATATATGAACACCCGTCAAGTCACAATATCCTGGATCTACCACCTACAAAAAACGCCTGGAAAAAAATGATCAACAAAGCAGTGAATGAATACTGGATTGACCATATTAAGAAAATGTCAACCTATTTCAAGAGCTTAGATTATTTGAATGCCTCCAATTATTCCAATGGAAAAGCACATGCAGCCCTGGCTAGTGTCCAAACGTCAGCTAGAGATATAGCAAGACTTCCTGTCAAACTGCGTCTCATGACAGGAACCTACTATCTGCAGAGCAACAAGGCAGCATTTAACCAAAATAGGATTGATCCAACCTGCCTGGTATGCCAGATGGAATCAGAAACATTAGAACACTTTCTACTTGATTGTAATGTCCTAGCTGAAACACGTGAGCCATATATCTCAGAGCTCAATGTTCTAATAAAAGAATGTCATCCCTGTGTTGAATGTAATACTACTAATACATTTATACACAATTAACGTAGTATTCTAGATCCTAGCACTGTGTGTTGTGGTTGTGGTTGTGACTGTAACTGCTTGAAAACCTTATGTGCCTTTGAGCATGTAACCCGTAGATTATGCTTTGCATTAAATACTAAAAGAAACAACATATTAAAGACACTACCTAATAATAGGCGTAAAGGTCTTTAAGGGCAGCCACCCCATGCTTTTCTTACAAAAGCATTTTAGATTTTAAACTGTACAGCAATAATTAAGTGATATTTGAACTGAATCATACTCAGATTTGTGAGGTGGTCCTATATAGGACGGAAATACTACCAAGACAAGACAAGACAATAGCGATCATATATACAGAGACGTGCCAAAAGTATTCGGTCACTGTAATTTTTTACTATATATTTCATATAAAACCACAATTTTTGAAAACATTATTCCAAAGTCAATTCTTGTTCGATTTTGATGAAATTTTTACCAACAGAAGCGAGAACGTACGTATAGTTTTCTGTGATTATTTTAAAATATTTTTTGGGAGCACAGATTTTAAATGTTCATGATTTAAACACAAACTTAAATTATTTGTCTTCAAATATACTATCATTGTATTGTATTTTTGACGTTCAAAATTTAGTTTTGTGTTTAAATCGTTAACTCATAAAAATTATAGATTATAAATTTATGCTAAAATTACAGTGTAAAACTACATTTAATTCTGTTTTTGTTGGTAAAAAATTCATCAAAATCGAACAAAGAGTCGACTTTGGAATAATGTTTTTAAAAATTGTGGTTTTACATGAAATATATAGTAAAAAATCACAGTGACCGAATACTTTTGGCACGTCTCTGTAGTTGCATTGGGGTTCCGTTACGATTTGTAACTTTTTTCATATAAATTATAACTTTATGATTACAGCTTTATAATAGACGTATTTTTATATGATTTATGAATAAAATAATTAAATAAGTTAGTTGGATTTTGTTTTATTTCAATAATAAAGAGAAAGGGTAATTGGTTTTTAGTCATGTCTAGTTGAACAATACTCACATATCACGTCATTCACATCTTTTAACGAATTACAAAATGCAATTCAAAAGTATAAGGAAAAGAACTGTGTTCAATTATATAAACGGACATCTAGAAACATTTTGGAGAAAAAGAATCAGGAACCAGATAGTGTAAATATGGACCTGAAATACTCGTACATAATTTGTTCTTGTCCATGGACCCGGGCAGAAACTATAAAACAGTTTCAGACGGGAAACGCCCAAATCAAAGGTAAATGATTCTAACTTGTGTATTACTGTAATAAACTGTAGCTAATTACTATCATTTCCAGTTTCCCATTATCAAGGATTTATGAAGTAATTTTGAATCCTCGCCCGTACTCGCGTATTTTTTTTCACAAAAAGTAATAAATACATGAAAAAAAAAAGAAACCTATAAGTAGTTCATTTATTAGAGAAATATGACGAAAAAGATACCTGCATTCAACCCTTTGAAGTAAATAAATATTCAATCAATCAATCTAAATTACAACATTATCTTTTTTGTTGTAAGAATAGGCTCTAGAGGCTTTTCTTACAACATATTTAATCTACAGGTAATAATTATTCGTTTCTCATTATCTAATCCGTAATATTATTTGTTGTAAGAATAAGTGTGGACACAGAAAAATGTGCTGTCCAAAAGGCAAGTGTGGATGTCAATATTTTATATTATTAACTTTAAGGGAAAAAAAAATTCATGGACACAGGGGTCCTGGATTTTTTTAATAAAAAACTAATCCTGGATTATTATTTTTGCTTAAAGTCCGGTCCTGTGTTTTTATTTCAAATTTTCATCATAGCCCCCCCTCCCCCTCCCAAGGGATATAAAATTGTATCATTAATAATAAATTAATAAATAATAAATTCAGATTTTCTATTTAAAATAAATCTCATTTACAAAACCACTGAAATTTGTTCAATTTTTAACGCTGATTTAAGCTTTAGTCGCAACAAATTTTTATTTTTCTCTTTAAACTGTCGAAACATAACATTTATTTAAATAAAATCCCCCCCCCCTTTTTCCCCTTTTTTCTTGTTTGAATCAATTATCAACAATATTCCAGAATTAAACAAATGAATAAATATAACATAGATTTCTTTTACATGCATCTTTTTACCATGCGAGTCCGTGTGTTTTAAATCGGTCATCCAATCAAGACGCTCATTATTCTTGTCCAAGATAAAAATACATCGCTAAAATTACCTGTGGGTGTTTCCCCACTTCAACTCGTAAATTTACATAGAAATCGGAGATATTTCGTCATAAAACTTCACACATGGTTTTGTCTATCATATTTCTTGAAGACAAACATAAAATTGTATTGCATTTATCAATATTTTATGAGTATCAACAGTTTTTTCAACACCGTATCTGTTTCTCGATACAGCCGCAACTTCAACTCGTAAATTTACATAGAAATCGGATATATTTCGTCATAAAACTTCACACATGGTTTTGTCTATCATATTTCTGGAAGACAAACATAAAATTGTATTGCATTTATCAATATTTTATGAGTATCAACAGTTTTTTCAACACCGTATCTGTTTCTCGATACAGCCGCAACTTCAACTCGTAAATTTACATAGAAATCGGATATATTTCGTCATAAAACTTCACACATGGTTTTGTCTATCATATTTCTGGAAGACAAACATAAAATTGTATTGCATTTATCAATATTTTATGAGTATCAACAGTTTTTTCAATACCGTATCTGTTTCTCGATACAGCCGCAACTTCAACTCGTAAATTTACATAGAAATCGGATATATTTCGTCATAAAACTTCACACATGGTTTTGTCTATCATATTTCTTGAAGACAAACATAAAATTGTATTGCATTTATCAATATTTTATGAGTATCAACAGTTTTTCAACACCGTATCTGTTTCTCGATACAGCCGCAACTTCAACTCGTAAATTTACATAGAAATCGGATATATTTCGTCATAAAACTTCACACATGGTTTTGTCTATCATATTTCTGGAAGACAAACATAAAATTGTATTGCATTTATCAATATTTTATGAGTATCAACAGTTTTTTCAATACCGTATCTGTTTCTCGATACAGCCGCAACTTCAACTCGTAAATTTACATAGAAATCGGAGATATTTCGTCATAAAACTTCACACATGGTTTTGTCTATCATATTTCTTGAAGACAAACATAAAATTTTATTGCATTTATCAATATTTTATGAGTATCAACAGTTTGTTCAACACCGTACCCGTTTCTCGATACAGCCGCCCAATTACAGTGACCCGTGACCCAGATTAGCGCGTTCCACCAGTTTTTTCTAAATTTATATGTTGTTTAATAATTAATAAGATTCACGGCTATTCTTACAACAATTTGTTGAAAATTGTTGTAAGAATAGACACTGCCTAAAAGATACCACCCGTTCCACTCAGACACTCAATCCCGAATCTGGAACAACCAGTCTGTTCTCCTCAGACATGACATGTGATATGCGGAGAAGCAGCAGATAACAATTTAGGGATGGACCATTTAACTTCCAGGGGGGGAGCTATGAGATTTTTTATCTAACAAAATATTCTGATTCCCAAAATTCTGATTTTGGTGGAGTAAAAAAAATCTGATTCAGAGTTTTTGTCATATAACCTAATATTAAATTCTGGAATTTTTTTTTCTAACTCTCATGTTGTCCGAAAAAAAATTTCTGAAGGAAAAAAAAACATAGCACTGTGCCGTCGAGTTATTAAAGTTGTAAAGGCATTAATTAGTAACCAAACACGTTATGAACCACCTAGAAAACAACAAAATCCTCTTTGAACTTCAACATGGCTTTCGTCACAATCGCTCATGCGAAACTCAACTTCTTTCATTCATTCAGAAATTATCAGAAACAGACAACACAAATATCCAGACAGATCTAATAATTATGGATTTTGCAAAGGCTTTCGATAAAGTCCCCCATCGCAGACTTCTCTACAAACTAAACTACTATGGTGTTTCTAGATCTACACTTCACTGGATCTCAGTTTTTCTTACTAATCGTACACAAACATTGGTGATTGATGGAAAGTCATCATCTACTGTGCCTGTCACATCTGGTGTTCCGCAAGGAACAGTCCTGGACCCCGTCTTATTCTTGGTCTACATTAACGACCTCTCTGATTACTTGACACACAGTCAGCTCAGGCTGTTCGCGGACGACAGCATCATATACATGCCCATTAAATGCCAGCACGATTGTAATAAATTACAACAGGATCTTAATGCAGCAGCCAGATGGAAAAGCGACTGGCTAATGGCTTTTCACCCTGACAAATGTTCAGTACTGTCTGTCACTATTAAGAAGCAACCAATACAACACAATTACATCCTCCATAACCATATACTTGAATCTGTGAGCTCAGCTAAATATTTTGGTATAACAGTACAGTCCAATCTCAAATGGGATAAACACATCAACGACATAACATCAAAAGGCAACAAAGCACTGGGTTTCTTAAAACGAAACCTACAAACATCAAATCAACAAATAAAAACCCAGGCGTCAGGCCAAAAATAGAGTACTCGTGTTCTATCTGGGACCTTCACACATCTGAATCCATTAGAAAAATTGAGATGGTCCAACGACGAGCTGCTCGGTACATCTGTAATAGATACCACAATACCAGCAGTGTATCAGATATGTTCAATGTAATACACTTACCATCACTTGCAGAACGTAGAGTTCGCACAAGGTTGGTTATGATGTACAAAGTATCATTCCATCTTGTTGCTGTACCATCAGACATATTAATAGTTTCAGACACAATGACCAAGAAATATCACCCCCTAACATATAGACAAATACATACTTCTAAAGACGACATTCACTCTTCCCATACACAATACCACAGTGAAACCAACTCCCTATAAATACATTTACTCTCGTCCATATACCTTCAGTCGTCAGCTTCAGAGACCAGCTAACACCTGCTGTTCTCTGTAACCTACTATAGTTTTCTTTAATATTCTGTAAATAGTTTTAATCACTAAAAGTTCGTTTCTGCACTAATTTGTTTCTTTTTGGCACATTTATGCTCATTTTTGTATATAGTCCACGCATGCAACAGTATGTAATCATCGGAGGTCGATGGTATATACTGTATGCCAAAAGAAGAAGATACCCAAAAGGGTTGGGAAAAAACGTACCTATACATAATGAGTTGTTTAACCTTTTTACGGGTTTTTATATGAAATTATGCTATTGAAGTCTATTTTAATTTTTAAAAATATTCGCTTCTGAAACCACAGGGCCAAATTAAAGCAAAACTGACAGTGGTTTATTTTCCGATAATGAGTTTGTATTTCCTAGTCAAAACTGTTTGCCATTTTGGAGCACCCGAGTTCAACCTCGGTTTTTAGTGGGATTCGTGTTGCTCGATCTTTAGTTTTCTGTATAGTGTTTTGCAGATTATTGTTTGTCCTTTTGGCCATTGCATTGTCTGTCCTATGATTTACGATTACATCTGATTACCCCTTTGGTATCTTCTAACTTTTGGCCATTGTATTTTCTGTCCTATGATTTACGATTACATCTGATTACCCCTTTGGTATCTTCTAACTTTTGGCCATTGTATTGTCTGTCCTATGATTTACGATTACATCTGATTACCCCTTTGGTATCTTCTAACTTTTGGCCATTGTATTTTCTGTCCTATGATTTACGATTGCATCTGATTACCCCTTTGGTATCTTCTAACTTTTGGCCATTGTATTGTCTGTCCTATGATTTACGATTGCATCTGATTACCCCTTTGGTATCTTCTAACTTTTGGCCATTGTATTGTCTGTCCTATGATTTACGATTACATCTGATTACCCCTTTGGTAACTTCTAACTTTTGGCCATTGTATTGTCTGTCCTATGATTTACGATTACATCTGATTACCCCTTTGGTATCTTCTAACTTTTGGCCATTGTATTGTCTGTCCTATGATTTACGATTACATCTGATTACCCCTTTGGTATCTTCTAACTTTTCTTACGGGTTTCTAGTAAGTCATGCTTAGCTGGACAAAGCTGCAAGAAAATATACTACCGGGGGTATTTGAATTTAATCAGAGATCATGCCACCTGTACTTGTAATTGCTAATTATAAAGTACACGCGTATGTGTATGGGTTTATTTTGTATTTTTGCCTTAAATCGCTATTCAGAATATCTCGTGATTGCCAATTTCTCCAGTTAAACAGATTAATGATGACAACTTCATGGTGCCTCTGGTTTTCCAGAATTCTGCTTTTCTACAGAACATCAAATTAGTTTTCCATCTGTTTTTGTTCTTTGTAATTGATTAACAATTCCCAATAACATTGCCACTTGTATACTATGCAGTCATACGACATCCCCAATGTATGTATTAACATTAGAAAATCGTTGCAGTGGTGTCTAACGTTGCACGATAGCACTGCATGATAGACATTTCTCTATTTAGATATCCGCATGATTAAAAAATATTAAAAACAAATGATCACATTTTCCCAGATTCTACACAAAAAAAGACATATTATTCAATATGCAACATAAAACAAAGGGTAAGTATTCTTCAAAATACGATTTTTAGTTTTCTTGGATAGAAATCAATTATTGCTAATGACAACAGTTTAACTCAATGACGTAGATACCAATGGTTAGGTTGTGCTATTGATTATTTTCTTGGAGATGTGACGGAAGCAAATTATTGAATATCCATCTTTTCTGGAAGCCAGCGCCATTACAATAGGAACACAATCTGGAACAGGACTGACATAAACAACAAAAGATCTAAACGATAAAGGGGCAAGTATCACAAACATTCTACTTCTAATAGTAAAAAGAAAATGTAAAATTTAAAATTAAATGAAAAAAGGTTTTAATAAATAGAATAATTGAATTGTAGATTGTCAAAAAATATAGAAAATCTAAATTAAGCCGCCCACGAGAATGTGAAGATGCTGCCCTGTAGTAATCTGTGAGAATATGAATAAATTTGAGAATCTTCCATGTCTGATTTGATGTTGACGCAGAGTTTAGGTATCAATTAAAATTAACCACTGTATATGTGATTCAAATGCATACTTGTCGAGAATTAATTATTATTAAAAAATATAGCACGTTGACCATCACCATTTAAATTTCCTTTTCATGGTTAGACTACTTCTTATTGGAAATAAACACAACAAAGTACATTTACCAATATACCGTATATTGAGCATATGGTACTTGTATGTAACTGCAAAGGCGAATGAAATTGGAAACTGGATCGATGATTAAATGTACAGTTATGGAATGTCAGAGACGTCATTGATTGATTGATCATTTTGATATATTATTATATAGCATGATTTCTCGTTTATTGATCACAAACAATTTAATCAAACCCACACAGAACCAAGGGACAATGAACTGAGGTCACAGTTTCCATATCTATTCGAACAATAAAATTAGCGCACAATTTTAACATTATTTTTATCCAATATTCAGAGCCACGACATGCTTCCAGTGTATCTAGCAGTGTGCTTGACTGTCGTTTACCATGTAGAAGGAGCGTCCTCTTACTCAGACCTACTGGGTGACATTTCTCAACTCTACCAACTCCAACAACCAGAGTCAGGAGGAAGATATGGCTATTTTGATGACGAGTTAGTGGGACGAAGTATGCCTGATGACTGGAATTTAAATCTTGATGACTCTGATCTTTTCAGTCGAGCATCTATTCGAGATCCTGAGTTTATTGAACAGTACCCAAGTCTATGGGGATATCAGTCTGTGTCGGGTAAGTTTCCATATCCATAGATCAACAAGAAGACAAATTATTTAAATAATTATGTATTATTATTGAGTGACCATCAACTTTACTGGTAAAAATGTGTGTCTAGTGTCAGTAATGGAGTTTGATGTTGGAAGATGATAATGGCTTGATATAGAGGCTCTGTAAATGTTGTATGACAGGAGATAGTTCCGAAAATGCGAAATAAAAGGTTTTCCGATCGGAATAGAAAACTTAACATTAAATCGAAAATTAATTTGCTTGTAAATCGGAAACAACAATAACATTCTATGTCAATCAGAAACGAGAAATGCAGTACGGAAATGTTATTATTGCAGGTCTGTCAGTCAAAAACATAGAATACAGTCAAATATAATTATAATAGAAATATTTGGTTTTCCGATTAGAAACCCTTATTATCCCCTCGCCAACGAAGTTACGATGGGATATAGTAACGCTACCGTCCGTCCTTCTGTCCGTCCGTTCGTAACATCCTTGTGAACACTCTAGAATCAACATCCTTCAATGGATTTTGACCATACTTGGTACATACTTAGTCCTTAGGAGAATCTGGAACCCTATTGATTTTCAAGGTCATATGTCAAAGGTCAAGGTCACCGGGTCAATTTTTTTACCGTGTAATATCCTTGTGAACACTCTAGAATCAACATCCTTCAATGGATTTTGACCAAACTTGGTATATACTTAGTCCTTAAGAGAATCTGGAACCCTATAGATTTTCAAGGCATATGTCAAAGGTCAAGGTCACCGAGTAAACTTTTTACCGCGTACCATCCTTGTGAACACTCTAGAATCAACATCCTTCAATGGATTTTGACCAAACTTGGTACATACTTAGTCCTTAGGAGAATCTGGAACCCTATTGATTTTCAAGGTCAAAGGTCAAAGTCACAGGGTATAATTTTTACCTTGCGAACAGGTCAAGGTCACCAGATCAAATTTTTAGGCGAGGGGATATTCCACGCTTTGCGTTGCCCTTGTTCACTTATATTGTGAAGTGCCATACAACAAACGAGTGGAGTGGACTGTTGGTGTTTTTTATTGCCGTGTACGTTTAAGTTCAATGTGATGTACCTGCTAGACTTGTTCATATACACGTGTTAATGCGAGTGGGTTAGTAACCGATGTATGTATACTTCATCAAATTAAAACCAGGAAGTTATCATGCCTGATCATGTTGTGAGCGTGGGTTACTGGCGATTCATTGGCTCAAAATATTTCCATTAAACATTTTTTTTTCATTATTAAAGGAGGAACTGGAGATGGCAAGGAACACCCAAAGGAAGTTAAAACTGACAAAGTTCTGCCTGCATACTGTAACCCACCTAACCCATGTCCCATTGGATACACAGGTACGTGTTACATTTATTATGAAAATGGAAAACGGATTCCTTGAAAAACAAACGAAAACAAACACTTGAGGAGAAACATAACATTGAAAACTCGTAAGGGGACACTCTGCATACGCAACTTGTAATTATGTTAAAACATTAGGTTTTTTTAATATTAAAAATGAATACTACTTTGTTTCAAATCTATTTAAAATTTATTTGGCCTAAGAGACAAGAATGTGAAAGAAAGCGCACATTCTTTATCTCATAATAATATATAGGCAAATAATTTGATTCTGAGGGGGCCTGGCAAAATTAGTCAGGTTAGAATATTTGACAGAAAATTCATTCGACACATAGTGCAGGACAGGTTATAACAGGTTATAACATTGTTTACTCAGTTCAGGCCAGATTATTATTTTTTTATTTTCTATGAAGCAAAGGTCAGAATTTTTTTCCAACTTTGGGTGGCCAGATTATTTATTTTATTTACAAAAACTGCCAGATTCTGAGATTTCTTGGTTCCGTTTCGATTTCCCCAAATGGGGCCCGTGTCATTCATTATTACCGATTTCAATGTTTTTGTCCAGTTTTTCGAATAAACTGATTAAGTCAGAATGAAATTCATTGCAGTTGATAATCTTTAAGGTAAAACATACATGAAATAATTTCTTTGCAAGGCAAGAAATGCAAGAAATTTAACTTCAATCAAAACCAGAATGATACATGTGCTCACCTGTTTACGTTGGTGATGAAATTTCATGATCGGCAATCATCGGAACGGTGCATCCGAAAGTTAATTAGCCGCCATTGTCTTGACAAAACACGTACGAGATGGAATGATTTTCTGTTCTTAATCACAGATGATCGCGATTTTCGTCCTCAAACATGCACGAATGGTTTAGTTTTTAGGGAATGTAAACATATCAAGAATATTTTTGAAGATGTTTATTTCACCAAAAGCTCGTTTCATATTACTTTAAGCCTTTTGTAATTATGTTTGTAATTCATTGTACTGGAATTAAAATGATAATTCCAACAGTTAGTAATTTAAATAAGAGCACTTATTGCATATTCCATATATTGTTTTTTTTTCTCACTTAAAAATGTTGTCATAACTGGCCATGTATCAAGGTAAAGAAGGAATTGGTCTCCAGCACAGGATTCAGAATTGCTGTTGGTTAATTTGACCACCCAGTGCCCGATGGTTCACGATAGATGTTCCACCCTCCTCACTGAATTTGGTACTGCTTTGACAACTATTTTACCTATTTTGTTCCAGTATTGTTATACATACTGTTATAGTGACAGCCGGAACCTTTGAGCCGTAATGAAAGCGGGAGATTTGGAGCTTTAAAATCTGATTCAACCCACCATTTCTTTAGAAATGCCTGTACCAAGTCAGGGTCATTACGGTTTTCACAGTTTTCCGCTTGTTGACTGATTTTGTCTGTTTATATACTTATGAGTTTTGACTTTCCCTTTGGAAGATTGTTCGGAGTTCGGTAATTTTGTTATTACCCTTATTTTGATTTGAATACTAAATAATACATTGACCCATTTGTATATTTGATTAGCTGATGACAATTGTGTCGAGACGTTTGAGAATACACTTGACAATAACCGTCGTCTGCTGAAACAACAAGATTGTCCTTGTGATGCCGAACATATGTGGTCCTGCCCAGAAACAGATCATGACATTAAAGCCTCAGATGGAAGCTATGCTGACTGGATGGAACAAATGAATAAACCAAATTCAGACTTAGTAAGATAAATTATAATTTTAGAAACCTAACTTACTTACCCTCGCCTGAAAATAGAGAAAAAAAATCAATATTTCTATACTGACGAACATTCCTAATAGAGAACTACAGCTCTCTTCTGAAGCACGTATGTTTGTCATTTTATTAATAGTGAACACGGAGTACCTTTGGACGTATTTGTATAGTCACATCTATTTCCCACTGTTTCAAGTTGCAGCTTTTTTCTATAAAAAAAAATCTAATATTTCAGAGGCAATATCCTGTGGTTCTCGTCCCGGGAAGACGATACGAGAACTGTACTCGTTTATATATTTGTCAGGGCCTTGCTTTGTTATTATTGTTATGTCACCAATGACATTTAAAGAACACACATACCAAGATAATGTCCACGAATCATTGTAAAACAACTGCTCAACTACATTCATGACTTGTCACCAGGTTTGTAACAAGATTAACACGACGTGTTGCCACTAGTGGAACAGGAACTGCCTACCCGTCCGGAGAACCCGAGTTCACCCCGGTTTTTAGTGGAGTTCGTGTTACTCGATCTTTAGTTTTATGTGTATGTTTTGTAGATCGTTATTTGTCATTTTGTCCTTTTTCTTTTGGCCATTGTGTTTTCTGTCCTTCTCAAGTTCGATTTACGGATTCTGATTACCCATTTGGTATCTTCGAACTCTTCTTTCTACAGTGTATCTATACAATTTCATATTTGCGTATGGTATGATATATGCCAATAGTCAAGTCTGAATATTTAATAATTTCTTATTTGTACAGGAGGATAACATGACTCTAAAGAAACGTGAAAAGAAAGGAAGTACACACATGAGATACAGACGGGTATGTATAGGATAGACAAAAAAACATTATCTATATGTTATTGACATCTTTGTTACTAATATTGGATATTACCAGTAGTTTTTAGCTTACTTGGACCAAAGGCCCATGTGAGGTATTGGTACAACTTTGTGTGTCAAAGACAAGACTGGGACTGTTTTATTATCCCCCTTGTCGAACTTGATTGATGGCCGTATTTACCGTTTACGTTCAAGATAATAGAGATTTTAGAGAGAGTTAAATTGACAGGGTGTTGGACAATCGAACTTAAATGTGTAAATTTATATTTACCGGGACTGTCCTAATCGAATAATCTACCTCCCTCCTCTTCACATGTTAAAGGAGGAGATGTAATCTCGTCGAGATTAGAGGAGACGTGACGGATCGTAACTCTTGGCTAGCGACGGTGTTTTACAATGAGATCATATTGTGATTATATATTTTTGTATGTAGTGATTTTTTGTAGATTAAAAAGGGGTCAATAAGAGAACTAACATTTTCAAATTTAATTTAAGCACTATATTTGAATGATTGGATGGCAAATAAGGGTAATAACAAAATTACCGAACTCCAAGCAATCTTACAAAGGGAAAGTCAAAACTCATAAGTATATAAACAGACAAAATCAGTCAACAAGCGGAAAACTGTGAAAACCGTAATGACCCTGACTTGGTACAGGCATTTCTAAAGAAATGGTGGGTTGAATCAGATTTTAAAGCGCCAAACCTCCCCCTTTCATTACGGCTCAAAGTTTCCGGCTGTCACTATAACAGTATTTATAACAATACTTGAACAAAACAGGTAAAACTGTTGTCATTGTCTTAACACTTGTTTTGCCCAACTCATTCTAGCCTATTGTAGCTGCTGTTGTTCTGTCATGTTCCATAAATTGAACCATTTATTTACAGAAAGTTACATACTTGAAATAAACAACATCATTAGAATATTGTCTTAGCGAAAACTGAAAGAATTATAACATGACTATTTTCATATTTATAAAACGGGATGTGAACAATAATAGGATAAACAACACCTTCGATTGGACTGTCTCCTTTATCTGACTGTCAGGCCATAATCAGTTTACGGGTATACACTTGCCATTGCTAAATAGTATTTGAGATCTAGCTTGCTTCGTATCCTAGTCTGCACAGGATGTACTCAAATGTACGTCTTATTTATTTTTAGAAAGCTGTAGCTGACCACAACAATGTTTTAAACCATCAGTATATTTGTTGACTTTGACATGCACACTTGTTATGTAAATTATATGTTTTGCAGGATAATGAAAGGATAATTAACATGATGAAGTCCAGACTTGAGTCATTAAACCCATACTTTGAAGGACAACACAGAGAAATTGCAGCCAAAAAAGGTGGCAAACCAATGTTAAAGAATGGTTTCTAAACCGAAGAACGTTGGAATATTTTATTATTTAAAAACTGTATAATTACATCTGTTTATTGTTAAAATGTAGCTTACGATGGCCTCGATCACTAGTACAAACTGTACTGAAGTTAGATGCATATGCAATATTTGTACATTGTATATGTATTCACATAATGCAAGTTTAATATACTTTTTGGCTGGAGAGTTAGCGAGGTATAATCGCTCATATCAAAATATGCCAAAACAATTGTGATATGTTTAGGGAAGGCTGTCTCACCGTAAATTAAAACCTATCTGATCTTTTTCTTCTTTAAAGAGAATTTTAATTTTGAAATTTCATTGGTTTACTTTGGATAATGTGAAATTAAATATATTGAAAAAAAGAGCATATTGCCTAAAAATGTCAAATTAATTTTTTTCGTTTAATTATTGAGATTAAATTTAATTGTTAAAACTTAATAAAATATATTTCTGTTTGTCTTTATATCTTCATTGAAATTCATCCTGGTATTTTCAAACTCCTATCTTGACATCATTCTAACACACCAATACTTCTACCCCCTTGTTTATTACCAAACCTTATCCCTCATGCTCCTACTGACTCTCTATTCTTCCGACATCTCTGTCATTCCTGATACACCCGATTCGCCGTTGTCCTGACATCCCAGGACATTGACACATCCTATTTTTCTAACACCCATCAATTTTGAGGAGAATTTTAAAATTTTCTATCTCGCCACAGGTGTCTCTTGGTTTTAAACGTTCTGTTCACATATTTATTTTCAATAAATAATTCTTATTTTTTTATCGCCTTGTCCTTTATTCTATGTGTTCGTGTCCATATTCATACAATCTTATGGTAACGGCAGCTTAAATATGCCCACCATATGGAAAATATAGTTAAGAAAAGTTTGAAGCAACTAAAGAGGAAACCAGATGCCGTAAATCGAAGGATTGATATACATTTGTACAATGTTTAAAAACGACTGAAAATGTTTGACAAAACATAAGATTGAGTAACACGAACCTTACTAAAAACCTGGTATGAACTGATGTGTTCTGAAAGGGTAGAAAATCCTGCTCTACAAGTGGCACCCGCCGTGTTACAATTATTATTGTTCAAAATCTGGTGATAAATCATGAAAGACGAAAGGAGGACGGGATTGTGATTACGACAAACGGAACATATCAGTCGTCATCTGTGACACAGATATTCTGTAAAGGGTTAACCAGGTCCTAAAACATTCGAAATGACGATTTCAGCTTTATGTTGTTGTTGTTGTTAGATGGTGTTTAACGCCACTTTCAACGATATTTCAGTTATATCATGGCGGTTAGTTTTTATTGGTGGAGGACCCGGAGAAAACCACCGACCTGTCGCAAGTCACTGACACACTTTATCACATAATGTTGTACACCTCGCCCTGATCGAGATTTGAACTCACACCATCAGAGGTGATGGGCACTGATTGCATAGATAGTTGTAAATCCAACTACCATACGATCACGGCCACGACCACCCCCTTGAGCTTTATGACATGAAAGCTTAAACAGTGATGGTCAACAATATACATTCCACCAATATCAACAAACGAACTATATATATCATCTCTTACCTTACGAAATATGACGTTGGAAATCCAAGTCAAGGCTTTGAACAGGCACAGAATGTGGTGGGGTTAAACCGGTTAATGGGATCCTAACTCCCCAATCCAATGGCAATACAGATATAAAAGAAATATGCACAGCTTAACTATTAGGGACCATGATGCACTAGCTTTATCGTTAGCAGTAACCCCCTGTCAAGGAACACACAAGCTCGGGAATATCGTATCAACTGAGAGGTGCTACTGGGGTTTTGCTGCATAACAAGGGAAGATTCATAATGGGGAAATTGAAATAGGCTTCATCAATGGCAGATCATGCACGATTATACTCGCCACTCGTGATGAGTAGAGAGTACAGGAGTGTGATCGGTCGTGAGTTACCGACGATGGCCTTATGAGGTACGCATCAGTGTTACAAGTTGTAGAAATGTTTTGATTTGAAGTCAGTCAACATAAAACAAATATTTATCAATTCCCTGAATGATTAAACGAATGATTTGTTCTTATGAGTATCGAGTCCCTTTTTTGTTTACGTCTCCCTTATTCGTGTCTCGGGCATCAATGGACTTTGGTTTGTATGCTTTATTTAACCATTTGTAAATAATAAAAAAAAATAATGATTTTAATAAAATTATTTTTGTCAAGGGAAACTATATGGTCTTGTTCCTAGATATGATTAATAATTATTTCCCTTGAAAGACGTCCATATGAAAAATTGTAATCATTCGTTAAGTAATTTTTCTCTCGGGGCCTTAGGAAGATGATTCGGATAACTGCAAATGCCGAAGGGGAATTGGATAAATAAAAGTATTAGCAATGGAAATGCTGCAATATTTGTTGTACAGTATCATTGTGATTTGTTGATATAGGTATGTACAAACGAAGGTCCAATGATCTTTAGAACCGAACATTGAGGGATAAAAATTTCACACTGGCTACAGTGGAAAAAATTAAGAAAAAATGTGTTTCTTAAGAACTAGAAATGAAATTATTAATGACATCATCGTTATTTTGACGCATAGCTTCCATCTTTCACTAACGAAGCTTCAATGGTACGTGGATTCCTAGACATTGGTGTCCATAATTTTTACATACACTGTAGGCAGCCTGGAAAAAATGAAAATAGTATCTTCGAACCTGGACTCGCAATTGTGTCTGGCATAAAATATCCTTTAAAAATGGAGATTCAATTTTGTACAAATAAAGCATCAGGGTCTATTTGGTCAAATCCCTTAGGGTAGCAATGTGGAAACGTTTAAAAAATAATTTTCTTGAGAATGAGTACTGGAAATGCAATTGTGCATATTGATCTATAGATTCATGCTTTTGAAGACCTTAGTATGTATGGGGTCTGAACCCTAGCGATCCAACGTTTATTTTTTTTAATATAGGAGGGAATGGGAAAATAAAAAAAAGTATTCTAAAAAAATAATATTTGACATGAAGTTTCCTTGTGAAATGGATATTTAGCATCTACAAATGAATGAACCAAAGTTTAACATAGACTACAATATGAAAACTATATAAAAGATTTTTGCTATGAAACCAGATCTGAAAATGCAATTGTAACTTGTAGGAATTATCATCCTGCTATGCATATTCCAGTTTGGACATATTCCAGCAGCAAAATTTAATAAATGCTATAATAGACAATAAAATCCTCTTGACCAGGTGATCGTTTTAATCAGATTTGTCAATCAAGCAGAATGCATGTGGGTATGCGAGCACATTTCTTTCATGACTGGAAAGCTTCCTCTCAATTCAACCCAGGGGAACGTTTATCTGCTGGAGATACCAGTACACCCCTCCGAAAAAGGAGACGATTCCTTGATTGTGTAGGACGAATCAAATGTGCTTAGATGAGTGTCTTGAGGTTGGAGAATGTCTGGGTTCTTGTATGTTAAAAGACATCTTACAGCATAAACTATTCTCAATTTTTATACATTTTGGTTAGTTCAAATTATTAAATAGGAACAGTCTTACCAAGTCTAAAAATGGGGGAGGGAAGCAATGCTGAAACGATTAAGCAGTAATACTAAAATTAAAAGAGGGTGTGTGCAAACAGCCCAAACTTGACCAGTATCTTAATATTTGTATTTTATGTTGTTTGTCATGGAAACACATCACTTTAATGGAATAAAATAGAGTGGGTGAATGAGTGATTGTTGTTTAACGCCAAATGAGCAAATTTTCAGCTATATCATGGCGAGAACAAGGTACATTTTGATGAGATGATGATGTCCTCTTTGTACTAGACCAACAAGCTGAATTGGATTTTATAGTGCTATCTAACCGAAACAACAGTCCACGGGTAGACACGTTTCTCCACTTGGCCACATTATTCTGATTCTGATCCAACCAGTCCTTCATCTTACTCCTTAGTGCTGTTGCAACAAATACCAATTTTATCGTCTTTGGTTAGACTCGATTGGGACTCACGATCTACTACACTCTGAAAGGCAAGCACACTAAAGGCACACTAACAATAACACCACCAATGCCATTACGGAATAACAAAGAAAATGACTTATAGAATTTTATTTAAACATTTATATACTTGATCAAGAGATGTACAACATTATTTGTTATATAATAGTATGTTACAATACATGAAAGGGAAAAGTTTTTGTACAATGTATAACAACACATTATCACAAACAAATTGCATTATGTAAACAAAGTTTTTTACTCAAATCTTCTTAATGTCTACAAAACATCTACAAGAGATTTTAAATGAGGTGTTAGCTTAAGGTCTACAACTGAACAAATACAGCAAAACAAAATGAAAGCAACTGGTCCCAATACAAATAAAAAAACAATAACATATGGTTCGACTTTCTTCTATGGCTTGGTCTGTATATCTACGTTTTTTCAATATTGCATACAAATATTTTTAATGTTGAGAAAATATAGGGTGATACTGCTTACTAAAAACCAAATTCTAACTAGCTAATCTTTATTATAGCACTAAAGATGAAAGAAGCACAAATAAATTATATAAAAAATCCTATCAAAATTACACATAGTAATTTGTAATCACTTGATACACACTGATTCCCCTCAAAGAGTCATTCATTCAAAGTCATGAAATTATTTACAATTTTCCTGCATATACACTTTTAGCTGCATAGTTTATTTACACAAACTTGTCACAAAGTAAGTAGTTCAGAATAATAGTTTAATCAACTGGTAAATAAATTGCATTGTAAGTAATAAAACTAACCTGTTATCTCACCTATAGATAACCTGTTATCTCACCTATAGATAACAATATCCATCTTATCCCTGTATTACAAAAACTAGATATCTGACCTCTACATTACTGAAACTAGATATCTGACCTCTACATTACTGAAACTAGATATCTGCCCTCTACATTACTGAAACTATATATTTAACCTCTACATTATAGAAACTATATATTTAACCTCTACATTATAGAAACTATATATTTAACCTCTACATTATAGAAACTATATATTTAACCTCTACATTATAGAAACTAGATATTTAACCTCTACATTATAGAAACTAGATATTTAACCTCTACATTATAGAAACTAGATATTTAACCTCTACATTATAGAAACTAGATATTTAACCTCTATATGATTAAAACTAGATATCTAACTACATTACTGAAGTTAAATATCCCACCTCTCTATGACAAACTAGACATTAGACTTCTACATTACAAAAACTAGATATCTGACCTCTACATTATGGAAACTAGATATCGCTCCTCTATGCTACAGAAACTAGATATCTGACTACAACATTATCTAAACTAGAGATCTGACTTATACATGCAGAAATGAGATATCTGATCATCAAATTACTGAAACTAGATATCAGATCTCTATTCTACAAAAAATAGATATCTGACCTCTATATTACAGAAACTAGATATCTGACCACTATGCAATAGAAACAATATATCTGACTTCTATTCTACAGAAACTAGATATCTGACCTCTATACTACAGAAACTATAGATATCTGACCTCTATACCACAGAAACTAGATATCTGACCTCTATACTACAGAAACTAGATATCTGATTGCTATACTACAGAAACTAGATATCTGACCTCTATACTACAGAAACTAGATATCTGACCTCTATACTACAGAAACTAGATATCTGATTTCTATACTACAGAAACTAGATATCTAACCTCTATACAACAGAAACTAGATATCTGATCTGTACATTTCAGAAATAGATAACTGACCTCTACATTACAGAAACTAGACACCTGACCTCTACATAAAAGAAACTAAAAACAGTCTTTAATCTTTGCATTGCACAAACTAGATAAAATGTCAAACAAATGTAGTTATCTCTGCATTACAGAAAGTATATATCTAATCTCTACATTACAGAAAGTATATATCTAATCTCTGCATTACAGAAAATATATATCTAATCTCTGCATTACAGAAAGTATATATCTAATCTCTACATTACAGAAAGTATATATCTAATCTCTGCATTACAGAAAGTATATATCTAATCTCTGCATTACAGAAAGTATATATCTAATCTCTGTATTACAGAAAGTATATATCTAATCTCTGCATTACAGAAAGTATATATCTAATCTCTACATTACAGAAAGTATATATCTAATCTCTACATTACAGAAAGTATATATCTAATCTCTGCATTACAGAAAGTATATATCTAATCTCTGCATTACAGAAAGTATATATCTAATCTCTGTATTACAGAAAGTATATATCTAATCTCTGCATTACAGAAAGTATATATCTAATCTCTACATTACAGAAAGTATATATCTAATCTCTACATTACAGAAAGTATATTTCTAATCTCTACATTACAGAAAGTATATATCTAATCTCTACATTACAGAAAGTATATATCTAATCTCTACATTACAGAAAGTATATATCTAATCTCTACATTACAGAAAGTATATTTCTAATCTCTACATTACAGAAAGTATATATCTAATCTCTGTATTACAGAAAGTATATATCTAATCTCTGCATTACAGAAAGTATATATCTAATCTCTACATTACAGAAAGTATATATCTAATCTCTACATTACAGAAAGTATATATCTAATCTCTACATTACAGAAAGTATATATCTAATCTCTACATTACAGAAAGTATATATCTAATCTCTGCATTACAGAAAGTATATATCTAATCTCTGCATTACAGAAAGTATATATCTAATCTCTACATTACAGAAAGTATATATCTAATCTCTACATTACAGAAAGTATATATCTAATCTCTACATTACAGAAAGTATATATCTAATCTCTACATTACAGAAAGTATATATCTAATCTCTGCATTACAGAAAGTATATATCTAATCTCTATAATAATACTAATTACTAATAACTGCTATGATAAATAGAATGACTTTTAGAAACATTTTTACTGTTAAATGATATCCAGTCTCTTTTGTAAAACTTAATTGAAATTGATTTAGTTGCAAATATAAATATATACTATTGTTAGATTTGTTTTGCGCGATGAATTTCTAAAAGCAATGACGCATCGAAGGCGAATCCTGAAATAAATATGTGATGAAAAGTCCATTTCGAGCAAAACATATCTAGGATAGTATGTTTATCTCTAGGATAGTATGTTTATCTCTAGGATATGTTTATCTCTAGGATAGTATGTTTATCAAGGTGAAGATGAGGTCAGTGGTGTCAATATAACATCACATTAATACTCACAGAAATCAATGGTGTAATGTCTATATAATGCTTGCTGCTTGATAATGGATATTATCATGTGTAAATATCAAAAGGAAAATTTATAAATCATGGATAGAGGATTTTTACATGTATTCATGATCTGCAGTAAATTACAGTTAGTTTAAATCATGGTTGAATGATTTTCTTAAAATTAACATTTATAATGTAAGTGAACATTGGTATATAATCCACCCAGAAAGACAATCTAAATATTATCTGTATCTATGGTTCTTATTTCATCTTAAATTTTCTGTAATTTGTATTAACATTTTTACTTATATAGAGCAAACTAAAGTCAACTAGAAATTGATATTAAAACACAAATCATTAAGTTTGAACAAATTTGTGGCATTAATTAGTAAAATCCAAAAGATGTTAATAAAATAAAAACAGAAATATCACATTTGGGGGCGAAAATAAATCTCCATTGTAGGCATTTTAACTAAAACTGGATCATTATTTTATTAAAAATTAATGTCCCAATTAACGTAACAATGTTTCTGGTCTGAATGTTCATTCTATCTCATAATTCTACACAATTTTCTTATATTTTACCAAAATATCAATACTTTTACTTAAAAAGAGGGGGTACAATGCTGAAACCTTGCCACAAAGCTTTGGTATACAAAAAATGTACAATAATTTAACCTATAGTATGTAAGAAAACAATTATTTATCATTTGGCCATACCATGCTGTAAACTGAGGTCAACATTCAGAACGTCCATGTACAGCATGAGATTGCAAAGGCACATTTATCTATCATGACCCTCGTTTACAGTAGTGTAACTTTCTCTTCACAAAGTACACAAATTATAATATCCATAGGATAATATAAAAATGAAAATAGCTTTATCTATTGTCAGACTATATATATTCAACAGTTGATTTCATCATCTGAACAAAGTATGTTATTTCAGCCACACATAGTGGTTGTCAGTCCGTCTCCTTGTTTCATTTATAAATGTACTATGCTAGTTGTAGTTGTATTTTCATGACAAATTAAAACGTTGTAACAACATTAACTGGATTTGTTTTGGGACGTCTAACTGACAACAACAACATTGTTCTCTATACCCTTGTCATCATCCTTTGTAGGCTGCAATGAAAAAGTAAAAATAATGACACGATCTGCAAACACTACAGCTATAGATAAAATTTCAGTTATTATAAAAATAAGAGGTTCCCAGGAAAGGAACGGTTGGAAGAATGCCAAATGACAATTCCACCAAATTGTCCTAAATTGTCCAGTAGTTTCAGAGGAGAAGTTTTTTTTAATGATTCCAGCCTCCTTTTTCTCTCTTGTTAGTGACAGCAGCAAATTTGTTAGTAAGTGGAGTCAATTGTGAAAGGGATCACCTGAGGACCATACCACCAAACTTTGGTTAAAAACGTTTCTGTATTTCCAGAGGAGTTGATTAAAATGTACAAAATTAACACCGAGGACAACGATAATGAGAGCAGACCATTTGGGTCAATTGAGCTAAGTAGTCGATGAGTGTTGATACTTGTGATAAGAGATAATTGATTTCAAATAAATTGATTACTAGAAATAAAAAGAATTCAGTAAACTATAAAAGATAGGTCTCATAATCCTGTTAGCATATGACAGAATACAACATCTACTGCTTTACAACGTCTTGTGATGTTACTATGGAAACCTTTTTTTCAAATTACCTCGAATTAAAAGTTATCTTAATTCAGATTCAGATAGCAAAGTTAAATAAAGTCATTGAACCATGGAATCTAGTTCATAGCACCTGTAAGTAAATGATACAGGGATAAAACTTTACAGGGACCCAGTAGCCAAAAGACCACTGAATTTTGGCATGGGTCCCTTGACATTTTCAGATAGTAACCCAGCTGGCTACTACAATTTTTACTATTACATGTGCAAAGTCAGTTGCTGGATCCCAGAAATTTTGCTGGGCTACTAAAATTGTTATTTCAGAGAGCCCAGCTGGCAATTGCAACAAAAATGATAAGTTTTGTCCCTGTGGTATAGAACACATGCATGCCTTCCCTTTTACAAATCGTAACGATGATGCCATTGATACCTCATACACAGAAACAGAGGCTATTTTTCATTCTCCATTGGTTAACTCTGCCTCAGATAAAGGTTAGGGCTAGGGTTATTGGTGGTTAATGTCATATTCAAAAATTTTCAGATATATTGTGAAACTAAACCTATTGGAGGGCCAAATAGAAACAATGAACTGAGAGATGAAACCCCTGGCCTTGGGTAGGTGTGTGGTAACCTTAAGACTTGTGATGGGTAAGTGGTTGATGGATGACCTAAGCCACTCGATGATCATCCAGGTTCCACACGGAAAGAAAAGCTTTCAAAAATGGCAGACAAGACAAACATATTGTAACATCAAATACCCAGTATTTCTTTTCTAATTTTGATGGCTGTATATGGAATGGTAGAACTAGAAATGCAGGGAATGAAAAAATGTTTTATGATTAAAAAAGTATCTCTATTAAAGTAATTGCTCAATGTTACATATTGCATTTTTGACATTGCTAGTCATTATCATAAGACTAAGGAGCAGTACTGACAATGATGCCACAAAACGGGGCCGTAGCTATAATCCGACAGTCCAATAGTCTGACAAATGCTTTAAACTGATGAAAGCTTTGAAAAATAATTTGGCCAAAGATGATATATTCGTAATTTCAGGATATGGGCCATTCATTTTTATACGCCCGTCAAAATACGGGCTTATTATGGCATACCGCTGTTCGTCCGTCCATCCACGCCTCGTACGATAACATCTCTCACTTGTTCCCCCTTTTACTGATAGGTCACGTCGTGACATACATTGTATTGATAAAAGGGGGGGCAAGTGAGAGGTGTGATTTTAGTCAGTTTGGAAAACGCCAGTTTTCTTATGGTATATACAATTAATTGGTTTAAAGAATGCAGCATATTAATTACTGTTCTCACACTGAGCAACTGACCTTCAATTGTCACAAAGGGGGGGGGGGGGGGCGTATCATGGCACAGTTGTTTATTTTTGTCATATTCCGATGCTGTTTCTTTCCGTGATATAAGGGGTCACTTAGGGACAATTCCTTCAATCGCAACTTTTTATATATGCGCTTGTCGTAGAAGGCGACTATAGCAGGGTCACCCGTCGGAATCCCGGGGAATAAAAATAGGACCAACTTGTCGTCGGAAGAGACAGAAAAACATGTTCTCGTGTTAAGTCGTTGCCCATGTTGACCCATCCCAGAGTCCCCTCTTTCTTATTTTTTTGTTTACAAACTTTTCTCATCCTGAATATGACTGAAATATTGCTTGCTGGACCTTAAGCAATCAATCAATCAATCAATTCGCACACATTATTGTATCCAGCTCTATTGATGTGTCGACATTGCTTTTTAACATAAATATTCCATGATAAAGGGCGGGGGACACTGGTACGCTCTTTTTTTTGTCTTTTCCTTTTTTTTGTATTCATTTATTTTATCTTTCTTTTCAATAGTGACTTTTCTTGGCTGGACTCGGCTACACGCTACTTGAATAAAGCCTGAAGTAATCGCTACTAAAAAATATACGGGATACTTACACTACCCGTTCATCACGACTGGATCCAGGTTTTTATGGAGTCTGTGTTGTTCATATATGTGCTTTTTTTAGTTCTTGTGTGTCCCTGCCAATTGTTTGTCTGTCTATGATATCATGTTTCCGATGTTCTGGACCTTTCTTTGGTGAGTAAACGGTTCGGTTTCTGGCCCCATATTACACATGTTATAGTGTTAACTTTCTAAGAAATAAAGCACTTGTTGGACTGTCGGACTATCGGACTGTCGGATTATAGGTCGGACACAAAACAACTGAAGAATTGATCATTGCTGATACATTGGCACTACTTCAACATGACAGAATTAAAGTAGATAAATACCTGATTTTTATTTACTGTCCAGTTATCATCTACAATATACTTGAAGAGATATTCCCCAACTGGCAAATCAATAGAAATGCTAAAAATGTCATTTCTGAAATTGAAATAAAGATATCGTAAAAAGATTTGGTCTTAAAGTACATGTATTGATTTTCCTCTTCAAAAATTAAATTGCATACAAATTTAATTAGACTTTTTAATGTTAAAATGAGACATCTTCACAAATGTTAAGTGTTAATCAGAAACCCTACAGAGTTATAAACAGTTTGACATGGAAAACGACATTAAAAGGTTTTAAAAATTCTACCATATTCTATGACTTCAAACAGCATCATGAAAATTTGAATACATTACCACAACTCTGTATGTAATGGGAGATAACTCTGTATTATAAAAACAATCAATGACAGTAAATAGAACTAATTTATGGAGGTAAACAGTCAAACTTTGTCTTTGAACTTTGACAAGTAGTTACATTGGATAGAAGTAAACTTTGTTCTGTTTGAAGTAGTGTTCAATTTAATTTATCTTGGATAAATAAAAAACTCTGATATTTTGAGGTAAAATCATTGGTTGATTTGACTTTGATGCCATAAGTTTTGACTGTATTTTAAAACAGACATTCTAGAAATTGTAATGTATGAGGCCTACCACATACACTGACAATAGGGGGTTTATGGTATTTAACGCCACTTTCAACAATATTTCAGTTATATTGTGGCGGTCAGTTTTATTGGTACAGGAGCACCCTGAGAAAACCTCTGACCTGTCACAAGTCACTGACAAATTTTATCACTTAATGTTGTATCGAGTACACCTCGCCATGAACGGGATTCGAACTCACAACGTTAGTGGTGATAGGCACTGATTGCATAGGTAGTTATAAATCCAACTACTATACGATCACGACCACGACGGCCCCAAACATTGACACCGACAATAGAAATTAAAAAATATAACTAGCTATCTTAAAATCTTAACAATAGTTTCATTTTGATTTCTATTCTTACGTTTTCTGCAGGGGGACTTTTTCTTTCCAATCATTAAATGTTCCTGAAACCTCAACATTTTCTCCTGCCTCCTCCCATCTGAATTCTGTTGATACTTTAGATTCCTGAAATTTAGTCAATCATTTTAATTCTTGGTTTAAATTAAATATTCTTTGTTACCTAGTAAATGTTCACTTAACTACAATTGAATGACATTTAGGGTCTACTATTCTTGTAGATACTTAAAAATAATTTAAATATAAACTTTCAAGTAAATGTGTCAAGGGAGATAATTTTCAATAGTTATATTTTTTCAAGCCAGGACCTGGATTTCTATCGGCATACATGTTCAATGATTTAAGGTGATAGCTATAGGTAGCTGATTATTCAGTTGATATTGGTAGAATTGTTGAGGATATGGGTTTAGCTATATCGTGGCGGTCAGTTTTATCGGTGGAGGAAACAGGAGTACCCAGAGAAAACCACCGACCTGTTGCAAGTCACTGACAAACTTTATAACATAATGTTGTATCGTAGAATTGTTGATCATCAGTGTTAAACTTCCTTTTCTCAGTTTTACAATACATACTAAAATTACTAGCTTTGTTTTTGATTTGATATATTAAAATCTCAGTAATCCCTGTTGCTCAAATTCCCTCTATTTAAGGCTCTGTTAACTCGACCCAAAGGGCTCTTAAGAATCTGAGACCATCATTTATATAAATAAGAAACTATATATTACAATCAGACTACATGTATATATAAGTATGATCTCATTTCTATAGCTGATTCCTGAGAAGAGATAAACAATTTTACTCAGTTTGTCTTGTTTACTGTGAAATCAATATCTGTTATATACATATTTGTAAGTGTCAATCTCCTTCACACAATTCAACATTATCCATTACAAATTTGATTCCATTTGTCTAAACAGTTGTCCATACAAAGATGAAAATGGATAATGAGGTCAAGAGATGGCAAACTCTTAAAACAGCCTACAGATAGTGTAATTATGTACTATGAGGTCAAGAGATGGCAAACTCTTAAAACAGCCTACAGATAGTGTAATTATGTACTATGAGGTCAAGAGATGGCAAACTCTTAAAACAACCTACAGATAGTGTAATTATGTACTATAAGGTCAAAAGATGGCAAACTCTTAAATCAGCCTACAGATAGTGTAAGTATGTACTATGAGGTCAAAAGATGGCAAACTCTTAAAACAGCCTACAGATAGTGTAAGTATGTACTATGAGGTCAAAAGATGGCAAACTCTTAGAACAGCCTACAGATAGTGTAATTATGTACTATGAGGTCAAGAGATGGCAAACTCTTAGAACAGCCTACAGATAGTGTAAGTATGTACTATAAGGTCAAGAGATGGCAAACTCTTAAAACAGCCTACAGATAGTGTAAGTATGTACTATAAGCTCAAGAGATGGCAAACTCTTAAAACAACCTACAGATAGTGTAATTATGTACTATAAGGTCAAGAGATGGCAAACTCTTAAAACAGCCTACAGATAGTGTAATTATGTACTATGAGGTCAAGAGATGGCAAACTCTTAAAACAGCCTACAGATAGTGTAATTATGTACTATGAGGTCAAGAGATGGCAAACTCTTAAAACAGCCTACAGATAGTGTAATTATGTACTATAAGGTCAAGAGATGGCAAACTCTTAAAACAGCCTACAGATAGTGTAAGTATGTACTATGAGGTCAACAGATGGCAAACTCTTAAAACAGCCTACAGATAGTGTAATTATGTACTATGAGGTCAAGAGATGGCAAACTCTTAAAACAGCCTGCAGATAGTGTAATTATGTCCTATAAGGTCAAGAGATGGCAAACTCTTAAAACAGCCTACAGATAGTATAATTATGTCCTATAAGGTCAAGAGATGGCAAACTCTTAAAACAGCCTACAGATAGTGTAATTATGTACTATAAGGTCAAGAGATGGCAAACTCTTAAAACAGCCTACAGATAGTGTAATTATGTACTATAAGGTCAAGAGATGGCAAACTCTTAGAACAGCCTACAGATAGTGTAAGTATGTACTATAAGGTCAAGAGATGGCAAACTCTTAAAACAGCCTACAGATAGTGTAATTATGTACTATAAGGTCAAGAGATGGCAAACTCTTAAAACAGCCTACAGATAGTGTAATTATGTACTATAAGGTCAAGAGATGGCAAACTCTTAAAACAGCCTGCAGATAGTGTAAGTATGTACTATGAGGTCAAGAGATGGCAAATTCTTAAAACAGCCTACAGATAGTGTAAGTATGTACTATGAGGTCAAGAGATGGCAAACTCTTAAAACAGCCTACAGATAGTGTAATTATGTACTATAAGGTCAAGAGATGGCAAACTCTTAAAACAGCCTACAGATAGTGTAATTATGTACTATAAGGTCAAGAGATGGCAAACTCTTAAAACAGCCTACAGATAGTGTAATTATGTACTATGAGGTCAAGAGATGGCAAACTCTTAGAACAGCCTACAGATAGTGTAAGTATGTACTATAAGGTCAAGAGATGGCAAACTCTTAAAACAGCCTACAGATAGTGTAATTATGTACTATAAGGTTAAGAGATGGCAAACTCTTAGAACAGCCTACAGATAGTGTAAGTATGTACTATAAGGTCAAGAGATGGCAAACTCTTAAAACAGCCTACAGATAGTGTAATTATGTACTATAAGGTCAAGAGATGGCAAACTCTTAAAACAGCCTACAGATAGTGTAATTATGTACTATGAGGTCAAGAGATGGCAAACTCTTAGAACAGCCTACAGATAGTGTAAGTATGTACTATAAGGTCAAGAGATGGCAAACTCTTAAAACAGCCTACAGATAGTGTAAGTATGTACTATAAGCTCAAGAGATGGCAAACTCTTAAAACAACCTACAGATAGTGTAATTATGTACTATAAGGTCAAGAGATGGCAAACTCTTAAAACAGCCTACAGATAGTGTAATTATGTACTATGAGGTCAAGAGATGGCAAACTCTTAAAACAGCCTACAGATAGTGTAATTATGTACTATGAGGTCAAGAGATGGCAAACTCTTAAAACAGCCTGCAGATAGTGTAATTATGTCCTATAAGGTCAAGAGATGGCAAACTCTTAAAACAGCCTACAGATAGTATAATTATGTCCTATAAGGTCAAGAGATGGCAAACTCTTAAAACAGCCTACAGATAGTGTAATTATGTACTATAAGGTCAAGAGATGGCAAACTCTTAAAACAGCCTACAGATAGTGTAATTATGTACTATAAGGTCAAGAGATGGCAAACTCTTAGAACAGCCTACAGATAGTGTAAGTATGTACTATAAGGTCAAGAGATGGCAAACTCTTAAAACAGCCTACAGATAGTGTAATTATGTACTATAAGGTCAAGAGATGGCAAACTCTTAAAACAGCCTACAGATAGTGTAATTATGTACTATAAGGTCAAGAGATGGCAAACTCTTAAAACAGCCTGCAGATAGTGTAAGTATGTACTATGAGGTCAAGAGATGGCAAATTCTTAAAACAGCCTACAGATAGTGTAAGTATGTACTATGAGGTCAAGAGATGGCAAACTCTTAAAACAGCATACAGATAGTGTAATTATGTACTATGAGGTCAAGAGATGGCAAACTCTTAAAACAGCCTACAGATAGTGTAATTATGTACTATAAGGTCAAGAGATGGCAAACTCTTAAAACAGCCTACAGATAGTGTAATTATGTACTATAAGGTCAAGAGATGGCAAACTCTTAAAACAGCCTACAGATAGTGTAATTATGTACTATGAGGTCAAGAGATGGCAAACTCTTAGAACAGCCTACAGATAGTGTAAGTATGTACTATAAGGTCAAGAGATGGCAAACTCTTAAAACAGCCTACAGATAGTGTAATTATGTACTATAAGGTTAAGAGATGGCAAACTCTTAGAACAGCCTACAGATAGTGTAAGTATGTACTATAAGGTCAAGAGATGGCAAACTCTTAAAACAGCCTACAGATAGTGTAATTATGTACTATAAGGTCAAGAGATGGCAAACTCTTAAAACAGCCTACAGATAGTGTAATTATGTACTATGAGGTCAAGAGATGGCAAACTCTTAGAACAGCCTACAGATAGTGTAAGTATGTACTATAAGGTCAAGAGATGGCAAACTCTTAAAACAGCCTACAGATAGTGTAAGTATGTACTATAAGCTCAAGAGATGGCAAACTCTTAAAACAACCTACAGATAGTGTAATTATGTACTATAAGGTCAAGAGATGGCAAACTCTTAAAACAGCCTACAGATAGTGTAATTATGTACTATGAGGTCAAGAGATGGCAAACTCTTAAAACAGCCTACAGATAGTGTAATTATGTACTATGAGGTCAAGAGATGGCAAACTCTTAAAACAGCCTGCAGATAGTGTAATTATGTCCTATAAGGTCAAGAGATGGCAAACTCTTAAAACAGCCTACAGATAGTATAATTATGTCCTATAAGGTCAAGAGATGGCAAACTCTTAAAACAGCCTACAGATAGTGTAATTATGTACTATAAGGTCAAGAGATGGCAAACTCTTAAAACAGCCTACAGATAGTGTAATTATGTACTATAAGGTCAAGAGATGGCAAACTCTTAGAACAGCCTACAGATAGTGTAAGTATGTACTATAAGGTCAAGAGATGGCAAACTCTTAAAACAGCCTACAGATAGTGTAAGTATGTACTATAAGGTCAAGAGATGGCAAACTCTTAAAACAGCCTACAGATAGTGTAATTATGTACTATAAGGTCAAGAGATGGCAAACTCTTAAAACAGCCTGCAGATAGTGTAAGTATGTACTATGAGGTCAAGAGATGGCAAATTCTTAAAACAGCCTACAGATAGTGTAAGTATGTACTATGAGGTCAAGAGATGGCAAACTCTTAAAACAGCCTACAGATAGTGTAATTATGTACTATAAGGTCAAGAGATGGCAAACTCTTAAAACAGCCTACAGATAGTGTAATTATGTACTATAAGGTCAAGAGATGGCAAACTCTTAAAACAGCCTACAGATAGTGTAATTATGTACTATGAGGTCAAGAGATGGCAAAATCTTAAAACAGCCTACAGATAGTGTAATTATGTACTATAAGGTCAAGAGATGGCAAACTCTTAGAACAGCCTACAGATAGTGTAAGTATGTACTATAAGGTCAAGAGATGGCAAACTCTTAAAACAGCCTACAGATAGTGTAATTATGTACTATAAGGTTAAGAGATGGCAAACTCTTAGAACAGCCTACAGAAAGTGTAAGTATGTACTATAAGGTCAAGAGATGGCAAACTCTTAAAACAGCCTACAGATAGTGTAATTATGTACTATAAGGTCAAGAGATGGCAAACTCTTAAAACAGCCTACAGATAGTGTAATTATGTACTATGAGGTCAAGAGATGGCAAACTCTTAAAACAGCCTACAGATAGTGTAATTATGTACTATAAGGTCAAGAGATGGCAAACTCTTAAAACAGCCTACAGATAGTGTAAGTATGTACTATGAGGTCAAGAGATGGCAAACTCTTAAAACAGCCTACAGATAGTGTAAGTATGTACTATAAGGTCAAGAGATGGCAAACTCTTAAAACAGCCTACAGATAGTGTAATTATGTACTATAAGGTCAAGAGATGGCAAACTCTTAAAAAGGCCTACAGATAGTGTAATTATGTACTATAAGGTCAAGAGATGGCAAACTCTTAAAACAGCCTACAGATAGTGTAATTATGTACTATAAGGTCAAGAGATGGCAAACTCTTAAAACAGCCTACAGATAGTGTAATTATGTACTATGAGGTCAAGAGATGGCAAAATCTTAAAACAGCCTACAGATAGTGAAATTATGTACTATAAGGTCAAGAGATGGCAAACTCTTAGAACAGCCTACAGATAGTGTAAGTATGTACTATAAGGTCAAGAGATGGCAAACTCTTAAAACAGCCTACAGATAGTGTAATTATGTACTATAAGGTCAAGAGATGGCAAACTCTTAGAACAGCCTACAGATAGTGTAAGTATGTACTATAAGGTCAAGAGATGGCAAACTCTTAAAACAGCCTACAGATAGTGTAATTATGTACTATGAGGTCAAGAGATGGCAAACTCTTAAAACAGCCTACAGATAGTGTAATTATGTACTATGAGGTCAAGAGATGGCAAACTCTTAAAACAGCCTACAGATAGTGTAATTATGTACTATAAGGTCAAGAGATGGCAAACTCTTAAAACAGCCTACAGATAGTGTAAGTATGTACTATGAGGTCAAGAGATGGCAAACTCTTAAAACAGCCTACAGATAGTGTAATTATGTACTATGAGGTCAAGAGATGGCAAACTCTTAAAACAGCCTACAGATAGTGTAATTATGTACTATAAGGTCAAGAGATGGCAAACTCTTAAAACAGCCTACAGATAGTGTAAGTATGTACTATGAGGTCAAGAGATGGCAAACTCTTAAAACAGCCTACAGATAGTGTAAGTATGTACTATAAGGTCAAGAGATGGCAAACTCTTAAAACAGCCTACAGATAGTGTAATTATGTACTATAAGGTCAAGAGATGGCAAACTCTTAAAAAGGCCTACAGATAGTGTAATTATGTACTATAAGGTCAAGAGATGGCAAACTCTTAAAACAGCCTACAGATAGTGTAATTATGTACTATAAGGTCAAGAGATGGCAAACTCTTAAAACAGCCTACAGATAGTGTAATTATGTACTATGAGGTCAAGAGATGGCAAACTCTTAGAACAGCCTACAGATAGTGTAAGTATGTACTATAAGGTCAAGAGATGGCAAACTCTTAAAACAGCCTACAGATAGTGTAATTATGTACTATAAGGTCAAGAGATGGCAAACTCTTAGAACAGCCTACAGATAGTGTAAGTATTTACTATAAGGTCAAGAGATGGCAAACTCTTAAAACAGCCTACAGATAGTGTAATTATGTACTATAAGGTCAAGAGATGGCAAACTCTTAAAACAGCCTACAGATAGTGTAATTATGTACTATGAGGTCAAGAGATGGCAAACTCTTAAAACAGCCTACAGATAGTGTAATTATGTACTATGAGGTCAAGAGATGGCAAACTCTTAAAACAGCCTACAGATAGTGTAATTATGTACTATAAGGTCAAGAGATGGCAAACTCTTAGAACAGCCTACAGATAGTGTAAGTATGTACTATAAGGTCAAGAGATGGCAAACTCTTAAAACAGCCTACAGATAGTGTAATTATGTACTATAAGGTCAAGAGATGGCAAACTCTTAAAACAGCCTACAGATAGTGTAATTATGTACTATAAGGTCAAGAGATGGCAAACTCTTAAAACAGCCTACAGATAGTGTAATTATGTACTATCAGTTCAAGAGATGGCAAACTCTTACAACAGCCTACAGATAGTGTAAGTATGTACTATGAGGTCAAGAGATGGCAAACTCTTAAAACAGCCTACAGATAGTGTAAGTATGTACTATAAGGTCAAGAGATGGCAAACTCTTAAAACAGCCTACATATAGTGTAATTATGCACTATAAGGTCAAGAGATGGCAAACTCTTAAAACAACCTACAGATAGTGTAAGTATGTTCTATAGAGTCAAGAGATGGCAAACTCTTAAAACAGCCTACAGATAGTGTAAGTATGTACTATGAGGTCAAGAGATGGCAAACTCTTAAAACAGCCTACAGATAGTGTAATTATGTACTATGAGGTCAAGAGATGGCAAACTCTTAAAACAGCCTACAGATAGTGTAAGTATGTACTATGAGGTCAAGAGATGGCAAACTCTTAAAACAGCCTACAGCTAGTGTAAGTATGTACTATAAGGTCAAGAGATGGCAAACTCTTAGAACAGCCTACAGATAGTGTAAGTATGTACTATGAGGTCAAGAGATGGCAAACTCTTAGAACAGCCTACAGATAGTGTAAGTATGTACTATAAGGTCAAGAGATGGCAAACTCTTAAAACAGCCTGCAGATAGTGTAATTATGTCCTATAAGGTCAAGAGATGGCAAACTCTTAAAACAGCCTACAGATAGTGTAATTATGTACTATAAGGTCAAGAGATGGCAAACTCTTAAAACAGCCTACAGATAGTGTAATTATGTACTATAAGGTCAAGAGATGGCAAACTCTTAGAACAGCCTACAGATAGTGTAAGTATGTACTATAAGGTCAAGAGATGGCAAACTCTTAAAACAGCCTACAGATAGTGTAATTATGTACTATAAGGTCAAGAGATGGCAAACTCTTAAAACAGCCTACAGATAGTGTAATTATGTACTATAAGGTCAAGAGATGGCAAACTCTTAAAAAGGCCTACAGATAGTGTAATTATGTACTATAAGGTCAAGAGATGGCAAACTCTTAAAACAGCCTACAGATAGTGTAATTATGTACTATAAGGTCAAGAGATGGCAAACTCTTAGAACAGCCTACAGATAGTGTAAGTATGTACTATAAGGTCAAGAGATGGCAAACTCTTAAAACAGCCTACAGATAGTGTAATTATGTACTATAAGGTCAAGAGATGGCAAACTCTTAAAACAGCCTACAGATAGTGTAATTATGTACTATAAGGTCAAGAGATGGCAAACTTTCAAAACAGCCTACAGATAGTGTAATTATGTACTATAAGGTCAAGAGATGGCAAACTCTTAAAACAGCCTACAGATAGTGTAAGTATGTACTATGAGGTCAAGAGATGGCAAACTCTTAAAACAGCCTACAGATAGTGTAAGTATGTACTATAAGGTCAAGAGATGGCAAACTCTTAAAACAGCCTACATATAGTGTAATTATGCACTATAAGGTCAAGAGATGGCAAACTCTTAAAACAGCCTACAGATAGTGTAAGTATGTTCTATAGAGTCAAGAGATGGCAAACTCTTAAAACAGCCTACAGATAGTGTAAGTATGTACTATGAGGTCAAGAGATGGCAAACTCTTAAAACAGCCTACAGATAGTGTAAGTATGTACTATGAGGTCAAGAGATGGCAAACTCTTAGAACAGCCTACAGATAGTGTAAGTATGTACTATGAGGTCAAGAGATGGCAAACTCTTAAAACAGCCTACAGATAGTGTAATTATGTACTATGAGGTCAAGAGATGGCAAACTCTTAAAACAGCCTACAGATAGTGTAAGTATGTACTATGAGGTCAAGAGATGGCAAACTCTTAAAACAGCCTACAGCTAGTGTAAGTATGTACTATAAGGTCAAGAGATGGCAAACTCTTAGAACAGCCTACAGATAGTGTAAGTATGTACTATAAGGTCAAGAGATGGCAAACTCTTAAAACAGCCTACAGATAGTGTAAGTATGTACTATAAGGTCAAGAGATGGCAAACTCTTAAAACAGCCTACAGATAGTGTAAGTATGTACTATGAGGTCAAGAGATGGCAAACTCTTAAAACTGCCTACAGATAGTGTAAGTATGTACTATAAGGTCAAGAGATGGCAAACTCTTAAAACAGCCTACAGATAGTGTAAATATGTACTATGAGGTCAAGAGATGGCAAACTCTTAAAACAGCCTACAGATAGTGTAATTATGTACTATAAGGTCAAGAGATGGCAAACTCTTAAAACAGCCTACAGATAGTGTAATTATGTACTATGAGGTCAAGAGATGGCAAACTCTTAAAACAGCCTACAGATAGTGTAATTATGTACTATGAGGTCAAGAGATGGCAAACTCTTAAAACAGCCTACAGATAGTATAAGTATGTACTATAGGTTCAAGAGATGGCAAACTCTTAAAACAGCCTACAGATAGTGTAATTATGTACTATAAGGTCAAGAGATGGCAAACTCTTAAAACATCCTACAGATAGTGTAATTATGTACTATAAGGTCAAGAGATGGCAAACTCTTAAAACAGCCTACAGATAGTGTAATTATGTACTATGAGATCAAGAGATGGCAAACTCTTAAAACAGCCTACAGATAGTGTAAGTATGTACTATAAGGTCAAGAGATGGCAAACTCTTAAAACAGCCTGCAGATAGTGTAAGTATGTACTATGAGGTCAAGAGATGGCAAACTCTTAAAACAGCCTACAGATAGTGTAAGTATGTACTATGAGGTCAAGAGATGGCAAACTCTTAAAACAGCCTACAGATAGTGTAATTATGTACTATAAGGTCAAGAGATGGCAAACTCTTAAAACAGCCTACAGATAGTGTAATTATGTACTATAAGGTCAAGAGATGGCAAACTCTTAAAACAGCCTACAGATAGTGTAAATATGTACTATGAGGTCAAGAGATGGCAAACTCTTAAAACAGCCTACAGATAGTGTAATTATGTACTATAAGGTCAAGAGATGGCAAACTCTTAAAACAGCCTACAGATAGTGTAATTATGTACTATAGGTTCAAGAGATGGCAAACTCTTAAAACATCCTACAGATAGTGTAATTATGTACTATAAGGTCAAGAGATGGCAAACTCTTAAAACAGCCTACAGATAGTGTAATTATGTACTATGAGATCAAGAGATGGCAAACTCTTAAAACAGCCTACAGATAGTGTAAGTATGTACTATAAGGTCAAGAGATGGCAAACTCTTAAAACAGCCTGCAGATAGTGTAAGTATGTACTATGAGGTCAAGAGATGGCAAACTCTTAAAACAGCCTACAGATAGTGTAAGTATGTACTATGAGGTCAAGAGATGGCAAACTCTTAAAACAGCCTACAGATAGTGTAATTATGTACTATAAGGTCAAGAGATGGCAAACTCTTAAAACAGCCTACAGATAGTGTAATTATGTACTATAAGGTCAAGAGATGGCAAACTCTTAAAACAGCCTACAGATAGTGTAAGTATGTACTATGAGGTCAAGAGATGGCAAAATCTTAAAACAGCCTACAGATAGTGTAAGTATGTACTATGAGGTCAAGAGATGGCAAACTCTTAAAACAGCCTACAGATAGTGTAAGTATGTACTATGAGGTCAAGAGATGGCAAACTCTTAAAACAGCCTACAGATAGTGTAATTATGTACTATAAGGTCAAGAGATGGCAAACTCTTAAAAAGGCCTACAGATAGTGTAATTATGTACTATAAGGTCAAGAGATGGCAAACTCTTAAAACAGCCTACAGATAGTGTAATTATGTACTATGAGGTCAACAGATGGCAAACTCTTAAAACAGCCTACAGATAGTGTAATTATGTACTATAAGGTCAAGAGATGGCAAACTCTTAGAACAGCCTACAGATAGTGTAAGTATGTACTATAAGGTCAAGAGATGGCAAACTCTTAAAACAGCCTACAGATAGTGTAATTATGTCCTATAAGGTCAAGAGATGGCAAACTCTTAAAACAGCCTACAGATAGTGTAATTATGTACTATAAGGTCAAGAGATGGCAAACTCTTAAAACAGCCTACAGATAGTGTAATTATGTACTATAAGGTCAAGAGATGGCAAACTCTTAGAACAGCCTACAGATAGTGTAAGTATGTACTATAAGGTCAAGAGATGGCAAACTCTTAAAACAGCCTACAGATAGTGTAATTATGTACTATAAGGTCAAGAGATGGCAAACTCTTAAAACAGCCTACAGATAGTGTAAGTATGTACTATGAGGTCAAGAGATGGCAAACTCTTAAAACAGCCTACAGATAGTGTAAGTATGTACTATAAGGTCAAGAGATGGCAAACTCTTAAAACAGCCTACAGATAGTGTAATTATGTACTGTGAGGTCACGAGATGGCAAACTCTTAAAACAGCCTACAGATAGTGTAAGTATGTACTATAAGGTCAAGAGATGGCAAACTCTTAAAACAGCCTACAGATAGTGTAATTATGCACTATAAGGTCAAGAGATGGCAAACTCTTAAAACAGCCTACAGATAGTGTAAGTATGTTCTATAGGGTCAAGAGATGGCAAACTCTTAAAACAGCCTACAGATATTGTAAGTATGTACTATGAGGTCAAGAGATGGCAAACTCTTAAAACAGCCTACAGATAGTGTAAGTATGTACTATGAGGTCAAGAGATGGCAAACTCTTAGAACAGCCTACAAATAGTGTAAGTATGTACTATAAGGTCAAGAGATGGCAAACTCTTAAAACAGCCTGCAGATAGTGTAATTATGTCCTATTAGGTCAAGAGATGGCAAACTCTTAAAACAGCCTACAGATAGTGTAAGTATGTTCTATAGGGTCAAGAGATGGCAAACTCTTAAAACAGCCTACAGATAGTGTAAGTATGTACTATGAGGTCAAGAGATGGCAAACTCTTAAAACAGCCTACAGATAGTGTCAGTATGTACTATAAGGTCAAGAGATGGCAAACTCTTAGAACAGCCTACAGATAGTGTAAGTATGTACTATGAGGTCAAGAGATGGCAAACTCTTAGAACAGCCTACAGATAGTGTAAGTATGTACTATGAGGTCAAGAGATGGCAAACTCTTAAAACAGCCTGCAGATAGTGTAATTATGTCCTATTAGGTCAAGAGATGGCAAACTCTTAAAACAGCCTACAGATAGTGTAATTATGTACTATAAGGTCAAGAGATGGCAAACTCTTAAAACAGCCTACAGATAGTGTAAGTATGTACTATAAGGTCAAAAGATGGCAAACTCTTAGAACAGCCTACAGATAGTGTAAGTATGTACTATGAGGTCAAGAGATGGCAAACTCTTAAAACAGCCTACAGATAGTGTAATTATGTACTATAAGGTCAAGAGATGGCAAACTCTTAAAACAGCCTACAGATAGTGTAAGTATGTACTATGAGGTCAAGAGATGGCAAACTCTTAAATCAGCCTACAGATAGTGTAATTATGTACTATGAGGTCAAGAGATGGCAAACTCTTAGAACAGCCTACAGATAGTGTAAGTATATACTATGAGGTCAAGAGATGGCAAACTCTTAAAACAGCCTACAGATAGTGTAATTATGTACTACAGTAAAACATGTTTAAATCGAATCCTGAATAAAACAGAATGTTGTATTTATAAAGCAAACTTAAAGGAAATAAAGTCCAAATATAGGAAATCTTTGTTAATTGAACCTGTGCTAACAGATCACTCATCTATTCCATACACAAAAGCTGATCTGAAAGAGGTTTGGCTTAGACCAATCTAATTAAAATCTCTCAATTGATCTCCTGATATGTTGTGGCATGGGAGATCTGAGAACACCTGAAATGTTGTGGCATGGGAGATCTGAGGACACCTGATATGTTGTGGCATGGGAGATCTGAGGACCCCTGATATGTTGTGGCATGGGAGATCTGAGGATACCTGATATGTTGTGGCATGGGAGATCTGAGAACACCTGATATGTTGTGGCATGGGATATCTGAGGACACCTGATATGTTGTGGCATGGGAGATCTGAGGACCCCTGATATGTTGTGGTATGGGAGATCTGAGGACCCCTGATATGTTGTGGCATGGGAGATCTGAGGACACCTGATATGTTGTGGCATGGGATATCTGGGGACACCTGATATGTTGTGGCATGGGAGATCTGAGGACACCTGATATGTTGTGGCATGGGAGATCTGAGAACACCTGATATGTTGTGGCATGGGAGATCTGAGGACACCTGATATGTTGTGGCATGGGAGATCTGAGGACACCTGATATGTTGTGGCATGGGAGATCTGAGGACACCTGATATGTTGTGGCATGGGAGATCTGAGGACACCTGATATGTTGTGGCATGGGAGATCTGAGGACACCTGATATGTTGTGGCATGGGAGATCTGAGGACACCTGATATGTTGTGGCATGGGAGATCTGAGAACACCTGATATGTTGTGGCATGGGAGATCTGAGAACACCTGATATGTTGTGGCATGGGAGATGTGAGGACACCTGATATGTTGTGGCATGGGAGATCTGAGGACACCTGATATGTTGTGGCATGGGAGATCTGCGGACACCTGATATGTTGTGGCATGGGAGATCTGCGGACATCTGATATGTTGTGGCATGGGAGATCTGAGAACACCTGATATGTTGTGGCATGGGAGATCTGAGGACACCTGATATGTTGTGGCATGGGAGATCTGAGGACACCTGATATGTTGTGGCATGGGAGATCTGAGAACACCTGATATGTTGTGGCATGGGAGATCTGAGAACACCTGATATGTTGTGGCATGGGAGATCTGAGGACACCTGATATGTTGTGGCATGGGAGATCTGAGGACACCTGATATGTTGTGGCATGGGAGATCTGCGGACACCTGATATGTTGTGGCATGGGAGATCTGCAGACATCTGATATGTTGTGGCATGGGAGATCTGAGAACACCTGATATGTTGTGGCATGGGAGATCTGAGAACACCTGATATGTTGTGGCATGGGAGATCTGAGGACACCTGATATGTTGTGGCATGGGAGATCTGAGGACACCTGATATGTTGTGGCATGGGAGATCTTAGGACACCTGATATGTTGTGGCATGGGAGATCTGAGGACACTTGATATGGTGTGGTATGGGAGATCTGAGGACACCTGATATGTTGTGGCATGGGAGATCTGAGGACACCTGATATGTTGTGGCATGGGAGATCTGAGGACACCTGATATGTTGTGGCATGGGAGATCTGAGGACACCTGATATGTTGTGGCATGGGAGATCTGAGGACACCTGATATGTTGTGGCATGGGAGATCTGAGGACACCTGATATGTTGTGGCATGGGAGATCTGAGAACACCTGATATGTTGTGGCATGGGAGATCTGAGAACACCTGATATGTTGTGGCATGGGAGATGTGAGGACACCTGATATGTTGTGGCATGGGAGATCTGAGGACACCTGATATGTTGTGGCATGGGAGATCTGCGGACACCTGATATGTTGTGGCATGGGAGATCTGCGGACATCTGATATGTTGTGGCATGGGAGATCTGAGAACACCTGATATGTTGTGGCATGGAAGATCTGAGAACACCTGATATGTTGTGGCATGGGAGATCTGAGGACACCTGATATGTTGTGGCATGGGAGATCTGAGGACACCTGATATGTTGTGGCATGGGAGATCTTAGGACACCTGATATGTTGTGGCATGGGAGATCTGAGGACACTTGATATGGTGTGGTATGGGAGATCTGAGGACACCTGATATGTTGTGGCATGGGAGATCTGAGAACACCTGCTATGTTGTGGCATGGGAGATCTGAGAACACCTGATATGTTGTGGCATGGGAGATCTGAGGACACCTGATATGTTGTGGCATGGGAGATCTGAGGACACCTGATATGTTGTGGCATGGGAGATCTGAGGACACCTGATATGTTGTGGCATGGGAGATCTGAGGACACCTGATATGTTGTGGCATGGGAGATCTGAGGACACCTGATATGTTGTGGCATGGGAGATCTGAGAACACCTGATATGTTGTGGTATGGGAGATCTGAGGACACCTGATATGTTGTGGCATGGGAGATCTGAGGACACCTGATATGTTGTGGCATGGGAGATCTGAGGACACCTGATATGTTGTGGCATGGGAGATCTGAGGACACCTGATATGTTGTGGCATGGGAGATCTGAGGACACCTGATATGTTGTGGCATGGGAGATCTGAGGACACCTGATATGTTGTGGCATGGGAGATCTGAGGACACCTGATATGTTGTGGCATGGGAGATCTGAGGACACCTGATATGTTGTGGCATGGGAGATCTGAGGACACCTGATATGTTGTGGCATGGGAGATCTGAGGACACCTGATATGTTGTGGCATGGGAGATCTGAGGACACCTGATATGTTGTGGCATGGGAGATCTGAGGACACCTGATATGTTGTGGCATGGGAGATCTGAGGACACCTGATATGTTGTGGCATGGGAGATCTGAGGACACCTGATATGTTGTGGCATGGGAGATCTGAGGACACCTGATATGTTGTGGCATGGAAGATCTGAGGACACCTGATATGTTGTGGCATGGAATATCTGAGGACCCCTGATATGTTGTGGCATGGGAGATCTGATGACACCTGATATGTTGTGGCATGGGAGATCTGAGGATCCCTCATAATGGGTAACATGCCAGTAACCGTAATCAACAAACAAAAATGTAAGTTGCAAAAATATGAAAATGTTACTAAATGAAACACAAAATTATCGTATCATTATATATTCATGAAATAAGGTCACTAACATGTGACTCGTAATGGGGTTCCTTAGATCTCTCAATCTGTGACATATCAGTAAAGAGGAACAAGTGAGAGATGTGATTTTAATCAGACTGTATTTAGACAGGTTTCACTGTAGCTAGAACTGTCAATGCTTGATTAAGATGTGATTTTAATCAGACTGTATTTAGACAGGTTTCACTGTAGCTAGAAATGTCAATGCTTGATTAAGATGTGATTTTAATCAGACTGTATGTAGAGAGGTTTCACTGTAACTAGAACTGTCAATGCTTGATTAAGATGTGATTTTAATCAGACTGTATTTAGACAGGTTTCACTGTAGCTAGAACTGTCAATGCTTGATTAAGATGTGATTTTAATCAGACTGTATTTAGACAGGTTTCACTGTAGCTAGAACTGTCAATGCTTGATTAAGATGTGATTTTAATCAGACTGTATTTAGACAGGTTTCACTGTAGCTAAAACTGTCAATGCTTGATTAAGATGTGATTTTAATCAGACTGTATATAGACAGGTTTCACTGTAGCTAGAACTGTCAATGCTTGGTTAAGATGTGATTTTAATCAGACTGTATGTAGAGAGATTTCACTGTAGCTAGAACTGTCAATGCTTGATTAAGATGTGATTTTAATCAGACTGTATATAGAGAGGTTTCACTGTAGCTAGAACTGTCAATGCTTGATTAAGATGTGATTTTAATCAGACTGTATTTAGACAGGTTTCACTGTAGCTAGAACTGTCAATGCTTGATTAAGATGTGATTTTAATCAGACTGTATATAGACAGGTTTCACTGTAGCTAGAACTGTCAATGCTTGATTAAGATGTGATGTTAATCAGACTGTATTTAGACAGGTTTCACTGTAGCTAGAACTGTCAATGCTTGGTTAAGATGTGATTTTAATCAGACTGTATGTAGAGAGGTTTCACTGTAGCTAGAACTGTCAATGCTTAATTAAGATGTGATTTTAATCAGACTGTATTTAGACAGGTTTCACTGTAGCTAGAACTGTCAATGCTTGATTAAGATGTGATTTTAATCAGAATGTATTTAGACAGGTTTCACTGTAGCTAGAATTGTCAATGCTTGATTAAGATGTGATTTTAATCAGACTGTATGTAGACAGGTTTCACTGTAGCTAGAACTGTCAATGCTTGATTGAGATGTGATTTTAATCAGACTGTATTTAGACAGGTTTCACTGTAGCTAGAACTGTCAATGCTTGATTAAGCTATTATTATAGTAGAGTATTAATACCTGTTGTGATGACTCTTCTTCTTTAACTTCTACTGTCTCAGATTCCTTCTGAAAACACAAATCAATAATTTCAGAAACTGTAACATTTTATCATATTTACAGTATCTTACTACAAAATGATCTCTTGTCTCCTACCAGAACTAATTCTTTAGACCTACCATATTGATTAACAACTAAAGCACTAAAACATTTGACCAATAACAGTAATCTATTGTATTAGGAACTTGTTCAACTTCTTTTCTGATTAAGAAGACTATTCTTGTTCTGTGAATATTATCTTAAAGCAGAAGTATTAAGCCTGTATAGCTGAATTGGTTGCTAAGCAATGTTTTTAGTTCCATTTTATTTGTGGTAAAGGATCATCCTATGATGATCCATCATTCACCATTCATTAGGGTTCAACCAGAAATAAAGTTTTGAGGCAAGATATTGTGATTCATGGAAAATAAAATTGTTCATATAAAATATCAATAATTTGTCAATTTTTATTTTTACAAATAGTAAGAATAGATACAGGAAGATGTTTCAGTTTCCTGTAAATAAATAAAATATTTTCTTATCTGGGAATTTGCTTAAAAAAAAAATTTTTGCTTCCTGTCTGGCCAACAGATAAATTTCTTTTGCTTTAATTTATCCCCATTTTCCTTATATGCCCTTTGTTTGAAAAGTCAAGGTAAAGGTCACTAAGTGATATGAATGTGTGGAACAATTATAGTACACCTACAATGGTGTCATCCTGGTTTGCCCACTTTTAATTACAGGTATAAATAAACGGTGTCATCCTGGTTTGTCCACTTTTAATTAGGGAAAAAATAAACATAGGGGGTTATGTTGTTTTAACAATTAAAGTTTGTTTCTGAAATGTAGTTATTTTTTACCTGTATTTTAACTGTAAAATCTTGTAAAGAATTATATAATTTACTATTGAATTAAGTGAAATATGCACATTTTAACAATAAATCTTTCACAAACTCTGTAGAAATATGCTTAATCTTAATAACAAAATTTGCAAAACTTATACAATTTTGACGAAATATATTACAAATTTGCCAAAATATGTATGATTTTGGTGGAATATCTTTAACATGTTTAACAAAATATGCAATTTTTTTTTTAATTGGTAAAATTATGACAGATAATTAAGTTAAATGCACGATACTTGGAGAATAAAACAAAATTAATTATGTCATTTAGAAATTATTTTAATTTTTGCACTTTCTTTATTGTTTAATTATATATTTTTTTCAACTATATTTCATTTTAAAATTAAATGAATTAACAATTTGAAAATTGAAACTGTCCAGTATCCAAGCTTAATAATTGACATAATGTGAATAGTTTTCTGCATCCAAGCTAGGATTTTTATGTTTCAACCACCAAAGCTGTGCTTTTGAAGCAGGCCTTGCCAGCTTATCCAAGCTGTTAATTGTGTCTATTTGAACTCTTCTCACAAATTATAAGCATTATAAATAGGAAGTTGTTTTAGTTTTGAATCATTCGGGTCTAGACTTGACTAGCTGATACATCTCTACAGTGAACAAGAATCAACAATACTACTCAACAACTAGAAGACAACAATGGACCTGTTGAATTGGTTGGACTTCTCAAGCACGCAGAGATAGATGGACAAAAATTAACTTGGGACCTACAGGTTAATTCCAGCGCTATATCAGTCAAGCTGATGTGGATCAAGGCTGGGAAACCCGTTGAAAAAACAGGACAAGTTACCAGCCAAGCCCAGAAAAAGAAACACCTCTCTCCTTCCACCTGGAAAAGAAATGCTCAACGCATAAACCAGTGGAAGGCGAAAAGGAATGAAGTCGTTGGTGACAGTAAAACATGTGCTCAAACACAGACAGACGACAGTAATTCCATAACAGCCGAAACTACACAAACCGAGCAACTACACAGCGACGAACGAGCCCTCCACAAACCAACAACATTGACACAAATAAGGGAGCTATCGACCCAGACAAGAAGTAATTTTATTGGCAGGCAATTAACGCCTACAAAATACCTCGATAAGGAAGAACCCCGGACACCATGGAATAAATGTACAGCTGTATGAAGTCCTTACATCAGAGGTAAACTAACCTACAAGACAGAATTCAAAGACAGATCGGTGTCCTTCTCAGAGTCATTCGACCCGGACGACCCAGCATTAATAGATCGCTACCAAGATTATACTACAGAAACAGACCTTGGTGATAGACCACCGACGGTAGCATCCCAAATTGCCGATTCCCAGTTTGCCGAATCCCAAATTGCCGAGTCCAATTAGCCGATTCCCAAATTGCCGACATATGAAAATATTGTTATTGCAAGTAGAATAATGCTTCTAATTTATGAAGGAAAATTGTAAATAATTAAATAAATATTTCTTTTGAAATGGTCCGGCATACCAGGGAGTTTAGATTATAACATTCGAGCTCAAAAAGATATACGGTGGATTAGTCCTGCAGACAACCATGATTTCTGTCAAGATGAATGATGCCAAGAAATAATTTCAAAACATATGCTCCGTGAATAATAACTAGCATAAACATTAGAGAATACACATTTTTTGTTTTGTAAATACACCCCAAATTTGTTTGCTGATCATTTATTAAAATCTACCATAATCACCTAGCTTGGATATTGTGAGTATAGTACTAGTTCATTTTTAGATTACTGAAATCATTATTCAGTTCTAAATAATTTGCTATTTAACGACAATTTTCGGCATTTTTTTTTTTTTACTTAGTAAAACCCTTAAAAAATATTTACTTATTTGTAGTTTTTTCCCATTGTTCTTCAATTGTTTGAGTAATGAGTATCGGCATCTCCTATTCAACAATCAGTATGCATTTGATTATGGTTTTTCTAATTAAAATTGCACGAAAAATTACTGCTTTCAATCAAATATGTACACATCATCAATATTTTTTTTTTAAATAAAAAATAATATGATGAAATTTTGTCATTTTTAACAAAAATCGGCAATATGGGATTCGGCAAAATGGAATCGGCAATTTGGTATTCAGCAATCTGGTACTAATTCCCACCGACACCCACACAACAACGGGATGAAAACAGCAAGCGAAAGGCTTGCAAAAAGAAGACAAATCTGTCCGCAATATCTGACAAGGTGAGTGGGACGTAAAATTCACATAATACTAATTTGAATCATTCAAACCAAGTATGGCAAACGCTCAACTTCAAGCACTTCAGTACGTCCAGAACAAGTTTGGCAGAGAAAGTTTGGTCCTAGGAGGTCACCGTTTCAGAGTGAAGAACAGACGCAACGACAGAGTTTACTGGCAATGTAGTATTCCAGCCTGTCCAGCAACAGTTAATAAGATAAATAAGATAAACATAAATTATATGTGCTATGATTGTCTGATATATTAGTAAAGTTTAAAGATTACTTTCAATGTTGTTATATTTATTGTTCAAATTAATTGTAATTGACTTCAATGAAGTAATATTAAAGTATATAAAGATATAATAATCATCTTTTTTTTTAACACATTTATATATTAAAAAGAAACTACACACTGAAAAAAAATCTTCTATATACACAGAAACATACATATTTGACACCTATATATTTGGAACAGACTACAATTTTATGGTCAGTAAACCCTTTGTCTTTTTTGTTTATTTAACTGCTTGATAATTGGTGTAATAAAATGTGAGCAAACCAGGATTATACAGCTACAGATAAACACTTAAGTGTAAAAACTGACACTGACATTATGTTAATTCAGAAGAAAATCTCATTGTAGAGATTATTAAACCATCACCATATTTGGAGGAGTATAAATTATCATCTTAAAGGTTACAATTAATTAAATATGAAATGTCAGGGTGTGTACAGACATATTTATTTTTCAAAATGTTAAAAAAAATATTCTGTTTCCAGTCAATTTACTATTGTAGTGTAAAAAATTAAAGGGAGATAACCACCCACTGTTCCTCATTTCATAACTAAAGTTAATACAAGTTAATAAGGAAGCCAATGTCTTATCTAAAACCCACACCTAATGTAATGTGAACTTTTATTGAACTACTTTGTGTATGTATTAATACTAATCACAGATGTTATAAAGCCATTTCAACAACACATATGGTCAGTGACAAAGAATGTGTCATCAAACAGATTAAAAATCACTGTTATCTTATATTGATTCATAAATAACTCAAATATTTACTTTCAAATTTGACCTTTGAACAATTGGAAAGAATTAGCAGTTTTTGTATAATTACCATTTATAAAATTCATTATTTAGCATTTATTTAAATCAACCTGTCACACCTTAAATTCAGTTTTATTTTTGTTTATCTAAACAGATAGATAGACAGATATTAGATATCAAAGTTCAAAGAGAATATTCTTTATAAAAGGAAATATTGTTTTTACATTTGATAATGTTTTTAATTCGAACACATATCAAGAAAAAATATAGCAATGCATTAACAGAAACTATTAAATTTCATATTAGGTAGAACTGAAATTAATGAGATATGATATTTGATATTATTTTCATCATGAAATACAATAATGTTCTGTATCTAATATCATTTGGATCAAATTAACAGCAGCAACAACAGATACATGATGAATCAACAAAGTTCTTATTGTCAAATATAGTTTATAATTCTGTACATGATGATTAATAAGGAGATAACTTTATTGTATTGGACAATTTACTAGGCATCAAACTGAGTTTACTGGTTAAGTATTAGTTGATTCAGTAAACAGATATTTGCAACCATCAAATCACAATTGATACCTACAAATCTCCAAATACATTACAGATATCTCCATTGTAATGTATTTTCTGATAAATAAGCGAAAATTGTATTTTCAATTAACCGGAGATATTGTGTCTACATGCACAAACTCTTTGACAGCATCAATTGTGTAATTAATGATGGCAATTATTTGATGTCATCCAATCAGAAAAAGCGTTACATACAAAACTGCATTAGAATCAAAGTTCTTATAGTGAAATATAGTTTACAATTCAGCAATTATATTGGAAGCTGAGGGGGGTGGGGGCATCTCATCATGATTTTTTGTAAATTGAAATGAATATTAACACAAATCTCATTAACACAAAATTCACTTTCTAAGAAAGAATTTCTGTGCCCATATAAGACTTCACTGCCCATCCCTGACTCACCTTTCAACATAATAAAGGAAAACATTTTCATTAACAAAATTTGCCTTGTGCTACGAGGTAGGTGACCTTACTCCTTTGGCCAAAATAAAGATTGTAATTCATTACTATAACAGCCAGTTAAATCATTACAGTAAAAGGGAAATTACAAAAAAATAATTAACTTTGAAGATCCAGCATTTCATGTTTTTTTTCGTATGATAGTGTGTGAATGGTATCTCTGATCTTATCGATGACTGTCAGATTTAAAACATCAATTAACAGATGTATTCTTACAAAATACAATTTTAGGACTTTTAACATTGTCATAAACTAAATTTAGTCATTTTATAAAATGTTTTATTGGTTTCAGAGAAGGGTATGATGTGAAAAGCTTACAAATTATCACAAATGAGAGATGGGTGTGCAGTGATGACAACATTTTAATATTCTTTAGACAGATAAGTTATAATAGCAGGGACCATAAGTTAGATGTAAAGATATAACAATTCTCCAATACAGTTGATCTTAGTTGAAAACAATGAAGTTGTCTTTGGGCAAGAAACATTTACTCATTAATAGTTTTAATTTCCTATCATTTTAATATGATCACCTTTTCATCAGATTCCTCCACTGGTGTTGTTTCTTCTGTTTTCTCTGGTTCTTCTACTGGTACTGTTTCTTCTGTCTTCTCAGGTTCCTCTGTTTTAGTTTCTTCTTTAGGTGTTTCTTCTGTTTTAATTTCTTCTTCTTTTGGTGACTGTTTGGTTTGTTTTGGCTCCTCAACAACCACCTCTGGTGCAGCTTGATTAACCTCCTCAGTAGAAGGTGTTACCTCTGGTTCTTGTTTTGGTTCTTCCTTTGGTGTTTCCTGCACAACTACCTCTTCTTCCTGTTTTGTTTCCTCTACAGCTATTACCTCTTCCTGTTTTGTTTCCTGCACTACTTCTTCCTGTTTTGTTTCCTGCACTACTTCCTCCTGTTTCGTTTCAGTTTGAGGTGTGTCTGATTTTTGTGTATTCTCAGTTTCTGTTGTTTTTACACCCTCTTTCGGTGATTCAGCTACACTCTCGGCTACTACAGGTTTATCTTCTGGTTTTTTTTCCTCAGAGGATTCTTCAGTTTTTTTATCACTTTGTTCAGTTTGTTTTTCATCACATTTTTCTTCACTTTTACTGTCTTTTTGTTCAGTGGTTTCCTCTTTCTTGTCATCATCTTCTTTGCTTTTTTCCTACAAATTGAAAATATATATGTATTACTGGCATTTTATGAGCATTAAAAGAAATAAAAAATATTTTTTAAAAATGGACCCTGATGTCCCCTCCCCTCTTCCAGCTACAGTAAACAAGTATTTTTTCTGAAAATCAAGGGGCATAACTACAGCATGGAAAAAGTGGCAAGGTAAAAAATCAAACTTGGATTCTTTTCTAATTTACCTGGTAACATTTGATTTCTAAAACTAGTATGCAATTTTAAAACCATTTAAATAAGATACAATGTATATACCAATTTTTTTTATTTGTCTATTTAAAAAAAAATAATCTAACTTCCAACATTGATATAATCATAATGTATAATAGATCATAGAAAAACAATACATTACATAATATTTAACACAGATTGGTTTTACACTCTGTTAAATTGATCAATTAATTGAATTGAAATACTTTTTTTTAGTTTAGATACAAGAAGAAAGTGAAAGTGTAAGAGAAATTTCACCACAAAATTTTGTCAGATTGTGAGAATTTCATTATTTAATTAAGATTAATAGTATTGAAATATTGAGATGATTTATAGATCTGTAGAAATATCATATGATGTACACCTGCCATCTACCATAACTATTAATTACACTCAAATTCCCAAGGCTTTAATCCTGGCTGAAATTTCAATTAGTGGTCAATGCTTACTATTGTTTCCTCTAAATGGGATACATAACACACTCTTATAAGTTGTGATAAAAAGTATTGGTGGACTTTGAAACCACCAGTCAGCTCAATTTCATTTACTTAAAAAGCAGATATTAACAATTATATATGTATTGATCTGCCTACAGTCTAGCATGTCTAGTGAAACTGGTAATCAATCAAGTTTAAAGTTACTATAAATAAAATAATTTATCTAACCTTTGTGGGTAAAATTGTATAATATAAATACAGAGTTTTCTCCACTCTTCAAGTTACTATAAATAGAATGATTTTGTGGGTAAAAGTTTATTATATAAATACAGAGGTGTTCACTGAGACTAGAATTATGAATTCTTTGCTCTATCTCAAATTATTCTGATGTAGTTTTTTTATCAACATTTGTTTTAAGATTTTGTGATTTACACTTGTTATCTATCTACTTTTGGATTGAAAGTGATATCTTGTCTCATCAAGCAATTACAAGGATAAAAACATCAATATTTTCTTACTGCAAGTTTACTATTTCAGATGTAATATACCACTAAATCTGGGGAGTCATAAAATACAAAATTGTTATATGAAGAAAATCAACAAAGATCTTAAAATCAACAGAAACCTACAGACTTTAGGATGTTTTCAGACCTAATTAGGTAATCATATGGTTTAAATAAAAGTCACTTGCAATAGGACACAACCACTTTACTTTTTATGAAATCAAAAGTGAAAGTAGTATTTTCCAAGGTTAACAATTTCCAGCAAAGATGATGATTTGGTGGTCATTTACTCCTGTAGCATATATACAAAGCAATAATTATCTCCCCTTGAACTATATCTTTCTCAGTAATACATACATACTAATGTTTATGTTTACTAAGTACATGTATTATTAAGCTGTTAGCAGGAAATAGGGTTGGATTATTACATGTATATTTTATGTAATGTATAATAGGTAAATAACAGTGAACAATATATCAAAACAGGAAATATTTTACATCTAACAAAATAAAGCTTGGTTAATGAATCTAATATAAAACTATGGTTGTCTCAGAAGAAATACTCAAATGTAACATAGCAATTTGATCCATTTCAAGCGTCATGTATTTGTGTGTTAGTGGTCATGTATTTGTGTGTTAGTAGTATTTATTTTGCTTCTTTCTACGATTTTGATATTTGATTTTGGAATTGTTCCGACATTGCAGTATTTTTTTTTTTTTTATTTGATTTAAACAATTTCAATCCTTTTTTTTTTATTATTTAGAATTGATAAATTTATACCTTACTGTCAGAATGTTCTTATATATACATGTACATGTAATAAAGATCTAGACAAAATAGGTTAAAATTGTTCAACAGACAAAATAGGTTAAAATTGTTCAACAGCCCAAATGGAATTTAATTCTCAATTGTTTTTACTATGTCCTTGATGTGGTATTTGTATTTAAATCTACCGTTGCAATGAGTGCCTGTCATCACTGTAGTTTGTGAGTGTGATACCCTTCTGTGGTAGACACATCGTGTAGTTGTTACATATAATGTGATCACGTTTATTGTTAGAGGTTTACTCTGGATACATCATTATCCTCCACCATAAAAATCACATCCACGATAAAACTGAAATGTTTGAAAGTGGTGATATACACCCCAAAAACTTTTTAAAAGGAAAACATTTCAAAATTTAATTTAAATGTTACTAAAATATTAATAAGGGGGGGTAGACAAAGTGACAAGTCAACTTTAAAGCATAATGAGATTTCAGTTATGCTTACTACTAGTACCCATAAAAAACACTAGATGTGACCATCAGTTATATATAAACACTTCTTGATTAGGGTTAGAGCTATGATGTTTAATCCCACTTTCAACAATATTTCAGCTATATCGTGGCGGTCGGTTTTATTAATGGAGGAAACCAGAATACCTGGAGTAAACCACTGACCTGCCACAAGTCACTGACAAACTTTATCACATAATGTATACATCCAGGTAACATGCCACATTTCACTGACAAACTTTATCACATAATGTGGTATTCGAACTCACAACTTTAGTCTTCTTGATTATGACAGCTTCACAGAAAATTATTTACTTCATATAGAATTTTTTTTATTTTGGCCTCGTTAACTGATTTTTGAATTAGATCAAAATATTTGATAGAAGATTTATTGGATATGTAGCACTTCAATGCAACATGGAGGATGAACTACCTTGTATCAGTATGTACTTTACTTTGATTATCACTCTTCCTGATTGGCTGATATGTGCACTATGATGCAATACAAACCTAATTTGCCACCCATGAAAATATCTGTTTTTAATTATAAAGGGGGTCAACACAGGAGATGTTTGGATTAATTTGGCCATTTGGTAATATGTAAATAAGTGGACAAGATAACAATTAAATAGGCTTATGGGCTACAGAGTTAATTTAGTTACAAAAGCTCACAATTGGTCTTAAAGAATACAAGGAAATTATTAAAGTTTAAAGTCAACCTACCTCTGGTTTTGCCTCCCCCTCCTTTGTATCCTCAGGTTTGTCTTCAGTTTTATTTTCTGTCTGTCCAGCCTCTCCGTTTACTTTAGAAGTATCCTCCTCTTCTTTCTGATCTTTCTTCTTTGCTTTTCCACTTTTGTTACCCATGGTTACTTATTTTAGAGATTTATCAGTCTGTAAGTAATAAGATTACTATACATGTACATGCATAAGTAAACAAAAGGTCACATATAATGTAATTATCAGATAAATATTGAAAGTTTGTCGCATTGATAAATGATACTATTTTATCACGAGAAAACAGAAACATATATAACCTTGACACTACATGTACATGTATCAGGATAATATTACATGTACACGTATCAGGATAATATTACATGTACATGTATCAGGATAATATTACATGTACATGTATCAGGATAATATTACATGTACATGTATCAGGATAATATCACATGTAATTAATGTTAATTTTAAGAAAAAGAAAATCAATTTATAGTATCTGTGTAGGCAATGTACCATGACTGACCAGTTTCTTGAAAGACACTCATCCTTAATAAACTTAAGATTTCATACTAGTTCTTATTTGGACTTAAATTTCTCTCAGATGATCAGGAAGTTCTCAAGTTTTCATGAATGTGTCAAACCTGTCTTATGTGACCTTCATATGGAACAGTGAAATATGGTCACATAACACAGGTGGTCGCTTAATACAGGTTTAATTGATATGAAATGCACTATGAAAGGAAATAAAAATTAAGGTCACATAATACAAGTTATTGCTTAATAGAGGTGATTACTAAATCAGGTTTGACTACAATGTAAAATGTCCATAATTTCACCAGCATTTTTTAAAGCAATCATTGAAAATCATGATGATTATATTGTCACAAGTTATCCATACTTAAATCTGCATAGTACATACTGATATAAAATACACACCCCTCTATGAACACTTTGAATAATTGACTGAAATAGAAGTATATCTTGTACACAGTATTCACCAAGGCTAACCAACTAATGTTCTGAGAATAACTGGAGGCTCACCTGAGCATATATCATTCACTAGGTTATTCATACACAATTTGTGTTCAATCTAGTCTATAGATTTCACAAAGGGTTTAATGTTTAACATATTGAAAAAACCCTAAAAATTAAAATAAAAAAAAATAGAGGGGTTGGTCATTTTTGGTCCTCTCACATCTCTCAAACAGTAAAAGCTAAAACAAATCTGTTAGAATATTCCAGATTAAGTTATCATTTTGGGTGTTGGGCCCATTTGCCTGCCTTTGATCCCTTTTATACTAGAAACAATAAGAGTTAGGTAAAATACTGTGAAAAATGCAGGAAGGATATTTCATCAAAATCTGACTTAAAAAAATAAAAATTTGAGTGTTGATCCCTTTTGCCCCCCCCCCCCCCTCCAGTCTTGAAAACAGTATGGCTTACAACAAATAGGTTGAACAGACTAAAAAGGAATTTAATGGAAAAGTTATCATGAGTGAAGACAAGAATGAAAAATACCAACTGCCACTAGTACCTGATAAAAGTGGCATACCAGCAGAAAACCACCAACCTGCCGCTAGTCACTGACAAAGTGATGTACCTGGAGAAAACCATCAACTTGCCACTAGTCACTGACAAAGTGCCATACCTGGAGAAAACTACCAACTTGCCACTAGTCACAGTACCCAGAGAAATAACCAACCTGCCACTAGTCACTGACAAACTGGAGTACACAGATAAAACCACCAACCTGCCACTAGTCACTGACAAACTGAAGTACACAGAGAAAACCAACAACCTGCCACTGGTCACTGACACACTGGAGTACACAGAGAAATAACCAACCTGCCACTAGTCACTGACAAACTGGAGTACACAGAGAAAACCAACCTGCCACTAGTCACTGACAAACTGGAGTACCCAGAGAAAACCAACAACCTGCCACTAGTCACTGACACACTGGAGTACACAGAGAAATAACCAACCTGCCACTAGTCACTGACAAACTGGTGTTACAGAGAAATAACCAACCTGCCACTAGTCACTGACAAACTGGAGTACACAGAGAAATAACCAACCTGCCACTAGTCACTGACACACTGGAGTACACAGAGAAATAACCAACCTGCCACTAGTCACTGACAAACTGGAGTACACAGAGAAATAACCAACCTGCCACTAGTCACTGACAAACTGGAGTACACAGAGAAATAACCAACCTGCCACTAGTCACTGACACACTGGAGTACACAGAGAAATAACCAACCTGCCACTAGTCACTGACAAACTGGAGTACACAGAGAAATAACCAACCTGCCACTAGTCACTGACAAACTGGAGTACACAGAGAAATAACCAACCTGCCACTAGTCACTGACACACTGGAGTACACAGAGAAATAACCAACCTGCCACTAGTCACTGACAAACTGGAGTACACAGAGAAAACCAACAACCTGCCACTAGTCACTGACACACTGGAGTACACAGAGAAATAACCAACCTGCCACTAGTCACTGACACACTGGAGTACACAGAGAAATAACCAACCTGCCACTAGTCACTGACACACTGGAGTACACAGAGAAATAACCAACCTGCCACTAGTCACTGACAAACTGGAGTACACAGAGAAAACCAACAACCTGCCACTAGTCACTGACAAACTGGAGTACACAGAGAAATAACCAACCTGCCACTAGTCACTGACAAACTGGAGTACCCAGAGAAAACCAACAACCTGCCACTAGTCACTGACACACTGGAGTACACAGAGAAATAACCAACCTGCCACTAGTCACTGACACACTGGAGTACACAGAGAAATAACCAACCTGCCACTAGTCACTGACACACTGGAGTACACAGAGAAATAACCAACCTGCCACTAGTCACTGACAAACTGGAGTACACAGAGAAATAACCAACCTGCCACTAGTCACTGACAAACTGGAGTACACAGAGAAATAACCAACCTGCCACTAGTCACTGACAAACTGGAGTTACAGAGAAATAACCAACCTGCCACTAGTCACTGACAAACTGGAGTATCCAGAGAAAACCAACAACCTGCCACTAGTCACTGACAAACTGGAGTTACAGAGAAATAACCAACCTGCCACTAGTCACTGACAAACTGGAGTACACAGAGAAATAACCAACCTGCCACTAGTCACTGACACACTGGAGTACACAGAGAAATAACCAACCTGCCACTAGTCACTGACAAACTGGAGTACACAGAGAAATAACCAACCTGCCACTAGTCACTGACAAACTGGAGTACACAGAAATAACCAACCTGCCACTAGTCACTGACACACTGGAGTACACAGAGAAATAACCAACCTGCCACTAGTCACTGACAAACTGGAGTACACAGAGAAATAACCAACCTGCCACTAGTCACTGACAAATTGGAGTACCCAGAGAAAACCAACAATCTGCCACTAGTCACTGACACACTGGAGTACACAGAGAAATAACCAACCTGCCACTAGTCACTGACACACTGGAGTACACAGAGAAATAACCAACCTGCCACTAGTCACTGACAAACTGGAGTACACAGAGAAAAACAACAACCTGCCACTAGTCACTGACACACCATATGATATTGAGTACACCTAATATGCATGAGCTGGAATTGAAATCACCACTGTAATGATGAATCTACTGTATATAATTAGGTAAACTGTGACCTCCTACCTACATTACTAGACATATTGTGACTATGTTAACAAAGTGTTCATATTTAGCTATCACAATTCTTTATAAAAGTAATGATAACTCTATCTATTTAAAGAGGAGATTTCCTCCTACAATTAAGTATACCAACATTATTACATCATCATAGACATAGAAACTCTTAACAGAATATCTTATAAAGAATAAAAATTATGATAACAGGATATAAATAACTTTCAAATTATTCTGCATTATTTCAAGTTGTGTGTATTTATACTGTGGCTCTTAAAAATCAAGATACAATTTTTAATCATCACATATTGTATAATCTATCATATCTAAAATAAATAGGTAATGACTTTAACATACATGTATATCAGTCATTTCTATCTAAATATTGTTGTGCAAGGATTCAAATTTACCAAGATTCAAGTCAATATCCGCCACCCCGGTTCTAAGCTAATATTACCTGTAAATTAATTTCAAAACAAACTATGATGGGTCATTTTTGCCAAACAAAAGTTACCACTCCTTTTAGGCTAATGAATCAATGAAAAATTATGATAGGCTATCTTTGCTAAACAAGGTTTACAATTGCATTGTGATCCTGAGGTAGCAAACATGGTAATAGGAGAGCAGAAATGTACATATATTAGAAAAATGTTACACATTAAAAATAAAGGCTAAGAGCACTATATTTTCAGAACATGTAGATTTTATTATCAGATATCCCTAGTCTAGTTAATCCTTACTCTACACCTTCCACACTGCATTATCAGACATCTAATTACTGATTACTGACAAGTACTGTACATCTGCACCTATGTTTTGACACCCTATCTCAACTCCCACAATATCTGAACCAATATCTCATCTAATACTGTCTACTTTACATATAGACCAATGTGTTATTAGACTCATTGACACTGCTCATGCTACACCTGTCCAAATTTCTCACCCTTCCCTTTGGCCCTTCTTTTACTGTCCACTCTACATACAGAACAATGTATTATAAGACTATGTCTGTCCCAATGTATCATCATAGACCCTTCCCCTACCCAACCACTGTCCATTCAATACCTGACCCTATCACTGCCACTGTACACCTAAACCAATATATCATCAGACCCCTATCACTGCCACTGTACACCTAAACCAATGTATTATCACACCCTATCACTGCCACTGTACACCTAAACCAATATATCATCAGACCCCTATCACTGCCACTGTACACATAAACCAATATATCATCAGACCCCTATCACTGCCACTGTACACATAAACCAATGTATTATCACACCCTATCACTGCCACTGTACACCTAAACCAATGTATCATCAGACCCCTATCACTGCCACTGTACACCTAAACCAATGTATTATCAGACCCCTATCACTGCCACTGTACACCTAAACCAATATATCATCAGACCCCTATCACTGCCACTGTACACCTAAACCAATATATCATCAGACCCTATCACTGCCACTGTACACCTAAGCCAATATATCATCAGACCCCTATCACTGCCACTACTGTACACCTAAACCAATATATCATCAGACCCTATCACTGCCACTGTACACCTAAACCAATGTATCATCAGAACCCTATCACTGCCACTGTACACCTAAACCAATATATCATCAGACCCTATCACTGCCACTGTACACCTAAACCAATATATCATCAGACCCTATCACTGCCACTGTAAACCTAAACCAATGTATCATCAGACCCCTATCACTGCCACTGTACACCTAAACCAATATATCATCAGACCTTATCACTGCCACTGTACACCTAAACCAATATATCATCAGACCATATCACTGCCACTGTACACCTAAACCAATGTATCATCAGACCCCTATCACTGCCACTGTGCACCTAAACCAATATATCATCAGACCCTATCACTGCCACTGTACACCTAAACCAATGTATCATCAGACCCCTATCACTGCCACTGTACACCTAAACCAATATATCATCAGACCCTATCACTGCCACTATACACCTAAACCAATGTATCATCAGACCCTATCACTGCCACTGTACACCTAAACCAATGTATCATCAGACCCTATCACTGCCACTGTACACCTAAACCAATGTATCATCAGACCCCTATCCCTGCCACTGTACACCTAAACCAATGTATCATCAGACCCTATCACTGCCACTGTACACCTAAACCATTGTATTATCAGACCCTATCACTGCCACTGTACACCTAAACCAATGTATCATCAGACCCCTATCACTGCCACTATACACCTAAACCAATATATCATCAGACCATATCACTGCCACTGTACACCTAAACTAATGTATCATCAGACCCCTATCACTGCCACTGTACACCTAAACCATTGTATCATCAGACCCTATCACTGCCACTGTACACATAAACCAATGTATTATCAGACCCCCATCACTGCCACTTCACACCTAAACCAATGTATCATCAGACTCCTATCACTGCCACTTCACACCTAAACCAATATATCATCAGAACCCAATCACTGCCACTTCACACCTAAACCAATGTATTATCAGACCCCTATTGCAGCATCTCTACCCAATCTACCCAATTTATTATGTGACCTTCCAAGGAAACATTGAAATAAGGTCATATAAGACAAGTCGTCATTAAATACAGGTTTAATTTACTAGTAAATGAAAAATACTTTGAAGAGAAATTAAAATCCAGGTCACATATAAATACAAGTTATTGCTTAATAGAGGTGGTCACTAAAGCAGGCTTGACTGTATCATCAGACCCCCCCTCCCCCCTATCACTGCCACTCTATACATGAATCAATTTATCATTAGATCCCCAATCACTGTCCATTCTATATCTGAAACAACAGGCACCTCCCTAATTGCCATCTTTCACCTGAATCAAGGTATACTTTTCTATAAACGGCACAAAACCTAGATAACTACAAATTACCTGTCATTACCCAGGTATATGTGTCTAACATATTTCTTCATCAACATTCTAGCCATTAACACAATGAAATATGACACCAATTCATAACAATTGCTTCAAATAATTGTCATTTTTCTACCTAACTTTACATTTCAAGGATGATTTATTTGATACATTTCAGTTCATCTGGAATAATATCTACTTTTGACACATCTTTTACTTCACTGAGAATAAAAAAAACATTATAAACTGTTCACATTTTTTCAACAATTATTTAAAAAAAGAAATTAAGGGATAATTGAGCTATGTGCACTACACCACATACACTGTAGATTAGTATTAGTACAAACACATTTACATACACTGTAGATTAGTATTAGCACAAACACATTTACATACACTGTAGATTAGTATTAGTACAAACACATTTACATACACTGTAGATTAGTATTAATACAAACACATTTACATACACTGTAGATTAGTATTAGTACAAACACATTTACATACACTGTAGATTAGTATTAGTACAAACACATTTACATACACTGTAGATTAGTATTAGCACAAACACATTTACATACACTGTAGATTAGTATTAGTACAAACACATTTACATACACTGTAGATTAGTATTAGTACAAACACATTTACATACACTGTAGATTAGTATTAGTACAAACACATTTACATACACTGTAGATTAGTATTAGTACAAACACATTTACATACACTGTAGATTAGTATTAGCACAAACACATTTACATACACTGTAGATTAGTATTAGTACAAACACATTTACATACACTGTAGATTAGTATTAGTACAAACACATTTACATACACTGTAGATTAGTATTAGTACAAACACATTTACATACACTGTAGATTAGTATTAGTACAAACACATTTACATACACTGTAGATTAGTATTAGTACAAACACATTTACATACACTGTAGATTAGTATTAGTACAAACACATTTACATACACTGTAGATTAGTATTAGTACAAACACATTTACATATACTGTAGATTAGTATTAGTACAAACACATTTACATACACTGTAGATTAGTATTAGTACAAACACATTTACATACACTGTAGATTAGTATTAGTACAAACACATTTACATACACTGTAGATTAGTATTAGTACAAACACATTTACATACACTGTAGATTAGTATTAGTACAAACACATTTACATACACTGTAGATTAGTTTTAGTACAAACACATTTACATACACTGTAGATTAGTATTAGTACAAACACATTTACATACACTGTAGATTAGTATTAGTACAAACACATTTACATACACTGTAGATTAGTATTAGTACAAACACATTTACATACACTGTAGATTAGTATTAGTACAAACACATTTACATACACTGTAGATTAGTATTAGTACAAACACATTTACATACACTGTAGATTAGTATTAGTACAAACACATTTACATATACTGTAGATTAGTATTAGTACAAACACATTTACATACACTGTAGATTAGTATTAGTACAAACACATTTACATACACTGTAGATTAGTATTAGTACAAACACATTTACATACACTGTAGATTAGTATTAGTACAAACACATTTACATACACTGTAGATTAGTATTAGTACAAACACATTTACATACACTAGATTAGTATTAGTACAAACACATTTACATACACTGTAGATTAGTATTAGTACAAACACATTTACATACACTGTAGATTAGTATTAGTACAAACACATTTACATACACTGTAGATTAGTATTAGTACAAACACATTTACATACACTGTAGATTAGTATTAGTACAAACACATTTACATACACTGTAGATTAGTATTAGTACAAACACATTTACATACACTGTAGATTAGTATTAGTACAAACACATTTACATACACTGTAGATTAGTATTAGTACAAACACATTTACAATTAATAGTAACGGTCTAGTAAAACATAGTGTGATTCAGTACATATTTGAGTTATCTAAAATTAAAAGTACATTTTGTATCTATGATAAACATTTCAAATGTAGACAGACAAACAACAGACATGTTTGGTTCTATAAATAACCAGAAACAATCTCTAATCATTTTCTTTAATCTAAATAACTTCAAAATTTTATTACCACAAACTTTTCTTAAACCATGGTAATATTCTAACTTATCTACAGACCTCTGAATAAAAAATAATTTATATTATGTTTGAAAACAACCTTACTTTACTAGTATAAAATAAACTACACTCCTCTGTACTGTGTATCTAGTGTTGGAGTGTTTTTATTATTCTTGAAATGTCAGATTTGTATGTTTCAATGATGACCCATTATACTTAGGATATTATACTGAATAAAATTAGTTAATTAGCTCAATAATAAGGTGTAAAAAGGGACCACCCAAAGACAAGTGTGGTAAACTAGACATTGTTCATCAGCTTGGGTTACATACAAAATATTGTGGAATTGGTTTGGAAGAAATGTGTGTGCCACACCCACTTTTTCCTGCACCATTTCTGTTTCACAAGACCAAGACACCAAATTCTTTGTAAGAATCCTTACTGCTCCCCTCTTATAAGATAAAAAAAAAATGCTCTCACACTTACCTTTTAGAATCTTATACAAATAAACGATCCTTATCTTGTATCTAGATAGTTATACTAATGTAGTGTTATTAAAAACTGTAGATAAAAACCTGACTCTATAACATATATAATTCTCTAAATTAAAAACCAATATTTTACCTCAAAATGAATACATTCTCTCTTCTTTTTCACAACTGATATGCAAATGTTGTGCATTGCATGTTAAGAACATGTCTTCATGTTTAATTATATTTTTATGAGTAGTAACAAACCTTATAATTTAACTCTGTAAAATCTGTAATCAATCTCCCATATAAAAAAATCTGATGTTAATTTTGAAATGGCACGGAACACAAATTATCTTAATCACATGAAGATTATTGAAAACAAACATCAGTTATAACTGAAGGAATGTAAAGTCGTAACAAACTATTACACTTCTTACATCAATCTTTCTTCAAAATATCAATTCTTTCTAGTTACCATGGTAACAGATAAAGCAAGGACACATTAAATGAAAGAAAAGTAAAAGAACTAATTACCCATAGCTTACAATTTGTGGTTTATTTTTTTGTTTATCTGTGGACATTTGCTTTGTCTGTATTTGATTGTCTATAGCTATAAAATATAGGCTGTATATATATATAAATCAATAAACAGTTGACAATCAGTTCAGATAGTCATTCTTTATCAGGTTACAAATATATCAAGTCTTTAGAGAGACCATCATGTCATTACATTGGTGTCAGGTTTTTCTCTCTAAATTTGATCAATAAACAGATCATACATTTATATTTCGATAAAATAATTAATTAATTAACAAATTAATTTTGAATTTAATGTATATACTTTTTTATATAAACATCAATGATATGTATATGTAAAAACTAATGTATTATGGAGAAGACAAATTAAGATGTAAGAATTTTTTGATAAAATAATTATTTAATTAATTAATTAATTTTGAAATTAATATATATATTTTTTTCATATAAATATCAATGAGTTCAAAAGATACTTTAGTGATATGTATGTGAAAAAAGTAAAACTACAAATATAATGTAGAAGACATATTAAGATGTAAGAATAACAATGGTTTCTTACCTTGAACACTGTGGTGTATATGTTATATTTGTTTTTATACATTTTACAAATTCCATAAAATCTCATCCCAACCTATGATTTATTTTTACCCTCAAGACATAAAAGCTAGTAGGACCGACCAAGCAATACACATGGGTAAACAGTTAATAGTGTTAATGCTCACTCATACAAACAATAAGTCGTATGAATTAATTAAAATCTGTCACCTACAACACAATGATTTAATCATCAATTACATTTTTTAACCAATAAAGATTGTCATTATCAGAATTTTTTAATGAAAATTTTTGTACATAAAAAAGTAAGAGGCAAAATAAAGATAAAATATCAATTTATAAAAATAGAAATAAAAGTCAATATTATATCTCATTTAGTCAATGACACCCCAATGTAATTCAAATGGACCAACCATTTTCTTTTCTCTGGTCCTGGACCTTTAGTTTTCAATATAATTTTTTCACAAGCAATGATATTCTTCTTTTTTTTTTTAGACAAAACAAAATTGAAATATTTATTTTTGCAACAAAATGTGACAAATCAAGCATTTAATTGTCATAAACATGTTTAAGTGAATCTTTTTTTTCTGAAAGCAGTTAAATATTTTTTGGAGCCAAATTTAGAGATAAAATATTTAAGAAAAAAACCCAACCCAGACTCCCCTCCCACAAACACACAATAATGCAAACTGCTTAAAATTTGGTCAGAAATTCAAATCATTTAAATACAAAATACAAAAGTATTAGAAAACAAAATTGTTTTAATGATCAAATTCCTTATATACTATAAAATGTCAGACCTTTTGTTTATATTAAAGTTCAATTATTAAAGCCAACAAATAGTCTATGATAATTAACATGTCAGTTATTACCTGCACATTAGCTTTGAAATGTTCATACATGTATACAAAATTGTGAATTAGTTGGTCCAGGGAGCATTTAATCCTGGGAGCCACATCATTAGTCTATAGTGAAGATAATGAAGAATAGCTTTGTCTAATAGTGTCATGACCCAGGAACACACGGATACTGTGATATGGTCACCAGTGTTAAACATTATCAACTAAATTACCACATGTATTCAGTGTAAGAGGTTGTGTTCACCAGTGTTAAACATTATCAACTAAATTACCACATGTATTCAGTGTAAGAGGTCACCAGTGTTAAACATTATCAACTAAGTTACCACATGTATTCAGTGTAAGAGATTGTGTTCACCAGTGTTAAACATTATCAACTAAATTACCACATGTATTCAGTGTAAGAGATTGTGTTCACCAGTGTTAAACATTATCAACTAAATTACCACATGTATTCAGTGTAAGAGGTCACCAGTGTTAAACATTATCAACTAAGTTACCACATGTATTCAGTGTAAGAGATTGTGTTCACCAGTGTTAAACATTATCAACTAAATTACCACATGTATTCAGTGTAAGAGATTGTGTTCACCAGTGTTAAACATTATCAACTAAATTACCACATGTATTCAGTGTAAGAGGTCACCAGTGTTAAACATTATCAACTAAGTTACCACATGTATTCAGTGTAAGAGATTGTGTTCACCAGTGTTAAACATTATCAACTAAATTACCACATGTATTCAGTGTAAGAGGTTGTGTTCACCAGTGTTAAACATTATCAACTAAGTTACCACATGTATTCAGTGTAAGAGGTTGTGTTCACCAGTGTTAAACATTATCAACTAAGTTACCACATGTATTCAGTGTAAGAGATTGTATTCACCAGTGTTAAACATTATCAACTAAATTACCACATGTATTCAGTGTAAGAGGTCACCAGTGTTAAACATTATCAACTAAATTACCACATGTATTCAGTGTAAGAGATTGTGTTCACCAGTGTTAAACATTATCAACTAAGTTACCACATGTATTCAGTGTAAGAGATTGTATTCACCAGTGTTAAACATTATCAACTAAATTACCACATGTATTCAGTGTAAGAGGTCACCAGTGTTAAACATTATCAACTAAATTACCGCATGTATTCAGTGTAAGAGGTTGTGCTCACCAGTGTTAAACATTATCAACTAAGTTACCACATGTATTCAGTGTAAGAGGTCACCAGTGTTAAACATTATCAACTAAATTACCGCATGTATTCAGTGTAAGAGGTTGTGCTCACCAGTGTTAAACATTATCAACTAAGTTACCACATGTATTCAGTGTAAGAGATTGTGTTCACCAGTGTTAAACATTATCAACTAAGCTACCACATGTATTCAGTGTAAGAGATTGTGTTCACCAGTGTTAAACATTATCAACTAAATTACCACATGTATTCAGTGTAAGAGATTGTGCTCACCAGTGTTAAACATTATCAACTAAATTACCACATGTATTCAGTGTAAGAGATTGTGTTCACCAGTGTTAAACATTATCAACTAAATTACCACATGTATTCAGTGTAAGAGGTTGTGTTCACCAGTGTTAAACATTATCAACTAAATTACCACATGTATTCAGTGTAAGAGGTCACCAGTGTTAAACATTATCAACTAAATTACCACATGTATTCAGTGTTAGCGGTTGTGCTTCAAATACTTATCTAGTTTTAGAGGCCATTCTTAAAGTACTTTACAAGCTGTACAATGTACTTGTATAGTTTTAGTAGCCATTCTTACTTTGTCTAATTTTAGGGATTTTCCTAAAAGAACTTTTCTAGATATAGAGGCTGTCCTTAAAGTACAAAGATACATTGCCTTTTGTAAGAGGATTGTCCATAGCCTAAATTAAAACTCAGTACTTGTCTAGATTTAGGGGGCAGGGTCATTCAAGTACTAGTACATAAATTTAGGCAAATTTATTCCAATAAAAAATTCTACAAACATTCTTTCTTTCTTCAAACTATTTCTGATTGGAACAAATTACCAGAAACAATAGATCTTTCACCAGACCTTGAATCCTTCAAAAGTGGTATATCCACTCTAACATTGTGCTTTCCCACAAGTCAATAGCAATGATGTCTGTGATCACAACATCTACAGCAGTCAATAATAACGATGTCTGTGGTCAGAACATACCCACCAGTTAATAGTAATGATGTCTGTGGTCAGAACATCTACAGCAGTCAATAATAATGATGTCTATGGTCAGAACATACCCACCAGTCAATAGTAATGATGTCTGTGGTCAGAACATCATCACCAGTCAATAGTAATGATGTCTGTGGTCATGACATCCTCACCAGTCAATAGTAATGATGCCCATGGTCAGGACATCCCCCAGTCAATAGTAATGATGTCTGTGGTCAGAACATCCCCACCAGTCAATAGTAATGATGTCTGTGGTCAGAACATATACACCAGTCAATAGTAATGATGTCTGTGGTCAGAACATCCTCACCAGTCAATAGTAATGATGTCTGTGGTCAAGACATCTACACCAGTCAATAGTAATGATGTCTGTGGTCAGAACATCTACACCAGTCAATGGTAATGATGTCTGTGGCCAGAACATCTACACCAGTCAATAGTAATGATGTCTGTGGTCAAAACATCTACACCAGTCAATAGTAATGATGTCTGTGGTCAAAACATCTACACCAGTCAATAGTAATATCTGTGGTCAAGACATCTACATCAGTCAATAGTAATGATGTCTGTGGTCAGAACATCTACACCAGTCAATAGTAATGATGTCTGTGGTCAAGCCATCCACACCAGTCAATAGTAATGATGTATGTGCCAATATAAACACCCCACCAGTCAATTGTTTGAAATCAATTGATTGTCACCAGGTAAATTAAAAGTAATTTAGAGGGTGATATGACATAATCAAATATTACGGTTTATAGAAAAATGCTGTATTTTCATTAGATTCCCAGTCAGGTACATCAGGCTATGTATATGGCTAGAGTCATAGATATATATATATATACATGTGATCAAATGATTAATGTGTCATGTGTCTGCCAATTCTAGCATTGGTTTTCGTCTTATTTCGGCTAGCCAAGGCAATTTTCTTGTGCTGGTTGGTAAAATAAACATGTTCTTCCAGACAAAAACATAGCATGGAATTGAAACGTCATCACTATGATGTAATGGGTGTTGATGTTTTAAACATATTCTATCATACAAAAACTAGGTCCTATATAGACACAGACATTCCATGATGTTAAAAACTTTTTAAAATCGAAAGCTATGCACTATAATATAATAGTTTTCAGGTTTTAGACAGGGCATATAATGTCACATTCTCGGCTTCGGATCGATATACTCCTCGCCTTATATCCGAAGATGGCAATGTGAAATTATAGAGCCCTGTCTAGCACCTGAAAAACATATAAGGTTTTATCCTGTAATAGAAAATATCAGAAGAAAGGTTACCATAGTAATAACTATACTACTAATGCATATCATACTTGTTAGGGAGATATGAGGGAAAAAATACCATTAATTTGTATTACAGAAGAAAATACAGGACAATATACAACTAATATGACATTCTGGTATTCAACAATGTTCACTAATGACTACTGAATTAAGTCAAAATAAATGATAAAAACAAATGTAGAAAACAAAACTAAATAATAACACTCCTAATAGACTGAATAGATAATACCTATAAACTCTCCTGTCACAATAAATACTTACAGCTTTCAAATTTAAACAGTTGTTATTGAGCATACACATGTCATTACCTATCAAGTTTATCTAAAACCAAGATACAAAAACAAGAACATTTTATCATTAGCATAGAAATAAAATGTTTACCTTCAGTTAAAAAAAAGTACCACAAAACTTGGTACATAAATATCTTCCTGTTTAAAACCAAGCTAATCTGGGATGTAGTGAGTGGCAGGATATGTATATTAAATATTTCCTGGATGTAGTAGTATTGCTTCATGTTATTGAAGTAATATACTTAATAAGTCTTGATATCAGAAATGTCAAGAGGTTTGGTAAATACATCTTATACTATATGTAATGAAATAAACTTGTGTAGATTCTGTATAAATTTTTACAAATCAGGTGTGTTGGACACTCAATATAATAGTACTCTGTAGCATAGTAGTCTCCCTTTTATAAGGCCACCTCTCTTATAATACCATCACCACTACAGCCTCAATATCATAGTACTCTGTAGCATAGTAGTCTCCCTTTTATAAGACCACCTCTCTTATAAGACCATCACCACTACAGCCTCAATATCATAGTACTCTGTAGCATAGTAGTCTCCCTTTAATAAGGCCACCTCTCTTATAAGACCATCACCACTACAACCTCAATATCATAGTACTCTGTAGCATAGTAGTCTCCCTTTTATAAGACCACCTCTCTTATAATACCATCACCACTACAGCCTCAATATCATAGTACTCTGTAGCATAGTAGTCTCCCTTTTATAAGGCCACCTCTCTTATAAGACCATCACCACTACAGCCTCAATATCATAGCACTCTGTAGCATAGTAGTCTCCCTTTTATAATGCCACCTCTCTTATAATACCATCACCACTACAACCTCAATATCATAGTACTCTGTAGCATAGTAGTCTCCCTTTAATAAGACCACCTCTCTTATAATACCATCACCACTACAGCCTCAATATCATAGTACTCTGTAGCATAGTAGTCTCCCTTTAATAAGACCACCTCTCTTATAATACCATCACCACTACAGCCTCAATATCATAGTACTCTGTAGCATAGTAGTCTCCCTTTAATAAGACCACCTCTCTTATAATACCATCACCACTACAGCCTCAAATTCATAGTACTCTAGCATAGTAGTCTCCCTTTAATAAGGCCACCTCTCTTATAATACCATCACCACTACAGCCTCAATATCATAGTACTCTGTAGCATAGTAGTCTCCCTTTTATAAGGCCACCTCTCTTATAAGACCATCACCACTACAGCCTCAATATCATAGCACTCTGTAGCATAGTAGTCTCCCTTTTATAAGGCCACCTCTCTTATAATACCATCACCACTACAGCCTCAATATCATAGTACTCTGTAGCATAGTAGTCTCCCTTTAATAAGACCACCTCTCTTATAAGACCATCACCACTACAGCCTCAATATCATAGTACTCTGTAGCATAGTAGTCTCCCTTTAATAAGACCACCTCTCTTATAATACCATCACCACTACAGCCTCAATATCATAGTACTCTGTAGCATAGTAGTCCCTCTTTTATAAGACCACCTCTCTTATAAGACCATCACCACTACAGCCTCAATATCATAGTACTCTGTAGCATAGTAGTCTCCCTTTAATAAAGCCACCTCTCTTATAATACCATCACCACTACAGCCTCAATATCATAGTACTCTGTAGCATAGTAGTCTCCCTTTAATAAAGCCACCTCTCTTATAAGACCATCACCACTACAGCCTCAAATTCATAGTACTCTAGCATAGTAGTCTCCCTTTAATAATGCCACCTCTCTTATAAGACCATCACCACTACAGCCTCAATATCATAGTACTCTGTAGCATAGTAGTCTCCCTTTAATAAGGCCACCTCTCTTATAAGACCATCACCACTACAACCTCAATATCATAGTACTCTGTAGCATAGTAGTCTCCCTTTTATAAGACCACCTCTCTTATAATACCATCACCACTACAGCCTCAATATCATAGTACTCTGTAGCATAGTAGTCTCCCTTTTATAAGGCCACCTCTCTTATAAGACCATCACCACTACAGCCTCAATATCATAGCACTCTGTAGCATAGTAGTCTCCCTTTTATAATGCCACCTCTCTTATAATACCATCACCACTACAACCTCAATATCATAGTACTCTGTAGCATAGTAGTCTCCCTTTAATAAGACCACCTCTCTTATAATACCATCACCACTACAGCCTCAATATCATAGTACTCTGTAGCATAGTAGTCTCCCTTTAATAAGACCACCTCTCTTATAATACCATCACCACTACAGCCTCAATATCATAGTACTCTGTAGCATAGTAGTCTCCCTTTAATAAGACCACCTCTCTTATAATACCATCACCACTACAGCCTCAAATTCATAGTACTCTAGCATAGTAGTCTCCCTTTAATAAGGCCACCTCTCTTATAATACCATCACCACTACAGCCTCAATATCATAGTACTCTGTAGCATAGTAGTCTCCCTTTTATAAGGCCACCTCTCTTATAAGACCATCACCACTACAGCCTCAATATCATAGCACTCTGTAGCATAGTAGTCTCCCTTTTATAAGGCCACCTCTCTTATAATACCATCACCACTACAGCTTCAATATCATAGTACTCTGTAGCATAGTAGTCTCCCTTTAATAAGACCACCTCTCTTATAAGACCATCACCACTACAGCCTCAATATCATAGTACTCTGTAGCATAGTAATCTCCCTTTAATAAGACCACCTCTCTTATAATACCATCACCACTACAGCCTCAATATCATAGTACTCTGTAGCATAGTAGTCCCCCTTTTATAAGACCACCTCTCTTATAAGACCATCACCACTACAGCCTCAATATCATAGTACTCTGTAGCATAGTAGTCTCCCTTTAATAATGCCACCTCTCTTATAATACCATCACCACTACAACCTCAATATCATAGTACTCTGTAGCATAGTAGTCTCCCTTTAATAAAGCCACCTCTCTTATAATACCATCACCACTACAGCCTCAAATTCATAGTACTCTAGCATAGTAGTCTCCCTTTAATAAAGCCACCTCTCTTATAATACCATCACCACTACAACCTCAATATCATAGCACTCTGTAGCATAGTAGTCTCCCTTTAATAAGGCCACCTCTCTTATAATACCATCACCACTACAGCCTTAATATCATAGTACTCTGTAGCATAGTAGTCCCCCTTTTATAAGACCACCTCTCTTATAAGACCATCACCACTACGCCTCAATAATCATAGTACTCTGTAGCATAGTAGTCTCCCTTTTATAATGCCACCTCTCTTATAAGGTAATCACCACTACAGCCTCAATATCATAGTACTCTGTAGCATAGTAGTCTCCCTTTAATAAGACCACCTCTCTTATAATACCATCACCACTACAGCCTTAATATCATAGTACTCTGTAGCATAGTAGTCCCCCTTTCATAAGACCACCTCTCTTATAAGACCATCACCACTACGGCCTCAATAATCATAGTACTCTGTAGCATAGTAGTCTCCCTTTTATAATGCCACCTCTCTTATAAGGTCATCACCACTACAGCCTCAATATCATAGTACTCTGTAGCATAGTAGTCTCCCTTTAATAAGACCACCTCTCTTATAAGACCATCACCACTACAGCCTCAATAATCATAGTACTCTGTAGCATAGTAGTCTCCCTTTTATAAGGCCACCTCTCTTATAATACCATCACCACTACAACCTCAATATCATAGTACATTTGTACTCTGTAGCATAGTAGTCTCCCTTTAATAAGGCCACCTCTCTTATAAGACCATCACCACTACAGCCTCAATATCATAGTACTCTGTAGCATAGTAGTCTCCCTTTTATAAGGCCACCTCTCTTATAAGACCATCACCACTACAGCCTCAATATCATAGTACTCTGTAGCATAGTAGTCTCCCTTTTATAAGGCCACCTCTCTTATATGACCATCACCACTACAGCCTCAATATCATAGCACTCTGTAGCATAGTAGTCTCCCTTTTATAATGCCACCTCTCTTATAATACCATCACCACTACAACCTCAATATCATAGTACTCTGTAGCATAGTAGTCTCCCTTTAATAAGACCACCTCTCTTATAATACCATCACCACTACAGCCTCAATATCATAGTACTCTGTAGCATAGTAGTCTCCCTTTAATAAGACCACCTCTCTTATAATACCATCACCACTACAGCCTCAATATCATAGTACTCTGTAGCATAGTAGTCTCCCTTTAATAAGACCACCTCTCTTATAATACCATCACCACTACAGCCTCAAATTCATAGTACTCTAGCATAGTAGTCTCCCTTTAATAAGGCCACCTCTCTTATAATACCATCACCACTACAGCCTCAATATCATAGTACTCTGTAGCATAGTAGTCTCCCTTTTATAAGGCCACCTCTCTTATAAGACCATCACCACTACAGCCTCAATATCATAGCACTCTGTAGCATAGTAGTCTCCCTTTTATAAGGCCACCTCTCTTATAATACCATCACCACTACAGCTTCAATATCATAGTACTCTGTAGCATAGTAGTCTCCCTTTAATAAGACCACCTCTCTTATAAGACCATCACCACTACAGCCTCAATATCATAGTACTCTGTAGCATAGTAGTCTCCCTTTAATAAGACCACCTCTCTTATAATACCATCACCACTACAGCCTCAATATCATAGTACTCTGTAGCATAGTAGTCCCCCTTTTATAAGACCACCTCTCTTATAAGACCATCACCACTACAGCCTCAATATCATAGTACTCTGTAGCATAGTAGTCTCCCTTTAATAATGCCACCTCTCTTATAATACCATCACCACTACAACCTCAATATCATAGTACTCTGTAGCATAGTAGTCTCCCTTTAATAAAGCCACCTCTCTTATAATACCATCACCACTACAGCCTCAAATTCATAGTACTCTAGCATAGTAGTCTCCCTTTAATAAAGCCACCTCTCTTATAATACCATCACCACTACAACCTCAATATCATAGCACTCTGTAGCATAGTAGTCTCCCTTTAATAAGGCCACCTCTCTTATAATACCATCACCACTACAGCCTTAATATCATAGTACTCTGTAGCATAGTAGTCCCCCTTTTATAAGACCACCTCTCTTATAAGACCATCACCACTACGCCTCAATAATCATAGTACTCTGTAGCATAGTAGTCTCCCTTTTATAATGCCACCTCTCTTATAAGGTAATCACCACTACAGCCTCAATATCATAGTACTCTGTAGCATAGTAGTCTCCCTTTAATAAGACCACCTCTCTTATAATACCATCACCACTACAGCCTTAATATCATAGTACTCTGTAGCATAGTAGTCCCCCTTTTATAAGACCACCTCTCTTATAAGACCATCACCACTACGGCCTCAATAATCATAGTACTCTGTAGCATAGTAGTCTCCCTTTTATAATGCCACCTCTCTTATAAGGTCATCACCACTACAGCCTCAATATCATAGTACTCTGTAGCATAGTAGTCTCCCTTTAATAAGACCACCTCTCTTATAAGACCATCACCACTACAGCCTCAATAATCATAGTACTCTGTAGCATAGTAGTCTCCCTTTTATAAGGCCACCTCTCTTATAATACCATCACCACTACAACCTCAATATCATAGTACATTTGTACTCTGTAGCATAGTAGTCTCCCTTTAATAAGGCCACCTCTCTTATAAGACCATCACCACTACAGCCTCAATATCATAGTACTCTGTAGCATAGTAGTCTCCCTTTTATAAGGCCACCTCTCTTATAAGACCATCACCACTACAGCCTCAATATCATAGTACTCTGTAGCATAGTAGTCTCCCTTTTATAAGGCCACCTCTCTTATATGACCATCACCACTACAGCCTCAATATCATAGCACTCTGTAGCATAGTAGTCTCCCTTTTATAATGCCACCTCTCTTATAATACCATCACCACTACAACCTCAATATCATAGTACTCTGTAGCATAGTAGTCTCCCTTTAATAAGACCACCTCTCTTATAATACCATCACCACTACAGCCTCAATATCATAGTACTCTGTAGCATAGTAGTCTCCCTTTAATAAGACCACCTCTCTTATAATACCATCACCACTACAGCCTCAATATCATAGTACTCTGTAGCATAGTAGTCTCCCTTTAATAAGACCACCTCTCTTATAATACCATCACCACTACAGCCTCAAATTCATAGTACTCTAGCATAGTAGTCTCCCTTTAATAAGGCCACCTCTCTTATAATACCATCACCACTACAGCCTCAATATCATAGTACTCTGTAGCATAGTAGTCTCCCTTTTATAAGGCCACCTCTCTTATAAGACCATCACCACTACAGCCTCAATATCATAGCACTCTGTAGCATAGTAGTCTCCCTTTTATAAGGCCACCTCTCTTATAATACCATCACCACTACAGCCTCAATATCATAGTACTCTGTAGCATAGTAGTCTCCCTTTAATAAGACCACCTCTCTTATAAGACCATCACCACTACAGCCTCAATATCATAGTACTCTGTAGCATAGTAGTCTCCCTTTAATAAGACCACCTCTCTTATAATACCATCACCACTACAGCCTCAATATCATAGTACTCTGTAGCATAGTAGTCCCCCTTTTATAAGACCACCTCTCTTATAAGACCATCACCACTACAGCCTCAATATCATAGTACTCTGTAGCATAGTAGTCTCCCTTTAATAAAGCCACCTCTCTTATAATACCATCACCACTACAGCCTCAATATCATAGTACTCTGTAGCATAGTAGTCTCCCTTTAATAAAGCCACCTCTCTTATAAGACCATCACCACTACAGCCTCAAATTCATAGTACTCTAGCATAGTAGTCTCCCTTTAATAATGCCACCTCTCTTATAATACCATCACCACTACAACCTCAATATCATAGTACTCTGTAGCATAGTAGTCTCCCTTTAATAAAGCCACCTCTCTTATAATACCATCACCACTACAGCCTCAAATTCATAGTACTCTAGCATAGTAGTCTCCCTTTAATAAAGCCACCTCTCTTATAATACCATCACCACTACAACCTCAATATCATAGCACTCTGTAGCATAGTAGTCTCCCTTTAATAAGGCCACCTCTCTTATAATACCATCACCACTACAGCCTTAATATCATAGTACTCTGTAGCATAGTAGTCCCCCTTTTATAAGACCACCTCTCTTATAAGACCATCACCACTACGGCCTCAATAATCATAGTACTCTGTAGCATAGTAGTCTCCCTTTTATAATGCCACCTCTCTTATAAGGTAATCACCACTACAGCCTCAATATCATAGTACTCTGTAGCATAGTAGTCTCCCTTTAATAAGACCACCTCTCTTATAATACCATCACCACTACAGCCTTAATATCATAGTACTCTGTAGCATAGTAGTCCCCCTTTTATAAGACCACCTCTCTTATAAGACCATCACCACTACGGCCTCAATAATCATAGTACTCTGTAGCATAGTAGTCTCCCTTTTATAATGCCACCTCTCTTATAAGGTCATCACCACTACAGCCTCAATATCATAGTACTCTGTAGCATAGTAGTCTCCCTTTAATAAGACCACCTCTCTTATAAGACCATCACCACTACAACCTCAATAATCATAGTACTCTGTAGCATAGTAGTCTCCCTTTTATAAGGCCACCTCTCTTATAATACCATCACCACTACAACCTCAATATCATAGTACATTTGTACTCTGTAGCATAGTAGTCTCCCTTTAATAAGGCCACCTCTCTTATAAGACCATCACCACTACAGCCTCAATATCATAGTACTCTGTAGCATAGTAGTCTCCCTTTTATAAGGCCACCTCTCTTATAAGACCATCACCACTACAGCCTCAATATCATAGTACTCTGTAGCATAGTAGTCTCCCTTTTATAAGGCCACCTCTCTTATATGACCATCACCACTACAACCTCAATATCATAGTACTCTGTAGCATAGTAGTCTCCCTTTAATAAGACCACCTCTCTTATAAGACCATCACCACTACAGCCTCAATATTATAGTACTCTGTAGCATAGTAGTCTCCCTTTAATAAGGCCACCTCTCTTATAAGACCATCACCACTACAGCCTCAATATCATAGTACTCTGTAGCATAGTAGTCTCCCTTTTATAATGCCACCTCTCTTATAAGGTCATCACCACTACAGCCTCAATATCATAGTACTCTGTAGCATAGTAGTCTCCCTTTAATAAGACCACCTCTCTTATAAGACCATCACCACTACAGCCTCAATAATCATAGTACTCTGTAGCATAGTAGTCTCCCTTTTATAATGCCACCTCTCTTATAAGACCATCACCACTACAGCCTCAATATCATAGTACATTTGTACTCTGTAGCATAGTAGTCTCCCTTTAATAAGGCCACCTCTCTTATAAGACCATCACCACTACAGCCTCAATATCATAGTACTCTGTAGCATAGTAGTCTCCCTTTAATAAGGCCACCTCTCTTATAATACCATCACCACTACAACCTCAATATCATAGTACTCTGTAGCATAGTAGTCTCCCTTTAATAAGACCACCTCTCTTATAATACCATCACCACTACAGCCTCAATATCATAGTACTCTGTGACATAGTAGTCTCCCTTTTATAAGGCCACCTCTCTTATAATACCATCACCACTACAGCCTCAATATCATAGTACTCTGTAGCATAGTAGTCTCCCTTTAATAAGACCATCACCACTACTGCCTCAATATCATAGTACTCTGTAGCATAGTAGTCTCCCTTTAATAAGGCCACCTCTCTTATAATACCATCACCACTACAACCTCAATATCATAGTACTCTGTGACATAGTAGTCTCCCTTTTATAAGGCCACCTCTCTTATAATACCATCACCACTACAACCTCAATATCATAGTACTCTGTGACATAGTAGTCTCCCTTTTATAATGCCACCTCTCTTATAAGGTCATCACCACTACAGCCTCAATATCATAGTACTCTGTAGCATAGTAGTCTCCCTTTAATAAAGCCACCTCTCTTATAATACCATCACCACTACAGCCTCAATATCATAGTACTCTGTAGCATAGCAGTCTCCCTTTTATAATGCCACCTCTCTTTTAAGGTCATCACCACTACAGCCTCAATATCATAGTACTCTGTAGCATAGTAGTCTCCCTTTAATAAAGCCACCTCTCTTATAATACCATCACCACTACAGCCTCAAATTCATAGTACTCTAGCATAGTAGTCTCCCTTTAATAAGGCCACCTCTCTTATAAGACCATCACCACTACAGCCTCAAATTCATAGTACTCTAGCATAGTAGTCTCCCTTTAATAAGGCCACCTCTCTTATAATACCATCACCACTACAACCTCAATATCATAGTACTCTGTAGCATAGTAGTCCCCCTTTTATAAGACCACCTCTCTTATAAGACCATCACCACTACAGCCTCAATATCATAGTACTCTGTAGCATAGTAGTCTCCCTTTTATAAGACCACCTCTCTTATAATACCATCACCACTACAGCCTTAATATCATAGTACTCTGTAGCATAGTAGTCCCCCTTTTATAAGACCACCTCTCTTATAAGACCATCACCACTACGGACTCAATAATCATAGTACTCTGTAGCATAGTAGTCTCCCTTTTATAATGCCACCTCTCTTATAAGGTCATCACCACTACAGCCTCAATATCATAGCACTCTGTAGCATAGTAGTCTCCCTTTAATAAGACCACCTCTCTTATAAGACCATCACCACTACAGCCTCAATAATCATAGTACTCTGTAGCATAGTAGTCTCCCTTTTATAATGCCACCTCTCTTATAAGACCATCACCACTACAGCCTCAATATCATAGTACATTTGTACTCTGTAGCATAGTAGTCTCCCTTTAATAAGGCCACCTCTCTTATAAGACCATCACCACTACAGCCTCAATATCATAGTACTCTGTAGCATAGTAGTCTCCCTTTTATAAAGCCACCTCTCTTATAAGACTATCACCACTACAGCCTCAATATCATAGTACTCTGACATAGTAGTCTCCCTTTTATAAGGCCACCTCTCTTATAATACCATCACCACTACAACCTCAATATCATAGTACTCTGTGACATAGTAGTCTCCCTTTTATAAGGCCACCTCTCTTATAATACCATCACCACTACAACCTCAATATCATAGTACTCTGTGACATAGTAGTCTCCCTTTTATAAGGCCACCTCTCTTATAATACCATCACCACTACAGCCTCAATATCATAGTACTCTGTAGCATAGTAGTCTCCCTTTAATAAGACCACCTCTCTTATAAGACCATCACCACTACAGCCTCAATATCATAGTACTCTGTAGCATAGTAGTCTCCCTTTAATAAAGCCACCTCTCTTATAATACCATCACCACTACAGCCTCAATATCATAGTACTCTGTAGCATAGTAGTCTCCCTTTTATAAGGCCACCTCTCTTATAAGGTCATCACCACTACAGCCTCAATATCATAGTACTCTGTAGCATAGTAGTCTCCCTTTTATAATGCCACCTCTCTTATAAGGTCATCACCACTACAGCCTCAATATCATAGTACTCTGTAGCATAGTAGTCTCCCTTTAATAAAGCCACCTCTCTTATAATACCATCACCACTACAGCCTCAAATTCATAGTACTCTAGCATAGTAGTCTCCCTTTAATAAGGCCACCTCTCTTATAATACCATCACCACTACAGCCTCAATATCATAGTACTCTGTAGCATAGTAGTCTCCCTTTTATAAGGCCACCTCTCTTATAAGGTCATCACCACTACAGCCTCAATATCATAGTACTCTGTAGCATAGTAGTCTCCCTTTTATAATGCCACCTCTCTTATAAGGTCATCACCACTACAGCCTCAATATCATAGTACTCTGTAGCATAGTAGTCTCCCTTTAATAAAGCCACCTCTCTTATAATACCATCACCACTACAGCCTCAAATTCATAGTACTCTAGCATAGTAGTCTCCCTTTAATAAGGCCACCTCTCTTATAATACCATCACCACTACAACCTCAATATCATAGTACTCTGTAGCATAGTAGTCTCCCTTTTATAATGCTACCTCTCTTATAAGGTCATCACCACTACAGCCTCAATATCATAGTACTCTGTAGCATAGTAGTCTCCCTTTAATAAAGCCACCTCTCTTATAATACCATCACCACTACAGCCTCAAATTCATAGTACTCTAGCATAGTAGTCTCCCTTTAATAAGGCCACCTCTCTTATAATACCATCACCACTACAACCTCAATATCATAGTACTCTGTAGCATAGTAGTCTCCCTTTTATAAGGCCACCTCTCTTATAAGACCATCACCACTACAGCCTCAATATCATAGTACTCTGTAGCATAGTAGTCTCCCTTTTATAAGACCACCTCTCTTATAATACCATCACCACTACAGCCTTAATATCATAGTACTCTGTAGCATAGTAGTCCCCCTTTTATAAGACCACCTCTCTTATAAGACCATCACCACTACGGCCTCAATAATCATAGTACTCTGTAGCATAGTAGTCTCACTTTTATAATGCCACCTCTCTTATAAGGTCATCACCACTACAGCCTCAATATCATAGCACTCTGTAGCATAGTAGTCTCCCTTTAATAAGACCACCTCTCTTATAAGACCATCACCACTACAGCCTCAATAATCATAGTACTCTGTAGCATAGTAGTCTCCCTTTTATAAGGCCACCTCTCTTATAATACCATCACCACTACAACCTCAATATCATAGTACTCTGTGACATAGTAGTCTCCCTTTTATAAGGCCACCTCTCTTATAATACCATCACCACTACAACCTCAATATCATAGTACTCTGTGACATAGTAGTCTCCCTTTTATAATGCCACCTCTCTTATAAGGTCATCACCACTACAGCCTCAATATCATAGTACTCTGTAGCATAGTAGTCTCCCTTTAATAAAGCCACCTCTCTTATAATACCATCACCACTACAGCCTCAAATTCATAGTACTCTAGCATAGTAGTCTCCCTTTAATAAGGCCACCTCTCTTATAAGACCATCACCACTACAGCCTCAATATCATAGCACTCTGTAGCATAGTAGTCTCCCTTTTATAAAGCCACCTCTCTTATAAGACCATCACCACTACAACCTCAATATCATAGTACTCTGTGACATAGTAGTCTCCCTTTTATAAGGCCACCTCTCTTATAAGACCATCACCACTACAGCCTCAATATCATAGTACTCTGTAGCATAGTAGTCTCCCTTTTATAAGGCCACCTCTCTTATAATACCATCACCACTACAGCCTCAATATCATAGCACTCTGTAGCATAGTAGTCCCCCTCTTATCAGGCCACCTCTCTTATAAGACCATCACCACTACAACCTCAATATCATAGTACTCTGTAGCATAGTAGTCTCCCTTTAATAAGACCACCTCTCTTATAAGACCATCACCACTACAGCCTCAATATCATAGTACTCTGTAGCATAGTAGTCTCCCTTTAATAAAGCCACCTCTCTTATAATACCATCACCACTACAGCCTCAAATTCATAGTACTCTAGCATAGTAGTCTCCCTTTAATAAGGCCACCTCTCTTATATTACCATCACCACTACAACCTCAATATCATAGTACTCTGTAGCATAGTAGTCCCCCTTTTATAAGACCACCTCTCTTATAAGACCATCACCACTACAGCCTCAATATCATAGTACTCTGTAGCATAGTAGTCTCCCTTTTATAAGACCACCTCTCTTATAATACCATCACCACTACAGCCTCAATATCATAGTACTCTGTAGCATAGTAGTCCCCCTTTTATAAGACCACCTCTCTTATAAGACCATCACCACTACGGCCTCAATAATCATAGTACTATGTAGCATAGTAGTCTCCCTTTTATAAGACCACCTCTCTTATAAGACCATCACCACTACAGCCTCAATATCATAGTACATTTGTACTCTGTAGCATAGTAGTCTCCCTTTAATAAGGCCACCTCTCGAATAAGACCATCACCACTACAGCCTCAATATCATAGTACTCTGTAGCATAGTAGTCTCCCTTTTATAAGGCCACCTCTCTTATAAGACCATCACCACTACAACCTCAATATCATAGTACTCTGTAACATAGTAGTCTCCCTTTTATAAGGCCACCTCTCTTATAAGACCATCACCACTACAGCCTCAATATCATAGTACTCTGTAGCATAGTAGTCTCCCTTTTATAAGGCCACCTCTCTTATAATACCATCACCACTACAGCCTCAATATCATAGCACTCTGTAGCATAGTAGTCCCCCTCTTATCAGGCCACCTCTCTTATAAGACCATCACCACTACAACCTCAATATCATAGTACTCTGTAGCATAGTAGTCTCCCTTTAATAAGACCACCTCTCTTATAAGACCATCACCACTACAGCCTCAATATCATAGTACTCTGTAGCATAGTAGTCTCCCTTTTATAAGGCCACCTCTCTTATAAGACCATCACCACTACAGCCTCAATATCATAGTACTCTGTAGCATAGTAGTCTCCCTTTAATAAAGCCACCTCTCTTATAATACCATCACCACTACAGCCTCAATATCATAGCACTCTAGCATAGTAGTCTCCCTTTTATAAGACCACCTCTCTTATAATACCATCACCACTACAGCCTCAATATCATAGTACTCTGTAGCATAGTAGTCTCCCTTTAATAAGGCCACCTCTCTTATAAGACCATCACCACTACAGCCTCAATATCATAGTACTCTGTAGCATAGTAGTCTCCCTTTAATAAAGCCACCTCTCTTATAATACCATCACCACTACAGCCTCAATATCATAGCACTCTGTAGCATAGTAGTCTCCCTTTAATAAAGCCACCTCTCTTATAATACCATCACCACTACAGCCTCAATATCATAGCACTCTGTAGCATAGTAGTCTCCCTTTTATAAGACAACCTCTCTTATAATACCATCACCACTACAGCCTCAATATCATAGTACTCTGTAGCATAGTAGTCTCCCTTTAATAAGACCACCTCTCTTATAAGACCATCACCACTACAGCCTCAATATCATAGTACTCTGTAGCATAGTAGTCTCCCTTTTATAATGCCACCTCTCTTATAAGACCATCACCACTACAACCTCAATATCATAGTACTCTGTAGCATAGTAGTCTCCCTTTTATAAGACCACTTCTCTTATAAGACCATCACCACTACAGCCTCAATATCATAGCACTCTGTAGCATAGTAGTCTCCCTTTTATAAGACCACTTCTCTTATAAGACCATCACCACTACAGCCTCAATAATCATAGTACTCTGTAGCATAGTAGTCTCCCTTTTATAAGACCACCTCTCTTATATGACCATCACCACTACAGCCTCAATATCATAGTACTCTGTAGCATAGCAGTTTCCCTTTGATAAGGTCATCACCACCACATCCCCAATATCTTATCAGGACAGATTGCAGATGCACTGAGAAGGTAAAATACTACTAAATAGCCATTTTCAATAGAGAGGCCACCCCTCTTATCAGGCCAAATCATGTGTACTGAGATAGTAAAATACTACTTAATTGTCCCCCTAAAGAGAGTCCACCCCTCTTGTAAGGCCAAATCATGTGTACTGAGATAGTAAAATACTACTTAATTGTCCCCCTAAAGAGAGGCCACCCCTCTTGTAAGGTCAAATCATGTGTACTGAGATAGTAAAATACTACTTAATTGTCCCCCTAAAGAGAGGCCACCCCTCTTGTAAGGCCAAATCATGTGTACTGAGATAGTAAAATACTACTTAATTGTCCCCCTAAAGAGAGGCCACCCCTCTTGTAAGGCCAAATCATGTGTACTGAGATAGTAAAATACTACTTAATTGTCCCCCTACAGAGAGGACACCCCTCTTGTAAGGCCAAATCATGTGTACTGAGATAGTAAAATACTACTTAATTGTCCCCCTAAAGAGAGGCCACCCCTCTTGTAAGGCCAAATCATGTGTACTGAGATAGTAAAATACTACTTAATTGTCCCCCTAAAGAGAGGCCACCCCTCTTGTAAGGCCAAATCATGTGTACTGAGATAGTAAAATACTACTTAATTGTCCCCCTAAAGAGAGGCCACCCCTCTTGTAAGGCCAAATCATGTGTACTGGGATAGTAAAATACTACTTAATTGTCCCCCTAAAGAGAGAGTCCACCCCTCTTGTAAGGTCAAATCATGTGTAATGAGATAGTAAAATACTACTTAATTGTCCCCCTAAAGAGAGGCCACCCCTCTTGTAAGGCCAAATCATGTGTACTGGGATAGTAAAATACTACTTAATTGTCCCCCTAAAGAGAGAGTCCACCCCTCTTGTAAGGTCAAATCATGTGTACTGGGATAGTAAAATACTACTTAATTGTCCCCCTAAAGAGAGAGTCCACCCCTCTTGTAAGGCCAAATCATGTGTAATGAGATAGTAAAATACTACTTAATTGTCCCCCTAAAGAGAGTCCACCCCTCTTGTAAGGCCAAATCATGTGTACTGAGATAGTAAAATACTACTTAATTGTCCCCCTAAAGAGAGGCCACCCCTCTTGTAAGGCCAAATCATGTGTACTGAGATAGTAAAATACTACTTAATTGTCCCCCTAAAGAGAGGCCACCCCTCTTGTAAGGCCAAATCATGTGTACTGAGATAGTAAAATACTACTTAATTGTCCCCCTAAAGAGAGGCCACCCCTCTTGTAAGGCCAAATCATGTGTACTGAGATAGTAAAATACTACTTAATTGTCCCCCTAAAGAGAGGCCACCCCTCTTGTAAGGCCAAATCATGTGTACTGGGATAGTAAAATACTACTTAATTGTCCCCCTAAAGAGAGAGTCCACCCCTCTTGTAAGGCCAAATCATGTGTACTGAGATAGTGAAATACTACTTAATTGTCCCCCTAAAGAGAGGCCACCCCTCTTGTAAGGCCAAATCATGTGTACTGGGATAGTAAAATACTACTTAATTGTCCCCCTAAAGAGAGGCCACCCCTCTTGTAAGGCCAAATCATGTGTACTGAGATAGTAAAATACTACTTAATTGTCCCCCTAAAGAGAGGACACCCCTCTTGTAAGGCCAAATCATGTGTACTGAGATAGTAAAATACTACTTAATTGTCCCCCTAAAGAGAGGCCACCCCCTCATAAGGCCACCCCTACCATTGGTAACCCTCTAATGAGGCTAGATTTCAGTTACACTGAGATAGTAAATTACTACTTAATTGTCCCTATCAAGAGAGGCCACCTCTTATAAGGACATTTTTTTTGCAGACGGGATGGTTTTATGAGAGGGATTGCTGAATACTTATTTTCATGGAAAAAACTTGTAAGATTTAAACTGGTGTTGCATGGCGAGATAACATCTAATATTTAACAAAAAATGACAATTATTTGTATAATTATGAATTCAAAATGCCAAATCAATCTGTATATGATATAATCTTTTCTTTTTCTTCCGAAAACTTGTTTTTCTTTGCTTATTTTAGAATCAGTCTCTGGAGATAGACTTTTTGTATATTGTATATTTATTCCCTCTTTATGTTTAAAGTTTTCAATAGATGGCCTGTTTAATGGTTACCATCCTATTTTTTTATATCTAGTTAATTTGTTCTAGGTTAAAGTCAATAAATTAACTGATTATAGTGTGGTTTACATTCAGCAGAATGAGTCAAATAATTAGCCTCACCATGTGTACAAATTACCTGCATTATAAAGTGTCAAGGCACAAATCAATAATGTTGTTTAGTCAACTAAAACTCTGGTAGGAATTTATACAACACAAAAAATCTTTTGCATATCAATATCCAGGTTTAACATATTTATTTGCAAGATTGGATCAGATGTTTTCTTTATGTGATTTTATGCAGTTTTTATTTAAAGGGGCATTATCTGCCAAAATCGTAATTTTTTGTTACCCATAAAAACTATCAGATATGATTGATGCCTTAATAAAACGTGTTTCTGTAACTTATAAATGTTATGAAATGTACGCGCATCTGGGACAAAAGGTGCAACTGCTCGTGTTTTGAGATGGATCAAGAAATGGATGTCATCTTATTAATTATCGGCATTGTTTATGAGGTTTGCCGAATCGTCATTAAATCAGTACAACAATGCACTTATTTCTTATTTTCTGTGAATCTGCTTTTAGTCGGCGTTAATTACGGACAAAGAACCATGCAAGTTTGCAGTTAATAAGCGACAAAATACAAATTATTCGTTTTTACCTGTCACTAGTAAGGTCAGTTGCATACGGAGGAAGCGAGGTCAAATTATTTGCTTGCAAGGAAATAATAAATTGATGGTAATTTTCGTTCTCAAAAGGCGAAAAGTGGTACGATAAGCTGTTTAATGTGAAATATTTACCTTTATTTCATCATTTTAAAGCTATTTACCAATTTCCAAAACATATAATTTTTTTGGTCAAAATCGTAGCTAATGCCTCTTTAATATACAAAACATAATGTACTTTCAATACTGAACCATATTCTTATCTTTACACAAAACACCTTCAATCAGGTGACATATATCATTAATACAAAACACCTTTAATCAGGTGATATATATCATTAACAATCAATTAGATCTTTACCGGTCTTATTTTTTAACATTTAAAAAACATAAATCATGGAAGCAACTATTACAACTTAATACAATTGCTGGAAGATGCTACAAGTTTAAATATCTTAATTATTTAAAGATCTGAATTAATATCATGTACAATTCCCTCTACCTCTAAATGACACCAATAATTTGATCTCTACCCCCTCAAACCTAACAGACTGTTGAAATAATAATTACACTTGAAGGAGTCTGACTCTATAATGGAAGAAGAAGTACATTCCTCCAGAGCCCCAATCAATCTCTCTATTTCTGTAAAATTGTATGTATATATCTATATATAATCAAAATAAACGATTATTGCAAGATAGATTTAATACAACATAATCAGGTAATAATTGCAATGATTTTGCAGGCTGGTACATAATTAATTGTGTGCACATTAACTGCATATTCCACACAAGATTTAATATTAAAGCTTAAATACATGTAAATCAAATGTTAAACAGTTAATAATTAACCAATAAAAATATTTTATGATTTTTATACTAATCACAGAAAAAATAATAAATGTTACAATAATTATCAAATATATAATTACAATAATTGCTGTCTAAATGTGTAAGATTATATAAAATAAATGGTAGAGACGACTTTACCTTATACATCCATTGGAGTATGGTACTTGATAGTCATGTGAATCATATGTATTGATTATGACTCAACATACAAACTCATGGGTCAATTTTATCCATTGTATTTATTTATTATTTAAAGCACTTTTTACAACAGCATGTAAATCAAAGATAATTCAAAATTTTAAAGGGGAAGAAAAATAATAATTCTATGGAGATATCTCATTTTATTTGATATTTACAAGACAAATAGAAATTTGTAATGTGTATCTGAGAAGACATTGTTAAAAATAGCAACAGCTGGGATTTACATAACATATGTAACAAATAAATTCTGATTTAAATAAGTTTTTTATCTGACAGTTTCAGGGGCACATATAGGTATTAAACCATAAAGTATAATACAATAAGTATCAGCAATGGAAAAAGTCATTTTTTCCCCTCTAAATGAAGTTCACCAGAATTGTAGTTTTATTTCAAAATGAGTTTACAGTGAATATGTTACATCTTAATTTTGTTGGCAGAGGTCGATGCACAAAATCACAGATAGAATCAGCTAATAACCAGTAAATTTTCAGGAAAACAATCTATTAAATCAAATTCTTATTAGAGAAGACATATGTAATTGCAATTCATTAGTAGGTTTTTTGTTTTTTTCTGTTGTTTATTCAAGAGGGGCCATCGTGGTGGTCATCGCATGGTAGTTGGATTGACAACTACCTGTACAATCAGTACCTATCACCACTAAAGTTGTGAGTTCCAATCCCTCTCATTGCGTGCTGTACTCAATGCAACATTATGTAATAATTTTGTCAGTGACTTGCGACAGGTCTGTGGTTTTCTCCGGTTTCCTCCACCAATAAAACTGATCGCCACTGAAATTATGTTGAAAGTGGCGTTAAACACCATAAACATAAACCTTTTATCAAATTGCAAGTCAAACACACCCTTGATAAGTGTTATCATGAACCATGGTCAAGGGGTCTCAATAAAACTGTTAACAAATGTCATATTTGTATATAAAATTCCACATCCTGCAAAGAAATCTAACAACAAGTTACTTGCATACTGAAAAAAATGGCACCTTGCAAATATCATAAAATTAAAACCTTCAAATTATTTGATATATATTTTCTTTTGTTCAATATACACATCTATCTCTGAAATAATATGAAGGGAATCTCTGTATGATTATATAATTATATACCAACTTTGTGCAATTTTCTTTCAATGTGTGGGTCAGTCAATGACCTTGAGGTTCATTACAACATTGCCTAACATGATTTTTATACTGACTAGAACAAACACCATACAAAGTTGAGAATTTTTAATTATTGCAGTACCTAGAAGTGCATTTTAAAAACATATCTCAATAAAAATTGCTAAGGTAACTGACCTGGTTTTTTGCTTTTTTTCATTTTCCAAAACCATGTGAAATCATGCACAAGTCCATGCTCCAACAAGAAGTTCAATGATACGGTCTACTGCACAGGTGTACTTGAATTGTTACTTTCTTTATATCAGAGCTATTGTTCTCAGGAAAAATATCAATAACACAATGAATTGTTTAAAATATGGATCATCTCAAAATTATTTTGTGTTTACATGGAACCTAGGCAATTTCACATGGTTTTGGAAATAGGAAATAGGAAAAGAAAATGAACAGTAAATATCAGGTCATTTTTATTAGCAATTTTTATTGAAATAAAAAAAAAAAATACATATCTATGTGCCCATTAAAATCATAACGTTGTTCAGTTTTTGCTCTACTCAGTATAAGTATCATGTCTTTAACCTGGTCATTTTAGGCACTTGGTTATGATGAACCTTAAATATATTGAATGTGCAGTCTCAAGGATTGATCACACCATGCTTGTTGTCTAATTGGGGCCATTTTACAAAAGATTTATTTGTCTATAATTAGGATGAAACTGTGGTGATTTATTCTGGTTGATGGTCAGAAAAACAATTTATTTGCAAGGGGAGATTACACTACAAAGGTTTGTTCAGCCATTTAACAAAACTAGATGAATATAGCAATTTAAGGGTCTTTAGGAGTCACCTGTCCCCCTCCATTGATATGTTAAACAATTTAGTTGAAAAGGGTGGAACTGTGAAAACATGAAAAAATGGATTCATAGAAAAACAAAAGAGAACACTTCACTATGAAATATGGCAAGTGAGTGAGAAAATGAGAAAACTGTTCAGCTATATCATGGCGTCCCAGCGAGAATAAGTTACATTGATGAGATGATAATGATGTCCACTTTGTACTATACCATCACACTGGAAGCAACAACTTTGTACTGTACCATCACACTAGAAGTAACAACTTTGTACTATACCATCACTAGAAGTAACAACTTTGTACTATACCATCACACTAGAAGCAACAACTTTGTACTATACCATCACACTAGAAGTAACAACTTTGTACTATACCATCACACTAGAAGTAACAACTTTGTACTATACCATCACACTAGAGGCAACAACTTTGTACTATACCATCACACTAGAAGTAACAACTTTGTACTATACCATCACTAGAAGTAACAACTTTGTACTATACCATCACACTAGAAGCAACAACTTTGTACACTACCATCACACTAGAAGCAACAACTTTGTACTATACCATAACACTAGAAGCAACAACTTTGTACTATACCATCACACTAGAAGTAACAACTTTGTACTATACCAACACACTAGAAGCAACAACTTTGTACTATACCATCACACTAGAAGTAACAACTTTGTACTATACCATCACACTAGAAGCAACAACTTTGTACTATACCGTCACACTAGAAGCAACAACTTTGTACTATACCATCACACAAGAAGTAACAACTTTGTACTATACCATCACACTAGAAGTAACAACTTTGTACTATACCATCACTAGAAGTAACAACTTTGTACTATACCATCACACTAGAAACAACAACTTTGTACTATACCATCACACTAGAAGCAACAACTTTGTACTATACCATCACACTAGAAGCAACAACTTTGTACTATACCATCACACTAGAAGCAACAACTTTGTACTATACCATCACACTAGAAGCAACAACTTTGTACTATACCATCACACTAGAAGTAACAACTTTGTACTATACCATCACACCAGAAGCAACAACTTTGTACTATACCATCACACTAGAAGCAACAATTTTGTACTATACCATCACACTAGAAGCAACAACTTTGTACTATACCATCACACTAGAAGCAACAACTTTGTACTATACCATCACATTAGAAGCAACAACTTTGTACTATACCATCACACTAGAAGTAACAACTTTGTACTATACCATCACTAGAAGTAACAACTTTGTACTATACCATCACACTAGAAGTAACAACTGTGTATTATATCATCACACTAGAAGCAACAACTTTGTACTATACCATCACACTAGAAGCAACATCTTTGTACTATACCATCACAGTAGAAGTAACAACTTTGTACTATACCATCACACTAGAAGTAACAATGTTGTACTATACCATCACTAGAAGTAACAACTTTGTACTATACCATCACACTAGAAGTAACAACTTTGTACTATACCATCACACTAGAAGTAACAACTTTGTACTATACCATCACACTAGAAGCAACAACTTTGTACTATACCATCACACTAGAAGCAACAACTTTGTACTATACCATCACATTAGAAACAACAACTTTGTACTATACCATCACACTAGAAGCAACAACTTTGTACTATACCATCACACTGGAAGCAACAACTTTGTACTATACCATCACACTAGAAGCAACAACTTTGTACTATACCATCACACTAGAAGTAACAACTTTGTACTATACCATCACACTAGAAGCAACAACTTTGTACTATACCATCACACTAGAAGCAACAACTTTGTACTATACCATCACACTAGAAGTAATAACTTTGTACTATACCATCACACTAGAAGCAACAACTTTGTACTATACCATCACACTAGAAGTAACAACTTTGTACTATATCATCACACTGGAAGCAACAACTTTGTACTATACCATCACACTAGAAGTAACAACTTTGTACTATACCATCACTAGAAGTAACAACTTTGTACTATACCATCACACTAGAAGCAACAACTTTGTACTATACCATCACACTAGAAGTAACAACTTTGTACTATACCATCACACTAGAAGTAACAACTTTGTACTATACCATCACTAGAAGCAACAACTTTGTACTATACCATCACACTAGAACTAACAACTTTGTACTATACCATAACACTAGAAGTAACAACTTTGTACTATACCATCACACTAGAAGTAACAACTTTGTACTATAACATCACACTAGAAGCAACAACTTTGTACTATACCATCACACTGGAAGCAACAACTTTGTACTATACCATCACACTAGAAGCAACAACTTTGTACTATACCATCACACTAGAAGCAACAACTTTGTACTATACCATCACACTAGAAACAACAACTTTGTACTATACCATCACACTAGAAGCAACAACTTTGTACTATACCATCACACTGGAAGCAACAACTTTGTACTATACCATCACACTAGAAGTAACAACTTTGTACTATACCATCACACTAGAAGTAACAACTTTGTACTATACCATCACACTAGAAGCAACAACTTTGTACTATACCATCACACTAGAAGTAACAACTTTGTACTATACCATCACACTAGAAGTAACAACTTTGTACTATACCATCACACTAGAAGCAACAACTTTGTACTATACCATCACACTAGAAGTAACAACTTTGTACTATACCATCACACCAGAAGCAACAACTTTGTACTATACAATCACACTAGAAGCAACAACTTTGTACTATACCATCACACTAGAAGTAACAACTTTGTACTATACCATCACACTAGAAGCAACAACTTTGTACTATACCATCACACTAGAAGTAACAACTTTGTACTATACCATCACACTAGAAGCAACAACTTTGTACTATACCATCACACTAGAAGTAACAACTTTGTACTATACCATCACACTAGAAGTAACAACTTTGTACTATACCATCACACTAGAAGCAACAACTTTGTACTATACCATCACACTAGAAGTAACGACTTTGTACTATATCATCACACTGGAAGCAACAACTTTGTACTATACCATCACACTAGAAGTAACAACTTTGTACTATACCATCACTAGAAGTAACAACTTTGTACTATACCATCACACTAGAAGTAACAACTTTGTACTATACCATCACACTAGAAGTAACAACTTTGTACTATACCATCACACTAGAAGTAACAACTTTGTACTATGCCATCACTAGAAGCAACAACTTTGTACTATACCATCACACTAGAACTAACAACTTTGTACTATACCATCACACTAGAAGTAACAACTTTGTACTATACCATCACACTAGAAGTAACAACTTTGTACTATAGCATCACACTAGAAGCAACAACTTTGTACTATACCATCACACTGGAAGCAACAACTTTGTACTATACCATCACACTAGAAGCAACAACTTTGTACTATACCATCACACTAGAAGCAACAACTTTGTACTATACCATCACACTAGAAACAACAACTTTGTACTATACCATCACACTAGAAGCAACAACTTTGTACTATACCATGACACTGGAAGCAACAACTTTGTACTATACCATCACACTAGAAGTAACAACTTTGTACTATACCATCACACTAGAAGTAACAACTTTGTACTATACCATCACACTAGAAGCAACAACTTTGTACTATACCATCACACTAGAAGTAACAATTTTGTACTATACCATCACACTAGAAGTAACAACTTTGTACTATACCATCACACTAGAAGCAACAACTTTGTACTATACCATCACACTAGAAGTAACAACTTTGTACTATACCATCACACCAGAAGCAACAACTTTGTACTATACAATCACACTAGAAGCAACAACTTTGTACTATACCATCACACTAGAAGTAACAACTTTGTACTATACCATCACACTGGAAGCAACAACTTTGTACTATACCATCACACTAGAAGTAACAACTTTGTACTATACCATCACTAGAAGTAACAACTTTGTACTATACCATCACACTAGAAGCAAGAACTTTGTACTATACCATCACACTAGAAGTAACAACTTTGTACTATACCATCACACTAGAAGTAACAACTTTGTACTATACCATCACTAGAAGCAACAACTTTGTACTATACCATCACACTAGAAGCAACAACTTTGTACTATACCATCACACTAGAAGCAACAACTTTGTACTATACCATCACACTAGAAGTAACAACTGTGTACTATACCATCACTCTAGAAGAAAAAACTTTGTACTATACCATCACACTAGAAGCAACAACTTTGTACTATACCATCACACTAGAAGCAACAACTTTGTATTATACCATCACACTAGAAGTAACAACTTTGTACTACACCATCACATTAGAAGTAACAACTTTGTACTATACCATCACACTAGACGTAACAACTTTGTACTATACCATCACTAGAAGTAACAACTTTGTACTATACCATCACTAGAAGTAACAACTTTGTACTATACCATAACACTAGAAGCAACAACTTTGTACTATACCATCACACTAGAAGTAACAACTTTGTACTATACCAACACACTAGAAGCAACAACTTTGTACTATACCATCACACTAGAAGTAACAACTTTGTACTATACCATCACACTAGAAGCAACAACTTTGTACTATACCATCACACTAGAAGCAACAACTTTGTACTATACCATCACACAAGAAGTAACAACTTTGTACTATACCATCACACTAGAAGTAACAACTTTGTACTATACCATCACACTAGAAGTAACAACTTTGTACTATACCATCACACTAGAAACAACAACTTTGTACTATACCATCACACTAGAAGCAACAACTTTGTACTATACCATCACACTAGAAGCAACAACTTTGTACTATACCATCACACTAGAAGCAACAACTTTGTACTATACCATCACACTAGAAACAACAACTTTGTACTATACCATCACAATAGAAGCAACAACTTTGTACTATACCATCACACTAGAAGTAACAACTTTGTACTATACCATCACACTAGAAGTAACAACTTTGTACTATACCATCACACTAGAAGCAACAACTTTGTACTATACCATCACACTAGAAGTAACAACTTTGTACTATACCATCACACCAGAAGCAACAACCTTGTACTATACCATCACACTAGAAGCAACAACTTTGTACTATACCATCACACTAGAAGCAACAACTTTGTACTATACCAACACACTAGAAGCAACAACTTTGTACTATACCATCACATTAGAAGCAACAACTTTGTACTATACCATCACACTAGAAGTAACAACTTTGTACTATACCATCACTAGAAGTAACAACTTTGTACTATACCATCACACTAGAAGTAACAACTTTGTATTATATCATCACACTAGAAGCAACAACTTTGTACTATACCATCACACTAGAAGCAACAACTTTGTACTATACCATCACACTAGAAGTAACAACTTTGTACTATACCATCACACTAGAAGTAACAACGTTGTACTATACCATCACTAGAAGTAACAACTTTGTACTATACCATCACACTAGAAGTAACAACTTTGTACTATACCATCACACTAGAAGCAACAACTTTGTACTATACCATCACACTAGAAGCAACAACTTTGTACTATACCATCACACTAGAAGCAACAACTTTGTACTATACCATCACATTAGAAACAACAACTTTGTACTATACCATCACACTAGAAGCAACAACTTTGTACTATACCATCACACTGGAAGCAACAACTTTGTACTATACCATCACACTAGAAGTAACAACTTTGTACTATACCATCACACTAGAAGTAACAACTTTGTACTATGCCATCACACTAGAAGCAACAACTTTGTACTATACCATCACACTAGAAGTAACAACTTTGTACTATACCATCACACTAGAAGCAACAACTTTGTACTATACCATCACACTAGAAGTAACAACTTTGTACTATACCATCACACTAGAAGCAACAACTTTGTACTATACCATCACACTAGAAGCAACAACTTTGTACTATACCATCACACTAGAAGTAACAACTTTGTACTATACCATCACACTAGAAACAACAACTTTGTACTATACCATCACACTAGAAGTAACAACTTTGTACTATATCATCACACTGGAAGCAACAATTTTGTACTATACCATCACACTAGAAGTAACAACTTTGTACTATACCATCACTAGAAGTAACAACTTTGTACTATACCATCACACTAGAAGCAACAACTTTGTACTATACCATCACACTAGAAGAAACAACTTTGTACTATACCATCACACTAGAAGCAACAACTTTGTACTATACCATCACATTAGAAACAACAACTTTGTACTATACCATCACACTAGAAGCAACAACTTTGTACTATACCATCACACTGGAAGCAACAACTTTGTACTATACCATCACACTAGAAGTAACAACTTTGTACTATACCATCACACTAGAAGTAACAACTTTGTACTATGCCATCACACTAGAAGCAACAACTTTGTACTATACCATCACACTAGAAGTAACAACTTTGTACTATACCATCACACTAGAAGCAACAACTTTGTACTATACCATCACACTAGAAGTAACAACTTTGTACTATACCATCACACTAGAAGCAACAACTTTGTACTATACCATCACACTAGAAGCAACAACTTTGTACTATACCATCACACTAGAAGTAACAACTTTGTACTATACCATCACACTAGAAACAACAACTTTGTACTATACCATCACACTAGAAGTAACAACTTTGTACTATATCATCACACTGGAAGCAACAATTTTGTACTATACCATCACACTAGAAGTAACAACTTTGTACTATACCATCACTAGAAGTAACAACTTTGTACTATACCATCACACTAGAAGCAACAACTTTGTACTATACCATCACACTAGAAGTAACAACTTTGTACTATACCATCACACTAGAAGTAACAACTTTGTACTATACCATCACTAGAAGCAACAACTTTGTACTATACCATCACACTAGAACTAACAACTTTGTACTATACCATCACACTAGAAGTAACAACTTTGTACTATACCATCACACTAGAAGTAACAACTTTGTACTATAACATCACACTAGAAGCAACAACTTTGTACTATACCATCACACTGGAAGCTACAACTTTGTACTATACCATCACACTAGAAGCAACAACTTTGTACTATACCATCACACTAGAAGCAACAACTTTGTACTATACCATCACACTAGAAGCAACAACTTTGTACTATACCATCAGACTAGAAGTAACAACTGTGTACTATACCATCACACTAGAAGTAACAACTTTGTACTATACCATCACACTAGAAGTAACAACTTTGTACTATACCATCACACTAGTAGCAACAACTTTGTACTATACCATCACACTAGAAGTAACAACTTTGTACTATACCATCACACCAGAAGCAACAACTTTGTACTATACAATCACACTAGAAGCAACAACTTTGTACTATACCATCACACTAGAAGTAACAACTTTGTACTATACCATCACACTAGAAGCAACAACTTTGTACTATACCATCACACTAGAAGTAACAACTTTGTACTATACCATCACACTAGAAGCAACAACTTTGTACTATACCATCACACTAGAAGTAACAACTTTGTACTATACCATCACACTAGAAGCAACAACTTTGTACTATACCATCACACTAGAAGCAACAACTTTGTATTATACCATCACACTAGAAGTAACAACTTTGTACTACACCATCACATTAGAAGTAACAACTTTGTACTATACCATCACACTAGACGTAACAACTTTGTTCTATACCATCACTAGAAGTAACAACTTTGTACTATACCATCACTAGAAGTAACAACTTTGTACTATACCATCACACTAGAAGCAACAACTTTGTACACTACCATCACACTAGAAGCAACAACTTTGTACTATACCATAACACTAGAAGCAACAACTTTGTACTATACCATCACACTAGAAGTAACAACTTTGTACTATACCAACACACTAGAAGCAACAACTTTGTACTATACCATCACACTAGAAGTAACAACTTTGTACTATACCATCACTAGAAGTAACAACTTTGTACTATACCATCACACTAGAAACAACAACTTTGTACTATACCATCACACTAGAAGCAACAACTTTGTACTATACCATCACACTAGAAGCAACAACTTTGTACTATACCATCACACTAGAAGCAACAACTTTGTACTGTACCATCACACTAGAAACAACAACTTTGTACTATACCATCACAATAGAAGCAACAACTTTGTACTATACCATCACACTAGAAGTAACAACTTTGTACTATACCATCACACTAGAAGTAACAACTTTGTACTATACCATCACACTAGAAGCAACAACTTTGTACTATACCATCACACTAGAAGTAACAACTTTGTACTATACCATCACACCAGAAGCAACAACTTTGTACTATACCATCACACTAGAAGCAACAACTTTGTACTATACCATCACACTAGAAGCAACAACTTTGTACTATACCAACACACTAGAAGCAACAACTTTGTACTATACCATCACATTAGAAGCAACAACTTTGTACTATACCATCACACTAGAAGTAACAACTTTGTACTATACCATCACTAGAAGTAACAACTTTGTACTATACCATCACACTAGAAGTAACAACTGTGTATTATATCATCACACTAGAAGCAACAACTTTGTACTATACCATCACACTAGAAGCAACAACTTTGTACTATACCATCACACTAGAAGTAACAACTTTGTACTATACCATCACACTAGAAGTAACAACGTTGTACTATACCATCACTAGAAGTAACAACTTTGTACTATACCATCACACTAGAAGTAACAACTTTGTACTATACCATCACACTAGAAGCAACAACTTTGTACTATACCATCACACTAGAAGCAACAACTTTGTACTATACCATCACACTAGAAGCAACAACTTTGTACTATACCATCACATTAGAAACAACAACTTTGTACTATACCATCACACTAGAAGCAACAACTTTGTACTATACCATCACACTGGAAGCAACAACTTTGTACTATACCATCACACTAGAAGTAACAACTTTGTACTATACCATCACACTAGAAGCAACAACTTTGTACTATACCATCACACTAGAAGTAACAACTTTGTACTATACCATCACACTGGAAGCAACAACTTTGTACTATACCATCACACTAGAAGTAACAACTTTGTATTATACCATCACACTAGAAGTAACAACTTTGTACTATACCATCACACTAGAAGCAACAACTTTGTACTATACCATCACACTAGAAGTAACAACTTTGTACTATACCATCACACTAGAAGTAACAACTTTGTACTATACCATCACACTAGTAGCAACAACTTTGTACTATACCATCACACTAGAAGTAACAACTTTGTACTATACCATCACACCAGAAGCAACAACTTTGTACTATACAATCACACTAGAAGCAACAACTTTGTACTATACCATCACACTAGAAGTAACAACTTTGTACTATACCATCACACTAGAAGCAACAACTTTGTACTATACCATCACACTAGAAGTAACAACTTTGTACTATACCATCACACTAGAAGCAACAACTTTGTACTATACCATCACACTAGAAGTAACAACTTTGTACTATACCATCACACTAGAAGTAAAAACTTTGTACTATACCATCACACTAGAAGCAACAACTTTGTACTATACCATCACACTAGAAGTAACAACTTTGTACTATACCATCACACTAGAAGCAACAACTTTGTACTATACCATCACACTAGAAGCAACAACTTTGTACTATACCATCACACTAGAAGTAACAACTTTGTACTATAACATCACACTAGAAGCAACAACTTTGTACTATACCATCACACTGGAAGCTACAACTTTGTACTATACCATCACACTAGAAGTAACAACTTTGTACTATAACATCACACTAGAAGCAACAACTTTGTACTATACCATCACACTGGAAGCTACAACTTTGTACTATACCATCACACTAGAAGCAACAACTTTGTACTATACCATCACACTAGAAGCAACAACTTTGTACTATACCATCACACTAGAAGCAACAACTTTGTACTATACCATCAGACTAGAAGTAACAACTGTGTACTATACCATCACACTAGAAGTAACAACTTTGTACTATACCATCACACTAGAAGTAACAACTTTGTACTATACCATCACACTAGTAGCAACAACTTTGTACTATACCATCACACTAGAAGTAACAACTTTGTACTATACCATCACACCAGAAGCAACAACTTTGTACTATACAATCACACTAGAAGCAACAACTTTGTACTATACCATCACACTAGAAGTAACAACTTTGTACTATACCATCACACTAGAAGCAACAACTTTGTACTATACCATCACACTAGAAGTAACAACTTTGTACTATACCATCACACTAGAAGCAACAACTTTGTACTATACCATCACACTAGAAGTAACAACTTTGTACTATACCATCACACTAGAAGCAACAACTTTGTACTATACCATCACACTAGAAGCAACAACTTTGTATTATACCATCACACTAGAAGTAACAACTTTGTACTACACCATCACATTAGAAGTAACAACTTTGTACTATACCATCACACTAGACGTAACAACTTTGTTCTATACCATCACTAGAAGTAACAACTTTGTACTATACCATCACTAGAAGTAACAACTTTGTACTATACCATCACACTAGAAGCAACAACTTTGTACACTACCATCACACTAGAAGCAACAACTTTGTACTATACCATAACACTAGAAGCAACAACTTTGTACTATACCATCACACTAGAAGTAACAACTTTGTACTATACCAACACACTAGAAGCAACAACTTTGTACTATACCATCACACTAGAAGTAACAACTTTGTACTATACCATCACTAGAAGTAACAACTTTGTACTATACCATCACACTAGAAACAACAACTTTGTACTATACCATCACACTAGAAGCAACAACTTTGTACTATACCATCACACTAGAAGCAACAACTTTGTACTATACCATCACACTAGAAGCAACAACTTTGTACTGTACCATCACACTAGAAACAACAACTTTGTACTATACCATCACAATAGAAGCAACAACTTTGTACTATACCATCACACTAGAAGTAACAACTTTGTACTATACCATCACACTAGAAGTAACAACTTTGTACTATACCATCACACTAGAAGCAACAACTTTGTACTATACCATCACACTAGAAGTAACAACTTTGTACTATACCATCACACCAGAAGCAACAACTTTGTACTATACCATCACACTAGAAGCAACAACTTTGTACTATACCATCACACTAGAAGCAACAACTTTGTACTATACCAACACACTAGAAGCAACAACTTTGTACTATACCATCACATTAGAAGCAACAACTTTGTACTATACCATCACACTAGAAGTAACAACTTTGTACTATACCATCACTAGAAGTAACAACTTTGTACTATACCATCACACTAGAAGTAACAACTGTGTATTATATCATCACACTAGAAGCAACAACTTTGTACTATACCATCACACTAGAAGCAACAACTTTGTACTATACCATCACACTAGAAGTAACAACTTTGTACTATACCATCACACTAGAAGTAACAACGTTGTACTATACCATCACTAGAAGTAACAACTTTGTACTATACCATCACACTAGAAGTAACAACTTTGTACTATACCATCACACTAGAAGCAACAACTTTGTACTATACCATCACACTAGAAGCAACAACTTTGTACTATACCATCACACTAGAAGCAACAACTTTGTACTATACCATCACATTAGAAACAACAACTTTGTACTATACCATCACACTAGAAGCAACAACTTTGTACTATACCATCACACTGGAAGCAACAACTTTGTACTATACCATCACACTAGAAGTAACAACTTTGTACTATACCATCACACTAGAAGCAACAACTTTGTACTATACCATCACACTAGAAGTAACAACTTTGTACTATACCATCACACTGGAAGCAACAACTTTGTACTATACCATCACACTAGAAGTAACAACTTTGTATTATACCATCACACTAGAAGTAACAACTTTGTACTATACCATCACACTAGAAGCAACAACTTTGTACTATACCATCACACTAGAAGTAACAACTTTGTACTATACCATCACACTAGAAGTAACAACTTTGTACTATACCATCACACTAGTAGCAACAACTTTGTACTATACCATCACACTAGAAGTAACAACTTTGTACTATACCATCACACCAGAAGCAACAACTTTGTACTATACAATCACACTAGAAGCAACAACTTTGTACTATACCATCACACTAGAAGTAACAACTTTGTACTATACCATCACACTAGAAGCAACAACTTTGTACTATACCATCACACTAGAAGTAACAACTTTGTACTATACCATCACACTAGAAGCAACAACTTTGTACTATACCATCACACTAGAAGTAACAACTTTGTACTATACCATCACACTAGAAGTAAAAACTTTGTACTATACCATCACACTAGAAGCAACAACTTTGTACTATACCATCACACTAGAAGTAACAACTTTGTACTATACCATCACACTAGAAGCAACAACTTTGTACTATACCATCACACTAGAAGCAACAACTTTGTACTATACCATCACACTAGAAGTAACAACTTTGTACTATACCATCACACTAGAAGCAACAACTTTGTACTATACCATCACACTAGAAGTAACAACTTTGTACTATATCATCACACTGGAAGCAACAACTTTGTACTATACCATCACACTAGAAGTAACAACTTTGTACTATACCATCACTAGAAGTAACAACTTTGTACTATACCATCACACTAGAAGTAACAACTTTGTACTATACCATCACACTAGAAGTAACAACTTTGTACTATACCATCACACTAGAAGTAACAACTTTGTACTATAACATCACACTAGAAGCAACAACTTTGTACTATACCATCACACTGGAAGCAACAACTTTGTACTATACCATCACACTAGAAGCAACAACTTCGTACTATACCATCACTAGAAGTAACAACTTTGTACTATACCATCACACTAGAAGTAACAACTGTGTATTATATCATCACACTAGAAGCAACAACTTTGTACTATACCATCACACTAGAAGCAACAACTTTGTACTATACCATCACACTAGAAGTAACAACTTTGTACTATACCATCACACTAGAAGTAACAACGTTGTACTATACCATCACTAGAAGTAACAACTTTGTACTATACCATCACACTAGAAGTAACAACTTTGTACTATACCATCACACTAGAAGCAACAACTTTGTACTATACCATCACACTAGAAGCAACAACTTTGTACTATACCATCACACTAGAAGCAACAACTTTGTACTATACCATCACATTAGAAACAACAACTTTGTACTATACCATCACACTAGAAGCAACAACTTTGTACTATACCATCACACTGGAAGCAACAACTTTGTACTATACCATCACACTAGAAGTAACAACTTTGTACTATACCATCACACTAGAAGTAACAACTTTGTACTATGCCATCACACTAGAAGCAACAACTTTGTACTATACCATCACACTAGAAGTAACAACTTTGTACTATACCATCACACTAGAAGCAACAACTTTGTACTATACCATCACACTAGAAGCAACAACTTTGTACTATACCATCACACTAGAAGTAACAACTTTGTACTATACCATCACACTAGAAGCAACAACTTTGTACCATACCATCACACTAGAAACAACAACTTTGTACTATACCATCACACTAGAAGTAACAACTTTGTACTATACCATCACACTAGAAGCAACAATTTTGTACTATACCATCACACTAGAAGTAACAACTTTGTACTATACCATCACACTAGAAGTAACAACTTTGTACTATACCATCACTAGAAGCAACAACTTTGTACTATACCAACACACTAGAACTAACAACTTTGTACTATACCATCACACTAGAAGTAACAACTTTGTACTATACCATCACACTAGAAGTAACAACTTTGTACTATAACATCACACTAGAAGCAACAACTTTGTACTATACCATCACACTGGAAGCAACAACTTTGTACTATACCATCACACTAGAAGCAACAACTTTGTACTATACCATCACACTAGAAACAACAACTTTGTACTATACCATCACACTAGAAGCAACAACTTTGTACTATACCATCACACTGGAAGCAACAACTTTGTACTATACCATCACACTAGAAGTAACAACTTTGTATTATACCATCACACTAGAAGTAACAACTTTGTACTATACCATCACACTAGAAGCAACAACTTTGTACTATACCATCACACTAGAAGTAACAACTTTGTACTATACCATCACACTAGAAGTAACAACTTTGTACTATACCATCACACTAGTAGCAACAACTTTGTACTATACCATCACACTAGAAGTAACAACTTTGTACTATACCATCACACCAGAAGCAACAACTTTGTACTATACAATCACACTAGAAGCAACATCTTTGTACTATACCATCACACTAGAAGTAACAACTTTGTACTATACCATCACACTAGAAGCAACAACTTTGTACTATACCATCACACTAGAAGTAACAACTTTGTACTATACCATCACACTAGAAGCAACAACTTTGTACTATACCATCACACTAGAAGTAACAACTTTGTACTATACCATCACACTAGAAGTAACAACTTTGTACTATACCATCACACTAGAAGCAACAACTTTGTACTATACCATCACACTAGAAGTAACAACTTTGTACTATACCATCACACTAGAAGCAACAACTTTGTACTATACCATCACACTAGAAGTAACAACTTTGTACTATACCATCACACTAGAAGTAACAACTTTGTACTATACCATCACACTAGTAGCAACAACTTTGTACTATACCATCACACTAGAAGTAACAACTTTGTACTATACCATCACACCAGAAGCAACAACTTTGTACTATACAATCACACTAGAAGCAACAACTTTGTACTATACCATCACACTAGAAGTAACAACTTTGTACTATACCATCACACTAGAAGCAACAACTTTGTACTATACCATCACACTAGAAGTAACAACTTTGTACTATACCATCACACTAGAAGCAACAACTTTGTACTATACCATCACACTAGAAGTAACAACTTTGTACTATACCATCACACTAGAAGTAAAAACTTTGTACTATACCATCACACTAGAAGCAACAACTTTGTACTATACCATCACACTAGAAGTAACAACTTTGTACTATACCATCACACTAGAAGCAACAACTTTGTACTATACCATCACACTAGAAGCAACAACTTTGTACTATACCATCACACTAGAAGTAACAACTTTGTACTATACCATCACACTAGAAGCAACAACTTTGTACTATACCATCACACTAGAAGTAACAACTTTGTACTATATCATCACACTGGAAGCAACAACTTTGTACTATACCATCACACTAGAAGTAACAACTTTGTACTATACCATCACTAGAAGTAACAACTTTGTACTATACCATCACACTAGAAGTAACAACTTTGTACTATACCATCACACTAGAAGTAACAACTTTGTACTATACCATCACACTAGAAGTAACAACTTTGTACTATAACATCACACTAGAAGCAACAACTTTGTACTATACCATCACACTGGAAGCAACAACTTTGTACTATACCATCACACTAGAAGCAACAACTTCGTACTATACCATCACTAGAAGTAACAACTTTGTACTATACCATCACACTAGAAGTAACAACTGTGTATTATATCATCACACTAGAAGCAACAACTTTGTACTATACCATCACACTAGAAGCAACAACTTTGTACTATACCATCACACTAGAAGTAACAACTTTGTACTATACCATCACACTAGAAGTAACAACGTTGTACTATACCATCACTAGAAGTAACAACTTTGTACTATACCATCACACTAGAAGTAACAACTTTGTACTATACCATCACACTAGAAGCAACAACTTTGTACTATACCATCACACTAGAAGCAACAACTTTGTACTATACCATCACACTAGAAGCAACAACTTTGTACTATACCATCACATTAGAAACAACAACTTTGTACTATACCATCACACTAGAAGCAACAACTTTGTACTATACCATCACACTGGAAGCAACAACTTTGTACTATACCATCACACTAGAAGTAACAACTTTGTACTATACCATCACACTAGAAGTAACAACTTTGTACTATGCCATCACACTAGAAGCAACAACTTTGTACTATACCATCACACTAGAAGTAACAACTTTGTACTATACCATCACACTAGAAGCAACAACTTTGTACTATACCATCACACTAGAAGCAACAACTTTGTACTATACCATCACACTAGAAGTAACAACTTTGTACTATACCATCACACTAGAAGCAACAACTTTGTACCATACCATCACACTAGAAACAACAACTTTGTACTATACCATCACACTAGAAGTAACAACTTTGTACTATACCATCACACTAGAAGCAACAATTTTGTACTATACCATCACACTAGAAGTAACAACTTTGTACTATACCATCACACTAGAAGTAACAACTTTGTACTATACCATCACTAGAAGCAACAACTTTGTACTATACCAACACACTAGAACTAACAACTTTGTACTATACCATCACACTAGAAGTAACAACTTTGTACTATACCATCACACTAGAAGTAACAACTTTGTACTATAACATCACACTAGAAGCAACAACTTTGTACTATACCATCACACTGGAAGCAACAACTTTGTACTATACCATCACACTAGAAGCAACAACTTTGTACTATACCATCACACTAGAAACAACAACTTTGTACTATACCATCACACTAGAAGCAACAACTTTGTACTATACCATCACACTGGAAGCAACAACTTTGTACTATACCATCACACTAGAAGTAACAACTTTGTATTATACCATCACACTAGAAGTAACAACTTTGTACTATACCATCACACTAGAAGCAACAACTTTGTACTATACCATCACACTAGAAGTAACAACTTTGTACTATACCATCACACTAGAAGTAACAACTTTGTACTATACCATCACACTAGTAGCAACAACTTTGTACTATACCATCACACTAGAAGTAACAACTTTGTACTATACCATCACACCAGAAGCAACAACTTTGTACTATACAATCACACTAGAAGCAACAACTTTGTACTATACCATCACACTAGAAGTAACAACTTTGTACTATACCATCACACTAGAAGCAACAACTTTGTACTATACCATCACACTAGAAGTAACAACTTTGTACTATACCATCACACTAGAAGCAACAACTTTGTACTATACCATCACACTAGAAGTAACAACTTTGTACTATACCATCACACTAGAAGTAACAACTTTGTACTATACCATCACACTAGAAGCAACAACTTTGTACTATACCATCACACTAGAAGTAACAACTTTGTACTATACCATCACACTAGAAGCAACAACTTTGTACTATACCATCACACTAGAAGCAACAACTTTGTACTATACCATCACACTAGAAGTAACAACTTTGTACTATACCATCACACTAGAAGCAACAACTTTGTACTATACCATCACACTAGAAGTAACAACTTTGTACTATATCATCACACTGGAAGCAACAACTTTGTACTATACCATCACACTAGAAGTAACAACTTTGTACTATACCATCACTAGAAGTAACAACTTTGTACTATACCATCACACTAGAAGTAACAACTTTGTACTATACCATCACACTAGAAGTAACAACTTTGTACTATACCATCACACTAGAAGTAACAACTTTGTACTATAACATCACACTAGAAGCAACAACTTTGTACTATACCATCACACTGGAAGCAACAACTTTGTACTATACCATCACACTAGAAGCAACAACTTCGTACTATACCATCACACTAGAAGCAACAACTTTGTACTATACCATCACACTAGAAACAACAACTTTGTACTATACCATCACACTAGAAGCAACAACTTTGTACTATACCATCCCACTGGAAGCAACAACTTTGTACTATACCATCACACTAGAAGTAACAACTTTGTACTATACCATCACACTAGAAGTAACAACTTTGTACTATACCATCACACTAGAAGCAACAACTTTGTACTATACCATCACACTAGAAGTAAGAACTTTGTACTATACCATCACACTAGAAGTAACAACTTTGTACTATACCATCACACTAGAAGCAACAACTTTGTACTATACCATCACACTAGAAGTAACAACTTTGTACTATACCATCACACCAGAAGCAACAACTTTGTACTATACAATCACACTAGAAGCAACAACTTTGTACTATACCATCACACTAGAAGTAACAACTTTGTACTATACCATCACACTGGAAACAACAACTTTGTACTATACCATCACACTAGAAGTAACAACTTTGTACTATACCATCACTAGAAGTAACAACTTTGTACTATACCATCACACTAGAAGCAACAACTTTGTACTATACCATCACATTAGAAGTAACAACTTTGTACTATACCATCACACTAGAAGTAACAACTTTGTACTATACCATCACTAGAAGCAACAACTTTGTACTATACCATCACACTAGAACTAACAACTTTGTACTATACCATCACACTAGAAGTAACAACTTTGTACTATACCATCACACTAGAAGTAACAACTTTGTACTATAACATCACACTAGAAGCAACAACTTTGTACTATACCATCACACTGGAAGCAACAACTTTGTACTATACCATCACACTAGAAGCAACAACTTTGTACTATACCATCACACTAGAAGCAACAACTTTGTACTATACCATCACACTAGAAGCAACAACTTTGTACTATACCATCACACTAGAAGTAACAACTGTGTACTATACCATCACACTAGAAGTAACAACTTTGTACTATACCATCACACTAGAAGTAACAACTTTGTACTATACCATCACTAGAAGTAACAACTTTGTACTATACCATCACACTAGAAGTAACAACTTTGTACTATACCATCACACTAGAAGTAACAACTTTGTACTATACCATCACACTAGAAGCAACAACTTTGTACTATACCATCACACTAGAAGCAACAACTTTGTACTATACCATCACACTAGAAGCAACAACTTTGTACCATACCATCACACTAGAAGTAACAACTTTGTACTATACCATCACACTAGAAGCAACAACTTTGTACTATACCATCACACTAGAAGTAACAACTTTGTACTATAACATCACACTAGAAGTAACAACTTTGTACTATACCATCACTAGAAGCAACAACTTTGTACTATACCATCACACTAGAACTAACAACTTTGTACTATATCATCACACTAGAAGTAACAACTTTGTACTATACCATCACACTAGAAGCAGCACCTTTGTACTATACCATCACACTAGAAGTAACAACTTTGTACTATAACATCACACTAGAAGTAACAACTTTGTACTATACCATCACACTAGAAGTAACAACTTTGTACCATACCATCACACTATAAGTAACAACTTTGTACTATACCATCACTAGAAGTAACAACTTTGTTCTATACCATCACACTAGAAGCAACAACTTTGTACTATACCATCACACTAGAAGCAACAACTTTGTACTATACCATCACACTAGAAGTAACAACTTTGTACTATACCAACACACTAGAAGCAACAACTTTGTACTATACCATCACACTAGAAGTAACAACTTTGTACTATACCATCACTAGAAGTAACAACTTTGTACTATACCATCACACTAGAAACAACAACTTTGTACTATACCATCACACTAGAAGCAACAACTTTGTACTATACCATCACACTAGAAGCAACAACTTTGTACTATACCATCACACTAGAAGCAACAACTTTGTACTGTACCATCACACTAGAAACAACAACTTTGTACTATACCATCACAATAGAAGCAACAACTTTGTACTATACCATCACACTAGAAGTAACAACTTTGTACTATACCATCACACTAGAAGTAACAACTTTGTACTATACCATCACACTAGAAGCAACAACTTTGTACTATACCATCACACTAGAAGTAACAACTTTGTACTATACCATCACACCAGAAGCAACAACTTTGTACTATACCATCACACTAGAAGCAACAACTTTGTACTATACCATCACACTAGAAGCAACAACTTTGTACTATACCAACACACTAGAAGCAACAACTTTGTACTATACCATCACATTAGAAGCAACAACTTTGTACTATACCATCACACTAGAAGTAACAACTTTGTACTATACCATCACTAGAAGTAACAACTTTGTACTATACCATCACACTAGAAGTAACAACTGTGTATTATATCATCACACTAGAAGCAACAACTTTGTACTATACCATCACACTAGAAGCAACAACTTTGTACTATACCATCACACTAGAAGTAACAACTTTGTACTATACCATCACACTAGAAGTAACAACGTTGTACTATACCATCACTAGAAGTAACAACTTTGTACTATACCATCACACTAGAAGTAACAACTTTGTACTATACCATCACACTAGAAGCAACAACTTTGTACTATACCATCACACTAGAAGCAACAACTTTGTACTATACCATCACACTAGAAGCAACAACTTTGTACTATACCATCACATTAGAAACAACAACTTTGTACTATACCATCACACTAGAAGCAACAACTTTGTACTATACCATCACACTGGAAGCAACAACTTTGTACTATACCATCACACTAGAAGTAACAACTTTGTACTATACCATCACACTAGAAGCAACAACTTTGTACTATACCATCACACTAGAAGTAACAACTTTGTACTATACCATCACACTGGAAGCAACAACTTTGTACTATACCATCACACTAGAAGTAACAACTTTGTATTATACCATCACACTAGAAGTAACAACTTTGTACTATACCATCACACTAGAAGCAACAACTTTGTACTATACCATCACACTAGAAGTAACAACTTTGTACTATACCATCACACTAGAAGTAACAACTTTGTACTATACCATCACACTAGTAGCAACAACTTTGTACTATACCATCACACTAGAAGTAACAACTTTGTACTATACCATCACACCAGAAGCAACAACTTTGTACTATACAATCACACTAGAAGCAACAACTTTGTACTATACCATCACACTAGAAGTAACAACTTTGTACTATACCATCACACTAGAAGCAACAACTTTGTACTATACCATCACACTAGAAGTAACAACTTTGTACTATACCATCACACTAGAAGCAACAACTTTGTACTATACCATCACACTAGAAGTAACAACTTTGTACTATACCATCACACTAGAAGTAAAAACTTTGTACTATACCATCACACTAGAAGCAACAACTTTGTACTATACCATCACACTAGAAGTAACAACTTTGTACTATACCATCACACTAGAAGCAACAACTTTGTACTATACCATCACACTAGAAGCAACAACTTTGTACTATACCATCACACTAGAAGTAACAACTTTGTACTATACCATCACACTAGAAGCAACAACTTTGTACTATACCATCACACTAGAAGTAACAACTTTGTACTATATCATCACACTGGAAGCAACAACTTTGTACTATACCATCACACTAGAAGTAACAACTTTGTACTATACCATCACTAGAAGTAACAACTTTGTACTATACCATCACACTAGAAGTAACAACTTTGTACTATACCATCACACTAGAAGTAACAACTTTGTACTATACCATCACACTAGAAGTAACAACTTTGTACTATAACATCACACTAGAAGCAACAACTTTGTACTATACCATCACACTGGAAGCAACAACTTTGTACTATACCATCACACTAGAAGCAACAACTTCGTACTATACCATCACTAGAAGTAACAACTTTGTACTATACCATCACACTAGAAGTAACAACTGTGTATTATATCATCACACTAGAAGCAAAAACTTTGTACTATACCATCACACTAGAAGCAACAACTTTGTACTATACCATCACACTAGAAGTAACAACTTTGTACTATACCATCACACTAGAAGTAACAACGTTGTACTATACCATCACTAGAAGTAACAACTTTGTACTATACCATCACACTAGAAGTAACAACTTTGTACTATACCATCACACTAGAAGCAACAACTTTGTACTATACCATCACACTAGAAGCAACAACTTTGTACTATACCATCACACTAGAAGCAACAACTTTGTACTATACCATCACATTAGAAACAACAACTTTGTACTATACCATCACACTAGAAGCAACAACTTTGTACTATACCATCACACTGGAAGCAACAACTTTGTACTATACCATCACACTAGAAGTAACAACTTTGTACTATACCATCACACTAGAAGTAACAACTTTGTACTATGCCATCACACTAGAAGCAACAACTTTGTACTATACCATCACACTAGAAGTAACAACTTTGTACTATACCATCACACTAGAAGCAACAACTTTGTACTATACCATCACACTAGAAGCAACAACTTTGTACTATACCATCACACTAGAAGTAACAACTTTGTACTATACCATCACACTAGAAGCAACAACTTTGTACCATACCATCACACTAGAAACAACAACTTTGTACTATACCATCACACTAGAAGTAACAACTTTGTACTATACCATCACACTAGAAGCAACAATTTTGTACTATACCATCACACTAGAAGTAACAACTTTGTACTATACCATCACACTAGAAGTAACAACTTTGTACTATACCATCACTAGAAGCAACAACTTTGTACTATACCAACACACTAGAACTAACAACTTTGTACTATACCATCACACTAGAAGTAACAACTTTGTACTATACCATCACACTAGAAGTAACAACTTTGTACTATAACATCACACTAGAAGCCATAACTTTGTACTATACCATCACACTGGAAGCAACAACTTTGTACTATACCATCACACTAGAAGCAACAACTTTGTACTATACCATCACACTAGAAACAACAACTTTGTACTATACCATCACACTAGAAGCAACAACTTTGTACTATACCATCACACTGGAAGCAACAACTTTGTACTATACCATCACACTAGAAGTAACAACTTTGTATTATACCATCACACTAGAAGTAACAACTTTGTACTATACCATCACACTAGAAGCAACAACTTTGTACTATACCATCACACTAGAAGTAACAACTTTGTACTATACCATCACACTAGAAGTAACAACTTTGTACTATACCATCACACTAGTAGCAACAACTTTGTACTATACCATCACACTAGAAGTAACAACTTTGTACTATACCATCACACCAGAAGCAACAACTTTGTACTATACAATCACACTAGAAGCAACAACTTTGTACTATACCATCACACTAGAAGTAACAACTTTGTACTATACCATCACACTAGAAGCAACAACATTGTACTATACCATCACACTAGAAGTAACAACTTTGTACTATACCATCACACTAGAAGCAACAACTTTGTACTATACCATCACACTAGAAGTAACAACTTTGTACTATACCATCACACTAGAAGTAACAACTTTGTACTATACCATCACACTAGAAGCAACAACTTTGTACTATACCATCACACTAGAAGTAACAACTTTGTACTATACCATCACACTAGAAGCAACAACTTTGTACTATACCATCACACTAGAAGTAACAACTTTGTACTATACCATCACACTAGAAGTAACAACTTTGTACTATACCATCACACTAGTAGCAACAACTTTGTACTATACCATCACACTAGAAGTAACAACTTTGTACTATACCATCACACCAGAAGCAACAACTTTGTACTATACAATCACACTAGAAGCAACAACTTTGTACTATACCATCACACTAGAAGTAACAACTTTGTACTATACCATCACACTAGAAGCAACAACTTTGTACTATACCATCACACTAGAAGTAACAACTTTGTACTATACCATCACACTAGAAGCAACAACTTTGTACTATACCATCACACTAGAAGTAACAACTTTGTACTATACCATCACACTAGAAGTAAAAACTTTGTACTATACCATCACACTAGAAGCAACAACTTTGTACTATACCATCACACTAGAAGTAACAACTTTGTACTATACCATCACACTAGAAGCAACAACTTTGTACTATACCATCACACTAGAAGCAACAACTTTGTACTATACCATCACACTAGAAGTAACAACTTTGTACTATACCATCACACTAGAAGCAACAACTTTGTACTATACCATCACACTAGAAGTAACAACTTTGTACTATATCATCACACTGGAAGCAACAACTTTGTACTATACCATCACACTAGAAGTAACAACTTTGTACTATACCATCACTAGAAGTAACAACTTTGTACTATACCATCACACTAGAAGTAACAACTTTGTACTATACCATCACACTAGAAGTAACAACTTTGTACTATACCATCACACTAGAAGTAACAACTTTGTACTATAACATCACACTAGAAGCAACAACTTTGTACTATACCATCACACTGGAAGCAACAACTTTGTACTATACCATCACACTAGAAGCAACAACTTCGTACTATACCATCACTAGAAGTAACAACTTTGTACTATACCATCACACTAGAAGCAACAACTGTGTATTATATCATCACACTAGAAGCAACAACTTTGTACTATACCATCACACTAGAAGCAACAACTTTGTACTATACCATCACACTAGAAGTAACAACTTTGTACTATACCATCACACTAGAAGTAACAACGTTGTACTATACCATCACTAGAAGTAACAACTTTGTACTATACCATCACACTAGAAGTAACAACTTTGTACTATACCATCACACTAGAAGCAACAACTTTGTACTATACCATCACACTAGAAGCAACAACTTTGTACTATACCATCACACTAGAAGCAACAACTTTGTACTATACCATCACATTAGAAACAACAACTTTGTACTATACCATCACACTAGAAGCAACAACTTTGTACTATACCATCACACTGGAAGCAACAACTTTGTACTATACCATCACACTAGAAGTAACAACTTTGTACTATACCATCACACTAGAAGTAACAACTTTGTACTATGCCATCACACTAGAAGCAACAACTTTGTACTATACCATCACACTAGAAGTAACAACTTTGTACTATACCATCACACTAGAAGCAACAACTTTGTACTATACCATCACACTAGAAGCAACAACTTTGTACTATACCATCACACTAGAAGTAACAACTTTGTACTATACCATCACACTAGAAGCAACAACTTTGTACCATACCATCACACTAGAAACAACAACTTTGTACTATACCATCACACTAGAAGTAACAACTTTGTACTATACCATCACACTAGAAGCAACAATTTTGTACTATACCATCACACTAGAAGTAACAACTTTGTACTATACCATCACACTAGAAGTAACAACTTTGTACTATACCATCACTAGAAGCAACAACTTTGTACTATACCAACACACTAGAACTAACAACTTTGTACTATACCATCACACTAGAAGTAACAACTTTGTACTATACCATCACACTAGAAGTAACAACTTTGTACTATAACATCACACTAGAAGCAACAACTTTGTACTATACCATCACACTGGAAGCAACAACTTTGTACTATACCATCACACTAGAAGCAACAACTTTGTACTATACCATCACACTAGAAACAACAACTTTGTACTATACCATCACACTAGAAGCAACAACTTTGTACTATACCATCACACTGGAAGCAACAACTTTGTACTATACCATCACACTAGAAGTAACAACTTTGTATTATACCATCACACTAGAAGTAACAACTTTGTACTATACCATCACACTAGAAGCAACAACTTTGTACTATACCATCACACTAGAAGTAACAACTTTGTACTATACCATCACACTAGAAGTAACAACTTTGTACTATACCATCACACTAGTAGCAACAACTTTGTACTATACCATCACACTAGAAGTAACAACTTTGTACTATACCATCACACCAGAAGCAACAACTTTGTACTATACAATCACACTAGAAGCAACAACTTTGTACTATACCATCACACTAGAAGTAACAACTTTGTACTATACCATCACACTAGAAGCAACAACTTTGTACTATACCATCACACTAGAAGTAACAACTTTGTACTATACCATCACACTAGAAGCAACAACTTTGTACTATACCATCACACTAGAAGTAACAACTTTGTACTATACCATCACACTAGAAGTAACAACTTTGTACTATACCATCACACTAGAAGCAACAACTTTGTACTATACCATCACACTAGAAGTAACAACTTTGTACTATACCATCACACTAGAAGCAACAACTTTGTACTATACCATCACACTAGAAGCAACAACTTTGTACTATACCATCACACTAGAAGTAACAACTTTGTACTATACCATCACACTAGAAGCAACAACTTTGTACTATACCATCACACTAGAAGTAACAACTTTGTACTATATCATCACACTGGAAGCAACAACTTTGTACTATACCATCACACTAGAAGTAACAACTTTGTACTATACCATCACTAGAAGTAACAACTTTGTACTATACCATCACACTAGAAGTAACAACTTTGTACTATACCATCACACTAGAAGTAACAACTTTGTACTATACCATCACACTAGAAGTAACAACTTTGTACTATAACATCACACTAGAAGCAACAACTTTGTACTATACCATCACACTGGAAGCAACAACTTTGTACTATACCATCACACTAGAAGCAACAACTTCGTACTATACCATCACACTAGAAGCAACAACTTTGTACTATACCATCACACTAGAAACAACAACTTTGTACTATACCATCACACTAGAAGCAACAACTTTGTACTATACCATCCCACTGGAAGCAACAACTTTGTACTATACCATCACACTAGAAGTAACAACTTTGTACTATACCATCACACTAGAAGTAACAACTTTGTACTATACCATCACACTAGAAGCAACAACTTTGTACTATACCATCACACTAGAAGTAAGAACTTTGTACTATACCATCACACTAGAAGTAACAACTTTGTACTATACCATCACACTAGAAGCAACAACTTTGTACTATACCATCACACTAGAAGTAACAACTTTGTACTATACCATCACACCAGAAGCAACAACTTTGTACTATACAATCACACTAGAAGCAACAACTTTGTACTATACCATCACACTAGAAGTAACAACTTTGTACTATACCATCACACTGGAAACAACAACTTTGTACTATACCATCACACTAGAAGTAACAACTTTGTACTATACCATCACTAGAAGTAACAACTTTGTACTATACCATCACACTAGAAGCAACAACTTTGTACTATACCATCACATTAGAAGTAACAACTTTGTACTATACCATCACACTAGAAGTAACAACTTTGTACTATACCATCACTAGAAGCAACAACTTTGTACTATACCATCACACTAGAACTAACAACTTTGTACTATACCATCACACTAGAAGTAACAACTTTGTACTATACCATCACACTAGAAGTAACAACTTTGTACTATAACATCACACTAGAAGCAACAACTTTGTACTATACCATCACACTGGAAGCAACAACTTTGTACTATACCATCACACTAGAAGCAACAACTTTGTACTATACCATCACACTAGAAGCAACAACTTTGTACTATACCATCACACTAGAAGCAACAACTTTGTACTATACCATCACACTAGAAGTAACAACTGTGTACTATACCATCACACTAGAAGTAACAACTTTGTACTATACCATCACACTAGAAGTAACAACTTTGTACTATACCATCACTAGAAGTAACAACTTTGTACTATACCATCACACTAGAAGTAACAACTTTGTACTATACCATCACACTAGAAGTAACAACTTTGTACTATACCATCACACTAGAAGCAACAACTTTGTACTATACCATCACACTAGAAGCAACAACTTTGTACTATACCATCACACTAGAAGCAACAACTTTGTACCATACCATCACACTAGAAGTAACAACTTTGTACTATACCATCACACTAGAAGCAACAACTTTGTACTATACCATCACACTAGAAGTAACAACTTTGTACTATAACATCACACTAGAAGTAACAACTTTGTACTATACCATCACTAGAAGCAACAACTTTGTACTATACCATCACACTAGAACTAACAACTTTGTACTATATCATCACACTAGAAGTAACAACTTTGTACTATACCATCACACTAGAAGCAGCACCTTTGTACTATACCATCACACTAGAAGTAACAACTTTGTACTATAACATCACACTAGAAGTAACAACTTTGTACTATACCATCACACTAGAAGTAACAACTTTGTACCATACCATCACACTATAAGTAACAACTTTGTACTATACCATCACTAGAAGTAACAACTTTGTTCTATACCATCACACTAGAAGCAACAACTTTGTACTATACCATCACACTAGAAGCAACAACTTTGTACTATACCATCACACTAGAAGTAACAACTTTGTACTATACCATCACACTAGAAGCAACAACTTTGTACTATACCATCACACTAGAAGTAACAACTTTGTACTATACCATCACTAGAAGTAACAACTTTGTACTATACCATCACACTAGAAGTAACAACTTTGTACTATACCATCATACTAGAAGGAACAACTTTGTACTATACCATCACACTAGAAGTAACAACTTTGTACTATACCATCACTAGAAGTAACAACTTTGTACTATACCATCACACTAGAAGTAACAACTTTGTACTATACCATCATACTAGAAGCAACAACTTTGTACTATACCATCACACTAGAAGTAACAACTTTGTACCATACCATCACACTAGAAGCAACAACTTTGTACTATACCATCACACTAGATCTAACAACTTTGTACTATACCATCACACTAGAAGTAACAACTTTGTACTATATCATCACACTAAAAGTAACAACTTTGTACTATAACATCACACTAGAAGTAACAACTTTGTACTATACCATCACACTAGAAGTAACAACTTTGTACTATACCATCACACTAGAAGCAACAACTTTGTACTATACCATCACATTAGAAGTAACAACTTTGTACTATACCATCACACTAGACGTAACAACTTTGTATTATACCATCACTAGAAGTAACAACTTTGTACTATACCATCACACTAGAAGTAACAACTTTGTACTATACCATCACACTAGAAGCAACAACTTTGTACTATACCATCACACTAGAAGTAACAACTTTGTACTATATCATCACACTGGAAGCAACAACTTTGTACTATACCATCACACTAGAAGTAACAACTTTGTACTATACCATCACTAGAAGTAACAACTTTGTACTATACCATCACACTAGAAGTAACAACTTTGTACTATACCACCACACTAGAAGTAACAACTTTGTACTATACCATCACACTAGAAGTAACAACTTTGTACTATGCCATCACTAGAAGCAACAACTTTGTACTATACCATCACACAAGAACTAACAACTTTGTACTATACCATCACACTAGAAGTAACAACTTTGTACTATACCATCACACTAGAAGTAACAACTTTGTACTATAACATCACACTAGAAGCAACAGCTTTGTACTATACCATCACACTGGAAGCAACAACTTTGTACTATACCATCACACTAGAAGCAACAACTTTGTACTATACCATCACACTAGAAGCAACAACTTTGTACTATACCATCACACTAGAAACAACAACTTTGTACAATACCATCACACTAGAAGCAACAACTTTGTACTATACCATCACACTGGAAGCAACAACTTTGTACTATAACATCACACTGGAAGCAACAACTTTGTACTATACCATCACACTAGAAGTAACAACTTTGTACTATACCATCACACTAGAAGTAACAACTTTGTACTATACCATCATACTAGAAGCAACAACTTTGTACTATACCATCACACTAGAAGTAAGAACTTTGTACTATACCATCACACTAGAAGCAACAACTTTGTACTATACCATCACACTAGAAGTAACAACTTTGTACTATACCATCACACTAGAAGCAACACCTTTGTACTATACCATCACACTAGAAGTAACAACTTTGTACTATAACATCACACTAGAAGCAACAACTTTGTACTATACCATCACACTAGAAGTAACAACTTTGTACCATACCATCACACTAGAAGTAACAACTTTGTACTATACCATCACTAGAAGTAACAACTTTGTTCTATACCATCACACTAGAAGCAACAACTTTGTACTATACCATCACACTAGAAGCAACAACTTTGTACTATACCATCACACTAGAAGTAACAACTTTGTACTATACCATCACACTAGAAGCAACATCTTTGTACTATACCATCACACTAGAAGTAACAACTTTGTACTATACCATCACTAGAAGTAACAACTTTGTACTATACCATCACACTAGAAGTAACAACTTTGTACTATACCATCATACTAGAAGGAACAACTTTGTACTATACCATCACACTAGAAGTAACAACTTTGTACTATACCATCACTAGAAGTAACAACTTTGTACTATACCATCACACTAGAAGTAACAACTTTGGACTATACCATCACACTAGATCTAACAACTTTGTACTATACCATCACACTAGAAGTAACAACTTTGTACTATACCATCACACTAGAAGCAACAACTTTGTACTATAACATCACACTAGAAGTAACAACTTTGTACTATACCATCACTAGAAGTAACAACTTTGTTCTATACCATCACACTAGAAGCAACAACTTTGTACTATACCATCACACTAGAAGCAACAACTTTGTACTATACCATCACACTAGAAGTAACAACTTTGTACCATACCATCACACTAGAAGCAACAACTTTGTACTATACCATCATACTAGATCTAACAACTTTGTACTATACCATCACACTAGAAGTAACAACTTTGTACTATACCATCACACTAGAAGTAACAACTTTGTACTATATCATCACACTAAAAGTAACAACTTTGTACTATAACATCACACTAGAAGTAACAACTTTGTACTATACCATCACACTAGAAGTAACAACTTTGTACTATACCATCACACTAGAAGCAACAACTTTGTACTATACCATCACATTAGAAGTAACAACTTTGTACTATACCATCACACTAGACGTAATAACTTTGTACTATACCATCACTAGAAGTAACAACTTTGTACTATACCATCACACTAGAAGTAACAACTTTGCACTATACCATCACACTAGAAGCAACAACTTTGTACTATACCATCACACTAGAAGTAACAACTTTGTACTATATCATCACACTGGAAGCAACAACTTTGTACTATACCATCATGCTAGAAGTAACAACTTTGTACTATACCATCACTAGAAGTAACAATTTTGTACTATACCATCACACTAGAAGTAACAACTTTGTACTATACCATCACACTAGAAGTAACAACTTTGTACTATGCCATCACACTAGAAGTAACAACTTTGTACTATGCCATCACTAGAAGCAACAACTTTGTACCATACCATCACACTAGAACTAACAACTTTGTACTATACCATCACACTAGAAGTAACAACTTTGTACTATACCATCACACTAGAAGTAACAACTTTGTACTATAACATCACACTAGAAGCAACAACTTTGTACTATACCATCACACTGGAAGCAACAACTTTGTACTATACCATCACACTAGAAGCAACAACTTTGTACTATACCATCACACTAGAAGCAACAACTTTGTACTATACCATCACACTAGAAACAACAACTTTGTACTATACCATCACACTAGAAGCAACAACTTTGTACTATACCATCACACTGGAAGCAACAACTTTGTACTATACCATCACACTGGAAGAAACAACTTTGTACTATACCATCACACTAGAAGTAACAACTTTGTACTATACCATCACACTAGAAGTAACAACTTTGTACTATACCATCACACTAGAAGCAACAACTTTGTACTATACCATCACACTAGAAGTAACAACTTTGTACTATACCATCACACTAGAAGTAACAACTTTGTACTATACCATCACACTAGAAGCAACAACTTTGTACTATACCATCACACTAGAAGTAACAACTTTGTACTATACCATCACACCAGAAGCAACAACTTTGTACTATACAATCACACTAGAAGCAACAACTTTGTACTATACCATCACACTAGAAGTAACAACTTTGTACTATACCATCACACTGGAAGCAACAACTTTGTAATATACCATCACACTAGAAGTAACAACTTTGTACTATACCATCACTAGAAGTAACAACTTTGTACTATACCATCACACTAGAAGCAACAACTTTGTACTATACCATCACACTAGAAGTAACAACTTTGTACTATACCATCACACTAGAAGTAACAACTTTGTACTATACCATCACTAGAAGCAACAACTTTGTACTATACCATCACACTGGAAGCAACAACTTTGTACTATACCATCACACTAGAAGCAACAACTTTGTACTATACCATCACACTAGAAGCAACAACTTTGTACTATACCATCACACTAGAAGCAACAACTTTGTACTATACCATCACACTAGAAGTAACAACTGTGTACTATACCATCACACTAGAAGTAACAACTTTGTACTATACCATCACACTAGAAGTAACAACTTTGTACTATACCGTCACACTAGAAGAAAAAACTTTGTACTATACCATCACACTAGAAGCAACAACTTTGTACTATACCATCACACTAGAAGCAACAACTTTGTATTATACCATCACACTAGAAGTAACAACTTTGTACTACACCATCACATTAGAAGTAACAACTTTGTACTATACCATCACACTAGACGTAACAACTTTGTACTATACCATCACTAGAAGTAACAACTTTGTACTATACCATCACACTAGAAGCAACAACTTTGTACTATACCATCACACTAGAAGCAACACCTTTGTACTATACCATCACACTAGAAGTAACAACTTTGTACTATAACATCACACTAGAAGCAACAACTTTGTACTATACCATCACACTAGAAGTAACAACTTTGTACCATACCATCACACTATAAGTAACAACTTTGTACTATACCATCACTAGAAGTAACAACTTTGTTCTATACCATCACACTAGAAGCAACAACTTTGTACTATACCATCACACTAGAAGCAACAACTTTGTACTATACCATCACACTAGAAGTAACAACTTTGTACTATACCATCACACTAGAAGCAACATCTTTGTACTATACCATCACACTAGAAGTAACAACTTTGTACTATACCATCACTAGAAGTAACAACTTTGTACTATACCATCACACTAGAAGTAACAACTTTGTACTATACCATCATACTAGAAGGAGCAACTTTGTACTATACCATCACACTAGAAGTAACAACTTTGTACTATACCATCACTAGAAGTAACAACTTTGTACTATACCATCACACTAGAAGTAACAACTTTGGACTATACCATCACACTAGATCTAACAACTTTGTACTATACCATCACACTAGAAGTAACAACTTTGTACCATACCATCACACTAGAAGCAACAACTTTGTACTATAACATCACACTAGAAGTAACAACTTTGTACTATACCATCACTAGAAGTAACAACTTTGTTCTATACCATCACACTAGAAGCAACAACTTTGTACTATACCATCACACTAGAAGCAACAACTTTGTACTATACCATCACACTAGAAGTAACAACTTTGTACCATACCATCACACTAGAAGCAACAACTTTGTACTATACCATCACACTAGATCTAACAACTTTGTACTATACCATCACACTAGAAGTAACAACTTTGTACTATACCATCACACTAGAAGTAACAACTTTGTACTATATCATCACACTAAAAGTAACAACTTTGTACTATAACATCACACTAGAAGTAACAACTTTGTACTATACCATCACACTAGAAGTAACAACTTTGTACTATACCATCACACTAGAAGCAACAACTTTGTACTATACCATCACATTAGAAGTAACAACTTTGTACTATACCATCACACTAGACGTAATAACTTTGTACTATACCATCACTAGAAGTAACAACTTTGTACTATACCATCACACTAGAAGTAACAACTTTGCACTATACCATCACACTAGAAGCAACAACTTTGTACTATACCATCACACTAGAAGTAACAACTTTGTACTATATCATCACACTGGAAGCAACAACTTTGTACTATACCATCATGCTAGAAGTAACAACTTTGTACTATACCATCACTAGAAGTAACAATTTTGTACTATACCATCACACTAGAAGTAACAACTTTGTACTATACCATCACACTAGAAGTAACAACTTTGTACTATACCATCACACTAGAAGTAACAACTTTGTACTATGCCATCACTAGAAGCAACAACTTTGTACCATACCATCACACTAGAACTAACAACTTTGTACTATACCATCACACTAGAAGTAACAACTTTGTACTATACCATCACACTAGAAGTAACAACTTTGTACTATAACATCACACTAGAAGCAACAACTTTGTACTATACCATCACACTGGAAGCAACAACTTTGTACTATACCATCACACTAGAAGCAACAACTTTGTACTATACCATCACACTAGAAGCAACAACTTTGTACTATACCATCACACTAGAAACAACAACTTTGTACTATACCATCACACTAGAAGCAACAACTTTGTACTATACCATCACACTGGAAGCAACAACTTTGTACTATACCATCACACTGGAAGAAACAACTTTGTACTATACCATCACACTAGAAGTAACAACTTTGTACTATACCATCACACTAGAAGTAACAACTTTGTACTATACCATCACACTAGAAGCAATAACTTTGTACTATACCATCACACTAGAAGTAACAACTTTGTACTATACCATCACACTAGAAGTAACAACTTTGTACTATACCATCACACTAGAAGCAACAACTTTGTACTATACCATCACACTAGAAGTAACAACTTTGTACTATACCATCACACCAGAAGCAACAACTTTGTACTATACAATCACACTAGAAGCAACAACTTTGTACTATACCATCACACTAGAAGTAACAACTTTGTACTATACCATCACACTGGAAGCAACAACTTTGTAATATACCATCACACTAGAAGTAACAACTTTGTACTATACCATCACTAGAAGTAACAACTTTGTACTATACCATCACACTAGAAGCAACAACTTTGTACTATACCATCACACTAGAAGTAACAACTTTGTACTATACCATCACACTAGAAGTAACAACTTTGTACTATACCATCACTAGAAGCAACAACTTTGTACTATACCATCACACTGGAAGCAACAACTTTGTACTATACCATCACACTAGAAGCAACAACTTTGTACTATACCATCACACTAGAAGCAACAACTTTGTACTATACCATCACACTAGAAGCAACAACTTTGTACTATACCATCACACTAGAAGTAACAACTGTGTACTATACCATCACACTAGAAGTAACAACTTTGTACTATACCATCACACTAGAAGTAACAACTTTGTACTATACCGTCACACTAGAAGAAAAAACTTTGTACTATACCATCACACTAGAAGCAACAACTTTGTACTATACCATCACACTAGAAGCAACAACTTTGTATTATACCATCACACTAGAAGTAACAACTTTGTACTACACCATCACATTAGAAGTAACAACTTTGTACTATACCATCACACTAGACGTAACAACTTTGTACTATACCATCACTAGAAGTAACAACTTTGTACTATACCATCACACTAGAAGCAACAACTTTGTACTATACCATCACACTAGAAGCAACACCTTTGTACTATACCATCACACTAGAAGTAACAACTTTGTACTATAACATCACACTAGAAGCAACAACTTTGTACTATACCATCACACTAGAAGTAACAACTTTGTACCATACCATCACACTATAAGTAACAACTTTGTACTATACCATCACTAGAAGTAACAACTTTGTTCTATACCATCACACTAGAAGCAACAACTTTGTACTATACCATCACACTAGAAGCAACAACTTTGTACTATACCATCACACTAGAAGTAACAACTTTGTACTATACCATCACACTAGAAGCAACATCTTTGTACTATACCATCACACTAGAAGTAACAACTTTGTACTATACCATCACTAGAAGTAACAACTTTGTACTATACCATCACACTAGAAGTAACAACTTTGTACTATACCATCATACTAGAAGGAGCAACTTTGTACTATACCATCACACTAGAAGTAACAACTTTGTACTATACCATCACTAGAAGTAACAACTTTGTACTATACCATCACACTAGAAGTAACAACTTTGGACTATACCATCACACTAGATCTAACAACTTTGTACTATACCATCACACTAGAAGTAACAACTTTGTACCACACCATCACACTAGAAGCAACAACTTTGTACTATAACATCACACTAGAAGTAACAACTTTGTACTATACCATCACTAGAAGTAACAACTTTGTTCTATACCATCACACTAGAAGCAACAACTTTGTACTATACCATCACACTAGAAGCAACAACTTTGTACTATACCATCACACTAGAAGTAACAACTTTGTACCATACCATCACACTAGAAGCAACAACTTTGTACTATACCATCACACTAGATCTAACAACTTTGTACTATACCATCACACTAGAAGTAACAACTTTGTACTATACCATCACACTAGAAGTAACAACTTTGTACTATATCATCACACTAAAAGTAACAACTTTGTACTATAACATCACACTAGAAGTAACAACTTTGTACTATACCATCACACTAGAAGAAACAACTTTGTACTATACCATCACACTAGAAGCAACAACTTTGTACTATACCATCACATTAGAAGTAACAACTTTGTACTATACCATCACACTAGACGTAATAACTTTGTACTATACCATCACTAGAAGTAACAACTTTGTACTATACCATCACACTAGAAGTAACAACTTTGTACTATACCATCACACTAGAAGCAACAACTTTGTACTATACCATCACACTAGAAGTAACAACTTTGTACTATATCATCACACTGGAAGCAATAACTTTGTACTATACCATCACACTAGAAGTAACAACTTTGTACTATACCATCACTAGAAGTAACAACTTTGTACTATACCATCACACTAGAAGTAACAACTTTGTACTATACCATCACACTAGAAGTAACAACTTTGTACTATACCATCACACTAGAAGTAACAACTTTGTACTATGCCATCACTAGAAGCAACAACTTTGTACCATACCATCACACTAGAACTAACAACTTTGTACTATACCATCACACTAGAAGTAACAACTTTGTACTATACCATCACACTAGAAGTAACAACTTTGTACTATAACATCACACTAGAAGCAACAACTTTGTACTATACCATCACACTGGAAGCAACAACTTTGTACTATACCATCACACTAGAAGCAACAACTTTGTACTATACCATCACACTAGAAGCAACACCTTTGTACTATACCATCACACTAGAAACAACAACTTTGTACTATACCATCACACTAGAAGCAACAACTTTGTACTATACCATCACACTGGAAGCAACAACTTTGTACTATACCATCACACTGGAAGCAACAACTTTGTACTATACCATCACACTAGAAGTAACAACTTTGTACTATACCATCACACTAGAAGTAACAACTTTGTACTATACCATCACTAGAAGCAACAACTTTGTACTATACCATCACACTAGAACTAACAACTTTGTACTATACCATCACACTAGAAGTAACAACTTTGTACTATACCATCACACTAGAAGTAACAACTTTGTACTATAACATCACACTAGAAGCAACAACTTTGTACTATACCATCACACTGGAAGCAACAACTTTGTACTATACCATCACACTAGAAGCAACAACTTTGTACTATACCATCACACTAGAAGCAACAACTTTGTACTATACCATCACACTAGAAGCAACAACTTTGTACTATACCATCACACTAGAACTAACAACTTTGTACTATACCATCACACTAGAAGTAACAACTTTGTACTATACCATCACACTAGAAGTAACAACTTTGTACTATACCATCACACTAGAAGAAAAAACTTTGTACTATACCATCACACTAGAAGCAACAACTTTGTACTATACCATCACACTAGAAGCAACAACTTTGTATTATACCATCACACTAGAAGTAACAACTTTGTACTACACCATCACATTAGAAGTAACAACTTTGTACTATACCATCACACTAGACGTAACAACTTTGTACTATACCATCACTAGAAGTAACAACTTTGTACTATACCATCACACTAGAAGTAACAACTTTGTACTATACCATCACACTAGAAGCAACAACTTTGTACTATACCATCACACTAGAAGTAACAACTTTGTACTATATCATCACACTAGAAGCAACAACTTTGTACTATACCATCACACTAGAAGCAACAACTTTGTACTATACCATCACTAGAAGTAACAACTTTGTACTATACCATCACACTAGAAGAAACAACTTTGTACTATACCATCACACTAGAAGTAACAACTTTGTACTATACCATCACACAAGAAGCAACAACTTTGTACTATACCATCACACTAGAAGCAACAACTTTGTACTATACCATCACACTAGAAGCAACAACTTTGTACCATACCATCACACTAGAAGTAACAACTTTGTACTATACCATCACACTAGAAGCAACAACTTTGTACTATACCATCACACTAGAAGTAACAACTTTGTACTATAACATCACACTAGAAGTAACAACTTTGTACTATACCATCACTAGAAGCAACAACTTTGTACTATACCATCACACTAGAACTAACAACTTTGTACTATACCATCACACTAGAAGTAACAACTTTGTACTATACCATCACACTAGAAGCAACACCTTTGTACTATACCATCACACTAGAAGTAAAAACTTTGTACTATAACATCACACTAGAAGCAACAACTTTGTACTATACCATCACACTAGACGTAACAACTTTGTACCATACCATCACACTATAAGTAACAACTTTGTACTATACCATCACTAGAAGTAACAACTTTGTTCTATACCATCACACTAGAAGCAACAACTTTGTACTATACCATCACACTAGAAGCAACAACTTTGTACTATACCATCACACTAGAAGTAACAACTTTGTACTATACCATCACATTAGAAGCAACAACTTTGTACTATACCATCACACTAGAAGTAACAACTTTGTACTATACCATCACTAGAAGTAACAACTTTGTACTATACCATCACACTAGAAGTAACAACTTTGTACTATACCATCATACTAGAAGGAACAACTTTGTACTATACCATCACACTAGAAGTAACAACTTTGTACTATACCATCACTAGAAGTAACAACTTTGTACTATACCATCACACTAGAAGTAACAACTTTGTACTATACCATCATACTAGAAGCAACAACTTTGTACTATACCATCACACTAGAAGTAACAACTTTGTACCATACCATCACACTAGAAGCAACAACTTTGTACTATACCATCACACTAGATCTAACAACTTTGTACTATACCATCACACTAGAAGTAACAACTTTGTACTATACCATCACACTAGAAGTAACAACTTTGTACTATATCATCACACTAAAAGTAACAACTTTGTACTATAACATGACACTAGAAGTAACAACTTTGTACTATACCATCACACTAGAAGTAACAACTTTGTACTATATCATCACACTAGAAGCAACAACTTTGTACTATACCATCACATTAGAAGTAACAACTTTGTACTATACCATCACACTAGACGTAACAACTTTGTACTATACCATCACTAGAAGTAACAACTTTGTACTATACCATCACACTAGAAGTAACAACTTTGTACTATACCATCACACTAGAAGCAACAACTTTGTACTATACCATCACACTAGAAGTAACAACTTTGTACTATACCATCACACTGGAAGCGGCAACTTTGTACTATACCATCACACTAGAAGTAACAACTTTGTACTATACCATCACTAGAAGTAACACCTTTGTACTATACCATCACACTAGAAGCAACAACTTTGTACTATACCATCACACTAGAAGTAACAACTTTGTACTATACCATCACACTAGAAGTAACAATTTTGTCCTATACCATCACTAGAAGCAACAACTTTGTACTATACCATCACACTAGAAGTAACAACTTTGTACTATACCATCACACTAGAAGTAACAACTTTGTACTATACCATCACACTAGAAGTAACAACTTTGTACTATAACATCACACTAGAAGCAACAACTTTGTACTATACCATCACACTGGAAGCAACAACTTTGTACTATACCATCACACTAGAAGCAGTAACTTTGTACTATACCATCACACTAGAAGCAACAACTTTGTACTATACCATCACACTAGAAACAACAACTTTGTACTATACCATCACACTAGAAGCAACAACTTTGTACTATACCATCACACTGGAAGCAACAACTTTGTACTATACCATCACACTAGAAGTAACAACTTTGTACTATACCATCACACTAGAAGTAACAACTTTGTACTATACCATCACACTAGAAGCAACAACTTTGTACTATACCATCACACTAGAAGTAACAACTTTGTACTATACCATCACACTAGAAGTAACAACTTTGTACTATACCATCACACTAGAAGCAACAACTTTGTACTATACCATCACACTAGAAGTAACAACTTTGTACTATACCATCACACCAGAAGCAACAACTTTGTACTATACAATCACACTAGAAGCAACAACTTTGTACTATACCATCACACTAGAAGTAACAACTTTGTACTATACCATCACACTGGAAGCAACAACTTTGTACTATACCATCACACTAGAAGTAACAACTTTGTACTATACCATCACTAGAAGTAACAACTTTGTACTATACCATCACACTAGAAGCAACAACTTTGTACTATACCATCACACTAGAAGTAACAACTTTGTACTATACCATCACACTAGAAGTAACAACTTTGTACTATACCATCACTACAAGCAACAACTTTGTACTATACCATCACACTAGAACTAACAACTTTGTACTATACCATCACACTAGAAGTAACAACTTTGTACTATACCATCACACTAGAAGTAACAACTTTGTACTATAACATCACACTAGAAGCAACAACTTTGTACTATACCATCACACTGGAAGCAACAACTTTGTACTATACCATCACACTAGAAGCAACAACTTTGTACTATACCATCACACTAGAAGCAACAACTTTGTACTATACCATCACACTAGAAGTAACAACTGTGTACTATACCATCACACTAGAAGTAACCACTTTGTACTATACCATCACACTAGAAGTAACAACTTTGTACTATACCATCACACTAGAAGAAAAAACTTTGTACTATACCATCACACTAGAAGCAACAACTTTGTACTATACCATCACACTAGAAGCAACAACTTTATATTATACCATCACACTAGAAGTAACAACTTTGTACTACACCATCACATTAGAAGTAACAACTTTGTACTATACCATCATACTAGACGTAACAACTTTGTACTATACCATCACTAGAAGTAACAACTTTGTACTATACCATCACACTAGAAGTAACAACTTTGTACTATACCATCACACTAGAAGCAATAACTTTGTACTATACCATCACACTAGAAGTAACAACTTTGTACTATACCATCACACTAGAAGTAACAACTTTGTACTATACCATCACACTAGAAGCAACAACTTTGTACTATACCATCACACTAGAAGTAACAACTTTGTACTATACCATCACACTAGAAGTAACAACTTTGTACTATACCATCACTAGAAGTAACAACTTTGTACTATACCATCACACTAGAAGTAACAACTTTGTACTATACCATCACAATAGAAGTAACAACTTTGTACTATACCATCACACTAGAAGCAAAAACTTTGTACTATACCATCACACTAGAAGCAACAACTTTGTACTATACCATCACACTAGAAGCAACATCTTTGTACCATACCATCACACTAGAAGTAACAACTTTGTACTATACCATCACACTAGAAGCAACAACTTTGTACTATACCATCACACTAGAAGTAACAACTTTGTACTATAACATCACACTAGAAGTAACAACTTTGTACTATACCATCACTAGAAGCAACAACTTTGTACTATACCATCACACTAGATCTAACAACTTTGTACTATACCATCACCCTAGAATTAACAACTTTGTACTATACCATCACACTAGAAGCAACACCTTTGTACTATACCATCACACTAGAAGTAACAACTTTGTACTATAACATCACAGTAGAAGCAACAACTTTGTACTATACCATCACACTAGAAGTAACAACTTTGTACCATACCATCACACTATAAGAAACAACTTTGTACTATACCATCACTAGAAGTAACAACTTTGTTCTATACCATCACACTAGAAGCAACAACTTTGTACTATACCATCACACTAGAAGCAACAACTTTGTACTATACCATCACACTAGAAGTAACAACTTTGTACTATACCATCACACTAGAAGCAACAACTTTGTACTATACCATCACACTAGAAGTAACAACTTTGTACTATACCATCACTAGAAGTAACAACTTTGTACTATACCATCACACTAGAAGTAACAACTTTGTACTATACCATCATACTAGAAGTAACAACTTTGTACTATACCATCACACTAGAAGTAACAACTTTGTACTATACCATCACTAGAAGTAACAACTTTGTACTATACCATCACACTAGAAGTAACAACTTTGTACTATACCATCATACTAGAAGCAACAACTTTGTACTATACCATCACACTAGAAGTAACAACTGTGTACCATACCATCACACTAGAAGCAACAACTTTGTACTATACCATCACACTAGATCTAACAACTTTGTACTATACCATCACACTAGAAGTAACAACTTTGTACTATACCATCACACTAGAAGTAACAACTTTGTACTATATCATCACACTAAAAGTAACAACTTTGTACTATAACATCACACTAGAAGTAACAACTTTGTACTATACCATCACACTAGAAGTAACAACTTTGTACTATACCATCACACTAGAAGCAACAACTTTGTACCATACCATCACACTAGAAGTAACAACTTTGTACTATACCATCACACTAGAAGCAACAACTTTGTACTATACCATCACATTAGAAGTAACAACTTTGTACTATACCATCACACTAGACGTAACAACTTTGTACTATACCATCACTAGAAGTAACAACTTTGTACTATACCATCACACTAGAAGCAACAACTTTGTACACTACCATCACACTAGAAGCAACAACTTTGTACTATACCATCACACTAGAAGCAACAACTTTGTACTATACCATCACACTAGAAGTAACAACTTTGTACTATACCAACAAACTAGAAGCAACAACTTTGTACTATACCATCACACTAGAAGTAACAACTTTGTACTATTCCATCACACTAGAAGCAACAACTTTGTACTATACCATCACACTAGAAGCAACAACTTTGTACTATACCATCACACAAGAAGTAACAACTTTGTCCTATACCATCACACTAGAAGTAACAACTTTGTACTATACCATCACTAGAAGTAACAACTTTGTACTATACCATCACACTAGAAGTAACAACTTTGTACTATACCATCACACTAGAAGCAACAACTTTGTACTATACCATCACACTAGAAGCAACAACTTTGTACTATACCATCACACTAGAAACAACAACTTTGTACTATACCATCACACTAGAAGCAACAACTTTGAACTATACCATCACACTAGAAGTAACAACTTTGTTCTATACCATCACACTAGAAGTAACAACTTTGTACTATACCATCACACTAGAAGCAACAACTTTGTACTATACCATCACACTAGAAGTAACAACTTTGTACTATACCATCACACTAGAAGTAACAACTTTGTACTATACCATCACACTAGAAGCAACAACTTTGTACTATACCATCACACTAGAAGTAACAACTTTGTACTATACCATTACACCAGAAGCAACAACTTTGTACTATACAATCACACTAGAAGCAACAACTTTGTACTATACCATCACACTAGAAGTAACAACTTTGTACTATACCATCACACTGGAAGCAACAACTTTGTACTATACCATCACATTAGAAGTAACAACTTTGTACTATACCATCACTAGAAGTAACAACTTTGTACTATACCATCACACTAGAAGCAACAACTTTGTACTATACCATCACACTAGAAGTAACAACTTTGTACTATACCATCACACTAGAAGTAACAACTTTGTACTATACCATCACTAGAAGCAACAACTTTGTACTATACCATCACACTAGAACTAACAACTTTGTACTATACCATCACACTAGAAGTAACAACTTTGTACTATACCATCACACTAGAAGTAACAACTTTGTACTATAACATCACACTAGAAGCAACAACTTTGTACTATACCATCACACTGGAAGCAACAACTTTGTACTATACCATCACACTAGAAGCAACAACTTTGTACTATACCATCACACTAGAAGCAACAACTTTGTACTATACCATCACACTAGAAGAAACAACTTTGTACTATACCATCACACTAGAAGTAACAACTGTGTACTATACCATCACGCTAGAAGTAACAACTTTGTACTATACCATCACACTAGAAGTAACAACTTTGTACTATACCATCACACTAGAAGAAAAAACTTTGTACTATACCATCACACTAGAAGCAACAACTTTGTACTATACCATCACACTAGAAGCAACAACTTTATATTATACCATCACACTAGAAGTAACAACTTTGTACTACACCATCACATTAGAAGTACCAACTTTGTACTATACCATCACACTAGACGTAACAACTTTATACTATACCATCACTAGAAGTAACAACTTTGTACTATACCATCACACTAGAAGTAACAACTTTGTACTATACCATCACACTAGAAGCAATAACTTTGTACTATACCATCACACTAGAAGTAACAACTTTGTACTATACCATCACACTAGAAGTAACAACTTTGTACTATACCATCACACTAGAAGCAACAACTTTGTACTATACCATCACACTAGAAGTAACAACTTTGTACTATACCATCACACTAGAAGTAACAACTTTGTACTATACCATCACTAGAAGTAACAACTTTGTACTATACCATCACACTAGAAGTAACAACTTTGTACTATACCATCACACTAGAAGTAACAACTTTGTACTATACCATCACACTAGAAGCAAAAACTTTGTACTATACCATCACACTAGAAGCAACAACTTTGTACTATACCATCACACTAGAAGCAACAACTTTGTACCATACCATCACACTAGAAGTAACAACTTTGTACTATACCATCACACTAGAAGCAACAACTTTGTACTATACCATCACACTAGAAGTAACAACTTTGTACTATAACATCACACTAGAAGTAACAACTTTGTACTATACCATCACTAGAAGCAACAACTTTGTACTATACCATTACACTAGAACTAACAACTTTGTACTATACCATCACACTAGAAGTAACAACTTTGTACTATACCATCACACTAGAAGCAACAACTTTGTACTATACCATCACACTAGAAGTAACAACTTTGTACTATACCAACAAACTAGAAGCAACAACTTTGTACTATACCATCACACTAGAAGTAACAACTTTGTACTATTCCATCACACTAGAAGCAACAACTTTGTACTATACCATCACACTAGAAGCAACAACTTTGTACTATACCACCACACAAGAAGTAACAACTTTGTCCTATACCATCACACTAGAAGTAACAACTTTGTACTATACCATCACTAGAAGTAACAACTTTGTACTATACCATCACACTAGAAGTAACAACTTTGTACTATACCATCACACTAGAAGCAACAACTTTGTACTATACCATCACACTAGAAGCAACAACTTTGTACTATACCATCACACTAGAAGCAACAACTTTGTACTATACCATCACACTAGAAACAACAACTTTGTACTATACCATCACACTAGAAGCAGCAACTTTGAACTATACCATCACACTAGAAGTAACAACTTTGTTCTATACCATCACACTAGAAGTAATAACTTTGTACTATACCATCACACTAGAAGCAACAACTTTGTACTATACCATCACACTAGAAGTAACAACTTTGTACTATACCATCACACTAGAAGTAACAACTTTGTACTATACCATCACACTAGAAGCAGCAACTTTGTACTATACCATCACACTAGAAGTAACAACTTTGTACTATACCATCACACCAGAAGCAACAACTTTGTACTATACAATCACACTAGAAGCAACAACTTTGTACTATACCATCACACTAGAAGTAACAACTTTGTACTATACCATCACTAGAAGTAACAACTTTGTACTATACCATCACACTAGAAGTAACAACTTTGTACTATACCATCACACTAGAAGTAACAACTTTGTACTATACCATCACACTAGAAGCAAAAACTTTGTACTATACCATCACACTAGAAGCAACAACTTTGTACTATACCATCACACTAGAAGCAACAACTTTGTACCATACCATCACACTAGAAGTAACAACTTTGTACTATACCATCACACTAGAAGCAACAACTTTGTACTATACCATCACACTAGAAGTAACAACTTTGTACTATAACATCACACTAGAAGTAACAACTTTGTACTATACCATCACTAGAAGCAACAACTTTGTACTATACCATCACACTAGAACTAACAACTTTGTACTATACCATCACACTAGAAGTAACAACTTTGTACTATACCATCACACTAGAAGCAACAACTTTGTACTATACCATCACACTAGAAGTAACAACTTTGTACTATACCAACAAACTAGAAGCAACAACTTTGTACTATACCATCACACTAGAAGTAACAACTTTGTACTATTCCATCACACTAGAAGCAACAACTTTGTACTATACCATCACACTAGAAGCAACAACTTTGTACTATACCACCACACAAGAAGTAACAACTTTGTCCTATACCATCACACTAGAAGTAACAACTTTGTACTATACCATCACTAGAAGTAACAACTTTGTACTATACCATCACACTAGAAGTAACAACTTTGTACTATACCATCACACTAGAAGCAACAACTTTGTACTATACCATCACACTAGAAGCAACAACTTTGTACTATACCATCACACTAGAAGCAACAACTTTGTACTATACCATCACACTAGAAACAACAACTTTGTACTATACCATCACACTAGAAGCAGCAACTTTGAACTATACCATCACACTAGAAGTAACAACTTTGTTCTATACCATCACACTAGAAGTAATAACTTTGTACTATACCATCACACTAGAAGCAACAACTTTGTACTATACCATCACACTAGAAGTAACAACTTTGTACTATACCATCACACTAGAAGTAACAACTTTGTACTATACCATCACACTAGAAGCAGCAACTTTGTACTATACCATCACACTAGAAGTAACAACTTTGTACTATACCATCACACCAGAAGCAACAACTTTGTACTATACAATCACACTAGAAGCAACAACTTTGTACTATACCATCACACTAGAAGTAACAACTTTGTACTATACCATCACACTGGAAACAACAACTTTGTACTATACCATCACATTAGAAGTAACAACTTTGTACTATACCATCACTAGAAGTAACAACTTTGTACTATACCATCACACTAGAAGTAACAACTTTGTACTATACCATCACACTAGAAGTAACAACTTTGTACTATACCATCACTAGAAGCAACAACTTTGTACTATACCATCACACTAGAACTAACAACTTTGTACTATACCATCACACTAGAAGTAACAACTTTGTACTATACCATCACACTAGAAGTAACAACTTTGTACTATAACATCACACTAGAAGCAACAACTTTGTACTATACCATCACACTGGAAGCAACAACTTTGTACTATACCATCACACTAGAAGCAACAACTTTGTACTATACCATCACACTAGAAGCAACAACTTTGTACTATACCATCACACTAGAAGCAACAACTTTGTACTATACCATCACACTAGAAGTAACAACTGTGTACTATACCATCACACTAGAAGTAACAACTTTGTACTATACCATCACACTAGAAGTAACAACTTTGTACTATACCATCACACTAGAAGAAAAAACTTTGTACTATACCATCACACTAGAAGCAACAACTTTGTACTATACCATCACACTAGAAGCAACAACTTTATATTATACCATCACACTAGAAGTAACAACTTTGTACTACACCATCACATTAGAAGTAACAACTTTGTACTATACCATCACACTAGACGTAACAACTTTATACTATACCATCACTAGAAGTAACAACTTTGTACTATACCATCACACTAGAAGTAACAACTTTGTACTATACCATCACACTAGAAGCAATAACTTTGTACTATACCATCACACTAGAAGTAACAACTTTGTACTATACCATCACACTAGAAGTAACAACTTTGTACTATACCATCACACTAGAAGCAACAACTTTGTACTATACCATCACACTAGAAGTAACAACTTTGTACTATACCATCACACTAGAAGTAACAACTTTGTACTATACCATCACTAGAAGTAACAACTTTGTACTATACCATCACACTAGAAGTAACAACTTTGTACTATACCATCACACTAGAAGTAACAACTTTGTACTATACCATCACACTAGAAGCAAAAACTTTGTACTATACCATCACACTAGAAGCAACAACTTTGTACTATACCATCACACTAGAAGCAACAACTTTGTACCATACCATCACACTAGAAGTAACAACTTTGTACTATACCATCACACTAGAAGCAACAACTTTGTACTATACCATCACACTAGAAGTAACAACTTTGTACTATAACATCACACTAGAAGTAACAACTTTGTACTATACCATCACTAGAAGCAACAACTTTGTACTATACCATCACACTAGAACTAACAACTTTGTACTATACCATCACACTAGAAGTAACAACTTTGTACTATACCATCACACTAGAAGCAACACCTTTGTACTATACCATCACACTAGAAGTAACAACTTTGTACTATACCATCACACTGGAAGCAACAACTTTGTACTATACCATCACACTAGAAGTAACAACTTTGTACTATACCATCACTAAAAGTAACAACTTTGTACTATACCATCACACTAGAAGCAACAACTTTGTACTATACCATCACACTAGAAGTAACAACTTTGTACTATACCATCACACTAGAAGTAACAACTTTGTACTATATCATCACACTGGAAGCAACAACTTTGTACTATACCATCACACTAGAAGTAACAACTTTGTACTATACCATCACTAGAAGTAACAACTTTGTACTATACCATCACACTAGAAGCAACAACTTTGTACTATACCATCACACTAGAAGTAACAACTTTGTACTATACCATCACACTAGAAGTAACAACTTTGTACTATACCATCACACTAGAAGTAACAACTTTGTACTATACCATCACACTAGAAGCAAAAACTTTGTACTATGCCATCACACTAGAAGCAACAACTTTGTACTATACCATCACACTAGAAGCAACAACTTTGTACCATACCATCACACTAGAAGTAACAACTTTGTACTATACCATCACACTAGAAGCAACAACTTTGTACTATACCATCACACTAGAAGTAACAACTTTGTACTATAACATCACACTAGAAGTAACAACTTTGTACTATACCATCACTAGAAGCAACAACTTTGTACTATACCATCACACTAGAACTAACAACTTTGTACTATACCATCACACTAGAAGTAACAACTTTGTACTATACCATCACACTAGAAGCAACACCTTTGTACTATACCATCACACTAGAAGTAACAACTTTGTACTATAACATCACAGTAGAAGCAACAACTTTGTACTATACCATCACACTAGAAATAACAACTTTGTACCATACCATCACACTATAAGTAACAACTTTGTACTATACCATCACGCTAGAAGTAACAACTTTGTACTATACCATCACACTAGAAGTAACAACTTTGTACTATACCATCACACTAGAAGAAAAAACTTTGTACTATACCATCACACTAGAAGCAACAACTTTGTACTATACCATCACACTAGAAGCAACAACTTTATATTATACCATCACACTAGAAGTAACAACTTTGTACTATACCATCACACTAGAAGTAACAACTTTGTACTATACCATCATACTAGAAGCAACAACTTTGTACTATACCATCACACTAGAAGTAACAACTTTGTACTATACCATCACACTAGATCTAACAACTTTGTACTATACCATCACACTAGAAGTAACAACTTTGTACTATACCATCACACTAGAAGCAACAACTTTGTACTATATCATCACACTAAAAGTAACAACTTTGTACTATAACATCACACTAGAAGTAACAACTTTGAACTATACCATCACACTAGAAGTAACAACTTTGTACTATACCATCACACTAGAAGCAACAACTTTGTACCATACCATCACACTAGAAGTAACAACTTTGTACTATACCATCACACTAGAAGCAACAACTTTGTACTATACCATCACATTAGAAGTAACAACTTTGTACTATACCATCACACTATACGTAACAACTTTGTACTATACCATCACTAGAAGTAACAACTTTGTACTATACCATCACACTAGAAGCAACAACTTTGTACACTACCATCACACTAGAAGCAACAACTTTGTACTATACCATCACACTAGAAGCAACAACTTTGTACTATACCATCACACTAGAAGTAACAACTTTGTACTATACCAACAAACTAGAAGCAACAACTTTGTACTATACCATCACACTAGAAGTAACAACTTTGTACTATACCATCACACTAGAAGCAACAACTTTGTACTATACCATCACACTAGAAGCAACAACTTTGTACAATACCATCACACAAGAAGTAACAACTTTGTACTATACCATCACACTAGAAGTAACAACTTTGTACTATACCATCACTAGAAGTAACAACTTTGTACTATACCATCACACTAGAAGTAACAACTTTGTACTATACCATCACACTAGAAGCAACAACTTTGTACTATACCATCACACTAGAAGCAACAACTTTGTACTATACCATCACACTAGAAGCAACAACTTTGTACTATACCATCACACTAGAAACAACAACTTTGTACTATACCATCACACTAGAAGCAACAACTTTGAACTATACCATCACACTAGAAGTAACAACTTTGTACTATACCATCACACTAGAAGTAACAACTTTGTACTATACCATCACACTAGAAGCAACAACTTTGTACTATACCATCACACTAGAAGTAACAACTTTGTACTATACCATCACACCAGAAGCAACAACTTTGTACTGTACCATCACACTAGAAGCAACAACTTTGTACTATACCATCACACTAGAAGCAACAACTTTGTACTATACCATCACACTGGAAGCAACAACTTTGTACTATACCATCACACTAGAAGTAACAACTTTGTACTATACCATCACTAAAAGTAACAACTTTGTACTATACCATCACACTAGAAGCAACAACTTTGTACTATACCATCACACTAGAAGTAACAACTTTGTACTATACCATCACACTAGAAGCAACAACTTTGTACTATATCATCACACTGGAAGCAACAACTTTGTACTATACCATCACACTAGAAGTAACAACTTTGTACTATACCATCACTAGAAGTAACAACTTTGTACTATACCATCACACTAGAAGCAACAACTTTGTACTATACCATCACACTAGAAGTAACAACTTTGTACTATACCATCACACTAGAAGTAACAACTTTGTACTATACCATCACACTAGAACTAACAACTTTGTACTATACCATCACACTAGAAGTAACAACTTTGTACTATACCATCACACTAGAAGTAACAACTTTGTACTATAACATCACACTAGAAGCAACAACTTTGTACTATACCATCACACTGGAAGCAACAACTGTGTACTATACCATCACACTAGAAGCAACAACTTTGTACTATACCATCACACTAGAAGCAACAACTTTGTACTATACCATCACACTAGAAGCAACAACTTTGTACTATACCATCACACTAGAAGTAACAACTTTGTACTATACCATCACACTAGAAGTAACAACTGTGTACTATACCATCACACTAGAAGTAACAACTTTGTACTATACCTTCACACTAGAAGTAACAACTTTGTACTATAACATCACACTAGAAGCAACAACTTTGTACTATACCATCACACTGGAAGCAACAACTGTGTACTATACCATCACACTAGAAGCAACAACTTTGTACTATACCATCACACTAGTAGCAACAACTTTGTACTATACCATCACACTGGAAGCAACAACTTTGTACTATACCATCACACTAGAAGTAACAACTTTGTACTATACCATCACACTAGAAGCAACAACTTTGTACTATACCATCACACTAGAAGTAACAACTTTGTACTATAACATCACACTAGAAGCAACAACTTTGTACTATACCATCACTAGAAGCAACAACTTTGTACTATACCATCACACTAGAACTAACAACTTTGTACTATACCATCACACTAGAAGTAACAACTTTGTACTATACCATCACACTAGAAGCAACAACTTTGTACTATACCATCACACTAGAAGTAACAACTTTGTACTATAACATCACACTAGAAGCAACAACTTTGTACTATACCATCACACTAGAAGTAACAACGTTGTACTATACCATCACACTAGAAGTAACAACTTTGTACTATACCATCACTAAAAGTAACAACTTTGTACTATACCATCACACTAGAAGCAACAACTTTGTATTATACCATCACACTAGAAGCAACAACTTTGTACTATACCATCACACTAGAAGTAACAACTTTGTACTATACCATCACACTAGAAGCAACAACTTTGTACTATACCATCACACTAGAAGTAACAACTTTGTACTATGCCATCACTAGAAGTAACAACTTTGTACTATACCATCACACTAGAAGTAACAACTTTGTACTATACCATCACACTAGAAGTAACAACTTTGTACTATACCATCACACTAGAAGCAACAACTTTGTACTATACCATCACACTAGAAGCAACAACTTTGTACTATACCATCACACTAGAAACAACAACTTTGTACTATACCATCACACTAGAAGCAACAACTTTGTACTATACCATCACACTGGAAGCAACAACTTTGTACTATTCCATCACACTAGAAGCAACAACTTTGTACTATACCATCACACTGGAAGCAACAACTTTGTACTATACCATCACACTGGAAGCAACAACTTTGTACTATACCATCACACTAGAAGTAACAACTTTGTACTATACCATCACACTAGAAGCAACAACTTTGTACTATACCATCACACTAGAAGCAACAACTTTGTACTATACCATCACACAAGAAGTAACAACTTTGTACTATACCATCACTAGAAGTAACAACTTTGTACTATACCATCACACTAGAAGTAACAACTTTGTACTATACCATCACACTAGAAGCAACAACTTTGTACTATACCATCACACTAGAAGCAACAACTTTGTACTATACCATCACACTAGAAGCAACAACTTTGTACTATACCATCACACTAGAAACAACAACTTTGTACTATACCATCACACTAGAAGCAACAACTTTGTACTATACCATCACACTTGAAGCAACAACTGTGTACTATACCATCACACTAGAAGTAACAACTTTGTACTATACCATCACACTAGAAGTAACAACTTTGTACTATACCATCACACTAGAAGCAACAACTTTGTACTATACCATGACACTAGAAGTAACAACTTTGTACTATACCATCACACTAGAAGTAACAACTTTGTACTATACCATCACACTAGAAGCAACAACTTTGTACTATATCATCACACTAGAAGTAACAACTTTGTACTATACCATCACACTAGAAGCAACAACTTTGTACTATACCATCACACTAGAAGTAACAACTTTGTACTATACCATCACACTAGAAGCAACAACTTTGTACTATACCATCACACTAGAAGTAACAACTTTGTACTATATCATCACACTGGAAGCAACAACTTTGTACTATACCATCACACTAGAAGTAACAACTTTGTACTATACCATCACTAGAAGTAACAACTTTGTACTATACCATCACACTAGAAGCAACAACTTTGTACTATACCATCACACTAGAAGTAACAACTTTGTACTATACCATCACACTAGAAGTAACAACTTTGTACTATACCATCACTAGAAGCAACAACTTTGTACTATACCATCACACTAGAATCAACAACTTTGTACTATACCATCACACTAGAAGCAACAACTTTGTACTATACCATCACACTAGAAGTAACAACTTTGTACTATACCATCACACTAGAAGTAACAACTTTGTACTATACCATCACACTAGAAGCAACAACTTTGTACTATACCATCACACTAGAAGTAACAACTTTGTACTATACCATCACACCAGAAGCAACAACTTTGTACTATACCATCATACTAGAAGCAACAACTTTGTACTATACCATCACACTAGAAGCAACAACTTTGTACATACCATCACACTGGAAGCAACAACTTTGTACTATACCATCACACTAGAAGTAACAACTTTGTACTATACCATCACTAGAAGTAACAACTTTGTACTATACCATCACACTAGAAGCAACAACTTTGTACTATACCATCACACTAGAAGCAACAACTTTGTACTATACCATCACACTAGAAGTAACAACTTTGTACTATATCATCACACTGGAAGCAACAACTTTATACTATACCATCACACTAGAAGTAACAACTTTGTACTATACCATCACTAGAAGTAACAACTTTGTACTATACCATCACACTAGAAGCAACAACTTTGTACTATACCATCACACTAGAAGTAACAACTTTGTACTATACCATCACACTAGAAGTAACAACTTTGTACTATAACAGCACACTAGAAGTAACAACTTTGTACTATACCATCACTAGAAGTAACAACTTTGTACTATACCATCACACTAGAACTAACAACTTTGTACTATACCATCACACTAGAAGTAACAACTTTGTACTATACCATCACACTAGAAGTAACAACTTTGTACTATAACATCACACTAGAAGCAACAACTTTGTACTATACCATCACACTGGAAGCAACAACTTTGTACTATACCATCACACTAGAAGCAACAACTTTGTACTATACCATCACACTAGAAGCAACAACTTTGTACTATACCATCACACTAGAAGCAACAACTTTGTACTATACCATCACACTAGAAGTAACAACTTTGTACTATACCATCACACTAGAAGTAACAACTGTGTACTATACCATCACACTAGAAGTAACAACTTTGTACTATACCATCACACTAGAAGCAACAACTTTGTACTATACCATCACACTAGTAGCAACAACTTTGTACTATACCATCACACTGGAAGTAACAACTTTGTACTATACCATCACACTAGAAGCAACAACTTTGTACTATACCATCACACTAGAAGTAACAACTTTGTACTATAACATCACACTAGAAGCAACAACTTTGTACTATACCATCACTAGAAGCAACAACTTTGTACTATACCATCACACTAAAACTAACAACTTTGTACTATACCATCACACTAGAAGTAACAACTTTGTACTATACCATCACACTAGAAGCAACAACTTTGTACTATACCATCACACTAGAAGTAACAACTTTGTACTATAACATCACACTAGAAGCAACAACTTTGTACTATACCATCACTAGAAGCAACAACTTTGTACTATACCATCACACTAGAACTAACAACTTTGTACTATACCATCACACTAGAAGTAACAACTTTGTACTATACCATCACACTAGAAGCAACAACTTTGTACTATACCATCACACTAGAAGTAACAACTTTGTACTATAACATCACACTAGAAGCAACAACTTTGTACTATACCATCACACTAGAAGTAACAACTTTGTACTATACCATCACACTAGAAGTAACAACTTTGTACTATACCATCACTAAAAGTAACAACTTTGTACTATACCATCACACTAGAAGCAACAACTTTGTATTATACCATCACACTAGAAGCAACAACTTTGTACTATACCATCACACTAGAAGTAACAACTTTGTACTATACCATCACACTAGAAGCAACAACTTTGTACTATACCATCACACTAGAAGTAACAACTTTGTACTATACCATCACACTAGAAGTAACAACTTTGTACTATACCATCACACTAGAAGTAACAACTTTGTACTATACCATCACACTAGAAGTAACAACTTTGTACTATACCATCACACTAGAAGCAACAACTTTGTACTATACCATCACACTAGAAGCAACATCTTTGTACTATACCATCACACTAGAAACAACAACGTTGTACTATACCATCACACTAGAAGCAACAACTTTGTACTATACCATCACACTGGAAGCAACAACTTTGTACTATACCATCACACTAGAAGCAACAACTTTGTACTATACCATCACACTGGAAGCAACAACTTTGTACTATACCATCACACTGGAAGCAACAACTTTGTACTATACCATCACACTAGAAGTAACAACTTTGTACTATACCATCACACTAGAAGCAACAACTTTGTACTATACCATCACACTAGAAGCAACAACTTTGTACTATACCATCACACAAGAAGTAACAACTTTGTACTATACCATCACTAGAAGTAACAACTTTGTACTATACCATCACACTAGAAGTAACAACTTTGTACTATACCATCACACTAGAAGCAACAACTTTGTACTATACCATCACACTAGAAGCAACAACTTTGTACTATACCATCACACTAGAAGCAACAACTTTGTACTATACCATCACACTAGAAACAACAACTTTGTACTATACCATCACACTAGAAGTAACAACTTTGTACTATACCATCACACTAGAAGCAACAACTCTGTACTATACCATCACACTAGAAGTAACAACTTTGTACTATACCATCACACTAGAAGCAACAACTTTGTACTATACCATCACACTAGAAGTAACAACTTTGTACTATACCATCACACTAGAAGTAACAACTTTGTACTATACCATCACACTAGAAGTAACAACTTTGTACTATACCATCACTAGAAGTAACAACTTTGTACTATACCATCACACTAGAAGCAACAACTTTGTACTATACCATCACACTAGAATTAACAACTTTGTACTATACCATCACACTAGAAGTAACAACTTTGTACTATACCATCACTAGAAGCAACAACTTTGTACTATACCATCACACTAGAACTAACAACTTTGTACTATACCATCACACTAGAAGTAACAACTTTGTACTATGCCATCACACTAGAAGTAACAACTTTGAACTATAACATCACACTAGAAGCAACAACTTTGTACTATACCATCACACTGGAAGCAACAACTTTGTACTATACCATCACACTAGAAGCAACAACTTTGTACTATACCATCACACTAGAAACAACAACTTTGTACTATACCATCACACTAGAAGCAACAACTTTGTACTATACCATCACACTGGAAGCAACAACTTTGTACTATACCATCACACTAGAAGTAACAACTTTGTACTATACCATCACACTAGAAGCAACAACTTTGTACTATACCATCACACTAGAAGTAACAACTTTGTACTATACCATCACACTAGAAGTAACAACTTTGTACTATACCATCACTAGAAGCAACAACTTTGTACTATACCATCACACTAGAACTAACAACTTTGTACTATACCATCACACTAGAAGTAACAACTTTGTACTATACCATCACACTAGAAGTAACAACTTTGTACTATAACATCACACTAGAAGCAACAACTTTGTACTATACCATCACACTGGAAGCAACAACTTTGTACTATACCATCACACTAAAAGCAACAACTTTGTACTATACCATCACACTAGAAGCAACATCTTTGTACTATACCATCACACTAGAAGCAACAACTTTGTACTATACCATCACACTAGAAGTAACAACTGTGTACTATACCATCACACTAGAAGTAACAACTTTGTACTATACCATCACACTAGAAGTAACAACTTTGTACTATACCATCACACTAGAAGTAAAAACTTTGTACTATACCATCACACTAGAAGCAACAACTTTGTACTATACCATCACACTAGAAGCAACAACTTTGTATTATACCATCACACTAGAAGTAACAACTTTGTACTATACCATCACATTAGAAGTAACAACTTTGTACTATACCATCACACTAGACGTAACAACTTTGTACTATACCATCACTAGAAGTAACAACTTTGTACTATACCATCACACTAGAAGTAACAACTTTGTACTATACCATCACACTAGAAGCAACAACTTTGTACTATACCATCAGACTAGAAGTAACAACTTTGTACTATACCATCACACTAGAAGTAACAACTTTGTACTATACCATCACTCTAGAAGCAACAACTTTGTACTATACCATCACACTAGAAGTAACAACTTTGTACTATACCATCACACTAGAAGTAACAACTTTGTACTATACCATCACTAGAAGTAACAACTTTGTACTATACCATCACACTAGAAGTAACAACTTTGTACTATACCATCACACTAGAAGTAACAACTTTGTACTATACCATCACACTAGAAGCAACAACTTTGTACTATACCATCACACTAGAAGCAACAACTTTGTACTATACCATCACACTAGAAGCAACAACTTTGTACCATACCATCACACTAGAAGTAACAACTTTGTACTATACCATCACACTAGAAGCAACAACTTTGTACTATACCATCACACTAGACGTAACAACTTTGTACTATACCATCACTAGAAGTAACAACTTTGTACTATACCATCACACTAGAAGTAACAACTTTGTACTATACCATCACTAGAAGTAACAACTTTGTATTATACCATCACACTAGAAGTAACAACTTTGTACTATACCATCACACTAGAAGCAACAACTTTGTACTATACCATCACACTAGAAGTAACAACTTTGTACTATACCATCACACTAGAAGTAACAACTTTGTACTATACCATCACTAGAAGTAACAACTTTGTACTATACCATCACACTAGAAGTAACAACTTTGTACTATACCATCACACTAGAAGTAACAACTTTGTACTATACCATCACACTAGAAGCAACAACTTTGTACTATACCATCACACTAGAAGCAACAACTTTGTACTATACCATCACACTAGAAGCAACAACTTTGTACCATACCATCACACTAGAAGTAACAACTTTGTACTATACCATCACACTAGAAGCAACAACTTTGTACTATACCATCACACTAGAAGTAACAACTTTGTACTATAACATCACACTAGAAGTAACAACTTTGTACTATACCATCACTAGAAGCAACAACTTTGTACTATACCATCACACTAGAACTAACAACTTTGTACTATACCATCACACTAGAAGTAACAACTTTGTACTATACCATCACACTAGAAGCAACAACTTTGTACTATACCATCACACTAGAAGCAACAACTTTGTACTATACCATCACATTAGAAGTAACAACTTTGTACTATACCATCACACTAGACGTAACAACTTTGTACTATACCATTACTAGAAGTAACAACTTTGTACTATACCATCACACTAGAAGTAACAACTTTGTACTATACCATCACACTAGAAGTAACAACTTTGTACTATACCATCACTAGAAGTAACAGCTTTGTACTATACCATCACACTAGAAGTAACAACTTTGTACTATACCATCACACTAGAAGTAACAACTTTGTACTATACCATCACTAGAAGTAACAACTTTGTATTATACCATCACACTAGAAGTAACAACTTTGTACTATACCATCACACTAGAAGCAACAACTTTGTACTATACCATCACACTAGAAGTAACAACTTTGTACTATACCATCACACTAGAAGTAACAACTTTGTACTATACCATCACTAGAAGTAACAGCTTTGTACTATACCATCACACTAGAAGTAACAACTTTGTACTATACCATCACACTAGAAGTAACAACTTTGTACTATACCATCACACTAGAAGCAACAACTTTGTACTATACCATCACACTAGAAGCAACAACTTTGTACTATACCATCACACTAGAAGCAACAACTTTGTACCATACCATCACACTAGAAGTAACAACTGTGTACTATACCATCACACTAGAAGCAACAACTTTGTACTATAACATCACACTAGAAGTAACAACTTTGTACTATACCATCACTAGAAGCAACAACTTTGTACTATACCATCACACTAGAAGCAACACCTTTGTACTATACCATCACACTAGAAGTAACAACTTTGTACTATAACATCACACTAGAAGCAACAACTTTGTACTATACCATCACACTAGAAGTAACAACTTTGTACTATACCATCACACTAGAAGTAACAACTTTGTACTATACCATCACTAGAAGTAACAACTTTGTTCTATACCATCACACTAGAAGCAACAACTTTGTACTATACCCTCACACTAGAAGCAACAACTTTGTACTATACCATCACACTAGAAGGAACACCTTTGTACTATACCATCACACTAGAAGCAACAACTTTGTACCATACCATCACACTAGAAGTAACAACTTTGTACTATACCATCACTAGAAGTAACAACTTTGTACTATACCATCACACTAGAAGTAACAACTTTGTACTATACCATCATACTAGAAGGAACAACTTTGTACTATACCATCACACTAGAAGTAACAACTTTGTACTATACCATCACTAGAAGTAACAACTTTGTACTATACCATCACACTAGAAGTAACAACTTTGTACTATACCATCACACTAGAAGCAACAACTTTGTACTATACCATCACACTAAAAGTAACAACTTTGTACCATACCATCACACTAGAAGCAACAACTGTGTACTATACCATCACACTAGAACTAACAACTTTGTACTATACCATCACACTAGAAGTAACAACTTTGTACTATACCATCATACTAGAAGCAACAACTTTGTACTATACCAGCACACTAGAAGTAACAACTTTGTACTATACCATCACACTAGAAGTAACAACTTTGTACTATATCATCATACTAAAAGTAACAGCTTTGTACTATACCATCACACTAGAAGTAACAACTTTGTACTATACCATCATACTAGAAGTAACAACTTTGTACTATACCATCACACTAGAAGTAACAACTTTGTACTATACCATCACACTAGAAGCAACAACTTTGTACTATACCATCACACTAGAAGTAACAACTTTGTACTATACCATCACACTAGAAGTAACAACTTTGTACTATACCATCACTAGAAGTAACAGCTTTGTACTATACCATCACACTAGAAGTAACAACTTTGTACTATACCATCACACTAGAAGTAACAACTTTGTACTATACCATCACACTAGAAGTAACAACTTTGTACTATACCATCACTAGAAGTAACAGCTTTGTACTATACCATCACACTAGAAGTAACAACTTTGTACTATACCATCACACTAGAAGTAACAACTTTGTACTATACCATCACTAGAAGTAACAACTTTGTATTATACCATCACACTAGAAGTAACAACTTTGTACTATACCATCACACTAGAAGCAACAACTTTGTACTATACCATCACACTAGAAGTAACAACTTTGTACTATACCATCACACTAGAAGTAACAACTTTGTACTATACCATCACTAGAAGTAACAGCTTTGTACTATACCATCACACTAGAAGTAACAACTTTGTACTATACCATCACACTAGAAGTAACAACTTTGTACTATACCATCACACTAGAAGCAACAACTTTGTACTATACCATCACACTAGAAGTAACAACTTTGTACTATACCATCACACTAGAAGTAACAACTTTGTACTATACCATCACTAGAAGTAACAGCTTTGTACTATACCATCACACTAGAAGTAACAACTTTGTACTATACCATCACACTAGAAGTAACAACTTTGTACTATACCATCACACTAGAAGCAACAACTTTGTACTATACCATCACACTAGAAGCAACAACTTTGTACTATACCATCACACTAGAAGCAACAACTTTGTACCATACCATCACACTAGAAGTAACAACTGTGTACTATACCATCACACTAGAAGCAACAACTTTGTACTATAACATCACACTAGAAGTAACAACTTTGTACTATACCATCACTAGAAGCAACAACTTTGTACTATACCATCACACTAGAAGCAACACCTTTGTACTATACCATCACACTAGAAGTAACAACTTTGTACTATAACATCACACTAGAAGCAACAACTTTGTACTATACCATCACACTAGAAGTAACAACTTTGTACTATACCATCACACTAGAAGTAACAACTTTGTACTATACCATCACTAGAAGTAACAACTTTGTTCTATACCATCACACTAGAAGCAACAACTTTGTACTATACCCTCACACTAGAAGCAACAACTTTGTACTATACCATCACACTAGAAGGAACACCTTTGTACTATACCATCACACTAGAAGCAACAACTTTGTACCATACCATCACACTAGAAGTAACAACTTTGTACTATACCATCACTAGAAGTAACAACTTTGTACTATACCATCACACTAGAAGTAACAACTTTGTACTATACCATCATACTAGAAGGAACAACTTTGTACTATACCATCACACTAGAAGTAACAACTTTGTACTATACCATCACTAGAAGTAACAACTTTGTACTATACCATCACACTAGAAGTAACAACTTTGTACTATACCATCACACTAGAAGCAACAACTTTGTACTATACCATCACACTAAAAGTAACAACTTTGTACCATACCATCACACTAGAAGCAACAACTTTGTACTATACCATCACACTAGAACTAACAACTTTGTACTATACCATCACACTAGAAGTAACAACTTTGTACTATACCATCATACTAGAAGCAACAACTTTGTACTATACCAGCACACTAGAAGTAACAACTTTGTACTATACCATCACACTAGAAGTAACAACTTTGTACTATATCATCATACTAAAAGTAACAGCTTTGTACTATACCATCACACTAGAAGTAACAACTTTGTACTATACCATCATACTAGAAGTAACAACTTTGTACTATACCATCACACTAGAAGTAACAACTTTGTACTATACCATCACACTAGAAGCAACAACTTTGTACTATACCATCACACTAGAAGCAACAACTTTGTACTATACCATCACATTAGAAGTAACAACTTTGTACTATACCATCACACTAGACGTAACAACTTTGTACTATACCATCACACTAGAAGTAACAACTTTGTACTATAACATCACACTAGACGTAACAACTTTGTACTATACCATCACTAGAAGTAACAACTTTGTACTATACCATCACACTAGAAGTAACAACTTTGTACTATACCATCACACTAGAAGTAACAACTTTGTACTATACCATCACTAGAAGTAACAGCTTTGTACTATACCATCACACTAGAAGTAACAACTTTGTACTATACCATCACACTAGAAGTAACAACTTTGTACTATACCATCACTAGAAGTAACAACTTTGTATTATACCATCACACTAGAAGTAACAACTTTGTACTATACCATCACACTAGAAGCAACAACTTTGTACTATACCATCACACTAGAAGTAACAACTTTGTACTATACCATCACACTAGAAGTAACAACTTTGTACTATACCATCACTAGAAGTAACAGCTTTGTACTATACCATCACACTAGAAGTAACAACTTTGTACTATACCATCACACTAGAAGTAACAACTTTGTACTATACCATCACACTAGAAGCAACAACTTTGTACTATACCATCACACTAGAAGCAACAACTTTGTACTATACCATCACACTAGAAGCAACAACTTTGTACCATACCATCACACTAGAAGTAACAACTGTGTACTATACCATCACACTAGAAGCAACAACTTTGTACTATAACATCACACTAGAAGTAACAACTTTGTACTATACCATCACTAGAAGCAACAACTTTGTACTATACCATCACACTAGAAGCAACACCTTTGTACTATACCATCACACTAGAAGTAACAACTTTGTACTATAACATCACACTAGAAGCAACAACTTTGTACTATACCATCACACTAGAAGTAACAACTTTGTACTATACCATCACACTAGAAGTAACAACTTTGTACTATACCATCACTAGAAGTAACAACTTTGTTCTATACCATCACACTAGAAGCAACAACTTTGTACTATACCCTCACACTAGAAGCAACAACTTTGTACTATACCATCACACTAGAAGGAACACCTTTGTACTATACCATCACACTAGAAGCAACAACTTTGTACCATACCATCACACTAGAAGTAACAACTTTGTACTATACCATCACTAGAAGTAACAACTTTGTACTATACCATCACACTAGAAGTAACAACTTTGTACTATACCATCATACTAGAAGGAACAACTTTGTACTATACCATCACACTAGAAGTAACAACTTTGTACTATACCATCACTAGAAGTAACAACTTTGTACTATACCATCACACTAGAAGTAACAACTTTGTACTATACCATCACACTAGAAGCAACAACTTTGTACTATACCATCACACTAAAAGTAACAACTTTGTACCATACCATCACACTAGAAGCAACAACTTTGTACTATACCATCACACTAGAACTAACAACTTTGTACTATACCATCACACTAGAAGTAACAACTTTGTACTATACCATCATACTAGAAGCAACAACTTTGTACTATACCAGCACACTAGAAGTAACAACTTTGTACTATACCATCACACTAGAAGTAACAACTTTGTACTATATCATCATACTAAAAGTAACAGCTTTGTACTATACCATCACACTAGAAGTAACAACTTTGTACTATACCATCATACTAGAAGTAACAACTTTGTACTATACCATCACACTAGAAGTAACAACTTTGTACTATACCATCACACTAGAAGCAACAACTTTGTACTATACCATCACACTAGAAGTAACAACTTTGTACTATACCATCACACTAGAAGTAACAACTTTGTACTATACCATCACTAGAAGTAACAGCTTTGTACTATACCATCACACTAGAAGTAACAACTTTGTACTATACCATCACACTAGAAGTAACAACTTTGTACTATACCATCACACTAGAAGTAACAACTTTGTACTATACCATCACTAGAAGTAACAGCTTTGTACTATACCATCACACTAGAAGTAACAACTTTGTACTATACCATCACACTAGAAGTAACAACTTTGTACTATACCATCACTAGAAGTAACAACTTTGTATTATACCATCACACTAGAAGTAACAACTTTGTACTATACCATCACACTAGAAGCAACAACTTTGTACTATACCATCACACTAGAAGTAACAACTTTGTACTATACCATCACACTAGAAGTAACAACTTTGTACTATACCATCACTAGAAGTAACAGCTTTGTACTATACCATCACACTAGAAGTAACAACTTTGTACTATACCATCACACTAGAAGTAACAACTTTGTACTATACCATCACACTAGAAGCAACAACTTTGTACTATACCATCACACTAGAAGTAACAACTTTGTACTATACCATCACACTAGAAGTAACAACTTTGTACTATACCATCACTAGAAGTAACAGCTTTGTACTATACCATCACACTAGAAGTAACAACTTTGTACTATACCATCACACTAGAAGTAACAACTTTGTACTATACCATCACACTAGAAGCAACAACTTTGTACTATACCATCACACTAGAAGCAACAACTTTGTACTATACCATCACACTAGAAGCAACAACTTTGTACCATACCATCACACTAGAAGTAACAACTGTGTACTATACCATCACACTAGAAGCAACAACTTTGTACTATAACATCACACTAGAAGTAACAACTTTGTACTATACCATCACTAGAAGCAACAACTTTGTACTATACCATCACACTAGAAGCAACACCTTTGTACTATACCATCACACTAGAAGTAACAACTTTGTACTATAACATCACACTAGAAGCAACAACTTTGTACTATACCATCACACTAGAAGTAACAACTTTGTACTATACCATCACACTAGAAGTAACAACTTTGTACTATACCATCACTAGAAGTAACAACTTTGTTCTATACCATCACACTAGAAGCAACAACTTTGTACTATACCCTCACACTAGAAGCAACAACTTTGTACTATACCATCACACTAGAAGGAACACCTTTGTACTATACCATCACACTAGAAGCAACAACTTTGTACCATACCATCACACTAGAAGTAACAACTTTGTACTATACCATCACTAGAAGTAACAACTTTGTACTATACCATCACACTAGAAGTAACAACTTTGTACTATACCATCATACTAGAAGGAACAACTTTGTACTATACCATCACACTAGAAGTAACAACTTTGTACTATACCATCACTAGAAGTAACAACTTTGTACTATACCATCACACTAGAAGTAACAACTTTGTACTATACCATCACACTAGAAGCAACAACTTTGTACTATACCATCACACTAAAAGTAACAACTTTGTACCATACCATCACACTAGAAGCAACAACTTTGTACTATACCATCACACTAGAACTAACAACTTTGTACTATACCATCACACTAGAAGTAACAACTTTGTACTATACCATCATACTAGAAGCAACAACTTTGTACTATACCAGCACACTAGAAGTAACAACTTTGTACTATACCATCACACTAGAAGTAACAACTTTGTACTATATCATCATACTAAAAGTAACAGCTTTGTACTATACCATCACACTAGAAGTAACAACTTTGTACTATACCATCATACTAGAAGTAACAACTTTGTACTATACCATCACACTAGAAGTAACAACTTTGTACTATACCATCACACTAGAAGCAACAACTTTGTACTATACCATCACACTAGAAGCAACAACTTTGTACTATACCATCACATTAGAAGTAACAACTTTGTACTATACCATCACACTAGACGTAACAACTTTGTACTATACCATCACACTAGAAGTAACAACTTTGTACTATAACATCACACTAGACGTAACAACTTTGTACTATACCATCACTAGAAGTAACAACTTTGTACTATACCATCACACTAGAAGTAACAACTTTGTACTATACCATCACACTAGAAGTAACAACTTTGTACTATACCATCACTAGAAGTAACAGCTTTGTACTATACCATCACACTAGAAGTAACAACTTTGTACTATACCATCACACTAGAAGTAACAACTTTGTACTATACCATCACTAGAAGTAACAACTTTGTATTATACCATCACACTAGAAGTAACAACTTTGTACTATACCATCACACTAGAAGCAACAACTTTGTACTATACCATCACACTAGAAGTAACAACTTTGTACTATACCATCACACTAGAAGTAACAACTTTGTACTATACCATCACTAGAAGTAACAGCTTTGTACTATACCATCACACTAGAAGTAACAACTTTGTACTATACCATCACACTAGAAGTAACAACTTTGTACTATACCATCACACTAGAAGCAACAACTTTGTACTATACCATCACACTAGAAGCAACAACTTTGTACTATACCATCACACTAGAAGCAACAACTTTTTACCATACCATCACACTAGAAGTAACAACTGTGTACTATACCATCACACTAGAAGCAACAACTTTGTACTATAACATCACACTAGAAGTAACAACTTTGTACTATACCATCACTAGAAGCAACAACTTTGTACTATACCATCACACTAGAAGCAACACCTTTGTACTATACCATCACACTAGAAGTAACAACTTTGTACTATAACATCACACTAGAAGCAACAACTTTGTACTATACCATCACACTAGAAGTAACAACTTTGTACTATACCATCACACTAGAAGTAACAACTTTGTACTATACCATCACTAGAAGTAACAACTTTGTTCTATACCATCACACTAGAAGCAACAACTTTGTACTATACCCTCACACTAGAAGCAACAACTTTGTACTATACCATCACACTAGAAGGAACACCTTTGTACTATACCATCACACTAGAAGCAACAACTTTGTACCATACCATCACACTAGAAGTAACAACTTTGTACTATACCATCACTAGAAGTAACAACTTTGTACTATACCATCACACTAGAAGTAACAACTTTGTACTATACCATCATACTAGAAGGAACAACTTTGTACTATACCATCACACTAGAAGTAACAACTTTGTACTATACCATCACTAGAAGTAACAACTTTGTACTATACCATCACACTAGAAGTAACAACTTTGTACTATACCATCACACTAGAAGCAACAACTTTGTACTATACCATCACACTAAAAGTAACAACTTTGTACCATACCATCACACTAGAAGCAACAACTTTGTACTATACCATCACACTAGAACTAACAACTTTGTACTATACCATCACACTAGAAGTAACAACTTTGTACTATACCATCATACTAGAAGCAACAACTTTGTACTATACCAGCACACTAGAAGTAACAACTTTGTACTATACCATCACACTAGAAGTAACAACTTTGTACTATATCATCATACTAAAAGTAACAGCTTTGTACTATACCATCACACTAGAAGTAACAACTTTGTACTATACCATCATACTAGAAGTAACAACTTTGTACTATACCATCACACTAGAAGTAACAACTTTGTACTATACCATCACATTAGAAGTAACAACTTTGTACTATACCATCACACTAGAAGCAACAACTTTGTACTATACCATCACATTAGAAGCAACAACTTTGTACTATACCATCACACTAGAAGTAACAACTTTGTACTATACCATCACTAGAAGTAACAACTTTGTACTATACCATCACACTAGAAGTAACAACTGTGTATTATATCATCACACTAGAAGTAACAACTTTGTACTATACCATCACTAGAAGTAACAGCTTTGTACTATACCATCACACTAGAAGTAACAACTTTGTACTATACCATCACACTAGAAGTAACAACTTTGTACTATACCATCACTAGAAGTAACAACTTTGTATTATACCATCACACTAGAAGTAACAACTTTGTACTATACCATCACACTAGAAGCAACAACTTTGTACTATACCATCACACTAGAAGTAACAACTTTGTACTATACCATCACACTAGAAGTAACAACTTTGTACTATACCATCACTAGAAGTAACAGCTTTGTACTATACCATCACACTAGAAGTAACAACTTTGTACTATACCATCACACTAGAAGTAACAACTTTGTACTATACCATCACACTAGAAGCAACAACTTTGTACTATACCATCACACTAGAAGTAACAACTTTGTACTATACCATCACACTAGAAGTAACAACTTTGTACTATGCCATCACTAGAAGTAACAGCTTTGTACTATACCATCACACTAGAAGTAACAACTTTGTACTATACCATCACACTAGAAGTAACAACTTTGTACTATACCATCACACTAGAAGCAACAACTTTGTACTATACCATCACACTAGAAGCAACAACTTTGTACTATACCATCACACTAGAAGCAACAACTTTGTACCATACCATCACACTAGAAGTAACAACTGTGTACTATACCATCACACTAGAAGCAACAACTTTGTACTATAACATCACACTAGAAGTAACAACTTTGTACTATACCATCACTAGAAGCAACAACTTTGTACTATACCATCACACTAGAAGCAACACCTTTGTACTATACCATCACACTAGAAGTAACAACTTTGTACTATAACATCACACTAGAAGCAACAACTTTGTACTATACCATCACACTAGAAGTAACAACTTTGTACTATACCATCACACTAGAAGTAACAACTTTGTACTATACCATCACTAGAAGTAACAACTTTGTTCTATACCATCACACTAGAAGCAACAACTTTGTACTATACCCTCACACTAGAAGCAACAACTTTGTACTATACCATCACACTAGAAGGAACACCTTTGTACTATACCATCACACTAGAAGCAACAACTTTGTACCATACCATCACACTAGAAGTAACAACTTTGTACTATACCATCACTAGAAGTAACAACTTTGTACTATACCATCACACTAGAAGTAACAACTTTGTACTATACCATCATACTAGAAGGAACAACTTTGTACTATACCATCACACTAGAAGTAACAACTTTGTACTATACCATCACTAGAAGTAACAACTTTGTACTATACCATCACACTAGAAGTAACAACTTTGTACTATACCATCACACTAGAAGCAACAACTTTGTACTATACCATCACACTAAAAGTAACAACTTTGTACCATACCATCACACTAGAAGCAACAACTTTGTACTATACCATCACACTAGAACTAACAACTTTGTACTATACCATCACACTAGAAGTAACAACTTTGTACTATACCATCATACTAGAAGCAACAACTTTGTACTATACTAGCACACTAGAAGTAACAACTTTGTACTATACCATCACACTAGAAGTAACAACTTTGTACTATATCATCATACTAAAAGTAACAGCTTTGTACTATACCATCACACTAGAAGTAACAACTTTGTACTATACCATCATACTAGAAGTAACAACTTTGTACTATACCATCACACTAGAAGTAACAACTTTGTACTATACCATCACACTAGAAGCAACAACTTTGTACTATACCATCACACTAGAAGCAACAACTTTGTACTATACCATCACATTAGAAGTAACAACTTTGTACTATACCATCACTAGAAGCAACAACTTTGTACTATACCATCACACTAGAAGTAACAACTTTGTACTATACCATCACTAGAAGTAACAGCTTTGTACTATACCATCACACTAGAAGTAACAACTTTGTACTATACCATCACTAGAAGTAACAGCTTTGTACTATACCATCACACTAGAAGTAACAACTTTGTACTATACCATCACACTAGAAGTAACAACTTTGTACTATACCATCACTAGAAGTAACAACTTTGTATTATACCATCACACTAGAAGTAACAACTTTGTACTATACCATCACACTAGAAGCAACAACTTTGTACTATACCATCACACTAGAAGTAACAACTTTGTACTATACCATCACACTAGAAGTAACAACTTTGTACTATACCATCACTAGAAGTAACAGCTTTGTACTATACCATCACACTAGAAGTAACAACTTTGTACTATACCATCACACTAGAAGTAACAACTTTGTACTATACCATCACACTAGAAGCAACAACTTTGTACTATACCATCACACTAGAAGCAACAACTTTGTACTATACCATCACACTAGAAGCAACAACTTTGTACCATACCATCACACTAGAAGTAACAACTGTGTACTATACCATCACACTAGAAGCAACAACTTTGTACTATAACATCACACTAGAAGCAACAACTTTGTACCATACCATCACACTAGAAGTAACAACTGTGTACTATACCATCACACTAGAAGCAACAACTTTGTACTATAACATCACACTAGAAGTAACAACTTTGTACTATACCATCACTAGAAGCAACAACTTTGTACTATACCATCACACTAGAAGCAACACCTTTGTACTATACCATCACACTAGAAGTAACAACTTTGTACTATAACATCACACTAGAAGCAACAACTTTGTACTATACCATCACACTAGAAGTAACAACTTTGTACTATACCATCACACTAGAAGTAACAACTTTGTACTATACCATCACTAGAAGTAACAACTTTGTTCTATACCATCACACTAGAAGCAACAACTTTGTACTATACCCTCACACTAGAAGCAACAACTTTGTACTATACCATCACACTAGAAGGAACACCTTTGTACTATACCATCACACTAGAAGCAACAACTTTGTACCATACCATCACACTAGAAGTAACAACTTTGTACTATACCATCACTAGAAGTAACAACTTTGTACTATACCATCACACTAGAAGTAACAACTTTGTACTATACCATCATACTAGAAGGAACAACTTTGTACTATACCATCACACTAGAAGTAACAACTTTGTACTATACCATCACTAGAAGTAACAACTTTGTACTATACCATCACACTAGAAGTAACAACTTTGTACTATACCATCACACTAGAAGCAACAACTTTGTACTATACCATCACACTAAAAGTAACAACTTTGTACCATACCATCACACTAGAAGCAACAACTTTGTACTATACCATCACACTAGAACTAACAACTTTGTACTATACCATCACACTAGAAGTAACAACTTTGTACTATACCATCATACTAGAAGCAACAACTTTGTACTATACCAGCACACTAGAAGTAACAACTTTGTACTATACCATCACACTAGAAGTAACAACTTTGTACTATATCATCATACTAAAAGTAACAGCTTTGTACTATACCATCACACTAGAAGTAACAACTTTGTACTATACCATCATACTAGAAGTAACAACTTTGTACTATACCATCACACTAGAAGTAACAACTTTGTACTATACCATCACATTAGAAGTAACAACTTTGTACTATACCATCACACTAGAAGCAACAACTTTGTACTATACCATCACATTAGAAGCAACAACTTTGTACTATACCATCACACTAGAAGTAACAACTTTGTACTATACCATCACTAGAAGTAACAACTTTGTACTATACCATCACACTAGAAGTAACAACTGTGTATTATATCATCACCCTAGAAGCAACAACTTTGTACTATACCATCACACTAGAAGCAACAACTTTGTACTATACCATCACACTAGAAGTAACAACTTTGTACTATATCATCACTAGAAGTAACAACTTTGTACTATACCATCACACTAGAAGCAACAACTTTGTACTATACCATCACACTAGAAGTAACAACTTTGTACTATACCATCACACTAGAAGCAACAACTTTGTACTATACCATCACACTAGAATGAACAACTTTGTACTATACCATCACACTAGAAGCAACAACTTTGTACTATGCCATCACACTAGAAGCAACAACTTTGTACTATACCATCACTAGAAGTAACAACTTTGTACTATACCATCACACTAGAAGTAACAACTTTGTACTATACCATCACACTAGAAGTAACAACTTTGTACTATACCATCACACTAGAAGCAACAATTTGTACTATACCATCACACTAGAAGCAACAACTTTGTACTATACCATCACACTAGAAGTAACAACTTTGTACTATACCATCATACTAGAAGGAACAACTTTGTACTATACCATCACACTAGAAGTAACAACTTTGTACTATACCATCACTAGAAGTAACAACTTTGTACTATACCATCACACTAGAAGTAACAACTTTGTACTATACCATCACACTAGAAGCAACAACTTTGTACTATACCATCACACTAAAAGTAACAACTTTGTACCATACCATCACACTAGAAGCAACAACTTTGTACTATACCATCACACTAGAACTAACAACTTTGTACTATACCATCACACTAGAAGTAACAACTTTGTACTATACCATCATACTAGAAGCAACAACTTTGTACTATACCAGCACACTAGAAGTAACAACTTTGTACTATACCATCACACTAGAAGTAACAACTTTGTACTATATCATCATACTAAAAGTAACAGCTTTGTACTATACCATCACACTAGAAGTAACAACTTTGTACTATACCATCATACTAGAAGTAACAACTTTGTACTATACCATCACACTAGAAGTAACAACTTTGTACTATACCATCACATTAGAAGTAACAACTTTGTACTATACCATCACACTAGAAGCAACAACTTTGTACTATACCATCACATTAGAAGCAACAACTTTGTACTATACCATCACACTAGAAGTAACAACTTTGTACTATACCATCACTAGAAGTAACAACTTTGTACTATACCATCACACTAGAAGTAACAACTGTGTATTATATCATCACCCTAGAAGCAACAACTTTGTACTATACCATCACACTAGAAGCAACAACTTTGTACTATACCATCACACTAGAAGTAACAACTTTGTACTATATCATCACTAGAAGTAACAACTTTGTACTATACCATCACACTAGAAGCAACAACTTTGTACTATACCATCACACTAGAAGTAACAACTTTGTACTATACCATCACACTAGAAGCAACAACTTTGTACTATACCATCACACTAGAATGAACAACTTTGTACTATACCATCACACTAGAAGCAACAACTTTGTACTATGCCATCACACTAGAAGCAACAACTTTGTACTATACCATCACTAGAAGTAACAACTTTGTACTATACCATCACACTAGAAGTAACAACTTTGTACTATACCATCACACTAGAAGTAACAACTTTGTACTATACCATCACACTAGAAGCAACACTTTGTACTATACCATCACACTAGAAGCAACAACTTTGTACTATACCAGCACACTAGAAGCAACAACTTTGTACTATACCATCACACTAGAAGTAACAACTTTGTACTATACCATCACACTAGAAGCAACAACTTTGTACTATACCATCACCCTAGAAGTAACAACTTTGTACAATACCATCACACTAGAAGCAACAAATACCAAATTTATTATATTTGGTTGTGATCCAAGTGGGGGTTTGAAACTACAATCTACCACAATTGAGGCAAGCATGCTAACCATTACACCACCGATGCAGTTAAGAGTTTGATATTATTCCAAACTATTATTGATAAACAAGTGTGTTAATAAAACAAAATGATGATAAAAGACCAAGGACAACAGCTTTGATACACAGGTATCAGAGATTATACATAAGGATCACAAGGTTTCATGTGGATATAATACAGTATTTCAATTTTTTTTTCTTTTGTTACGTTATTTCTAATCAGTGTATATGATCAGAAATCAGTTTTATTTTCCAATATGGGTGTTATGATGCATATATGTACCTCACTGCATTTTCAAACTTTTTTTCACATCTGTTATCATATTGTTATCAAAATTCCAATAGAGTTCAGTGATCTATTATAACCTTACATTCAATGAACTTTTTCCTCCAAGTTCAAAGACCTTAAATTCAAATAAAGTATTCCATTTTTTATGATAAAACAATTTTTATTCTGTATTATAGTAAAATAAATTGCCTTAGCCAATAACTTGTACATCCTGTGTACCTTAGCCAATCATTTGACTAGACTGTGAGCCTTAGCCAATAATTTGAACAGCATATGTGCCCTATTAGCCAATCATTTGACCCATCTGTGAGCCTTAACCAATACTGTGAAATCACTTTTATTCATGGGGTACCAATTTTCGTGGGTAAGTTGATCCATGAAATCAAGAATCCAACGAACAATGAAACTTGGGAAGCAGTTTGACATCCATATATCACCATGCTGTCCTCGAATGACATCGACTTTCTGGACCAGCTGCATATGGGACAGTTGACAATTTTAATGATGAGGATATCTTTTAATGGGTTATAATCCACATGAAAATGTTTGTGAATGATTTGATTTTGAATGCATGTGTAAAAACGACAGAAATGTTTATTTGTGAAAAGATTCTAACAACTTCCAGTAATAAAATTTACTTCCAAACCATACACTAACGGTGACAAAATTTTAAGTGTTGAATAAACATTTCTGTTAAATTATAACACCCTTCAACTAACATATTTGATCACCTTTCTTTAAACAATTCAATTAAGTTAACTGTACATTTGCCCCGGGGTCAGGATTAATCTTGTGACCCCATTACGAGTGGCTTCACACTCCGAGATAAGGGTAATGAAAGATCGAACATGTTGAAGTAATTTTACAAGTACAATCTGTCATTGAAATCAAAATAATGAGATAAAACAAAATTTATTCTTTTTTTAGTTGTGAAAAATAAAAATTGAAAATAAAATGGAGATTAAATATTTATAAAATATAAAAGCAAATTCAATATATATTGATGGAAATTGCTAATGTACGTGCGCATAAAATAATTTCAGATGATTTTTAATTTTTTTTTAAATTAGATAAAATAACACTGATTTGCACTTATCTATAATTATGAAATTCAAAAGCAGATTTTGTTCCGATTCCAAGTTGATATATGTAAAAAAAAAAAATTGAAAAAATGAACACGTTTATATGCAAGTTCCACTTCCGATTACATAAATCTACGGCTCATTTGTCTAATGTATTGAAGCTGTATCGAAGTTTTGAAAACCAGTGAAACTTATTATGTTGAAAATATAAAATCCACGAATTTACGAATCCACGAAATTGTAAATTTTAACCAAATCACGAAAATTCATACCCACGAAGAAAAGTATTTTCACAGTAATTTGAACTGCCTGTGTGACCTATTAGTGAATCATTTGACCTGTCTGTGTGCCTTGCTAGCCAATCATTTACCAGCATCATACCTTAACCAATCATATGACCAGCCTGCATTTCCTTGTCCAATTAATTAAACAGCCTCTGTGCCCTATTAGTGAATCACATGACCAGTCTGTGTGCCTTTGCTTATCGCTTAACCAGCCTGTATGCCTTAGCCAATCAGTCGACCAACCTGTGTGCCTTAACCAATAAATTTAACTGCCTCTGTGCCCAATTAGTGAATTATTTGACCAGTATGTGTGCCTTAATGAATCATTTGATGGGCATGTGTGCCTTAACCTATCATTTGGCAAGCCTGTGTGTCTTAATGAATCATTTGGAGGGCATGTGTGCCTTAGCCTATCATTTGGCAAGCCTGTGTGCGTTAATGAATCATTTGATGGGCATGTGTGCCTTAGCCTATCATTTGGCAAGCCTGTGTGTCTTAATGAATTATTTGGAGGGCATGTGTGCATTAGCCAATCATTTGAACAGCTTATGTGCCCCATTAGTCAATCATTTGATCAACCTGTCTATTATTTTAATTCCATTGAATTTATGATATATTTCTGGGTTTTTTGTCAGTATAAATGCCTTTCCCCAATGTTTAATACTGATCGAGTCTACACACACAAAGCAAAATAATTTTAATATTTATTATGATTGACACAGTAAACAATTTACATCTACAAAATATGTGTACTACAAAACAGAAATTGTAAAGTCATTTTCACAAATATTTTTTCAAGTACTAATTTATGATACTATTCTGTAATATATAATATTCATATTTCAGATGCCATATATCCATTCTACTAGCAATTCAACCATTTTCCCCCTTATAATCATATAATATTGCAAAAAAGTATGTTCTTCAAAATATATACAATCGTTGATTTGTTTTGCGAGAATGGATTTGAGATGTCACATTGACTACCAGACTTTATAGGGGATAAAGATCTTCTATAACAACCTGACAAGTGAAATGATGGCTATCTCTTTACTACCAGACTTTATAGGGGATAAAGATCTTCTATAACAACCTGACAAGTGAAATGATGGCTATCTCTTTACTACCAGACTTTATAGGGGATAAAGATCTTCTATAACAACCTGACAAGTGAAATGATGGCTATCTCTTTACTACCAGACTTTATAGGGGATAAAGATCTTCTATAACAACCTGACAAGTGAAATGATGGCTATCTCTTTACTACCAGACTTTATAGGGGATAAAGATCTTCTATAACAACCTGACAAGTGAAATGATGGCTATCTCTTTACTACCAGACTTAATAGGGGATAAAGATCTTCTATAACAACCTGACAAGTGAAATGATGGCTATCTCTTTACTACCAGACTTTATAGGGGATAAAGATCTTCTATAACAACCTGACAAGTGAAATGATGGCTATCTCTTTACTACCAGACTTTATAGGGGATAAAGATCTTCTATAACAACCTGACAAGTGAAATGATGGCTATCTCTTTACTACCAGACTTTATAGGGGATAAAGATCTTCTATAACAACCTGACAAGTGAAATGATGGCTATCTCTTTACTACCAGACTTTATAGGGGATAAAGATCTTCTATAACAACCTGACAAGCGAAATGATGGCTATCTCTTTACTACCAGACTTTATAGGGGATAAAGATCTTCTATAACAACCTGACAAGTGAAATGATGGCTATCTCTTTACTACCAGACTTTATAAGGGATAAAGATCTTCTATAACAACCTGACAAGTGAAATGATGGCTATCTCTTTACTACCAGACTTTATAGGGGATAAAGATCTTCTATAACAACCTGACAAGTGAAATGATGGCTATCTCTTTACTACCAGACTTTATAGGGGATAAAGATCTTCTATAACAACCTGACAAGTGAAATGATGGCTATCTCTTTACTACCAGACTTAATAGGGGATAAAGATCTTCTATAACAACCTGACAAGTGAAATGATGGCTATTCTTTACTACCAGACTTTATAGGGGATAAAGATCTTCTATAACAACCTGACAAGTGAAATGATGGCTATTCTTTACTACCAGACTTTATAGGGGATAAAGATCTTCTATAACAACCTGACAAGTGAAATGATGGCTATCTCTTTACTACCAGACTTAATAGGGGATAAAGATCTTCTATAACAACCTGACAAGTGAAATGATGGCTATCTCTTTACTACCAGACTTTATAGGGGATAAAGATCTTCTATAACAACCTGACAAGTGAAATGATGGCTATTCTTTACTACCAGACTTTATAGGGGATAAAGATCTTCTATAACAACCTGACAAGTGACGGTGAAGCCTGGGATGTGAGATGTCACATTGAAGGTGAAGTGTGGGATGTGAGATGTCACATTGAAGGTGAAGCCTGGGATGTGAGATGTCACATTGAAGGTGAAGCCTGGGATGTGAGATGTCACATTGAAGGTGAAGCCTGGGATGTGAGATGTCACATTGAAGGTGAAGCCTGGGATGTGAGATGTCACATTGAAGGTGAAGCCTGGGATGTGAGATGTCACATTGAAGGTGAAGCCTGGGATGTGAGATGTCACATTGAAGGTGAAGCCTGGGACGTGAGATGTCACATTGAAGGTGAAGCCTGGGATGTGAGATGTCACATTGAAGGTGAAGCCTGGGATGTGAGATGTCACATTGAAGGTGAAGCCTGGGATGCGAGATGTCACATTGAAGGTGAAGCCTGGGATGCGAGATGTCACATTGAAGGTGAAGCCTGGGATGCGAGATGTCACATTGAAGGTGAAGCCTGGGATGCGAGATGTCACATTGAAGGTGAAGCCTGGGATGCGAGATGTCACATTGAAGGTGAAGCCTGGGATGTGAGATGTCACATTGAAGGTGAAGCCTGGGATGAGATGTCACATTGAAGGTGAAGCCTGGGATGTGAGATGTCACATTGAAGGTGAAGCGTGGGATGTGAGATGTCGATTGAAGGTGAAGCGTGGGATGTGAGATGTCACATTGAAGGTGAAGCCTGGGATGTGAGATGTCACATTGAAGGTGAAGCCTGGGATGTGAGATGTCACATTGAAGGTGAAGCCTGGGATGCGAGATGTCACATTGAAGGTGAAGCCTGGGATGCGAGATGTCACATTGAAGGTGAAGCCTGGGATGTGAGATGTCACATTGAAGGTGAAGCCTGGGATGCGAGATGTCACATTGAAGGTGAAGCCTGGGATGCGAGATGTCACATTGAAGGTGAAGCGTGGGATGCGAGATGTCACATTGAAGGTGAAGCCTGGGATGTGAGATGTCACATTGAAGGTGAAGCCTGGGATGTGAGATGTCACATTGAAGGTGAAGCCTGGGATGTGAGATGTCACATTGAAGGTGAAGCCTGGGATGTGAGATGTCACATTGAAGGTGAAGCCTGGGATGTGAAATGTCACATTGAAGGTGAAGCCTGGGATGTGAAATGTCACATTGAAGGTGAAGCATGGGATGTAAGATGTCACATTGAAGGTGAAGCCTGGGATGTGAGATGTCACATTGAAGGTGAAGCGTGGGATGCGAGATGTCACATTGAAGGTGAAGCGTGGGATGCGAGATGTCACATTGAAGGTGAAGCGTGGGATGCCAGATGTCACATTGAAGGTGAAGCCTGGGATGCGAGATGTCACATTGAAGGTGAAGCGTGGGGTGTGAGATGTCACATTGAAGGTGAAGCGTGGGATGTGAGATGTCACACTGAAGGTGAAGCCTGGGATGTGAGATGTCACATTGAAGGTGAAGCCTGGGATGTGAGATGTCACATTGAAGGTGAAGCGTGGGATGTGAGATGTCACATTGAAGGTGAAGTGTGGGATGTGAGATGTCACATTGAAGGTGAAGCGTGGGATGTGAGATGTCACATTGAAGGTGAAGCGTGGGATGTGAGATGTCACATTGAAGGTGAAGCCTGGGATGTGAGATGCCATGAGAAGTTCATTTAGAGAAAAACATATCAGTGATAATATGCTTATAATGTTTATGAGATGATGAGTGACATCGTTATAGCTTCACATTAATAAATATTATGTTCATATCATGATAATTGCATAATAGATATATAGATCAAAGGGAAATTGTGCAAATCAATACAAATTTCAAACAATATAATGGAATAAATACAAGACATACATGTATGAACTAATGTTATCTTTGTTTATTTTATCATAGAATTATACACTAATGAGATGAAATGACATTGAAATGAAATTTATGACAAGATAAAAAAAACATCTAATTAATTTAATGAGAAGTTAGTTATCCCCCCTCTATATCAATTAACAGACATTTAATTTATTGACAGGGTAACAAATCTAATTTAACACCTGTATGTGAATTAAAACTAATTAATTCAGGTTTACATAACATATTTAAGTCAGCAAGTCAAAACCATACATCACCCTTTTTGATTACCTTGCAATCTTGCACGAGAGGTAGACAATTAGTGTATCATAGCTGCCAAGTACCCAAAATATATATCAGGGAAATCCTGATGACATTCGCTTTAAATCCAAAGTTTTGATTGTATGGTGTATTTTTATGAATCAATTGCAACTCCTTTAACATTAACGTTTTGGTATATTATAGAGCTCAAGTCATTTAATAAAACAATTGTCGACTTTTGATATCGGTTGATATGATATTTATCAACCCAAGAAGTGATAATCACCTCAGACACTTCTTCTGGATCGAGAAATCATTGTGTCAACCTTATCAAAAGTCATTAATTGAATAATATCACAAATGTGAGAAAACAAATTACCAAAACAAAACAGAAAAAAAGAAAAGAAAAATGTGTAAAATTACACATGTCCATTTTGAAATGTTGAATAAATCCAGTAAAGGGCAAACAATCCTGATTTAAAAAAACGAAATTATGGAATTAGAATGATTTATTAAACATATCAGACCAAATTGAAAAAAGAAGAAGAAATATCTCCATAAAATATCAAGTTGTCTTGAGTATTTAATACATCTTGTGAAGGAAATAGAAATAATACTAGTAATACATGTATGTATGTACTATGATTTTATCTTATTTCTAATACAATTACAAATTAACAGTTTATTGACAACACACAGAAATCTTTACAAAAGCACTACACATTATTAAGTACTGAATCTTTGAGTACGGTGAAATCTTCTACTGGATTGAAAGGTATGTTGGCTGACAATAGGTCATGAAAAAAGTTACCATCATTGTTTCCTCCGCCAAATATCAGAACTTCATCTTGTTCTTCATTCTCATGATTGTATGGTAGACAAATAGCTTGGTGACCAGCTCGAGGGATAGGACAGGGTTCCAGTTTTATCTTCATCCATGAATGGGTAGCTGAAATAAAATGATAAACTTTAATAAAAAATAATTACATTTACTCCCATACAGTAAAATCTTTCTAAACCAAACTCCAAATAAAACGTAAACCTGTATAAACTGAACTATAAACAAGGGCAATGCAAAGCGTGGCGTATCCCGTCGCCTAAAAATTTGACCTGGTGACCTTGACCTATGACCTTGAAAATAAATAGGGTTCCAGATTCTCTTAAGGACTAAGTATGTACCAAGTTTGGTCAAAATCCATTGAAGGATGTTGATTCTAGAGTGTTCACAAGGATGTTACGTGGTAAAAATTTGACCCAGTGACATTTGACCTATGACCTTGAAAATCAATAGGGTTTCAGACTCTCCTAAGGACTAAATATGTACCAAGTTTGGTCAAAATCCATTGAAGGATGTTGATTCTAGAGTGGTCACAAGGATGTTACGGAAGGAAGGACAGACGGACGGTGGCATTACTATATCCCTTCGCAACTTCGTTGACGAGGGGATAATAAGTCCCAGTGTAGGAAATCTTTGTCACTATAATCTGATTGATTGATTTTTCGTGTTTAATGCCACTTTCAGCTATATCATGGCAACCAGTTTTAGTGGTGGGAGAAGCTGGAGCCCCCCGAGAGAACCACTGACCATGGGCAAGCAACTGGTAAACTTTATCACTTGCGGCTGCGAGTTAAGTGCACCCTTTTTTGTAATTTACAAAGCCGGGCGCAAAACCAACGCTGTATTGGTGATAGGCTTGTATGAGTTGTTAGGTAATCCAACTACCTAACTCATTGAGCCATCCTTCACTATAATCTGTCTAAACCAAACCCAGAATAAAAGGTAAACCTGTATATAGTGAACTATAAATAAGTCCTAGTGTAATCTGTATAAACCAAACACCTCTTTATTTGGAACACACAAGTTGGCCCCAAGGAGGTCTGGTTTAGACAGATTTCACAGTAATACAACAAAACAATGTTTGATTTATGTTTTATGCCAATTCATAAGATTAAATCTAAATTAATCTAAAGTATTCATGTACAAAGTAGAACTTGTGGGGGCATCATATATTGTCTTACAGACATAGTAAATATACAAGTAACAAATGTAATATATAAATAAAGGTAATAACAAAATTACCGAACTCCGAACAATCTTACAAAGGGAAAGTCAAAACTCATAATTATATAAACAGACAAAATCAGTCAACAAGTGGAAAACTGTGAAAACCGTAATGACCCTGACTTGGTACAGGCATTTCTAAAGAAATGGTGGGTTGAATCAGATTTTAAGGCGCCAAACCTCCCGCTCTCATTACGGTTCAAAGGTTCCGGCTGTCACTGTAACAGTATTTAAATACAGGAACAAAATAGGTAAAATAGTTGTCAAAGCAGTACCATATTCGGTGACGTAAATGTCAAAAATACTTTTACGTCACACATTGACAAAAAAAATTCTTGACATATTTGACTCTTTATCTTTATACATTTTCACTATATGAAAATGCATTGCTTATAATTTTTTCTGCAGAGACGGAATATATTTCGACAAGATATTGGTATCGGAATATAAACTTTTTAAGAGATCGAATAAGGCGAATCTTTTTATAGCCCTGGTCCAGTAGCCTGTTTCTCAGATGAAGATGACGTTTCAGGAAATCAGAATAATTGCTACTGCCCCTTGCATAGCGAATCAATTGCGAGATGTAAACACCATATGCAGGAGAAGCTGGTATATTGCTGCACATATTTGGAAAATTTATGATTTTAAAATTGAAGTCGTCCCGCTTATCATAAATTTTAGTACTGAGTTGACCACTGTCGTCAAATTCGAGGTATAAGTCCAAAAATGATGCGGACGAAGCTGTATCGGTGGTCTCTTTAACTTCCAGCTCTGGAGGATATATCAATGGAAGAAATTCTGCAAATCTAGAATTATTGATAGATAAAACGTCATCAATATACCTGTATGTGAAATTAAAGGCTCTAGCCTCATGAATCTTCTTATCTTTTACAAGCTTTTGAAGAAACTCCGACTCATATGAGTATAAAAATAAATCGGCTAGAAGAGGGGCACAATTCGTACCCATTGGTATGCCGACGACCTGCTGAAACAGTGTCCCTCCAAAGGAGACAAATATGTTATCGATGAGGAACTCCAGCATATAAAAATATAAACCCAGGATTGGGGCCAGGTGCAGGAATGTCAAATGTAATGTAGGTCATATTTTACCATGGACATTAATAAAATAAATAACTACAGTCCACCCACACACTTGAACTTCAGAGGTTAAAAGAGCAAACAATGATTTCTTACTTGTATATGTATGTGAGATATATTTACACTAGGTAAACAGTTCTCTGTTTTTCGCAAGTGTGGTGAGCCCTGAATGTGAACTTGTAAATTTACAGAATACAGTCAAATCTCATGTCTACATCAGAATACAGTCAAATCTCATGTCTAGATCCATGGGACCCCAGTCTTTGCCTGAATTTTTTCCTATAATTGCCCGAAAGCAAAATTTAGAACAATATTCTAATTATTCAAACAAATTCTTTCATAATTTCCGCTGGGACAGATGATTTTAATATGATATAGCTCAGTTTTCTAGTTATCAGTGATAAATAAAACTAAACACTAATAATAATGGACCAAACTTTTACTTATTTTCAGAGATGACAAGGTTTGATTGTATATGTACTGACTACAATGTCTTAAATATAGAATTTGGTCACTTGTTTATATGTACAGTAGAGTTCGTTTATAACGAAGTCCAGGGGACTCTCGATCTTATTTCGTTATAGGCATCGTTCGTTATAAGAGAAATAATGTAGAATTACCTCCCCTTTTGAAAAATGATGTAGTTGACTCTCGCTATCTCGAATTCGATGGGACCATGGAAAAAATTCGAGTCAACCGTAGTTCGACTCAAAGAGGAGCTACGAAAATACCGGAAGTGTACTTTGTTGAACGATGAAAGGGAGACAACTCAAGCGAAATTTTGAAGAGCTAAAACCAGCAATGTCTCGATTCTCAGAACGATTTTAAGCTTATTCGATGTTTTTGTTGCTGTTTTTTCCCCTTTTTATTACAACTGTTAATTAAGAGTAACATTTTTTCAAATCTCTCAAATTTATACATCTTCTTTAATCAAAATTAATTTCCGACAAATAATTCAATAGATAAAACGCTTCCGTTGTGTACTTTTCATAATCATTGATGCATGTCGATCCAAGCGTCACTTATTATGAATCAATAATTTTTTATTGTACACATCTAACCTGTGTCATAATACCAAGCCAATTCAAATATTATCACTAATTAATTTGACAGATTGTAAAATTAACATGTGAAATAGCCTAAGGTAAAAATGTCAGTCAATGACCAGATGTTTAACCTGTGATTTTTTTAAGCCCAAAGTAATACACATGTATTGACAGGTAAATTCGACTTAGGGCTAATCCATTTAAGTATACCTGGGAGGGGGGGGAATGCCATTTTTTTTATTTTTCTGTTGGTTGTGGGGGTGAAACCATATTTTTTTGTTGGGGGGGGGAGGGAAATCTAATGACTAGAAAATTCAGTGGATGAGGGGGAGGGGGGTATTTATCTTGACTTCCCTTTGCCTTAAACTCTCTGGCTTTTCACAGAAATAAAAAGATATATCCGTTTTGTTGTCTTAGAGAGATCGCACCATTTTGCCAGAATTTGCTCCAAAACAGTAGCGAGTTATCTTCCCGGAAGTGGAGTTATCTACCCTTAAAGATGGCAACCTCAGTTTCTGTTGTCGTGTGGCTGGAAAAAATAGGTCTTCAGTCATTATCACCTATATTTGAAGGTAATATTGCAGACATTTTTCATAGCAAAATTTAAGGGAGAGATTTACACGCCGTATATTGATATATCATTAGTGCGAAGCTCTGGGTGTTTCTATAAAGGATTGTTTTCTTCTTTTATTTTCTAGTGGTAGTGGGGTACTTTCTAGTGGTAGGGGGGTACTTTCTAGTGGTAGGGGGGTACTTTCTAGTGGTAGGGTGGTACTTTCTAGTGGTAGTGGGGTACTTTCTAGTGGTAGTGGGGTACTTTCTAGTGGTAGTGGGGTACTTTCTAGTGGTAGAGTGGTACTTTCTAGTGGTAGTGTACTTTCTAGTGGTAGTGGGGTACTTTCTAGTGGTAGGGGGGTACTTTCTAGTGGTAGGGGGGTACTTTCTAGTGGTAGTGGGGTACTTTCTAGTGGTAGGGGGGTACTTTCTAGTGGTAGTGGGGTACTTTCTAGTGGTAGTGGGGTACTTTCTAGTGGTAGGGGGGTACTTTCTAGTGGTAGAGGGGTACTTTCTAGTGGTAGTGTACTTTCTAGTGGTAGTGGGGTACTTTCTAGTGGTAGTGGGGTACTTTCTAGTGGTAGAGGGGTACTTTCTAGTGGTAGTGGGGTACTTTCTAGTGGTAGTGGGGTACTTTCTAGTGGTAGTGTACTTTCTAGTGGTAGTGGGGTACTTTCTAGTGGTAGTGGGGTACTTTCTAGTGGTAGGGGGGTACTTTCTAGTGGTAGTGGGGTACTTTCTAGTGGTAGGGGGGTACTTTCTAGTGGTAGTGGGGTACTTTCTAGTGGTAGTGTGGTACTTTCTAGTGGTAGAGGGGTACTTTCTAGTGGTAGTGGGGTACTTTCTAGTGGTAGAGGGGTACTTTCTAGTGGTAGAGGGGTACTTTCTAGTGGTAGTGTACTTTCTAGTGGTAGTGGGGTACTTTCTAGTGGTAGAGGGGTACTTTCTAGTGGTAGTGTACTTTCTAGTGGTAGTGGGGTACTTTCTAGTGGTAGTGGGGTACTTTCTAGTGGTAGTGTGGTACTTTCTAGTGGTAGAGGGGTACTTTCTAGTGGTAGTGGGGTACTTTCTAGTGGTAGTGGGGTACTTTCTAGTGGTAGTGGGGTACTTTCTAGTGGTAGAGGGGTACTTTCTAGTGGTAGAGGGGTACTTTCTAGTGGTAGTGTACTTTCTAGTGGTAGTGGGGTACTTTCTAGTGGTAGTGGGGTACTTTCTAGTGGTAGAGGGGTACTTTCTAGTGGTAGTGGGGTACTTTCTAGTGGTAGTGGGGTACTTTCTAGTGGTAGTGTGGTACTTTCTAGTGGTAGTGTGGTACTTTCTAGTGGTAGTGGGGTACTTTCTAGTGGTAGTGGGGTACTTTCTAGTGGTAGTGTGGTACTTTCTAGTGGTAGTGGGGTACTTTCTAGTGGTAGAGGGGTACTTTCTAGTGGTAGTGGGGTACTTTCTAGTGGTAGTGGGGTACTTTCTAGTGGTAGTGGGGTACTTTCTAGTGGTAGTGGGGTACTTTCTAGTGGTAGAGGGGTACTTTCTAGTGGTAGAGGGGTACTTTCTAGTGGTAGAGGGGTACTTTCTAGTGGTAGTGGGGTACTTTCTAGTGGTAGAGGGGTACTTTCTAGTGGTAGAGGGGTACTTTCTAGTGGTAGTGTACTTTCTAGTGGTAGTGGGGTACTTTCTAGTGGTAGAGGGGTACTTTCTAGTGGTAGTGTACTTTCTAGTGGTAGTGGGGTACTTTCTAGTGGTAGTGGGGTACTTTCTAGTGGTAGTGTGGTACTTTCTAGTGGTAGAGGGGTACTTTCTAGTGGTAGTGGGGTACTTTCTAGTGGTAGTGGGGTACTTTCTAGTGGTAGTGGGGTACTTTCTAGTGGTAGAGGGGTACTTTCTAGTGGTAGAGGGGTACTTTCTAGTGGTAGTGGGGTACTTTCTAGTGGTAGTGGGGTACTTTCTAGTGGTAGAGGGGTACTTTCTAGTGGTAGTGGGGTACTTTCTAGTGGTAGTGGGGTACTTTCTAGTGGTAGTGTGGTACTTTCTAGTGGTAGTGTGGTACTTTCTAGTGGTAGTGGGGTACTTTCTAGTGGTAGTGTGGTACTTTCTAGTGGTAGTGTGGTACTTTCTAGTGGTAGTGGGGTACTTTCTAGTGGTAGAGGGGTACTTTCTAGTGGTAGTGGGGTACTTTCTAGTGGTAGTGGGGTACTTTCTAGTGGTAGAGGGGTACTTTCTAGTGGTAGAGGGGTACTTTCTAGTGGTAGAGGGGTACTTTCTAGTGGTAGTGGGGTACTTTCTAGTGGTAGTAGGGTACTTTCTAGTGGTAGTGTGGTACTTTCTAGTGGTAGTGTGGTACTTTCTAGTGGTAGTGGGGTACTTTCTAGTGGTAGTGGGGTACTTTCTAGTGGTAGTGTGGTACTTTCTAGTGGTAGTGGGGTACTTTCTAGTGGTAGAGGGGTACTTTCTAGTGGTAGTGGGGTACTTTCTAGTGGTAGTGGGGTACTTTCTAGTGGTAGAGGGGTACTTTCTAGTGGTAGTGTGGTACTTTCTAGTGGTAGAGGGGTACTTTCTAGTGGTAGTGGGGTACTTTCTAGTGGTAGTGGGGTACTTTCTAGTGGTAGAGGGGTACTTTCTAGTGGTAGAGGGGTACTTTCTAGTGGTAGTGGGGTACTTTCTAGTGGTAGTAGGGTACTTTCTAGTGGTAGTGGGGTACTTTCTAGTGGTAGTGTGGTACTTTCTAGTGGTAGTGTGGTACTTTCTAGTGGTAGTGTGGTACTTTCTAGTGGTAGTGGGGTACTTTCTAGTGGTAGTGGGGTACTTTCTAGTGGTAGTGGGGTACTTTCTAGTGGTAGTGTGGTACTTTCTAGTGGTAGTGTGGTACTTTCTAGTGGTACTTTCTAGTGGTAGTGGGGTACTTTCTAGTGGTAGTGTGGTACTTTCTAGTGGTAGTGGGGTACTTTCTAGTGGTAGAGGGGTACTTTCTAGTGGTAGTGGGGTACTTTCTAGTGGTAGTGGGGTACTTTCTAGTGGTAGAGGGGTACTTTCTAGTGGTAGAGGGGTACTTTCTAGTGGTAGAGGGGTACTTTCTAGTGGTAGTGGGGTACTTTCTAGTGGTAGTAGGGTACTTTCTAGTGGTAGTGTGGTACTTTCTAGTGGTAGTGTGGTACTTTCTAGTGGTAGTGGGGTACTTTCTAGTGGTAGTGGGGTACTTTCTAGTGGTAGTGTGGTACTTTCTAGTGGTAGTGGGGTACTTTCTAGTGGTAGAGGGGTACTTTCTAGTGGTAGTGGGGTACTTTCTAGTGGTAGTGGGGTACTTTCTAGTGGTAGAGGGGTACTTTCTAGTGGTAGTGTGGTACTTTCTAGTGGTAGAGGGGTACTTTCTAGTGGTAGTGGGGTACTTTCTAGTGGTAGTGGGGTACTTTCTAGTGGTAGAGGGGTACTTTCTAGTGGTAGAGGGGTACTTTCTAGTGGTAGTGGGGTACTTTCTAGTGGTAGTAGGGTACTTTCTAGTGGTAGTGGGGTACTTTCTAGTGGTAGTGTGGTACTTTCTAGTGGTAGTGTGGTACTTTCTAGTGGTAGTGTGGTACTTTCTAGTGGTAGTGGGGTACTTTCTAGTGGTAGTGGGGTACTTTCTAGTGGTAGTGGGGTACTTTCTAGTGGTAGTGGGGTACTTTCTAGTGGTAGTGGGGTACTTTCTAGTGGTAGTGGGGTACTTTCTAGTGGTAGTGGGGTACTTTCAGAAGTAAATTCTGGTGGTGGTGGGTGGATTTTTTTCTTTCTTCTATTGGTGGGAGGGGGGGTCTGAAATAAGTGGCATTCCCCCCTCCCATGTATATTTAAATGGAATAGTCCTTAACGAATGTAAATAATATGGCTTTCTACATCTCGGGACCAAAACTTTTATTCGAGACAACCGAAATTTCGACTCAACAGGAGTCAAATTGTATGTATTCATACACAACAAAATTCGACTCAACCGAGTTCGACACAATGAGAGTCAACTGTATTTCAAAAAAATTATTTCAAGTGATGTGTAACTGTTTTGTTTGTTATTTTTTGACAGATAATAATGTTTTTACTTCGATGATTTTGTTGTAATAAAATACTTTCAGCAGATTTTGCTTTGTGAGTCTTTGTTTTTTTTGTAACACCATTCATAATGCAAGCTATGTTGAGGAATAAATTAAATACACTGTGTGCAAAATATGTTTTTCTGAATAGAGAAAAACAAAAACGAGAATTGTTGAATAAAATTTATTAATTCAGCAGTTAAAATAAAACATTACTTCAACATTATATATTGTAACAAGATCTATTGCCCTTCATACTGATTACTGAATGATCACCACAAGGATGTGTTACCATATTTATGACAATGTTCGGCTTGCAGTGTGAAAAACAACGGTAGAATTAAAATCTAAAAGCCGCTTTGTTGTTTAATTAAAGAGTCTATCATCAAAGAAAAAATAATTAATAGCAAATGAATTAATCTCACACATGACTTTGTTTTTAATTTCTTTAGCCTGTGCATCCATTCATTAAAATTTAGATTACGCTTGATTAATTTTAATGCAATAAATTAGCGTGTGTGTTATTAATTGACAAATTGCAATTGTTAATCATTGATACCCATTTTATTGTTTGAATATTTTAAAGAAAAGTCTTGATTGACATCATTAACAATATCACAGGTGGGATTATTGATTTTTCAATTACCGATACCGGAAGTGTCAAGTGCCATTCTAATATGTGATCGTCCGTGCGTAACGAAAGACAGGTAAACGATTTGTTTGTTCAGCAATTTTCTTGGTTATATCTGGTCAATTTTGAGTAATAAAAAATTTGCAATAGGCATTCAAAAATACATTGTTTAAATAGCGATTGGACCAGGGATTTATCTTTACTTCATTATAAGATTGATTTCGTTACAAGCCTGTTCGCTATAAACGAACTCTAATGTACCTACAAAATAATGCCATATTACTCAGGGATGACTCCACATGTTTTGAAATAGGTTCCCTAATCACAAAAATTGGGAAAATCAAACTAACCAAATAAGACTTTTTTGTATCTACAATGTTAAATATAAACTCCACACATTATAATAGTGCTTATAAAAAACAGAAATTTGAATGATAGGCCATTAGGGTTACAAACACTTTTACTACTTAAATCTTCTTACTTCTTCTATGTTAAGTGATTCACATTGTCAGTATATTTTTTATAATTGTTTTATGTTCAAGTTTTACTTGTTTCATCTGTTGTTCCTAACTGCCATGTTGTGGTGGAGCTGTACACTGAGTAACAGATGTCAAATATTCCCTATTCTCATGATTTGAAATATTTTAATTGTTTTATACACAAGTATGTTTTATTTCTAAAGGTCTTGTAATTGTGTAATTTAATATATAAATTTTGTTCATGCCACAATATAGCTGAAATATTGATAAAGTTTGCATTAAACACCAATCAATCAATCAATCAACATATTTTACCAATCTTATATTGTGTATGATTACTTCAACAAAAACTATTAGTTTTATCAAATGAGGGAAGCAAATCAATTTTATTAATTTCTCGCAATGTAAAGTTTATCCATACCTAGAGTAAATATATGTACATCATCTAAAGCTAGATCACCATCATATCCGCCATGTATCATGATTCTGTTGCCACTCAATGTACACGATGCATGCCAACTGTTAATATAAAAAAAACCAAATAAAGTAAATATATGTACATCATCTAAAGCTAGATCACCATCATATCCGCCATGCATCATGATTCTGTTGCCACTCAATGTACACGATGCATGCCAACTGTTAATATAAAAAAAAACAAATAAAGTAAATATATGTACATCATCTAAAGCTAGATCACCATCATATCCGCCATGCATCATGATTCTGTTGCCACTCAATGTACACGATGCATGCCAACTGTTAATATAAAGATAAATGTTGTCAGTATTAATGTGTCAAAAATTAGGGCTGTATTATGTGAAGGATTTTACACAGAGAACAGTTTTTGCCAGAAAAAAAAGTGTGGGGTATCATGCTTGCCAATGGACCAGGGATTTGTCCCAACTCTCAAAACCAGGAATGCTCTGAGTTTTACAATAATATTGATCATCTGTTTTGCTCATCACACAAAAAAATAAAATAATAATAATAATAATAAAAATTTTAAAAATCAGTGTTTTGTTATTCAGACAATAAAAAGATTTTTTCTAAACTATGATGTTTGTGTGCATAACTGTGTAATGTTCAAGGCCATGGCACAGGAATGTCCATTGCTATCATTTTTTGCTTAATCCTTGATAACTTAGTCAAATAGCACTGACTGTTGAAATTTTGACATCATTGCATATTTTGTGGGGGTGTGTATTTATTTCATCTGTAATGATTGTGAGTTTGTTTACTAGCCACCATATTTACAGGTAATTCATCATTTTTAAACAATTGATGCATCTGAAAAATACTGATCACAACTTTGTACAACTGTTTTGGCCATAAAAAAGTTGATAATTGTAATGATAAAATATATCACAATTTAAAAGAGGTACCAGCTTGTGCTCTTTATTTTCTAGATCAATTTTATTGCAAAAATGGTCCCAAAAAAACTGTTAATGTTATTTGAGCTAATGACATCAGTCAGTACTGTCATTCTGAACGATCGTCAGACATTGGCAAATGTCAGGTGAAAATTGAGTTTATTCAATATTTTTCTCTGCAGTCGAACCAAATGTCAGATTAAAAAAAAGTGATGTCTATTTTCTTCTTTACTGTAAGCTTATTAAATGGAGTTCACAAAGACCAAAGTTGTATGAACTGGTTAAACTAGAGGCTCAGTGGGCTGAGCCTGTGTTCACCTTTCATTCTGCTTTGAGGAAACTTAATACAGAACCTTCCATACATGTAGATGCTTCCTCTCAAGTTTCGGTTCATTTGGCTAGGCAGTTTCAGAGAAGATTTTTTAGATATCGACCCATCAGAAACAAGAATTGCCTGTGGTGGCCATGTTTGCTAACCGATCGGGACGAAATGAGCATTCATCATAGAGGACATTCCATAGATGCTTCCTTCCAGGTTTCGGTTAATTTGGCATAGCGGTTTCAGAGGAGATTTTAAACTAGTATTACTGTGAGCTGTGCTCACTAAGATATACCCCCCCACTCCCCACATCTGTCCAACCTATTTCCATAACCAAAACATTACTGATTGTTCCGACCAAAAATGAAAGGGACCATCCTCTAGATCTCTTCATCGGTAAGCTGCTGATAAAATTTCAAAACATTCTGAGAAACACTACTCAAGTTATCATACGACATAGGGTAAAAATCCTATTTTCCGTCATATCAAGTCCAATAACTCTGGAACGACAAAAGTGAAAATCGTCAAAAATGAAAGGGATGCTCCTCTCTTCACCTGTAAGCTGGTGATAAAATTTCAAAACATTCTGAGAAACACTACTCAAGTTATCATACGACATAGGGTAAAAATCCTATTTTCCGTCATATCAAGTCCAATAACTCTGGAACGGCAAGTGTAAATCGTCAAAAATGAAAGGGATCCTCCTCTCTTCACCGGTAAGCTTCTGATAAAATTTCAAATATTATGAGAAACACTACTCAAATTATCATACGACATAGGGTAAAAATCCTATTTTCCGTCATATCAAGTCCAATAACTCTGGAACGGCAAAAGTGAAAATCGTCAAAAATGAAAGGGATCCTCCTCTCTTCACCAGTAAACAGCTGATAAAATTTTAAAAGATTCTAAGAAACACAACTCAAGTTATCGTACGACATAGGATTTGTCTACAGACGGACATGGTGAACTAGTATACACCCCTACAACTTTGTCGTGGGGGGTATAAAAATTGGCTAATCAGAAACAAGAATTGCCTGTGGTGGCCATGTTTGGTAATGGATCATAATAAAATGTGCACTCTTTAGAGAGGACCTTCAATAGATGCTTCCTACTAAATTTCAGTTCATTTGGCTGATGGGTTTCAGAGGAGATGGTTAAAATGTGAAAAGTTAAAAGATGACAACAAACGACAGATGCCAAAAGCCCACATTGCCTTTGGCAAGGTGAGCTAAAAAGAATATTAAAATGTGAATACCTACACGTAATGTATAGTATAAACATGTTACACCTATATCAGCATTAGTTAATTTCTAAGGGAGATATTGGCAAGAGTTATCTTTCTTTTAACAGTTTAAAGGCAAGAATTATCTCTCTTTTAACAGTTTACTACAATGGAGAAGCTTTTTAGAATTGAACCAATCAGAAACAAGAATTGCCTGTGGCAGCCATGTTTGTTAATGGATCGGGATGAAATGAGCAATCTATATAGAGGACCTTCCACAGATGCTTCCTACCAAGTTTCGGTTCATTTGGCCAAGCGATTTCGGAGGAGAAGATTTTTAAAAATCGGCCAATCAGAAACAAGAATTGCCTGTGGCAGCCATGTTTGTTAATAGATCGGAACAAAATGAGCAATCTTTAGAGAGGACCTTCCATAGATGCTTCCTACCAAGTTTCAGTTCATTTGGCTGAGAGGTTTCAGAGGAGAAGATTAAAATGTGAAAAGTTAACGGACGACAGATGCCAAGTGATGGCAAAAGCTCACATTGCCTTTGGCAAGGTGAGCTAAAAATACCAAAGTTCTATTTTTGGAATGAAGTGCTTTAGGTTGATATACTTATTTCGCATTTTTCATTGTGTTCTACATCTGTAAAATATATTTGTACAAGCTTTAGAAACAGCTTTTCTAGACTGTTTTCCAGCAAGTGAAAATATGTTTTATACAATGTAAGTATTTTGTATTTATCCTGCAATGGCAAAACAAAGTTTGTCAGTGACTTGCAACAGGTCGATGGTTTTCCCTGGTTTCCTCCACCAATAAAACTGACCAGCACGATATAACTGAAATATTGTTGAAAGTGGCATTAAACACCATAAACCTAAACCCATCAAATGGTTTCAAACAACTGCCCAATTTTACTGAAAAAGAGGAGAAACGAGCACCGTTCCTGTAGTTTTCATGAGTGTCCTCTTTCTCATCAGCTCTCTATGATATCCATTCACTACATTAATTAGGTACCAGGAAACAGTTATTTGAAATTATCAAATAGATACTGACAAAAGTTCTGTTGTTTTACATACCTTCTTGGTGATGGAGGTGTACCATTAACTGTAGGCTTTATCCATTCAACAATGCCTAAACAATTGTAAAAATTAAAAATGGTTAAATACTGAGACCTTAGGACATTTTGTAAAATTTCAAATGATCAAACCAATGATTGTATCTATTGAATAATATAAACCCAAATTCTTGTTCACAATGGTAAAATAAGAAGAAATTTAGATTTATATAAATTCTTGTTCACAATGGTAAAATAAGAAGAAATTTAGATTTATATAAATTCTTGTTCACAATGGTAAAATAAGAAGAAATTTAGATTTATATATTAATATTTTATATTTGGGATTATTAAGAAATCGACCAACCTGAAACAAGAATTGCCTATGGCATCCATGTTTAACGGATTGGAACGAAATGAGCAAACTTAATAGAGGACCTTCCATAGATGTTTCCTACTAACTATCAGTTCATTTGGCCAAGTGGTTTTAGAGGAGATTTTTTTTTTAGAAATTGACCAACCAGATACAACAATTGCCTATGGTTGCTATGTTTGTTAACAGATCAGGACGAAATCAGCAATCTTCATAGTATAGATGACCTTCAATAGATGCTTTCTACCAAGTTTTGGTTCATTTGGCTAAGTGGTTTTAGAGGAAAAGATTGAAATGTGAAAAGTAAACGAACGACAGATGCTAAGTGATGGCAAAAACTCACATTGCCTTTGGCAAGGTGAGCTAACAATAGGGGGCATCCCAACCACCAAACATAACTAAATAATAATAAATACTTACTCATATCTAAAATGTAGAGATCATTATAACAATAGGGGGCATCCCATCCCCCAAACATAACTAACTGGTCATTGATCAGGGTAGCAGAGTGTCTGAAAAAAACAAAAACAACACATTCAACTGATAGTCATGTTGTTTTTTGTGTACAGTATATGGACAAAGTTTGGCTTACAGGTGGTTTTGGACAAGATTAAAATGTGAAAATTTATAAACAAAACAATGGATGGCAGAAACAGCAGAAGCTAACATTGATTTTGACCAGGCGAGTTAGAGAAAGGAATACATTTTAAGAAAATAAAAATGTTTCATATGATATTTGATGTGTCATTTAATTAAGGAATATTTGAAATTTTTGAACAGGTTATATCATATAACCTGGTTTGGGGCAGTTTACGCTTAATAAACCATGAAGCGGTATATGAAAAGTGTACTGTTCCAAACCAGGTTATAATTTCAAATATTCCTTATAATTTAATTATTACAATAAAATTTAATGATTCTTGATTTTAATTACAATTATTTCATGTGACTATTTAAATTTGACGAATGAACACGTTGGTGACATCACAATACCAACCCAGGTTATCAAGTATAACCAAAATGTTCTCCAGGCTGATCAACCAATCAGATTGTAGTATTCAAATCAAATTAAATTATTTTCTTTTATTGATCTAAATGTTTAAATTAAGTGAACCTACCCTGATCTAGGTAAAGGTTTTTCTCCATTGACAATAGGTGCATACCAGTTTTCCATTACAGGACTAAAGATATGTACATCATTACTACAACCGTCTGGTTGAGGGTCAGGTCTGGGGTATACACCACCAAAAATCCATAATTCATTTCGGTATAGTGTGGCACTATGATATGCTCTAGTTGGAGCTTTTCCAGCTACCTAAAATAAATCAGATTAAGAGTTAAGTCATTATAATGATACTTTAATGTCCTTACAACCTAACATCTCATCACATTTTATGGCATGTTGTGAACCCTGAGGTAAGAAAGTTTATTCAGTTACTTAATATAATCCACTTTTCAGTGATAAACTGTAAATAATATTCATATTATATCAGGGACAAAACTTATCATTTTTGCTGTAGTTGCCAGCTGGGTTCCCTAAAAAACAATTTTAGTAGCCCAGCAAAAAATGATGTTGCACATGAAATATTCAAAATTTCAGCTGCCAGCTGGAGTACAATCTGAAATTTTCTTTGGCCCAGATCAAATTTGAGTTATCTTGGGCTAATGAGCCCATGTTAAGTGTTATCCCCGTTATATTCATATATATTCTTCTGTAGGAGGCAATGAAGAATATATACTCACCACCACGAAAACTTTTTATAATAAAGGTAAAATAAAATGATGATTTGATTATTTAAGCTGAAATGCAGTTTCTTGTAGACATTGCCAGTTTCAGTGGTGTAATACAGTTTCTTGTAGACATTGCCAGTTTCAGTGGTGTAATACAGTTTCTTGTAGACATTGCCAGTTTCAGTGGTGTAAATGTAAAAAAAGAATCAAATTTTACCTTTAAAAGCTGCCATTTCCATTCATCAACATCTAACATGTGTACATCATGGAACCATTTAATACTTTTAGATCCTCCATAAACATATATACATCTGAGAGTAGGGTCATAGGTCGCTGTGTGTCCCATTCTAAACTCTGGTCTCTGGTTTGGTATTTCACTAGTAATTTCTTGATCTCTCCATTTTCTTGTAACTAGAAAAGTAACCTATTAAAGTTTATCTACAGAATGGACAACCATCACTCACCTCCAGCAATTGTACACAAAAAAGTTGACATGGCATTGGAAATATATGGGATTGGTTTAATATCTGCCCAACAATATTTTCAGTTATATCATGGGGTTAATTTTATTGGTGGAGGAAACTGGAATACCCAGAAAAAAACACACCCCAACAGCAGGGCAGACAAACTAACATTCTAATGCAATAAAAATATAATTATATTAATGCTTTTGTTTGTGTCTCAAACAACAAAAATTCAACGAAATGGTGTCGATTACTTTGATACATAAATAATGTGATGTCATTCGAACACTTACTGTTTCAAACGTAAACATCGGATGGTTTTTGGCTTCCTGTACGCTTCAAATGTGGATACAATATATTTGAACAAAAAGATGTTTTGAAGGTACAGATTTTTGTTATTTTGTCTATATTGTTGTAATTATAACATGTAGGATTTTACATTTTCAATATGGAGGCTCCTTAGTTACGACATGTAGAATGCGAATTTTATATAGAATGTTAGTCAATAAAATCCACCGATACAAATAAATTGCCTTAGAATGATTTTTTACCTGGATCTAATGACCAAACAGAGTCTTTATTGATTTGTTGTCTCTCTCCTTGTCCACCAATCAGAACTGTCATATTGTCATGTACCATACAGAAACTATGTCCCCATCTATTACTAGGATGTGGTGCTGAAATATATCAAATAATTTGTACAGAAGATGTATTTGTCATTATCACTTCCAACTGACAAAACATACATTTTTTCCATGAAAAGCCCTCACCTATTTTATTCACAGCAATTATTTCCAATAGAATGCAACACAAATGAAAACATATACATGTACAGAAATGGTAAAGTATAATTGTCACAAAAAATTTCAATTTACTTATATTTTCTATTAAAAATACAGTCAACTCTGTATCAAAATGCCACCTTTCAGACAAAGTGAAAGTGGTCGCTTAAGACAGGTGACATCTTAAAGGTAGTGTTTTATCTAAAGAAAAATAGAATGGCACGGCGCCATGCCCCTTTTGATAAAAAAAACCGTGGCGCCATGTATTTCCGATGTGCCCTTTTTCATTTCTTCAAACAATCCGTAAGATCGCTTGGTCGAAGGGCGACAACTCTAGCGAACTATCAAATTTTGACGCCATTGTGAAAATATAAAAAAATGCCGACTGCCGACAGAAGGAAAAGAAAAAGGGAGGAGATGAGGAAGGCAGAAGCAGCCTCATGCCGAAACCTAATGAAATTCTTCAGCAGGTATATAAAATGTTTCACCCGCGGTAAACTTATGTGAACTTGTAAAGAAGTGTCAATTTTTAATCAACATTCATCGGCGCTGGTGATGTTTACCTGAGCTTGGTAATTTGTCAACAATGTTTTGATAGCAGTTTATATGGATTCCCCCAAAACACCTGTAGGCCTTTACTATTCAACATTTGTATAAATAGTAATTATTGTAGATGTTTTGATAGCATTAGCAGTTCTCATTGACCCCACCCCACATGTGTGTATGAATAAGGCCAGAAAAAAAAATATCTCTGTTCAAGGTTTCCCTACAGTACCGTCCCTATTTTTTCGGCCTACCCTAGCACATTTTATTGGTATTTTTTGTAAAACGCCACTAAGTCATCACATTTTGGTTAAGCACTGTTAAAGTCAAGAAATCAAAATAATTTTGAAAAATAAAATGGTTTTACCTACCTACCCTACTTTTTCTATGTGCCCTTTTTGGTAAATTCTATGCGCAAAGTACCCCTTTTCAGTCCTAGATCAAATACTATAAAGGGTTTCAATTTATATGACATTTTCTATGAGATGACAAGAAAAAGATGATCTTTTAATACAGTTGACTGCTTAATAGAGGTGACAGCAGTCACAAAACATGATTTACAATATTGCATCACTGGAAAAAATATTTGAAAAAAAAGAAAGCAAAAAAAAAAAGAATATCAAGAATAATTTATGACTCACTTCGACTAGTAGTGACTTTACAAACAACTAAAACAAGTTTGTCGCTAGCTAATGATTTAAGATTCTCACCTCGACTGGTAACATCTTTACAAACTGCCATGACTGGTTTGCTGGTAGCTATTGATTTACGAACAGGAGATAGAGTCTGTTTTACTGGAGACACTGTAGTAATCTGAGAAATACAGGCATTCTCTTTCTCAGAATTCTCATCTGTCACCGACTCATCTAACTTTGACTTTAGAGTTCTTTTTCTTGTCTTTTGTGTCTTTGGTGTTGATCGAGGAGTGCTCTCTCCCTTTGTTAAACTTGACCTACGTTTCTTTTTCACTGGTTTATTACTTTCTTCACTGTTTTGGTTTGTCTGTTGAAAAAGAATTTTCATTGTCAAATCTAGCAACATTGTTACATCTGATTGTGTGATCAGTACAGTGGGTACCTAGGAAGAACTGTTTTAGATACCTAAAACTTATGTCTCCCCTTAATGCGGCCATCTGTATAACAACCCATCTGAAAAGACAAAAATGATGTGGTCCAGACAAGAAATTACTATTTAAAAAACCATTATTTGACCTTGAGGTCAAAGTCCCATGAAGGTCATTACGGTACATGACACACCGCCTTATGGTCATGCACCCACATACCAAATATCATTGACCTATCTCGAAAGACAAAAATGTTATGGCCCGGACAAGAAAATACTATTTAAAAAATAATTATTTGACCTTGATGTCAAAGGTCAAGGCTCAATGAAGGTCATTATGGTATGCGACACACAGCCTTATGGTCATGCATCCACATACCAAATATCATTGACCTATCTCAAAAGAAACAATTATTTGACCTTGAGGTCAAAGTCCCACGAAGGTCATTACGATACGTGACACACCACCTTATGGTCATGCAGCCACATACTAAATATCATTGACCTATCTCGAAAGACAAAAATGTTATGGCCCGGAAAAGAAAATACTATTTAAAAAACAATTATTTGACCTTGAGGTCAAAGGTCAATACTGTATGTGACACCACCTTATGGTCATGCACCCACATACCAAATATCATTGACCTATCTCGAAAGAAACAATTATTTGACCTTGAGGTCAAAGTTCCACCAAGGTCATTATGATACGCGACACACTGCTTTATGGTCATGCACCCACATACCAATTATCATTGACCTACCTCGAAAGACAAAAATGTTATGACCCAGACAAGAAAATACTATTTAAAAAACAATAATTTGACCTTGAGGTCAAAGTCCCACGAAGGTCATCACTGTGGTACGCGACACACTGCCTTATGGTCATGCCCCCACATACGAAATATCATTGACCTATCTCGAAAGACAAAAAAGTTATGGTCCGGACAAGCTTCGCTGAGAAGAAGCGGAAGAAAAAATCAGACTAAAACAATATGTCTCCCTTTGTTCGAAGGGGAGACATAATTAATGCCAAATGAGCAATTTGACAATAATCACTCTTTATAATTTTCATAGACCAACACACAGAGTTAGAATTATATAGTGCTAACAGTCCATGGATAGACAATTTGCTCCACTCAGACACATTACCCTGATTCTGTGTCTTTTCTTTTTCTCCTTATGCTGCATGCTTAGCGGAGAAGCAACAAAGACCAATTTTACAGTCTTTCACCCGATCAGGGCTTAAAGCCACAAACTACCGCACTTGAGGCAAGCATGCTAACCATTACACCACCAATGTGGTATGTGTGATTAGTACACAATATACATAAAACTTAAGCTTTAAAATTTGAAAAGTGGTGAAATATCGTAATCCACTTGTAGCAGCAGGAGCATATATACTTATATGATCATTTGTTTTCTTATCATTTTAAACATTTGTTTATTGTGCTGACATAAAGTGCCTTAACAGAATTTTCGTGACCTACATGAACTTTTGGTGTATCTTCATTTTCCACCTGCTTTATAACAGGATCTTCAGCCAATTCCATATCAGTCTGTCGACTTTGAATTTCCATCACAAGTTTTGCCATTCCATTTCCTTCAGTAGAAAAGATGCTGCTGTTCTTTTTAAGCATACGTCTTTCCCAACAAAGACATCTGTAAACAAAAAATTAGCAATTCAGATTATTTTGCAAAACCTGACTTGGTACAGTTGTTATGTACAAATCTAAAAAGACCGTTTTCATTTCGAGACACTTTATTTTATGAGCAGGTAAAAAAGTCAGTACAATTTTACCTCAATGTAATTCCAGTGTTCCCCTATTAATCTGTAACCTTTTGGTTAACACCTTTCTTTAGAGGTAAGCGAAGGTGGTAGTGTAACAAGGGACAGTAGCCCTTATGGTCCTTGGGTCAGTTTTTTTATATTTGCGGTCCACAAATATCAGAGAACTGGCCAAGGACCATAAGGGCTACGGTTCCGCAGCTACTATGGACAGCTGAACTACCAATGTGATTTGATTTGATTTTTGGTGTTTTAATGCCACTTTCAACAATATTTCAGCTATATCATGGCGACCAGTTTTAGTGGTGGAGGAAGCCGGAGTACCCGGAGAGAACGACCGACCATGGGCAAGCAACTGGTAAACTTTATCACTTGCGGCTGCGAGTTGAGTGCACCCTTTTTTGTAATTTACAAAGCCGGATGCAAACCCACGCCGTATTGGTGATAGGCTTGTATGAGTTGTTAGATCCAACGACCTAACTCATTGAGCCACCCGGGCCCCCAACTACAAATATGTCTTCTGATGAAGGAACCATATCATCATGGTTATAAGGGAATTTTAGACTTATGTAATGCTTTATTTACGATGAATAAATATTTATCATATTAATGCAAAACAGGTTACAAACAGGCTCATCACACTTGCAAATAATAGGGAAACAGAGAGATTTCTAAGAGCTACAGACATGTTTTCCAAAAATGTTTTCTATATTTGCATTTAAAATGTGCTTTTACTAATTTACTAACATATGGTTAATATGTCTTCTGTTCATATTTAACTTTCAATTTTGTATTTTTTATTATTATTATTGAGCTTATATTCCTTGACATTAAATTTTATTTGTTTCCTTTGAAATCTGCAAGATATAAAAAAAATGTAATAAATAACATAAAGAATTTGTTTCCTTCCTTTCTTTAAAACATCTCCATGATTAAAACTTGACAAGCTGATTGTTGGGCTTTGAAAAAGTTACAAATAACTCAAACTGGATGAAAATAATTAAATTCTAACACAATCCAACAAAAAAATAGGGTCTAGGGAGCATCTGTTTGTAATTGATTAGATTTGGGAATATATTCACCTGGAATTTCGTCAATATCAATTTAGAAGATGGCTGTGATTCTATTGTTTTAAAAAGTTAAACTCTCTTTATTTCTGGAATAAAACGTCTATCACTCATTCCTTATGCATTTTCACTACAATTTCTATTGCTTTGTCAAGTTATTCATTACAATACCTCTGGTTTCTTGTTATTTTGCCCAGTTGTAAAGGTTCGTCTTTGTAATTAACTGTAGCCTCTATATAGAGTTGTGATTTGGACCAGTCTCCCAGTGTAAATAAGATAATCTGTTCTGGCAGTGGTAATGGTATAAACTGATAATAGCTTCTACCATCTTCTCTCCTGCAAACAGAGAAATAGTTTTATATATCTGTTTGGTGTTTGATGCACACTTAACAAAAAAGTAAAAGTTCTAGTTCAAATCTGCAAATAAAAAGAAGATAATCTTTTACTGTTCTAAGTCCATAAATCCAAAATTTAATTCAAATTGTGTGCCATTTTTTATTCATGTACCACATGATCAATTTCGTGACATTTTTAGCTATGGTCCGTTTCTCAAAGTCAATAATTTGAAAAATTATACAAAACCTTTATAAAAACTGACATCGAGAAATGGACTATAGCTAAAAACGTCACAAATAAAAAATGGCTTACAACTCGACCTAAATTTTTGATTTATGGATCTTTAACTACTTAAAACAGTAAGAGATTATCATTATTTTTGCAGATTTGAACTAGAAAATATGTCTACATATGAAATCATACCTGTACCTGATCTGACACAAACTGTCCATGACAAATATGTATCGGAATGCACCGAGGGGTCAAAAATTCTAAATTTCCTTTGATAGGGCTTGTGACGAGATTAGGCTGGTGATACAGAGCAGAAAATGTCTTTGGAAATCTAATCTCAACGAGATTAGTAATTGGTGTGGAATTTAATTTGCATACATTGAAAGTGGGATATTTAATGAAGCAAGCCATTACAGCCTACAGTGACAAAGATATATTTTTATGCAAATAATGCATTAATTAGTCATTTTAGTTCTAGCTATATTGTTTACATGGATAGATATGTGTGTGTGGGCCTTGCCCTTGGCCAAGCCAGCTTGGGCTAATCTTGTAGATACAGAGCAGAAAATTCTTCGGAAGTCAAATCTCAACCCAGTGCCAGTATAAACTAACAATAGCAACCAGCGTAAGGGAGGTAATCCAAAATTTTATTTCTTACCATATTCCTTAGTCGCCCTCAATTAGTGGCTTGAAAGTACTTGCTTGTCCATTGTAATTCGCCTTTAATAAAACGTTTTGATGACCAGAGGACGTGGACTCTACTGCAAACAATGTGTAAACCCATTTTTACAACCATGAGTCAAACGTAAGAGTCACATGATGGGGTGAAGGGCTGCAATTCTCATTTTTTCTTTTCATATAGTTAATACATGTAAATAATTGTTTATTTTAGATAGATTTTGATCTGATGAAAGTAATTAATACAATATATATCACTTAAAATCCTGTTCTTATGCAAAAAAGTTGAAATCTTTTACCAGTTGGAAACCGGGGTTGCAAGTGGAGGTAATTCTAGAACTTCCTGTTTATTTTTCTGGACATCGATATCATTGACTCCTGCTGATCATATTCATTTCAGTCACAAGTGTTCTAGCGTGGTTAAAAGGGCAGTTGGACACACTTTTAAAGTAAAGGGACATATTTTATGCTCTTCCAGGATCGAAATTCTTCAAAAAGGCAAGAAAAAATGAACGCTTAATCACTTATTAAAAATCTTTAATTTGGATTCATTCAATAATTCATGAATGTTTATTTGCATTCTTTTTATCTATAATACCAAGGCATTTCTAAACAAATCTTAAGCCTTTAAGGTTCAGTTTACTTCTTTATATGAACTAAATAGCCTTCTTTTTTTGTTACTCCACCCAATTTCTGTTAAGAAGGCAGAGGGGAACACCCTTCTATTTTAGGCTGGCGTAGTGGTGAGGACACTGCACAATATTATTATTAACTTATTTTGCCTACCTTAATAATTACAATGAGACAATCAAGTGTAAATATTATTTGAATATATCTTGAGATAAGTAGAAAGACTCTCTTTTCACTTTTGTACTTTGTCATCATCTCAGTGGACGATGGTTAATAAAAGTCGTAATTTCATCAACTTAAACGAGTTACCTGGCATTTTATTGTAATTTAAATAACAGAAATTAAAGAAAATTAATTCTAGTCATGTTTTAAAAAAGTGAAGAAAAACCGAAGGGGCAATCAAAAATCAACATCCAAGGACATGATATTGAATTATCTCTCTTTTTATGGATTTTTTTTAACAATTTTGCAAATTTTTAATAATTTTTCTCATATATCAGGAAGTTAAGTGAATTATCATCAGACTTGCCAACTGACCCGCCAAAAGACGGGTCACACCCACAAAAACGCCCTATCACCCGCCCTTCAGGGAAAAAGAGGTCTTTGTCTGGGTCCTGTACAAGTACACCATCAAAACACAAGAAATATGTTTGCAAATATCAGCAGTTCTGGGAGAAAGAGTTTACGTGGTTAAAAAAAAGCGATACTGGTGAAGACATGGCACACTGTAAACTTTGCAATACCAATTTTTCAGTCGCTGCCGGTGCCCTTTATGATGTTAAACGACATGCCAAGAGGTCCACTCATGTTACTGCTGTAGAGGCATCCTCAAAAAACAAGAGTATAACCAACTTTGTTGATGATAAGAAATCATCCAGTGTTATATTATCTGAGACATTATTCAGCAATTTTGTGGCTGAACACAATTTGCCTTTTTCACTGGCAGACCACTTCACAAAATTACTACCAAAGCTATGTAAGTGACTGTTACGATTTTATGCCATCACCTGATGTTCTTAAAAGTGCTAAGATGGCATGTGTTAATTACAATTTGAGTCTGAAATAAATTGTATAACTGGTATTATATGTATGAACATATTTTCCAACATTATGTAACTTTTCTTCAAAATGGAGCGTCATGCGCTATACCCACCATCACAGTCCTGGCTGGTGGGTCATGACCCACCATAGCATATCAAGAGGTTGGCAGGTCTGTATCACAAAGGTGGTAGAAATCAAGGAATTTTGGATCAAAAAGCCTCTCACAGAAGGTAACAGAAAAGATGTTGATGGATTGGAACCACTTTTTATTACTTCCATTTTTTTTTTACATTTGATGTTAGTCTGAGTGTGGATTCAAATGTGGATTTCAAAAGATGAAGGTGTTCATGTATCATGTCTTATTTTACTATATTTTATAAATTTTTAATTATGTGGTTGTTGCTACTAACAACAGTACTCGTCAGTCCAGTAGAGCTTAGACCGAATTATTCTGTCGTTTAGAAAGCCCTTTCTATCATTCTATATTTATCTTTTACTTATCTGACTTTTTATGTTTATTTTTATATGCTGCTTTTTAACCACAGGCACTTGTTTCTGGCAAAAAAATATATCTAAAGAAAAAATAGAATGGTGTGGCGCCATGCCCCTTTTGATAAAAAAAAAACGTCGTGCCATGTATTGCCAATGTGCCCTTTTTCATTTCTTCAAACGATCCGTAATTTGTCACTTGAATTTTCAAAAAATCGTAAAAAAATGTTTGTAACAATCCATTCTTCTTCATTTGCTGATTAAAACTAATTAGTCACTACAATGACAATTTTATTACATGTTACAAGCCAATCAACGGATTATAGAATTTTTGTTTTGATTGCGTAATCTTTGATCTCACCTGGACAAAGAATTCAATCAACGATAATTTTTTTTTTATAGTTGACATGAACTCAAAATGCCACAGTATGTATTTAAAGTGGACATATTATGGGTGCAATTTCGCATTGGGAAAGTTGCCGTCAAAATATATAATTAATAGTATCGTATCGTCATTCATTGTACGATTCGTCTCAATGTCTGCCAGTCAGCATGCCCACAGGTTTTTTCATCTCAGGGTACATGTACGCTTTTACCTTCATTTTTGGGGGTGCAATGTACCCTCTAACTCTTCATTTGGGGGTACAAAGAAAATTAACTGCATTTTCTTCGCGCAAGGTCGTGCACCATGCTGTTTTTTTGTAAGTATTATGCAGTTGGCGAAAACTTTTTTTCTGTCTGACATTGGGTCAGACAGGAAGTGGGGTTCTATCTGACCCATGGCCTTTGTCTGTCCCACCATTTTTTTGTAATATTGTATATAACCTGTCAAATTTAGTTTTTTTATACAGAACTGAATGCAAGATTACCTATATATAGTCATGATCATTAAACAACTCAATTAAATGTTTTTCTGTATACATATTTTTATCCAGAGCTCCTGATAATTTTCAAGTCCAAAGGGTAATTACCCCCTACTTTTGAAAATGATGCGTATTTGCATATTTCCTTTGCACTGTTGTACTCTCTACTTCAGAAAAGATTGCTTACATGTACACTTTTAAAATTATGTTGGACACAAGTGTTATTCAATAAACACAGGATGCAAGTGAAATGTATATCTCTGTTTAATTTGACACGATTGTGTCATGTTTATTAATAAAATGTTGTAAATATTTTGTTTTTTGCTCGTCGACTTCGGCAGTTTTCACAGCCGTGTTGATTCCTTTAACTATACTGTCACTAGACACAGATGAAACTGTCAGGAACTTTTAAAAAAGTATATAATTTTCCGTAGCGCGCTTATTCATGTTCTTGCTCATTTTCAACGAACGTGTTCCCAAATTCACTTTCGTTTTAGTTCTTAACTAAACCGCATTTATTTGTAATATTGACCGCGATTGGATGATTTATCCTAAACATCCAATCAGATCTCTTTTGACATCGATGCTTAGAAAGGCAAACATTCGGTACCCCTCGGATGTATACACTTTCTCTTTCGAAAAGTATAAAGAGAAGTAATTACAGGGAATTTCTCAAAGTCAAAAATGTATTGTTTATGTACACGATGTATTATCGTCAACAGCGTACAAGTACGCTCCGAATTTGGAAAGTTTGCTTACACAGCAATATGTATGCGTAAATGTACACTCTGATCTGATAATACATGCGTTTTTACTCGTTTTCATAGCGTAAAAAACGCAAATACGCAGCTTATCTGGAGCTCTGTTTATCTAAAAAGATAAGGCAGATATGGCCAACAATCCATATCTAATGGTCTGATCACGTTCCGAATATTATACATCAATGTCAGTTTCCAGTTTACCTACATTTTTAATTTCAGTTAAGAATATGAATCTGTTGTCATCTTCAATATATAAGCATCTCAAAACATATTTAATTAAACACAAACAATCTTTGATACTTGGGGAGTGTGGAAGTCAACTTATTTCTGTGCTCAGTAATATATTTCAGTTTTAATGTTCCACGTTTTGCAGGTGCTCGTTCCTACTAAAAGGATGTTTACATTTACGTATAGGAGTTTCGATTACAAATAGGAACGTGTTGGTCTGACAGAATAAATTAACAAATTTCAAGTCTCTGTCTGACATTTTAATAAAACTGAAAACGGAATTTAATGTCATTGGCAGTGGAAACTGGGAGTGAATAAATTTCAATCGTCAACTGGACGACCACAAAAGGATGGGCAGCAAAAAAAGTGTCCTCCCTTCTCTTTTAACATATATCCCTGGCGATGTGAAAATATAACTGCGAGCCCCTGTGGTTTTTCTGAGAACGAGTGAGAAGCAGAAGCATAGTCATAGAGGACTGACAAGCGCCTCTACCACGTTCGCCTGTGTTATTTGCAAATCCTTCTTAACTGTGTGTGTGTGTGAATACATATACCTCTGTAATTTTACAGCAGGAGAATTCAAATCAGTAATACTGTAAATTTCTGTTTCATTAATGGTCTGCATTATTTCGTAAACACCGCCAAGTAAAGGCGCGAATTGACAAATAATGCACACTTAAGTAAAATATAGAGATGTATCGAAAGAACCTTCCGGTGCTAATAAAAATATACTGGATCCTAACCCGAATAATCCAGTCGTTATATTACGTTATAGTGGGTTACACTATTGAAATTGACCTTAAATGTCCTGAAAATGTCCTGAAAAGTACATAAAGGCTTATATCTTTTTTATTATCCAATGGATTGAGTTCAAATTTGAAAATGTTAAATACGTTAGCATATATTTAACGAATATTTAAAAAAAATTAAAAAAAAACATTTTTAGGTGGAAATAATTTGACCTGAAAATTGTTATGAAATGTCCTGAAAATGTCCTGAAAAGTAAATAAAGGCCATATCTTTTTTATTATCCAATGGACTGAGTTCAAATTTGAAAATGTTAAATACATTAGCATATATTTAACGAATATTTAAAAAAAAATAAAAAAAAATATCACGGCTGCCTATCTCCAAAATCACAACATTCGGTTGTGAAAAAGAAAACGTGAGAGGTATATCCGGTTGTGATTAAAAGGAAAGAAACTCGCCGCTTCAGAAGGTAGGTACTCCTGGAAATTGATAGTTTTCTTATCATAATAACCTTTTTTCTCAAAAAAGGAGAATGTCATCAGCTGTGGTATATATTAAAGTTTATGAAACAGCCAATTTCATTTCTATATTCCGTAAAACTTGAGCAGCATTTAATTTTCAGTACGTAAAAAGGGGGTCTTTTTTAGTTTGTTCACAACACTGAGGTCGTTCAAAGACATTATGACAATAAGATATGCATTTTTTAATGATATTTGCAACAGACATACCTCATTTTAAGTGTACATTTCACAAACAATTCATTCATCTACATACGTTTGATTATTATCTCAGGAGTGGAATGTTTTTTGAAAAATTGACGCTTGAGGGGACCGGGTTGTGATTAAAGTGATCGGATGTGATTTAGGGGAATTTTAGCTAACTAGTTTTCATGTTGGTAAATGTCTCCAGTAACGCTCCATTTTACAGAATCATAATGCTTTAATAAATGAAAACAAGTATTCCAAATCATTTTTGTTCTAAATCATACACAGTCTTAATTCTGAGGTATGTGTAGATTATGATTTACAGAGACCATTTCTTTGATAACAATGGAGAGGGTAAGAACAGCTAAGGAAGAAAAACATTATTTCCCTAAAGCACTGAATCAACCGGCGATGGTAGAGCAACCTATTAGACTCCGATATGGATATACAATAAATGAGGCAATGCTTTTACGATCCAAAAGACTTGGGATAGAACTAGGCGAATAATTTGAAGACTGTGTACACATATATACTTTTCTTTGTCTTTTGTCATTATGTTCATATTTAAAATATAATGATGACACACATAATATATTTATATGTTTCCTAGTTTACCATGGAACACATGTTCTTTACACGCTTTAGCACATTAGAATCACTAGTAACTGGCTCGAGTACACCACAAGTACTATGGTTTTGATCCGTTTTGTAAATTTACGCACCCAAACTGACATACTTTCCAACCAATGATACAGGAGAAAGATCGTATTATTGAATTTAAGTGTGGTATTCAAATATTTCGGTGTTGCCTGGGTTACCTGATAGCGAAATCTGTCTCGTATATAGTCTATATAATATTTGTTAACCTGAAATATTGGACAATCACATTAAAATTTGAAGGATTATATAATGCTGGAGTATTTTAGTCTTGAGTTTTATTTCAAAATATAAAACAAGTTTGGTTGCGATCCAGAGAATCTGTTTAATGCCCATTTGAACAAAAGCAATCACCCTCAATGTTATTCATTCCTTTTTATTTCAAATGCTCTTTTTTCAAAGTACATGTATAACAAATATTAAAAACATAAAAGTAAAACATGATTGGTAGAAAAAATAACAAAAACAATTAACTATCTGGTAAAAAATACAAAAGAAACAACAAAAATAGTTGGCAATTAACAGTGTTCATGTAAAAATAAAGAAAAAAACATGGAATAAGGAAAAGCGGCTAAATTAATATTAAAGTTCATCACTCTGTGTGTTTGTTTTTTTTGTGTGTCTTTTATATGATTATTCATAGTTAAATTCTTGTCCACAAACCTCATAAACATGGGTGTTGTTGGAGTGTTGTCCGCGAGGATGAACCTTTAGTGCTCTTTTGGTGGTAAATTCCGCCTCGCACTGGGAGCAGCAGAATTTTCTTTGTTCTTTGTTAGAACATTGGGTTTTTTTCTCTCTCGAAATTTCTTTGTTTTAATTAAGCTATTTAAGGAATATTTTTATTTTTTTAACAGGCTATACGAAATAACCTGGTTTTGGGTAGTTTACGCTAGCGGTTTATGAATAGCGTAAACTGTACCAAACCAGGTTATTGAAATATAACCTGTTCAAAAATTGAAAATATTCCTTATAATTTAATTTCTCAAACAAAATTTAATCATTCCTCGATTCAAATAAAGATTATTTCGTGGGACTATTTGAATTTGTCGTTGGCAAAATAGGTTATACTGTATAACCTGAGTTGCTCAAGGCAGATCAACCAATCAGATTGCAGTTAATTCATCATATAAAATTATTCATAAATAAAGACATGTATTCCAATCCCCTATATTAAATGCGGGTAATAACAACATTACCAAACACAGAGGTGTTAGTCTGAAGGGAAAGATAAGAACCATCGTAAACAAAGTGATAAATCCATAATTCACAACCAGAAAACGGGGGAAACTGTAATGTCACTGACTTGGTACTAGCACTTTCAAGGAAATGGTGAATTGAATCGGATTTTACGATGCCAATTTTCCAGTGTTGCCAAATCGTATGATTTTTAAGCCAAATTCATTCCCCTAAATCACACCCGATTCCTTTAATCACAACCCGGTCCCCTCAAGCGTCAATTTTTCAAAAACATTTCACTCCTGAGAAAATAATCAAACGTATGTAGATGAATTAATTGTTTGTGAAATGTACACTTAAAATGAGGTATGTCTGTTGCAAATATCATTAAAAATGCATATCTTATTGTCATAATGTCTTTGAACGACCTCAGTGTTGTGAACAAAACTAAAAAAAGACCCCTTTTTTCCGTACTGAAAATTAAATGCTGCTCAAGTTATACGGAATATAGAAATGAAATTGGCTGTTTCACAAACTTTAATATGTACCACAGCTGATGACATTCTCCTTTTTTGAGAAAAAAGGTTATTATGATAAGAAAACTATCAATTTCTAAGAGTACCTACCTTCTGAAGCGGCGTGTTTCTTTCCTTTAAATCACAACCGGATATATCTCTCACGTTTTCTTTTTCACAACCGAATGTTGTGATTTTGGAGATAGGCAGCCGTGAATATTCTTAGGTGGAAATAATTTGACCTGAAAATTGTCATGAAATGTCCTGAAAAGTACATAAAAGCCTATATCTTTTTGTTTTATTATCAAATGGATTGAGTTCAAATTTGGGAATGTTAAATACATTAACATATATTTAACGAATATTTAAAAAAAGAATTGAAAAAAATAATTTTAGGTGGAAATAATTTGACCTGAAAATTGTCACGAAATTTTCAGGTAAAATTATTTCCACCTAAGCACATTTTTTTATATATTTTTTTAAATATTCTTTAAATATATGCTAATGTATTTAACATTTTCAAATTTGAACTGAATCCATTGGTTAATAAAAAAAAATGATATAGGCCTTAATGTACTTTTCAGGACATTTTCATGAAAATTTTCAGGTCAAATTATTTCCACCTAAAATTTTTTTTTTGTTCTTTTTTAAATATTCGTTAAACATATGCTAATGTATTTAACATTTTCAAATTTGAACTCAATCCATTGGATAATAAAAAAAAAGATATAGGCCTTTATGTGCTGGTTATCCAAAAGCTCTGATCCCTTTCCATGTTCCAAACAATATTCCTTCCACATCAACATGGCCGGTCTGCACTAGACACAAGTAGGACTTTATTCCTTTTAGCATCGACTCAAGGTGTCTCTTGCAGATTGGTGATGAATCACCTGATATATATGTATATGTTCTCTCTCACCTTATTTCTATTTCTATTTCTATTTCTGTACTTTTCAGAACATTTTCAGGACATTTCATAATTATTTTTTTTTAAATATTCGTTAAATATATGCTAGTGTATTTAACATTTTAAATTTGAACTCAATCCATCGGATAATAAAAAGGATATAGGCCTTTATGTACTTTTCAGGACATTTCAGGTCAATTTTCAGGACATTAGTGTAACCCAGCGATAATGCCGATAGAGAGCGCAGTATTATTCGAGTTAACTGGATCCTTGCTGTACAACTTATAATTAGGTAACAGAACCAGTTTAGTGAGCTCCACTAATCCCCTAATGTAGCGACCAGCGGGAGCGTATTCGGGTTACTAATCCCCTGGATTTTCTCATCACTTTAAAAAGTTAAAAAAGAAAGAAGAAATATCATACTTAACTTAGTATGGGTCTGAAGATTCACATAGTTTATTGGTAAGTCATTCTTAGACTTAGAGTTTATCTAACATGGTTTGGGAGACTTATTGTTTTTGCTCCGTTTCTTATTATTATTATCATTATTATTCTTCTCTTTCTCCTTTCTTTCCGCGGACCATGAACTTGTTCACGGCAGATCTCAAGAACTACTGGACAGAATTTCATGAAACTTTGTGGAGTTATAGATATATGTTTCTAGTTGGTCCTAAAGTTTTCAGCTTTGTGGTAAAGGGGGTCAAAGTCACATTTTGAGGGGTTCAAAGGGGGTGGGGGTTACTATAGAATCCTATGGGAAAGTTGAAATTTCGTACATTAATGTTGATAACTTCTAAATGAATAATGATAGAGACATAAAATTTGACATAGTGATAGGTTACCATTAGAGGAGCAATTCTGCATTTTCAAAATTTTCGAGATGTCTGGCATTTTCAAAATGGCTGCCAAAACACAGTATAAAAAATGGGCGGTAAAAATTCAACATTGCCCGATATCATCAAAATTTGATATGTGGGTAGATAATGATGTCCCGAATTGATTGCCGACATTGAAAAATTTCTACCGGTCGCCATTTTCAAAATGGCCACCACAATACCGCAAATATTCAACATTGTCCAATTTCAACGACATTCATATGTGGGTAGATTATGATGTCCCGAAATGATTCCTGACATCGAAAAATTTCTACCGGTTGCCATTTTCAAAATGGCTGCCACAATACCGCACAAATTCAACATTGTCTGATTTCAATGCCATTTCATATGTGGGTAGATTATGATGTCCCGAAATGATTCCTGACATCGAAAAATTTCTATCGGTCGCCATTTTCAAAATGGCCACCACAGTACCGCACAAATTCAACATAGTCCGATTTCAACGACATTTCATATGTGGGTAGATTATGATGTCCCGAAATGATTCCTGACATCGAAAAATTTCTACCGGTCGCCATTTTCAAAATGACCACCACAATACTGCACAAATTCAACATTGTTCGATTTCAACGTCCTGAATTGATTCCCGACATTGAAAAATTTCTACCGGTCTCATTTTCAAAATGGCCACCACAATACGCAAAAATTCAACATTGTTCGATTTCAAAGGTAGCTTTTAATTAATTTTTTAAACCGGTTGTCTGTGGCTGGTTTGGGAGACTTCATAATCGTTAGATTATAATCATATCTTGTTTATTCTGTGTTTTGATTTCTTTCCTCACTTTTACTTATATATTCAATAATAGCCTTTAGAGTTATTATATTATGGATTTTGCATGTTTCCATTAATTTATGCCACCAAAGAAATTACTTGTATTAAAACTAGAGGTATTGCTGGACGCAGGAGTCCCGCATTGATACATAAATGGAATAACTTAACTGTCCGCTATGTGGGACTAATTAATACCCCCCGTGTCCCCATCATCTTAATTGAGCCAAAACATATTTGGAACACAACTTTTAGACTCATAATTCTGGGAAATCTTGATAGACCAGGATATACTACTAATGTGCACATCTTCATATTAGGATCTTGCAATGTACAAAATTTCATGAACTTCTGATTAATCATGTAGGAGAATTTGCGATGACAAAGTGCATACTGAATTGTCTCAAAATTTCTAAGTCCAAAGAGGCATAACAGGGGTAAAACTCAATGGACAATAAAAATCCTTTATACTGCAAAGTTCACACATCATGATCTTAAATTCCACAAAGTTTGGTGGAAATCGGACAAAAGATGTGGAAGTTGGTCCAGACAGACAGACAGGCCAATTCCTATATACCCCCCCCCCCCCCAAACTATGTTTGCAGGGGGTATTAAAATCCCACTTTTTTCACACATAAATCATAACATTTCATAGCTAGGAACATAACAATTATAAACATCCCACTTTTTTCACACATAAATCATAACATTTCATAGCTAGGAACATAACAATTATAAACATACTGCCTTTCGTTGAGGGTGTTATGGTAGATTACCACACGAGGGAAAAATTATCACACTCTGGAAAAAGAATATCACCCGAGACGAAGTCGAGGGTGATATTCTTTTTCCAGAGTGTGGTCATCTACCATAACACCCTCAACTAAAGGCAGTATGTTTTTTTATTATACTGAATGCCAGTAGTAAAGAGGACTTTGAATTTTTATTGGAGTCGGTTAACCAATGGGACACACTATGTACATATCACTACATAAATAAAGCAACAACTACTATCATTTCAACAAGTAATATTTTCATAATGGTAGGCTATACTTGTTTTATCATTTTTCAATATTATTATTTAAAGATTAAAATTTTGAAATTTTATGAAAACTGAAATTTAAAAAAAAAAAAAAATTGAAAATTTTGATTTTTTTAGAAAATTTAAGAGGTATAAGCTATATAATAGCATGCAAACTATTTGTCCGGGTCCACAGCCTTTTTTTTATGATTTGAGACACCCACGGCCACGAAAAAGTTGATTTTTATGCACAGAAAACCGCAATGATTGTGTGGGTTTCATTGCTAACCTATCATCGCTTCACCTCATTGAATTTTTTTCTTTTTCTTGGACTTCAAGGATTCAAGTCGAAAGGATACGAATCTCGCTTTATCTCACGTGGTGAGGTTTTATGCTACAACAGAGCAAAAATTAATTCATTCATTTTAAAATGCCTTGAGAATTTGTAGGAAAATCAACCAATTACACCAAAAGTTCGTGTTAAACATGGTCTATATACTACATTTGTACACTACACAAAACAATCCTTGGATTTGCCGATGTAGGTTCAATGGAAAAGTTTTTTAATTTTTTTCTGTATCACCCCTCAATGGCCTCATACACGTAAAATAAAAAAATAGTACAGTAGAGTTTCATGCATTTAAAAACATATTAAAAATGATAAAACAAAGAAACAAATCACTCCAAGTTTTGTTCTATATATCGAATACACATTTATACACTTTGGTATGTCGATTTCATGTAAACAAGGAAGTTTATTGATTTCTAAATATGCCACCCCCATTTCCACCCAGAACGCCGCCATTTTGACAAATGATGGGAAACAATCCTTAATAAATACAAATCGGGAGCACTGTTTTCAATAAAACTCCTTCTATTCATTGAAAAATATTTATATTATCACAAAAATGACGGCTCCGCTTCAATATTTGGTATGATGAGAGAAGAGAGGAGTTTGAAATTTAAATTTGAGTCTTGACCGCCCATAATAGGCAGGATTATGAAGGTCAAAAGGGCAAATCGATTAATGTCAATTATTGATGAAAAATGTGTGATACATCTACAAAAAGTCGATACTTTATTAATGATTGGTATTTAGGACAAATATTTTCACTTTATACCTGTAATTATGGTTTTGTATATTTACAAATACTGGTTTAAAATGGTGAAGTGATGAAAATTTCCGCCATTGATCAAGGTACGCGCATCGTCAACGAATTGCACTATGGGTAATCTCACTTGTTCTCGCCATGCAACATACTTACATACAATTTATGTTAAATCTCACGAGATTCATATCCTTTCTATTATATAAATTCTTGCCTTAGGCTTAGTATTTTTACTACCGAAAACACAGTCGAACATCATAAAAACAACATATAAATTAAAGTTTAATACATTAAAAACAACACTGCATTTCTCAAAAATAATATAAAACACATATTTAACCATTTAAAGTTAATTTCATTGAAGGTTTTACTGTTTACCGGTTTAGGATAAGAAATTAAAATTATTGCTAAAGTTACCCCAAGTCTGGATGATGCAATCTTGTTTATAATTTCTGTTGTCTTTTTGTTGTTGTTATATTTGTTGATTTCTGAATATTGTTACAAATTTTTGATTAAATATTTAAAAATAAATTGATGTAACTGGTATGAAGCTAATAATAAAATAACTGATTTATATAAATTGTAACAATTTAAAAAAGAATAATACAGAGAAGTTATGTAATTGATTTGTATCATTTTTTATTTAAAAAAATTTAAATATGATGTTGAGAAACTCAAAAAAATATATTATAAAAAAAAACAATGAAAAAATGATAATACAATGAATCTATGGTCTTATGGAGGATTTTTGTCTTTTTAACATCAAATGGTAATTATTTCAACATATCAGTCAACATTTTGGAAATCCTGCCATTTTTACTAAAAAAAAAAGTAATGAACTTCGTTCTCCATATTAATGAAAAAATTATAGTCATTATTGAGTTCAGCAGCACCATTTTAAACAGGAGGCCTCATGTCAAGCACATGTAAATAAAAAATGAAAGCAATGTATCTGTAATTAATTAAGCTACAAATAGTATTGTACATTACATCATATCTCATCAGTCAAAAAAACACAAAAAAATAGAAAATATATTAAACAGAACAAAAGATATATCCATTTCACCAAGATGAGTCTCAGACTGTACTGTATGTATGTGTGTTTACTAGAGTCAGCTGATAGTAATATTACATGTAATTATGGCTTTGGTGACCAATCCTATTTACGTATGATATATCTTTTTTAGATAATTTCAAAAGAGGGTAAAATTATTTTAAACTGTAGGAAATGTAATGCAATTTTATTTTCTTTTATAGTGGAGCATGAGGATATGAACCCAAGGTAAGTTGATATTGTTTACCAAACAAAGTACAATGTACTGACGATTTTCAGCCAAAGTAAGATAATGTTGTTTACCTATCTAAGTTCAGATGATTTTCACCCAAGGTAAGTTAGTGTTCTTTTTCTTCCAAATACAGGACTAGACTCTTAAGGATAGAGTGGGTGATGTCCTGGAACTGTGTGTGCTATGTACATGGAGTCATGGACAATTTAATTTTAAAAGTATAATAAACAAAAACAAAAACAAATTAAACCAAACAAAAATAACTACGGTAATTATATATATGTACAGTGGCTTGTTATATTTATTTAAAGGAGGGTTGGTAATCCTTCAAATGTTAATGTGGAGATACCACTTTTGAAGGATTCTAGGTTAGGTGAAAAAGCTATTGACTGAAGTAAACTGTTCACTGTTGTTTTACCTAACTAAGTTAAGATGATTTTCACCCAAGGTAAGTTAATGTTGTTTACCTAACAAACAAATTTTATGTACTGTAATGTTTTTCATTTTGTTTTTGTTTTCAGTTTCGTAAGTTAATGACGGAACTTAATGGTCAATTTCCTGGACAGTTAGACATAGTAAGTATCTATTCAAAATTTTACTGAAAGGTAATTTATGAATTATTAGTTGCTATATGCAGTTTAAATTCTTCCCTAATTAAATTGAGAAAAAGTTTAAAGTAAAGTTTGTTAATTAGCATTAATTTTTAAATGTTAATAGTGTTATTTACTACCCCGATAGGTAGAAAAGTTCAAGACTTGTTGATACTGTTATAAACCAAATCTGGGCTATTTAAAATTATGTTCCAAAGTTTTTGTCTTGTTAAATAACCATGGTAACCTGGACCAAAGCTCTACCTCCTAGCTGTTGTAATTGTTTCAACTCGCCTTGGCTGAAGCAATATTATGAACTAAATTATTTTAAAGAATTTTTTCCCATTTTTGAAATCTGAACCATTCATGTTGCTAAGCACTGTCTACATTTTTGTAGTTATTTAAAAAAAGTAAATGTATAATGTTGAGTTCTGTTGGTATATGGAGACAATGAATTACAGATTGCACAATAGAATATTTCCTATTGATGAGTTATAAAGGGTGTAATCGCATTGTAGAGATATATGATATATTAATCATGGATAATATGAAAAATGAAATCACACTTAATTTATAGGATTCATTTTTCTGTTACTGCCTAATGTTTTGTAAATGTTTTTATAAATGTTTGATTTGTTTACAGACTGGAGAAGGAACTCCCCAATCTACAGGTTGGTTAGAAGTTGATGTTGATGGAGAACTTGTACACAGTAAGAAGGTATTCATTTAGAATCAAATTTTTACACAGTTTATACTGTAATTTTTGCCTTATTTCTGATAAGATTGTGTTTTAGTTTTATTATCCCTGTAATAGAAAGGTTTTTTTTTTTAAATGTAAATGTTTACTTGATTTGTTGGACATGACTATCTGACAACCTTTTCTGAGTTTTTATCTTACAGAAGAGATTACTAGATCCTATTTCTGTACCTCTGCAGTTATAAGTGCATATGCATGGATATCCATAGTGTTCCAGAATGATTATCTTGGCAACCATTTAATTGAGCAGACATTTAAGATCAAAACTAAAGGTGAAACTTTGGTGAATGATAAAACTTAATTAATTATAGCATCCTCTCCCCATCATTTTGATTGGACTATTTTTTAAGAAGTTATCTCCCCTTTTCACTACATTTTAAATTGGAATTTCATCAAAACTTTGCATGCTTGTTTATTGCTGTATGAAAATTCATGTATTGTTATTGGACAATGTTTCCAGGAGTTATTGACCCTTATTAGTTGAAATATTTGATTAAAAAAGTTTAAACACAGAACTCCTTCTACATTTCAATTAGAATTCCTTAAAACTTTGTATGCATGAATTTCTTATTAATATAAGCAGATTCCCATACCATTATTCCAGTTTGATCGGACCATCTTGAAGGAGTTATTGCCCTTTTATGCCTAGAATATTTCATCTTAATTAACAATTTATGAGTAAGTTATAACTATCGTCAGTTTGTGAATTTTATATCCTCTAATGGGGCTGTCGTGATCGTTTGGTTGTTGAATTTATAACTACTTATTCAATCAGTGCCTATCACCACTAACACTATGAGTTTGAATCCCACTCAGGCGAGGTGTACTCGATACAACATAATGTGATAAAGTTTGTCAGTGACTTGCACAGGTTTTCTCTGGGTACTCCGGTTTCCTCCGCCAATAAATTTGACCGCCAGGATGTAACTGAAATATTCTTGAAAGTGGAGTTAAATACCATAATACTAACCCTAACCCCTGTATCCTTTAATCTATAAGACACATGCATTAGTTCTCTTCAGGACTTTGTCTATATATTTTTTTCAGAACGGTGATGGATATGTTGATTCAAGTGCCAAGAAAGATAAAATCATCAATGCAATAAAAGCAGCGCTAGCAAAATAAGATGTCAAAACACTGCTGATGTTAATTATACATGTAGGTATTCTGATTATTTCATTGTTTTTGTTTATTTGTTAGACATGGTATTCAGATCATCTCATTGTTATTTTTAGTGTTTTCCTTGGTAATTTTAGCATGTTGTAGCACCATGCCTTCCCTTTCAAGCACCATGCTGCCCTCACAATGGAAGTATATATGCCCTTGTCCAATTTCTGAAATTATTTCACCTTGAAAAATACTTCTATCTTTATAATTGTAGTAACAAGATGTCAGTATATTGCAAGGTTAGTAGGTATTATAGGAGTCTTTGATTTATGTTACAAGATGTCAGTATATTGCTAGGTTAGTAGGTATTATAGGAGCCTTTGATTTATGTTACAAGATGTCAGTATATTGCTAGGTTAGTAGGTATTATAGGAGCCTTTAATTTATGTTACAAGATGTCAGTATATTGCTAGGTTAGTAGGTATTATAGGAGCCTTTGATTTATGTTACAAGAGGTCAGTATATTGCTAGGTTAGTAGGTATTATAGGAGCCTTTGATTTATGTTACAAGATGTCAGTATATTGCTAGGTTAGTAGGTATTATAGGAGCCTTTGATTTATGTTACAAGATGTCAGTATATTGCTAGGTTAGTAGGTATTATAGGAGCCTTTAATTTATGTTACAAGATGTCAGTATATTTCTAGGTTAGTAGGTATTATAGGAGCCTTTGATTTATGTTACAAGATGTCAGTATATTGATGTGACTGGTATGATATACAGTGAACTGTTGCCAGAACATAACCAACTAATTAAATTGACATTTTACCAAAATCTTCTTTTTTTGTGAGTTTGATTTAATTTTTTTAATATTTTGAATATTTATGTAATTTGTATTGTGACTTATTTATAACATTATTTCTGTACATTTTAAATATCATTCAATCTGATACATAACTTTTTTGAAAGCAGACATTTTTTCTTTCAAATGAAACTGGGTCTTTGGTGTAACGGTAAGGGTGTCTGCCTCCAAGATAACAACCACCTCTGAAACAGCTTCTTCTCAGAAATAAATTACACATTTAATTCACTGTCATCATCTGAAAATGAATTTCAGATTTTGTTGTTGATTGGCTATAAAAATCATGTGAGCGATACAGGCTATTAAGTGTCGGTTTAAAAAAAAAATTATGGTTAAATTTAATTTAAGAATATAAGGGTAATACTAAGCTATTAATACCTTCTGTCTTTTTTTCAGTAAGTACCTTGGTGGAATGAACAGGACTCTACTAATGAAAGTATAAAACTAAAATTTAATGCTTTGTACTAGATGAACTTATAGATGACCTGTTGATGCTCACTGATGTCTTTATGTGTGTAAAATAGTTATTATATATTAATTTCTAATAAAATTACATCCTGGTATTTTGTCTTTATTGGCATGATATGATAATGACTGTTAGTCAAGCTATCCTGTTCACTGGAGTGCTTCAGATTTTAGCTCACCTGAGTCAGAGACTCAGCTGAGCTTTTCTGATTGAAAAGTGTCTGATGGCTGTCTGTCCTCCATCTGTATATCAGAAGCTTTTCACATTTTCAACTTCTTCAGAATCACTGCATACCCAGCCACCAATTCATCCTCTAGGGGTCCTAAAGAAGTGTTGTATGTTTTGTTGTGATTAGAAATCCAAGATGACTGTTCTGGCCTATTAATTGACCGAGACATTTCGACTTCTCCACCAGAACTACTGCATGTGAAGTCAGCATACTTGCCAGAAATGTTCCTCCAGGGATCCTCAAGAAGTGTTGTTGTTTTTCAGAGCAAGTCAAAATCCAACATAACCGACCTTTTTTTTTATACTTTATTTACCAAAACTACTTTATTTGAAGTCGGGATGTCGTTTGACTAGCTTGTGGCAATCCTCTTGCTGGACAGCTGGCCCTGGATGACGATTTGCCATGTAACTGGAGATAATCGATCTGTGTAGGTACATACTGGCATTTGGTCAGTTTGTCCATCATCATTTGGACCATTGATTAAAGATCGTAAATATGTTGTTTCTGAAATAATACTATTATGATACTTTGGAGATAACCAATAAGAGGTTCTAGTCTCTTGCAAGTGACAGTTCTGCACGAAAATTTAGCCGCCACCATATAACTGAAATATTGTTGAAAGTGGCATGAAACACTATAAAACCACGAAAATTTAGCAGGGAAGAATTCTTAAATTTAGATCCCCTCATACATACTGTGGGTTGTTTCTCATATACATGTCTATAGATATCGCTTGGTATTGATACTGAAATCCATGGGTACAGGCACTTATTATTATTGATTATTAAAATTCAAACACCTACCAATAAATATAAGAAGAGTTGAAGATAACAAAGGGGTAATCAGAATCCGTAAACCAAAGACAACGAATCCGAGTCGTTTCGCCCCTATTCCCGTTTTCCCCGGGTCGTTTCGCCCTCATTTATTAATAGTGCTTTAAAAAATGAAATATGGAAAATACCATTGCAAATATTCGTATTTTGGATGTTGTAAGGCTTGTTCATGGGTACTTTATTTTTGTCTTCCTCATAATTAACATGCTTTCTTGATGTGTTTAATATTATGTATATGGCTTCACTTTCATTGTTTGACACCTGATTAAATGTGTAAAATTTCTTTGTTCACTTTCATTGTTTGACACCTGATTAAATTTGTAAAATTTCTCTGAACAATACAGTAATAAATTAGTATGTATGTATTGTTTGTTCTGCATGGCTTCAAATTAGTTGTTGACACCTATCAGTTATTTTTATTGTTCAAAATCACTTCAATATAAATCCTTGATTAGGTCAATGGGAATCATATCTGTATTTCAGAGCATGAATAATATCTTTTTACATCTTATTTGTCGAGGTCGAACCTCCTGGTCACAAACTACACAAGGGAATGGCATTTTGATTAATGAATCTTGTGACATAGCACCCCTTTTTATACATACTCGCGGAAAGATCAAAGAATTTCTCAAACTGAGTATATTGTTACAACACTTTTCTCAATATGCACAAGTTTGCAAAAGCTTGGGTCTGACAGGTTCCTATGAAAGCATGTAGCAACAACAATTAATTAGTAATCGACAGATCAAAGAATAAAAATAATTACAATTTTCATTTTTTTATTAATTTCTCTTTATTATGTTTTTGCAGTTTAATTAGTAATTGACCAATTATTAAATATTATAATATAACATCATGATGATGTTAACTCCGTTGTTTATCATATATTTTTGTTATATTTATTTTATTTTTATGTTATTATTTTTTTTGTATACAACTAATGAATAAATAATTACCAACAAATTGTCGAAAAAGACTTCATCTATTATTATATAATAGCGATTAAGTGGGGCGAAACGACCCGGGGCGAACGGGTCGAACAGGTGATCGGGGCGAAACGACCCGGTACCAAGACAACACAATGGCCAAAAAAAAATGTTTTCTTAGATGGTTTATCAGGTACACCACGACTCAAATCTAAGGAGTTTTCTAAATCTGATCTAGGAATATTCTGATGATAAAAAGACTCGATAAAAACGGTGAAGAATACGGTCCCAGTCAGAGGGAACGTTAACAACAGAAAATCAAGATACAGTGTGAGAAAATGTTCAGACCCGATGATAATTCTACCAACATATTCAGAGTAAATGTATGTCATTTGATCATTATTGGTCCCCACTCTATATTTTGTTCTCGTATTTACCTTTAATATTCGAAATGCTCAAGATTTAACGACCGTTATGGTGTTTTACGCCACTTTCAACAATATTTCAGTTATATCGTGGAGGTCAGTTTTATTGGTGGAGGAAACCGGAGTACACGGAGAAAACCACCTACCTGTCGCAAGTCACTGACAAACTTTATCACATAATGTTGTATCGAGTACACCTCACCATGAAAGGGGTTCGAACTCGCAACTTTAGTGGTGATAGGCACTGATTGCACGGCCGTTAACATGCTCTAAACAGAACAAATGAATCTAGTCTTTATAAGGATCAATAAGGGACGTTGCTAAAGTATTTTTGTAAACCAATGTGGCCGGTGTCTTACACATAACATTACGAGTACATAGGTTCACTCCATGGAATCCATGTTGCTAAGTGGCCGGTGTCTTACATTACGAGTACATAGGTTCACTCCATGGAATCCATGTTGCTAAGTGGCCGGTGTCTTACATTACGAGTACATAGGTTCACTCCATGGAATCCATGTTGCTAAGTGGCCGGTGTCTTACATTACGAGTACATAGGTTCACTCCATGGAATCCATGTTGCTAAGTGGCCGGTGTCTTACATTACGAGTACATAGGTTCACTCCATGGAATCCATGTTGCTAAGTGGCCGGTGTCTTACATTACGAGTACATAGGTTCACTCCATGGAATCCATGTTGCTAAGTGGCCGGTGTCTTACATTACGAGTACATGGGTTCACTCCATGGAATCCATGTTGCTAAGTGGCCGGTGTCTTACATTACGAGTACATAGGTTCACTCCATGGAATCCATGTTGCTAAGTGGCCGGTGTCTTACATTACGAGTACATAGGTTCACTCCATGGAATCCATGTTGCTAAGTGGCCGGTGTCTTACATTACGAGTACATAGGTTCACTCCATGGAATCCATGTTGCTAAGTGGCCGGTGTCTTACATTACGAGTACATAGGTTCACTCCATGGAATCCATGTTGCTAAGTGGCCGGTGTCTTACATTACGAGTACATGGGTTCACTCCATGGAATCCATGTTGCTAAGTGGCCGGTGTCTTACATTACGAGTACATAGGTTCACTCCATGGAATCCATGTTGCTAAGTGGCCGGTGTCTTACATTACGAGTACATAGGTTCACTCCATGGAATCCATGTTGCTAAGTGGCCGGTGTCTTACATTACGAGTACATAGGTTCACTCCATGGAATCCATGTTGCTAAGTGGCCGGTGTCTTACATTACGAGTACATGGGTTCACTCCATGGAATCCATGTTGCTAAGTGGCCGGTGTCTTGCATTACGAGTACATAGGTTCACTCCATGGAATCCATGTTGCTAAGTGGCCGGTGTCTTACATTACGAGTACATAGGTTCACTCCATGGAATCCATGTTGCTAAGTGGCCGGTGTCTTACATTACGAGTACATAGGTTCACTCCATGGAATCCATGTTGCTAATGGTTCACTCCATGGAATCCATGTTGCTAAGTGGCCGGTGTCTTACATTACGAGTACATAGGTTCACTCCATGGAATCCATGTTGCTAAGTGGCCGGTGTCTTACATTACGAGTACATGGGTTCACTCCATGGAATCCATGTTGCTAAGTGGCCGGTGTCTTACATTACGAGTACATAGGTTCACTCCATGGAATCCATGTTGCTAAGTGGCCGGTGTCTTACATTACGAGTACATAGGTTCACTCCATGGAATCCATGTTGCTAAGTGGCCGGTGTCTTACATTACGAGTACATAGGTTCACTCCATGGAATCCATGTTGCTAAGTGGCCGGTGTCTTACATTACGAGTACATGGGTTCACTCCATGGAATCCATGTTGCTAAGTGGCCGGTGTCTTACATTACGAGTACATAGGTTCACTCCATGGAATCCATGTTGCTAAGTGGCCGGTGTCTTACATTACGAGTACATAGGTTCACTCCATGGAATCCATGTTGCTAATGATTCACTCCATGGAATCCATATTGCTAAGTGGCCGGTGTCTTACATTACGAGTACATAGGTTCACTCCATGGAATCCATGTTGCTAAGTGGCCGGTGTCTTACATTACGAGTACATAGGTTCACTCCATGGAATCCATGTTGCTTAGTGGCCGGTGTCTTACATTACGAGTACATAGGTTCACACCATGGAATCCATGTTGCTAATGGTTCACTCCATGGAACCCATGTTGCTAAGTGGCCGGTGTCTTACATTACGAGTACATAGGTTCACTCCATGGAATCCATGTTGCTAAGTGGCCGGTGTCTTACATTACGAGTACATAGGTTCACTCCATGGAATCCATGTTGCTAAGTGGCCGGTGTCTTACATTACGAGTACATAGGTTCACTCCATGGAATCCATGTTGCTAAGTGGCCGGTGTCTTACATTACGAGTACATAGGTTCACTCCATGGAATCCATGTTGCTAAGTGGCCGGTGTCTTACATTACGAGTACATAGGTTCACTCCATGGAATCCATGTTGCTAAGTGGCCGGTGTCTTACATTACGAGTACATAGGTTCACTCCATGGAATCCATATTGCTAAGTGGCCGGTGTCTTACATTACGAGTACATAGGTTCACTCCATGGAATCCATGTTGCTAAGTGGCCGGTGTCTTACATTACGAGTACATAGGTTCACTCCATGGAATCCATGTTGCTAAGTGGCCGGTGTCTTACATTACGAGTACATAGGTTCACTCCATGGAATCCATGTTGCTAAGTGGCCGGTGTCTTACATTACGAGTACATGGGTTCACTCCATGGAATCCATGTTGCTAAGTGACCGGTGTCTTACATTACGAGTACATAGGTTCACTCCATGGAATCCATGTTGCTAAGTGGCCGGTGTCTTACATTACGAGTACATGGGTTCACTCCATGGAATCCATGTTGCTAAGTGGCCGGTGTCTTACATTACGAGTACATGGGTTCACTCCATGGAATCCATGTTGCTAAGTGGCCGGTGTCTTACATTACGAGTACATAGGTTCACTCCATGGAATCCATGTTGCTAAGTGGCCGGTGTCTTACATTACGAGTACATGGGTTCACTCCATGGAATCCATGTTGCTAAGTGGCCGGTGTCTTACATTACGAGTACATAGGTTCACTCCATGGAATCCATGTTGCTAAGTGGCCGGTGTCTTACATTACGAGTACATAGGTTCACTCCATGGAATCCATGTTGCTAAGTGGCCGGTGTCTTACATTACGAGTACATAGGTTCACTCCATGGAATCCATGTTGCTAAGTGGCCGGTGTCTTACATTACGAGTACATAGGTTCACTCCATGGAATCCATGTTGCTAAGTGGCCGGTGTCTTACATTACGAGTACATAGGTTCACTCCATGGAATCCATGTTGCTAAGTGGCCGGTATCTTACATTACGAGTACATAGGTTCACTCCATGGAATCCATGTTGCTAAGTGGCCGGTGTCTTACATTACGAGTACATAGGTTCACTCCATGGAATCCATGTTGCTAAGTGGCCGGTGTCTTACATTACGAGTACATAGGTTCACTCCATGGAATCCATGTTGCTAATGGTTCACTCCATGGAATCCATGTTGCTAAGTGGCCGGTGTCTTACATTACGAGTACATAGGTTCACTCCATGGAATCCATGTTGCTAAGTGGCCGGTGTCTTACATTACGAGTACATAGGTTCACTCCATGGAATCCATGTTGCTTAGTGGCCGGTGTCTTACATTACGAGTACATAGGTTCACACCATGGAATCCATGTTGCTAATGGTTCACTCCATGGAATCCATGTTGCTAAGTGGCCGGTGTCTTACATTACGAGTACATAGGTTCACTCCATGGAATCCATGTTGCTAAGTGGCCGGTGTCTTACATTACGAGTACATAGGTTCACTCCATGGAATCCATGTTGCTAATGGTTCACTCCATGGAATCCATGTTGCTAATGGTTCACTCCATGGAATCCATGTTGCTAAGTGGCCGGTGTCTTACATTACGAGTACATAGGTTCACTCCATGGAATCCATGTTGCTAAGTGGCCGGTGTCTTACATTACGAGTACATAGGTTCACTCCATGGAATCCATGTTGCTGAGTGGCCGGTGTCTTACATTACGAGTACATAGGTTCACTCCATGGAATCCATGTTGCTAAGTGGCCGGTGTCTTACATTACGAGTACATAGGTTCACTCCATGGAATCCATGTTGCTAATGGTTCACTCCATGGAATCTATGTTGCTAAGTGGCCGGTGTCTTACATTACGAGTACATAGGTTCACTCCATGGAATCCATGTTGCTAAGTGGCCGGTGTCTTACATTACGAGTACATAGGTTCACTCCATGGAATCCATGTTGCTAAGTGGCCGGTGTCTTACATTACGAGTACATAGGTTCACTCCATGGAATCCATGTTGCTAAGTGGCCGGTGTCTTACATTACGAGTACATAGGTTCACTCCATGGAATCCATGTTGCTAAGTGGCCGGTGTCTTACATTACGAGTACATAGGTTCACTCCATGGAATCCATGTTGCTAAGTGGCCGGTGTCTTACATTACGAGTACATAGGTTCACTCCATGGAATCCATGTTGCTAAGTGGCCGGTGTCTTACATTACGAGTACATAGGTTCACTCCATGGAATCCATGTTGCTAAGTGGCCGGTGTCTTACATTACGAGTACATAGGTTCACTCCATGGAATCCATGTTGCTAAGTGGCCGGTGTCTTACATTACGAGAACATAGGTTCACTCCATGGAATCCATGTTGCTAAGTGGCCGGTGTCTTACATTACGAGTACATGGGTTCACTCCATGGAATCCATGTTGCTAAGTGACCGGTGTCTTACATTACGAGTACATAGGTTCACTCCATGGAATCCATGTTGCTAAGTGGCCGGTGTCTTACATTACGAGTACATGGGTTCACTCCATGGAATCCATGTTGCTAAGTGGCCGGTGTCTTACATTACGAGTACATAGGTTCACTCCATGGAATCCATGTTGCTAAGTGGCCGGTGTCTTACATTACGAGTACATAGGTTCACTCCATGGAATCCATGTTGCTAAGTGGCCGGTGTCTTACATTACGAGTACATGGGTTCACTCCATGGAATCCATGTTGCTAAGTGGCCGGTGTCTTACATTACGAGTACATGGGTTCACTCCATGGAATCCATGTTGCTAAGTGGCCGGTGTCTTACATTACGAGTACATAGGTTCACTCCATGGAATCCATGTTGCTAAGTGGCCGGTGTCTTACATTACGAGTACATAGGTTCACTCCATGGAATCCATGTTGCTAAGTGGCCGGTGTCTTACATTACGAGTACATAGGTTCACTCCATGGAATCCATGTTGCTAAGTGGCCGGTGTCTTACATTACGAGTACATAGGTTCACTCCATGGAATCCATGTTGCTAAGTGGCCGGTGTCTTACATTACGAGTACATGGGTTCACTCCATGGAATCCATGTTGCTAAGTGACCGGTGTCTTACATTACGAGTACATAGGTTCACTCCATGGAATCCATGTTGCTAAGTGGCCGGTGTCTTACATTACGAGTACATAGGTTCACTCCATGGAATCCATGTTGCTAAGTGGCCGGTGTCTTACATTACGAGTACATAGGTTCACTCCATGGAATCCATGTTGCTAATGGTTCACTCCATGGAATCCATGTTGCTAAGTGGCCGGTGTCTTACATTACGAGTACATAGGTTCACTCCATGGAATCCATGTTGCTCTGTGGCCGGTGTCTTACATTACGAGTACATAGGTTCACTCCATGGAATCCATGTTGCTAAGTGGCCGGTGTCTTACATTACGAGTACATAGGTTCACTCCATGGAATCCATGTTGCTAATGGTTCACTCCATGGAATCCATGTTGCTAATGGTTCACTCCATGGAATCCATGTTGCTAAGTGGCCGGTGTCTTACATTACGAGTACATAGGTTCACTCCATGGAATCCATGTTGCTAAGTGGCCGGTGTCTTACATTACGAGTACATAGGTTCACTCCATGGAATCCATGTTGCTGAGTGGCCGGTGTCTTACATTACGAGTACATAGGTTCACTCCATGGAATCCATGTTGCTAAGTGGCCGGTGTCTTACATTACGAGTACATAGGTTCACTCCATGGAATCCATGTTGCTAATGGTTCACTCCATGGAATCTATGTTGCTAAGTGGCCGGTGTCTTACATTACGAGTACATAGGTTCACTCCATGGAATCCATGTTGCTAAGTGGCCGGTGTCTTACATTACGAGTACATAGGTTCACTCCATGGAATCCATGTTGCTAAGTGGCCGGTGTCTTACATTACGAGTACATAGGTTCACTCCATGGAATCCATGTTGCTAAGTGGCCGGTGTCTTACATTACGAGTACATAGGTTCACTCCATGGAATCCATGTTGCTAAGTGGCCGGTGTCTTACATTACGAGTACATAGGTTCACTCCATGGAATCCATGTTGCTAAGTGGCCGGTGTCTTACATTACGAGTACATAGGTTCACTCCATGGAATCCATGTTGCTAAGTGGCCGGTGTCTTACATTACGAGTACATAGGTTCACTCCATGGAATCCATGTTGCTAAGTGGCCGGTGTCTTACATTACGAGTACATGGGTTCACTCTATGGAATCCATGTTGCTAAGTGGCCGGTGTCTTACATTACGAGTACATAGGTTCACTCCATGGAATCCATGTTGCTAAGTGGCCGGTGTCTTACATTACGAGTACATAGGTTCACTCCATGGAATCCATGTTGCTAAGTGGCCGGTGTCTTACATTACGAGTACATGGGTTCACTCCATGGAATCCATGTTGCTAAGTGACCGGTGTCTTACATTACGAGTACATAGGCTCACTCCATGGAATCCATGTTGCTAAGTGACCGGTGTCTTACATTACGAGTACATAGGTTCACTCCATGGAATCCATGTTGCTAAGTGGCCGGTGTCTTACATTACGAGTACATAGGTTCACTCCATGGAATCCATGTTGCTAAGTGGCCGGTGTCTTACATTACGAGTACATAGGTTCACTCCATGGAATCCATGTTGCTAAGTGGCCGGTGTCTTACATTACGAGTACATAGGTTCACTCCATGGAATCCATGTTGCTAAGTGGCCGGTGTCTTACATTACGAGTACATAGGTTCACTCCATGGAATCCATGTTGCTAAGTGGCCGGTGTCTTACATTACGAGTACATGGGTTCACTCCATGGAATCCATGTTGCTAAGTGACCGGTGTCTTACATTACGAGTACATAGGTTCACTCCATGGAATCCATGTTGCTAAGTGGCCGGTGTCTTACATTACGAGTACATAGGTTCACTCCATGGAATCCATGTTGCTAAGTGGCCGGTGTCTTACATTACGAGTACATAGGTTCACTCCATGGAATCCATGTTGCTAATGGTTCACTCCATGGAATCCATGTTGCTAAGTGGCCGGTGTCTTACATTACGAGTACATAGGTTCACTCCATGGAATCCATGTTGCTAAGTGGCCGGTGTCTTACATTACGAGTACATAGGTTCACTCCATGGAATCCATGTTGCTAAGTGGCCGGTGTCTTACATTACGAGTACATAGGTTCACTCCATGGAATCCATGTTGCTAAGTGGCCGGTGTCTTACATTACGAGTACATAGGTTCACTCCATGGAATCCATGTTGCTAAGTGGCCGGTGTCTTACATTACGAGTACATAGGTTCACTCCATGGAATCCATATTGCTAAGTGGCCGGTGTCTTACATTACGAGTACATGGGTTCACTCCATGGAATCCATGTTGCTAAGTGGCCGGTGTCTTACATTACGAGTACATAGGTTCACTCCATGGAATCCATGTTGCTAAGTGGCCGGTGTCTTACATTACGAGTACATAGGTTCACTCCATGGAATCCATGTTGCTAAGTGGCCGGTGTCTTACATTACGAGTACATAGGTTCACTCCATGGAATCCATGTTGCTAAGTGGCCGGTGTCTTACATTACGAGTACATAGGTTCACTCCATGGAATCCATGTTGCTAAGTGGCCGGTGTCTTACATTACGAGTACATGGGTTCACTCCATGGAATCCATGTTGCTAAGTGACCGGTGTCTTACATTACGAGTACATAGGTTCACTCCATGGAATCCATGTTGCTAAGTGGCCGGTGTCTTACATTACGAGTACATAGGTTCACTCCATGGAATCCATGTTGCTAAGTGGCCGGTGTCTTACATTACGAGTACATAGGTTCACTCCATGGAATCCATGTTGCTAATGGTTCACTCCATGGAATCCATGTTGCTAAGTGGCCGGTGTCTTACATTACGAGTACATAGGTTCACTCCATGGAATCCATGTTGCTAAGTGGCCGGTGTCTTACATTACGAGTACATAGGTTCACTCCATGGAATCCATGTTGCTAAGTGGCCGTGTCTTACATTACGAGTACATAGGTTCACTCCATGGAATCCATGTTGCTAAGTGGCCGGTGTCTTACATTACGAGTACATAGGTTCACTCCATGGAATCCATGTTGCTAAGTGGCCGGTGTCTTACATTACGAGTACATAGGTTCACTCCATGGAATCCATGTTGCTAAGTGGCCGGTGTCTTACATTACGAGTACATAGGTTCACTCCATGGAATCCATGTTGCTAAGTGGCCGGTGTCTTACATTACGAGTACATAGGTTCACTCCATGGAATCCATGTTGCTAAGTGGCCGGTGTCTTACATTACGAGTACATAGGTTCACTCCATGGAATCCATGTTGCTAAGTGGCCGGTGTCTTACATTACGAGTACATAGGTTCACTCCATGGAATCCATGTTGCTAAGTGGCCGGTGTCTTACATTACGAGTACATGGGTTCACTCCATGGAATCCATGTTGCTAAGTGGCCGGTGTCTTACATTACGAGTACATAGGTTCACTCCATGGAATCCATGTTGCTAAGTGGCCGGTGTCTTACATTACGAGTACATGGGTTCACTCCGTGGAATCCATGTTGCTAAGTGGCCGGTGTCTTACATTACGAGTACATAGGTTCACTCCATGGAATCCATGTTGCTAAGTGGCCGGTGTCTTACATTACGAGTACATAGGTTCACTCCATGGAATCCATGTTGCTAAGTGGCCGGTGTCTTACATTACGAGTACATAGGTTCACTCCATGGAATCCATGTTGCTAAGTGGCCGGTGTCTTACATTACGAGTACATAGGTTCACTCCATGGAATCCATGTTGCTAAGTGGCCGGTGTCTTACATTACGAGTACATAGGTTCACTCCATGGAATCCATGTTGCTAATGGTTCACTCCATGGAATCCATGTTGCTAAGTGGCCGGTGTCTTACATTACGAGTACATAGGTTCACTCCATGGAATCCATGTTGCTAAGTGGCCGGTGTCTTACATTACGAGTACATAGGTTCACTCCATGGAATCCATGTTGCTAAGTGGCCGGTGTCTTACATTACGAGTACATAGGTTCACTCCATGGAATCCATGTTGCTAAGTGGCCGGTGTCTTACATTACGAGTACATAGGTTCACTCCATGGAATCCATGTTGCTAAGTGGCCGGTGTCTTACATTACGAGTACATAGGTTCACTCCATGGAATCCATGTTGCTAAGTGGCCGGTGTCTTACATTACGAGTACATAGGTTCACTCCATGGAATCCATGTTGCTAAGTGGCCGGTGTCTTACATTACGAGTACATAGGTTCACTCCATGGAATCCATGTTGCTAAGTGGCCGGTGTCTTACATTACGAGTACATGGGTTCACTCCATGGAATCCATGTTGCTAAGTGGCCGGTGTCTTACATTACGAGTACATAGGTTCACTCCATGGAATCCATGTTGCTAAGTGGCCGGTGTCTTACATTACGAGTACATAGGTTCACTCCATGGAATCCATGTTGCTAAGTGGCCGGTGTCTTACATTACGAGTACATAGGTTCACTCCATGGAATCCATGTTGCTAAGTGGCCGGTGTCTTACATTACGAGTACATAGGTTCACTCCATGGAATCCATGTTGCTAAGTGGCCGGTGTCTTACATTACGAGTACATGGGTTCACTCCATGGAATCCATGTTGCTAAGTGGCCGGTGTCTTACATTACGAGTACATAGGTTCACTCCATGGAATCCATGTTGCTAAGTGGCCGGTGTCTTACATTACGAGTACATAGGTTCACTCCATGGAATCCATGTTGCTAAGTGGCCGGTGTCTTACATTACGAGTACATAGGTTCACTCCATGGAATCCATGTTGCTAATGGTTCACTCCATGGAATCCATGTTGCTAAGTGGCCGGTGTCTTACATTACGAGTACATAGGTTCACTCCATGGAATCCATGTTGCTAAGTGGCCGGTGTCTTACATTACGAGTACATAGGTTCACTCCATGGAATCCATGTTGCTAATGGTTCACTCCATGGAATCCATGTTGCTAAGTGGCCGGTGTCTTACATTACGAGTACATAGGTTCACTCCATGGAATCCATGTTGCTAAGTGGCCGGTGTCTTACATTACGAGTACATAGGTTCACTCCATGGAATCCATGTTGCTAAGTGGCCGGTGTCTTACATTACGAGTACATAGGTTCACTCCATGGAATCCATGTTGTTAATGGTTCACTCCATGGAATCCATGTTGCTAAGTGGCCGGTGTCTTACATTACGAGTACATAGGTTCACTCCATGGAATCCATGTTGCTAAGTGGCCGGTGTCTTACATTACGAGTACATGGGTTCACTCCATGGAATCCATGTTGCTAAGTGGCCGGTGTCTTACATTACGAGTACATAGGTTCACTCCATGGAATCCATGTTGCTAAGTGGCCGGTGTCTTACATTACGAGTACATGGGTTCACTCCATGGAATCCATGTTGCTAAGTGGCCGGTGTCTTACATTACGAGTACATAGGTTCACTCCATGGAATCCATGTTGCTAAGTGGCCGGTGTCTTACATTACGAGTACATAGGTTCACTCCATGGAATCCATGTTGCTAAGTGGCCGGTGTCTTACATTACGAGTACATAGGTTCACTCCATGGAATCCATGTTGCTAAGTGGCCGGTGTCTTACATTACGAGTACATGGGTTCACTCCATGGAATCCATGTTGCTAAGTGGCCGGTGTCTTACATTACGAGTACATAGGTTCACTCCATGGAATCCATGTTGCTAAGTGGCCGGTGTCTTACATTACGAGTACATAGGTTCACTCCATGGAATCCATGTTGCTAAGTGGCCGGTGTCTTACATTACGAGTACATAGGTTCACTCCATGGAATCCATGTTGCTAAGTGGCCGGTGTCTTACATTACGAGTACATAGGTTCACTCCATGGAATCCATGTTGCTAAGTGGCCGGTGTCTTACATTACGAGTACATAGGGTTCACTCCATGGAATCCATGTTGCTAAGTGACCGGTGTCTTACATTACGAGTACATAGGTTCACTCCATGGAATCCATGTTGCTAAGTGGCCGGTGTCTTACATTACGAGTACATAGGTTCACTCCATGGAATCCATGTTGCTAAGTGGCCGGTGTCTTACATTACGAGTACATAGGTTCACTCCATGGAATCCATGTTGCTAATGGATTCACTCCATGGAATCCATGTTGCTAAGTGGCCGGTGTCTTACATTACGAGTACATAGGTTCACTCCATGGAATCCATGTTGCTAAGTGGCCGTGTCTTACATTACGAGTACATAGGTTGTTCACTCCATGGAATCCATGTTGCTAAGTGGCCGGTGTCTTACATTACGAGTACATAGGTTCACTCCATGGAATCCATGTTGCTAAGTGGCCGGTGTCTTACATTACGAGTACATAGGTTCACTCCATGGAATCCATGTTGCTAAGTGGCCGGTGTCTTACATTACGAGTACATAGGTTCACTCCATGGAATCCATGTTGCTAAGTGGCCGGTGTCTTACATTACGAGTACATAGGTTCACTCCATGGAATCCATGTTGCTAAGTGGCCGGTGTCTTACATTACGAGTACATAGGTTCACTCCATGGAATCCATGTTGCTAAGTGGCCGGTGTCTTACATTACGAGTACATAGGTTCACTCCATGGAATCCATGTTGCTAATGGTTCACTCCATGGAATCCATGTTGCTAAGTGGCCGGTGTCTACATTACGAGTACATAGGTTCACTCCATGGAATCCATGTTGCTAAGTGGCCAGTGTCTTACATTACGAGTACAT